>CAKJTW010000004.1:36705000-37955000 GCA_917880005.1 Nanger dama
GAAAGAACAACAAAGAGACCAACAAAACTGGCAAGAGTGAGCAAGGTGTTAGAGTTAAAGAGAAGTCAGAAAAAGAATATGAACAGATCCTATAGTACAGAGTTTTCCATTAGAAATGCAATGAGAGCCATAAATATACTTTTTAATTTCCATGTAGCCACAATATAAAGGTACAAAGAAACAGGTAAATTCAGCTTTAATACTGCAGCTAATATAAATCAATTTATCTAAAATGTTTTCATTTCAACATGTAATCTTTGAAATTCATACTATGTTTCATACTGACAGCATATCTCATTTCATACTAACCATATTTCAGTTGTTCAGTGGACATCTATGACTAGTGGTTTCTCTACCGGACAACACAAATATAGGTTTTGACTCATTATTTACAGAATTGTATTACTCTGAGTGACTTGGGAGGCATTTCAGTTTTAAGAAGTGTCAAGACTCAATTTATGTCTTTAAAATATTAGGGCTAGGCCTTACTGAGAATACACCAGAAGGCACCAAGAGCAGAAACTATTATAGTGATCTTGATAAAGAATGATGGTGGCTTAGAGGATACCAGTAGATGTCATACATGCTTGGATCCTTAATCCTTTTAAAGATTAATGTGAATGGGAATTCAAGAGTGTCCCTAAGACTTTGGCCTGAATAATAGGAAGGATGAATTGACATCAGCTAAGGTGACAAAGGCTGTTGGTAGGATGTGGAAGGTAGACAGGCATTAAGCTTTGTGAGTGTGTATCTGAGAAGTCTGTGAGGCATCCAGGTGAAGATGCAGAGTAGGCAGTTGGGTATGAATCTGGAGTTTAGGAGTTTGGAGGTAATAATATTTTGGAGATCATCAACCTTAAAATTGGTTAAGACAAGGGGGTAAGAGTAGACAGAGGAAAAACAGAGGACCAAAGACTGAGCATGGGACATCTGACATAAAGAGACCTAAAACTAGTCTGAAATTGGCATTAAATAATATCAAATTTGTTCACACCTTTGAATTATATATTTTTTAAAAATTTAAGACCTATATTTATTACTGTTCTTATATGCATTTGAGGCTTCCCTTGTGTCTCAATGGGTAAAGAATCTTCCTGCAGTGTATGAGATCTGAGTTTGATCTCTGGGTTGGGAAGATCTCCTGGAGAAGAGAATGGCTACCTACTCCAGTATTCTGGCCTGGAGAATTCCATAGACTGTATAGTCCATGAGGTTGCAAAGAGTTGGACATGACTTATTTGTATGTATTTTATCAAAAACTATAGCTTTAGATGAAGGCTAAAGTCTTTTTGTGATTTTTTTACTTTAAAATATCTCACAAACCTTCAAATAATTAACTTATAGACAACTACATTTAAAGAGCATACAGTCAAAATAAAAATTGTGTTAATAATTAAATCAGAAACCATAATCAGTATCTAATGCAAATTGTGTGCATCTAATGCATATACACACATTATGAATTACATATATATAGTCAGAAATATGTTGATATAAGGCAATTGTTCTTTGATTTCTATAAAATTAAGCAATAATATAGCAGTTTGAAATCTGTCCCACAGTCTACAAATTAATGCAATTTTATTTTGTGATAACTTTACCAGTTTATTTGTTAAATATAAAGATTGATAGTTATGTGTTCTTACCTAATTTTGGTCTGTCTGAGAATGAGATCTTTATTCTTTTAATTATATTCAGATCTCAGACATGAAGAGTGCTTCATACAATAAAATTCAGGTTATTACAGTAATAAAATACAGTAAATTATTTTTACTGTAAGCACATTCTTGACTTAAAATACAACCCACTCTTCAAATGAGATTCTAACCCTTGTGATCTTGTGTGTCAAGGCAATTATTTATAATATAGTATGGAAATTAGTATAGTCAACTAAAAGCTGAAAATTAGAACTAAATAACTCAATTTTATCTAAATGACTACGTAAAGATACTGACAGTTTTAAATTGTTTGACACAGGCCATCGTTTGTGTCTTTTCAGTCTATACGGGAAGTCACAGGCTACGTGTTGGTGGCTCTTAATCAGTTTCGCTATCTGCCTCTGGAGAACTTACGCATTATCCGTGGGACAAAGCTTTATGAGGATCGATATGCCTTGGCGATATTTTTAAACTACAGAAAAGATGGAAACTTTGGACTTCAAGAACTTGGACTGAAGAACTTGACTGGTAAGGAAAATATACAAAACAGCAAATATACTTGTATTATCAATATAATGTGATAGACACACACAAATGTGTACATGGTTTCTGCAGCATGTATTACATTGAGGAACTTTATAAAGCATTGAAATACATATTAATACTACTTATTCATTTTGTGAGAAATGATGCCCTACATTGCTCCAGTTTTATGTACAGATATTGTAAATGCAATCTGAAGGATAGCATATGACTATATCTCATCTGAACAGAAGTACACGCTAAGGAAATGCTCAGTGACTGAAAACAGATATGAAGCAGGTTTAAGAATGCTCTGTTCAGTAGTCTCAGGTGAATAGTGGACCATATCATCAAATCTCCGCAATAACATCCTAACTCTGACTTTCCTTAAAGCTCAGTAAACACACAAACCGTTATATCTTGTTCCATTAATCTAGCTTTTGTGCAATCTCCTATTTTTGGAAAACATATCTAATGTATTAATACAGTTTTGATTTCTCTTATTAAGCAACTCACTAAGTGAAAGTTAGTGCCATAAGTAATTCTTCCTCAGAAAGCTTTAATCATCAGTGATTTTTTTCCCCCTTAAATTGGAATTAGGTATTATCTTGCTACAAATAATTTTGTGCAGGACTCTGTGTTATAAGCTGGCTTTTGCAATTCCATTGATGTCTTTTCAGTTCATGTAGTTCAGAGTTCATAAAGGCTATGGTGGAGGCTATTGGTACAAGAATTTTAATCATGAATTTTACTATATGTGCCTGCAACCAAAAGTGTGTAATTAGTAATTACATCAGAGTGGGAGAAAGGAGTTTGAACCATTAATTTAACCTGAATTAATAAAATGCAAAATTGATATATTTTCTGTGTGTCTTTGAGTCCACACAGTGGCCATGTTTCTTGATACTGGAATTAGAAATATTTTAGAAGTATTGCCTTAAAATATTAAGAAACAAATAAGATTAATATTGTCAGGTTATTAAAATTATATATTTCTATTTTTACAGAGGACATAAAATATATAATTTTAAGTTAGAAATAGCTTCATAGTTATCCAGACATGAACTAAAATTGGAATATCTTAGGTGAAGAAAGGAGTGATGATTATGTTATTTATTTTGAACATGATTGCTATAGACTTTATGACATAATGGTAAATACAAATTGTTCAGAATTTATATCCTTTATCAACATTTTTACTTTTTTTTGTTGTTCAAAAATACTTTCCTTACTGAAGAGCAGGGTATTTGACTAAATTGCTACTTGCATGGAAATAATGATAGGAGGAAGAATTTTAGAAATAGAGAAAAATTGAACGATTGAAATTAGGAATCCAAAAATAACATGATCCAATTAAAACCTGCCAAAAAAGCATTGTGTTTTCTTCTTGCTTTTCCTCTGATTATATTAAAGAAAAAATTCAATAAATTTATTTTCAAAATCTTATAACATATGATTATGTTATTATTCCACAATATATACTATTTGAAGAATCTTCTCACAAAGAAAATTAGTCTTTAAAAAGTTATTCATTTCCACATTTAATTAGCCTCAATACTATTAAAATATAAAAAGGAATTATTTAGTTACAATTTTGAAACATTTGAATATATCTTTTCTGTTAGTGAGCTTCCACCATGTCTTGTTATTGTGACAGTTGTCTTATTTATGATTGACTAGTTTCATATCAAAATATAGCATTATTATCTTAAAAATATTATTCCTAAATTACCAGAAAACCTTATGATATTTTCCTGTGTAGCAGTAAAGATGGAAAATTAGTAAATGAGTAAAATAATTATTTGAATGTTTAGAAAAGATAAGTATTTGCTCAGCAGTTATTATTAATTTCTTATTTGAATATGAATTAATGAAAAGTGCAGTAAAATAAAAGGTGGAAAATTTAGATATTTTGGAAATTTTTCAGATATTTTAATAGATATATATTATATGAATGATTACTACATGCCAACACTATTCCATGAGACAGTCTAGAATTATTGATCATATTTTAGGTAATAAGATCAATAGTGTTATTCTTATTTTGAAAATCAGAAGTTTTGCAGTAAGTACGACCATGTTTGTGTATAAGAATATACAAGGAAGGACAGGAGACATGTAACTATTTAACTCTTCATCAGAAAGGAATTGGGATAAAATTTACTCTACAGTAATATCTTAGAGAATTTAGTCTTCTAAGTAACTTGATCCAAGTAGTAAGCAAACATTGCAGTTCACTTTAGATAAGATTATTTTTGTGTTTTGGAAAGAGCTTTCTTTTCTTGTTGATATGTTATACAAAAAAAAAAAAAGATATATAATGTTATATTAAGGGTGGAACTACTGGGGCTAGCCCCAATTTTAGACTCAGAGTTCACATAATGTGAAGGGAAATAGAAAACCTGCTAAGTAGTCCCATACCTCATTGCCTAACTGCAGTAGTGAGTTAAAACTTTTAACCCAGTTCTTAAGGGGCCTGCAGTATCAGCATCACCTGGGTACTTGTGCTATAAATTCGGATTCTTGGGCTTCACCTGAGACCTACTGGATGGTAAATTCTGGGGCTGGAGCCCCCAATATGTCTATTAAGGACTCCTCTATTGGAGGGGTTCCTTGGTGGCTTTCCTGGTGGCTCAGATGGTAAAGCGGCTGCCTGCAATGCGGGAGGCCCGGGTTCGATCCTGGGTCGGGAAGATCCCCTGGAGAAGGAAATGGCATTCCACTCCAGCACTCTTGCCTGGAAAATCCCATGGACGGAGGATCCTGATAGGCTACAGTCCATGGGGTCGCAAAGAGTCGGACACGACTGAGTGACTTCACTTTCACTTCCAATATTTCTGATAGCTATTAAAGTTTGAGAAACAATGTTATAATTAATTAAAGATACTAAGAAATGGTAGCAAAATATCTGGTTAGCCTCTTCACCCTTACTTGATCCAAATACTTTTCATTCATTTATTATCTCCTGGAGAGAAGAGAAGGAAAAGTACAGGTGTCTTTATGATTGAATGACAAGAAATATACTCTCAATTGATATAGGAATGAAAAGAACACATTAGGAGCCTGGATGGAAGTCAGACCCAGTCGTGTCTGACTCTTTGCGACCCCATGGACTATAGAGTCCATGGAATTCTCCAGGCCAGAATATTGGAGTGGGTAGCCTTTCCCTTCTCCAGGAGATCTTCCCAACCCAGGGATCAAACCAAAGTCTCCTGCATTGCAGACAGTTCACCAGCTGAGCCACAAAGAAAGCCTTGGATGGAAATGTTTGTATAAGAGTGCAGAGACAAGCAAGATGCTGAGAATAACCTTTCTTCCATATTACCATTTTGTCTAATATCAATTTTATATAATGGTAAACCATTACAAGGACAATAATAATTTATCATGAATTTTCCTTTTAAGCAAGATTTTCTTTTTTGAGCACTTTAAACAAAATAAATAACAAGTACTATTGTTATAGCAAATAATTTTGAGATTGAGATTTCAAGGCTGTTTGATATAGTCATATTTTGTGTTTCTCCTGAAATCTTTTTGCTGTGTTGACTTTAGAATAATATTTAGAATGATATGCCTTTATAATAGTACATATGCTCCTGCATATTTGGTTAACATGAGGACTGTCATATATAAGGGTTAATAGTTGGATACCACTTACACATATATAAATTAACTCTTCACCTTATGCATTTTTATTAACTTAGCTTTATGCTCACCAGAAGCTATTCCTTGGACGATAAACATTTCTACAGATCTCACTTAGCTACTTTTGTTGTGGTTGTGACCAAAGACAAGATCCATACTTAAACATGTTTTCTGGTTAAGCAGAAAGACCCGTCCTCCTCCTGCCACTCACATTTCCCTGGTCCATTATGAATGAGATGGGGGAAGTGCGAAGGGTCAGGCCCCTAGACTAAGCATATGACACACGATCCAAAAGGAGTAAGGAACGTGTCTTGGGAAGCTCTCAGTGCCCTGTTACACTGATCGTCCTTTTCTGGTCAAGAGAGAGCACGCACTGCCATCAGCGTTTCCCATCAGACATATATTCGCCTCCAGGCCACTGGGAATGACACCGCTGAGTTACAGGACAGAGACAGGGAGAATGTTTTATTACTTCCTCAGTTAAGGTCACTTGCATGTGGCTGTGGTTCTCCTTAATCATTCTCAGTGATGATATTCTGATGATTTTATCAGCTCCGTCTTAAAACAAACGTTCATACTTGAAATTCAAATTAATGTTTAATATATTTAAAACCTTAACTTGATGAGCTCCTACTTATTTAGTCACCTCTCTGGCCAAAATATAAAGGTTATTTTATTATATGGGACTTAAAAACCACTCTTTTTTGCTCTTTTATAATTTACAAAATTACCTTGTCTGTTAGTAATGGTGGAAAATATAATACAATTTAATCTATATTTTATATTGTAGATATGAAGGAATCTTTGAGAACTACATAAGGGTACTTATAGCTGTTCTAGCATCTATATCCTTTTTATAATGATGATAACCTAGGTACAAATTTAAGATGTGCATTTGTTTTTTTACACCAAATTTCAAATTGAATATTAAAATTTTAACTTTATGAATTAGAGAAAATATGTTTTGAGTAGGTGAAAGTTGGGATGATAAAAATGCAAAATTTATATTTTCCAAGTGTTAGCCAAATATGCTACATATTTTTAGACTTATCAGTTCAGTTCAGTTCAGTTGCTCAGTCATGTCCAACTCTTTGCGACCCCATGGACTACAGCACGCCAGGCCTCCCTGTCCATCACCAACTCTCGGAGTTTACTCAAACTCATGTCCATTGAATTGGTGATGCCATCCAACCATCTCAGCCTCTGTTGTCCCTTTCTCCTCTCACCTTCAATCTTTCCCAGCATCAGGGTCTTTTCAAATGAGTCAGTTTTTCACATCAGGTGGCCAAAGTATTGGAGTTTCAGCTTCAACATCCGCCCTTACAATGACTATTCAGAACTGATTTCCTTTAGGATGGACTGGTTGGATCTCCTTGTGTACAAGGGACTCTCAAGAGTCTTCTCGAACACCAGAGTTCAAAAGCGTCAATTCTTTGGCACTCACCTTAGACTTATAGATTCATATATTAATGCCTATAATATATATGGCTATTTAAATTGGTTAACTGTGTACTGAGTCATCTTAATTGTTTGAGATGTGGATGAAATAAAAAAATAAAATGCTTAAGTTATTTTGAGGTGCCCACAATAATAATGTAAAGGATATATTAAATTTATTGAATTCTCCTAGACTAAAAATAAAATAAAATGGTTAGTCTAGGAAATACAACGTCTGAATTTATGAAATGTCTGAGAAGTATATCTGAATGGCTGCCTTCGAGTATGTAATGCTACTGCTGCTGCTAAGTCGCTTCAGTCATGTCCGACTCTGCGACCCCATAGACGGCAGCCCACCAGGCTCCCCCGTCCCTGGGATTCTCAAGGCAAGAACACTGGAGTGGGTTGCCATTGCCTTCTCCACTGAGTATGTAATGGCTACTAATTAAAGTAGTACACCAAAGAATTGCAGCACCTTTTAACGTTTAAATTTCCTAACCCAGTTTGGCGTTTTTCAGTAATTCTCAAATAAATAATTTTGAAATGGACAGGTCACCTGTAATTAACTCAGTGTATGTCAGAAAGCATAGATGTGGAGCCAGAAAAAATTGGTTTAAATGTCATATCATCACTTAGCGTGTCTCACTGAGACTCAGAATCTTCATCTTTAAACCCAAGGAAAATTCTGCCTCACAGTGCTTGTTATAGGCGTTAGTGAAATAAAGCAGGGAACTTGTCAACCACAGCACCTTCCGTGTAGAGAGTACTTGGGAAACTTCAATGCTCTTTCTCTGTATTGTTTTGTTTTCAACACACTGACAAAACAATTGTACCTGTTTCTGCATATTCAGATAGATGTCTATTGCTTCACTGCGGCTTTGAAAAGTGATTTTTTTTAGACAAAAGGATGCTCCAAATTTCAGCATCTCTTCCTGACTCTACTTTGAAACTGCTTTAAGTATAAGATCTCTTTCTCTGGCAGTGAGAAGCCTGAGGCTTTTCTTTGACTACTTTCAGTCTGATTACTGCCTTGGGTACTTCACAGCTCTTCTTTCCTGTCTTCCAGTGTCTCCTGCCAAGCACCTGTTGCCCTAGCCCTTCATTTCAAATTCCCATCATCATGTTTCACTCCTCATTGGCCCTGACATTTGTCTTGACCTAGACAAGAGACATATTCATTCCAAGTTTTTTTTTTTTTTACTGACAGTAGAGTCAGTAAGCAATTCTTCAGCAGCTCTGTGAAAGGTCTTAGTAATGTTTGAGTGGGTTCAACCAGCCTATTTCAGGAATTGCTGTTAAATACGGTATTTGACAAAAGCACTACCAATATTTACATAAGAAGCAGCACTCAGCATATTGTGATATCTACAGGAACAAAATGATCCCAAGAATATTCCTAGCTTAAGGTAAATTACTTGGAAAATGATATGATCAAAACTAACCTACAGTGAAAATCCTGTGAGTCAGATGGAATCAGTGAAGAGTGGCACATTCTTATGAAGGTGTCAATTTTTAGATCAGGTCCACAATTTCTAAAATTGATACTCTAGCCAATGTTTTCTAAAGAAGATTGTTTGCTTGTCATGCCAAACAGTGTGCATTAACTAGAAAAATGAAAACTACAGCAATACATTTATGTGTATAAGTAAGACAGAAGCACAGTTGAAAGGAAATGTTGTAATTATGGGATCAGATAGAGTGACCGGTTCAGCAAATTTCTAGGACTCAGCTTTAGAGAACTGATAAGCAAATTTATGGAATGATATGAAGGGAAAAAGGGAATTTCTTCTGCTGTATCACTGATCAGAAGAGATCATTACTGGAAAAATGTAACATGGGAAGGGGAATCTCCAGGGAATAAGGTCATTTTTTTTTTTTTTCTTCACTAGCCATCATGTTTTCTGTCACAAGTACTAAGATAATCTACTCAGTCCATAAGAAGCAACACCCTTGGTTTATTTCCCATTCAAGGTTCCTGAAAATTCCCATTCTATGACTGCATTGTTTTCCATTTCTATAGCATCCTTAGGAAAAACTGAGGAAATTTAGCCTAATGGGACTCTTTCAGGAAAATTCCCGACTTGAGACTTTAAACCTGTCATTATTCTTTTTGTCCCTAACATACCAAGATCTGTATGTTCCCTTCCCTAAGAGAAAGTATATATATATATATTCTAAGAAAATATGTATGGTCAACAAACTCCCATATTAAAGCCCATTTATGAAGAAAGCATGCTTGTTTGCTTATGACATTTAGAAAATGGAGGAAATTCTTTGCTCCTCAGGGTCTGAAATGCAGTGAGAGAAATTGATTTGACTAAGTCCATGATTTGACTCTGAGGAAAGAAATAAGAATATCAGAATACCTACCTCCTCTTCTTCGCTTTTGCTTTGCTGGGCCTGCAAATTGTTGCTATTGTTTTTAGTCTCTAAGTGTGTCCAGCTTTTTGTGACTGTTCTCTGTCCATGGGATTTCCCAGGCAAGAATACTGGAATGGGTTGCCATGCCCTCCCCCAGGGGATCTTCCTGACTCACGGATCCAACCTGTGTCTCCTGCATTGGCAGGTGAATTCTTTACCATTGAGCTGCCTGGGAAGCCCAGCCCTGCAGATACTTGACTGAAAAGAGCTGGTGAATTCTCTGCATCATTCCCAGTTACCAAACAAGTTGGAGCCAGAATCATTAGATTATGGTACATTCTGATTTACTGGAATCAAATCGGAACTCATAAATCAGTGTGAGTAATATTTGGGGAGAACCTGAAACTGTATTTGACAAGAATAAAGACTCTGTGAGATATTTGACACGTTTACTTAGAAGAGGCAGCCCCATTCTTGGCAGATGCTAAGACTCTGGGTCAGAGGTAAGAAAGGAGGCTCCATGTTGTTGCCTTTCCATGTTTACCAAAGGCATGATAATTTTAATATCCCATGTTGTCATGGAGTTTTGAACTTTACAAAATGCTTTCAAGCTTCCCTTTCTTTGTTTCAAAAACAGCTAGTTAGTGTTGACCTGAAAAGATTCTTTATTGTCATTTTACATCTAAGGAAACGAAGCTTGAAGTTTTGTGGTTAATTGTTGTTCAGTCCCTCAGTTGTGTCTGACTTTTTGTGACCCCATGGACTGTAGTATGCTAGACTTCCATGCCCTTCACCATCTCCCAGACCTTGCTCACATTCATCTCCATTGAGTCGGTGATGCCATCCAACCATCTCATCCTCTGTCATCCACTTCTTCTGTCGTCAAACTTTCTCAGCATCAGGGTCTTTTCTAATGAGTCAGCTCTTTGCATCAGGTGGCCAAAGTATTGGAACTTTAGCATCGGTTCTTCTAATGAATATTCAGGATTGATTTCCTTTAGGATTGACTGGGTTGATCTCATTTAGGATTCACTGGTTTTTGGTTAATAAGGGCACCTTATTCTAGAATCTAAATTTGTTTTTCATTTCTTCATATTATGCCATTCCTAAGACATAGGACAATTTCTCCAGGTGAGGCCACAGTCAGCAAGATATTAAAATGGCTATAAACATGAAAAATTCAAACTTTAGACAGAAGACATTAAGGTTGTATTTTAGTAAGACCTTCTTGATTTTAATTGTTACATAATACTTAAATACATCATGAATGTATGAATGGGAAATGTTGGTGAGTTCACAATAAAATACAAAGCAAAAACATAAAATGACAATCTTATAAACATTGAGTTTAATTTAAAAGTATCATTATTAATTAATAAGTATCATCATGATGATACACAAAGTATCATAATTAATAACTATTAAAAGTTCATTTATTAACTAATTGTATAGCTATTGCTATTGACTGCAGCTTTTTAAAAATAGACGTTACTATTCTCTTAACCATGATCCAGATGTTTATTAATAGACCCCACTTTACCAGTGAAAGTTCAGGATTCTTTTGGAAAGTGATGTTAGTTCAAATATTTATTAGCTTTGTTTTCTTCCACTTGTATATTCAAGACATTGTGCTGAGATATGAGCTCATCCAAATTATCTCTACATCCCTGTCTTCTCTCAGTAAATATTATAGTTCTGACAAATATTTACCCACCAACTGCAATGTGAAAACATTGGGAATGTGTTTTCCCCAGTTATTTATATATTAATTTTTTGTCAAGCATCTATGGGATCAAGTGCCCCCATTTTAATCTGTTTTACCTTCTAAAGCAGAGCTGTCCAATAGAACTTCCTGTGATGATAGAGACATTCAGTTTCTGCTCCATAAATTGAGTGGTCAGGAGCCAAATGTGGCTACTGAGAACCTGAAAGGTGGCTAGTATGATGAAAGGAATTGTTTTTCAATTGTATTTAATATAATTTATTTAAATTTAAATAGCCACATGTGGTTAGTGGCAATCAGGCAGTAAAGTCTTAAAATGACGGCGTATTTTCTGAACCCAAGCAAGAGGCAGTGAAATTTACAAGCATGGAGAAAGAATTAGAGTACAGGCTCTAAATCCTGATGCCCTCCATTCAAATCCTTTTTAGATGCAAGTTCTTCAATGTTTTAAGCCTTAATTTCCTCCTCAAATGAGTGTGCTGAGCATGTAGCTTGAAAGACAGTTGTGAAAGTTGAATTGTAATTTACATATAGCATTAAGTGGGCTTCCCAGGTGGCACAGTGGCAAAAATCCACCTGCCAATGCAGAAGAGGCAAGACACACTCATTTGATCCCTGGGTTGGGAGAATTCCCTGGAGTAGGAAATGGCAACCCACTCCAGTACCCTTGCCTGGAAAATCCCATGGACAGAGGAACCTGGCAGACAACAGCCCATGGGATCCAAAGGATCAGACACAACTGAGCTCATACACACATATATGGCATTAAGTGCAGTTCCTGAAATAAATATTACTCATTATTATAATATTTGAGAGGAAGAATGCTTTTGGTAAGAATAATAGAAACAGTCGATTTTCACAGTCATTGAAAGCATGTTTGACCTACATGATCAAATTGTATAGTATAAAAGCTCTCATTTATGATTTAGCACCTGACCATATTATATTTGAGCAAGCTGAGTTCTGGATGCCATGCTTTGCTTTTTAATATGCTTTAAGCTGCTAGGTATTAGGACTTAGGATTTCTGTTTGTCAGAAATCTGACTTTTTAAAAATGAGATTTAAAAAAAATAAAAATGAGATTTTTACTCTGCCCCTCACAGGGGAGACTAAAAGTACTTAGTTATAAGTAGGTCCTTAAGTCTTTGTCTTAAATAACTTAATTGAAAAAGCTAAGGACTAGGAGATTATAATGATTTTTATAGTAGAGAAATTATATTGAAAAGTCTGATGAGAATTATTTTTGGCATAGACAATAACCTATCTTTAGGATTGTCCAATTTATGTTGAAAGTTTTTCATTATATAATATTTATTTAATAGCAAACTAGTAACAAAAAAACTCTACTATAGGATGTTTTGTCAAATAGGTAACTACCATATTTCACCAAATCTTAATCATCATCAATTGTAAAAACAAGTTTTTTATCACTATTTACAGGCCACACTGAAAAAAAAAAGAAAAAGAAAATCCTAGTATAAATGTAAAAGATGGTATGGAAAATCAAGTCTTAACAATATTAAATATGAAATAGGTATGCATTTTGTTCAACAGAATAAAATGATAAATTAATTATATGTAAACAAAATAGAGATACAACAAACATTATTTTCATGAATCATAGCAAAATTGCTGCTCTTGTAATTGTTAAACTGTTTACTGTGGAAGCATCTGAAACAAGTTGCAATAGAAATAGCCAATATTTCATAAAAATATGAGTGGTATTTTCCATTTATTTATATCTATCAGAAGATAGAGAAATGTGAATTTGCGTGGCTCAACACCTTTTGACGTAATAAACAATACTAACCAGGAAATTTGAATTGCTGGGATTTTTTCTGAATTGAGCTGGTTACTGACTCTATAAAATATCAGAGAAAAAAAAAAGAATGTTTTCACTTGTATCTTTTTACCAGCCTACCTGGAAGTTCAATACAATGCTTCTATCTGTTATTCTAGATCTCATAGTATGTTACCCTCCTCTCACCCTTAATACTTTATGACCCTTCTGTAAAATATACTTTATACTTTCTAACTGTAGTTCCATTGTAAGCTAGGTCAAATTGTGTTAGTTATTAAATCATAATAACCATAACAATTTTAAGGAATACCTGCAGGGAAAAAATGTAGAAAAAAATAATAATCCATAACCTTTTTCTTCCTTTGAGGACTATTCAATTCACTCAATTTCAATGGCACTGTGATGCAAATTAGAGGTTTGATTTTTGGTATCAGTAATGTGAGAAAAAGCTGGTATTGAAAAGGACATTTTGTATTTTCAATCTACTATGAAAGGGACATCAAATTTTAATTTGATACTTAAATGACATTTAATGAGTATATTGTGATAACTATTGACAAAGTAAAGCATGATTTCAATTTTAATATTTTCCAAATTATCTAAACACTCTGCTTTAATATTTGCTGAGGTGGTTCTGTATTATGTAGAATTAAACATCTGTTGATATCTCATCAAGTACTTACTATTGTGAATTTTCTAGCTTTAAAACTGTAAAGCTTTAAATTCTTTTTAAAACTATAAAAAGAATTTTGCTTAAATTTTTAGTCTTTGTATCTTTGTTGCTGCTCTTTTTAGCATAATAAATCTAGGAAACAAAATATCTATGTGGTATAACAGAACCCAGGATATATATATATACTACTATTATTATTAAAAATTATAATAACATTCATAAATAATATGTATTGCTGTGTGTAAGTTACTGGTTTATAAACATTGTCTTTCTTCATCCTTATAACAACCCCAATTAGTAGGTTACTGTGATTATTTCTATTTTGAAGATGAAGAAACTACAGTTTTCAAATTAAGCACTAAGACATAAAGGCCTGTTGCTTAATCTATGAGGTTCAGGTTTGAAGCCAGTTATTATAATTCCAGATTTTCCTTTATCATCATACTTCAGAGCTTCTGAGAAGGAAGGAGGTCACATGACACTGAACTGTTATCATCTTCTGCTATGTGTGAATGAATTGAGAATCTGTGAAATTACTCATATGAGGAGGTCATATTCCTCAATTCAGTCTTTCTTTTTTATTTCCTAATGAAGCTTTAGTTAATGTAGATTCTTTACTAAGAAGTTAAATTATTCTAAAAAAGATGAAGATTGCATAAATGAATTATGTCTTGTGATATTGAAACATAATTTTACAGGCTATTTAGGTTTATTCCTACAGATATTAGGAACTAAACTGATAGAGTATATTAACAGAATTTAAAAAGTGCTCTAATTGGGAACTCACCTCATGACCTTTTAAAAATTAACACTAGAATTAATAAAAACACATATTAAATAAGTATATTTGGTGTGTGTTTTATCTTGTTTTGATTTAGCTCCAAAAGTTGTACATTTGGTCAAGATAAGATTTTTGATCCTTGCCTTAGTCTAGTGTTCTCTTTACTGTATTATTTCAAAAATGATTTTATTCATGGTTCTAGAGAGAGGAAGGAAACATTTTAAAGGTATTTTGTTATTCTGGTTTTTTTCAAACATTTATTTTTAATTAAAGGAAAATTGCTTTACAATATTGCATTGGCGTCTGCTATACATCACCATGAGTCAGCCGTAGAATATTCATGTGTCCCCCTCTTTTTAACTTTCCTACCACTTCTCACCCCTTCCCACCCTTCTAGGTTGTTATAAAGATTTTTTTTAAATATATATTAATCTATATATGGTTGGGTTTGAATCCTCATTTACCAAAAGGAGGAAATGAAACAAAATCAGTTCTAGAGTTCATGTCTGACTCAGTAGTAATCCAAATTCACCAACTATTTACCAAATATGTGCTTCATAGGGTAATTCAAACAATATTATTTAGTGTGTTTTGCAAGGAAACGATGGTAGAGATAATAAAGTAGTTAGCACATGGTCTACCTATAGGTACATTTTTTAGGAAAATAAAATGGAGCAAAGCAGCAGCCTATGTCGTTGCTATCACTTTTCGCATAGTCAGTGTGTGGCTGAATTCACACCTATGCATTACATTGTCATTTCGTGTAGTTAGAAATTACATGTCATAATGATAAATCTTTGCAATTAAAATTGTATCATGCTTCAAATGCAGCCCTGTGGTGCTCAGGGAAAGGGGTGGATCAAGAATTAGTGTCTTGGCTCAAGTACCTCTTAAAATTAAGAAAATCTAACTATCATTTGTGTAAAATAAATACATCAGAGGTCGCAAAATAAGTTATCAACTCCTTTTCATTGAAGATTATTTGCATAATTTAAGTAGCTATCCAACTATTTTATGTATTTAATATGTATTACTGTGACACTGACTTCTTATATTACATTTGGTTATTATTAAATATGAAATATTAAAAACTCTTCAAAACTGAATAGAATTTGTTGAGCTATACCATGTCAGTTTTGATGTCTGATTTAAATTTAAATCAGAGAGAGATTTAATGTATATTTTCAGTTCATTTACATTTAATCTATTAAAATATGACTTAGTAAGTTTTTCAATCCAGAGAAGACTTGAAATAGTTTCTTTCTAAATCACAAAAACCTTAGAATTTTAAAGAGACAATGAGACATATATAATTGTCCAACTAATAAGGATTAAATGTTCAAAAATAGTGTTTTTAAATTTCTCTTATGTACATAAAGTTATGGGCCCCAAAATGGTTTTTGAAAATATTTCTAACTAAAATACTAAATCGGAGAAGGCAATGGCACCCCACTCCAAGTACTCTTGCCTGGAAAATCCCATGGACAGAGGAACCTGGTGGGCTGCAGTCCATGGGACTGCTAAGAGTAGGACACGACTGAGCGACTTCACTTTCACTTTTCACTTTCATGCATTGGAGAAGGAAATGGCAACACATTCCAGTGTTCTTGCCTGGAGAATCCCAAGGGCAGGGGCGCCTGGTGGGCTGGCGTCCACGGGGTCGCACAGAGTTGGACACGACTGAAGTGACTTAGCAGCAGCAGCAGCAAAATAGTAAATGACTATATCAACTACTTTGTAAAGTTGAAAAGTCCTGTGAACAAGATGCAGTAAAAACAGTAAGAAAAAAAGGGCATATGAAGGTGAAAATTGATAAATATCTATGCCTATCTGTGATATTTTTATAAGTAAGAACCAACTCTGGTTGTTACCATTTAATGTACTCTGGTTAGCACTTCACCCATGAAGAAATGAAGAACAATTGCAGAAAATTAAGTAGACTTTGTTGTATCTAAAATATACTCTGAATGTGGCCATAAAGTAGGAAATAGTTTTGGAGAAGACAAAGTAACAAAGAATAGAGGTCAGAAGTAAAATGATTGAAAGATTCTTCATCTAGAAATGAAACATTTTTCCTGATAATGTTGATTTATGATCAAAACTAAAACCTATCATATGCTTTTTAGATGAGAAGGCATGTTTCTAAGATTATGAAAACAATATTTCCTATATGCTCTCTTCCAGTCTCAGCAGGATGAAATAGTATAAAAAACCTGATTTTTAAAACAATAGATTTGAAATTTCATACTAGCACTATAACTAACCAAGCAAATGTCAAGAACATCTAAGTCCTCTGCATCAGTTTCCTCATCTGAAAATGAGAACTGAATGACAAAATGAATTCAAACTACTTAGCATAGTGATTAGCACAAAATATATGGTAGTTCTGTTCCTTTTTCTTCCTTCTTTATATGGTCCTTAGTGGTGTGGAAGTATTTAAGAGTATTGATTTCTTACCCCTAAGTATTTAAGAGTATTGATTTCTTACCCCTACCACATCTATGTGCTATATTCTGTTGTTGTGTTAGTCGCTCAGTCGCGCCTGATTCTTTGCGACCCCATGGACTGCAGCCCACCAGGCTCCTCTATCCATGAGATTTTCTAGGCAAGGATCCTGGAGTGAGTTTCCATTTCCTACTCCAGGGATCTTCCCAACCCAGGGATTGAACCTGGGTCTCCTGCACTGAGGGCAGATTCTTTACCAACTGAGCTACCAGGGAAGCCCATGCTCTTTATTGACAGATATATTTGATTTTAGTAAGCCCTAATCTCACTAACAAATAGAAGACTCATATTTTCTTCCCACTTGTACGTTGGCCATATCACTTAATATCTCTTGTACTGAATTTTTAATTCTGCAATGAAGGTTTTTTTTTCATTTTTTGGTCTGTTTTTATGTTTGTTTTTAATTTTATTTTTTTGATGATATCTGCCTGCTATCTATCATCCTGGAAAGTTTCTGAGGCAAAGTGTGAGTCATATTTTCTTAGTGCTCAGTTTCCTTTCTTAGAACAAATGAGAGCATGGCATTAACCCTTCCAAATCAGCAGGGAATATTATATTTTTGTTTTCTAAACACTTAGGAACTGATGTTCAAGCTTGCTGTTAAAAATGAAACTCCATGTGGGTATCTAGGGACTTTATTTGGGTTTGATTGTTCATTGTGTATTTATTTCCTAGCATAATTATAACAATGTGTCATGGCAATAGTATCCAGATGCATTTACATCTAGCTATGTGTTATTAAAGGTAGACCCACCCTTCTTGTTTTGGGAGGGGGTGAAGTAGAAAAGGATAGATTTATTACTTTGCCAAGTAAATGGGGCCACAGTGCACTAATGCTCTGAAAGCCATGTGTCCCAACTTGGAGAAGACAGTGAGAAGTTTTATAGTAATCGTTCTAAGAGGGGATGATAAGCTCATGGACATGCTTCTGATGGGTTGATGGTGAAGTTAGTAGGAGTCAACCTTCAGATCCAACAAGTCTGGGGTCCACATGCTTATGGGCAGCATACATCCTTAATTATTAACTTTTTCACCTGGAGGGAGTTTCAGTCTCTCAGACAACTGGGCTGTGGCTGGAGTCAGGAGTGACTACTTAGCCTCATGGGATGGGGTCACCTGCTCTGTCCCTGTGCTGCCCCCTTTGTCCCCTCTGTAGATGAACTCATAGGAAATGTACTCAGCAGCCTGGAGGAAGAGCACAGGGCCGGCCAGGTTCTTAGCGTTCACGGTGATAACTTGATGTGGCCCTCCTCACATCCACCTTTGAGCTGATGGGGTTCAGGACATGACACCCTCAATTGTGGGACCTTGAATATTGTAAACTGAAGGAGTTGGAGAAAACAGAAATAGAGAGGTCACTCTTGCTGCCAAACTCTGGGCTCTCTGTGCACTGATGCCGAACAGAAATATAGAGACAGAGTTATGGAGGAGAGGGAACGCGTGGCTTTGTTTATTTGCCAGGTAAAGAGGGAACACAGTAGGCTAGCGCCTCAAGAACTGTGCCCCTGACCCACTGTTACTTTAATAAATAATTTTACTGTCCTCTGCTAAGTCTGTAAAACCTCAGGAAAACAGCGATGACCACAACAACGACAAAAATATGAATGACTTTTTGAGAGGAAAAGAACATAAGCTGAGCAAGAAGACCAACTTAGTTAGTTTCTGAATGTGAATTTAAGCCAAGGTTTCCCATTGATGCCAAGCAAATCCTATTCATTTTTGTTCATTTCTTAATTTCTTAGTTCCTCTCAAAGTATTCAAATGCCTCTGCTGGGTAGAGCTACCAATTCAGCTAAGAATTTGTCTCCCCATAGATTACTTTTATACTGTATCTGAAACTCATTAATCATTGTATCCTTTTAAATCCCCATTACACAAGCAAGAATGGGATTTAAATGCCTAGGTATCTCATGCTTAGTTCTAAATAAGCCGGAACAATACAAGGTGCATTTTTCACTTCTCACTTACTGAACTTGCCATAAGAATATTTTGATGACTTATTTTAAATAGCTAAGACTGATTTTAAAATACATTTTCTGGATTAAAAATAATTAAAACATCTCCTTGTTTGAGAACTTGAACATCAAAAGAAACAGCAGGCTGGTGCTGATAATGTTTTGAGACTCAATGGCTATAGCATGATTGGGGCTCGCTGTCAGTGTGTGAAACAGAAATGAGCCACTGGTTGTCAAAACAGTAGAGATGTGGCAAAACTGCAGACAGGCGGCTTGGTTTCTAGAGTCAGGTTCCACATGAAACTCAGGGGTTGCATTCTAAAATTAGGATCCTTACTCCAAAGATAAAGGCTTGGGAAAGCCTTCTTATGGCTTTTCACATATGTTTGTTTCATATGTTTGTAGAAATTTTTTATCCCATAAGTAAGGCAGAGTGATCAACAGCTTAGACCAGTGATTGCATAGAATCAACATAAAGTCCCAAAATAGTTTTGTTGTTCTTGTTGTTGTTCTGTATACAAGACCAAAGGTTTCTAATGAAAAGCTGCAAAGCAAACAATGGCCATGACTCTTGTTCCCATGGGGTGAACACATAATTAGCAATTATTTTTCTATATCTTTTCTTCAATTCTTTGAATTCTAGGACTGAAAAGTTAAAAAGTTGTGGTATATAAAACATTACTTGTTACATTAGATCACAGAATCAGCTTTCTATAAAACAATTGTAATAATAAATTCAAGCAAGTGAACAAATTACATCTATTTCAAAATCTTAAAAAGAAAAATAAACACAGACATACACCAGAAATAAGCAGCAAATATTAGAAGAGCAAAGAAAAGTATAGAAAAATAAGCTTATAAATATTTAATAGACAATGGAAAAAGGATATCTATATACCCCTCTCCATATATACATAGATAGATATGAATATAGACCCACATATATTATCTCTCTCTCCAAATAAATGTAAAATGTATAAATGTATAGATGCACATGCATTAATATACACACATACACAGACACATATATTTATGTGTCTGTGTATGTATAGTTTATAACTTTGATGCATAACCATGTATACTGTGATGTTTTTGACACATATCCTAGGAATATATAATCAAAGATTTATAATCCTACTTTTCTAATCATGGGCTGAGATAATGTTTATCTTCCAAGAACTCATTTTCATAAGAAATAAATTTTATAGAAAGCAGTGTGGAACTCAGTAGGCCGAGTGGCAAATGAGTAATTTATATATATTTATATCTGTCAACATGGCACTGAAACCTTTTGTATGTCATGGGAAATGTGCCCACAGGCTGAAATGAATGTACAAAGGCATCACATGGGGAAAACATGCTGGAGGGGTTTTATTTGATGTTTTCAAACTGCTCTAGGGTCTGTCTTACAAGAACCCTTTTGGTTTTCTTTTCTTTTTCTTTTTTATGTTTTAAAACACATGGCTTTCTTTTGAAATGTCCTGCCAAAAGAAAAAGTAAGAGTAAATTACAAATGAACTATGCAATTATATTTTCCTCTCTTTCTCTCTTCTCTCCCTCCTTCTCTCATCTACCTCTCTTGCTTACACACACACACCACACACACACACACATTCTGAAGATTAACATTCCACTTCTGTGTGTGTATCTACAGAGATAATGGCCACAGTCAACGGTCAGGATTTATGAAGTCATACACCTGAATTTGAGATCACATGTATTAACTGAGGGCAAAGGAAAGGGAGATGGCATGGAACTGTGTACCTGTTACATGCTCCGAAGTTTTCTTTCTGTCCATTTGTTGGTTTGCGTGTTTATTTATTTAAAGCTATTAGAAGATTGACACTTTTCTTCCACTAAAGGAGATTAAAATTGCTTTATCCTTTTTTCTCTTAATTAAAGATTGAAAATAGGCTCCCTGTCTCCCTAAATTTATACTTCAGAAATTGTTTTATAGTCTATGGAATAGAAAGAAGTGTCCTGCTGAATGTCTTGTCAATATACCTTATAAAGCTATTTTTTTAATTTTAAAAAGTCAACAGAAAGTGTAAATTGGGTGATTCAAGTCATTACTTCCTTGCAAGAATACTAAACATAGGTTTGTTACCTTACTAATATCACTTTCTTATCATGAACCCTTCATTCTTAAACTAAAGCTGAGTAATCATGGGAAGCTTCTTATAACTCTATTCATAACACTGAGCTTGCAAAGGATAAATACATCTTGAAGGCTCCATGGTAAGAGGCATGCTCTTTTTCCTCCCAGGAAGAAAGCATGCTGCTAAACCTCTGTTTGCACACAAAAGTTGTTGTTTTTTTTTTTTTAGAAGAGTTTATGTTGCTCTGTGGTTTAGAAGTCAGACCTCTCTTACCAGGGGTAGCCCCCAGGCTGGCATTTGATAACAGTGAAAAACAGGTGCAGTGTTCTGGTTTTCACGTTGCTGGCTTCTCCGGGTGACAATGATAGTTGTGTTCCCTGGGGTGGTTGGCGGAGGGGTTGGCTCTGCTGAGAACAAATCCACTCTTTGTAAAAGTTTACAATTATTGTTCTCAGGAAAATTCAAAAATATAATTCTACATACAGATGAGATTCAGAGCATGAAATTTAGAAAGATTGTTTTCACTCCTGCGGCAAAGGTCTCAGTGAAACTTAACAAATCATCAGTGCCCTGCCTCTGTCTTTAGTGAATTATTCCTGCTGCTATTGGGATTGTGCGAATATTCTAGCTGCGTGACCCATGTTAAATGCTGCTGTTTCTGAGCAGATCTGTTTCTGAATTTCAGGAGGATAGAAAAGACTTCAGTTGTTGCTACTCTTTATCTGAGTGCCTTTTCAATTATACGATAGACAAGTATCACTGATGTACCACCATATGCTTTATAAAATGAGTTTAAATTACTTTTTAATAGTAGAGATTATATACTAAATGCTAGAAATAGTAAATATTATGAGAGAATATATAGTAATATATTTACTATGAATATGAATATGTAGTAAATATTGCATATTTTTTGTATACATGTAAATAAGATTACAGAAGAAAATAATACTGTATTTTTCCAACAGTTATGCTGATTAAGTAGTATTTGCATTCTTTATATGTATAATATTCTACAGGTAACAAGGGACCAACACTCTTAATCTACAGATAAGTAAAACCAATCAGCTAACTCTGAACTGCAACCAAGAGAGGAAAAATGACTTTTCAAAGAGCAGAGGGTTAGAGCCACGTGCTGATTCTATTTTGAACTTTGCTTAGTAGTTTTATTTTCTTCACTCTACACTGGTGATTCCCAGAATCTGAAGCTCATATGGTTGTCATTTTTTTTTTTTTTTTTTTTGCTTGAAGGCATTCTGTTGATGCGCAGTCAGATAATTGTCTCTGTTTACTTTAGAATCTCATTATGTATATAAATAGGTCACTAGATAAACCATTCTCATTATTTCAGAAGTAAAAGCAAATGTTCTGTCTATTGGTTTGGTGGTTGTCTTATACCTTTATGTTCTGAAAAATAGTAGTGCCTATTTCTTCTAAGTAATGAAATGAGCCCATATAAATATATATATAAAGAGACAGAACATATCACATTATATTTAAATTGTCATGGTTGTTGCTCATTCACTCAGTTGTGTCTGACTCTTTGCAGCCCCATGATCTGCAGCACGCCAGGCTACCCTGTCCTTCATTATCTCCCGGAGTTTGCTCAGATTCATGTCCAATGAGTTGATGATGCCATTAAAATTTTCACAGTAAGAAGTCATTTCTTTTAGCTTATTAAAAGCATTGTATCTGTGGCCAGGGAGTCATTGTCAAAACTAAGCACAATGTGCTTTAACCAATAAGTTGCTGTTTCTACTCTGACCTCCACCTTTCTGTCTTCAAGAACCTAACCTATCAATAATTGTAGCTGTTATGTTAACAGAATTTAGTCAAGTCCTATTTGTGGTCATTGACAGTCACATAATGAAACCAAAAATCACCACTATAAAAATGGTGTGTCCCATTTAGCTTGAAGTCCATGTTCTTATAAAGAAAATAGTTGAGCTTTCTCAAGTGTATTTTATGAAATTTTGCTCCATTATATTAGAGAAACAGCTAATGTTTTCAGGTCTCATGTATTAGCATACAATGTTAAAGATTAATATCATGACAAGTCACTATAACTTAGGATAGAACAGCTCTTATATTACGTGTAAAATTCAAAAACAGTGAATACAGGAGTGGGTTAGGTAGTGTCTGGGACTTTGATCAAAGAGGGCATAGCCAGGGGTTGATGATCTAAGGCATACCCATGAAACAAGGCAATGGCACCCCACTCCAGTACTCTTGCCTGGAAAATCCCATGGGCAGAGGAGCCTGGTAGGCTGCAGTCCATGGGGTCGCTAAGAGTCGGACATCACTGAGCGACTTCACTTTCACTTTTCACTTTCATGCATTGGAGAAGGAAATGGCAACCCACTCCAGTGTTCTTGCCTGGAGAATCCCAGGGATGGAGGAGCCTGGTGGGCTGCTGTCTCTGGGGTTGCACAGAGTCGGACACGACTGAAGTGACTTAGCAGCAGCAGCAGCAGCATGAAACAAAATAAGGGCATCAGTAACCTTGGCATGAATCTACATTGAATTTAGATAACATGTGCCAATGAATAGTATAGATAGGAATGATATAGGACTTTCCAGGTGGTGCTAGTGACTAAGAACCTGCCTGAGAATACAAGAGACATGAGACTCAGGCTTGATCCCTGGGTCAGGAAGAGCCCCTGGGAGGAGGCCTGGCAACTCACTGCAGCATTCTTGCCTGGAAATCCTATGGGCAGAGGATTCTGGCAGGCTAGAGTTCATAGGGTCACAAAGAGTCAGATATGACTGAAGTGACTTAGCATGCATGCGCAGACGGATGATATAAACATGAAAGTCATTTCTTCCCCCTATTTCTTAGTTTTAGAGGTTGGATAGATTGAGTGGCATGTGAATAACTTGAAGTAGCAGTTGTGTAATCACAGTTTCTGTTTATCAAGTCTTTAGGCAGTATCCATGAATTCCAGATGACTATGTGAAATAGAATCCAGTATTTGCTATCAGAAATCTTTGCCTACCAGTCAGGAATATCCCTTACAGACCTCTGATGTAAGTAGTTTGTATGTATTTAGATTTATATGAGCAAGAAATTTCTAACTCTATATATTTGGCCCATTATACATTTTGAGTCTTCTTATGACATCAGTGACATCAATTATGACAGCTATTAGTACTCTAATTCTGAGGCTCTATAAGAAAGAAAAGAGCTTATATACTGAAAATTCTGACACTAGAGCAGTGGTGTACCAAGGATGGACTTGAGAGAATGCTCCATCTTGGGTACAAGCATAAGCAGTACATTGTTGAAAATGTGAAACAATAAAGTCAATATTTTAAATTATTATTATAGACCATGAATTTTAAACTGTTACTTATAAAGATATACCTTAGAAAATATGTATTATATAAATATATATTTTATATAATATTTATTACATAGCTTATATAAATATATAACATTATCTATAATTTATATAACTATAATTAATATAAATATATATATATTTATTTATCAATCTAAATTCTAAAAAAATGCTGTGGTTACCCTTGAGTTTTAAAATATATGTGCAAACTTCAAATCAGCACATTTTACTTCTGTATCCTTTAATAAATATTGATTTACATTGAAGTTAATTTGAAAAAATTCTGATTCTACATTTGACTCTGTTCATACAGGACTCAGCTATACACTATAGTTTGGAGAATCAGTTTGTTCAAAATATTTTAAAATTGTTCTGTACAATTCATGTGACTGAGCCATCTGTCATTACATATCCCTGTGTTTAATCCCTATACATATGTGTAATTACTTATACCTGTGGTTTCAAAATTAACAACAGTAGCAATGGTATATGATTATATGGGTAAAGCCATAGAACTTGAGTTATTTCAAGTTTATTATTATATGTGACTGGAGGAGGAAATACTAACCCACTCCGGTATCCCTGCCTGGGAAATCCCATGGACAGAGGAGCCTGGTGGGCTACAGTCCATGGGGTTCCAAAAGAATTAGAATGACTTAGTGACTACACACACACAGAGACACACACACACACATACACATTATATGTGATTGATGTAGGTACTTCATGTTAAATTTTAAAATAGTAAAATACTGCATGAGTAAAACTCATGGGCATGAGTTTGAATAAATGCCAGGAGTTGCTAATGGACAGGGAGTCCTGGAGTGGTGCAGTCCATGGGATCACAAAGAGTTGGACACGACTGAGCCACTGAACTGAACTAAAAACATTGCAAACTACAAGATTAGTATTTTTGTGTGTGTGTATATGTGTGTGTGTGCGTGTGCACGTGTGCTCAGTCATGTGTCACTCTGCATGAATTCCATGGACAGGAGCCCACCAGGGTCCTCTGTCCATGGGATTTTGCAGGCAAGAATATTAGAGTGGGTTGCCGTTTTCTACTCCAGGGGATCTTCACCAGCCAGAGATTGAACCTACTTCTCTTGCACTGGCAGGTGGATTCTTTATCACTGTGCCACCTGCGAAGTCTGATATTTTGTTGAATAACTAGCAAAACTTAGTTCACACATGAAATAATTCTTACTGATGTTGAATACCTTACAAGTTAAATTTTATTTTTAAACATATATTATTTTAAACTAAATTAAAAAAGAACATAATTATTACCATATGATTATTAATAAAAATCATTTTGTCATATATAAGAAGGTAATTGCTTAATGTATGAGATACATAAGCCACTCCAATGCAGTATATTTTTCTCTCTTGATGCATTCTTTAAGTTGTACTACAAAATAAATAATGAAAAATAAGTACTATACCTAAAACCTAATGTTATTACAATAGCTCACATACTAGTAATATTATAAATTTGTGTCATTTATTTCTGTAGGGGACTGGATGAGCAAGTATACGTGTAGCTTTATAACTACTGTTGGGAAAGTATATTCAAAAGCATGTTTACTTGAACATTGTCCACTATTATCATTTTAATATATGAGTAGTAATAAATATTTAGTTAAACTATCATGGCTCAACCTCCACCTTGGCTCTAATTTCAGTGTCATCAGATTCTAGAGCTTGACTTTCCACAATATCCATGTTTATAGATAAGGTAGTTTTGGTTCATAGTTTTAAAAAGTTTTCTGAGTCACTAAGCTTGCTCTCAGAATAAGTGAAATTGGAATTCCAGATTTTCTGCCTCCAAAGAGCACGACTAGCATTGCATGACTCACACTAAAGTCTCAAACATGCACCTTTAAAGCAAATGAAATAGGTACCTAGTAAATGTTTGTTGAATTTATAAATTGTGACTGAAAAGTACTAGATAAATCGGCCTGTGTATTGCTCATTTGCCATCTAGAGAAGAGTATAATTCATTTCTATTGATTCTTAACATTCCACAGAGTTATTTGCCTTGACATGCTCAGTCATGCAGTCATGTCTGGTTCTCAGGCACCTCTGTCCAAGGAAGATTTCCAGGCAAGCACACTGGAGCGGGTTGCCATTTCCTTCTCCAGGGTAAGTTCCTCACCCAGGGATCAAACTGTTGTTTCCTGCATTGGCTCGCAAATAGTCTTTATGAATGCGCCACCTGGGAAGCCCCGTTTGCCTTTGGAGAGACCATATTTGGAAACAAAACTAGATATTTTACATGCCCAATAATCTATTACATATGTGCTAATACTTTTTTTTTTTTTCAACTTAGGCTGTTTCTCTAATACTTTGTGAAGTTCCTAACATGAAAAAGTAGAATAAGACTATAAGCCAGAGGCAACCTAATTATATATTTTTCATCAGCTTTGGTAACCAAACTAAGTGTTTTTGCCCACAATCTCAACTCTGCATCACTTTTCTTTCTTTTATTTTCTTTTACCTTTTGGCCTCACCCCAGGACATGGGAGATCTTACTGTCCCACTAGGGATCCAACCCAGGCCCCCTGCACTGGAAATGCATAGTTTTGACCACTGGACTGCCAGAGAAGTCCCTACATCCTTTTAAAATAATGTATTTTAGTTTGTATAACAAATAGGTTAGGGAAAAAAAAAGAAAAAGAAGTAAAGGAGTCCAAGATGGTGGAACCATGAAAAGGAGGGGGGGAAAAAAAAAAAAAAGCCCACAAAAGGGGGAAGTCCATGACCTGAGTGAGAACCCCTGCTCCTAGCAGAACCAGTCACCGCAAACGCTGGTACCATCCACTGTTCGCATAGGGTGTAACCGGGAGCTTCCCAGGTGGTTCAGTGGTAAAGAATTCACTGGCAATGCAGGAGAGGCAGAAGACTTGGGTTCCATCCCTGGGTCGGGAATATCTCCTGGAGAAGGAAATAACAAACCACTCCAATATGCTTGCCTGCAGAATTCCATGGACAGAGGAGCACTGTGGGCGACAGTCCATGGGGTCCCAAAAAGCTGGATGTGACTGAAGCAACTCAGCATGGCACACAACCTGGGAAAACACACCCCTTCCCCTGATTGGTCCTGGGTGTAACCAATCAGATGACTGCTAGTACCATCCCCTATTTTCCACAGAGTGTAACCAATCAGGCTCCAGGGGCAGGAAACAGAAACTATATAAACGGGAAGCCAAGCGGAAAGAAAAGAACCAAAGAAGAAGTATATAGGAGCAAGGTAATTGAAAGCATGCTCCAGGGACTCATCTTTGAAAGGAAAAAAAAAAAAATCAGTGGCAAAATAATTGGTAATCAATGTACTAAGTTAATAATTTCATGATGTATATTTGAGTTGGTGGGATTGTTTAAAATTATTCACGGAAGAGGAACAAGAATTTAGTGTATGCAAAATAAGCTGATGGTCCTTGAAGCTAAATTATTTCCTTATCTATACGTTAGTGATTCTAAAGTCAAACTATGGTATTTTTCCCTGTTAATATTTATGTGCTATGCCTGAACATGGTACCATTTTAGAAGTACTTAATAAAAATCACTGCAGATGGTGACTGCAGCCATGAAATTAAAAGATGCTTACTCCTTGGAAGAAAAGTTATGACCAACCTAGATAGCATATTGAAAAGCAGAGACATTATTTTGCCAACTAAGGTCCGTCTAGTGAAGGCTATGGTTTTTCCAGTGGTCATGTATGGATGTGAGAGTTGGACTGTGAACAAGGCTGAGTGCTGAAGAATTGATGCTTTTGAACTGTGGTGTTGGAGAAGACTTGAGAGTCCCTTGGACTGCAAGGAGATCCAACCAGTCCATTCTGAAGGAGATCAGCCCTGGGAATTCTTTGGAGGGAATGATACTAAAGCTGAAACTCCAGTACTTTGGCCACCTCAATCGAAGAGTTGACTCACTGGAAAAGACTCTGATGCTGGGAGGGATTGGGGGCAGGAGGAGAAGGGGACGACCAAGGATGAGATGGCTGGATGGCATCACTGACTGGATGGACGTGAGTCTGAGTGAACTCTGGGAGTTGATGATGGACAGGGAGGCCTGGCATGCTGCGATTCATAGGGTCTCAAAGAGTCGGACACGACTAAGTGACTGAACTGAAACAACTGAATAATGACCGACACATGCTCTCTAGTTATGTTTAGCAGCTTAAAGTGAAATTGAAAGTCGCTCAGTCCTGTCTGACTCTTTGCAATCCAAGACTATTCAGTCCAATAATCTCCAGGCCAGAATACTGGAGTGGGCAGCCATACCCTTCTCTAGGGGATCTTCCCAACACAGGGATGGAACCCAGGCCTCGCACACTGTGGGCAGATTCTTTACCTTCTGAGCCACTGGGGAAGCTGGTCTAGCAGCTTATGGCTATACTTAGTGAGGAATTGAAAAAGAAAATGCATATATATGTAATACAAAAGGATGTGGAGAAAGGAAAAAAAAATGTGCGTGTTTGTGTATTTGTGTGTGTCTGTGTCCTGCTGACTACACAGCAATGATAGTGGCCTTGTCAAGTCTGGTACTGGTGTGGCTTACAGACATTCTCACGTGGCCAACTGAGCTAACCACTTCCCTTCAGCAATTCGTTGTCTTTCTCTCCAGATAGATAGATAACAGTTTTATTTGGCCTTTGCCTCTTCTGCTGCTATAGCACTTGAAATTCCTTAGTGCTACATTTCAATTTTATGTCTTCCTACTTAAATGAGACAAGGAGTAGAGTTTAAGGTTAAATGCAGAATATTATAAGATCACTCCCTCCAATTAAAAATAAATTTGTTACAGTCTACACTTGAAACAGTACAAGAGGTAAAAAGAAAAAAATATATGAGATGGAAATGTCTTCCTACTTTACCCATCTGTATTTTTGTTAAAGGTTATATGTCTCACTAAGATAAAACAAAGTATTATAATCTTGATTAATAACTATTGTCATATTTTTATTTGTGTTATTTGAAAAGGAAGCCTCATTTTGACTTCAAAATACTTCATTCCTTTCTTAAAAATAATAGGAACAGAGATAAATTGGTAGTGTTTACATCTCTGACATTGTAAGTGACAATTTTTTTTTAAATGTTACTTGTTTTAAGGTTTATCTGTTGGGAAAATCTCACTAATAATAGTACCATTTTATCAAGGAAATTTCTTCAAATAAGGAGTGTTTTTCTACCAATTGCTGGCTATCACTAGTTAGTATTTTCTCCTTGTGTGTATCACAAATTATCTCCAACTACACTTGAATTTCAGGTGTAGTTGAAAGGCAAATTTCAATTTGCCTTTGACTGTAGATATATTGATTATATGATCAAAGGAAGCTTTTCACAATGATTATGTTTATGTCATAGAATGGATATTATTTATCAATTTTCTTTATCCACTCTCTCAAGTTCTTCTATTCCAGGAAAAAAAGAGTATATACATGCAAAAATTTGGATATAATTGTATCCTGGAAAGGGAAATGTATGGAGAGGGATGGAGATATGTCCCTCGTCTTGATTCTTTTTCTGTCTTTGTTAAAATCACTTTTGCTTTGCTGTACTTAAAATTTTTCATTTAAATTGATTGCTACATAAGATTATATTAGTTTCACATGTAAGGCATAATTATTTGATATTTGTGTATATTGCAAAATGATAATAATCATGTTTAGATGGCATCTGTCACCATATGGTTCTTGTGATTAAAACATTAAGATTTACTCTCAGCAACTTTCATATATACATTGTTGTTAAACTGCAGTCCCATGATGTTATCTCATATAGCCATAACATTGATTTTATAACTGGAGCTTTGAATTTTTTAACTCTTTTCATCTGTTTCAATTGCATTACATTAAAAGGGATATTTATTAGTTATTTCATTTTTACTGTGCATAGGTTACTCTTAGCCATACAGTTTTGAACAAAGAGAGATCACCAGCTTATCTCCTCCCTCACTCTTGTCCACAATGTTGTTTTGTTTTTTTTTTTTTTTTTAAATTAAATTTATTTATTTTTTTAATTACAATACTGTATTTGTTTTGCCATACATTGACACGAATCAGCCATAGGTGAACACAATCTCCCAATGCCGAATCCCCCTCCCACCTCCCACCCCCCATCCTCTACTTGAATCATCCTGTGCATCAGCCCCATGCCTCCTGCATCCTACATTGAACATAGATTAGCGTTTCGTTTCTTACAGGAAAGTATACATGTTTCATTGCCATTCTCCCATACCATCCCACCCTTTCCCTCTCCCTCAGAGTCCAAAAGTCGACTCTATACCTCTGTGTCTCTTGTTGTCTCACATATAGGGTCATCATCACTGTCTTCTAAATTCCATATATATGTGTCAGTATACTGTATTGGTGTTTTTCCTTCTGGCTTACTTCACTCTGTATAATTGGTTCCAATTCCATCCATCTCATTAGAACTGAGTCAAATTTATTCTTTTTAAGGGCTGAGTAGTATTCCATAGTGTATATGAACCACAGCTTTCTTATCCATTCATCTGCTGATGGACATCTAGGTTGCTTCCATGACCTGGCTATTATAAACAGCGCTGCAATGAATATTGGGGTACATGTGTCTCTTTCAATTCTGGTTTCCTCGGTGTGTATGCCCAGCAGTGGGATTGCTGGGTCATAAGGCAGTTCTATTTGCAATTTTTAAGGAATCTCCACACTGTTTTCCATAATGGCTGTACTAGTTTGCATTCCCACCAGCAGTGTAAAAGGGTTCCCTTTTCTCCACACCCTCTCCAGCATTTATTGCTTGTAGACTTTTGGATCGCAGCCATTCTGACTGGTGTGAAATGGTACCTCATTGTGGTCTTGATTTGCATTTCTCTGATAATGAGTGATGTTGAACATCTTTTCATGTGTTTGTTAGCCATCCGTATGTCTTCTTTGGAGAAATGCCTATTTAGTTCTTTTGGCCCATTTTTTTATTGGATCATTTATTTTTCTGGAGTTGAGCTGCATAAGTTGCTTGTATATCTTTGAGATTAGTTCTTTGTCAGTTGTTTCATTTGCTATTGTTTTCTCCCATTCAGAAGGCTGTCTTTTCACCTTATAGTTTCCTTTGTTGTGCAGAAGCTTTTAATTTTAATTAGATCCCATTTGTTTATTTTTGCTTTTATTTCCAGTATACTGGGAGTTGGATCATAGAGGATCCTGCTGTGATTTATGTCGGAGAGTGTTTTGCCTATGTTCTCCTCTAGGAGTTTTATAGTTTCTGGTCTTACATTTAGATCTTTAATCCATTTTGAGTTTATTTTTGTGTATGGTGTTAGAGAGGGGTCTAGTTTCATTCTTTTACAAGTGGTTGACCAGTTTTCCCAGCACCACCTGTTAAAGAGACTATCTTTACTCCATTGTATATTCTTGCCTCCTTTGTTGAAGATAAGGTGTCCATAGGTATGTGGGTTAATCTCAGGGCTTTCGATTTTGTTCCATTGATCTATATTTCTGTCTTTGTGCCAGTACCATACCGTCTTAATGACTGTGGCTTTGTAGTAGAGCCTGAAGTCAGGCAAGTTGATTCCTCCAGTTCCATTTTTCTTTCTCAAGATTGATTTGGCTATTCGAGGTTTTTTGTATTTCCATACAAATCTTGAGATTATTTGATCTAGTTCTGAGAAAAATACTGCTGGTAGCTTGATGGGAATTGCATTGAATCTGTAGATTGCTTTGGGTAGTATACTCATTTTCACTATATTGATTCTTCCAAGCCATGAGCATGGTATATTCCTCCATCTGTTAGTGTCCTCTTTGATTTCTTTCATCAGTGTTTTATAGTTTTCGATATATAGGTCTTTAGTTTCTTTAGGTAGGAATATTCCTAAGTATTTTATTCTTTTCGTTGCAATGGTGAATGGAATTGTTTCCTTGACTTCTTTTTCTACTTTCTCGTTATTAGTGTATAGGAATGCAAGGGATTTCTGAGTGTTGATTTTATATCCTGCAACTTTACTATATTCACTGATTAGCTCTAGTAGTTTTCTGGTCGAGTCTTTAGGATTTTCTATGTAGAGGATCATGTCGTCTGCAAACAGTGAGAGTTTTACTACTTCTTTTCCAATTTGGATTCCTTTCCTCCCTGTGTACCATGAGGTGTGTTATCTTTGTTTCACTTATCTTAACATAATCTGTAAGCCATCACTATAATAGTTTATTGATTTTATATGTTTCTAGCACTCTTGGTGAACTATTCAATAGAATATGCAAAAGATAGTTCTTCAGTTTTTCTATTTCTCTGTCTTTTAATATCTAACTTTTACTGGTTAACAAATGAATGTAATATAACCATTTCTAGAAAAATTCATAGCCTTCCCTGTTGTATATAATGGTAGCTCCTGGGAAACTATCCAGTTTTATTTTATCTTTTCAAAAGCATCGTGTTTCAAGTTTGATATACCTTATAACCCTGCTACCAACAGCCTCAAGATGCCCATGGTCCCCACTGGATTGTAGAGAAGTAATATGAGCAAATCTTTCCAAAATATTTTAATAGGAGTGTGGGCACAGGAATCCCCCTAGTGTGGGGGTTCCACAGATGACAAACTTAATATAACCTCTGCTAAAGAAAAATACTCACTTAAAACCTCCGTTCTGCTCAAGAAGCTCAGGAGAGGGTATACCTCTGCATATCACATATTATCTTCCCTTGAACTTTTTCATTTTCTGCTACTCAGCAAGCCAGTGTAAGGCATGCTTTCCCATCTCACTCCCATTAAAACCCGTTGTTCTAGGTCTTCCCAATGTTTGCAATTTATGCTACCTTGCTTTGAATTTTCCTGTGGCTATCCACTCTTACAACCAAACTTTTTCCGAGTTATCATTTTGTTACCGTTTTCTCACATTTTTTCAAATTTCATTTCACACCATTCAACCAAACTTAAAAAAAAAGATGCCAGTGACCTCCATGTTGCCAGATGCAATGGATAATGTCATATCCCATCATCTGTCACCAAATTATCTGTTCTTTTTGGGTATTGCAATGAAACATCTCAGGATAATTTATTTTCAGTGTGTTTTACAGGCTCTTCCTACTCTGCTAGACCTACAGATGTCTTGGTGATTTATTTATATGTAAAACATTTCTGGTATTGTATCAGAGGTTTTGTCGGAACTCCAGACTGATAAATACAAATGTGTGTATATAGAATTTACATAGGATGGCTAACATATAGTCCAGCTTAACATCTTCAAAGGTAAAGTCTTGAAACTTCGTTCTTTTCTTCCAAACATTTTATCCACCAGTCTTAACATTTCAGATACTGGTGTTGTCATACATTTGAACACTAAAATTAGAAACCGCAAAGGCATTCTTGTTTTTCCTCAGCCTTCATCGACTCCATCAGTGAGTCCTGTGATGTCTAAACTGTATCTGGAATCCATTTCTCTCTATCTGCACTACTACTGTCTTGCGCTGTGCTCAGTTGCTTCAGTCGTGTTCGATTCTTTGCAGCAGTATGGATTGTAGCCCGCCAAGTTTCTCTGTCCTTGGGAGTCTCAGAGCAAGAATACTGGAGTGAGTTGCCATGCCCTCCTCCTGGGGACTTCCCCAGAGCCTCAGTGGTAAGGAATCTGCCTGCAGTGCAGGAGACCTGGGTTCAGTCCCTGGGTCAGGAAGATCCACTACCACTATCCTGGTCTAAACCACTTAGTTCTCACCTGTACTACTGTGGTTGCCCACTACTGGCTCTTGAGGTTTGCACTGCCCACCTGAAATCCAGTTTCTTCAGGGCATTCATAATGATCTTTTAAAAACATAATTGTGTTGATTTCACTGCCTCTTAATATCTTCCATTTGCACATAAAGTAAAATACAAATCTCTTAATACTGCTTATAATGCCCTGCACATCACTTAGCCCCAACCTTGCCATGCCAGTTCTGCCTTCTTTTCTTCACTATTCACAGTCTGCAAGATATTTCCATTCCTACAATACATCAAACACTTTGCATACATGCTTTCCTTTCCTTGAAGTGCTTTCCTCCTATGCTTTATTATGACTGACTCTTCCTTCTAGTCTTGGTTTTAGATTTCCATCAACTGACAAGCTTTCTCTGATAATCCATGCTTCCTCATAATCTGAATTGTTGTGAGAATTTATAATAAGGAAGATTTCACCAATCCATTCCATTCCACTAGACACACCTGTGTACACTGGGCATGATTATTTTTATTGGTGTCTTTGTACTAATTATCATAACTTGTAATTACCAATTTATTTAATTTGCAATTGTATTATTTCTCTTCCACACTAGGTTGAAAATCCTGAAAATGTCAGAATTGTATCTGCCTAATTCACCAAACATAGCAGAGTTTTGTAAAGAGCAATGACATCAGTATTTAAGACATCACCTATTTTAAGATGAATGGTTATTTTATGTATCATTAAGTAGAAAAAAAATTGATGATTAAACTAAATACAATTATTTTGTAACACTTAGAACTATTGCACCATATCAATGATCCTTTTTATAGTAAATATGTGGGTTTTTTATTAAAGATAATTGCTTTACAATATTGTGTTGGTTTCTGCCATACATCAACATGAGTCAGCCACAGGTATATGTATCCCCTCCTTCTCAAAGAGCCTCTTTAATATTAGAATTTTTAGACAGGCAATGTCACTCTTGTGCCTACATAAAAAAATTTTAAAAAGAGCAAAATAAGTTGGTTAAGTTATTCTTAGACTTTCCATTGATGGAGTAACCCATAGATAGCAATTTTCAACTATTCATTTTCATTTTCTGGGCCGTCAAAAGCACTGGCAATCGAATGGTCCAATCTGGTTCCTGGGATATTCTTCCAAACCATTGACAATCATTCTTAAAGGTTAATGTTGGTGAATTTTTAATTTTGCCAACAAGATGATGTTACTATAAATTTTTTATACAAATTTCTATTAACTCCTGTTTTTTTCTCAAGTGGTTCTTATTTTTGTTTTGCTTGTGAATTTGTGCCATCATGACATCAGTAATAGCAAGTGAGTTCACAACATGCACAGTGTTATTACCAAGTCATAACTGTCATATGGCTAGTGGCAATTTTAACACTCCAATTTCAATAATGGTAATATAAGAAAAATGTGCACTTTAGAAGAGACATGATATAAGACAGCAGATAGGCAATGTCTGGTTTTCCTTCCCATAATTCTTTTGATGGCTGGTTCCTTCTCATTCAATTTTCAGTTCAAAAGTAGTGACATCAGCGGGGCCTTGACAATTCTATCTAAAGCTACTCAGCACACTATTCCCTGCCCTGCACCAGTCATGCTCTGAGAAGTTATCTAATTTCATTCATAGCCCTTATCTCTACTGATCTTTATTTTTTTTTTATTTACTTGATTGATTTGATTGATATTTGTTTAAAGAGAACAGAAACATTTTTCTCTCTCTATGGAGATGTGAAGAAAATTTGTTAAGTAGATAGATGGACGGATAGATGGGTACTTTTTCTAACTTGATTTTTGTACTGTCATATCAGTTGGGCGGTCTGCTTGGTTATGTTTTCAGTTTTGATCTTTTGTCTTTATTTTGTATTTCAAGAACAAGTCTTATTATATCTCTACATTCAGCTCATATTCTTCAAATACTGGATCCAGATCAGGTCTTTCACGCCAAGCTGTTACTTTCAGGGGATGAGGGGATCACAGTAGTTAGTAAGAGATGTTATTTTCCCAGGTATAGTATGATGGTTGCTGACAAGAAAGAGAGCAAAAAGGAAAGCTCTCAGCAAAAGCAATTTGTGATACAACTGAATTTGCCTGTTATGGGGGAAAGAAAGCAATTTTGGAAATGTGTATGAGAAGTGACAGTATTTATTAGGGAATTGACTATGAGAAAATATATATCAATAATATATATTAATATGATTTTTAAAAGTTTGGCACCAAGTTGTACTTATTTCTTGGATAGGCAAAAATAAAAATGTTAAGAGCATATTTGTGCTTGAATGTCTTATTCATTTGTCCTTAAAAATATACATTTGCGTTAATTGTAGTGTGTCGTGGAAATACATTTCAATATTACATACAAAATACATTACAAAATACATTCAATATTACAATTCAATATCACAATTCAAAAATATATATTTTCAGTAACTTTATACTCTTCACTGTATCATACTCTGTTGTTCAAACGGATCTGTACATGAGGTGATAAACAAGACTCTCTAATTGTAATACATATCACACAGCAAGTAATAATGAAAACAGACTTGCAGACATATAGATGATCATAGGCTTGAGTTAGTTCAAAATTATAGCCAGAACACTATAAAAGAAGTCACGGCTTCCAAATAAATGTCAACAGCTTGCTAATAGCAGCTACTGGCTTTTTGTTTTCCAAGTGATTTAAAAGGGCTTACCATGTACAGATGAAGAGTTTTGTGTAGTTTATTGGCAAACTTGCAGTGTTCTGGTCAAGGTTGAAATGTGCCATGCTCATGTATTTGTGTTGGAGTTGGAGGTTTTTAAATTCTTTGATTTCAAAAATAATTGACTGTATATTGGGGGTAATAAACAGCTCAGAGTGAATTGTACACCTTTCAGCATTTCACTGCATGGCTAGACAGTCTTGTTAAAAACTCATGTAGCATAGGAAGAAGGATGATATCATTGGTCCATCTTTGCAAATGAAAATGAAAATATTCAGTAAAGATAAGCTTGACTTGCACATCTATTAAAGGTGAAAGCTACAGTATTATGTAAGAATTTAGTAACAAACACATTATGTTTCCTTATATGCAATAAACCTAAAGGGCTGTTTTGGAACTGGGTATATTTAACTGCATTCTTTATTATGTAAGTGCTTATAAGTTAAATTAAGTGACATTTTCATGTCAATGCTCGTCAATTGCATTTTTAAAAACAATAGTAATTTTTACCAGATTTGTGCCTTTACCCACACTAGATTCATTTAGAACTGAGCTTATAGCAAAGTTATAATTTATTACACAACCATACCCACATGGAGACAGACCCTTAAGTAAGATGAAATAGTGCTGCATAATTTAAAAGATAGTGGCTATTTATAATATTTTTATTTTATAGGAAGATCTCACAGAATGGATGTCATTTTCTGGGATTGTGATCAATGGATTTGGCAGAGGTCACAGAATTTTTCTTTGCAGTATAGGAAAGTATATCTACGTATTGAATAACCTGCCCTGGCCCTATTACAGCTTTTCTCTGGGATCTGTTTATCACAGGCCATGCATGGAAATAGAACCATAAACAAGTTCTCGCTTCTAAGGACTTAGAACACTAATCACTTTTATAGTATGCCTGCAAAAAAAATTGAACACTTGATGTTATGGATTAAAAAGTCCTAACCTTTATTGTGGTCAGTGACAATTTTAAACCGTTCCATTTTGTGAGCCCTAAAGAACAAACACCCTGGAAACTGATGGGATCAAATAAGAACTCTGCATGTTACTGCACATTGACCAGAGTTATTTTCTCTTTCTTCCACTCACTCTTTTATTGTATTTGACTTTTATGTAAGTGACTACTGTGCCTTCCAATAACATAAACATCCATTCTCCTGGCTTTGTTTTCAATTTCTCCTTCTGTAATATTATGTAACTCTATAACTTGGGTTGATGGGTTGATACTATTCATGTGGAATATTATATGAAGTTTATGAAGCCTTATAAAATACTGTCTCTACTTAAAGTACAAATGGTTTTAAAGTCTGTTTTTAAAACTTATTTAGAAAATAACCTTATTTTCTAAGTAGTCAAGAATATTACAGGTTTTATTTCATTTAAAACTGATAAAAACGTTAGCACATTTCCGGAAGTCACATTTTACAGATGAAGGCGTTGAGATGTGCAGATAATAGATTATATGCCGAGTGCTGCCACGAGTGGTTGATTCAGATTTCAAACCTATTGCAGTCTGGCTTCAGAAGGAGTAACCATTTAACTTCCTATTTAAAAGAATCTGAATAATACAATTTTTGCAAGTAATTAGATTTTTTGTCTTTATAGTCTATGTCTTGGGGTTATGCAGTGCAAGAGTGGGAATGGAAGATAAATTACCCAGGCAAGTGGAAATGGGAGGGTTTTTTATACTTTTCTTCCTTCACAGAGGGAAGTGCTTTTAGGTAGAAGTCAGCTAGGTATCTCAGTGTAGGTAATCGCATTACCCACTTGCTCCCACATTCAACCTTTTTCTTCAGTGGGAAGGAACTTGGGGATTTTAAGGGAGGATTTATTGTCCTCTATTGCTGACAAACTATGAAACATGTTAATTACTTTGGAAACTAGTATATGAAAAACTGAATCTTAAATTCAGTAATTCACAGAACCAGCTGAAGCTCTTCATATTCGTTGATTCATGATTGGAAAAGGAATAGTTTTGGAAAGAATTGAATAAGATGGCCATGGGAAGGGGAAAAGAAAAATAACTACATTCAGATAAATATCTCGGGGTCAGGAAGATAACCTGGAGAAAGGAATGGGGACATACTCCACTATTCTTGCCTGGAGAATTCCATGGGCAGAGGAGCCTGGTGGACTATAGTCCGTTGGGTCACAAATAGTCAGACACACCTAAGTGACACTTGCACTTTTCTCAGATGAATATGTGAAATCTAAGGATAATCTAAGGAGATGGACTGCTCATAAGCACCAAATCCTCTGAGGAAGTTTCAGGTCAGTTTTATTGTTCTTATATCCTGATCTGCTCACAGAGTCCTCAGCAACCCCTCACCTAATCCTGCCCCCATCCCCCTTAGTGGTAATCTCTGGTATCAGTTTGGTAAGGTTTCTTTCTGTAAGTTCTACTTTTTCATTTCCATGAAAAGATCTCGGCAATCTTTAACTGTTACCCCATATAGATCTACCTGGTTCCTTTTAGAAGTCTATACATTGTGGTATTTATATGTCAGATTGGAGGCTCAGATGGTAAAGAATCTCTGCAATGTAGGAGAGGCGGGTTCTGTCCCTGGGTCGGGAAGATCCCCTGGAGAAGGGAATGGTAACCCACCCCAGTATTCTTGCCTGGGGAATTCCACGGACAGAGGAGTCTGTTGGGCTACAATCCATGGGGTCACAAAAAGTTGGACACAACTGAGCGACTAACACATTACATTACATATTCTATGGTATGAGTACATTATTAATATTCTCTTCAACGGAGTATTATATCTGAAGTCTTCCCATAAACATTCTTAAACATGTTCCTTATACACATGTATAGCTACTTCCCCAGAACAGCTAACACAGATCAGTTCATTGGCATTTTAAATTTTAGAAGCTATCTTCAAACTGTCATACAAAATGGTTAAACAAATTCACATTTATACAGTGAATAGATGAGATAACATATTTCCACATTGACATATTTCTTTCATTCTAAAGCCTTTTGTATTATTCATTTATCAACTTTTGTTAATATTTAACTTAGAACATATCCTAACATTTTAAACTATTTTGTTGGATTAAAAATGACATCTTGTTTTTGTTTTTATTTTTAAAGTCCTAATTATAATTATATATAGCAGATTGTAATACTTTTGATATTTATTTTTCTTCTGCTTATATGAAATCAATAGATTTATATGAAGTATTCACATGAACCTCATTATTTAAAAATAATTTTATTCAGTGGGTAAATCTAATTTAAAGACTGTTTATTTTCACTACTGAGATGCTAGCACCCTAGCTAGTAATTTAATGTAGATTATGTAAAATAATACCTTAATTATATTTGAGTAGCTGAAGGGCAATGGCACCCCACTCCAGTACTCTTGCCTAGAGAATCCCATGGACAGAGGAGCCTGGTGGGCTGCAGTCCATGGGGTCGCTAGAGTCGGGCACGACTGAGCGACTTCCCTTTCACTTTTCACTTTCATGCATTGGAGAAGGAAATGGCAACCCACTCTAGTGTTCTTGCCTGGAGAATCCCAGGGACAGGGGAGCCTGGTGGGCTGCCGTCTATGGGGTCGCACAGAGTCGGACGCGACGGAAGCGACTTAGCAGCAGCAGCAGCAGCAGCAGCAGCTGATATTATTGAAGCAACTACAGTATACTTTTAGCTTACTATTAAACGTCTTGTTTATAATTTGTTTAGGTTCTTTTTTAAAAGCCCTGAAAGCATTCAATAATTTATAAGTTAATAATTGTAAACTAATATAGATTCTGGAATTAACAAATTTCAAAGACATAGTAGCTATGGATTTGATTGATTTTTAATGTTACTCTTTACTGTTACTATTATTTTCATGATTACTACTTGATAGGTATATGGGAATCATTGTTCAGTTTATGTTATTTTAGATGTGTATTATGCAGATAAATTATAAATTTCAGTGGTATCAATATAATGGAACAAAGCTGTTCTAAAAATAGAGTTGGATTTGAATATATACTTTGGGTTCTGTCAGTTTGGCTGCTTTGTGTTATCTGAAAGCAAAGTATCTAAGAATGTAGTCATGTCTCTAAGAAAATATTAGTTGGATTAATTTTTTAAATTAAAAATAAAATATTTAATGCAGGGTAAAATGTTGATGTGACATTGTAAGAAAGATCATTATTGAAGGAAGTATAGAATTGCTGTGAGAAAATGGTGTAAGTTGGGAAAAGTATATATTAGCCATCAAAAAACACAAAGGAAATGCTACCCAAAATATATATATATATATATGTATATTTATATATATAAATACATATATTTATGCACATATATAAAATATGCGTTATAGTTTATTTACTAATTTATACTGAGATGTAGAAATGATCACATCCAATTTCTTCATATGCAAATGAGAAAAAAGGCCCATTTGTGACAGACAGTATAGCAAAAACTAGTTGGAGTGGGAAATGAGTAGTTCTCTTCTGGTTGCATTTTTGTTATGCCATGCAATATCTTTTTGCTTTTAAATATTTTTTGAAGCATGTAGTGATTGTCCCCAAAAGGTCACATTCTATATTAACTTATATGCAGATTTCCTTATGTATTCCTCACTACAGCTTCTTCAGATCACTTTGTATCTGTTTTTAGATATCAAACTCAGAGAGCTAGAGAATGAAATAATATTTCAAAGTCTTTTTCCGATTTTCTTTGTTTTTATTTTAACCATTTAGGTCCATTTTCCCTTCCACATTATTGCTTTTATTTTGATTTTATATTGGATTCTGAAAGGCATTACACAGATATTGACATTAAAATATTTAATAAAATGCTGGAATGCTAAATTGTGAGGACTGGCCAATAAAGACATTCATCCTTTCATCAGAGAAATTAAATTAACTTAAAATAATGCCTAAGGGGTTCTTCATATTGACATTCATTTTCAGCTTATATACCTTGTAGAATATTTCTGAAATATAGGTAGCAAGCTACACATATTCCATACTTACATAAATTATAGAGTCATTTTCTAGTGAAAATAAGAATCAGTAACAAAAATAAATGTGTTTCATTCTCATAAACATTGATGCTGCAGGCCATGATGTTCCCAAACAGGGATAATGGTTATTACTAAGAAATAGTTCAATTTGGTGGCACTACTCTGTTCTGTCAAGTATAAGTAAAATAAAAGAATATAGTCACATTATTTTGAGTAAAAGAGTATTCCTTGAGAAGGATAAGAGATGTGATGATATAGCCCTATGTCCCCTTATAAAGTATTAACAAAGCAAAACATTTTAGTTACATGGGCCCAATGCTGTTACCATCTGTGTAGTAGGAAATGAGTTTAAACAGAATAACAACAATCCCAGTGTAACATTTTGTGGTATAGCAAGAAGGATACAACTGTTATGACTTTGTAAAAACCTAAAGTCAGACTACAAGCCAATCATTTACAATACATGACCATTTAAATTTGTTAAGGTTAATTTATGCTAAAGGACTGTCCAGAATTTGGAAAGTGTCTTGCATGCATGCATGCTCAGTTACTTCAGTCATGTCCAACTCTCTGTGACCCCATGGGCTGTAACCTGCCAGGCTTCTCTGTCCATGGGATTCTCCAGGCAAGAAGAATTGGTTGCCATCTCCTCCTGCAGGTGATCTTCCTGACCCAGGAATTGAACCCATGTCTACTGGGTCTCCTGCATCACAGGTTGATTCTTTATCCACTGAGTCTTAATTGATTAAATTAAAACATTCTTATTAGTTTAACTCCATTATTATTATTATTATTTACAGCTAGTATTTAAGTGGAAAAGCAATGCACACACATAGACCCCTCCAGAGATATATATGGATATAAATGTAATCATGACCTTATGACAATCATGGAAAAACAAAAATGTTAAAAGAATTGAACACATAAATCAAATCTACTCTGTTGCATTTCCTCACTGCCAGGAGATATTTGTCAAAAACAGAAGTGGAAAATGTATGATTTTCAAATAGCTTGTGGATATTTATTGCAGGGAGTATTCCTCCACTATAAATACACTGAATAGTGTCACAACAAAAATGAGCATATGTGAGTGTCGGTATTTAGGATAAATTGCTTCTGTACTTAACAGTATTCTAATAGTTTATCTGGGGTATAAACTTACATTTTAGCTAATATTTTACATATTTACTTAGTTTTTAAGTTACAGATAAAGTAGTGAAAACGATTTAAAAATAAATATGAATTTATAAATGTGTTTTAATCCAGCTTGTAAAATATATGAATTTTTATTTGTTATGTGATTATGTCAAGATGGGCTAAATAAAGAGCCCAAGTCTATTTTGTTCACAGACGTGAGGACACTCTTACCACACAAAAACGAAATGCACCTCTTCATGTCTGTACTGCAATTGCCTCTGTATTTTTATCACTTATTGGTGAGAACAATTTGCTACAAAGCAATAATGAAATGTAATCAAATGTCACTATGGTCTGTTATACTGAAGTAATGTCAGGTAAGAATAATAGGTTTCATAAAATGCTGAGTGAATCTGGGAACAACCCAATTCAGTTGGTATTCAGATTCATGGCTCAATAAAATTACTCATATACACTTGGTATAGACATATTGATATACAATAAGCTATCTCTGTGATTATATTTAATTCTATAGATTTTTTTCCACAGTGGATTATTGAAGGACTTTATTATGTAAGATTTTGTGAGTCAAAATTCTTCAATAGATTTGAAATCACAAGTATAATAATATTAAGGAGAAAATCTTAATTTAATGGTTTTTAATTCCAGGGTCCCTTACTAGAGGAGAAAAAGTAGCCAAGGCTATGCTCTGTTTGTAGATCCAAGTTACAAGGTTTTCAAAAGATGCATTAATGCCAGGGTGTGTGCATCAGTGCTCTGTCATGTCAGACTCTTTGTGATCCCATGGACTCTAGCCCACCAGATTCCTCTGTCCATGGAATTTTTCCAGCAAGAATATTGGAGTGGGTTGCCATTTCCTCCTATAGGGGATCTCGCCAACCCAGAGATTGAACCTGCTTCTCCTGTGGCTCCTGCATTAGCAGTCTGATTCTTTACTGCTGAGTCACCTGGGAAGTCCTAAAGTCAGATAAGTTGAGCTAATTACATAACATAAATTCAAAGACAAACTGTCAGTATGACTGTTATGTCCTGATGTCCTGAAATGCTACAGTCCTCAACACCCAAACCACCTCTAAACTTTCATAGTCCATTGAGATTACTGAAATCAATTCCTGGCTTCCAGTCTGGTGAAACTTTGTTCCCTTCTGTCTCTTGTAGTGTCTGTAGAAAGAAATATGTCATGAATGTGAAGGAGATACCTAGTGATGTCTTCTCCAAGGACTCTGATAAAAGATGTGTGGATTTAGGCTATTAAGATTCATTGTGAAGTTTCAGTGGCTGAAGTACTCAAGTGAATGCATTTTAAAGACAAAATATACTGTGTAATTTTTGCATAAAGGTTCAGTTCTGCCAAAAAAAAAAATATTTTTAGCTTGAACTCTCAGATTTCAATACCCATCAGTACCAATTCAATTGTATGCATGTGTGGATGAGCAGTGCCAGGGAGCATTGTGGGGTTTGATGGTTTCCAGAAAGATAAAACTTTATCTAAACTACTCAAATTTTATTAAATATAGATACTGTCTGGTGAAACAGGACATCTCTGCCTTCTGAATACTTCAGCATGTGTCCTTTGGTAGAGAGAAGCCCCTAGTAGTTAGCATTAAGGCAGTAATTTTAAATATCCATGTAGAAAGTAAGAAAGAACCTGACCTCTGTATAGTAAAATGCTCACATGTTATTAGTTACTTAGTCATGTCTGACTTTTGCAACCCCATGGAGGGTTGCCTGCCAGGCTCCTTTGTCAATGGGATTTTCCAGGGACAAATAGTGGAGTGGGTTGCCATTTCCCTGGGAATCTTCCTGACCCAGGGATCAAACTGCAGTCTCCTGTGTCTCCTGCATTGGCAGGCAGATTTTACCACTGTGCCACCTGGGAAGCCTGTATAGTAAAGTAATGAATAGGAACTAAGATAACTTCTTCTTTTAAGGCCAAAGATAATTTTCTTTCTTTGGGCCTGATGGATACATGTGTCTTCTGTTATAGTATTACAAGTCTGTGGAGAGGCAATCAAGGGAAAAAAATCAACGCAAAGCCATCCTAATTCAGTGCCCATTTCATCATAGTGGAGTAGATTCATGAGTGTGGGAAAAAAAAATTGATTTTTTTTTCTGAAGAAAAATCTGGGATGTCAGCAGTTTTTCCTGACCCCTGGCTTCAAATACCATCTAGATGCTAAAGACTCCACCTTGCATTTCACTACCCTTGAACTCTCCCTTGAACACAGACTCCTGTACAATGATTGGCTGCCTAGTCAATATCTTTGCTTAGATATATATTTAATTAAGCACTAGCTTGTGAGTCTGAGTGAACTCTGGGAGATGGTGATAGACAGGGAGGCCTGGCATGCTGTAATTCATGGGGTCGCGAAGAGTCGGACACGACTGAGCGACTGAACTGAACTGAACTGAAACCGCTATAGAAAAGAGAATAGGTCACAGAGCTATATCAAGTTTAAAGAGGGTCTAAAAAAATATGCCCAGCTAAAATTTAGACCTCTTAATAAAGAATAGAGAATGAATATTGTTAGGTAACCAGTAGCATCTGACAGCAGGTATGTCATAGGTGTCTATAAGCATAACGTGTCCAAAAATGGAGCTCTCGAGTTTTCCTTTCAAACACCATTTCCTACAGTTTGTCCTGTTTGAGCTAGTTGCTCAGGATAAAAATCTTGGTGGTGTCTTGGGTTCCCCCACCACTGCCTCTTTCTCTTTCTGGCTCCACATTTGTCCCACTAATAAATCGTGTTGCCCTTCCTTTGCAAAAGCCTGAAATCTTACAAGTTTCTTTACCTTCTCTACTTACACTACAGTCTGAGCAACTGCTGTTTCTCACCTGGGTTATTCTTATAACCCCCAAAGTCATCATCCTGCCTCCCACTTTGGCTTACAATAGTTTTTTCTGGACACATCAACCATAATGCTGTTTATCTAATCATGAGTCTCCTCTGGTGCAGCGTGTCTCACTTCTAGTTAAGTAAGTGACAAATCTCTGTACATTCTACCCTTTCTTCCTTCATTCTTAAGCCCCTACCCATTTCCCCTGTCTTACTCCATTTCAGCCTGACTGTCCTTTCCTCTTAGTTATTGCTCAAACACATTGAACACTTTTTTTTTTTTTTTTTCCCTCTTCAGGAGCTTTGAAGGAGCTTTGAAGCTACTGTTCTCTCTTGACATTGTTTCTTTAATTTTTGTTTTCAATTTTTCACTTGCTTCAAATCACTTTTCAAATGCCACCTCTTCAGAGAGGTCTTTCAGATCAGGTTTGAGTCTTAAAGTTGTATAAGAAAATAACATATATGTCAGCCAATCTCTTTTCTTTTCCTACTTTGCTACTCTTCAGAAAGATATATGTGTGTATTGTGTGTGTGTGTGTGTGTGTGTGTGTGTGTGTGTATGCTACTGCTAAGTTGCTTCAGTCGTGTCTGACTCTGTGCGACCCCATAGATGGCAGCCCACCAGGCTCCCCCGTCCTTGGAATTCTCCAGGCAAGAACACTGCAGTGGGTTGCCATTTCCTTCTCCAGGTTGCCATTTCCTTCTCCAATGCATGCTGCTACCTGCTGCTGCTGCTAAGTCGCTTCAGTCGTGTCCAACTCTGTGTGACCCCATAGACGGCAGTCCACCAGGCTCCCTGTCCTTGGAATTCTCCAGGAAAGAACACTGGAGTGGGTTGCCATTTCCTTCTCCAGTGCTGGAAAGTGAAAAGTGAAAGTGAAGTTGCTCAGTCACGTCTGACTCTTAGCAACCCTATGGACTGCAGCCTACCAGGCTCCTCCGCCCATGGGATTTTCCAGGCAAGAGTACTGGAGTGGGTTGCCATTGCCTTCTCTGTCTCCAATGAATGCATGCATGCTAAGTTGCTTCAGTTGTCTCCGACTCTGTGTGACCCCATGGACAGCAGCCCACCAGGCTCTGTCCACGGGATTCACCAGGCAAGAATACTGGAGTGGGTTGCCATTTCCTTCGCCCACGACTAGCTTAGATAGCATATTAAAAAGCAGAGACATTACTTGGCTGACAAAGGTCCATCTAGTCAAAGCTGTGGTTTTTCCAGTAGTCATGTATGGATGTGAGAGTTGGACTATAAAGAAAGCTGAGTGCCGAAGAATTGATGCTTTTCAACTGTGATGTTAGAGAACACTTGACAGTCCCTTGGACTGCAAGGAGATCCAACCAGTCAATCCTAAAGGAAGTCATTCTTAAATATTCATTGGAAGGACTGATGCCGAAGTTGAAACTCCAATACTTGCCCACCTGATGCGAAAAACTGACTCACTGGAAAAGACCCTGTTGCTGGAAAAGATCGAAGGCAGCAGGAGAAGGGGATGACAGAGGATGAGATGGTTAGATGGCCTCACCAACTTGATGGAGTTTGAGACTGAGGAAGCTCCAGGAGTTGGTGATGGACAGGGAAGCCTGGCGAGCTGCAGTCCACGGGGTTGCACAGAGTCAGACACGACTAAAGTGACTGAACTGAACCACAGCAATAGGAAACAAATTCAAAGAAAAATATATTTAAAGTAGAATTTGGATATTCTGCTAGCAAAGGTACTTGCCTGAGTTGGTGGTTCTTACATCTGTTAGGATCCTTTTGTTTACAAACTTGCCTTACTTCATTCCTGTCTAACCTGAAATAGTACCTGTCTTTGTGTAAATGCTAATTTTGTAGTTGTATAGGACTTGTTTATTTTTGATTGGTCCAATAGCTTCAGGAAGTAGTCTTCTTTTATTGATTCTATAACTACTCTGTTTAGAGTTATTTAAAACTCTAATAAAATATTATTCACCAGAAAGTAAGTGAAAAAGTACACTTGTATGAATTCAAATAAAATTTCTGATAATCAAATAAATCGTAATTTTGTTATTTTCAGTTTTTCACCCAAACTATTAACAGTGGAGTAATAATAATAAAATAATAATTAAAGTTTATTTGACACTATGTGTCAAGCATTTTTTTATATGCATACCTGTGACTAGATACACTCTGAGTAACATGTTTGTGACACATTCAACTGTTGTAACATTTTATAGAATGAAAATACTGAGGCAAGGAAAAATTAGATACATTTCTCAAAGTCCAACAACTAGAAAATATTTCAGAGAAGGAATTTTCTTCTAGAATTCCAGACTAAGTATGTGTCCATTGTATGATTTAAATTCTTGGGCTGTTATGAGTTAAACAATCACAAGGAGATAGAGAGCTAGTGCTCAGGCATTTATATGAGCTCATTACAATTTGAGGTTTCTCTGTTTACAGTGGTCTGTTCTCTACATTTCAAGAAAGCTAGCTTATATCATGCTCTGGGTACTTGTCTATGTGTCAATGTGTGTGTATGTGTGTTTTGTTTGCAGCTGCTAACATGCACCTGCATCAGCCTGAATCCAGCTGCAGCCACTATTAGTGCATATTAACTGGAATATTTGAAACTGTCTTTGCTTGCCTTTGACATTAATGGTTGACCCTACTGTCCCTTTATCTTTAAACAGCCAATCTTCTTTTCAGAATATTCTTCCTTTAGCACTATATTCAGCTAATAATTTGATGTGATGTCAGTTTGTTCTCCAACTAGTTTTAAGTTTTAGTAATTCAAAATGCATTTGATATAATGGAGCACAACTCTAGGATATACTAGCAGTTATGTTTCTCTTCTTTTATTTTTAAACATGGTCATTCATACAACCAAGAAAATAAGCTTTAAGGTAGTATGGGCTTCCCTGGTGGCTCAGCTGTAAAGAATCCACCTGCAATTCAGGAGTTGCAGGAGAACAGTTTCCATCCCTGGGTTGGAAAGATCCCCTAGAGGAGGGCATGACAACTCACTCCAGTATTCTTGCCTGGAGAATCCCGTGGACTGAGGGGCATGGCAGGCTACAGTCCATAAGGTCACACAGAGTTGGACACAACTGATGTGACTTAGCATGCATGCATGCAAAGGTGGTATTTTGTTTTTTCCTTTTTCATTTTGCAAAATCAATGTTATAGAGAAAACCATAGTCATTTAACACATTTTTAAAAATCCTAATCAGTATATTGTTTAGGAGAAAATTAAATTAGTGCCACAAAGGGATTAAATATCACAGTTCCTTTTTGCGTTCTTCTCTTGAAAAATAATAGTCACCTGCATAGTTACTGAGTACCATTTCAGTAGAAATTGCATATGAATTTAAATTGTGTATTTGAGTACTAGACTTATATTGAGAAAACTGACCAAATTTCCTCACATGAACGGAAGATACATGTATCTTATTAATGAAATAGCTTTTGTCTTAAAGTGAGGGCTTCCCTGGTGGCTCAGATGGTAAAGAAACTGCCTGCAATGCAGGAGACCAGGGTTCAGTTCCTGGGTTGGGAAGATCCCCTGGAGAAAGAAATGGCAACCCACTCCAGCATTCTTGCCTTGTGAATTCCATGAACAGAGGAACCTAGATGGCCAAGTCCATGGAATAGCAAAGAGTCAGACAGGACTGAGCAACTTTCACTTTTATTAAAATGAGGTGTTTTTGTTGTTGTTGTTTGTTTGTTTGGATTTTTACATGGTATTTAAATTCTTCTGTTTTGTCTTTTTACTTCCAAGATCACTTTCTAGGGATTAAGTCAGGCTGATCAAATTTGGTCAACTGATTAGATAATAATTAAGTACAGACAGTCTATTCAAATAACTGCTTTTAAAATCTTGCATTCAAGAATCTTCTAGGTTAGAATCAAAATAAGGAAAACTGTGGGGATTTTGGAAGAAAAGAGACTTGTAAGTTACTGTGATAAACAGTAAAAGAGGAGAGAAGGAAATAAAAGTAAAAATAAAAGAGAATAGGGTTGCATATAACACATTCTGTTAAAAAGTACAGCAGAATTAATTTTTAATATTTTTCAGTGAAGCATGCTGCAAGGATGGAGGTTATAATTAGTTTGTTTTGTTTTGTTTTTATTTTTTTGTTGATACAAATTATTTTTTAATTATAAATATATTTATTTTAATTGGAGGCTAATTAATTTACAATATTGTATTGATTTTGCCATACATCAACATGAATCTGCCACGGGTATACACGTGTTCCCCATCCTGAACCCCCCTCCTCCCGGTACCATCCCTCTGGGTCATCCCAGTGCACCAGCCCCAAGCACCCTGTATCATGCATTGAACCTGGACTGGCTATTCGTTTCATATAGATAGTTTTTTGAAGTCTTTTAGTTTTCTAAAAACCAGTAGCTAGGGTATATATTAAATAATAAAAAATAATTGGTTTTAGAGTTTAAAACTAATTAAATGTTCTGATTGGTTTTTAAATAAGTTGTTTCTCTTTGTTCTTTTTCCAGCTGTTTTATTATTATTGATTAAAATATCTAACTCTGTAACCTATAATTTTTAATAGTTCATAATAGTCTGATAATATATAGTAAGAAAATTGCTCAATTCTGAGATTTTTATTAGTACAATATATCTGCTTTTCAGAAATTGATTTGCAGTAAATATTTTTAAAATATGCAGGAGAGAAGAAATCAAACTCTAGGTAATTGATTTTATCAATAGCTATTTTTTTCACTATGAATATACAGAACTGATAATGTATTTGAAATAGCTTTATATTTCAATTACTTTTCTAGTCAGTTTTATTATATTTCAGCTCTTCAGTTTAGTTCAGTTCAGTCACTCAGTTGTGTCCGACTCTTTGTGACCCCATGAATCGCAGCACGCCAGGCCTCCCTGTCCATCACCAACTCCCCGGAGTTCACTCAGACTCATGTCCATTGAGTCTGTGATGCCATCCAGCCATCTCATCTTCTGTCGTCCCCCTCTTCTCCTGCCCCCAATCCCTCCCAGCATCAGAGTCTTTTCCAATGAGTCAAATCTTCACATGAGGTGGCCAAAGTATTAGAGTTTCAGCCTCAGCATCAGTCCTTCCAAACAACACCCAGGACTGATCTCTTTTAGAATGGACTGGTTGGATCTTCTTGCAGTCCAAGGAACTCTCAAGAGTCTTCTCCAACACCACAGTTCAAAAGCATCAATTCTTCGGCACTCAGCTTTCTTCACAGTCCAACTCTCACATCCATACATGACCACTGGAAAAACCATAGATATCAATAAATACTTTGTGCAGTATTATCTTGTGTGAAATAGGGACAGAAATCTCCCATCATTACACATTATTAAAAATAGAAATATTTGTTGTGTGTGTTTTTTTTTTTTGTTTAAATGTTTAGTATTAGGTTAAAAATAAAACTCCTCTTAAGAGGTCATTATATCTTTTCATTTAAAACAATTTATACTCATTTTTAATTTAATAAGAATTTGATTATCAGCTTTCTGCAAGATAAGGGATTAATCACTGGGGAGTATATTGATGAGCACAGTGCAATCTCTGCTGTCAAAGAAGCATTCACTTCAGTTCAGTTGCTCAGTCATGTCAGACTCTGCAACCCCGTGGACTGCAGCACGCCAGTCCTCCCTGTCCATCACCAACTCCCAGAGCCTGCTCAAACTAGTGTCCATTGAGTCGGTGATGCCATCCAACCATCCCGTCCTCTGCCATCCTCATCTCCTTTTGCCTTCAATCTTTCCCAGCATCAGGGTCTTTTCCCGTGAGTCAGTTCTTCACATCAGGTGACCAAAGTATTGGAGCTTCAGCTTCAGCATCAGTCCTTCAAAGAAGTATATATTGTCCAGTGAAGAGATCAGATATTTAACTAGTCCTACCAATGAGCAAAACAATACTGGAGAGTGAAGGAGTTGCTTGTATATAAAATGAGAAGATTATACAGCTTTCTTATTTAAAAATTGTAAATCACCAAAGAGCAAAAATCATAACAAAATTCAAACAGAAAAGTGGGATATAATTTCTAACAGAGCCACACAGTCTTCTGTACCTATACATCTGCGTCCAGAGAGTTGCATTTCTGCAAAGAGCAAAAACATTATAAATTAAGTGCTCTCACTATCATGTTTATGTAAAGCAGAATTTCACATTTTCTTTGCTTTTATGAATGATGTCCATGGCTATGGCATCCTTTATTTAACTTTACAAGTGCTAACTGCAATTTTTCGGTCAAAGACAGTAAAATATAGAAAGAAGTTATTAGGCTATAGGAGCTGTCAGTTTCTTTGACAATTCCAAAAATGCCAGATGTACTCATAATAAATATTCTAGTTATGCGTGATTCCTTCAACCTCTGAGATAACGATGTTGAAAAACACCACAGATGGCATCTTGAAATGGGATAAACATCGTGCAAGTGGTGAGAAGGCCAGGGTGAAAAGTAGTTATCCCTCCCCAGTTGTTGAGTGAGAAATTTCCCCAGGTGGGCAACGCTGGCAGAAGCATATTTGGAGCGCTTCTTCAGGTTCCTTCCGTGGGCTCAGACAGCAGGTCACTCTGTTCCTGGCAGGATCAGTGCCCACACGCAGTGTAACACCATGGAACCTGTCACGCGCTCAGATGGGATTTGATGTATCTACTTACCAGGCGATCTTTTTCTCTATCACAAAAAATACCCGTTTATTGAATGTAATCTCTATAAAAGGAAAGTGCACAAATCATTAGAGGTGAAGGAAATGCATATCAGAGTCACTAAGGGACTTACCCAAGGTCATAGGGGCAGCTGAGAGAAGAGCTGAAGCATAACCTTTGGGTTTTTGGCATCAAGAACAAGATTCTCCCACTCTGTTTGAGCAGCCTATTGTATTGTTTACTATCATCATCCATTTGCTTCCCCAGATGAAAGAAAAAAATAGAAAAGAAATCCAAACGTATTTCAAAAAAAAAGTTGTAGTATATAATATGCATACAACCAGTTATTTAAATTTATTTTTCATTGCCAAGTTTTGTTTTGTTTTTTCCTCATCCCATTCACAGTGAAGGGGCTAAATATGACTGCATTAAGCATAAAGACTTGAATGTTAAGTGTTTAGCCATTCCAATTCAGATTTTAAATATTGGCCCTGAAGATATTTTTGAATCCCAGTTCCATCAATCCCTCTGTACCTGTAGGGGATTGTTTCCTGGACAACCAAAGATACCAAAATCCTTAGATGCTCAAGTCCCTTATATAAAATGGCATAATATTTGCATTTAATCTAAATAAACACATCATCTCATATAGTTAAATCATCTCTAGATTATTTATAATACTTAACACAATATAAATACTATAAAACTAGTTTTAGATGCAATGTAGATGCTACATAAATAGTTGTTGATACAGTGGCAAATTTAAGTTTTGCTTTTGGAACTTTTGGAAAAAAATTTTTCAGAATATTTTCAATTTGGATCAGTCTGGTAATGCAGAACACCAGGATATGATGGAGTAATTATATATAACTGACATGGAGAAAACTTTAGATCTGTAAATATTCCTTAGGAAAATAGAAAAAAAGCCACTATTTTTAGGGCAATCTGACTGGTTAAACTTCAGTAATTGGTGTTTATAATGCTAGGAGGAGATATTGACAGTATCTAGTAAATAAACTAGGTTACTTATAAACAATGGACATGTGACAAATCTTGGAGAGACAATTATTCTAAGTGCCCTAAGCGTTCATGTCCTGAATAGAGACTTGGTAAGTTACTAAATATAACATCAGGATTAAAAAAAGAAAATTTCCCTCATCATTAATAATCTAAAAGGATACCAACTCTTTTTACTAAAGAGCAGTCATTTTTAAATAGAGTCAGAGTCATTGTGAAGGACGGATGGTTTAACAAAAATTTTGAATTTGACTAGTTGACATATTCATATAAATTCCTAAAAATACTTTTTCTTTAATTTCTTATTTTTAAAGATCAGTGAGTTTGCTTTACTTCTATCTATGTTCTAGTTAATAATGAGAAATGAAAAATGGAGATTGCGTGTTTGTTTAGCTATAAAATAGTAATTAGACACTGACTGGGCAGCAGAAAGGTTAAACGTTCAATGTGTGCTATTTTAAGATGTGGGAACAACTGCTTTCTCTGTGTCGATGTACTCTGAAATCCCAGCTAGTATGAGGAGAATTTCCAACTGAACAGGCAAGAGCCGCAAACAATTTGAAGCTCTCCTTCTTAAACGGACCTTGTGTTTAGGAATCAGCTTACAGTTTGGGGACACTCCTGTGTATTTCTGTTTGGAGTATTGCCTGTTACAGAAAGCTGTCTTTCCATTAGTGTGCGCAGAGCAGCACCTTCTGTAAGGATAGGCGTAGAACACCCTTTCTGTTGACGAGAGTGATGTTCGAGTATACTCCTTTTGTAAAATGAAGGCCCAAGAGTTTACTTGAGACTGACAGTGTAAGTTTGTAAGTTGGATAATAAGTGCGCATATCTGTTTACCAAATTCTAAAGAGTACTTTTTCACCAACATTAGAACATTTGATTGGTTGAGTCAGACATGACTTAGCAACTGAAGAACAACAATCAAGTCAAATATACTAGACTTGTCAACAACCACTTTCATTATGTCATATTGCTATTTTTAGGAATATAGCAACCTATAATTAGCAAAAAATGATGATCTGGGGGTAAAATCAAGTTATCAGAAATATTGTCTTTTTCAGTAAGAAATCTGGTAGGTAAACTGCTATTCTCTTCTTGACCCCGTCTTAGGAATGTACTCTACAAAACGAAAATTATAACAGCACACATCAGTGGGGATACAGACGATTGTTAATACAAATTTAAATACTATAGAACAGTGTTCTGTGTAACTTTACAGGCCCTTTTGGCAAAGATGTATCTTTCAGACATTCTATAAACTGCTTTGTGGTTGGTTTCATAATTTCCATTTAAGGGTCACAGTCTGTTACCTTGTCCAAGCAAAATATAATAAATGCCATATAAAACGTAATGAGGAATGAATTGTCTGTTTAAATAAAATTTTAGAACTGAAATAAATACTACCTTAAAAAGGGAGGTAGATCATTAATACCGTCAAGGAAATAGGTGGATAAAATGAAAGTATCTTCTAAAACATCAGTAATTTTAACAAGGACAGCAGGTCAAATGTGAACAGAATTAGTTGCTTATGTGCTTACACATTGTCCTGTGAGGAAGATAAAACTTCAAATTGTAATTGCTGTTCACTATGACTTTTGTGACTCTCATGATTTTTGAATGAAAATATTGACTATAAAAACTTTTGCCTTACTTCTCATCATTTTGTCAAATGCCCAAATGGATTCACACATTAATTTAGTAAATATTTATCGTTGCAGTATGTAAGATACTGGGCCAAGCATGGTTACAATTTATAAGAAGTAAAAATATAAATGGAACATATGAAAAGAAAATTTGAGCATAAAAGTTTGGATGGTTAAACATGAAGATTCTATTTCACTTGTATTAATTCCTTTCTATAAACACAACCATGAGAATTTGTAATTGAAGGTCAGAAGGCCCCGTACCTTGAACGATAAGCTTGTGATTCAGATTCAATTGACTGACTACAGGATGTTTCACCAGCAAAAGTAATTACTAATTCTATTCCCATTAGAAGAGAAATATAAATTAATTAATGATTTTCTTTCCTTATCATTTTTAATTTAATGATCCTGAAAATGTTAGATAGCTGTTTGCTCTTAGAATTACAGAAAAGTCAAGGAGTGCATTTTTTTCAAAAACTTTAATGGATTTTTAAGTCACTGTGTCGTGAAAGGTTAGCAAATCTCTATGGTCATTCTAATTTAAGTGCAGAAAATGCATTTTGAATAGATGTCAGATAAATAGTTTTAGAAATACTCTTTTACAAATTACTTTTGTCAGATACATAGTAACTTGAATGTATAATACATAGACACATGAAGAAAATCTATTATGCCTGTGTTATATCACTTGTGGCAGTGAACTCCAGGTAATTTTCCTATTTCTTCTGGGCTAAAAGCAAATATTAAATATAAAAGAAATGCTGGTGGAATAGGATGTTTAACCCAGTCTTTAGGCATTCTCTTTAAACCATGTTTTTATCAAAATAATTAAACTACCTTGGCTAAAATCTTTCTTCTAGGAGGCTTCAGGCACATGATGAATGACAATATCATTTGAGACAGATAATGATGTAATTTAGTTTAAAAGAAAACAGAAATAAAATTTATAATGTTATTTTTTTAGCCTTGAAAGTGACTATGTATTAAAAAGTGTTAATATGACCTCTCCATTTTAAAGTTCATTATGCATATTAGGAGAAACTCATAGATAAAGGTATTTTTAAAGAAAGGGATGGGTTAGACAAGTAAAAGATAACTCTCCCCACTATTGACCTTCAAATTGAGGCAGGCACAAGGATAGAAGTTCCTCTGGGTCTAACTAGAGAGAACAAGAGCAGAAAAAGTGGATATGAGCCAAATTTTGCAGATCTGCTTTCATATTCTTGCTTTGGATGTTTCAGTTTGTGAGAAATAGTTTAGTTTCAGATTTAAAAAAAAAATGTGATCTTATAGCAAGATGAAAATCATCCTTTATTATAAATATAGAATAGTATTGCCTAATTTATTTATATCACTTCTAAGCAAAATATCTATGAACATCTAGCAGCATCTAGGAATCATTCATTTCTGGAATGGTTTAAAATAAGATGAGTATGGTCTTACTTTCATTAAACAAAGTCCGTTCTCGGTTACACAATCATGTATGGATGTCTAAGACTGGTAAAATAAAACATACTGTTTATAGTGTATTGCTCGTATAATATTTTCTTTATTGTTTTGCTTCCATGTAGTAATGCAGTCTTATTTTAGTCATTATAATAATTGAGAGCTTTAAATTTAGATAATGTTTGTATAGTATATTTTGGGAGCTTCCCTGGTGGCTCAGAGGGTAAAGCATCTGCTTGCAACGCGGGAGACCTGGGCTTGATCCCTGGGTCGGGAAGATCCCCTGGAGAAGGAAATGGCAACCCATTCCAGTACTCTTGCCTGGAAAATCCCATGGACAGAGAAGCCTGGTAGGCTACAGTCCATGGGGTCACAAAGAGTCGGACACGACTGAGCGACTTCACTCACTTTAGGTATATTTTGTATGTGATATTATTATGTTATGAATATTAGAATAGATAATTATAGGGTATATAATATATATTGTTGAAGAATGATCATTATTTAAATTATTGCTGGATCCTCAAGGTAAGTATTTTAGTTGCTTGATAGATTTGTCTAAGCAAGTTACTTCAGTATTTTTTCTAACAAGACTGAATGAATAAAATTGTAAAATATGATGAACTTGTAACTTCAAATAAAGAACACCACTGGCATGTTGATTCATGTTAAAACAGTTTTTAAAAATTATTCTAAAAAATAACTCAGTCCATAGTTTTTTTGACCTAATGTAAGACCAACCTAGATAACATATTAAGAAGCAGAGACATTACTTTGCCAGCAAAGGTCCATCTAGTTAAGGCTATGGTTTTTCCAGTGGGCATGTATGGATATGAGCGTTGGACTGTGAAGAAGGCTGAGTGCTGAAGAATTGATGCATTTGAACTATGGTGTTGGAGAAGACTCTTCAGAGTCCCTTGGACTGCAAGGAGATCCAACCAGCCCATCCTAAAGGAGATCAGTCCTGGGTGTTCATTGGAAGGACTGATGCTAAAGCAGAAACTCCAATACTTTGGCCACCTCATGTGAAGAGTTGACTCATTGGAAAAGACTCTGATTCTGGGAGGGATTGGGGGCAGGAGGAGAAGGGGATGACAGAGGATGAGATGGCTGGATGGCATCACTGACTCAGTGGACATGAGTCTGAGTCAACTCCGGGAGTTGGTGATGGACAGGGAGGCCTGGGATGCTGCAATTCATGGGGTCGTAAAGAGTTGGAGACAACTGAGCAACTGAACTGGACTGAATTGAACATATTAAATAGTCTTTTTACATATTCAGAAGTTGACTGAATGACATTTATATAGGTTTGGAAGAGTGATATGATCTGATTGTCATTTTAAAAAGATCATTCTGTATATTATTATTATACTAATTTTTTGAAAACTCTAATTTCTTAAATGTAACACCCAAATTTGTCTGTGGATGGCAGAGTTTGTGTTAAAAACAAAAAACAAAACAAAAAAACCCCAAGGTATAAATAAGAAAACCAGTTAGAAACTTATTTTAACAATAAGAGATGAGAGATGAGGACAACTTAGACCAGGATGATAATAGTGGAAGTATTAATGAAAGTAGTTTATTTAGGGCTATATTTTGAAGGGAAGGAATTTGATAAGGAATAAGCGTGGAGTATGGAAAATAACAGTCAAGGCTGATATCAATAACCTCAGATATGCAGATGACACCACCCTTATGGCAGAAAGTGAAGAAGAACTAAAGAGCCTCTTGATGAAAGTGAAAGAGGAGAGTGGAAAAAAGTTGGCTTAAAGCTCAACATTCAGGAAATGAAGATCATGGCATCTGGTCCCATCACTTCATGCCAGATAGATGGGAAAACAGTGGAAACAGTGGCTATTTTGAGGGGCTCCAAAATCACTGCAGGTGGTGATTGCAGCCATGAAATTAAAAGGTGCTTACTCCTTGGAAGGAAAGTTATGATCAACCTAGGCAGCATGTTAAAAATCAGAGACATTACTTTGCCAACAAGGGTCTGTCTAGTCAAGGCTATGGTTTTTCCTGTGGTCATGTATGGATGTGAGAGTTGGACTGTGAAGAAAACTGAGCACTGAAGAATTGATGCTTCTGAACTGTGGTGTTGGAGAAGACTCTTGAGAGTCCCTTGGACTGCAAGGAGATCCAACCAGCCCATCCTAAAGGAGATCAGTCCTAGTTGTTCATTGTAAGGACTGATGCTAAAGCAGAAACTCCAATACTTTGGACACCTCATGCAAAGAATTGACTAATTGGAAAAGACCCTGATGCTGAGAGGGACTGGGGGCAGGAGAAGAAGGGGACAATAGAGGATGAGATGGTTGGATGGCATCACTGACTCAATGGACATAAGTTTGAATAAACTCTGGAATTTGGTGATGGACAGGGAGGCTTGGCGTGCTGCGGTTCATGGGGTTGCAAAGAGATGGACACAACTGAGGGACTAAACTGAACTGTAATACATTTATCAGTCACCAAATTGAGAAGACTGATGAGGCTCAGTTTTTGACAGAAACAGGAAGAGTTCAATTTTGGCATCAAGTCTGAAATCCTATTAGATAAAATTTCTCAGGAAGCAGTTTGGATGAATAGGTCTAATGTTCAACTGAAAAGTGTGAGATGGACATATATTTGTCAATTATCTCTGTGTAGCTGATTTTAAGACATGAAAGTTGTTGAGAACATATTAGTGAGGGCATACAAAGTCGGTGTCTGGCAACTGACCTTAGGGATGGAAGTAGTAAGAAGGGGAGATGAAATCACAAAAGCAAACAACGTAGGTGACTAGTGATATGAGGAGACAAAATAGCAGTGCTTTTTTTTTTTCTTCCAGTTTTATTGAGATATTATTGGCATATAGCCCTATACGGGGTTCCCTTTGGCACAGATGGTAAACAATCTGCCTGCAGTTCTGAGACCTGGGTTCAATCCCTGAGATGGGTTGATCCCTGGAGGATGGCATGGCAACCCACTCCAGGATTCTTGCTGGAGAATCCTATGGACAGAGGAGTCTGGTGGGTTACAGACCATGGGGTTGCAAAGAGTCAGATGTGACTGAGTGACTTAGCACAGCATATAGCACTATATACGGTTATAATACATGGCATATGATATCACTTAAATATTCAAAATAAGTTTAATGAGCATCCACCACATATCTACAGAATTAAGGGAACAGGGGGAAAAAAAAGATAGTAGTGTTTTTAAAGCCAAAATAAGACTGAACAAATGTGTCAGTTACTTTTGAGAAATCAAATAGGTTCAGACTGGAGGAAACAAAACAAAACAATAGGTTTAGCCATGTGAAAGTAAAATTTTGACCCTGGCAAGAATTGTTTTATGGCAAGGGTAAAAACCTTGGTTAGAATATATTCAAAAGACAGAATATCACATGGAGAAACAGAGAGTACATGTTTATAGAGGTACATTTGTCCAAGGGACTCCCAGTGGTGCAGAAGTAAAAAATCTGCCTGCTAATGCAGGAGATGGAACAGACTTGGGTTTGATCCCTAGATTGGGAAGATCCCCTGGAGGAGGAAATGGCAACCCATTCCAGTATTCTTGCCTGAAGAATCCTATGGACAAAGGAGCCTGGTGGGCTATAGTCCGTGGAGGTGCAAAGAGTCAGACATGACCGAGCAAATAGGCACAGCACATAGCACTATAAAAGTTTATGATATATGGCATACGATATCACTTAAATATTCAAAATAAGTTTAGTGAACATCCACAAACTCACATATCTACAGAATTAAAGGAATAGAAAAAGAAAGATAATAGTGTTTTTAAAGCCAAAATAAGATTGAACAAACATGTCAGTTACTTTTGAGAAATCAAATAGAGTGAGATTGGAGGAAAAAAACAAACAAAACAATAGGTTTAGCCATGTGAAGGTCATTTTTGACCCTGGAAAGAGTTGTTTTTATGGCAAGGGTAAAAACCTTGATTATGATATATTCAGCAGACAGAATATCACATGGGGAAACAGAGAGTACATACTTACAGAGGTACAGTCCTCCAAGGGGCTCCAAGGTGGCACACTAGTAAAAATCTGAGTCCCTTGAAGACTGCAAGGAGATCAAACCAGTCAATCCTAAAGGAAATCAGTCCTGAATATTCACTGGAAAGACTGATACTGGAGCTGAAACTCCAATACTTTGGCCACCTGATATGAAGGACTGACTCACTGGAAAAGACCCTGATGCTGGGAAAGATTGAAGCCAGGAGGAGAAGGGGACGACAGAGGGTGAGATGGTTGGATGGCATCATCAACTTGATGGACATGAGTTTGAGCAAGCTCCAGGGAGTTGGTGATGAACAGGGAGGCCTGGCGTGCTGCAGTCCATGCAGTCACAAAGAGTTGAACATGACTGATCGACTAGACACACAACTGTTGTTTCACAGAAGAGGAGTCAATATGAAAGTGCTGTGTATCACTTTTGCTTCAGTCAGCTGGCCAGAACTTGGTCACTTGACTGCAAGGGAAACTGAAAAATATAGTTGGCTGTGTATCCAGTAGAGGAAAGAAACAGGGATAATGAGCACACCATGCTATCTCAGGAATAAGTGGAACCTTTATTTCCTTATGTCTTTCATAATTATATTACATATTCCTGATTTACTAGCTTAGCAACTAGGCAACTGAGGTTAGTTTGATTTAATTAATTTTTACAGAAATTCTGTTGGACCCTAGTGATTACTAGTTCTTTTTTTCCCCTGTATTCACAAATGGTTCCTTAAACTATCCATCTTAGAGTATTATTCAATGATGTAGCTTATGAACTATGACATCTCCCCATTCTTTTCGAAAATTGAAGTAATGTTTACTCACTTTAGCATTACAAGATCAGTCCAATTGTCTATGACTGGTTCAGAATCACCAACAGCAGTTCAGTTTTATTGAATAATGCTATCACCACTCTGGGCTATAAATTCAGTCATGCCAAACAATTTAAACAGTTTTAAAAGATTTGTTTACTTCAAATCATGCATCACAGCTTATTAGTGGTTTATGAAATTAATTTGGGACTTCCTGGTAGCTCAGATGGTAAAGAATCTGCCTACAGTGCAGGAGGCCCAGTTTCAATCCCAGGAGGCCCAGAAATGAATTATACCTACATAAATGAGCTTCCTAGGTGGCTCAGTGTTAAGGAATCTGCCTGCCAATGCAGGAGACGAAAGAGACACAGGTCTTCCTGCGGCAGGAAGACTCCCTGGAGAAGAAAATGGCAACCCACTCCAGTGTTCTTGCCTGGAAAATCCCAAGGACAGAGGACCCTGAGGGGCTACAGTCCATCAGGTCACAAGAGTCAGACACAACTTAGTGACTAAACCACCACCACCTCCACCATGTTTTACTAACACTGAGCTCCCATTATTTCTTCTGGAAGCTCATTAACCTGTGCTCTGTGCTTAGAAATATATTAAAAGGTTTATGTTCTTCAGTAGGGTAGCCAAGATAAAAGTGTTCTGGTTGTGGAGTGACAGGAGACAACATTGGAAAAGTAGATTTGTACAAGATCATAAAACATTTCTTAGAAATGATTTGATTTCTAGGAGAAAAATGAACAGATCAAATTTTTGTTTTAAAACACATTCTTAAGAAGAGGATTCATTAACTTGGGAAAATATTAGGAATGAAATTTAGTTAGAAAACTATTATAGTGGTACAACAAAATGGTTAATGACAGCCTAATTTAAAACAGACACTTTGAGAATGGAGAGGAAACAATTGACTCATGGCTTTTATGAAGATATAAAATATTTGAAAATTATTCACCAATATTGTTTCAGTGCTTATGACATATTAGTAAAGAAAACAGATTCAAGTCTGTCCCCTCTTGAATATTATATTCTAGTAGAGGCAGAAGGACAGTAAATAATACAGACAGTAAAATATATTAATATCATGAGAAAACCAGCTTTGCTGGATCAACAAATTTGTATAATAACTAATAGATGATAAACAGAAAAACAACATCAGATGTATATTATAAAGTTTTTGAATACCAGGTTATGAACCATTTGGGCAGAAAAGTGTAAGGCATTGAAGAGATTTTCTTAAGGTCAATTTGTTTACAAAGTAGTATTAGGAAAAAATAATTGAGGATGGAATTGAAATTATATCCAAGAGGACTATGAATGATACCTATTTTTTATTTTTCGAGGTAATTAGGATTCTATTGAATTTTTTGATAGATGAATTAAATGATCATTATGGCATTTGAGAGAGATAATTAAGTGTTGAGCAGCATGGAGTAGGTTAACTCAATAAAACCTTGCTTCTAACAGGTGAACAATACCATCATTTGGTGCAGTTATCTAGGATTAAAATAAGTTATTCAATAAACACTACTTGTTTTTCTTCCCATTGTTTCACTCAACTATCTTTTGTGTGTGTATATGTGATTACCTCCCCTCCCCTGCTCTCGTTATCTTTCATCTCTAATGTTCACTAATTCTAAACTAGGATTCTGTACACTCTGTTGATTGCAGTAGATTTCTAAGGAGCTTGACTTAGGGAAGTGGCCCTAATACACAGCAAAAGAAAATGATGCAAGCCAGTGTATGCATGTCAGAGTATTTTAAGGAATATTTATGTTTAAAAACAAGAAAACATGTCCAAAAAATAAATTGAAGATTAAAAACAAATAATTCAGAGTTTAAAGATGTATAAAGATGGTAATAGAAATAGTGTGCAAAAAGTGAAAAAGATCTAGAGTAATTTTGTAGAATACCCATAGTGAATCTCCATTTCACGTATATCAGATAGAAATGAGTGACAAGTTCAACTGCCTTCTATGCACAGAGATTGGGTCGGTTTAAGCTTAAGACACTGGCAGCATATTGAGCCCATAAAAGTCATGGGACAGTCTTACTGAGTATCTGATATAGGATTAAAATAAAAATATGGGTTAAGACTCTGTAATATAATGTTGTAGTCCTTCTTTTATTGACTTGCATAATATGACAAAATTTAATTATGGACTGGTGGCTCAGAGGTTAGAGCGTCTGCCTCCAATGCGGGAGACCTGGGTTCGATCCCGGGGTCGCGAAGATCCCCTGAAGAAGGAAATGGTAACCCACTCCAGTATTCTTGCCTGGAGAATCCTATGGACGGAGAAGCCTACGTCCACGGGGTCACAAAGAGTCGGACACGACTGAGCGACTTCACTTTCACTTTCATTAAACTTTTAAGATACTTACTAACATTTTATTTCTATTAATATGACATCTGTTTTTATTCTGGTGCCTTTTGTATCTCTTGTGTTAAACTTAATAAATACATGTTTCTTTTTTTCTTCTGAACTTCTTGAATTTCTAGCTAGAAATTATAGGCTTCACATATGATTATTTTCTAGGGTTCCTTCCTCGTCGGTTTTTGTTTCAACAAATGCCTATTGAGTGTCTTCCATGTGGTACATATTATTCTTGTTGTTGAGATTATAGTAATAAACAAAAGTTAAAAACAAAAAAAAGCCTGCTTGTGGAGTGTTTTAATGGGAGCAAAGAAAAATGTAAGAAAAGGATAGGAGCTGGTTAGGTGGGGTTGCCATTTTGGAAAGGAGAACAAGGAAAGAGAAATTAAAAGGGTATATTTGAATTGACTTGAAAAAACAAGTGGTAGAACATACAGATACTTGCAAAGGATAGGTTTCAGACTGAGGGAACATAAAGAATTAATGCCAAAAGTGAAACATATTCTAAAAAGAATGTGTGGCCCTTTGCAGCAAAATTAGAACAATGTTTGTCTTTTATGTTTTATTTAACTTGAAATGATTTAAAAATTACTCAATTTACAGAAAAATTATATATATTATTTAATTTTCCCCATCATTAGCTTATTTTCACTGATATATCATTTTCTCTCTGTAGTTTAGCTTTCTTCATTTTTCTTCCAGTTTTATTGAAATATAATTGACATATAACAATTAGTAAATTAAAATTGATGCTGTATAAGTTTAAGGTGTGCATCATAATAATTTGATTTATGCACATCATGAAATGATATCATAGTAAGTTTAGTGATATTAAGAAGAGGTGGCAGTAATACAAAGAAAAATTATACAAACAAGATCTTAATGACCCAGAAAACCATGATGGTGTGATCACTCACTTAGAGCAAGATCCTAGACTGAAAAGTCAAGTGGGCCTTAGGAAGCATCACTACGAACAAAGCTAGTGGAGGAGATGGGATTCCAGTTGAGCTATTAAAATCTTAAAAGTGATGCTGTGAAAGTGCTGCACTCAATATGCCAGCAAATTTGGAAAAATCAGCAGTGGCCACAGGACTGGAAAAGGTTAGTTTTCTTTCCAATCCTAAAAAGGTAAATGCTGAAGAATGTTCAAAATACTTCACAATTGCACTCATCTCACATGCTAGCGAAGTAATGCTCAAAATTATCCAAGTCAGGCTTCAACAGTATGTGAACTGTGAACTTCCAGATGTTCAAGCTAGATTTTGAAAAGGCAGAGGAACCAGAGATCAAAATGCCAGCATTCGTTGGATCATGAAAAAAATAAGAGTTCCATAAGAACATCTACTTCTGCTTTATTGATTATGCCAAAGCTTTTGACTGTGTAGATCACAACAAACTGGAAAATTCTGAAAGAAATGGGAATACCTGACCACCTGTCCTGCCTCCTGAGAAATCTGTATGCAGTTCAAGAAGCAACAGTTAGAACTGGACATGGAACAACAGAGTGGTTCCAAATCGGGAAAGGAGTACATCAAGGCTGTATATTGTCACCCTGTTTATTTAACTTTTATGCAGAATACATGATGTAAAATGCAGGGCTGGATGAAACACAGCTGGAATCAAGATTGCTGGGAGAAATATCAATCACCTCAGCTATGCAGATGACACCATCGTTATGGCAGAAAGTGAAGAGGAATTGAAGAGCCTCTTGATGAAAGTGAAAGAGAAGAGTAAAGAAGCTGGCTTAAAACTCATCATTGGCATCTGGTCCCATCACTTCATGGAAAATAGATAGGGAAACAGTGGAAATAGTGACAGCTTTATTTTCTTGGGCACCAAAATCATTGCAGATTGTGACTGCAGCCATGACGTTACAAGATGCTTTCTCCTTAGAAGAAAAGCTATGACCAACCTAGACAGCATATTAAAAAGCAGAGACATTACTTTGACAACCAAGGTCCATCTTGACAAAGCTATGGTTTTTCCAGTAGTCATGTGTGGATGTGAGAGTTGGACTATAAAGAAAATTGAGCACCGAAGAATTGACACTTTTGAACTGTGGTGTTGGAGAAGACTCTTGAGAGTTCCTTGGACTGCAGGAAGATCAAACCAGTCAGTGCAAAAGGAAATCAGTCCTGAATATTCATTGGAAGGACTGATGCTGCAGCTAAAACTCCAATACTTTGGCCACCTGATGCAAAGAACTGACTCACTGTAAAAGACCCTGATGCTGGGCAAGATTGAAGGGAGGAGGAGAAGGGGATGAGAGAGGATGAGATGGTTGGATGGTATCATCGACTAGATGGACATGAGTTTGAGCCAACCTTGGGAGTTGGTGATGGACAGGGAAGCCTGGCATGCTGCAGTCCATGGGGTTTCAAAGAGCCAGACACAACTGAGTGACTGAACTGAGTTGAAATTTAGTGAACGAGCATGCGTGCTAAGTTGCTTCAGTCATGTCCGACTCTTTGCGACCCCGTGGACTGTAGCCCACCAGGATTTTCTGTCCATGGGATTCCTCAGGCAAGAATAGTTGAATGTGTGTCTATGCCCTCCTTCAGGGGATCTTTCTGACCCAGGTATTGAACTTGTGTCTCTTCTGTCCCCTGGATTTGCAGGTGTCTTCTTGACCAGTAATGCCACTTTCCATATATATCACATGTTCTTTATCATCTGTTGATGAACACTTACATTGTTTCTGTATCTTGGCCATTATAAATAATAAACATAAGGGTTCATATATCTGTCTTAATTACTTTTTGTTTTCTTCAAATAAATACCCAGGAGTGGTTTTGATGGATCATATGGTAGTTCTATTTTTCATTTTTGAGGAATCTCCATACTGTTTTCCGCAGTGGTTGTATCAATTTATATTGCAAATTGGGGCTTCCCTGGTGGCTCAGAGGTTAAAGCATCTGTCTCCAATGTGGGAGACCTGGGTTCGATCCCTGGGTTGGGAAGATCCCCTGGAGAAGGAAATGGTAACCCGCTCCAGTATTCTTGCCTGGAGAATCCCATGGACGTAGAAGCCTGGTAGGCTACAGTCCACGGGGTTGCAAAGAGTCGAACATGACTGAGCGACTTCACTTTCACATTCAAAGAGTGGACAAGTTTCTTTTCTCCACATCCTTGCCAGCACTTATTATTTGTTGTCTTTTTGATAATTATCATTCTTACAGATGCACAATGATATGTCACTGTGATTTTGATTTGTACTTACCCTGATGGTTACTGATGTTGAGCACCTTTTCATAGGTACATTGGGCATCTGTGTATCTTTTTTGGGAAAAGGTCTATTCAGATCCTCTGCCCCCTCCACCCTCTTTTTTTAAGTCAAGTTTATTTTTTGTTGTTGAGTTGTATGAGTTCTTTGTATATTTTAAATATTAAGTCCTGTTTAGATATATTGTTTGCAAATATCTTCTCCCTTTCTGTAGGCAACCTTTTAGTTTCACTCATAGTTTCCTTCTCTGTGCAAAATATTTTTAGTTTCCTACAGTCCCATTTGTTAACATTTGCTTTTATTTTCCTTGCCTAAGGAGACCTATCCCCAAAATTATTACTAAGACTGACATCAAAGAGCTTACATCTATGTTTTCTTCTAGAACTTTTATGGCTTCACAACTTATGTTTAAGTGTTTAATTCATTTTGACTTTATTTTTACGCATAATGTGAGAGAGTAGTCCAGTGTGATTGTTTTGCATATGTCTGGTTTTATGTGTTTTTATATAAAATTTTCTATATAATAGTATAGTAATAGTATTTAATTCTCCTCATTGTTAAACTATTTTAAGTGGCAATGGTTTGTTCTTCATAATTTACCTTTCTTAAAGTATTGAAAGATAAATCTCAATATTAAAATACCAATGTGAATCTTAAAGACTTTTTGCATCAAGAACCATTGTTGAACTAATGTTGCTTCCTGTGTAAGGCTTACTGAAGCCTCAAAAAAAATCACAGCGTTCACTTCTTTATTTTCTCTACAGATCTTACATCACTCTTTGTTCTATCTGTTTTCTTTAATAGGTACAATTTCAGAATAGATTTTCTTCACTATCACTAAAGATCCAGTTTCTCTGGTGAAAGCTTCAAACATTCTTCTATTGACTTTCTCTCAGGCCTGGGAGAGGAAATGTTAACCTTGTGGCCTTCTTCTGGTATAATACATGAGTTTCACTTTTCTTTTATTTGTTATAACAAATTATAATTGTGTTCAGGTTTACCTCCAAGATTACAATCCAGATTGAAACTGAAGTGTTTAAGGCCTCATTACCTTTGAAGGAGTTTTAATTTTAAATAAAGAAGTTATACAGGCAATAAAAGTTGAAGAATAAAATATATGAAAATATATATTCAACCCATTGCCTAAACTGATATTGATTAAGTAGAGTTTAATCTATTCATTTTATTTTTAGAAATTAAATGTACTTTTTATTCTTTAGGCAAAGGGAAATAGAGGAGAACTGTTATTGTTATTGTAACTTTATTATAATATTGTTTACTTTTTTCTCAGAATTCGTTCTCCATAGAAGAGAAAGAAGTAAGATATAGTGTTTTGCTTATTTTTTTCAGCTAATATAATTGGAAAAGTATAGTCTTCACTATAACGTTGTTGATATTACTTACTGGTTGCAAGACTGTGTTGATAAACTTGGACAGATCAATTATGGAAGTTGTTATGTCAATAAAATATAGATACAGCATGGTAAAACTCCATGTTCTGGAAAAGCAGGTGTCATAAACAGAATCCTAATGAAGTCCTAAAAATATTCTGCATGTTGAAGATGGACACATTTAGAAAATTTTGATTAGACAGACATTATAAATAGCTGTAGTTTCCTCTCAGGCAAGATGGCCATTTTGGAGAAGGTTTACAATCTTGATTTAAGAGTTCAGAAACTTAGATTGGAAAAAATAGGGAAAAGGAGGAAATTCAAAGTATGATGACTGAGTAAAAGTAAGCAATAGATTCTCAGGGCACACTTTCAAAGTCAGAGTTTCAGGAAAGATTAGACAAGAATGCTAAATGCTGAACAGACAACTGGACATGTCAGAGTATGAATAGATATTACAATATTAAAAATAGAAAAGGAAGAGAATTGATAAATTAAGGCATTTAATGCTGGCCTTGGGTTTGGGGAATAAGCTAAAACAGGAAGAATGTGAGAGCAGAAGAGATGAATGGGAAGACTCCAGGGGTCAGTTATCCAAAGGATACTGCTATTGGATGTAAGTGCTTAATAATAAATAATAGAGTGAAAAGGAACTGGAAAACTTGGAATAAACTAGGCTCCAAAACTGAAAAACAATTATGTTTATATTTTGCTGTTCCAGAAAGCAGAATTCAGGGTCAATAGGTAGAGATTTTGACTTCCCTGGTGGCTCAGACAGTAAAGCCTCTGTCTCCAATGCGGGAGACTGGGTTCAATCCCTGGGTCAGGAAGATCCACTGGAGAAGGAAATGGCAATCAACTCCAGTACAATTGCCTGGAAAGTCCCATGGACAGAGGAGCCTGGTAGGCTATAGTCCGTGGGGTCGCAAAGAGTTGGACACGACTGAGTGACTTCACTCACTCAGGCAGAGATTTTAAGGAAGAATATTCTAGTTCTAATTTTCAACTAACTTCTATTTAATGTTATATAAAATTTGAATTACACTTTACCGGAGAGTCCCTCATCAGTAGAATTATATAAATAGGCTGAATTATCTCTTAAGTGATAGAATATTGAGAGTTTCATATGTGGAAGGCATAAGGAAATTATATCTCAAAAACTTCCAACTTTTTAAAGAATACTGAGCTTTGGGGTGGGGTGAGGGCAAGGATTGGGAAGGGAGTAATCAGCAGGTATTAGAACTCAACACAGAGATATTAATAAGATTGTGGGTAATAAATGTGATTTAATGAAATGAACATAAATCACATATGAATTCAATTGATTCAGCATTTTCTGTCAGCCTCTTCGACTATTGGAATTGGTACCTGAGTGTAGCCTTTTTAAGCCCTGACCGGGAGTCAGGTGGCTGCATCTGAATAGTTTTAAGAACTTCAGATTCTTAACCTTGTTAAATTGACAAGAATTTTAGTATTCATACACTTTTAATAAAGATAATTACACTTCTACATTCACACTGAATCCATTTCTCTATGGCATCATTTATCTTACAATTGTTTAAATATTAAGAGCATTACTGTTTTATGTGAATACTTTTAATATCCATTTTCTCAAAGAAATGAGAATAAACTTCACTGTAGATAAATCACCTGTTTCAGTAGTTGACAAAACAATCACATTTATTAGCACTTCACTTGGGTTAAAAATCGAGTTATCTCTGTAGTTAAGTAAGCAACTCAATGGGCGTTTTGAGGTTCACTATATGGGCCTGGTGGCTCAGAGGTTAAAGCGTCTGCCTGCAATGCAGGAGACCAGGGTTCGATCCCTGGGTCAGGAAGATCCCCTGGAGAAGGAAATGGCAACCCACTCCAGTATTCTTGCCTGGAGAATCCCATGGACAGAGGAGCCTGGTGGGCTACAGTCCATGGGGTCGCAAAGAGTCGGACATGACTAAGTGACTTCACTTCACTTCACTTCATATACATACTTGAGGATTAGATATAGTCAAAGGATAAAGGGGTATAGGAAAACACTGCCAGTGTGAAACCCAGAGGCTCTTAGAGAAAACAGATATATACATAGATTATATGCATACTATATTGTGGTAAGTTCTCAAATATTTCCTTTTTTCTTTTGAATGGAACTCAGAAGAGAAAAAGTAAGAATGTTCCATGATGTAAGTAGCATTTTGAGAATTACCTACCACTAAGGAATTTTGATTCTCCTTTCTTGGGTATTAATGAGGTCTTAATCTTGGAATTTGAGAGTTCTGGTGGACCTCTGTAAGAATCAGATTTAGTTACTGAGTGTAATGAATGGCAGGAAGAAGGTAGAAAAAGTACTGTGGAATGCAAATATTTTTAGTCATTTTTGAAGATGAAACTATTTTTACTGTGTTTCTATAATGTATGTAAGTAATTATGCTTATGTGAAAGAAAATAATATAGTAATCCATAAGTAGAAATGTAAATTTCCTCTATAATCTTTCTTCCCACCCTCATCCCCATTCCTTTCATCTTATCACACTCTGAGCCAGTCAGTGATAATACTTTTCTATAAAGTCCTCCCTGAACTTAAAAAATAAACACATAAACATGTGTATTTACACAAATAGAATCATTCAGTCTACACAGTACTGTGTAACAATTTTTTTTTCTGTTTAATTAGTATGCTGTGAAAATTTCACATATTAATATTTTTGTCTGTATGTTCTCCTCTGTAACTGCATGACATTCCATTGTGTAAATGTACTGTAATTTGATGAACCAATCCCTAATAGAGGTGTATCTGACTAGTTTCCAATTTTTCACTACAAATATGACTACCACAAAGTCCAGTTGTAAATTGCACTTTTTAATTAGGCTAAATTCTTAAAAGGGAAGTCTTAGCATAAAGGAGTTATGCACACTTTAAACTTGGGTATATATTGTCTCCAGTATTCTTTTTTTAATAATTTTTAAATATAAATTTATTTATTATAATTGGAGGCTAATTACTTTACAATATTGTATTGGTTTTGCCATACATCAACATGAATCCACCACAGATGTACATGTGTTCCTCATCCTGAACCACCTTCCCACTTCCCTACCCATACCATCCCTCTGGATCATCCCAGTGCACCAGCCCCAAGCATCCTGTATCAGGCATCAAACCTGGACTGGCGATTCATTTCTTATATGATATTATACATGTTTCAATGCCATTCTCCCAAATCATCCCATCCCTCTCTCTCTCCAAAGAGTCCAAAAGACTGTTCTATACATCTGTGTCTCTTTTGCTGTCTTGCATACAGGGTTATCATTACCATCTTTCTAAATTCCATATATATGCATTAGTATACTGCATTGGTGTTTTTCTTTCTGGCTTACTTCAGTCTGTATAATAGGCTCCAGTTTCATCCACCTCATTAGAACTGATTCAAATGTATTCTTTTTAATGGCTGAATAATACTCCATCGTGTATATGTACCACAACTTTCTTATCCATTCATCTGCTGATGGACATCAGGTTGCTTCCATGTCCTGGCTATTATGAACAGTGCTGCGATGAACATCCCAGGGACAGAGGAGCCTGGTGGGCTATCGTCTATGGGGTCACACAGAGTCGGACACAACTGCAGCAACTTAGCATGCATGCATACATGCATATATTGTCTATTACATTTCAAATAGTTTTGTAAATGTGTCCAGCACAAAGCATGTGTTGCCACCCCCTGGCCAGAATTGCAATAACAGCCATTTGAGCACTTACTAACCATAGAACATAAAAAATAGCATATCTTAAATTTGTAAATAATCATCACAAATTGCTGCTAAGTTGCTTCAGTCCTGTCTGACTCTATGCGACCCCATAGACGGCAGCCCACCAGGCTCCCTCATCCCTGGGATTCTCCAGGCAAGAACACTAGAGCGGGTTGCCATTTCCTTCTCTAATGCATGAAAGTGAAAAGTGAAAGTGAAAAGTGAAAGTGAAATCACTATCGTGTCAGACTCTTAGCAACCCCATGCACTGCAGCCCACCAGGCTGCTCTGTCCATGGGATTTTCCAGGTAAGAATACTGGAGTGGAGTGCTATTGCCTTCTTGGAGATTGCTTTCACTGAAAACTATTTTTTTTTAATGTTTTTGTCTTTTTGATATTTATTGTTCTTAAAGTACTTTTTATTCATTTTAAAACACCTTAAAGGAACCCACTCCAGTCCTCTTGCCTGGAAAATCCCATGGACGAAGAAGCCTGGTAGGCTGCTGTCCATGAGGTCACTAAGAGTCGGACACGACTGAGCAACTTCACTTTCTTTTTTCACTTTCATGCCTTGGAGAAGGTACTGGCAACCTACTCCAGCGTTCTTGCCTGGAGAACCCCAGGGATGGCAGAGCCTGGTGGGCTGCCGTCTATGGGTTTGCACGGAGTCGGACACGACTGAAGCGACTTAGCAGTAGCAATAAGATTAATCTCCTGTAAATTGTATCATACTTTGTAAATATTTTTTTTCTTTGAATATTGCTTCATTTTTCTGTTTTTTATTCATATAGAAATTTCTGATATTAAGTAGTAATTTTTGTGAGTCATTTTGCATCTGGCTACAGAGGGTTAAAAATGGAGATAAGAGTACAGAATTTTGAACCAGAAAGCTTGAATTAACATATTAGCCCCACTATGACTTAATATCTCTGTGCCTTAATTCTCTGTACCTCTCAGTAATAGTTTCTTTCTCCTAGAGGATTAGTGTGCACACATAAATCAACAGTGATAAAAGTATTTAAGAGGGTGTCTGTCATAATTAAGTACTCAAATAATGTTAGTTTTATTATTATTTATATAAATATATATGTTCCCTTAATTTATTAGTTAAAGCATCCAGAACAATGGGTAATGCTTAAAATGAGAGTGGTGATTATTTTTTGTTAGTCACTAATAGAAATGGTCTTTAAGTTCTAAAAGCTTTGAATATGTTGAAACCATGGATGATTTTAATTTTGCTTTTGAAAATGTCATTTGTTTTAATTACTACAATAAAGCCTATGGTCTTCATAAATTTAGTAAATTAAGAAAATTATAAGACAAAATAAATATCATAAGCCCCAAATAATGAAAATTTACATTTTGGTAGGTATCTTCAGGTCTTCATTTCCTACACAAATTGGTATTTTACATAAAAAATACAAAATCATATTTTGCATTCTCTTTTATAACTGATTATTTAATATGCCAATATTATTTTGCTGGGATCATAGCAATATTTCTGAATGAGAACAAGAAATTTCAGTGGAAGAGGAATCATGATCAGAAATGTTCTAGAAAAATGTCGATGATATGTTTGAATGATGGATTATAATGAGAAAGATTTGATAGGAAAAAGCTTATACAGCAAGTCTATCTATTTACATTAGGCTTTTACTAGTCATCAAAAAGTCCATAAATTAACTGTGGTTTAACTACAATAAATATATTTTTCTCCCTCAAGTAAAAGAAATCTGGAGGTAAATATTTTAGAGCTGAGATGGCTTTCTGAACATTATGATCCCACAATTCTATCTTGTTCCTATTTCATCCTGAGCATATGAATTCTGCCATAGCCCAGTATGGCTGCTTGAGCTCCAGCTATTGTGTCATGGTTCTAGCCAACAAGAGAGAGGCACAAGAACAAAGAATACAAAGAGGATATACCCTTCTTTATATGTACTCTTCCTAAAAGTTGTACACAGTACATCCACCTATATCCTATCGTCCAAAGTTATTTGTCATGACCACATTTAGCTGAAAGGAGTTAAATGTGAAAAATGGGGATTCTGTAATTAAGAAAGAACAAATTCTGAATTTTGGTTTCAGTAGGCTTTTCAGTAATTAAGATTTGGAATAAATGAAACTTGAACTGAAACAGTAAAAGCAGAAACAGGGAAGTGGATACAAATTCCTATCAAAATATATTTTTTTTCCTTAAACTTCAGTATTTGCTCTTGGCACCATAGAAAAACACATTTTAAAAACTGAGTTAATTCATGCACAGGCAAGTGCATTGGTGTTACCTCTAAAGCTAGAAAAGTGAAAGCGGGAGTGTAGTCCTTCGGTCACATCCCACTCTGCGACCCCTGGATGGTAGCCCTCCAGACTCTGTCCTTTTAATTGTCTAGGCAGGAAGACTGGAGTGGGTAGCCATTCCCTTCTTCAGAGGATTTCTGCAGCCCAGAGATAAAACCCAGGTCTCCTGCATTTCAGGCAGATTTTTACTGTCTGACCCACCAGGAAAACCTATCTAAAGATTAATGCTGTTTATAAATGTATAAATGTGTATATGTGAAGTACTTCCATTACTTACAGAAGGTCCATTCATGTCTCTTCCCATTCAATAACTACCTCCATAGAATCTACTGTGTAATTTATGTTGATATAGATATATATTGCCTGTTCTTGAACTTTATATAAACACTATTCACAATATGCACACTTTTGTGATGGGTTTCTTTCTCTGAGCACCCTGACTCAGAAATTTACCCAAAAAGTAACATATTGATGAGGGAAAATAGCTGTTAACTGAAAAGAATAAACTTTACATATTTTATGTAATCTTAGAAGATTTTCAAGTGAACAGGTCTCTGACATACATGTACATATGAAAAAAATGATGAAAGTATGCTTCATTTTTCTCTTTTACCTCAATTCAGTTCCGTTGCTCAGTTGTGTCCAACTATTTGCAACCTCATGAACCACAGCGTGCCAGGCTTCCCTGTCCATTACCAGTCCCCAGAGCTTGCTCAAACTTATGTCCATTGAGTTGGTAACACCATCCAACTATCTCATCTTCTGTCATCACCTTCTCCTCCTGCCTTCAATCTTTCCCAGCATCAGGGTCTTTTCTAAGGAGTCAGCTCTTCCCATCAGGTGGCCAAAGTAATGGAGTTTCAGCTTCAACATCAGTCCTTTCAATGAATATCCAGGACTGATTTCCTTTAGGACTTACTGTCTTGATCTCCTTGCAGTCCAAGGGATTCTCAAGTGTTTTCTCCAACACCATAATTCAAAAGCATGAATACTTCGGTGCTCAACTTTCTTTATAGTCCAACTCTCACATCCACACATGACTACTGGAAAAACTGTAGCTTTGATTAGACAGACCTTTGTCGGCAAAGTAGTATCTCTGCTTTTTAATATGTTTTCTAGGTTGGTTATAACTTTTCTTCTAAGGAGAAAGTGTGTTTTTAATTCATTGTTGCAGTCACCATCTGCAGTGATTTTGGAACCCAAGAAAATAAAGTCTGTCCCTGTTTCCATTGTTACCCCATCTATTTGCCATGCAGTAATGGGACTGGATGCCATGATCTTAGTTTTTAAATGCTGAGTTTTAAGCCAACTTTTTCACCCCTCCTTTTTTTTTTTTACTCTCTTCTTTCACTTTCATCAAGAACCTCTTTAGTTCTTCTTCGCTTTCTGCCGTAAGGGTGGTGTCATCTGCATATCTGAGGTTATTGATATTTCTCCTGGCAGTCTCAAGTGCAGCTTGTGCTTCCTCTAGCCTGGCATTTTGGATGATGTAATCTAAAATGACAGTAAACATCCTTAACATATTCTTTTCCCAATTTGGAACCAGTCCATTGTTAAATGTCCTCTACCTCATCATTCTTTAAATAAATGTGATCTGATCAGATGCATGACCATATATGAGACAGGATTAGAGTAAAATTAAGAATCGCTTTAATACTTAAATCCAAATTGTGTACTCATGTATGCAAAAAGTTAGTCAAAATCAAGAAAACTGGTATTCTTAGAGTATGCAGGAGATTGGGGAGTCTGAAAAATTGAGTATTTGGGCCAGAATTTAATGCTACAAATTTGTTGACTATATTCCTTGGTCAAAAATCTTATATAGTTCAGGAAACTGAGGAGAAAAGATTGATATTGTGAATGTAAAGTTCTTATGTCTTTGTCCATTTGCGGCTCAGTGGTAAAGAATCCACCTGCAGTGCAGGAGACTCAAGAGACATGGATTTTATCCATGAGTCCAGAGGATCCCCTGGCAAAAGAAACAGCAGCCCACTCCAGTATTCTGGCCTGGAGAATCCCAGGAACAGAGGCGCCTCCATGGGCTCGCAAAGAGTCAGACATGACTTAGTGACCAAACAACAATAAATTTATTTTAGATGTACTTAAGTACTAATTTTGTATGTATGGATGTGAGAGTTGGACCATAAAGAAAGCTGAGCATTGAAGAATTGATGCTTTTGAACTGTGGTTTTGGAGAAGACTCTTGAGAGTCTCTGGGACTGCAAGGAGATCCAACCAGTCCATCCTAAAGGAAATCAGAGCTGAATATTCATTGGAAGGACTGATGTTGAAGCTGAAACTCCAATACTTTGGCCACCTGATGTGAAGAGCTGACTCATCTGGAAAGACCCTGATGTTGGGAAAGATTGAAGGCAGGAAGAGAAAGGGATGACAGAGGATGAAATGATTGGATGGCATCACTGACTCAATGGACATGAGTTTGAGTAAACTCTGGGAGCTGGTGATGGACAGGGAGGCCTGGAATGCTGCAGTTCATGGGGTCACAAAGAGTCGAACAAGACTGAATGACTGAACTGAATTGAACTGAAGTACTAATTTATTTTTCCTCAAAATTTCTCATTATCATTCTAAAGGGCAAACAAAGGAAAATATCTAAGTGGGAAATGTATGAGAAATAATTAAAATTACCAAGAAAACAGATAAAGCTAAAGACCCTTTGTAATCATCAAAGCATCAGATTGTTCAGTTCTTTAAATTAAAGCAAATACTCAGCACTCTTAAAATTTCTAGGTAATTAAATGGGTTCTGTAATTTGGCTACTTTGACTATAATCTTGCTGATATGGACAGTATTTTATTAATGATATCTCAAGGGGGATTTGCGATAGCTTGAAAATTAATGAAATATTAATAACCAACAACTGAAGAAATGCAGATATGTCTGCTGCGGAAAAAAACGTGACCTGCATGCTCCTTACCTTAAAAGTATTTTATTTATTTTTTATTTGTATTTGCATTTTAAGCATAATAATGTATGCTGTAACTTGAAGAGTGGGCATTTCACTAGAAATATAGTGTACATATTATGTAATCTTTGTCAAACCTTGTGCAGAATAACACTTGGTAATTTGACTTGTTTGGGGGTGAAAAGGGACTTCCTGGGTGGCTCAGATGGTAAAGCATCTGCCTACAATGCAGGAGATCCGGGTTCGATCCCTGGGTCAGGAAGATCCTCTGGGGAAGGAAATGGCAACCCACTTCAGTACTCTTGCCTGGGAAATCCCATGAATGGAGAAGCATGGTAGGTCACAGTCCATGGGGGTTGCAAAGAGTCGGACACAACTGAGCAACTTCACTTGGGGGTTAAAAATAATTTTTGTAATAAAAGAGTGGTATATATTTTCATATAATGTAATGTGCGACATAATCCTCTGATAGGAAACAGCTGAACTTTGACTTCACATGAAAAATGAATACCTTACTTACAGAAGGAAAATGGCTAACCTTCTGAAGATGATTATCTGTGATACTATATGGTAGGGCATAAAATCACTGAGTAGTAAAGAGTCAATTTTCACTCATAAAAGGGAAGAATTCTGCCTACCTAATGCATCATTCTAGTATGGGAAGGATCACTGGTCTCTGAAGGAATTATATAGATATACATGTTGAGAGTGGTGATACAGTCAAATGCTAAATTTCACCTAGTTTGTGGGAAGAAATATCACTTTCACCAAATCATTTAAAACTTATTTGAGGGCACAGTGAAATTTGTTTCAGTTCAGTTCAGTTGCTCTGTCGTGTCCGACTCTTTGTGACCCCATGAATCGCAGCATGCCAGGCCTCCCTGTCCATAACCAACTCCTGGAGTTCACTCACTGGAGTTCACTCACTGGAGTTCACTCACGTCCATCGAGTCAGTGATGCCATCCAGCCATCTCATCCTCTGTGGTCCCCTTCTCCTCCTGCCCCCAATCCCTCCCAGCATCAGAGTCTTTTCCAATGAGTCAGCTCTTCGCATGAGGTGGCCAAAGTACTGGAGTTTCAGCTTTAGCATCATTACTTCCAAAGAGATCCCAGGGCTGATCTCCTTCAGAATGGACTGGTTGGATCTCCTTGCAGTCCAAGGGACTCTCAAGAGTCTTCTCCAATACCGCAGTTCAAAAGCATCAATTCTTCGGTGTGGTCATGTCCAACTCTTTGCAACACCATCGACTATACAGTCCGTGAAATTCTCCAGGCCAGAGTACTGGAATGGGTAGCCTTTCCCTTCTCCAGGGGATCTTCCCAACTTATGGATCAAACCCAGGTCTCCCACATTGCAGGTGGATTCTTTACCAGCTGAGCCACAAGGAAAGCCCAGGAATATTGGAGTGGGTAGCCTATCCCTTTTCCAGCGGGTCTTTCCGACCCAGGAGTCAAACAAGGGTCTCCTACATTGCAGGCAGATTATTTACCAACTGAGCTATGAGGGAGGGCATAGTTTTAAGCCATTACATAAGCATTCAAATTGGGCAGAACCGAATAGACATTTTACTAGTGAGGAGATACAGATGGCCAAAAAGCACATGAAAAGATGTTCAACATCATTAATCATCAAGGAAATGTCTATCAAAACCACAATGAAATATCATCTCACACTTGTCAGAATGACTATCATCAAAAAGAACACAAATATGAGACTTCCTTGTTGGTCCAGTGGTTAAGAGTCCAGCTTCCAATGCAGGGGATGTGATTCATTCCCAGGTCAGAACTAAGATCTCACATGCTGCAGAGGAACTAGGTCTGTGTGTGGCAACTACCGAGCCCACACACTCTAGAGCCCATGCTCCACAACAAGACAAGTCTGCGGCCTCAACAAAAACTTAGCACAACCAAAATTTTAAAAAAGAACACTAATAACCAATGTTCTTGAGGAAAACCCTTATTCACTGCTGGTGAGACTACAAATCAGCACAGTCACTGTGGAAAACAGTGTGGAGGTTTCTCAAAAAAACTAAAAATAGAAGTGTCATATGACCCAGCAATTACATAATCCCACTCCAGGGAATATATCATAAAAGAAAAAAAAAAAAAAAGCACTCAAAAAAAAAAAAAGAACACACACATGCACCCCAGTGTTCATAGCAGCATTACTTACAATTGCCAAGAAAGGGGAGCAACCTAAATGTCCAGCAAAGACATTTGATAAAGAAGATATTGTATGAATATGCAGTGTAATACTATTCAACCAGGAAAAAGAACAAAATTTTGCCATTTGCAGCAGCATAGAGGGACTTGGAGGGCATTATGCTAAGTTAGATAAGTCAGAAAAAGAGAAATACCTATGATATCACTTATGTGTGAAATCTAAAATATACAACAAGGTGGTGAACATTACAGAAGAGAAGCAGGCTTACAGGAAAGAAACTGGGAGTCACTAGTGGTGGGAAAGTGGCCCTGTAGAGGTGGGGAAGTGGAGGTACAAACTCTTGGATGTAAGAGGTTCAGGATGTATTGTGAAACACGGGGAATACAAATATTTTTTAATAACCATAAGTGGAAAGTAACCTTTAAAACTGTTTAAAAATTTAAAAATAGGGAAACTGTAGAAAATAAATTATTTCTAACTGATTTGGGGTAATTTGTGTGTGGGCAAGTGGCAGAATTACCATACAGGGTTAACCTTTTATACTGACCTGCTATTTAACATACATGACTTAGCGTGAATCTGAATTTATTTTTCACTAAGAATTGAGGAGAATAACTTTTATGTTTGTTTGATAATCTGTTTTTTCTACAAGAAGTTGGGAATTTTTATACTTCTGTCTCAGAGTATCTTAACACAGACCCCAATTTTAGAACAATTATTGTTACCAAGAAAGATTGAAGAGAAAATCACTTTAAAAAAGACAACAACAACAACAACAAACCCCGATATTTGCATAGACCTAGGAAATGGCAACCCACTCCAGTACTATCGCCTGGAAAATCCCATGGACAGAGGAGCCTGGTAGGCTACAGCCCATGGGGTTGCAAAAGTCAGACATGACTGAGCGACTTCACTCACTCACTCATGCAGAGCCATACACTGGTACACATATTATTCTATTATTAGTCTCACTGCAAAATAATTCATTTTCTGTGTGTACATTATATCCATCTGTGAACTTGAATGCTGTAATTTGTGATGTGGAAGTGTCCTAACCAAACATGCATTAGTTATAGCAAGATCAAATACAAAGACTTTACAGAAGCACTAATGATGAGAGAAGTTGTATCCTTTTCATATATAATTTTTTCTTTCATTTGAGGAAATGTTATTTAGCACGCATGGAATGATATTTTTAGTCTAGAGAGTTAATTAATAATTCATTCATGAATAATCATTAAAAGCAATTATTAAAATGTATGTCTAACTTCACAAAGCATAACATTAAAATGCGTGCATATTTCAACTGGTGATTTTTATTCACAGGCCTGCTTCTTGGACTCTCTGCCTCTTTTAGTACCTTCCTTACTTAGTACCCTCATTAGTACCTGATTCGTACCTTGTTAGTATCCTTTGCACATTTCTTCTCTCCTTCTCTCCCTTTCTTTCTGTCCATATATTTATATTAGAGTCAACACATAGAGCCTTATGAATCTGTGTTTACTAAGTTAGTGCTGCCTGTAAGATGCATAAGTAATAGCCATAGCTGTTACTTAAATTTGTAGTAACCGTAATGTAATTTATTTAGATAAAGTTTAAAAGTTATCTGTAACAGAAAAGTATAACCTTTGCTTATGAATGAAAACACATTAGAAATCTTTTTGCTTAATTTATATTCCTTTATTCATTTTTGAAATGAGATTCAAAGTGCTCTCCTATACTTAAGCTTGAAATGCCATTTGATACAGACTTAGTACCTGAGAAGAGGTATGGCACTCTGCTCTAAAAATTGCACACAGTAGGCTCTGAATGACCTATTGCTGAAGTTTTTCCTTTTTGTCAAGGCATTGCTCTTGGAAAAAGCCCTTGATAGAGGAGCACTGTCAAATTGATTAATCCATTGGCACTGATCAAATTATTTGATTAGCTACCAGAAATCATGAGCCCAGTCAATAGGAGTTAACTGAAATATTTTTGATAGCTTTAAAAGTTCTGAACTGACACCTTATATTGTGTTTTTCTTCTATATTGTGTTTTTCTTCTCTATCTCAATTTTATGCTCCTTGGTAGTCTGCCTTTCCACAATTTTTCCAGCAGAACTTATTTGCTTCTACCTGATGCTCTTAAATATGCAACTGTGATGATAGCACTAATCACACTATGATGTGATATTTAGAATTATGTTCCCACACAAAGCTGTAAACTCTTTGAAAAATAATTCACATCTTAAATTTATGTCAGGGGCTAGAACCATGTTTTCTAAATGACAGAAAGTGATGATTGCTTCCTGTCAAATGAACGGATAATTGAACTATCTTCTAAGGGACCCAGACACTGAGAAATCAACCTAGAGCAGGCACTCTTGATCAAAACCCAGTGTTCTTAATTTCACAAGTCATAAACTTGATTCTCATTGATATCTCTAAAATTCACAGAAGTAGGCATTGAAAACATTTTTATTTTGTTTTGTTTTGGTAAAGCAGCACTCGTAATAAAATATTACCTGTAAGTTTTAAGGTGCCCCTTTGCATCTTGTGTGTTGTGGCTTGGAATTCTATATTTTAATTCTATTTTTTTGTTTCATATCTATTTTAATATTTTATATTTGTGATTATTATAACACTACAAAAGTACTAGTGATTTTGAATTGATCTATTAGTAATTTCCCTGACTGACATTAGCTTATTAATTTCATAATAATTAATTTTCTAGGTCTTTAGAAATATTTCTTTAAATTCAGCAGTAAATCATATAATCTTACTTTCAAAATATAAATATCTTAATAAAGGGCTTAATTGCAATATAATAGGCCATATCAGTAGTAAAATATCATTTAAGGAGAATGTGAAGAGTTGGGACAATGAATTTCAATGCCAAAATCGCATTAAAAACAATGTTAAAAAAACTTGAAAGCATTTTATAAACTTAATGTAACTTTAGTGAAAAAATATAATTTTTATCTCACTAGTGCTTGAGAAGTAAAAAGAAAAAAATATGTATGTAGTTAATTGGCAGTCAAAATGAAATACATTAAGACAGTCTATACTGAGTTTTACTCCCCTGTTTATGGAATGCCAAATGGAAAATAATTTTAATTAAAATTTTAGAAATCCTATTAAAATTGTATCAGTTCAGTTCAGTTCAGTCACTTAGTCATGTACCACTCTTTGCAAATCCATTAACTGCAGCACGCCAGGCCTCCTTGTCCATCATCAATGCCCAGAGTTTACCCAAACCCATGTCCATTGAGTCGGTGATGCCATCCAACCATCTCATCCTCTGTTGTCCCCTTCTCCTCCTGCCTTCAATCCTTCTCAGCATCAGAGACTTTTCAAATGAGTCAGCTCTTCACATCAGGTGGCCAAAGTATTGGAGTTTCAGCTTCAACATCAGTCCTTCCAGTGAACACCCAGGACTGATCTCCTTTAGGATGGACTGGATGGATCTCCTTGCCATCCAAGGGACTCTCAAGAGTCTTCTCCAACGTAACAGTTCAAAAACATCAATTCTTCTGCACTCAGCTTTCTTTATAGTCCAACTCTCACGTCCATACATGACCACTGGAAAAACCATAGCCTTGACTAAATGGATCATTGTTGACAAAGTAATGTTTCTGCTTTTCAATATACTGTCTAGGTTGGTCATAACTTTCCTTCCAAGGAATAAGCCTCTTTTAATTTCATGGCTGCAATCACCATCTGCAGTGATCTTGGGGCCCTCAAAAATAAAGTTAGCCACTGTTTCCAATCTATATGCCATGAAGTGATGGAACCGGATGCCATGATCTTACTTTTCTGAATGTTGAGCTTTAAGCCAAATTTTCCACGCTCCTCTTTCACTTTCATCAAGAGGCTCTTTAGTTCTTCTTCACTTTCTGCCATAAGGTGGTGTCATCTGCATATTTGAGGTTCTTGATATTTCTCCTGCCAATCTGGATTCAAGCTTGTGTTTCATCCAGTCCAGCGTTTCTCATGATGTACTCTGCATACAAGTTAAATAAGCAGGCTGACAATATACAGCCCTGATGTACTCCTTTTCCTATTTGGAACCAGTCTGTTGTTCCATGTCCAGTTCAAACTGTTGCTTCCTGACCTGCATACAGGTTTCTCAAGAGAGCAGGTCAGGTGGTCTGATATTCCCATCTCTTTCAGAGTTTTCCAGTTTATTGTGATCCACACAGTCAAAGGCTTTGGCATAGTCAATAAAGCAGACATGGATGTTTTTCTGGAACTCTCTTGCTTTTCTGATGATCCAGTGAAGGTTGGCAATTTGATCTCTGGTTCCTCTGCCTTTCCTAAAACTAGCTTGAACATCTGGAAGGTCATGGTTCACGTATTCCTGAAACTTGGCTTGGATAATTTTGAGCATTACTTTAGAGTGTGTGAGATGAGTGCAATTGTGCAGTAGTTTGAGCATTCTTTGGCATTGCCTTTCTTTGGGATTGAAATGAAAACTGACTTTTTCCAGTCCTGTGGCCACTGCTGTTTTCCAAATTAGCTGGCATATTGTGTGCAGCACTTTCACAGCATCATCTTTTAGGATTTGAAACAGCTCGACTGGAATTCCATCCCCTCCACTAGGTTTGTTTGTAGTGATACTTCCTAAGGCCCACTTGACTTCACATTCCAGGATGTCTGGCTCTAAGTGAGTGATCACACCATTGTGGTTATCAGGGTCGTGAAGATCATTTTTGTATACTTCTTCTGTGTATTCTTTTCACCTCTTCTTAATATCTTCTGCTTCTGTTGGGTCCATACCATTTCTATCCTTTATTGAGCTCATCTTTGCATGAAATGGTCTCTTGATATCTCTAATTTTCTTGAAAAGATCTCTAGTCTTTCCTATTCTATTGTTTTCCTCTACTTCTTTGCACTGATCACTGAGGAAGGCTTTTTTATCTTTCCTTGTTATTCTCTGGAACTGTAAAGCGTCTGCCTGCGATGCGGGAGACCTGGGTTCGATCCTTGGATTGGGAAGATCTCCTGGAGAAGGAAATGGCAGCCCACTCCAGTACTCTTGCTTGGAAAATCCCATGGACAGAGGAGCCTGGTAGGCTACAGTCCATGGGATCACTGAGGGTCAGACACGACTGAGCGACTTCACTTTCACTACTTTCAAATGGGTATATATTCCCTTTTTTCCTTTGCTTTTCACTTCTCTTTCTTTCACATTACCTATACTGTATTATTCTTTTTCCACATCAGACAAAATTAACAAGTGTCTTAAAAAATGTATGCATAAACTACGTGGCCATTTTATGCAATTCGTATTCTGGGGCAGTTCAGAATACTTGTATTATTCAAGTCACTTTGGAGTTTCAGAACATATGAGCAAAAAATAAAAACCATAGATAATTTTGTTGTTGTTGTTCAGTTCACTAAATCGTGTCTGACTCTTTGCAACCCCATGGGCTCTGCAGGATGCCAGGCTTCCCTGTCCTTCACTATCTCCCAGAGTTTGCTAAAACTCATGTCCATGGAGTCAGTGGTGTTGTCTAATCATCTCACCCTCTGCCACCCCTTCTCCTTAGTGTCCCCTGGGAAGCCCCTGATCAGAATAAACTCCACATTATCAAGGAATTTTACCATGATCGTCCTACTTTAACAATCTCTCAGAAAGCCTGTACTTATACTTTGACAGTAATATAATATTGTACAGCTCTGACCAAACAATTTAGGAATCTTCAGGCATGATTTCTTGACTTTCTGATACCATATTCAAAGATGTTGCTGAAGCAGGCATTATCTATGTGTCAATAGACTGAGATAAGTTAATTATGTTCATGAAACAGAAAGAAGTCTAATGGAGAATAGTAAACAATAGGAATGTTAGGAGATAGGTGAGAGAGGAGTCCAGGAGAGCATCATAAGTACCTTTAATGCATCACAGTAAAAGTTTGCATTTAATTCTAATTACAAGTGGAATCAATAGCAGGGTTTTAAGTGAGCATACCATTATTGCAAATTTTCAAGAGTTAGGAGTCTCTTACTTTATTTCAAGAGAACATGATGGAGATGGAAAATAACACAGCCATTTCATAATCTATTTTGGAGATAGAATTGGTACAAACTTGTAGTTGGATTGGATTATAAATAGAAATGACTTTTTGTTCTTTGGTCTGCATATATGGGTGCATGATAATGACATAAACTCATAAAATATTAACTGACATGGGAAAGACTGATGGAAAGGTGTACTGGGAATGAATGGTAGTTAGTTGTGCCTAATAGACATCCAAATAGTCAAGAAATAGAATGGTCTTTGTTCTTTGAGATACCCTTTAAGCTCAATCACAAAATCTAATTTTGTGGTTGGTCTAACATAATGCTTTCTGGTTCCAATATTGCACTTCAGTAATGACTTATCAAAAAAATTTATGTTTGCTTATAAAGTAGAAAAAATTATTACAAACCTATTTTACCTTTGCAAAGGATCATCATATGAGTATTTTAAATAGAATACATCCTTTCTTGTCAAGGTACTTCATAAAATATGTTGAGCAATAAGTAAGGAGAAGCCAATCCAAAATAAACTAGTTAACCACCCCCAAATATACATTCTTTATAGTTATTTAATCTTATGATCAATCCTGAACAATAATAGAGAAATATTTTGATGTTTATATTTTTCTTAGGTTTATTTGCAAAAATATTGAAAAGTCTTAAGACATTTTAGTAGACACCAAGAAATAGATTTCCCTGGCAGTTCAGATGGTAAAGAATATGCCTGCAGTGGAGGAGTCTTGGGTTTGATCCCTGGGTAGGAAGATTCCCTGGAGAAGGGAATGGAAACCCACTCCAGTATTCTTGCTTGGAGAAATTCATGGACAAAGGAGCCTGGCAGGCTACAGTCCATAGTATCACAAAGGGTCTCAGACACAAAATGAGTGACTTTAAAGAAATGGTGGTAAGACATTGGTAATACATTCTCTGGTAGGCACCATCAGTTCAGTTCAGTTCAGTCACTCAGTCACGTCCGACTCTTTGCGACCCCATGAATTGCAGCATGCCAGGCCTCCTTGTCCATCACCAACTCCCGGAGTTCGCTCAGACGCATGTCCATCGAGTCAGTGATGCCATCTAGCTATCTCATCCTCTGTCATCCCCTTCTCCTCCTGCCCCCAATCCTTCCCAGCATCAGAGTCTTTTCCAGTGAGTCAACTCTTCGCATGAGGTGGCCAAAGTACTGGAGTTTCAGCTTTAGCATCTTTCCCTCCAAAGATATCCCAGGGCTGATCTCCTTCAGAATGGACTGCTTGGATCTCCTTGCAGTCCAAGGGACTCTCAAGAGTCTTCTCCAACACCACAGTTCAAAAGCATCAATTCTTCAGCGCTCAGCCTTCTTCACAGTCCAATTCTCACATCCATATATGCACCATAGAAGGAAGTAAAATGGTGTGCCCATAATAGAGCTTTCAAATGCCTTCTACAATGAATTGTCACTAGTATAATTCTGATACATTTTTTATCACTTTATATCAAAGCAGAGATACAAAAGGATTTGCCAAATGTGCATTTTTCCCTTCTATGACTCTTTATAAATGTATTGATACAACTTAGAATGGCTGTTCTGTATTCAAAATATAACTTCCCACTGACTGCTTATGAGAAGCTAATCCAACTAAATACAATGTGTGCTCAAAGTTAGTATTTAGGTGCACAATCATCACCCCCAATAGAACAACCCAAACAAATATCAGGTTTTTAAAATCAGAAATAAGATTATTTCTCTGTCTTGCACTGTCTCTTAATGTTACCGCATTTTCTATTCAGAATCAAATTATAAGTAAAAATAGTGTTCTTTCAATTTTCTTATCTGTCATATTTGGTAACTTTTCACATTTATCCTTGTCTGCCTGTTGTATTTATTATAGATTAAGTCATTGAGGTATAATATAAATACAGGAGTACTGCTCTTGTTTTCTGATTGTTAACTTTGATTCTAGTATTGTTCCTCTTTAATTTAAAGGGACCTTTCACAAATCCCCCCACTTCACTGTATCTGTTTCTTAGCACCTCCTTCTCTATCTCTTTACCTCACTTTCTCCTCTCTTCTCTCTCTCTTCTCTTTGTCTTTTAACTTCTCCCTCTTCCAATCAATAAATTGGATACTTTAAAGTTTTCTAGTTTAGGTATTTAGTCAATTGTGGCTTAACACTATGATGTAGTGTTAAGAGTGAAGAAGAAACATTGAAAGTATAAGACAAAGTATGGGTAAGAAAATTATAGGGTAGAGAGAGATTTAAAATATTGTCAGTGTGTTTAAAGTGTATTTGTTAGATAAATGGTATTATCTAATAGTGAAGACAGAAAAAAATTAATTACGCAGTCCAGGATGGATTCTCTGTGATACTGATCTTAAGGTTTTGCTTTGTGATACTTATCTTAATGTTCTAGTTTGATGTTATATTGTTTAAACACTTCAATTTAAATGTTTTAATTTTGGATCTTTCATTAGCTGTTGCCCCAAAATCTGAAATTACAGTTCCTTCGAACTGAAACTTTTCATAACAAAATAAATGGCACTAAAAGTATAAATGTAACATAGAAAATATTTTTAAAGTTCCCATTTATGTTATCTCCCATAAAATTCTAAGGAAAGACATGATGTCAGCTAAATGTGTATGTGTCTGGTACTGAGGGGATGGGAGGTTGCATGAAAAGTAATTTTGATTAAAATCAAAATATCTAAGTTTTATTCAGTGATTTACACATGTGTAGCATTCTGCATAGTTTGGAGATAATCAAAAGACTACTGTACAAAAAAGCTCTTCATGACCCAGATATTCACAATGGTGTGATCACTCACCTAGAGCCAGACATCCTGGAATGTGAAATCAAGTGGGCCTTAGGAAGCATCACTACAAACAAATCTAGTGGAGGGGATGGAATTCCAGTCGAGCTGTTTCAAATCCTGAAAGATGATGCTGTGAAACTGCTGCACTCAGTATACCAGCAAATTTAGAAAACTCAGCAGTGGCCACAGGACTGGAAAAAGTCAGTTTTCATTTCAATCCCAAAGAAAGGCAATGCCAAAGAATGCTCAAACTACCGCACAATTGCACTCATCTCACACACTCTAAAGTAATGCTCAAAATTCTCCAAGCTAGGCTTCAGGAATATGTGAACCTTGAACTCCAGATGTTCAAGCTGGTTTTAAGAAAGGCAAGGGAACCAGAGATCAAATTGCCAACCTTCACTGGATCATCAGAAAAGCAAGAGAGTTCCAGAAAAACATCCATGTCTGCTTTATTGACTATGCCAAAGCCTTTGACTGTGTGGATCACAATAAACTGGAAAACTCTGAAAGAGATGGGAATATCAGGCCACCTGACCTGCCTCTTGAGAAACCTGTATGCAGGTCAGGAAGCAACAGTTAGAACTGGACATGGAGCAACAGACTGGTTCTAAATAGGAAAAGGCGTACATCAGGGCTGTATATTGTCAGCCTGCTTATTTAACTTGTATGCAGAGTACATCATGAGAAACGCTGGACTGGATGAAACACAAGCTTGAATCAAGATTGGTGGGAGAAATATCAAGAACCTCAGATATGCATATGACACCACCTTATGGCCGAAAGTGAAGAAGAACTAAAAAGCCTCTTGATGAAAGTGAAAGAGGAAAGTGAAAAAGTTGGCTTAAAGCTCAACATTCAGAAAAGTAAGATCATGGCATCTGGTCCCATCACTTCATGGGAAATAGATGGGAAACAGTGGCCCCAAGATCACTGCAGATGGTAATTGCAGCCATGAAATTAAAAGAGGCTTACTCCTTGGAAGGAAAGTTATGACCAACGTAGACAGCATATTGAAAAGCAGAGACATTACTTTGCCAACAAAGGTCCATCTAGTCAAGGCTATGGTTTTTCCAATGGTCATGTATGGATGTGATATTTGGACTATAAAGAAAGCTGAGTGCAGAAGAATTGATGTTTTTGAACTGTGATGTTGGAGAAAACTCTTGAGAGTCCCTTGGACGGAAAGGAGATCCATCCAGTCCATCCTAAAGGAGGTCAGTCCTGGGTGTTCATTGGAAGGACTGATGTTGAAGCTGTAACTCCAATACTTTGGCCACCTGATATGAAGAGCTGACTCATTTGAAAAGTCTCTGATGCTGGGAATGATTGAGGGCAGGAGAAGAAGAGGATGACGGAAGATGAGATGGTTGGATGGCATCACCGACTCAATGGACATGGCTTTGGGTAAACTCTGATTGTTGGTGATGGACAGGGAGGCCTGGTGTGCTGCGGTTCATGGTATCGCAAAGAGTCAGACACAACTGAGTGGCTGACCTGAACTGTACTGACTGACTTAAATTATTGAAAATGTTAAATTTAGAAGATCAAGTGGCAACCGAGGACCTCTGCCATGGGCCACAGGAGCAAAGCTTGGCCAAGGGAGGAAGGCCACTTTCCAGGAGTCCTTGTACCCCTGTTGCAGTTCAGCTTTAAGTGTCTGTGGAGACATAGGCAGCTGGGATGAGGCGGGCAGGGCCCAGTGCGGACTCTCTTCCCTGTTGGCTCTATGGAAGTTGATCCAGTGTAACCCTCTTCCCATGATCAGTCAAGCTAGCCTACTTAGACTTGGTGCACTGCCTGGGCTTTGGCCACGGGTCCAGCAGTCAGTCTTGTGCTCAACTCTGTGGGTACCCAGCAGAAGTCCCAGGTAAATAGGCCACTGGTAACATAGTCAGGGCTCACCATCATAGATAGCTTCTGTGCCAGACTGGAGAAGACTCCATTTGGGAAGATACCAGAGAGCCTCCTGCAGCTCCGGACCACTGAGTGGCTGCCAGCCCCTGTGAACTATGGCCAAATCTGCAAACTGTCCCTGTCCTTTGGATAAGGAATATTATATGAGGACAGGGCTTTCTGGATGTGAACCAACAGCTTCTGGGCAAAGATATGGCCTGTAGAAGCATAGGAAGAGAAGGAGTTCCTGGGTAGTGCTGGGGGAGCCCCAGGAGAAAAGATGGATCTTTGGATATTAATTCAGGGTAGGTTTGTGAATCCCAAGAGTATGGTGACACCTGGCTGCTCGGGACAGTGGTGAGAGTTAATTGTGAGGATGAGTCTGAGGATCAAGGCCTTGATGTCAAGGACCAAGGACACAGTAGCAGTGGAGAAGGAAGAATGGCAAGGAAAAAATGCCTGGGTTGGTGCATTAACAGAGGAACCAAGTAACAGCCAACATACTGAATGTGCAGACATATATCTTTGAGGCTGGGTGCTGAGGAAATCTGGAGATGACAGCGGGACTGTGGTACCACAGACAGTTGTGGCAATCTCGCTCCATTGCAAAAGCAAACTCTCTTCTGGTTTGCTCCCAATTGTTCTAATGCAGCCTCACTCTGAGACCTGCCCGGGAGACTTCACAGTAAAGTGGGGAATGAAGAAGGAGGACTAATAATAAAATTTAAATGCTTCATTCTGTCCATCTCTGCTACTTGTCTTTCTTAATGGCTCAGCAGTTAAAATACGTTTGACAATTCAGGAGACTCGGGTTCAATCCCTGAGTCAGAAAGATCCCCTGGAGAAGGAAATGGCAATGGACTCCAGTATTCTTGCCTGGAGAATCCCATGGACGGAGGAGCCTGGTGGGCTACAGTCCATGGGGTTGCAAAAGAGTCAGATATGACTTAACAAGTAAACAACAATCCATATCTCCAAGGAATGTGCAGAAACCTATGATTGTAAGACTACCACTTCATATACTGAGTCAGAAAGTCACTTTTATTTTTGATTCATGCACAGGTCCTAATTATTTCACAGTTTATAGGGTGGGCCATATGAAATTGCCTTTTCTCTAAGTGAAATAATGATAAGATGTCTGTAGTTTTAAACAGTTCAACTTAATCTTTTGAATAATTTGAGGAAAGTGTCTGTGTTATACAAGTTTAATTTACCCATTCAAAAAGTTCCTGTTTTTTTTCTGTATGACACAAAAATAGCCAAGGAAGCAGTATTAATCTATGATTAAAAAGATTAGAGTTTCAACTACATAGTGTTCTATGACTTCAAATCAAGATGCTGTCGTCCTTCTTTAAAGAAAACTGTTAAGGATAAAGTTATATTTTCACCTGAATTAAAAACATAGTGTAAAAACACTTTAATTTTATGCAGATAAGGAATAGAAGTTATAATATTAATCTGGCTTTTAAAAATTGTGATTTTTGTCATCATTTGATTATTATAAAGTTATATAATTTTGTAATTTTTATAATTTATAATTTTATAAAATTATCCCTTTAGCAAATAAATGTAAGATATATTTAAAGTTAACATGGAAAAATTTGAAGTTCTCTCTTGAGATAAACATTTTCTACACCTAATGATTGTTCTGCCTGCCATGCCATCAGAATCTTCCAAGAGGCTTTGGAGAGAGATAAAACTCTTCCTTTTACTAGTGTCTTTGAATATTTCAGTAATATCAAGGTCAATTAAAATTTTATTTTATGGTTATATGTCATATGATTTAGATAAACTTAAGTAATTTGCAACATTCAAGGTAGAAATGGAATTGCCTTTTAAAATCACATGACATTACATATTTCTGCTTTAAATTAAAAAAAAGTATATGTTGGCTATAAGACTAGTCAAAAATTTAATATGATCATTTTATTACTTCTTTAGTCAGCATTATAGATCCTCTGTTCTGGTTTATTGGTTTTCTAACAGTTTGTTAATTACATACATCTGTTTCTCCATTTTTGTAACAATTTTAATTCTTAAAGACAACCTAAGACCTTTTTTCCTATTCTCTTCAGTTTATTTTCAAAACTCATCTCAAAACTCATTAGAGACTCAGTGAAATAACAGTGAGACCTACTACTACACCACATTGTTACACTGCTATTAGTTAGCAGAATGATTCCTACATGTAACAGGTTGACAGATAAGTTATATATTCTACAGAACCTGGCATAAAGCTAAACATCTAAGTTCTCCGTAAGTGTTTGGATTTGATATAAATACCTTAATATGTCTAAAGATGCTTCATTCTCATTCTAAATATATATTTTGATTATATATAGCTATTGTCTCTAGTATTCAAAATATAAAATATAGCGTTATACATACATATGCTGCTGCTGCTGCTAAGTTGTTTCAGTTGTGTCCAGCTCTGTGCGATCCCATAGGTAGCAGCCCACCAGGTTTCCCTGTCCTTGGGATTCTCAGGCAAGAACACTGGAGTGGGTTGCCATTTCCCTTTCCAATGCATGAAAGTGAAAAGTGAAAGTGAAGTCACTCAGTTGTGTCCAACTCTTAGCAACACCATGGACTGCAGCTCACCAGGCTCCCTCTGTCCATGGGATTTTCCAGGCAAAAGTACTGGAGTGAGGTGCCATTGCCTTCTCCAATTCATACACATGAGGCTATGTATATATGTGTGTATATAGTGTGCAGATATCACCCATGATAAATGAGAAAATTATGAAAACAGCTTATTGTTAATTCTACCTTTTTTTTTAGCATATGGTGTTGTCAGTGGTGATATTTCAAATGGTTTTTGCATTGTATCTATATTACCTTTATATTTTCCTAATTCTTTTTATAATGTATCTCCTTTTATTTAAAAAGAAATAGATATCGAAATAATTCATTTTATATCAAATTGGTTCAGTATTATTTATTATAATGCATAATCCCATGATAGTTTTAATGTAGTCATGAATAATGTTATTTGTAATATTTAAATAATACATAACATAAGATTCCTAAAATTTGAAAAGTCTTTATCAGTTATTTAACACCAATTATTTATATGGAAAAAAATAGCAATCTACAGTATTTACTGTCAATAAACTTTAATTGTGCCAGCAAGGGGACAGAAATGCAGAAAATTATAGACTTTTATATGTGTGAATTGCTTGCAAGTTAGAAGGCCCAGGTAATTATTTATCTTAGATGGATAGTGCACAATAAAACCCAGGGACAATGATAATTGAGGTGACTTCATCTTGCTTCAACTCTGTTATCACATAAAAGGAGCAATCTCCTTTTAATCTAAAATTTGACATGAATAAACTTGCTTTATGAGTTTTTGGTGCTTCCTAAGACAAAGAAAGCAGCAGTTTAAGAGAGTTAGGTTTATAACAATCTTTTGAAGACCCCGTAGTTAGAAACTAATCAGAATAATGTTCAACTATTAGAAAATAATTGGAGTAATTAAAAAGCACAAATTGAGTCAAACTACAAACAGTGAAAGGCAATATCCTTTTTTTCTTTCTTCAATCATTCAACCATGCTAAACTTCCCATATTATTCATGAAAGCTCTCTTTAGAATTTATGACTTACAATAGCAATTGGCTTGTGACTTTTCCCACATAGCCTTCCAGAATCAAATTGACTTTTGACACATATTTAGGATGAATGCCGAGAGACTTTTTGGCATAAAATAGCCACCATTTCTGTTTTTACATGATTATTGCAGTTTGTGAGAGAATTTTAATGATTACAACAAAAACTTTGTTTGCCATAAGTTCGAAATGAATTAATTTGTGACTTATCTACCACAAATAGTAAAAGAGGTTAACAGAAATGCTTTGCATTTCTTATACTTTAGAGTTAACCATTTCTACTTATTGCACGTTTTGGAGATGAGTCTTTTAGAACTGATTACTTCTCAGTATAAAACCTATAAACGGCATGTTTCGTGTTCATCACTCTCGTCTTCAGCTTTCACATCCAGTGTGAGGTCATGAGCAATTCAATACACAAACTGAGTCATCACCCACAAAGTATTTTTATGATAAAACAAGGAAATATTTCCCTAGGAAATCAGGGTGTGTGTGTGTGTGTGTGTGTGTGTGTGTGTTTTGCTATTTTAGTTTCATTTTGATTTTTCTTTTATCTTTTCCCCAGGAAGACATAGCTCTATAACTTTAAAATTCACTTTGGGAGTTTTAGTATTAAAATTAATCATACACAGCATGACTTTTTAAAAATAGACATTCATTTGAATAATTTTATCATGTAAGCTTATAAAATAAATATATGTATGAGACTGTTCATGAAATGAACCCTACAAATATGAATCCAAATGTATTTGTAACTTGACAAAGCTTAGATAGTACATTTGAATCAGACAAAGAAATGGTGGTTGAGTTACAGCTTATAAATTATGGTCACTTTATATTTGTGAACTGTACCTATCAAAAGACCTTGTCTAGAGCAAAAGAGTACAAGGGAATGCATGAGGAAACTGGGTAACAGCAGTCTCTATTCATTTAGATTTCATTGCTTTTTGAATAACTCAATTTATTTACAGCTTTGGTGATTAAAATTGAACTAATTTTAACAATATATCTGTGAGGGAAATGGAGGGTAGGATTATCATATTTAGTTGAAAAATACATTGTCTATTTAGAATGTGAAAATCACAGAACATACCAGATTGTAATAGAAAGTATATTTTTATATTCTATCTAATATCTATCTCAGAGTTTTATTTCTTACATACAACTGACTTTCTGTTAATAGCTGAGAGAGAAAATGCTGGCTAAGATTCTTATGGCTGCTAGGAAAAAACAGCCCTTTAGGAAGTATAATTTTGTTAACCCTTCATCCCTTGTTTTGGTTGCCTTCCTTATTTAACTTGATGGAGGATCTTGGTAAGCTAGCACAAAATGATCCAAATCAAATTCTATCACGGGCTTTATTTTGATTGAAGTGAAGTTGCTCAGTCATGTCCAGCTCTTTGCAACCCTTTGGACTGTAGCCTACCAGGCTCCTCAGTCCATGGAATTTTCCAGGCAAGAATACTGGAGTGGGTTGCCATTTCCTTCTCCAGAGGATCTTCCTGACCCAGGGATCGAACTTGGGTCTTCCACATTGCAAGCAGACAGCTTTACCATCTGAGCCAGCAGCCAAGCCTTATTTTGATTAGTTCCTAAATATTTGTTTTAACCTTTAATTTCATAAGTTCTGAATTTCACATTTAGGAGAGTAGATTTACTGAGTAAATTGGCATACACTAACATTTCTGGAGAATGAAAAGAGCTAACCTTGGTCATGTAGTTAGTGATGGCACTGGAAGGGTGAGAGGCAATACTCAATCCTCAGAACGGATTGACTGCTGCTTCTCGCTGTATATGTCAGCCTGCTCATAGTCGTGGCTCATTCCTCTATGTGTTGGTCCCTGTACTACTGTGAGATCAGTCTCCTTTTCTCTCCCTTTGCCTCTTCTCCACTCCCTTTAGCCCCTTTCAGCCTGATTCCCCAATAACAATACATACACATGTAAACATAACTTCAGTTATGTCTATCAGTGGGTGTCTGTGTGTGTTACCTTGAGAAACAGAAGCATTTCTCAAACTAGAGAAGTGACAGTGGACTTATATTGATGATGCCTTCCCTAACTGCATCCTCTCAGATCTGAGAGGCACTCACCATTTTCCTCAGGCAGGTGACAGGGGATTTATTGTCACTAGATTCTTACCTGTGTACTTTAATTCTGAAGTAATAAATGCATGCATTTTCCCCAAAGTGGAGAGTACAGCAACTTCAAAAATCTCTTTCCAGATAATCATTTTGCCTCTTAAGCTACTTACTATAATGTTTAAAACATTAATCTTTATTCTCATATTTACCTTTGCAATAGACGTTAATGAAAAGTTTCAGATTAATTGTACTAAAATTGGGCAAGTAACTTATTTGAAAAGATACTTTTCTCAGAATATGCCAAGGCATATAAAATCACAGTTTTATAAATTGCCATTTGTTTTTATTCCAAGTTGAATTTTCTATTATTCCTTTTATTCTCTTTTTAAAATTTGTATGTTTTGATTAAAATTCAAAAACCAAACTAAAGAAAAACTAGAGGAGAGAGGGAAAAATGGTAAGTTTCAAGTCATTCAAGGAAGATGCTATCCCTATAAAATGTATTATAGTATAGCTATTACTCTACTCTGCTATAAGGATATTTTAGGATAAAAGATTTTTAGAAGCAGAAATTCAGGGTATATATATAGATTAAAATGGTTCTTTATAACAGTACTTCCCAGACTTTTAGATTTTAGGAATTAGCTTTTCTTTTCTTTTTTTTTTCATTAGATTGGAAGGACTGGTGTATGGTTGCTAACTCTCTTTTACCAAATATTGTTAAAAGTATCAGTTAGTAATTACCATTAGAGAAGGGATATTTCACAAACACACGCAGTGAGAACATAAACTCAGAATAAAATATATGGGCCTTTACTAGTAATGATACCTGGCAACTATATGCTAATATGTTTTTAATACAGATATTTTAAAAATCTGAATAGTGACATGTTATAACATTAAATTGTTGTTCAATCACAAAGTCACATCTGACTCTGTGATCTAATGGACAGCAGCACACCAGGCTTCCCTGTCCTTCATTATCTCCTGGAGTTTGCTCAAACTGATGCCCATTATATCAGTGATTCCAATCAGATATCTCATCTTCTGTCATCCCCTTTTCCTCCTGCCTTCAATATTTCACAGACTCAGGGTCTTTTCTGTGAGTCAATTCTTCGCATCAGGTGGCCAAAGTTTTGGAGCTTCACCCTCACCATCAGTTCTTCCAATTAATATTCAAGGTTGATTTCCTTTTAGGACTGGTTTGAACTCCTTGCAGTTCAAGAGCCTCTCAAGAGTCTTCTTCAGCACCACAATTTTAAAGCATCATTCTTCAGCACTCAGCCTTCTTTATGGTCCAAATCTCACAACCTTATATGACTACTAGAAAAACCATAGGTTTGACGATATGGACCTTTGTCAGCAAAGTGATGTCTCTGCTCTCAATACGCTGTCTAGATTTGTCATAGCATTTCTTCCAAGGAGTAAGTGTCTTTTAATTTTGAGGCTGCAGTCACCGTTGGTATGATTTTGGAGCCTGGGGGGGAAAAAACAACTTGTCACTATTTCCATTTTTTCCCCAACTATTTGCCATGAAGTGATGGGACCAGATGCCATGATCTTCATTTTTGAATGTTGAGTTTTAAGCCATAGTTTTCACTTTCCTTTTTCACCTTCATTAAGAGGCTTTCTTCCAACAGAATGATAATAATCTGCATATCTGAGGTTGTTGATATTTCTCCCAACAGTCTCGATTCCAGCTTGTGAGTCATCTAGCCCAGCATTTTGCATGATGTACTCTGCATATAATTTAAATAAGTGGGATAACAGTAATACACAGGCGTGTCACACTCCTTTCCCTATTTTGAACCAGTCCGTGTTTCATGTCTGGTTCTAACTGTTCCCTTTCTGACCTGGATACAGATTTCTCAGGAGGCAGGTAAGGTGGTCTGGTATTCCTATCACTTTGAAATTTTTCCACAGATTGCTGTGATCCACACAGTCTACTGTGATCCACACAGTCAAAGGGTTTCAATTAGTCAATGAAGCAAGAGTAGATAGTTTTCTGGACTCCCCTTGCTTTCTCTATGATCCTATGATCTGTATGATCTACAGATATTGGCAATTTGATTTCTGGTTCCTCTGCCTTTTCTAAATCCAGCTTGTACCTCTGGAATTTCTCATATCACATACTGCTGAAGCCTAGCTTGAAGGATTTGAAACCTTACTATAAGCAAGGTGAAAAGACAGCCTACAGAATGGGAGAAAATAATAGCAAATTATTGATATATGAAATGAATGCAGTTGTACAGTAGTTATATAGTTTGAACACTCTTTGGCATTGCCTTTCTTTGGGATTGAAATGAAAACTGACCTTTTCCAGTCCTGTGGCCACTGTTGAGTTTTCCAAATTTGCAAAAGATGAATATTATATGATATCATTTCTATAGGCTTCCCTGATAGCTCAATTGGTAAAGAATCTGCCTGCAATCCATGAGACCCTGGTTTGATTTCTGGGAGAGGAATACCCACTGCATAAGGGATAGGCTACCCACTCCTGTATTTATGGGCTTCCCTTGTGGCTCAGCTGGTAAAGAAACTGCCTGCAATGCAGGAGACCTGGGTTCAATCCCTGGTGTGGGAAGATCCCTTGGAGAAGGGAAAGGCTACAACTCCAGTGTTCAGGCCTAGAGAATTCCATGGACAGTCATGAGGTCACAAAGAGTCAGACACAACTGAGCGACTTTCACTTTCACTCTCATATGTGTAATCTAAAAGAGAGAAAAAAAAAAAAACAATTCAAATGAACTTATTTACAAAGCAGAAATAGACCAAAAGATATAGAAAACAAACTTATGTTTACCAAAGGAAAAAGAAGTAGAAGAGATAGGGATTAATATATAAACACTACTATATAGGATCACAAAGAGTCAGATGTGATTGAGCACCCACACCCCTGCACACACTGTGTGTATTAACAGGATCTAATATATAATACAGGATACTATGCTCAATGTTTTGTGACAGGCTATAAGGGAAAAGAACCTATATATAACTGAACCACTTTGCTATACACCTGAAACTTGTAAATCAATTATACTTCAACAAAAATTTTTAAATGAATTTTTATTGCAATGTTACTTAGTACCAAACTATACTTCAGTCCATACTGATGAGCTTATTTGCAGGGCAAGAATAGAGATGTATGTATCTCTTTCAATTCTGGTTTCCTTGGTGTGTATGCCCAGCAGTAGGATTGCTGGGTCATAAGGCAGTTCTATTTCCAGTTTTTAAGGAATCTCCACACTGTTCTCCATAGTAGCTATACTAGTTTGCATTTCAACCAACAAAGGAAACTATAAGCAAAGTGAAAAGACAGCCTACAGAATGGGAGAAAATAATAGCAAATGCAGCAACTGACAGAGAACTAATCTCAAAAATATACAAGCAACTCCTGCAGCTCAATTCCAGAAAAATAAATTACCCAATCAAAAAAATGCGCCAAAGAACTAAATAGGCATTTCTCTGAAGAAAACATAGCAGAGAGATGCAAATCAAAACCACAATGAGGTACCATTTCATGCCAGTCAGAATGGCTGTGATCCAAAAGTCTACATGCAATGAATGCTGGAGAGGGTATGGAGAAAAGGGAGCCCACACTGTTTATAATAGGCAGGACATGGAAGCAACCTAGATGTCCATCAGCAGATGAATGGATAAGAAAGCTGTGGTACATATACACAATGGAACATTACTTAGCCATTAAAAGAATACATTTGAATCCATTCTAATGAGGTGGATGAAACTGGAGCCAATTATGCAGAGTGAAGTAAGCCAGAAAGAAAAACACCAATACAGTATACTAACACATATATGTGGAATTTAGAAAGATGGTAACGATAACCCTGTATATGAGACAGCAAAAGAGACACAGATGTATTGAACAGTCTTTTGAACTCTGTAGGAAAGGGCGAGGGTGGGATGATTTGAGAGAATGACATTGAAACATGTATAATATCATATAAGAAGTGAATCACCAGTCTAGGTTTGATGCAGGATACAGGGTGCTGGGGGCCAGTGCACTGGGATGACCCAGAGGGATGGTATGGGGAGCAAGGTGGGAGGAGGGTTCAGGATGGGGAACATGTGTACACCTGTGCCAGAATTATATTTGATGTATGGAAAAATCAATACAATATTGCAAAGAATTTAGCCTCCAATTAAAATAAATAAATTTAAATTTTAAAAAGAATAGAGATGCAGAGATAGAAAAAGGACCTGTGGACATAACATGGAAAGGAAAGGGTTGGACAAATTGAGAGATAACATTGGAATATATATGTTACTATGTGGAAAATAGATAGCTATTGGGACATTTCTGTTTAACACAGGAAGCTCAGCCTTTGTTCTGTTATTACCTAAAGGGGTGGGATGGGGTGGGGAAGGAAGTTCAAAGGGTGAGGATATGTGTGTATATATACTCATATTGTTTTACAGCAAAACCCATCACAACATTGTAAAGCAATCGTCCTTCAATTAAAAACAAATAAATAAGTGGATAGAAGTACAGAGTAATTAATTTTGTTATAGGTACACAGTGAAATAATATGTAGCAAAATAAACAAATCACTCTTCTCAATATTACATCATTGAGTTGCACAAAGATAATGTAGAATGAAAGACAAGAAACACACGTTTAAAATCTCTGTCATTCATATATATCTTTTTATTTATACACAGGTAAAACTAATCTGCATTTCTAGAAGTCAGGTTGTCATTTTGAAAGGTGAGAGTGTAATGACTGGGAAGAAACACAAAGGGAACTCCTACGCATTGACTGTGTATGTTCACTTAGCTGGTGACTGCACAGTGATTTACCTTGTGAAAATTTATGTGTGTATATTTATTTATTTATTCACCCTTCTGTATATGTTACATTTTAAAAATATATTTATTTAAAAATTAAATATCTAAAATACACAAAATATAGCATTAAAATTAGATAAAGTGTTCTTTTATTTTCTGCCCAACAAATTGGAACTTCCAACTGAGGATTCCTTGATTTTCTTAGATAATAAAACTCCTCTGATACTATCTCTGTATTTTCTCACTGAGAACACATTAGTAGTTTCATAAAATCTAATTCTAGATTTGTTGTTGTTGATAATTTATATTTTTGTATACTCAAGCTACAATTGGAGAAAATTCAGAATACCATTATTCCTTTGGTTGATAAGACCTACCTTTTCCCCTAGGGGTATATTTTGAATTATAAGTTTTTAAGAATAAGAACATACTGTTAAACAATAAATTAAAACTTTCTTCCCCCAAAACACACAACCAAACTCATAATGGAAGCTGACAGTGACTCCTTTTTGAGCTATTGTCACTAAAAATAATTTATTATTGAGTCTTTTTCTATATATATATATATATATATATATATATATATACACACACACACAAATTGTGTTAATGGTAACAAGATCATTATCTCTTGTTAAGCAATTACAGTAAAAAGTCTTAAGCAGAAAGAATATAAAACCTTTTTCTGACACTTTAAAGAGAGTTTGTGTGTGTGTGTGTGTCTATGCTTGAGAATGAGGTAGGAATAAATCAGGAATATCTGCTTCTGTTTGGGAGTCAATGACTATATTTACAGAAAGGCAGCAGTTCAGGATGTTGCCTCCATGTAACTGGGGAGTCTATACTTCCTTTTTACTAAGAAAGCAGCTAATGGCCTCCAGTCCAAGGCCATCAAGAAGTAATGAGATTTGCCTAATAGAGTAATGGTCTGTATCTGCCAGGAGTCACCAGTAGCTTATAAACAGCCATAAGAACTGTTATTTTTAATGTAACTCATACAAGTAGACCTAAGTGGTTTTACAGAGTCATATGACTAAAGTTATCTCCTTAGAACAAAGGCCTTGACCTAGAAGGATAAAGAATAGACTCCCAGTTAGAAAAGTACTATAAACTGCTCACTCTTAACCTATCAACACATTGATAGGATACAAGTAAGTGAAAGAAAGAAAGAACAAGATTTGTGGTTGATTGAGTCTCATGTAAGGATCTGGTCTGCATTTCTAGCTGAAAGCTACATATGCAGTAAGAAGCTTCATGGAGTCTCAGAGGCTGGTCTACTCAATGCTCTTCTTCCCTTCACTCTCAGAAACAAGACCTGTGTCCCTTCAAGCAGAAAAAGGATAATAATGGAAGAGAAGCATAGACTGGCAGTACTAGACCCAATAATAAGTTGTAGTGATGAGTTTATTAGGCCAACCACAATTTCATTAAATTTTTGAAAGTGATGATAGAATGCCAGTGGTGGTATCTTGATTTTTTTTTTTAATTTGATTGTATTGTAGGGAGCTGATATCTAAGTTCTAGCCACCAGTAAGAACACCAGAGGAAGGATCATGCAACTCACTCACTTTCTTTTTAGATCATATTCAGCTAAGAAAAGCATAATCTCTTGGAGTGAACAGTAGGACTCCAAGGAGAAAGAGTAGAATATCTTATCTTCTTTTTCATTTATTTAGACAAATTACTACTGCAATAAACTAATTTAGCATCCCCCAGATAAAATGTGTAAGCCTTTTTGTAGAGTAGTGTTTTCTAGCTTAAGGTGTGTTGGTATAGACTTAGCATAATATATATAATCTTTTCTATGTAGATCTTTTTCAACTTATAATAGAGTTACATATCCATCATAAGTTGAAAATATCTTAAGTTGAAATACATTTAGTATACCTAACCAACTGAACATCTTTAAGCCTAACTCAAATGTGCTAAGTACTTTAGCCTACAGTGAGAAGGTCAGTTGTATATGTCACTTTGCAACCCCATGGACTGTAGAGTGCCAGGCTCCTTTGTCCATGGAATTCTCCAGGCAAGAATACTGGAAAGGATAGCTATTCCCTTCTCTAGGGGATCTTCCCCTACCCAGCGATCAAACTCAGGTCTCCTGCCTTGCAGGCAGATTCTTTACCATCTGAGCCACCAGAGAAGCCCATCTAATAACTCAAACCTAGTTTATAATGAAGTATTGACTATCTCATTTTAATTTATTGAATACTGTACTATGAAAGTGTAAAATAGAATTGTTGAATGAGTATAGAATGATAGTAAGTGTATCAGATGTTTAACCCTCCATGAACAGAGTGGCTGACTGTGCACTGCAGCTTGCTTCTGCTGCACAGTATTATAAGAGGGTATTTTGTACCACATGTGGCTAGCCTAGGAAAAGATCCAAACTTCATGTTTACTGAGTGCATACTGCTTTTGCATCATAAAGTAGGAAAAAAATTGATCCATTGTAAGTCAAGTACTGCCTGTATTAAAATATGCAACACTGGCCCTGAGTCATTAAAAGAAAATTTAAGTAAATCTCTCACTTACTGTTTTTTAATGAATGTCAGAGGGCTTTTCCTGGTGGCTCATACGGTAAAGCATCTGCCTAATGCAGGGGACCTGGGTTAGATCCCTGGGTCGGGAAGATCCTCTGGAGAAAGAAATGTCAACCCACTCCAGTACTCTTGCCTGGAAAATCCCATGGACGGAGGAGCCTGGGAGGCTACAGTCTATGAGGTCACAAAGAGTCGGACACGACTAAGCGACTTCACTTCACTTCACTAGAGGGCTTTTCCATAGCTTGAGCTTGGAGTGATATATGGAAAATTCTGGCTTTGAATGATTCATCTGCTAATAATAGATGTACTAAAATTTGAAGATATTTGAAAGCATTCAAGACTCAAAAGAGACTGACACTGAATTAAATGATTAGGACTTAGATTAGAGTGGAAGCAGTGGAGCTGGATGAAAGTTATAAATGACAGCAATATTGCAATGCATGTTGAGGCTTATTTGTTGTTTAGTCACTAAGTGTCCAGCTCTTTTGTGACCCCATGGACTGTAGCCTTCCAGCCTCCTCTGTCCATGGGATTTTCCAGGAAAGAATACTGGAGTAGGCTGCCAGTTCCTCCTACAGGGGATCTTCCTGACCCAGGGATCAAACCCGCGTCTCCTGCGTCAGCAGGCAAATTCTTTACTGCTGAGCCACAGGGAAGCCCACTGAAGCTTATTAATACTTTTAGTTGTTTTATATGGCTATTTCACCAAATGCCTTATATTCACCATATAGCAGAGAATAATAATACAGACCTTATCAAGATTGATAAAAGCACTTAACACAGTGGATATTATTCCAAGTGCTTCATAAAAGTAAAATGCAGAATGCTTAGCCTCTAGTCATATCTCTTCTGCTTTTAATAATTAAAAAAAATTCTTAAGAAACTATTCTCAACAAATGGGTCTTAAAATTGCTGTATTCTAAGCATTCAACCATGTATCTCTTGTTTGCTTTTTCACTTACCCTCTCAGTCACAATAAGGCAAAAACATCTTGAAGACAGGGACCATTTTATGGCCTCCATAGTTCCTAAGTGTAATTGAAAATGTCAGCTTTTTCCTTCCTATGTTGAGGAAAAAAAGAAAAGGGTTTTTGCTTCTACTATTTTTCTCTCCCCTCTGAGTCTTCTTGGTGTGAATATCACACAAAACACTTACATTTCTGCTTCTACTCACCAAATGCATGGAGGCTTCCCCACAACATCAAGTAATTCTGTTACTCCAGCTGGGTGTCCTACAATTTAATTCAGTTCTAGCATTATCTCCTTGAAAATAGGATCAGATTTCCCAGATTACAGATCAGCCCCATAAGTCTGGCTCACTGGCCACTTCAGATGCCAAGTGCAAACCTAAATTATCACCTATGCTTCTGACAAACCTGCTATACACCTAAGGTTCCAAAGACCCTTCCCCTTGGTTTCCATCAGTTTGCTAGAAGAGCTCACAGAACTCAGGAAAACACCTATGCTTATTAGTTTATTAAAGCATCTTATTAAGGATACAGATGAACATCTAGGTGAAAAAGATGTGTAAGGCAAGGTACGTGTGGAGGAGTGTGGAGCTCCTATGCCCTCTCTGCTCCCACTTTCCCAGAACCTCCTCATGTTCACCAACACGGAAGCTCTCTGAATGACCTTTACTAGGATACTATACAGGCTTCCTCTTTGGGCATGATCAATTATTAACTATACTTTCAGCCCCTTTCCCCTCTCTAGAGCGTGAGGCTGAAAATACCCAGCTTCTAATCATGGCTTAATCTTTCGGTGACTAGTTGTGATCTAGGTGCCATCTGAGGAGTCTATCCAAAGTTGCCTCATTTTAACAAAGGGAGCTTCTAGTCTCTTATCACTTAGGAATTTACGAGGGTTTTAGGAGCCCTGTTCAGGAACTAGGAGAAGATATATAAGTGTGTGATTTCAGTTATGTCCTACTCTTTGCAACCCTATGGACTATAGCCCTCCAGGCTCCTCTGTCCAAGAATACTTGAGTGAGGGTACCATTTCCTTCTCTCTCTCTCACTCTCTCTCTCTCTCTCTCTCTCTCACTCTCTCTCTCTCTCTCTCTCTCTCTCTATATATATATATATATATATATATGTATATATGTGTGTGTGTGTGTATGTATATATGTGTGTATGTATATATATATACATACACACACACATATATAGTCTCAATCAGAAATATACTGTGTGATTCTGATAAATATAGACATTTGGGGATGATGCATAAGGTTGAGTTTTACTGTAACCATGTTATTCAGCTCACATGTATTTATTTATTATATTTTAGAACTTTAGGCAAATCTTTTGTTAATATAAATATGAAAAAGTAGTAAGGGCTTCTATTTTAGCAAAGGAGGAAACTATAATGAATTCAAAATAATTGAATCCATTAGATGCTTTGCTTCTGCTATTTTGCCCTAGTTCAGATTTTAAAGGTATTTTCTGGGTTGCAGTATTAAGGCAGTTTAATCTCTGACCATGTTTTTTGGACATAATTTTCCATTCTGCCTTTTTTCCGTGCCAAATCAATTTTCAGTATACATAATATTCCTTGTAGATTTTAAAAGAATGATTTGCTGCATTAATACATGTTATCTGATATATATTCTTCTTTGTGGATATTTTTAGAAAGCTTTTATATATGTATTTTCTCTTTTTTTTAACTTAGTCCCACATTTTCAGATCAAATTTTGTCATCCTCTGTCAATTTTTTATTCAAAACAGAATTGTGTGTGTGCCATTTTATCTGTTCTTAGTTTTACTGCAGGCCGAAAGTATAATTTATTTCAAACATGAGTCTCTGAAACAATTTATATCAGCTGCAGTTCTATAATTGTATTTCCTATCAGGCAGAGGGGGTCAAAACAACCTTTGAATCAGATAGCAAGGTCCCAGTGTCCTACCTTAAACTTAATACATATAACTGTGAACACATCAGAATCTAAACTCCTCAGAATGTGAAGATAATTACTATTATTACTTAGTTTTAGATATCTTGCAGTGGTGAGAAAACAAAAAAATCTAACTAGCGCTGTCTTGTCTGTGGTACTGAACTCTTAATTAATGAAACATGATCTAGTCCATCTATTAATTAGTGTGAATTAATATGAAAATTAATTCATATTTTCCAGACATCATATGAATTACTATCATTCTTCACTGTATTCTTTCTACTCTTCATCCATGAAACTCCACCATCTAAAATGACCTTTTCCACCGTCTCTTCCAGTTGTTAACTCACTAATAAGTCTAATCTGATTACCCTAACCAAGAAACTTTTCTGAGTACACGTATAACTCTGTTATTTCATATGCTATTTAATATCTGAGGTTATCTCTAATTATTTTTGTCCTCTGCTGAATTATAATACTTATTGAGAATAAGAATCAGTTCAGTTCAGTTCAGTCTCTCAGTCGTGTCCGACTCTTTGCAACCCCATGAACCGCAGCACGCCAGGCCTCTCTGTTCATCACCATCTCTCGGAGTTCACTCAGACTCACATCCATCGAGTCCGTGATGCCATCCAGCCATCTCATCCTCGGTCGTCCCCTTCTCCTCCTGCCCCCAATCCCTCCCAGCATCAGAGTCTTTTCCAGTGAGTCAACTATTTGCATGAGGTGGCCAAAGTACTGGAGTTTCAGCTTTAGCATCATTCCTTCCAAAGAAACCCCAGGGCTGATCTTCAGAATGGACTGGTTGGATCTCCTTGCAGTCCAAGGGACTCTTAAGAGTCTTCTCCAACACCACAGTTCAAAAGCATCAATTCTTTGGCGCTCAGCCTTCTTCACAGTCCAACTCTCTCATCCATACATGACCACAGGAAAAACCATAGCCTTGACTAGACAGACCTTAGTTTGGCAAAGTAATGTCTCTGCTTTGGAATATGCTATGTAGGTTGGTCATAACTTTTCTTCCAAGAAGTAAGTGTCTTTTAATTTCATGGCTGCAGTCACCCTCTGCAGTGATTTTGGAACCCCCAAAATAAAGTCTGACACTGTTTCCACTGTTTCACCATCTATTTCCTATGAAGTGATGGGACTGCCGTTTTTCATTCGTTTTCTGAATGTTGACCTTTAAGCCAACTTTTTCACTCTCCTCTTTCACCTTCATCAAGAGGCCCTTTAGCTCCTCTTCAATTTCTGCCATAAGGGTGGTGTCATCTGCATATCTGAGGTTATTGATATTTCTCCTGGCAATCTTGATTCCAGCTTGTGTTTCTTTCAGCCTAGTGTTTCTCATGATGTACTCTGCATATAAGTTAAAGAAGCAGGGTGACAATATACAGCCTTGATGCACTCCTTTTCCTATTTGGAACCAGTCTGTTGTTCCATGTCCAGTTCTAACTGTTGCTTCCTGACCTGCATACAGATTTCTCAAGAGGCAGGTTAGGTGGTCTGGTATTCCCATCTCTTTCAGAATTTTCCACAGTTGATTGTGATCCACACAGTCAAAGGCTTTGGCATAGGCATAGTCAATAAAGCAGAAGTAGATGTTTTTCTGGAACTCTCTTGCTTTTTCCAGGATCCAGCGGATGTTGGCAATTTGATCTCTGGTTCCTCTGCCTTTTCTAAAACCAGCTTGAACATCAGGAAGTTCACGGTTCATGTATTGCTGAAGCCTGACTTGGAGAATTTTGAGCATTACTTTGCTAGCATGTGAGTTGTGCGGTAGTTTGAGCATTCTTTGGCATTGCCTTTCTTTGGAATTGGAATGAAAACTGAGTTTTTCCAGTCTTGTGGCCACTGCTGAGTTTTCCAAATTTGAATAAAACTTAGTAATAATAGTGTTTTCTATAATCCTTGGTGTAATCCCTCACCTTTATTAAATAAATAAATACGTATGTCAGGTGACTAATTCTTGATTGCCGCTTAGATAGAAGATAAATGAACAGGAACTTGCAGTGGAGGGACTCAAAACCCAGCTTTAACAAGTAACACAATTTCTGCCAGATTTAGACAAAACATTCACAGAATTCCCAGATGATAATTGCTAATATAACAACCTGCTGCTTACCACTGTACCTGAAATAGGCAGGAGAGGTAATTAAAAATTAGCAGCTCTCAGCAAACAAATACACAATTCAATGAAAACTGAATAGAAACTTAGAAACAAGTGGAAACTAAAAGTGTTAGTAGCATGAATGTCTCAGTTTCAGGCAAGGTCTTGAAGACTGTTTGGTCAACTCCGGATATATTAATGGACCAAATAGCAAGAAATTAATGATTAACCTGGGATCCCATAGAGGTGAAGTAAGGTGAAGTTGCTCAGTCGTGTCCGACTCTTTGCAACCCCATGGACTAGCACCTACCAGGCTCCTCCATCCATGGGATTCTCCAGGCAAGAATACTGGAGTGGGTTGCCATTTCCTTCTCCAGGGGATCTTCCCGACCCAGGGATCGAACCCAGGTCTCCCACATTGGGGGCGGACGCTTTAACCTCTGAGCCACCAGGGAAGCCCCATAGAGAAACTCTTATTAGAATATTCTATTGTTTCCCCTGTAGTTATTATTAAAGCTGACACATGCTATTTGGACATAGAATATGGTGGTATTTTACCTTGTACTTTGCTATGTCATAAGATAGTTTATATTTTTGGCTAGACGCTTTGCAGTGCCAGTGTAGAAAGAGGGTCTTAACAAAAATATCATTCAGAGACTTTGTATGCTTTTATCTCTATAACTAAGTTTTCAGTAGCTTTGAATATTGTGAAAAAAAAAAAACCCATAAAATCTTGTTTTTTTTAAAGGACATAAAAATAGTTAAGTTGTTCCCTACTTTTAAAACAGTAATGAATGACTTTAAACATGTCTATAAAGGGATATTTAGAAGATCTAAGAGCTAGTACCATATGTCTATTTTAAAGAAATATATCTTGAGTAGTCAAGATATAAATCAATTTTGAAAATTAAACATTGGAAAGGAAAAATACTTTGTATTATTACTAGAATAATTCAGTACTTTCATTGTTTCATTGAAATTGCTTAAAGCCCCTTTAATGAGTAGGAAATATATTTCAAACTTTGAATTATATACAAAACTAGTGCAAATTCTGTATTACTTTATAAATATGATGATCAGATGTCCCAGTTACCCCAAAGTATTCCCATCTGTTTTCCCAGTCTTAATTATGATCATGTACTTTCACTATCACAATTGCCCTGGATTAAGTAATAAATAATATGTATTACTATTTATAAAACAGGAATATCTAGTCCTAGAATTTTTCATTCTGTTATTATGGGAGGAATATATGTTTTTCCTATTCATATAAAGAAAAAAAAAGTTTATATAGCACAATGCTGGTTTTTCTTAGTCTAAATATTACCAGGGATATATAAAAATGGATAAACGTAAAATTTATTAGGTTATACACAATATTTGAGCTATTGTCTGCTAAGAGAAATTTTATATGTGGTTTGCTCATACCAGTCAGTGGAGGGATATTTATGTACCAAAATCTAAAGTGTGACAAATGCCAAACTTAGCTGAGCATCTGCTAGTAGCTTTCCAGCTGATAAATTAGTGATTTACTTTGATACATTTCAGTTTTTTGCATTTGTGTTACTCTCGACAGTTCCTCATATTTGGAATCTCTAGAATTCAGGGGATAGATACACTACATTCTATGGAGTAACTTCAGTGCCTAACTCCTGATCCACTGGATTCTCCCAGGCAAATTTTATGTACCAGGATTGACCACAAAGACCAGTGCATGTTCATAGTATTGCAGGACTGACAACTTTGACCAGGTTTATGGTTGCTCTCCCTTCAGTTTACCTCTGAACCAACTTAGAAGCAGAGCAATGATATTCATGGATAAAAATGAATAGATGTCACTCTCCAAATGATTTCTAGTTCCCAAAGAGGCACTTCCTAAGTCAGGTAGTCAGTGCAGTCTGCAGAGACTTGAGAAATCTCCAAGGTCAGAAGACACTGGATTTGTAGCATTTTAATTCATTGATTCAAGTTCAATTTCTGGTTCCATACAAGGGAGAATTCTTGTAATATTCTACTAATTGGAAACATATTTGTTCTATTTTTTCTTTTTTAATTCCTGTGTTATCCAGGCCACACCAGGTGTGGTCATGGCTTATCCTACATATGACACAGCAGGACACATCCTATACACACACACAAATGGATCCACTTTAGCCAGGGTTAAGGTTTCTAAATGTTTTACTTCTTGAATCTAATATCAGAAAGATAAGAGTTTAAGCTCTATGTTTCAAAGTGTCTTGTGACAAATAGGTTCAGCTAGAGAATTAGTTTCAGGGTATAGAGGATGTTGGAAGACAGCATTAGTCTAGAAAATAAGAGCATGGGCTCAAGTCAGACAGTCTGGCTTTGATTCAGAGCCTAACTCTGTCTCGTCCTTTCTGTGTGACCTTGACCCAGGTATATAACCTTTCTAGTTATTAGTTTTCTCATCTGTAACATGAGTAATTGTAATCACAATGTATGTGAATGTTAGACAAAGCAGACTAGGTGATAAGTTTATAACACACACCAAACAACATTAAGAAGCTATTACAAAAACTTAATAAGATAATGCATATTGAGCCTGGCACATAGAAAGCCCTCAAAAATTGAGAGCTCTGATTGCCAGTTATGGTAGTCATGGTAGTGTGGTATCGTTGCCTGTGGCAGTTTCCTAGTCTTCAGAGAATGCACAGCCACTTGTGCATCGAGTCACTTGAAACCTTTAATTTCCTTGCTGGGCCTTGTAGCGTTGTCATGTGGACTCAGTTGGGAGTAGCATAAGGGACAACTGAATTATTTATACATAATAGATTTTAACATTATTGTAATAATCACTTGATTACTGATTAAAGGATTATAATAGAGTACTGATCAATTGTACCTAACCTGGAAAGATTGGAATTAAGCCTTTTTTTTTTTTTAAATTTGCAAAAGGTCACTTTGGGAAGAAAGACAAATTGGATTAATGCATAATTGGGCCACTTACAAATTTTATGAACAGTTCATTAAATATTAAGCGAAGCTTAGGTCTAAGTGCATCTGCATCTTTTGAGTAAGTTTTCCTTCCTCTACGTTTGTCAGGGGAAATCTCTGAACTCCTTCGCCTGCCTCACTTAACTTCCCTATGTCTTACAAAACTCCAGCCACCATGTTACAGCTGGAATGTAGACTTAGAAGAAGCGTCCAGCTGTTTCAAATCATGCTGTGCTGGACAGCTCTTTATTTCAAAGCCATTGTTACAGTTGAATGTTATTAGATGTGGAGTAGAGAACTGGAGAGATATAAACAAGATGGATTCTTGTTTCTTTACGTATGAGGCTACTCAGCTTGCATGAAGAAGCCAACATTCCTTTAAACCTTGCAAATGCTTATTTTTGAACAATAGACTATTATATTCAAATTTAAACTGTGGAAAATTTTTACTCAATCAAGAGGTTGTGAAGGAGGATGTACACTTGACATTTAAAGTAGGATAACAACCCTGCAGCTACTGTTTGAAAGTATAACTTCCAGGTGGTCAAATTATCTGGTCATTTATAAGACAAGATTTCAGAAAAAGTCGGATTTGAACTTTTTCACTGAAATAAGTGGGATATTTTTACAGCTCGTTTTTCATAGTGTTCTCTCTTCTTTAATATTTAGCAGAGAGGACATTAGCCTAGGGATCAGATGGTTTACAGAGTGGAAAAATATTGCTTTATAATAAAAGGAGGATATTGAATAAAGCCCAGATTTAATACCCAGCCTAACAGAACACCCTGATGAATGTAATTGCATTTTAAGCATTCTGATTAAATTTTTTGATCCATATTGCATTTGTTTTGCTTGTGAATCTTTTATGAAAAAAAAGTGTCAGGAGATTAAAGGATTAGTGAGTTCTTAAGAAGCTGGGCAGCTGCTAAAGCATCTGAATATTCTTGCTTAAAGATGGTTGAAAAGCTGCATTAATCTCAGCTGTTACAGTGAGTGATATGGCTGAAACTAGAATAGTTAGAGGGAAATACCCTAAGGAAAACGTCTTTCTATAGTGGACGACATGAATGATACTCACTGTAAATGCAAAAAAAAAAAAAATCTGAACAACAGTGCAGTTAAAAAGAAATTTATCAGCTATGCTGACTTGTTAAGGAATAATACTTTTCCTCGCTTCTCATTTCTTAGGCTAATTGAGAATTCAGGGAATATATAAACATTAAGAAATAATTTGCATGCTCTCAAATCCTAAGTGGAACCCATGTCTCTTGATAACCAGACAATAAAAGAGCTAATGGATTAGCATAGCTATTTTACCTTGGAAGAGAAATTTTTGTCAGTGACAGAATAACAGGTAATTGAGCAGTTTTCAATATATCGGTTTGTTTTGCACAGTATTCAACTTTCTAAACAAACGGCCCATCATAAAATATAGGGAGTCCTTTTTGAAATTGTTCTATATATTAATTTGTTTATTTTTTGGCCGCACTAGGTCTTTGCTGCTGTGCAAGGGCTTTTCTAGTTGCAGCAAACAGCGGTTACCTTCTAGTTGCAATTGTACAGGTTCTCACTGCCGGGGCTTCTCTTCTGGAGCACAGGCTCTAGGGCATGCAGGCTTCAGTAGTTGCAGGACACAGGCTCAGTAGTCATGGCACGTGGTCTATAGTTGCTCTGTGGCATGTGGAATCTTCCTGAACAGGACTCAAACACAAATCCCTGCATTGGAAGGTAGATTCTTATTCACTGTACCACCAGGGAAGTCCAGGAGTTCCCTTTTGTATTCAGAAAATTGTTTCTAAATTCTTACAAAGTAAAATGTGCTAAAGTCAAATTGAGGTTCCCACACATGTGTATATATCAGTTCAGTTCAGCTCAGTCGCTCAGTCATGTCCGACTCTTTATGACCCCATGAATCACAGCACGCCAGGCCTCCCTGTCCATCACCATCTCTCGGAGTTCACTCAGACTCACGTCCATCGAGTCCGTGATGCCATCCAGCCATCTCATCCTTGGTCGTCCCCTTCTCCTCCTGCCCCCAATCTCTCCCAGCATCAGAGTTTTTTCCAGTGAGTCAACTCTTCGCATCAGGTGGCCAAAGTACTGAAGTTTCAGCTTTAGCATCATTCCTTCCAAAGAAATCCCAGGGTTGATCTCCTTCAGAATGGACTGGTTGGATCTCCTTGCAGTCCAATGGACTCTCAAGAGTCTTCTCCAACACCACAGTTCAAAAGCATCAATTCTTAGGTGCTCAGCCTTCTTCACAGTCCAACTGTCACATCCATACATGACCCAGGAAAAACCATAGCCTTGACTAGACAGACCTTAGTCGGCAAAGTAATGTCTCTGCTTTTGAATATACTATCTAGGTTGGTCATAACCTTTCTTCCAAGGAGTAAGCGTCTTTTAATTTCATGGCTGCAGTCACCATCTGCAGTGATTTTGGAGCCCCCCAAAATAAAGTCTGACACTGTATCCACTGTTTCCCCATCTATTTCCCATGAAGTGATGGGACCGGATGCCATGATCTTCATTTTCTGAATGTTGAGCGTTAAGCCAACTTTTTCACTCTCTTCTTTCACTTTCATCAAGAGGCTTTTTAGTTCCTCTTCACTTTCTGCCATAAGGGTGGTGTCATCTGCATATCTGAGGTTATTGGTATTTCTCCCGGCAATCTTGATTCCAGCTTGTGTTTCTTCCAGTCCAGCGTTTCTCATGATGTATTCTGCATATAAGTTAAATAATCAGAGTGACAATATACAGCCTTGTCGTACTCCTTTTCCTGTTTGGAACCAGTCTGTTGTTCCATGTCCAGTTCTAACTGTTGCTTCCTGACCTGCATACAGATTTCTCAAGAGGCAGGTTAGGTGACCTGGTATTCCCATCTCTTTCAGAATTTTCCACAGTTGATTGTGATCCACACAGTCAAAGGCTTTGGCATAGTCAATAAAGCAGAAGTAGATGTTTTTCTGGAACTCTCTTGCTTTTTCCATGATCCAGCGGATATTGGCAATTTGATCTCTGGTTCCTCTGCCTTTTCTAAAACCAGCTTGAACATCTGGAAGTTCACGGTTCACGTATTGCTGAAGCCTGACTTGGAGAATTTTGAGCATTACTTTACGAGCATGTGAGATGCGTGCAGTTGTGTGGTAGTTTGAGCATTCTTTGGCAATGCCTTTCTGTGGGACTGGAATGAAAACTGACCTTTTCCAGTCCTGTGGCCACTGCTGAGTTTTCCAAATGTGCTGGCATATTGAGTGCAGTACTTTCACAGCATCATCTTTCAGGATTTGAAACAGCTCCACTGGAATTCCATCACCTCCACTGGCTTTGTTCATAGGGATGCTTTCTAAGGCCCACTTGACTTCACATTCCAAGATGTCTGGCTGTAGATTAGTGATCACATCATTATGATTATCTGGGTTATGAAGATCTTTTTTGTACAGTTCTTCTGTGTATTCTTGCCACCTCTTCTTAATATCTTCTGCTTCTGTTAGGTCCAGACCATTTCTGTCCTTTATCGAGCCCATCTTTGCATGAAAAGTTCCCTTGGTATCTCTAATTTTCTTAAAGAGATCTCTAGTCTTTCCCATTCTGTTGTTTTCCTCTATTTCTTTGCATTGATCACTGAAGAAGGCTTTCTTTTCTCGTCTTGCTGTTCTTTGGAACTCTGCATTCAGATGCTTGTATCTTTCCTTTTCTCCTTTGTTTTTCGCCTCTCTTCTTTTCACAGGAATTTGTAAGGCCTCCCCAGACAGCCAGTTTGCTTTTTTGCATTTCTTTTCCATGGGGATGGTCTTGATCCCTGTCTCCCGTACAATGTCACGAACCTTATTCCATAGTTCATCAGGCACTCTATCTATCAGATCTAGACCCTTAAATTTATTTCTCACTTCCACTGTATAGTCATAAGGGATTTAAGTCATACCTGAATGGTCTCGCGGTTTTCCCTACTTTGTTCAATTTAAGTCTGAATTTGGCAATAAGGAGTTCATTTTCATGGTCCTATATGTGTGTGTGTGTGTGTATATATATATATATATATACACACACAAAATCATGGTCCACACATGTCTACAACCTAGGATCAGGGCAATCTGGTGAACTTGTGAGAGCTTTATAGATCCCTTGAGATGGATGTGGATCTTGGTAGCTGTGTTAGCTGGATGCTGGTACCCAAAAAGTCATGAAGAAAGAAGAACTTATAAATTCCTGTTTGAGAATGATACTCATCCAGTTCTCTGTATGTGTTAATGACCTCTCATGGGCTTTTACTAAGGTGGCTTTACTGAACAGAGAAGCTCTATGCTAATGGATCTTAACTTTGGCTGTTAAAAATCTAAGGAAGATTTGAACAAATTCTAGTGAAGGGCTTTTATTGGGAGAGGTGAATAGGGGGAAAGGAAGAGGGGGGTTTGGAATTTGATTTTATATGTCTGAGACTTGGTTTCTTTGAGAATGAGTATTCTAGCTTCCTGAGGAGCTGGAGTGCAGCAGAAGCTTTGGAAAGTATTTCTGTTTGATACTCACAAGGAGAGGATGGGCTGGAAATGAAGAGAGCCCATTCTCAGTGAGGAATGTGCATGTGTGTGCTTAGTCACTCGGTCGTGTCCAACCATTTGAAACCCCGTGGATGGTAGCCCACCAGGCTCCTCTGTACATGGGGTTTCCCAGACAAGAGTACTGGAGTGAATTTTCATTTCCATCTCCAGGGAATCTTCCCAACCCAGGGATTGAACCTATGTCTCCTCTGTTTCCTGAATTGCAGCAGGATTCTTGACCCATGAGCCATCTGAGAAGCCCAATAAGGAGGGTACTAATGGTGTTTCTTTCAGTTCAGGCAGAGCACCTACCAATGCTAACCATAAGAATTTCCTAAGAACATCATCACCACCTCTGTAGAGTGGTGCAATGTCCTTTACCTGTCCCCACCATGCCTAAAATGGCATTGTTGGAGGATCCTCAGACTAAACTCACTCTATGAAAGGTAATGTGTAGTATCCATTATTGAGAAATGCCAGGCATTGAATATCCATGGTTCATCATTGCTCAATTTAGTTTCAAGCTTTCAGTAACTTGTACATAAAATCTGATGTCTATCTAGAATACTGAAGAAGTACCATCCATTACAGTAAATGAGCCAAACTGATCAAACAGTAACAATTGAAAATGTGTTAAACTGTCATATTTTTTGTCTTTGAAAACTTTTTATTGAAGTATAGTTGATTTATATCATTATGTTTATTTCTGCTGAGCAGAGAATTGATCCAGTTATATGTATACATGTGTTATTTTGAGAGCTTCACAGGTTGCTCAGTGGAAAAGAAATCACCTGCCAATGCAGGAGACACAGGAGACTCGAGTTTGATCCTTGGGTCAGGAATATCTCCTGGAGGAGGAAAGGGCAACCCGCTCTAGAATTCCTGCTGGGATAATCCCATGGAGAGAGGAGCCTGACGGGCTACAGTCTATGGGGTGACAAAGAGTCTGACATGACAGAGCAAACACATGCACATGCATTCTTTTCAATATTCCTTTCCATTTTGATTTATCAAGAGTCAACTGTGGTTTTTTGAGTTTTGAATTGTGCAATTATAAAGTTTATTGAGCTTATGGAAAGCTATGAGGCCAGTGGACTGCCAGTACACACAGAGTTATACACACAATTATAGAATCTTTAGACTCCTGGGTTCAGTTCAGTTCAGTCACTCAGTCATGTCCAACTCTTTGCTACCCCATGAACTGCAGCATCACAGGCCTCCCTGTCCATTGCCAACTCCTGGAGTTTACTCAAACTAATGTCCATTGAGTTGGTGATGCCATCCAACCGTCTCACCTTCTGTTGTCCCCTTCTCCTCCTGCCTTCAGTCTTTCTCAGCATCAGGGTCTTTTTAAATGAGTCAGTTCTTCGAATCAGGTGGTCAAAGTATTGGAGTTTCAGCTTCTGCATCAGTCTTTCCAATGAATATTCAGAGTTGATTTCCTCCAGGATTGACTGGTTGGATCTCCTTGCAGTCCAAGGGACTCTCAAGAGTCTTCTCCAACACCACAGAGAAGATTCCTGGGTTGCTGTTGCTGCTAAGTCACTTAAGTTGTGTCTGACTCTGTGCGACCCCATAGATGGCAGCCCACCAGGCTCCCCCCGTCCCTGGGATTCTCCAGGCAAGAACACTGGAGTGGGTTGCCATTTCCTTCTCCAACGCATGAAAGTGAAAAGTGAAAGGCAAGTCGCTCAGTCGTGTTCGACTCTTCGCGACCCCATGGACTGCAGCCCACCAGGTTCCTCCATCCATGGAGTTTTCCAGGCAAGAGTGCTGGAGTGGGGTGCCATTGCCTTCTCTGACTAATTCAGTGGGGAAGAAATAAAAGCTCTTGATCAAGAGATAAGCTCTTAAGACTTATTAGATTTGGGATATTTAGCAAATAGGTTAGTTATCCTTAGAATTAATATAGTCTTTTATTTTTTTAAAATGAGAAGTATATTTAAATGTTTATTAAAATAAATGAGAAAATATGTACTGCTATGTAAATACTGTGCAGATAGAAGGTAGTGTCACTAATAGTTTAAGTGATCAAAATGTTCACTCACTTTTCAGAACCACCAGTTACTTTTGAAAACTTCTTTGCCCTTAGTATGATTTTTAAAACACAATTGTGATTAACAAATATTATTTTACATATGTCATTCATCTAGTAATCAAAACATTAGTGTTTTCATGTCACACTATCATGTGATTTTAAATAGCCAGAGCTATTTCCAGAGTTTTAACAAAACATATTACTATGTGTGAGGCATTGTAGTTTAAATAAAATATCAGCATTGGTGATACACTGGATTCAGATTCCACTTAGACTCTTGCTTTCTGGGGAAAGTTGGCAATTCATTGAGACTTTTGAATCTCATTTTCTTCATTTATGAAAGTATCATCAGTAATTTGAATATTATTATTAATTCATTTACTTTAAATAATAACTTAAATATATTTGTTTCTTTAGATATGCAATCAGTCCTGCTTAGATTTTATAGTACCACATATATCAAATACCAGTGAATACACTATCAAATTACAGAGTGCTCTGTTCTTTTGGGTTTCGTGGATGAGACAGTAGTATAGAATTTGTTTGCCAATGCAGGAGTTGCAGGATCCCTGGGTCAGGAAAATCCCCTGGAGGGGGAAATGGCAACCCGCTGGAGTATTGTTGCCTGGTAAATTCCATGGACGGGGAGCCTGATGGGCTACAGTCCACTGGGCTGCAAAGAGTGGGACGCGATTGAGCACTCACATCCGCTGTTCATTTGCAATATTTATATGTAACAAACGGCCTTTTCTTAAGTGCAAAAAGTTTAAAATCACACTGAGAATAATTATTATTCTAGTCAAGATGTCACGCATCAATGAAAGTGAAAGTAGAGCAAAATAAACTAGCATAAACATAAAACTGGCCCAGAAATATCTAAAAACATTAAAAAATTCTTTACTATCATTGAATAACTTATTTAGAAGTATGACATATTTTAATGTTTTTCTTAAAAGTTATATAATCATTTAAAATTTAAATACTATTTTTTTTTCTCATTTGGTGGTGTATGATTACTCTTGGAGCTCTTATGCAAAACTCTCTTGCAGATTTTTCAGAACATCATTTTTCTCAGCTCCATAAAATTGAAATTTTTAATGGATTTAGGAATAAATCTAAATATTCTAAGGGAAGAAAGAATGAAATTCAGAATGGAAGTTTTAAAACAGAGCCATGTCATTAAAGAAGAAACATTCAAGTCAGCATCATAGATAAGAGTAATGTTACTTATTCCATGTTCTTTAAATTCTCATAGTTCTTTCACATATATGAATTCTTGTTAACAACTCCAAAATATTCCATTGAAAGCTTTTAACCATTTTATATGGTAGGTAGACCAAGAAAAGTATGAGTTGTCCAAGATTATGTAATAGTTGTAGTTGCTCAGTCACAAAATCATGTCCAACTCTTTGTGACCCAATGGACTGCAGCACACTAGGCTTCCCTGTCCTTCTCTATCTCCTGGAGTTTGCTCAAACTCATGTCCATTGAGTCTGTGATGCCATCTAACCATCTCATCCTCTATTGCTCCCTTCTCCTCCTGCTCTCAGTCTTTCCCAGCATCACAGTCTTTTCTAATTAGTCAACTCTTTGCATCAGGTGACTCAAATATTGGAGCTTCAACTTCAGCATCAGACCTTCCAATGAGTATTCAGGGTCAATTTCCCAATATTATATAAACCTCATTACCTTTAGCCAGAAATTATCACAAGAAAATATTGATGATCTTATTCTTTTTGTGATATGTACCTTATGTCAAAAATTTATTTGTTCAGCAAACAATATTTGAAAGAATTCAAAACACCTGGCTTAAATGATTTATCTTAAGAGCAATTGGTAAGCAGGAACCTAATTCTGGAACCGAAGTGCTATTTTATGCTATTATTTCTTTAATAGAGGTATGTTTAGGAATTTGGGGCAGAGTTTTAATTAATACATTTTTCCTTGAGGATGATCATTATGAGACATATTTGAAATAATCATTGAAATATAAATTGTCAGTTAAAATGATCACATATAATTTTAACAGCTGAGTTAGCTGTGACTAGCTTTTTAACACTTGTACAGATACACTAGACTGAATTCCTACTGTTCAACTGATGAATACCTAACAGGTGAAAAAAATTTTCACTCTAATGAAGCCAAACACAACTGGTAATTCTGCTTTAAAAATCACAGGTAAATATATTATTGTTATTTGAGAAGTAAACGAAACTCATATTCCATTCAAGGAAAACATTTTTAAAGATCTCATATAATTAAATATTTTCAAATAATTTTCTAATAACATAACTGAAATAAACAAAAAAGGAAATTAGTTAATTAAATTTTGTATAAAATATATGAGAATAAATGAAAATAACATACTTTCAAAATACCTGAATATATAGCTATTGGGATATACTTGACCTTAATGACATATTTGATGTTCTCAGCCTTAACTTTAATATTTCAAATTATATATCTAATCATACAGTGTGTTATAGCACTAATCTTTTTCTTCTTCAAATAATTTTATGACAGTTAATCTAAATAATACATTGTCAGTCATAAGTTTTTAGAATCATGATCAGAACCATCATGTGAAGAAATTTGGTTGACATCGTTACATAATTGTAAAAGTAATTTTTGATTAATAATAACCATTAATGTTGAAATAGCCAGATAGTCATGAAAATCACTTAAAGCAGAGTTTCCTCTTGCATAAATGATATTGAGGTACACTGGGAGAAACTAGTAAAGTGGCATTTGTCTAAATATCGGAGCAACTCATTTTGATTACCAGCTCTGAAAGTATTTATTGATTCAATTTTAATTTTTACTTATTATTTTATTGTTTTCAATGAATTATCTGAAATTTTCCACATAAAGTAATGTGTTGTATTATTTCAAATCCTCAGTGCTCAAATTTGTGTAAACCAGCCATACATCTTTGAATTACAGTATTCATTATAAAGCAATAAACCAATAAGCAAATACTGAAATATGCCATTAATTGAGGCAATGTAGGAAAAATAAATTATATCACTTAACATTGTTAAACTGTTTAATTTAGTATAAATAAGTTCAGTTGCTCACTGAAGCAATAATTTTAAACTGGATTCTCCATTGTTAAAAAAAAAAATATATATATATATATATATATATATATATCAGTGCAAATTGCATTGAAGTGCAGTTCTATTATTAGCTAAATTTTCAAGCACAAAACCTTGCTGAGGCAGGGTTTGTCATTAATGATAGTGAACATAAATCCATATTTCATCGTTTACTTGATATTGTTATGTATTTTTTGCCAACTTCATGTCAGATTTGATTAGATCATCATGGTTTCTACTGCATAATAAGGGTGAAGAACTGTTATAAGGGACTTACTGGCTCAGCCATTCTCCTGCTGTTTTCTTTGCTTGCCTAGTAGGATTTTCCTCAATAGCTTTGAAGAGTCTTTTTATAGTGCTTTTCAAAAGTGTTAGTTTCAATAAAACTGGGTAATGTTGTGTATATGAACTCCTTTAACCAGACTCATCGTTATAAACTGGGCTACCACAGTGGCTCAAATGGTAAAGAATCTCCCTGACATGCAGAAGGTTCAGGATCTATCCCTGGGCCAGGAAGATGTCCTGGACAAGGAAATGGTGACTCATTCCGGTATTCTTTCCTAGAGAATTCCATGGATAGAGAAGCCTGGCAGGCTACACTCCATGGATTCACAAACAGTTGGACACAGCAGAGAGACTAATGCTTTCCCTTTCTTCACCCTTATAAAATGCAACAGGTCAGAAAGTGCTGAGAGCAAACACGTCAGGTGAGCAAGATAGAACTTCATTGTCAGCCTCTACTCTGTTTCTTCAACGTTTCCCTTGAGATACCGCCATCCTCTGTAGAAACGGATCTTTGTCGTACTCAATGAATAAGGACCCAACACAGCAACATAGATGGACCCAGAGATAATTGTTGTTGTCCAGTCACTAAGTCCTGTCCAACTCTTTGCAGCCCCCTGGACTGGCTTCCATGTCCTTCACTATCTCTCGGAATGTGCTTGAACTCATGTCCATTGAGTCAATGATGCCATCCAACCATCTCATCCTCTGTTGTCCCTTTCTCCCTCCTGCCCTCAATTTTTCCCAGCATCAGGGTCTTTTGCAATGAGTTGGCTCTTCACATGAGGTGGTCAATGTTTTGAGGTTTCAGTTCTTGCAATGAATGTTTAGAATTGATTTCCTTTAGGATTGATTGGTTTGATCCTGCAGTGCAAGGGACTATCAAGAGTATTCTCCAGAACCACAGTTCAAAGACATTGATTCTTTGGTGCTCAGTGTTTTCATGGTCCAACTCTCACTACTGGAAAAACCATAGCTTTGACTATATGGATCTTCATCAGCAAAGTAATGTGTCTTCTTTTTTAATATGCTGTCTAGGTTTGTCATAGCTTTTCTTCCAAGGAGCAACCATCTTTGGATTTCATGGCTACAGTTACCATCCACAGTGATTTTCAGTTCAGTTCAGTTCAGTTCAGCCGCTCAGTCATGTCTGACTGTTTGCAACCCCATGAATCGCAGCATCCCAGGCCTCCCTGTCCATCACCAACTCCCCGGAGTTCACTCAAACTCACGTCCATCGAGTCCGTGATGCCATCCAGCCATCTCATCCTCTGTCATCCCCTTTTCCTCCTGCCCCCAATCCCTCCCAGCATCAAAGTCTTTTCCAATAAGTCAATTCTTCCCATGGGGTGGCCAAAGTACTGGAGTTTCAGCTTTAGCATCATTCTTTCCAGAGAAATCCCAGGGCTGATCTCCTTCAGAATTGTGGAGCCCCCCAAATAAAGTTTGTCACTGTTGTCATTGTTTCCCCGTCTATTTGCCATGAACCAATGGGACTAGATACCATGATCTTAGTTTTTTGAATGTTGAGTTTTAAGACAGCATTTTCACTCTCCTCTTTCACCCTTTAGTGCCTCTTCACTTTCTGTGATCAGAGTGGTATCATCTGCATGTCTGAGGTTGTTGATATTTCTCCCAGAAACCTTGATTCCTGCTTATGTTTCACCCAGCCCAACATTTCAGACAAAGACAAATATCATATAATATCACTTATATGTGAAATCTTTTTTTTTTTAATGATACAAATGAACTTATTTACAAAACAGATACAGACTCACATATTTAGAGAATGAATTTGTGGTTACCAGGGAGAAGTGGATGGGAGATAGATTGGGAGTTTGGGATTGATATGTATACACTGGGCTATGTTTAAAATAGGAAGCCCACAAAAATCTGTTGTACAGCTCAGGGAACTCATCCCAATATTCTGTAATAACCTAAATGGGAAAAGAATCTGAAAAAGAATAACTGCAAGTACATGTATAACTGAATCACTTTGTTGTATGACTGAAACTAATACAACATTTAATCAACTATGTTTCCATAATATAATATAAAATTTAATATAAAATATTTTTTAAAAAGCTTAATTTATTTCTTCTTACTATTTACTTAAGCAGTGAATAGAAGGAGAAGTTGTAACATCTTACTTCTTTAACCCAGTGAATCCTTCTGTGCACATTTAGGAATGCATCACCCCATTCTGGGTAGACCTTTGCTCTAGAGATAGAGGAGGAATGTAAAACATTATTTTTCAGTAGCATTTAAATCAAGGTATGGTTTTAATTTACACTAGTGTTTTAAGCATTTCATCTTTTTGTACCAATACACAGAAATGTCTCACTGCCTTTAGAAAGAGACTTAGACTGTTTCCTAGTGACTCAGGTGGTAAATAGCCTTACCTGCAATGTGGGAGACCTGGGTTCAATCCCTGGATTGGGAAGATGCCCTGGAAAGGAAATGGCAACCCACTCTAGTATTCTTGCCTGGAGAATTCCAAGGACAGAGGAGCCTGGTGGGCTATGGTCCATGGGGTTGCAAAAAGTCAAACACGACTGAGTGACTAACACTTGCTTACTTGCTTTGGACTGTAGATATCTTATTCCAGTGATTTTTGCTGCAAGAAAAAAAAATCAAATACATGCAGGTATTATTTTTACTTTATCCTGATAATGATGATGAATGGTGACCCATGGCTATTATTTTGTGATTTGAATGCACTAAACTATGGAAAATATAAGCATCTATAAAAATCTAGTCAAGAGTTGTTTGGGGACCCAGCCAAAATACATTTTAAATCTTTTACCTTAATGCTTACCATGTTTGTATCTTTAGTCATCACGTAAGTGCTATGTATCTGCTAAAGGTCAACTTTTATTTTTTATTGTAGTTTGTATATCTGTTCTTCACAAAAGCTGCTTTTTAAGTGCACCACAGCTCAAGGCACAGAAAAGATAACATGAGAGTAAAACGTGACAGTTAGGTTTTCCATCCATTTTCCTTCCCATATTTTGCTTTTGTTTGTGGTGATGCATTATGTAAAAAGCCATCTTTTACCCCAGTCCAAAAGGTGGTCCATTGTTGTATTAGGCATTAAGAATGCACATACAGTAAAATTGCCTTGGTTTATTCAGTTGGTAAATCATTTTTGCTTTTCTTTTTCCTTGCTATAGGCAGATTTCACAGTAGACTGCTTAGAAAATAGCTTTTACCTGAGTGAAAAATCAGAGTTCACTAGCTTCAGTTCTGTTCAACTTATTTGAAGGTAATCCAGTTTAAACTATACCTTAAACAGGGACTATAACCACCAATTCAGTGATAGTCCAAATCACAGGCTCATTGATGTATTTATGAGACTACTTGTTTACCTTAGTTATATTTTCAAACAATAAAATTGTATTATTAAGAGAAATTTAATAATATTATTTGATATTATGTATACATGACTGAACTGAATAAATACATGATGAAATGTTAATTATATGATGACACTTTTAGATATGCCTAAGTGAAAAAGTTGGCTTAAATCTCAGCATTCAGAAAACTAAGGTCATGGCATACAGTCCCATCAGTTCAGTTCATTTCAGTTCAGTTCAGTCACTCAGTCATGTCTGACTCTTTGTGACCCCATGAATCGCAGCACGCCAGGCCTCCCTGTCCATCACCAACTACCGAAGTTCACTCAGACTCACGTTCATCAAGTCAGTGAGGCCATCCAGCCATCTCATCCTTGGTCGTCCCCTTCTCCTCCTGCCCCCAATCCTTCCCAGCATCAAAGTCTTTTCCAGTGAGTCAACTCTTCGCATGAGGTAGCCAAAGTACTGGAGTTTCAGCTTTAGCATCATTCCTTCCAAAGAAATCCCAGGGCTGATCTCCTTTAGAATGGACTGGTTGGATCTCCTTGCAGTCCAAGGGACTCTCAAGAGTCTTCTCCAACACCACAGTTCAAAAGCATCAATTCTTCGGCACTCAGCCTTCTTCACCGTCCAACTCTCACATCCATATCCATACATGACCACAGGAAAGAACATAGCCTTGACTAGACAGATCTTAGTCGGCAAAGTAATGTCTCTGCTTTTCAATATGCTGTCTAGGTTGGTCATAACTTTTCTTCTAGGGGGTAAGCATCTTTTAATTTCATGGCTGCAATCACCATCTGTAGTGATTTTGGAGCCCAGTGCCATCACTTCGTGGGAAATAGGACAGGGAAACAGTGGAAACAGGGAAGATCTCCTGGAGAAGGGAATGGCTACCCACTCTAGTATTCTTGCCTGGAAAATTCCAAGGACAGGAGAGCATGGCAGGCTACAGTTCATGGGGTCACAAAGAGTCAGACACAACTGAATGACTAGCAATCAGTTTTTTCAAACCATAGGAAGTTGTAACATACTGAAACAGTCCCATTAAATGAAGGTAAAACAGGTTCCACTTTTGTCTCCCCTACACTCTAAATTCACACATTTTCACAGATAACTCATTAGCCCTGTACATGAAACATCATGGTCCAATCCACTGTCTGAATGATGGCACCTATGTCTTTACACTTTCAGACTATCAGTCCTCAGTACCAGCTCTCATATGTGGTTTGTAGATAAGTCTGTGACTATCTTCTCTACTAGTTCATATGTTTCTTTATGATTCATTTCTATAACCTCATTGCTCCACCATTCCTCTTCACTCATCATTCAGGTAACACATAGGTATATAGTCTGTTACCCACAGAAGTGATCAATGTTAACTAATGGGCATCTAGTGCCTAGAGAGATAGCAGGTCCTATGCTAGTGTTTTAACTTGTATTTTCCATACACAACAGTGTGATTCTTGTGTCCCAACTCTTTGTGACCCCATGGACTGTAGCCTGCTAAGCTCTTCTGTTCATGGGATTTCGTAGGCAAGAATACTGGAGTGGGTTGCCAGTTTTCTTCTCCAGGGGATCTTCTGGACCTAGGAACTGAACCTGTGTCTCCTACATTGTAGGCGGATTCTTTACCACTGAGCCACTGAGGAAGCCCCAACAATGTGATTGCTATCTTACTTTTATGGATGAGGAAACTGAGAAACAGAGAAGTAGATACTGTGTTCAAGATTACACAGTTAATGGAGCTAGATTCAGACATAGGCAATTTGTATTTATTTTTATTTATTTATTTATTTATTTTTGACTTTACAAAACCTTTATCTCAACATGGCTTTGTTGCTCTCTACTAACAAGAGTATTTAAAAAGATAAGGGTTATCAACCCAGATGTGCAATGATTTTAAACTCTTCAATCTAGGATTTCAAACTATTTACTGTTTAAGCCCTTCAAATCTTCATGTCTCCAAGGGAGAATCTATGATACATATCTGTGTTCAGTATCTCTGACTATCTATAATTTCTTCCTTTTATCTAACCTAAATCCTCCATGTTTTAGTTGATGCTTTCCTTGGTACATACAGTCTTCTAAAAGGGCCCTTTATACACTTAAAGAGAGTTTTAAATCATTCACTTGCCTACTGGTACAGTAACTCATGGACCACAGCTTTGTCTAACTTAATGAAACTAAGCCATGCTATGTGGGGCCACCCAAGACAGGCAGGTCATGGTGGAGAGGTCTTACAGAATGTGGTCCACTGGAGAAGGGAATGGCAAACCACTTCAGTATTCTTGCCTTGAGAACCCCATGAACAGTATGAAAAGGCAAAATGATAAGATACTGAAAGAGGAACTCCCTGGGTCTGTAGGTACCCAATATGCTACTAGAGCTCAGTGGAGAAATAACTCCAGAAAGAATGAAGGGATGGAGCCAAAGCAAAAACAATACCCAGTTGTGGATGTGACTGGTGATAGAAGAAATGTCCGATGCTGTAAAGAGAAATATTGCATAGGAGCCGGGAATGTTAGGTCCATAAATCAAGGCAGATTGGAAGTGATCAAACAGGAGATGGCAAGAGTAAACGTTGACATTCTAGGAATCAGTGAATTAAAATGGACTGGAATGAGTGAATTTAACTAAGATAACCATTAGATCTACTACTGTGGGCAAGAAACCCTTAGAAGAAATGGAGTAGCCATCATGGCCAACAAGAGAGTCTGAAATGCACTGCTGCTGCTGCTGCTAAGTCGCTTCAGTCGTGTCTGACTCTGTGCAAGCCCATAGACAGCAGCCCACCAGGCTCCCCTGTCCCTGGGATTCTCCAGGCAAGAACATTGGAGTGGGATGCCATCGCCTTCTCCAAGGCATGAAAGTGAAAGTGAAAGTGAAAGCGCTCAGTCGTGTCCGACTTTTAGTGAGCCCATGGACTGCAGCCTACCAGGCTCCTCCATCCATGGGATTTTCCAGGCAAGAGTACTGGAGTGGGGGTGCCATCGTCTTCTCCCTGAAATGCACTACTTGGATGCAATCTCAAAAACAACAGAATGATCTCTATTCATTTCCAAGGGAAACCATTCAATATCACGGTAATCCAAGCCTATGCCCCAACCAGTAATGCTGAAGAAGCTGAAGCTGAACGGTTCTGTGAAGACCTACAAGACCTTTTAGAACTAACACCCAAAAGAGATGTCCTTTTCATTATAGGGGACTGGAATGCAAAAGTAAGAAGTCAAGAGACACCTAGAGTAACAGGCAAATTTAGCTTTGGAATATGGATTGAAGCAGGGCAAAGGCTAATAGAGTTTTGCCAAGAGAACACACTGGTCACAGCAAATACTCTCTTCCAACAACACAAGAGAAGACTCTACACATGGACATCACCAAATGGTCAACACCAAAATCAGATTGGTTATATTCATTGCAGCCAAAGATGGAGAAGCTCTATACAGTCAGCAAAAACAAGACCAGAAGCTGACTGTGGCTCAGATCATGAACTCCTTATTGCCAAATACAGACTTATATTGAAGAAAGTAAGGAAAACCACTAGACCATTCAGGTATGAGCTAAATCAAATCCCTTATGATTATACAGTGGAAGTGAGAAATAGATTTAAGGGAGTAGATCTTAAAGACAAGTGCCTGATGAACTATGGACGGAGATTCGTGACATTGTACAGGAGACAGGGTCAAGATCATCCTCATGGAAAAGAAATGCAAAATAGCAAAATGGCTGTCTGGGGAGGCCTTACAAATACCTGTGGAAAGAAGAGAAGTGAAAAGCAATGGAGAAAAGGAAAGATATACCCATGTGAATGTGGAGTTCCAAAGAATAGCAAGAAGAGAAAAGAAAGCCTTCTTCAGTGATCAGTGCAAAGAAATAGAGGAAAAGAACAGAATGGGAAAGACTAGAGATCTCTTCAAGAAAATTAGAGATATCAAGGGAACATTTCATGCAAAGATGGGCTCAATAAAGGACAGAAATGGTCTGGACCTAACAGAAGCAGAAGATATTAAGAAGAGGTGGCAATAATACACAGAAGAACTGTGCAAAAAAGAGCTCCACGACCCAGATAATCACGATGGTGATCACTCACCTAGAGCCAGACATCCTGGAATGTGAAGTCAAGTGGGCCTTCAAAAGCATCACTAGGAGCAAAGCTAGGGGAGGTGATGGAATTCCAGTTGAGCTATGTCAAATCCAGGAAGATGATGCTATGAAAGTCCTGCACTCAATATGCCAGCACATTTGGAAAACTCAGCAGTGGCCACAGGACTGGAAAAGGTCAGTTTTCATTCCAATTCCAAAGAAAGGCAATGCCAAAGAATGCTCAAACTACTGCACAATTGCACTCAGCCCACACGCTAGTAAAGTAATGCTCAAAATTCTCCAAGCCAGGCTTCAGCAGTACATGAACTGTGAACTTCCAGTTGTTCAAGTTGGTTTTAAAAGGGGGGAGGAACCAGAGATCATGTTGCCAACATCCACTGAATCATGGAAAAAGCAAGAAAGTTCCAGAAAAACACCTACTTCTGCTTTATTGACTATGCCAAAGCCTTTGACTGTGTGGATCACAATCAACTGTGGAAAATTCTGAAAGAGATGGGAATACCAGACCACATGACCTGCCTCTTGAGAAACCTGTATGCAGGTCAGGAAGCAACAGTTAGAACTGAACATGAAACAACAGGCTGGTTCCAAATAGGAAAAGGAGTATGACAAGGCTGTGTATTGTCACCCTTCTTATTTAACTTACATGCAGAGTACATCATGAGAAACACTGGGCTGGAAGAACACAACTGGAGTCAAGATTGCCAGGAGAAATATCAATAACCTCAGATATGCAGATAACACCACCCTTATGGCAGAAAGTGAAGAGGAACTAAAAAGCCTCTTGATGAAAGTGAAAGAGGAGAGTGAAAAAGTTGGCTTAAAGCTCAACATTCAGAAAACGAAGATCATGGCATCTGGTCCCATCACTTCATAGGAAATAGATGGGGAAACAGTGGAAACAGTGTCAGACTTTATTTTTGGGGGCTCCAAAATCACTGTAGATGATGACTGCAACCATGAAATTAAAAGAGGCTTACTCCTTGGAAGGAAAGTTATGACCAACCTAGACAGCATATTGAAAAGCATGGCATTACTTTGCCAGTAAAGGTTGGTCTAGTCAATGCTATGATTTTTCCAGTGGTCATGTATGGATGTGAGAGTTGGACTGTGAAGAAAACTGAGCACCAAAGTATTGATGCTTTTGAACTGTGGTGTTCAAGAGAAGACTAGAGTCTCTTGGACTGCAAAGAGATCCAACCAGTCCATCCTAAAGTAGATCAGTCCTGGGTGTACATTGGTAGGACTGATGCTGAAGCTGAAACTCCGGTAATTTGGCCACCTCATGCGAATAGTTAACTCATTGGAAAATACCCTGATACTGGGAGGTATTGAGGGCAGGAAGAGAAGGGGACAACAGAGGATGAGATGGCTAGATGGCATCACTGACTCGATGAACATGAGTTTGAGTGAACTCTGGCAGTTGGTGATGGACAGGGAGGCCTGGTGTGCTGTGGTTCATGGGATCGCAGAGTCAGACAGGACTGAGTGACTGAACTGAACTGAACTGAATAGTAACTCAAGTACTTTTAACCTTTCCCTTTAAATCTTATGTCTGTATTTTATAAGCATTTTGAGGGCACTTTTGTGAAAACTCTTCTCCATTTTCTTAGCTGTAAATTTATTAGACAAAATGCCTAATGTAATGGTTTAAGACTAACTTATCAACAGTTTAGCATGTGCAATATATGATATGGAATCATATATTTTTAATGTAGTTTATAGATTATCTTACAATATTTGAGGTTTAACCACCAACATTTATCATCTAGCTGTATTTTATGATTGAATGTTTTGGGAAGCATAGAAGTCTCAAAGTTATTTAGTGGTATTTCCCTATATTGCCTATAGTTAGTTTCCTTTTTAGTGAGGGGATATTTTATCTCTTTTGTCTTATCTCTTTACCTCTTACTTATATTTGACTATGTATTTTGTGCCTTTTTTGTTACACATTGCTCCTTATTAAAAATCAAACTTTCTTGTAATTTATTGATATCATTTTACATAGCCTTTATTAATTTATTACTATTTATTATCACTTACTATTATTAGCATTTAATAATTTCTATTATACAATAGGAAGCATACTATTTTACAACTGCTATCATACAACAAAAGAGTTATCATAACAGACCTGAAAGTTAGAAAACCCTGCTTGCTAGGTTGGTCCTTAACTTCTATCTGGAAACTTGTATTTCTGGAGTATTGCCACAGTTTTCCAACTGATAAGAATAGTTTTCCATACCTACATTGTTTGTGCAAACACTGTGGCTTATGCTGCATATCTGCTTTCCTTCTGTGAGTCTGAAATTTTAGGAAGTACTAGGCAGAAGATACGTGCTATATGGCCAGCTTCATATAAAAACTTTGAGTAGCAGAGTCAAATGGGCTTCCCTTGATGAAACATTGTACATATGTCGTTGCATGTTTATTGCTGCTATCTGTGTCAGCCCTCATGGAAAGGAGAAAGAGTAAGGAAGTCTCACGTGGGTTTTTCTATGATCTGCTTGTATCTTTTTACCTTATGATCTGGTGATGTCTCCTTACTATGCTCGCTATAACCAATTTTAGCCATGCATGCAACTATAAACTGAGTTCCATGAACTCATCCAGTGACTCTCCAAGTGTGAGATTCTCCCAACACAGCCATTATTTACAAAATATTGGGTTGCCCAAGAGGTTCATTCAGGTTTTCCTTTTTTTTTTTTTTTTTTTTTTCACATCACAAGCTCACTTAATCCTTCCAGTTACTTCATAAAACTTCATGAAGAAAGTGGAGTATATATTATACAACCTTCATTTTAAATAAAGAAGCAGGCATAAAACCATCCAGAATTTCATTGATCTTATTCTATTGGTGCTTAACATTTTTTCATACTTCTAAGCAGGGCTAGACATGCACAATATTGTCAGTTCTCTCTCATTGGTCTTCTGTGTTCATTTCAATTCCAGCTCAATTACCTCCTTCACCAAACTTGCCAACTCCAAGGTACTTAGTGTTGTTCGTCAGACACACACTCCCACCTTCCTTGCAGCTCAAGCTTCCAATGGCTATTATACCTGTATTGTTCTCTCAGTTAGTATTAATATTTGCTTTTGTTTTCTTTTGACATATCACGATCCATTTGATAGTACTGAATATTCCTTAAAATGTGTCTTAGCCAAGATATCCATAGATGATTTATCAGAATACACCAAAAAACACAAGTCCAAAGTCATCCCTAAGAGGTGGGAATTTGAAATGAACAGGTGTGTAGGAATGTTGATTTAAATGTTTTGGGCTCTGCCTCAAATTAGGGATGACTCCATTCACTGAACGTGAGTTTGCTTTGACATTAAGATGGAATTTTAGGATCACCTAAGATAGAAGTTTGTTTGAAGGTTTAAAATGTTCTCTTTCTCCTAATTGTCTAAAATTCTAAACTACTATTTAAATATTGCATACCTAACTTTTAGCCCTTTTCCTAAACACTGAAACAAATACCAGAGCTTTTCAGTGAGTGATTTATGCTAGGTCAAGAAAATTGGCATAGCAGAAGCTTACAGAATCACATTGGAGTCCAGTGTTTCTAGAAGTTCATTTGGATGATTTATTCCATTAATTGCAAAAAAAATATTTTATGTAAGTCTCATAACATTTTGAAGAGCTGAGTTATTGGAGGCTTAGTTAAAGCAGTTAATAAAGTAGGATCATCTTGGACATTGATTAAATCCACTAAGATTCCCCCATTCCCACCACCATGATACAGTATTGCATTAGTCTTACTTTGAAGGTTAAAGGGACTTAAAGATCTTTCCCTACAAAGATTAAAGAAACATATTCCATATGAATAGATTATAGGAGCTCTCAGTAAAGATTTAGAGTTGGCAGGTTTATATATTATTTTGTTGGTGATCAGTCATTCAGTCTTGTCCAACACTTTGCGACTCCATGGACTGTAGCACATCAGGTTTCCCTTTCCTTCACTGTCTCCAAGAGTTTGCTTAAATTCATGTCCATTGAGTCAGTGATGCTATCTAACAACCTCATCCTCTGTCATCCCCTTCTCCTGCTGCCTTCAATCTTTCCCAGCATCAGAGTCTTTTCCAGTGAGTCAATTCTTTGCATCAGGTGTCCAAAGTATTGGAGCTTCAGCCTTAGCAACAAGCCTTCCAATGAATATTCAGGGTTGATTTCCTTTAAGATTGACTGTTTTGATCTCCTTGCAGTCCAAGGGACTCTCAAGAATCTTCTCCAGCACTGCAGTTTGAAAATATCAATTCTTCAATGCTCAGAATTCTTGTTAAAAATTTTATTATTATTATTTTTAAATTCTACAATATTGTATTGGTTTTGCCATACATTGACATGAATCTGCCATGGTGTACATGTGTTCCCCATCCTGAACCCCCTCCCACCTCTCTCCCCATCCCATCCCTCTGGGTCATCCCAGTGCACCAGCCCTGAGCACCCTGTATCACACATTGAACCTGGACCGGCAGTGCATTTCACATATGATAATTTACATGTTTTAATGCCATTCTCCCAAATCATCCCACCCTCTCCCTCTCCCACAGAGTCCAAAAGACTGTTCTATACATCTGTGTCTCTTTTGCTGTCTCGCATACAGGGTTATCCTTTCCATCTTTCTAAATTCCATATATATGTATTAGTGTACTGTATTGGTGTTTTTCTTTCTGGCTTACTTCACTCTGTATAATAGGCTCCAGTTTCATCTATCTTATTAGAACTGGTTAAAATGTGTTCAGAATTCTTTATGGTCCAACTCTCAAATCCATACATGACTACCAGAAAAGTCATAGCTTTGACTATTTGGACCTTTGTGTCAAACATGAGTCTCCTGCATTGCAGGTGGATTATTAGCGACTGAGTCATCAGGGAAACCTGGTTATATATTATAGCTGAATGCTAAGCTTTGGCCTATATCAACTTAGGAAAAATATTTAAAGCATATTAATAAGGAGGAAAAATCTCCTACATAATATTACAGTCAGATTCAGTGCTCCCCTGAGGAACTTCAGATTCTCCCTCACAGGCCAGCATCCTTCATGATTTCTCTAGATGTCATGTCAAGTAGACAACTATTACTCCATCTTTAAGTTTCCCCCTGCTTCTGAGCAAATGACTCTAAGATCCACTGTTTGGGAAATTCAGATTTAGTAAACAAATTGATTAATATATCTACTGAGATTAACTATTTCCCAGGCCTTGCATGACCACTTTTGTATTTATGATGTTAAATTTAACAATATTTGCATGAACACTTTTGTATTTATGATATCAAATCAGAGAATGTTTTGATCTTTTGAGAAGATTGGTCAGCTAGGTTTTTTCCTTATTTGTTTTGAACAAGGTAATTCATTTTCCTGTTCTCCTAATTTGGTTAAAGTAAAGGTTGTCTATTTTTTTCTTAAAATCACCCTTAAATTTTTTTTCCTTTTAAAAAGTTACCCACTTATTTATGAAACCAATATTCACAGAGAAATTGCTTTAAAGAACTCTGTTGTCCAGATTACCCATTCAGGACCTAACCCTGCAGCTGCAGCTTTAATCAGCTTCACTACTTTGAGACCTGCCACTAAAGTCTGAATTGTAGAGCAGTAATTTGCCAACTGCCTTTCTATAGGAGCAGAATTCTCCTGCACTGCCTCCTGTATTGCTTCAGGATAAACTTACAATGATTTTGTTTTGGTATGTTTTGGTTTTGATTTTACATTTTCCTTAAAACTAGCCTATTTCAATTTTGTTATATGATCATTCATCTGATATCTTTGTACCATCCCTTTGTTGTAAATATATTCAGCCCAGCAAAGATGTCATGGAATAAACTGATGTGTTAGCAAACTGCTGTGGAATGACATATGGACAATTTCACAGAGAAAATTTGAAAGGCTAGAAGAACTCTAAAGATCTACTATACTGGTGTTCATAATAAATGTTCTCAATAGGTGGCTCAAGGTGGCATATAGCGAGCTGGAGCACAAGGATTTGCCATGCTTCATTTCAAAGGAAGATCTATCTTATCTCTTATATACACTGAGATGGGGCTTCCCCGGTAGCTCAGCAACAAAGAATCTGCCTGCAATTCAGGAGCCATAGGAAATGCAGTTTTGAGCCTTGGGTAGAGAAGATCCCCTGGAGGAGGACACAGCAACCCACCCCAGCACTCTTGCCTGGAGAATCCCATGGACAGAGGAGCCTGGCGAGCTACAGTCCATAGAGTCACAAAGATTCTGACACGTCTGAAACGACTTAGCATGCATGCATGCATACACTGAGATTCCGCTAAAAATTTTTATTTCAAAATGGGATTCATTAATACATGGTAAAAGCTAATATGTCTAGTCTAATCCATTTATTTAGTTTGATACTAGAATGTCTCATGGTGGAAATCTGAGCACTATTAGCCAATAATTCTTCTTCTACTTGAATATTTGTTCTAAGCATAAAACAACTAAATGGAAAAATAATAATAATGGTATTTCAAGAACCCAGTGTAAGTATAGCCAATTGATTGCCCAACAAAACCCCATTACCTTTTCTTTCTACTTAACTATACAGAGATTTTTCTTTTTCTTTCCTATCCACCCCTCAGGGAAGATGATCCTATCTGAGGCTCAGAGCTCAGTCTACCACAAGTCTATTCTCTTTGTTAGATTTTGAATACAGCATGAAGATACACATGGAGATTGCTTTGTAACTGTCTGCTGCTGCTGCTAAGTCACTTCAGTCATGTCCAACTCTGTGCTACCCTATAGACACGGCAGCCCACCAGGCTCCCCCATCTTTGGAATTCTCCGGGCAAGAACACTGGAGTGGGTTGCTATTTCCTTCTCCAATGCATGAAAGTGAAAAGTGAAAGTGAAGTCACTCAGTGAGTCGGAGTTTTAGCGACCCCATGAACTGCAACCTACCAGGCCATGGGCTTTTCCAGGCAAGAGTAGTGGAGTGGGTTGCCATTGCCTTCTCTGTGTAATTGTCTAAAAGTTGTGAAATGAGTTCTGCTGAGGGACTTCAAGGAAAATTTTTTTCTACTGTAAGATGAGACCAAATGTTAAGGGACCTACTTTTTCAACTGGCCACTGAGTGTTAGAGCAGAAAAATGAAGAAAACCTAAGAACTAAGACATCGTTAAGCCACTAAAAAACCAATCATGTAGCTGGTTCATTTTTGGAGTACTCAGTATATGAAAAAAATCCATTTCTTTTTTAGAAGCCATTGAGTCATTTTTATTGCATGTGACCTAAAGTCATTCTAACTTAGACTGAAATTGCCAGGGTAGAGGAAACAGATTCTAAGATGTACAGAATATCTACTGTTTGTCAGACATTATACTAGGCACTTTTTAATATGTATTTTTGTATTCTATTTTCCATCTTTTTGTGAGAGAAGAGTTACAATCCTTACTCTATAAGCCACAAAAAATATTTGATACATTTCTAGATATTCATGGCTGGATTCCACATGTGTTAATATACGGTATTTGTTTTTCTCTTTCTAACTTACTTCACTCAGCATGACAGTCTATAGACCCATTCACATCTCTGTAGATAGGACAATTTTGTTCCTTTTATGGTTGAGTAATATTCCCTCATATATATATATGAATATATATATCACATTATCTTTATCCATTCCTCTAACAATGAACATTTAGGTTACTTTCATATCCTGGCAATTGTAAATAATGCTGCAATAAACAGTTGAGTGCATGTATTGCAAAGTGGAACTGGACCCAAACATAAAGAACAGACGTATGGACACCAGGGGAGGAAAAGGAGGGTGGGATGAATTGAGAGATTGGGATAGACATATATACACTGCTGCTGCTAAGTTGCTTCAGTCGTGTCTGACTCTGTGTGACCCCAGAGACAGCAGCCCACCAAGGTCGCCCAGCCTGGGATTCTCTAGGCAAGAACACTGGAGTGGATTGCCATTTCCTTCTCCAGTGCATGAAAGTGAAAAGTGAAAGTGAAGTCACTCAGTCGTGTTCAACTCTTAGCGACCCCATGGACTGCAGCCTACCATGCTCCTTCGTCCATGAGATTTTCCAGGCAAGAGTACTGGAGTGGGTTGCCATTGCCTTCTCAATATACACTACTATGTATAAAGTGTATGAAATAGATAACTAATAAGAACCTACTGTATGAAAGAGTGAACACTACTCAGTACTCTGAACTGTCAGTTCAGTTCAGTCGCTCAGTTGTGTCCAACTCTTTGCAACCCCATGAATCGCAGCACGCCAGGCCTCCCTGTCCATCATCAACTCCCAGAGTACACTCAGACTCACATTCATCGAGTCCGTGAGGCCATCCAGCCATCTCATCCTCTGTCATTCCCTTCTTCTCCTGCCCCCAATCCTTCCCAGCATGAGAGTCTTCCAGTTGTTCAACTCTTCACATGAGGTGGCCAAAGTGCTGGAGTTTCAGCTTCAGCATCATTCTTTCCAAAGGAATCCCAGGGCTGATCTCCTTTAGAATGGACTGGTTGGATCTCCTTGCAGTCCAAGGGACTCTCAAGAGTCTTCTCCAACACCATAGTTCAAAAGCATCAATTCTTTGGCACTCAGCCTTCTTCACAGTCCAACTCTCACATCCATACATGACCACAGGAAAAACCATAGCCTTGACGAGATGGACCTTTGGTGGCAAAGTAATGTCTCTGCTTTTGAATATGCTATCTAGGTTGGTCATAACTTTTCTTCCAAGGAGTAAGTGTCTCTTAATTTCATGGCTGCAGTCACCATCTGCAGTGATTTTGGAGTCCAAAAACTAAAGTCTGACACTGTTTCCACTGTTTCCCCATTTATTTCCCATGAGGTGATGGGACCGGATACCATGATCTTCGTTTTCTGAATGTTGAGCTTTAAGCCAACTTTATCACTTTCCTCATTCACTTTCATCAAGAGGCTTTTTAGTTCCTCTTCACTTTCTGCCATAAGGGTGGTGTCATCTGCATATCTGAGGTTATTGATATTTCTCCCAGCAATCTTGATTCCAGCTTGTGTTTCTTCCAGTCCAGCATTTCTCATGATGTACTCTGCATGTAAGTTAAATAAGCAGGGTGACAATATACAGCATTGACGTACTCTTTTTCCTATTTGGAACGAGTCTGTTGTTCCATGTCCAGTTCTAACTGTTGCTTCCTGACCTGCATATAGATTTCTCAAGAGGCAAGTTAGGTGGTCTGGTATTCCCATCTCTTTCAGAATTTTCCACAGTTGATTGTGATCCACACAGTCAAAGGCTTTGGCATAGTCAATAAAGCAGAAATAGATGTTTTTCTGGAACTCTCTTGCTTTTTCCATGATCCAGTGGATGTTGGAAACTTGATCTCTGGTTCCTCTGCCTTTTCTAAAACCAGCTTGAACATCAGGGAGTTCACGGTTCATGTATTGCTGAAGCCTTGCTTGGAGTATTTTGAGCATTACTTTACGAGCAAGTGAGATGAGTGCAATTGTGCGGTAGTTTGAGCATGCTTTGGCATTGCCTTTCTTTGGGATTGGAATGAAAACTGACCTTTCCTAGTCCTGTGGCCACTGCTGAGTTTTCCAAATGTGCTGGCATATTGAGTGCAGGACTTTCACAGCATCATCTTTCAGGATTTGAAACAGCTCAACTGGAATTCCATCACCTCCACTAGCTTTGTTCATAGTGATGCTTTCTAAGGCCCACTTGACTTCACATTACAAGATGTTTGGCTCCAGATTAGTGATCACATCATCATAATTATCTGGATCATGAAGATCTTTTTGTATAGTTCTTCTGTGTATTCTTGCCACTTCTTTGTAATATCTTCTGCTTCTGTTAGGTCCATACCATTTCTGTCCTTTATCGAGCCCATCTTTGCATGAAATATTCCCTTGTTATCTCTAATTTTCTTGAAGAGATCTCTAGACTTTCTAATTCTGTTCTTTTCCTCTATTTCTTTGCATTGATAGCTGAAGAAGGCTTTCTTATGTCTTCTTGCTATTCTTTGGAACTCTGCATTCTGATGCTTATATCTTTCTTTTCTCCTTTGCTTTTTGCCTCTCTTCTTTTCACAGCTATTTATAAGGCTTCCCCAGACAGCTCTTTTGCTATTTTGCATTTCTTTTCCATGGGTATGGTCTTGATCCTTGTCTCCTGTACAATGTCACGAACCTCATTCCATAGTTCATCAGGCACTCTATCTATCAGATCTAGGCCCTTAAATCTACTTCTCACTTCCACTGTATAATCATAAGGGATTTGATTTAGGTCATACCTGAATGGTCTAGAGGTTTTCCCTACTTTCTTCAATTTAAGTCTGAATTTGGTAATAAGGAGTTCATGATCTGAGCCACAGTCAGCTCCTGGTCTTTTTTGTTGACTGTATAGAGCTTCTCCATCTTTGGCTGCAAAGAATATAATCAATCTGATTTCGGTGTTGACCATCTGGTGATGTTCATGTGTAGAGTCTTCTCTTGTTGTTGGAAGAGGGTGTTTGCTATGACCAGTGCATTTTCTTGGCAAAACTCTATTAGTCTTTGTCCTGCTTCATTCCACATTCCAAGGCCAAATTTGCCTGTTACTCTAGGTGTTTCTTGACTTCCTACTTTAGCATTCAGTCCCCTATAATGAAAAGGACATCTTTTTGGGGTGTTAGTTCTAAAAGGTCTTGTAGGTCTTCATAAAACCGTTCAACTTAGGCTTCTTCAGCGTTACTGGTTGGGGCATAGACTTGGATAACTCTGATATTGAATGGTTTGCCTTGGAGACGAACAGAGATCATTCTGTTGTTTTTGAGATTGCATCCAAGTACTGTATTTGACTCTTTTGTTGACCATGATGGCTACTCCATTTGGGAAATCCAAGAAAGAGGGGATATATGTTTACTGATATATCATACATATATGATACAGAACATATCATGCTGATATGACTGATTCACCTTTCTGTATAGCAGAAAATGATACAACATTGTAAAGCAACTATACTCAAATAAAAATTAAAAACAAATGCTCCCATGATTCCATGATTGTTCTTATGGAAAATTCAAATCTGGGCTTGTTTGTTTTTTTTCATTCAAAGTCTATATATGACCCACAAATATATATTATTTATCTTGGTCATTGCATGTGAAAGTGAAAGTTGCTCAGTCATGTCTGAGTCTTTGTGACCCTAAGGACTGTATAATTCGTGAAATTCTCTAGGCCAGAACACTGGAGTGTGTAGCCTTCCCTTCTCCAGGGGATCTTCCCAACCCAGGGATGGAACCCAGGTCTCCTACATTGCAGATGGATTCTTTACCAGCTGAGCCAGAAGAGAAGTACTACCACCTTATTTTTATTGAGATATAATTGACATATAACACTGCTTAATTTTAAAATGTTTGATTTGTTAACTTGATGAACTTTTATTTTTTAAGATGATTATGAACATAGTGTTTCTAACATATTTATCATGTTACATAATTCTTTTTGTGATAAGAACAATTAAGATCTAGTCTCTTAGCAACTTTTAAATGTATAATAGTGTTATTGACTGTAATCACTAACTTGCACTGTAAATTAGATCTCCAGAACTTATATGTCTACTGGCTGAAAGACTGTAGCCTTAAAATATGTCCCTGACTCCCTCACTCCCAGAACCTGGTAACCACCATTCTACTCAGTATTTCTATTAATTTGGCTTTTCTTAGATTCCACATATAAATGATCTCATAAAGTTTTTATCCTTTCCTGTCTGGCTGAGGGCATGTCAACTCACTCCAGTATTCTTGCCTAGAGAATCCCATGGACAGAGGAGCCTGGTAGGATTGGAAACAGTCGAACACTACTAAAGTGACTTGGCATGCATCTGTTTAGACTCATTTAGCATAATGCCCTCAAGGCCACCCATGCTCGTGTAAATGTCAGAATTTCCTTCTTTCTTATGACTGAATAATATTCTATTGTGTGTGTATATATATATATAATCTTTATTCATCTTTCAATAGACATTTTTTTCTATACCTTGCTATTGTGAATAATGCTGTAATGAAATATAAATGAAGATATATTTTTAATATTTCATTTTCATTTCCTTAGACATATACCCAGAACTGGGTTTGCTAATTCATATGGTAATTCTAATTTATAATATTTTTAATACTTTATTCTACATTACAGTACTGTATTTGTTTTGCCATACATTGACATGAATCAGCCACAGGTGAACACGATCTCCCAATGCCGAAGCCCCATCCCACCTCCCACCCCATATCATCTCCCTGAATCATCCTGTGCACCAGCCCCATGCATCCTGTATCCTGTATTGAACATAGACTGGCGCTTCATTTCTTACAAGACAGTATACATGTTTCAATGCCATTCTCCCAAATCATCCCACCCTCTCTCTCTCCCCTCAGAGTGCAAAAGTCCGTTCTATACCTCTGTGTCTCTTTTGTTGTCTTACATATAAGGTCATCATTACTATCTTTCTAAATTCCATATATATGTGTCAGTATACTGTATTGGTGTTTTTCTTTCTGGCTTACTTCACTCTGTATAATCGGCTCCAATTTCATCCATCTCATTAGAACTGAGTCAAATTTATTCTTTTTAAGGGCTGGGTAGTACTCCATTGTGTATATGTACCACCGCTTTCTTATCCATTCATCTGCTGATGGACATCTAGGTTGCTTCCATGACCTGGCTATTATAAACAGTGCTGCAATGAACATTGGGGTACATGTGTCTCTTTCAATTCTGGTTTCCTCGGTGTGTATGCCCAGCAGTGGGATTGCTGGGTCATAAGGCAGTTCTATTTGCAATTTTTTAAGGAATCTCCACACTGTTTTCCATAGTGGCTGTACTAGTTTGCATTCCCACCAGCAGTGTAAGAGGGTTCCCTTTTCTCCACATCCTCTCCAGCATTTATTGCTTGTAGACTTTTGGATCGCAGCCATTCTGACTGGTGTGAAATGGTACCTCATTGTGGTCTTGATTTGCATTTCTCTGATAATGAGTGATGTTGAACATCTTTTCATATGTTTGTTAGCCATCCGTATGTCTTCTTTGGAGAAATGCCTATTTAGTTCTTTGGCGCATTTTTTTTATTGGTTCATTTATTTTTCTAGAGTTGAGCTGCATTAGTTGCTTGTATATCTTTGAGATTAGTTGTTTGTCAGCTGTTTCATTTGCTATTGTTTTCTCCCATTCAGAAGGCTGTCTTTTCACCTTGCTTATAGTTTCCTTTGTTGTGCAGAAGCTTTTAATTTTAATTAGATCCCATTTGTATAATATTTTTAATTTTTTGAGACATTCCCATGTTATTGTTATAGTGGCTGCTCCAATTTACATCCCCACCAATAGTGCACAGGGTTTACCTTTTCTTCACATCCTTGCCAATACTTGTCATTTCTTATCTTTTTTATAGTAGCCATTCTAAAATGAATAAGGTGATATTAATATCTCCTTATGGTTTTATTTTTATTTCTCTAATGATTAGAGATGTTGAGCATCTTCTCATGTACCTTTTGGCCATTTGAGTGTCTTCTTTGGGAAAAAATGTCTGTTTAGTTCCTCTGCTCATTTTTTAATTGAATATTCTTGGTTTTGTTATTGAGTAGTATAGGTTATTTTTATGTTTGGGATATTAACTCCTTAACAGATATGTGTTACATGTTAGTCTCTCAATAGTGCCTGTCTCCTTGCAATCCCATGGACTGTAGCCCACCGAGGTCCTCTGTCCATGGAATTCTCCAGGCAAGAATACTGGAGTGGATAGCCATTCCCTTTTCCAGGGGAATCTTCCCAACCCAGGAATCAAACCTAGGTCTCCTACATTGCAGGCAGATTTTTACCGTCTGAGCCACCTAGGAAGCCCCAGACAGATACATGGTTTGCACATATTTTCTCCTATTTTGCAGGTTGCCTTCTCATTTTTATTGTTTGCTTTGCTGCGTGGGAGACTTTTAGTTTTGATGTAGCCCCACTTACTATTTTTCCTTTTGTTGCTTGTGTTTTTGTGTTACATCTGAAAAATCATTGCTAAGACCAATGACAAGGCTTGCTTCTACAATCTTTACAATATCAGGTCTTACTTTTAAGTCTTTAATTCATTCTGAGCTAATTTTTGTGGGTGGTGTAAGATAGGGGTCCAGTTTTGTTTTCTGCCTGTGGTTATCCAGTTTTCTTTTCTTAGTACCATTTGTTGAAGAGGTTGTTTTTCCCATTGTGTATTATTGGCTCCCTTTATCAGATATTAACTGACTGTATATGTGGGGTCTTTCTAGACTCTCTATTCAGTACCATTGGCCTATGTGTCTAAAACTATTTTAATGTTGTTAAATAACATTTATTAAGGAACAAATTTAGACAAATTTAGACATCTGTTCTTTAGTTCTTTTCAGATGTCACCATTCCCTTTTATCTGGGATGATACAACCATTTACTTTATATGCCCAACACCATTTTGAAATTGTAGTCACTTGGTTCTAGCCCTGTCTAATACACAAGGATGAAGGCTGTTTAAAAATTATTGTTTTTTAAGAAAAGAGTTCCTTTAAGTATCTGATAAGAAGGGTTTTTCTTTAAGAAATACCTTAAAAGCCAAATTTGACTATTAGAGACTAAATAGCTATTGTGGAAGGAGAATCATATTATATTTGTGACATTTCTAAAAGAGAAAAATCTCTTTTTATGGTTTTAATAATGTGTTTTTGGGAAGAATGCTATGTTGCAAATATTTCTTATTAATTTGTAAGATATAAAAGACTGTTGTCAGTAATGAAAGAATACCCAGTCTTATGCATCACTTAGAGTAATCAACTCTCCTTTCAGATCTTTGACTTATATTTCCAATCTGTGGAAATGCTATCAGTAGGCTGAGACATAATAGTTAATACTTACTGAGAACTAATTTGAATGCTGTGACATGATAGCATAAAAGCTACAGTGGCTATATGAATTTTTATATTAACATAGTTATTTATTTACCTTTTGTCACTTTCAAGTACAGACAACTGTAGATGTTCTTGGGAAGAACAAAAATGAGCATGTCACCTTGGCTTGACGCCACATTTGTCCTGTGATTGCAGAATTTCTGGTGTAGTTTCTTGTTAAAAAGAAATACAAATGGGTGATTTAAATAAGTACAGTGAAGGCATTACTATTATTTTAAGTAGTCGTCATATACTGTTAAATTCTTACATTAGAATAAATGAAATTCTAATTTATCTTAACCTTATTTTTTTTTTTAAGATACCAGTCCTATTGATAGAGACAAGAAAAACTAGTTGCTAGGATATTTCATTATTACACTACTTATCAAATAAAAGCCTGTTTTATGGTACTTAAATTATTGGTGTTAAGATGAAGCAATACCAGGTTAAACTTTTTAATGAGAATATAAAAACCTCTATCATAGCCCAATCAATATAGAGGCGCAGTGAATAAGACACATAATGTGAATCTTATGAGTAAAACAATCTCTTTCAATACTAGGCTGCAGTTCTTTGATATGGACAAGAATAATACCTTTCTTTACACAGCACATTCATTTTTGTCACTATACTGTTATATACCAGGTAGCCACTTAGGTCTGAAATCTTGAAAAGCCTGGAAAACAGAGTTGAAGCTAAAATGAGTTTCTTGATGATATTAAGAACTGAAACATTAGAATATATCTAATTGGGGGAGGTATTTTTTTTTTTTAATTAACTTCCACATTTAGTACTTTTAATTAGCAAGTGATATTTGGTGAATCTCAGTATGCTCCTACTTACGCTGTTTTGTATGATGCTTTGTATTTTGTTAACTTATTTTCTAGCATGTTTCTGCATTTCCACTTAAATATATTTTTGTGCATGTTGTTTCATAAAATAGATGACCATCAATATTAGATTTTCACGTCTTATATGGCCGTATTAAAGTACCCAAATGTAGACCTTCTGAAATGTACTATCTCATATCCCTATCAATTAGTGGTGTAAGGTGAATAAAATGTAATTAAAAGATCATATTGGTTAAGTGAAATCTCATTTCATTGTTATGAAGATTTCTGATATTTAGGTCATACTGTTTTTCTCATTTGACATACCAGACAAGATATCTTTGATGCAGTGATTCAAATGTAAACAGTACATATATTCCTAGCCAACTAGTTTTACTTAGGAATTATGTTTATTATTTTTCAAGTATTCAGTGTTAACTCATGTTAATATTTAGCAGCCACTATACAATTTCTTGCCTGGAGAATCCTAGGGACAGGGGAGCCTGGTGGGCTACCATCTATGGGGGTCGCACAGAGTCGGACACGACTGAAGTGACTTAGCATACAATTAACTGAAAATATACTGTAAGTAGTAGGAATTTAAAAGATAAAAAATGAAAAAAGGAGGCAAATTAAAGGCTTGCAATTAAATCAATCAGTAAATCAAAGATATAAAATATAAGAGGTGAGAAAAGGGGATAAAGAAAGGGTGTCATAAGAAAAACTAGTTATCTCACCACATAGAGTAGGCTCTTTAAACCTAGCACCTGCTTTGAATCCCTCATTTCTAAATTGGGTTGTTAATACACAGGTCAAGAAAGCAGATATTGTTTGTTTCTATAAGTTAATCAAATCTGAGTTGGCTTACTATAACTGACAATTGGAATTAGGCATCTGAAGGCTATTTGGTGAATGTGACATCAGAGGAAAGGCGATTAGTCATTCATTCAACAAAAGAGGCATAATCCTAAAGACAGATAGTTTACAGCTTAGTCATGGGTTGTGTTGGAGAATAAGTAAACTAACAAATTCAGAAAGTGAAAGTGTTAGTCACTCAGTCGTGTCCCACTCTTTCTGACCCTATGAACTGGAGCCCACCAGGCTTCTCTGTTCATGGAATTCTCCAGGCAAGAATATTGGAGTGGGTTGTCATTTCTTTCTCCAGGTGATCTTCCTGACCCAAGGAATGAGTCTGTATCTCCTGCATTGCAGGCAGATTCTTTATCTTCTCAGCCACCAGGGAAGCCGCTAACAAATTCAGAGCCACATGCTAAATGTCAGAACATGAATATATACAAATGATATGGATATTCATTTGGAGAGCTTTCCTGAGGGTAGGGAAAGTTGAGCTAAGCCTTGATGGATGAAAAAAATTACCCAAGGGCATGGTATAGTGTCAGGTATTTTATATATTTTATCTCATTTAATTTTTATATAACACTTCCATGGTATCTATATTTTCTTCATTTTAAATTTGTAAATGCAGATGAGTAAAAGAAGCATCCAAGTTAGGCTGCTTAAACTCACAAAGCCATTGAGCTACAGAGCTGTGGCAGAGCAAGCAGGAAGGGCAACAGATACAAACAGCATCATTTATCAGAGAAATTGCAGAGTTCAGTTTATCTGCAGTGAAGAATTCATTAATTTTTATATTTGTTAAATGAATAATTGGGGGTATTGTGGGTAAGGCAGACAACAATGGTTCTTAAAAACCGTATGTTCTAACAGTGAGAAACAGATGGTAGACAAGTAAAAAACAATTAGAAGTTCAGATACTAGTATGTCCTATGAAGAAAAGAAAGCAAGGTGGTGAGATGGCAAGTAAATGAAAGATGAGTAAACCATACAATGGGACACTCAATAGTAGCCAACAGAAATGAACTAGAATACCGTTTGACTATATAGATGAATCTCTATAATCTAATATTAAATAAAAGCAGTAAATCCTAAAAGATTGTGTATAGCCTGACATCTACTTAAAAAGTTAAAAATAACTAAAATAGGGTATATGTATGTGTATGTATATTGTGTGTATGTGTGTAGATATATATATATATACACACACACACAAGTATTTATATATTATTCTTATAAATACATAAAGACACAATGAAAGGACATAAAATGAAAGCAAAGGAGTGATAAACACAGATTTCAGGTTGGGCGGCAAAGGTGTGGTGGAAGTTATATATTGTGGACTGTTGTCAAGGTCTTAGTTTTTTTTTCATGTGGTAGGTTTACAGGTAATTAGTACATTATTTAAAATAACTAAGGTGGCTCAGCGGTAAAGAATCTGCCTGCCAATGTAGGGGGACACAGGGTCAGGAAGATTCCCAGAGAAGGAAATGGCTACCCACTCTAGTATTCTTGCCTGGAGAATCCCATAGACAGCTAAGCCTAGTGGGCAGCAGTCTACAGGGTCACAAAATAGTTGGATACAACTTAGTTACTAAACAACAATAAAATGAAAATAAAAAGGTAACACCAAGATGAGAATATTTCAGGACCTAAAGATTAATCCAATTCTCTGAACCTGAGTTTCTCTTAATAAAAAGACAGAGAGTGGTTGGTGGAAACAAACTTCCTGTGGAAGAGTCCTGATGCTGAAACTTCAGTGAGCTGCCATATCCAGGCTCTGAGCAACAGCACTCCCAGAGGGAATGGTAGATGGTTCTGGAGCACACTTGGCAGGTGTGAACAGGGAAGACCTGGGAGGAGTGAGTGTGGACAAGCATGGAAAGAAATGAGTTGCATTCTAGATGTAGATCATGTTATACACTCTGAATCTGACTTCCTTTTCAATCTGCAAAACAGTGAAACCAAATAAGACATTTTTGTGAAAGCCAACACTTCATCTAGAAAAGCTTTTTTTGATATATTAGTTTCTGTGTGAATTTGTGTTTGAAGAAGAGTCTACTTCTTAAGCTGGGGGTGGAGTTGGGGGAGAATGTCTGTCCTGGATGTGTGCTAAGTATCTTGTCATCCATTTGATTAATTTAATTCTTATTTGAGTCTGTCTCTGAAAGATCACGATGATTGCTTAGAGGAACTCTAGGGCCCAGATGCACATCACACTGCAGATTCAAACCTTCCTGGCAACTGCTTCTCTGCAGAAGCACTCCCTCCCAGAGAGTGTACTCTGATTGCAGAGGCATGCCTGTATCCTAGAAGAAAATTTGATAGTAGTGGAAGAGCCTGTGTACCTTCCTTATTTGAGAAAATGATAACTACAAAATCAACCTAGTTAATACTTAACTACAAAATTCATAAGAAATATGAATAATGGAGTGTTTCACAAATTCTATGAAAATAATCTGCCATGAATATAATGTTGAGGAAATTGCAATGTTCTAGATCAGTTGCACATCTAAAGGTCAGTCCTCTTTATATAACATTACCAGATTCAGTTGCAGTATCACTGGTTTCATTCACATAACTTGACAATTTTTTAAATCGTATTTATTTTATTTTCTTTTTCCAATCTTATTTATATAATGTATTTTCCTACAGAGTGAAGTTGATATAGATTCCTGGAATGAACAGAATATATTAATAGAGCAAATGTCAAAAGCTGGGAATTCTACCTTAGTACTACAAGACATGTTTTGCTTCTTCTTTGCCCCTCCTCCCTCAACTGTAGAAGGAGGGGGCTGGCTTAGAATGATCATGAAGATATCTTACAGCTGTATGTGTGCATGCGCGCATGCTCAGTTGTATCCGACTCTTTGCAACCCCATTAACTATAGCTCACTAGACTCCTTCCTCTATAGTATTACCCAGTGAAGAATACTGAAGTGAGTTGCCATTTCCTCCTCCAGGGGATACTCCCAACCCAGGGTCTGAACTCATGTCTCTGGCGTCTCCTGTATTGACAGGCAGATTCTTTACCAGTGAGCCACTTGAGAAACCCATCTTATAGCTATTCATGTATAATTCTATGAAGAGACTTATAAAGAATAAAAGTGTTTCATTTTCATTCAAAGTTTTTAATTATCATGTGCAAAGTAATAAAGTTGTCACATCTAGATTTATTCTTGAGCAAGTACAGATAGATTGAAAGTATTTTTAAATGACCCAACTAAATTGAGCAAATTCAGCATATAACATAATTTCGTTCACCAAACATAACTTCTTTAAGTTAAAAATTGCATATCAGGAAATAAATATTTTTCATACTGGACCAATGTTTAAAAGTAAAACCCCAGCAAGTATAATTTTAGTTCTAATAAACTATAAACAAAGAGCTTTAATTTCCCCAGAACATGTCAAATAAATATGTAAAAATATTCACAAATTAAGGTATGGATTACCAATAATAATGAATAACAATAAAAACAAACAGCCTTTCAGAAAAGAATAATTATGATAATAACAGTTGGGTCACAGATTTAATATGTTCCTTAAACTATCAGGATTGCCTTAAGTAAAATATGTTATTACTCTTTTTTTTTTTTCATGAATGAAGAAACCCTTGTGTAGCCTAAGCATGTGTTCTGGTATAGAATTAATCAACTTATTTTATTTTCTATTGGCTTATTCTTTTACGGTCCTCAGAGTAATGCAGCTTCTTGCTAAAATTCAGTTTCCAGTTCTCATATCATGCAGAGTCAGGTGCGTATCTTAACTGAACAAATTTATTGTACTGTGGTGCTGGAGAAGACTTTTGAGAGTTCCTTGCACAGGAAGGAGAGCAAACCACCCAATCCTAAAGGAAATATACTCTGAATATTTTTTGGAAGTTCTGATGCTGAAGCTCTAATACTTTGGACACTTTATACAAAGACCAACTCATTGGAAAATACCCTGATTCTGAGAAAGAATTTCTCAGAATTTCACAGTACAAATTTATTGAATGGCATTGTTTCTAGGTACATGGGAGGCACTGTGGAGTAAAGCAGATGGAGATCGATGTCTTTGTGAAGCTGATATGTTTATGTGGGCAAGGGAAGACAATTAGCAATAAACATAGTAAATTATATAGTACATGAGATCTTGATAAGGGCAATGGATTAAAAGGAGACGAAAAGGATTGGTGAAACAAGATTTTCTTTTTCCATTGTTGTTGTTGTTGTTCACTCACTAAGTTGTGTCTGACTCTTTGCAACCCCATGAGCTGCAGCACATCTGGCTTACTTGTCCTTCACGGTCTCCCCAGGTTTGCTCAAACTCTTGTCCATTGAGTCAGTGATGCCATCCAACCATCTCATCCTCTGTCACCTCCTTCTCCTCTTGTCTTCAATCTTTCTCAGAATCAGGGTCTTTTCCAATGAGTTGGTCTTTGTATAAAGTGTCCAAAGTATTAGAGCTTCAGCATCAGAACTTCCAAAAAATATTCAGAGTATATTTCCTTTAGGATTGGGTGGTTTGCTCTCCTTCCTGTGCAAGGAACTCTCAAAAGTCTTCTCCAGCACCACAGTACAAAGGTATCAGTTCTTCAGCACTCAGCATTCTTTGTAGTCCAACAGTCACATCCATACATGACTAATGGAAAAGCCATAGCTTTGGCTATATGGAACTTTGCTGGAAAACTGGTGCCTCTGCTTTTTAATATGCTGTCTAGGTTTGTCATAGATTTGCTTCCAGTATTCTTGGGCTTCCCTTGTGGCAAAGCTGGTAAAGAATCTGCTTGTAATGTGGGAAACCTGAGTTTGATCCCTGGGTTGGGAAGATCCTCTGGAGAAGGGAAAGGCTACCTGCTCCAGTATTCTGGCCTGAAGAATTCCAAGAACTGTATAGTCCATGGAGTCGCAAACAGTCGGACATGACTGATCAACTTTCACTTTCACTTTCCTTCCAAGGAGAAAGCATCTTTAATTTCATGGCTGCAATCACTGTCTGCAGTGACTTTGGAGCCCAAGAAAATAAAATCTGTCACCGTTTCAGGTTTTTCCCAATCTATTTTCCATGAAGTGATGGGACTAGATGCCACAGTCTTCATTTTATGAATGTTGAGATTTAAGCCAGCTTTCTCACTCTCCTCTTTCACTCTCATCTAGAAGCTCTTTAGTTCCTTTTTGTTTTCTACCATTAGAGTGGTTTCTTCTGCATATTTGAGGTGATCTTGATTCTAGTTTGTGCTTCATCCAGCCTGGCATTTTGTACAGTGTACTCTGCATAGAAGTTAAATAAGCAAGGTGACAATATACAGCCTTGACATACTCCTTTCCCAATTTTTAATCAGTCTGTTTTTCCATGTCCGATTCTAACTGTTGCTTCTTGATCTGCATACAGGTGTCTCAGTAGACAGGTAAGGTGGTCAGATATTCCCATCATCTTAAGAATTTCCACAGTTTGTGTTGATCCACACAGTCAAAGGCCTTCTTATATTCAATGGCAGAAGTAGATATATATATATATATATATACATATATATTTCTTTTTAATTTGCTTGCTTTTTCTATGATCCAGTGGATGATAGTAATTTGATCTCTGGTTCCTCTGCTTTTTCCAAATCCAGGTTGTGGATTTACCATAACTAATTTTCAAACAAAACTTTTGAATATCTGCTACTGGAATGAAGTCAAGGATAATATATATGTTTGCTTATGATTGGCCTTATGATTTGCTTATGATTAGTCCCAATCTATATCACGGTTCTTAAACTACAATAGATATCCATTGTATGTGTTAGGTACAAAACGAAAGAAATGAGGGAATATTATGACTTTATTATTATTGATCATAATATTGTTTTGTGTGATTCTTTTATCAAATTAGTTCATTTTAAATATCTTGGAAATATGTTGAAATATTAAAGTTCAGAGTTTATGTTGAATATTAGTTTAGTTCAGTCGCTCAGTCATGTCTGACTCTTTGCGACCCCATGAATTGCAGCACGCCAGGCCTCCCTGTTCATTACCATCTCTCGGAGTTCACTCAGACTCATGTCCATCGAGTCCGTGATGCCATTCAGCCGTCTCATCCTCTGTCGTCCCCTTCTCCTCCTGCCCCCAATCCCTCCCAGCATCAGAGTCTTTTACAATGAGTCAAATCTTCTCATGAGGTGACCAAAGTACTGGAATTTCAGCTTTAGCATCATTTCTTCCAAAGAAATCCCAGGGCTGATCTTCAGAATGGATTGGTTGAATATAGTTTATTCCATTTCCTTAGATCGCTATGGAAGCCCAAAAGCTCATCATAAGTTGATCATGGTTTCTTTTTGATATATTGGTTCTAGGAAAGTTACATGTTGATAGTTAATATCTACAATATTAGTCTAAATTGAGATTTCTGGTCTAAGAAAGATTTAAGCAGTCTTTCCTTAAGTCAAAGTTCCCAAACTAACAGGATTATTTTGTATATATTAAACATATTTATGGGGCATATGTATAAATATATTATAGTTCTATCTGGGTGGCTTTACATAATGAATTGAATTCAGCTTTGTTTTATAGAGATATTTAAAAATCTACATTCCTGACCAGATTACAAACTTCTAGAAGTCAGGCAGGGACTGTCATTAGTCTCTGCATCTTCAGAGATTATAGCACATAGCAGGTATTAAATAAAGTTGCATGACTTGCTAAATGCTCAGAATAATTAGATCATCAGCTAGGGACTAGAAACCATTTTGTTAAATAGAAAAATCTCATAATAGTGTTACAGAGAATCAAGACTTAATATTTAATTTGTTGTTGCTAAATTATAGAAGCCAGGAGAGACAAAAAATGAAAGATTGGATTCATTTTGCTATTTATACAGTGTCATCTTTTGCTCTTTTCTTTGAGCCTGTTCAGAGTTGCTCCATTAAGGAAATAATAAGGTCTCATAAGTATGTGCTCTCAATTGTGCAATCTCATAAAAGCTTCGGAAATAAGTATAAGTATGTTCATTACAGTTAACTACTTACTATCATTATTATGATGATAATAAATCTATAGTGTTAATTTTATTCAAACTATTGAGTGAACTTAACATTTGAAAATGTACTTTGTTTCTCTACTAAAGTAAAAACAATGATTTGTGATATGAAAAGGTCCTCCATTGTGGAAAAAAAACAACTGCATCTACTCTGTCATCCGCAAGAGTTTTGTTCCTCTCTTCTGAGTTATTAACTTTATTTAAACAGTTATAATACAATTGTTGTAAGCCCTAAAACAATATTAACACATGGAAAATCAGATAAACAAGTTTTACTGTACACGAATGTAAAATATAGAGAAATTAACAAAGATGAAGCCAGTAACACAGTCATATAAAGAAATTTACAGACAACTTTGGAAGTAGGAAAAATAATATCTAATCATAAGTTGGGATTATATGTACTCCATTTTCCCTCTTTCTTTAGGTCTTACTTATTTTACACATCAAATAATCATTGTAAAATTTTTGTTTCCTTTCCACTATAAACATATATTTTAGAATGAGACCTCTCTGGTATAATAAATTTAAAGAGCTTCTTTATTTTATTTAGGAGAAACCTTGTGAAAAAAATCTTTAAGTGATATTTTCAAATATTATTTTATCTTTTCAAAGAAAACAAATTAATGTTACGGGTTGAATTTAACTTAAAAAAGTAATTTGTTCCTAGGGCAGATCATGTATAAATGAGATAGACAGTTGTCTACACAGTACAGTCTGAAGCATACTACTAAACTCGGCTTGCCTAAATTATTTCCTACCTTGGCTTTCCACGCTGCCAGAGATCCCCAGCAACTGACTTTTATTCATTAGCAATGCAGCGTATGCAGGTTGTTGTTCCTGTTCAGTCCAACTCAGTTGTGTCCAACTCTTTGCAAAACCATGGATGATAGCCCACCAGGCTCCTCTGTTCATGGGATTCTCCAGGCAAGAATACTGGAGTGGGCAGCCATTCTCTTCTCTAGGGTATCTTCCTGACACAGGGATCAAACCCACATCTCAGGTGGCTCCTGGATTTCAGATGGATTCTTTACCACTGAGCCACCATTTCCTACCTTGACCTTCCATGCTGCCAGAGTTATGCAACAGCAGACTTTTATTCATTAGTAATGTAGCATATGCAGGTACTCTTTGCCAAATAATAAGTATTCTTGGACCAGATATCACATGAACTAGTCTAGTCCCTGAAGGGGACTTGGTTTACTGGATGCTGTTCTTCTACAGCAAGTAGCTGAAGAAGAGTGAGAATCAGAGCAGCTTAAACTTTAAAAGGAAGGCTTAAAGAAACCTATAAAGTAGAGAATATTTTTTAGCAGTAATTTTAAAATGCTTAAGTGGAGGGTTCTTGGCAGCTAGAGGGCAACATATCTGAAGTAAAGTACCCAGAGTGGGTGAGAGTGCTCCAAACAGGAGCTTGGGGGTATCAGCAGAGCTTAAATCACCACTCTGTCATAATAGCTCTCATGCATGTTACTCATGCTGCTGCAGACATTTTGTTTTATAACCAGTTTTACATTTATTTATCCCATCTTCCCTTTCTACTTTTCTGTGAATGTAAATAGTAAGTAACAATGACTCTTCCCTCAAATTGGACCCTCAAAATGTAAGTGAAAAACATGGTGGAAGGGGTAGCATTAACCAGTTATAACAAAATTATAAAGTTATTAGAGGACAAAAATTTTATATACTAATAGATGCCCTATCTTTGATCACTGACATGTTAAGTTGTAAACTTGGAGTTAACATATTCTGAAAACCTTAGAAATATAGACTTAAATTGCCATTGAGTTCACTGCAATAGCATTAATATATAGGCAAGATGTTTGGAAGGAATTATACTAAAGCTGAAACTTCAGTACTTTGCAAAGAGTTGACTCATTGGAAAAGACTCTGATGTTGGGCGGGATTGAGGGCAGGAGGAAAAGGGGATGACAGAGGATGAGATGGCTGGATGGCATCACCGACTCGATGGACATGAGTTTGAGTAAACTCTGGGAGTTGGTGTTGGAGAGGGAAGCCTGGCATGCTGCAATTCATGGGATCACAAAGAGTCGGATACAGCTGAGTGACAGAACTGAACTGAAGATGTTTTAAGTTACATGAGATTAAGTTTCCATAGACTCTTCATTTTAGACAGAATAATAATGATAATTCTTCTAGGAATTATTTTGTGTACTATAGAAACAATCTATGACAGATTATATATATTATCTTTATTTTTAGATATCGATGCTCATAAAGTAAATGTCTGATTTCTTTCATTTGAAAACTTATCTTTCAAGGTGTTTTGGTTGCAGGTCAATTACATTAAAATATTTGATTAGACTTTCTATAAATCTGACATCTCACAATCCCTAAACCTAAAAGGATCAACAATTTTGCTATTTCTGGTTATTTCCTTTCTATCATTCTGTGTATGAATATCTTCTCATAGTTGTTATATTAGTTAACTATTGCCTCCAAAATGATTCATCAAAAACCACCATAATAAAAGTCAGTAACTTAAAATCGTCATTGATTCTTGTGAATCCATGGTGAGCTAAAGATCTGGTCTGGTGATTTACACAAGATTTGAGTGAGATGCTCTGCTTTAAGTGTCAGGTCAGGCCCAGCTGGGATGGCTTGGGGCAGTTTTGCTTCATGCAATTTATTCTAGAATCCAGGAGAAGGGATCACAGCTGCAATAGTATTGGAAGCTCTTAGCATGACTATGGTACAATCCATGAGGGAAAGCGAAAACCTCCTGGTGCCTATTAAGCCCTAGGCTTAGAAATGGCACTTTGTCACTTCTGCCATCTCACTTGCTTAAACCAAGTCATATGGCCAAACCTAAAGGCAAGTGGTAGGGAAATTCAATTTTCCTTCAGAGAGGCCACAGCAGAAGTTTGGATGTACAAAGGGATAAATAATTTGGGCTAACAATTCAATTGACTACAACTGTAGTTATGTATTATTATACTGTAGCTATAAAAATAATCATGACATAGTTTCTATAGTTCTTCCTAACTAGACATTTATGTACATTTTGGTTTGTTGTATTACATGAAGAATATATCAATGAACATTATTTTGCACATAGCTTGCTTTCTGTATTTTTCACTAGGATAGCTCCTCAGAAAACACATTGTTCAATTCAAGTGTATAGTTAATTATATAACTCCTGAAAGTCATTTCAATACTACCAGTTGTAGTAACATGCACTATGCCATTTCACTTGCACCGGCATGAGAAATCTTTTTATTCCTAGTTGTCATTGCTGCTGTTAAGTATGAATAAACTAGTACCTATTTTTCTTTGTTGTTTCATTGATTATTAAAAAGTTGAACACTTTTTCAAATGTATTTATGAGTTGTAAATGTCTGGTTTTGAATTCCCTGTTTATATCCCCTACTCAACTAATTATAAGAATGATGATAAATGAATCAATTGTGGAATATTTCCCACAAGCACCCCAAACTAGTCAACTCAGCCTTTCTCTTCTTAAACTGGTTGGGCCCATCTGGCCCAGTGTTCAGTTTTTATTCATTTATTAAAGTAAGGAATAGGAGTTTATTATTGTCTCCTTTATCACCCACATCTAAAACCAATAAAAACATTTTCTATTTCCATTTCATATCTACTCACTGTTCCTACAACACTAGCCTAGGTCAAACATTGTCCCATCCCGGGCTACTGCAATAATTTCCTTGTTGTCCTTTTGGCCTTTAGTTTTTCCCAGTGTATTCTCAGTATCGCTTCCAAATTTTTTTTACTCAGAATTATTTGATCTACATTATACCTAAACTATCCATCATACCTATGAAAACAATTGAGAATTTTGTGAAAGTCCTCCTGCCAATCTGCTCCATCCTCCACCCATCTGCCCTTGCCTCATCCGTGCTATATGTACTCTAGAGACACAGAACTACTTTTAGTGGTTACTAGTTATTTCCACTTTTCACACCTCCATTCCCTGCAAATGCTGGGCACCTTCCCAGAACACTCATTCCCTAGCACGCCCTGTGCCAAATGGCTGTTTATTCTGCAAGCTTCACACCAAAGCTTTCCCTAATTCCCCTTGGCAGATGTCAGTCTTTTTCTCTATGCACTTTGTCCATTTCCATTTTAGAATGTGTCTTTGTGGTAACATATTTTTATCTTTTTCTTTACTTAAGGAAGGTTTGCCTTGTGCTGAGACTGTCATTTCATTTTTATATCTCTAGCTCTTTGGACAAGGTGCTTCACACAGTAGACAATCAGTAAATGTTTCCTCAGTTGCTAATAAATAATAATTGAGTAAATTTAAAAATGATTTTATCTAAATAATCACAGTTTTATTCTGGGCCATAGGTAAATAATAACAAGGGAAGATTTAAGTAAGATTTAAATCTCATTTGCTGTTATTCAGTCACCGTATCGTGTCTGACTCTGCGACCCCATGAACTGCAGCATGCCACTCTTCCCTGTCCTTCACTGTCTCCCTGAGATTGCTAAAACTCACGTCCTTTGAGTCAGTGATGCCATCCAACCATCTCATCCTCTGTTGCCCTCTTCTCTTGCCCTCAGTCTTTCCCAGCATCAGGGTATTTCAGATGCTAGCAAGGTAATGCTCAAAATCCTTCAAGCTAGACATCAATGGTACATGAACCAAGAACTTCCAGGTATAAAACCTGGATTAAGAAAAGGCAGAGAAGCCAAAGATTAAATTGCCAACATCTGTTGGATCTGGCTGGTTTATGTTGAGGTTTGACAGAACACAGCAAAATTCTGTAAAGCAATTATCCTTCAATTAAAAATTAATTAATTAATTAAAAAAGGAAAGGAATTCCAAAAATATCTACTTCTGCTTCATTGACTATGCTAAAGCCTTTGACTGTATGGATCACAACAAACTGAGGAAAATTCTTAAAGAGATGGAAATACTAGATTACCTAACCTGTCTCCTGAGAAACCTGCATGCAGGTCAAAGAGCAACAGTTAGAACTGGACATGGAACAATGGACTGGTTAGAATTGGGAAAGGAGTACATCAAGACTGTATATTGTCAATCTGCTTATTTAACTTATATGCAGAGCACATCATCTGAAATGCTAGGATGGAAGAATCCCAAACAGGAATCAAGATTTCAGGAGAAATAGCTACAACCTCTGATATGCAGATGATACCATTCTAATGGCAGAAAGTGAAGAGAATAAAAGAGACTCGATGAAGGTGAAAGAGGAGAGTGAAAAGCTGGCTTGAAACCCAACAGTCAAAAAACTAAGATCATGGCATCTAGTTCCATCACTTCATGGCTAATAGAAGGAAAATAAGTGGAAGGAGTGACAAGTTTTATTTTCTTGTTCTTCAAAATCACTGAGGAAAATGACTGCAGCCATGAAATTAAAAGACACTTGCTTCCTGGAAGGAAAGCTATGACAAACTTCGACAGCATATTAAAAAGCAGAGGCATCACTTTGCCCTCACAGGTCCTTATAGTCAAAGCTATGGCTTTTCGAGTAGTCATGTATGGATGTGAGTGTTCAGCCGTAAAGAAGGCTGAATGCCAAAGAATCGATGCTTTCACACTGTGGTGCTGGAGAAGACTCTTGAGAGTCCCTTGGACTGCAAGGAGATCAAACCTGTCAATCTTAAAGGAAATCAGTCCCGAGTATTCACTGGAAGGGCTCACGTTGAAGATGAAGTTCCAGTAGTCTGGCCACCTGATGCCAAGAGCCAGCTCATTGGGAAAGACCCCGATGCTGGGAAAGATTGTGAGTAGGAGAAGTAGGCGACAGAGGATGGTTGGGTGGCATCACTGACTCAACAGACATGAGACTGAGCAAACTCCAAGAGATAGTGAAGGATAGGGAAGGCATGCTGCAGTCCATGGGGTTGCAGAGTAGGACAATAGCATCTGGATGTAATACTGTAAACTGGGCTTTTAAAAGCTAATATTATTCTTCACATTCAAGCTTGATTAAAAAGAGAGAAAATAATAAAGTTTAAATAGTACTTTTAAAAAGTTGAAGCTATATCACTAATTTTTGAGCAGACATTTTATAAACACACATGGAGAAATGTTCAGCTAGAGATAGGAATTATATTCTTTACTTTTTGTTCTCTTCATGGCCCTATCCCCTTTACTTTTTGTTCTCTTCGTGCCCCCATCCCCTCCCACCTACAAGAGAACTGAACACATCACCTCTCACACGATTTGTCTTCATTATATTCCCATGGAATACATTAACACATTCAGTGTTATTTTCATAAATTATTAGTTATTCAAGTTAATGTAAAATATAGTTTAGCATATTTAATCTAAAATCTGATATTTGAATTCTCAATTTTTTTCAAAAGTTTTATATATTATCTTAAAAGAAAGATTGTCTTTATTTCGTCCTTATTTCAGAGTAGTTCAGAAAACAAAAAATTGGCTTTTAATCATTGAGCAACTATTTTTAATTAGTATTTTCTTTTATTGGAATATGCTTTGCCCCAGCCCCCACATTCCTCTAGTAACAAGTACCAGTAATTCACAGCTCAGCTGAGACGTCTCCTGGGGTTTGAACACTGCCAGACTACAGATGGCCCTCCTCTGTGTTCTCAAACTGCTCTGTTTCAGCTCTTACCACAATGTAACTGACTTTGCCATTAGACAGATGGTAGAGACTGTGTTTACCATATCTGTATGTGTACAGCGTCTTTGCTGATAGGCTACAGTTATGTTTTGCCCTGCACTGTGTCTCCTAATCGTCTACAATTTCTCCTAATAATTAGATGTAGGAATTTCTAGTTTCTTTGGAATAAAAACAGTTCTGAGGCTTTAGTCAAACTTGTGTCTACATCCCAGTAAACATCACTGGAACTATGAAACAATTTCAACTTTGAGATGAGGCATGTGGTCTCCAACTTGCCACAGTCCCCATGCACACATTTTTCTCATTTGCGTTACCTGCCTCCCCTCTGTTGTCATATGGATTTAGGGCTCCTATAGGTAGACTCTGTGAGGCTGTGCTTCACATCTGTCATTTAAGAGTGCCTGGTCTTGGTCAAGCTTATCTCTTTACTTATTCATCCGTGAAATGGAGGTAATAATAGCATCCAGCTAATGGAACAGTTGTGTGAATTAAATGAATGAATGTAAATATGGTACTGAAACAGAGTACTAGGCATATCCTTCATACAGTCTATATTTATCCTAAGATATTGATTTTTGTTTCACTGTGATAAGAATTTTGAAAAATGAGGAAGCTAGCTATTAGGGAATATTCTTTAATGGAAAAGATAGGAAGAGATATATAATGTGTAATGTTCTTTTATTAAGATAACATACTCAACTAAGAGACAATGAGCCATATTAACAGTAGTAGCTGAAACAAAATAAAATTTTTTAACTCTCAGCTAAAGCGACCAAAAGACATTCATCCTACAAGAGTTTACAGCTTATACGCTGTTTCTACAGTGTTGGTGACCCAGATACTTTCCATCTCATGCTGCTACCATCCCATTGGGTGTTGTTCTTATATATACAGTTGAGAATGACTGCTAATCATGCACCCTCAAGGAAGAATGAAACAGGAAATATATAGGCTCTCACCTTAACTTAAAAACAGACTCTAGAAGTGGTACACTTCTGACCACTTGGTCCGAACTTTGTCACATGGCCACATTGAGCTGCAAGGAACACTGGAAAATACGGTCTTTAATTTGGTACATATATGGCTAACAAATCTCCTTTACCATGGGGAAAAGAAAGGGAATTCCCTGGCCGTCCAATGGTTAAGACTCCTTGCTTCCAATGCAGGGGGTGTGGGTTAGATCCCTGCAGGGAACTAAGACCCCACATGCTGAGTGGCACAAAACTAAGTAAATAAATAATCAAAAATTTTAAAAAACGGAAAAAGAGAGGGAAAGAATTAGGGGAGACAGCAATCGCTACTACAGCCTCAGAAGGTGAAAGTATAAATTTACAATACTCATTCAAAATTTTGTCCTGGAAAATAAAAACTATTTTTGTTTGCTTAGTATATATGTATATATTTACTGTTTGCTATTGAGTAATTATCAGATATATTACAACTATGCCTAAGAGAGTTTCACTAAAGGTATTAGAACCGCTACCCTATAATAAGATCCCCTACCATTCACAAGGAGGTACTATCCACAAGGAGGTACTCTTGAGGCTCGAATTAGGAGAGGTTCCCGATATCTTCCTGTGGTCCTGCCTAAATCTATCCATCTATCTATCTATCTATAAAAACTCAGTATCAGTGTAGTTCCAGGACTCTAATTATTTAAAGTCTTGAGATAGATGCTAGGCAGACCCTAGGTCTTCATGTATGTTCAAAATAAATAATTGGGCATAACAATTTCCCCTATAACTTTGTGAGACTTTTCAAAGAAAGACCTAAACACTATAATCCAACAAGGAAACTGCATTCTCACATTAAAACAATCTACAATTATCCAAGCAGGCTGAGTGTAATTAGTTAGTTGGAATCAAGCCAGGACATTGAGGCTAACACTGCTACTTCCCTGAAAGGTGCCTTGGGATTTTTAATGGCCACTTAAGTTCAAGCCTGGAGTTTTGCACATCATCTAGAAATAGTCCTCCTGGGAACTTAGCATTTGCGGCTCCATTACTTGCTAACTATTGACAATGTTTCCACAAATAGGGGAAGTAAATGTTAAATACTGATTGAAGTTGTTTTCTTTTCTGTGAAATCACAACTTGATTATATTTTTCAGGAGAGTTCTGTGTGTTTTGTGAGTGGTGGTGCGTGCTGTTGGTGATGATCAATTAGATTTATATTATTATGTTATTCAAAACTAGTTGAGATGTATAACTTTAGTTTCCAATACCACAAACATGTTTGATAAAATTAATATATATATATATATATATTTTAAATTTTATTTTATTTTTTAATACTTTATTCTACATTACAATACTGTATTGGTTTTGCCATACATTGACATGAATCAGCCACAGGTGTACACGATCTCCCAATGACGAAGCCCCCTCCCACCTCCCACCCCATATCATCTCTCTGGATCGTCCTGTGCACCAGCCCCAATCATCCTGTATCCTATATTGAACAGAGACTGGCGCCTCGTTTCTTATATGATAGTATACATGCTTCAATGCCATCCTCCCAAATCATCTCACCCTCTCCCTCTCCCTCAGAGGCCAAAAGTCTGTTCTATACATCTGTGTCTCTTTTGTTGTCTCATATACAGGGTCATCATTACTATCTTTCTAAATTCCATATATATGTGTCAGTATACTGTATTGGTGTTTTTCTTTCTGACTTACTTCACTCTGTATAATTGGCTCCAATTTCATCCATCTCATTAGAACAGATTCAAATTTATTCTTTTTAAGGGCTGAGTAGTACTCCATTGTGTATATGTACCACAGCTTTCTTATCCATTCATCTGCTGATGGACATCTAGGTTGTTTCCATGTCCTGGCTATTATAAACAGTGCTGCAATGAACATTGGGGTATATATATTTTTAATTTATGAACATTTATCAATGTTTCTTTATAAATAATATATATTAAGATATCTTTATATCATAACAGTATTTTATGAAGACTGAAATAGAATTTTTACATTTTTTGCAGCTTTATACACCCTAAACAAAAATATAGAAATTTAGTTGTTTGCTGTGTGCAGTGAATTAAACATTTTCCAGTAGAACTTGTCACAATAATGGGATCTTTTGGAAACAGAATATTAAAAGAACTGAAATTCCAGACAGGAAAATTTCTCTTTATATTTCTTAGCAGTTTTGACAATCTCTAGAAATTTGATTGATTGCTTTTTTATTTCACTTTCCTGAGAAGAAGCAAATTGCTGAACTTTTTGGCAAAACATTTTATTATGTTTCTGGCAAACCTCACATCTGAGGAAAGTCAAATGAGCTTTTCTTAATGTAATAAAGTTATTTTTGTCAAAAGCATATTTAGTATTATAAAAATATTTTGATAATTAAAGTTTTTTGTTGTTTTTCTTTACCAGAAACTTGCATTTTAGAAATTTAAAAAGTAATTAAGCTTTGATTTAACCTTACCATTTGTGAAGACAGTTCAGTTCAGCTCAGTTGTGTCCGACTCTTTGCGACCCCATAAACTGCAGCACACCAGGCCTCCCTGTCCATCACCAGCTCCCCGGAGTCCACCCAAACTCATGTCCATTGAGTTGATGATGCCATTCAACCATCTCATCCTCTGTCATCCTCTTCTCCTGCCCTCAATCTTTCCCAGCATCAGGGTCTTTTCAAATGAGTCAGCTCTCCGGATCAGGTAGCCAAATTACTGGAGTTTTAGCTTCAACATCAGTCCCTCCAATGAACTCCCAGGACTGATCTCCTTTAGGAAGGACTGGTTGGATCTCCTTGCAGTCCAAGGGACTCTCAAGAGTCTTTCCCAACACCACAGTTCAAAAGCATCATTTCTTTGGTACTCAGCTTTCTTTATAGTCCAACTCTCATATCCATACATGACTACTGGAAAAACCATAGCCTTGACTAGACGGACCTTAGTCGGCAAAGTAATATCTCTGCCTTTGAATATGCTATCTAGGTTAGTCATAACTTTCCTTCCAAGGAGTAAGTGTCTTTTAATTTCTTGGCTGCAGTCACCATCTGCAGTGATTTTGTAGCCCCCAAAATAACGTCTGACACTGTTTCCATTGTTTCCCCATCTATTTCCCATGAAGTGATGGGACCGAATGCCATGATCTTAGTTTTCTGAATGTTGAGCTTTAAGCCAACTTTTTCAGTCTCCTCTTTCACTTTCATCAAGAGGCTCTTTAGTTCTTCTTCAGTTAGGCAATCCATATAGAAAATATCTCATCCTTTTTAAAATAATAAGATCACCATACAGGCTATTGTGAGGGTTAAAAAGAGGCCCTCCCTATAATTATTCTAGAACAAACAGATATTAACTGACTGTGGATACTGGATGCATAGTCATGCTACCTGTGTTATGTTTAATCACAATTTATATATTCATGGGTGTGCATATATAATTGATGAAAGTCCTATGGCTTAATGTCTGTGTGCACAGGCTCTAGAAATTACCATCACTAAACTCTGATACTTATAATTCTGGAACATTATTCAGAAACTTTCAATTGATTTAATTATTTGTTAAATCAGATAATACAAACATCCAGCTCACAGACCAGGATTCATCAGATGAGTGATTTTCTGTTTTGAGGTTTTCATGTTAATACTGCTTTATTATTCTACTTATTTTCTATGTAATTACCTATAATTTTAAAGATTTAACCATAATGTCTTCTGTATTTTGTATACATTATATATGATGTAATTATAAGCTTTATATTATCATGCTTGCAGTAGTTTTATGCAGGCACATCCCTTATTGTTTAGCAGTAATTATGATGTAGTCATATCTATCATCTCATTTATCCTTGTATAATGCTATAACATAGTAGTATACATTTTTCCTGATGAATAAAGTGAAGCTTTGTTTTACTAATATCATAAGTAGAATATTTTGTTTCAGTATTATATGTATGGTCTTCCCTGGTGGCTCAAATGGTAAAGAATATTCAGGAGATCTGGGTTCGATCCCTGGGTTGGGAGGATCCTCTGGAGAATGGGATAGCTACTCGCTCCAGTATTCTTGCCTGGAGAATTCCATGGACAGAGGAACCTAGGGGGCCAACAGTCCATGGGGTTGCAAAGAGTCAGATACAACTGAGCGACTAACTCGCTCTTTCACTCATTACATGAATGCATTATGAATATATATGCCTAAAGCATATTTTAATTGCATTGAAGCTATATTTAAATATCCTTACTTTTTATTAGTGAAATCATTCTCATATTTTAAAACTATTTTAAAACATATTTACAATAGCTGTATACTACTTAACTTATATATTACACTACAGTTTATTAGTCCAGCAGTACTAAATATTTCAAAAATCTCTAATATTTTGCATTAATATATAATACTCTCACAAACATCTGTTTATTATATTTTTGACAAATTCTCTAATTACACAAGAATTACTAATTTAAGATTCTGATGCTTATTCATGAATTAATTTTGAGAATAATTATAGCATTGTATTATTAAGTATGTCAGATTTATAAAAATAGGAGACTCGAGTGGCAATGTTACTCAAAGGAATTGAGACATAGTTCACTGTCTTTTCATGAAACACTAAGTTAATTAACTTCCACATGCCTTGAATTTCACAGTTTTAGGATAGGAACAGCAATATAGAGCCAAAGCAAAAATGTCCCGGAAAAAAATTTATTTAAATATTGATGGTATTAAAAATCTCCACTCATGTCATTTAGTCGCTAAGTCAAGTCCAACTCTTTGGGACACCATGGACTGCAGTGTCCTTCACCGAATCTTCACTGAATTGTAAAAGTAAATGGGATAGCACAGGGAAGCACATAGAATTCCTTTGAAGAAAGGCAATATATGAAATAGGAAGAATGTTAAATATTTCCTGTAACAAACAATGATGTAAATGGAGAACGTGCCATGGAACTGATCCCTGTTGGATTTCTTTCATTTTTTATCTTTCAAGATTCAGTATCTCAGAGGTTTCAAAGCAACACAGAATTATTAATACAACTCAAGAGCCACCTGCCACTGTGATCTAGATAGTATGTTATCCTGGCCTCAGGGATCTCCATTATATAGGGCTAATATTGAATTGTTTCAGCTTTCTTTTTTCTCTGTTTATGTGTCTAAAAAGTCACACATTAACATTGTTAAAACCAATAAGCCCTGCCTTGCCTGCTCTAGCTTTTCTCTTCTGATGGTTATCATATATTGAATGTATCTTGAATGTGATTAGTACTTGTTTTGTCAGTTTTAGACATCATCTATTGTTTTATTTCCCCTAGGAATTGCATTAGATAAATCTTCATTCTTCTCCAACTTTTCTAAATAGAGTGAAAAAAATAATAAACAAGTATGGGTTTTAGGATCACAAACTAGCTTCCAGCCTATGACAAACAGGCTGCATAGAACCCCCGTTGAAGTGGCTCTAATGTCTGCTTAGAAGTGGTAGCAACATTCTCAACTAGGGATGAAGATTTGATGCAGAAGGCCTCAGTATAACCACAGCCCTCCAAAATGGACAAGAGAAGGAAAATACAGCACTTCAAAACATAAATAAATAAGAGATATGGAGTGAGAGGAAAGAGCCCAAGGCTCAACATTCGTGCATCCTAATTATAGAGAAGAGATCAAATATTGGTTCACAATTTGATCCCCAGACTATTACCTGGCATTTTTTTAGAGCATGAGAAAAAGCAATGAACAAGTAAAATTTCATCTACACTCCGCCCCTGGCTGAAAGTATCCCACTTGTCTAATGTTAATGTCATTTCTTGGGATTTCTTTCTTTTGAAAATTTGACTAACAGAATGACTTCTTAGGAATTTTTTTGACCTGTTGATTTCAGTGCTAGTAGGACCTGAAAGTCTCTTAATTCCTTTCTTTCCAAAGAAGAAATTCTGTTTGTTGCATAGAAATCAGAGTTTTTGGGTTTTTTTTCATAGCAAAAGCCATTCAGAATTATTAATATACAGTTTAAACATTTCTTTCTCCTTTGCTGCGTCTAGTCTCCAAGGATCAGATGTATATTACCACTGGGCTGATTGATTTAGAACCAATAAAGTCTAGGGGTATAATTCCTAACTTTTTTTCTACTTTTGTCCCCTTTATCTAAATCACAATTTAACCTTCCATTGTCCTTTAGTTTTCTTTGTGCTATTAAGTTACTCCTGTAAACAGGACCACAGTAATATATAGCCAGTTACTACATTTCATTTTTCCAATTAGCTTTCACCTATATAAAATACACATAACTTCTGTGGTCAGCCTATGGTGTACCTTGGTAATATTTCAGCAGCACACATCCCAAACTTCATTCTATAGCCAGAGACTTATTTCACCTCCATTACAACAAATGAGATCACAAAATGAATGAAGAGGAGGTGTAGAATCCATTGCTTTCTCAATTCCATTCTTCACGAAACCCTGGGGCTTTTTACTTCTTTCATGCGTGCAGGCTCAGTCATTCAGCTGTGTCCAACTCCTTGTGACCCCACAGACAGTAGCCTGCCAGACTTCTCTGTCCATGGGATTTTCCAGGCAAGAATACTGAAGTGGGTTGTAATTTCTTCCTGTAGAGGAACTTCCCAACCAAGGAGTCAAACCCACGTCTCCTGCATTGGCAGACAGATTTTTACCACTGTGCCATCTGGGAAACCCCCTTTACTTCTTTGCTTTTCTGTAAATCATAAAACTGCCTCACCTTCCCTTTCCATTCTCTGTCACTAGGCAGAAGAGCTAATAAAACTTGATAAGTGAGATACAATATCAATTGGTATAAAGCCTGAATAATTATAGAGGAACTCCCAGATTTATGTAAAACATTACTTATGTAAAATATTTTTTTTTCAATTTAAATCTAGGAGTTCCTCAATAAACTAGATGTGGTAAACTGCCAGCCAAAGAATGTAACTGGGCCATAGGTGTGCTTGGCTTTGTATAGCAAATATTTAAAAGTGGAATCAGTTCAGGTCAGTCGCTCAGTCGTGTCCGACTCTTTTGCGACTCCATGAATCGCAGCACGCCAGGCCTCCTTGTCCAACACCAACTCCTGGAGTTCACTCAGACTCACATCCATCAAGTCAGTGGTGCCATCCAATCATCTCATCCTCTGTCGTCCCCTTCTCCTCCTGCCCCCAATCCCTCCCAGCATCAGAGTCTTTTCCAATGAGTCAGCTCTTCGCATGAGGTGGCCAAAGTACTGGAGTTTCAGCTTTAGCATCATTCCTTCCAAAGAAATCCCAGGGCTGATCTCCTTCAGAATGGACTGGTTGGATTTCCTTGCAGTCCAAGGGACTCTCAAGAGTCTTCTCCAACACCACAGTGGGATATTTACCAATAAATTCTGAATTCCAGATGCCATGAATAAAACTGAACTCTGGCAACCCTAAGCTCACACTGCCGCTGGGTAACGCTCTTGGATCTGGGTGCCCACTGCCCCCTGTAGCTGTAGGAGTGTCTGCATTTGTTACAGTTCCACCAATCCTATTTTTTAGCCTTCCTCACCTTACCCATTGAAGGCCAAGCCCAAGAAGACATTAGAGTTTAAGACAGAATTCTGTTTTGCTCATTAGAGTATTTAAAAGAGGAGGTGTTGTAGAATGCTTGTCATTTAGACCTTTTACCAAAAACTTAATAATGTAATGAAAGTCACTCAGTCGTGTCCCAGCTTTTTGTGACCCCATGGACTATAGCCAGTCAGGCTCCTCTACCATGGGACTTTTTTGTAGGCAAGAATACTGGAGTTGGTTGCCATTCCCTTCTCCAGGGGATCATCCTGACCCAGGGATTGAACCTGGGTCTCCTGCATTATAGGCAGATTCTTTACTGTCTGAGCCACCAGAGAAGCCCAACAAAAAGTTAATATAGGCTATTTAGATAAATCTATAGGAAATTATTTTTTTTGGTTTTTATCATCTTTTGTTCTTTTATTTTCTTAGAATATAGTCCTTTTTAAAATGTATCAAATGAGTCACAATGCACTACTTTTGGATTGACTTCTCTTTAAGTACTTCTGAAAGGAAAAGTTAGTTGGGATAAAAAAAAAAGTAATTTGATACATTTTCCTGTTATAAACATGCATTTACCACCTGTTAGCCAAATATATTCAAAACTGCTGATTAGCAAAGTTGAGTGAATTAGTGGATAAAATGTATAAGTAAATAAACTTCTACACTTTAGCATGTCTACATGGTGTGGAAGGATTTTCCTTGAAAATGTGCCAAGGAACATTTTTTTTTTCCAACTTTTGGATCACATCTTATTATCCTAGCTGTAATTAGAAATCTTGTGAAATTAAGAACCATTAAATTCAATGAGTTTTCAGCATCGGAAATTTGCCCAGAGGCACCCAGCCGATTGGTCTGCCTAGGATTGGATTTTCACAGACTTCTCCCTCCTCTCCTCCTATTCACTCTGAAAGGGAGCGTCTCTTCCACTTAGCTAATTAATTACACCTGCCAACAAGCAGATGGTTCTGTAGGCTTTGAAGCACGGAAATAGCTAGGTGCACATCAGAGATGAAGCTCCCTTCAGTTTCACTTTAGATTATAACTCTTGGAGCTTCAGAGAAAAGAGAATATTAAATGATTACAAAAGGAACATTTAAATTGTTTTAATTTTGAAAATGTATTTTAAGGCATGAGATGTTGTTCTTTTTTATTTCTGATCTCAACAAAAATACACTTTAAAAATAATTATGTTTAGCATCTAGTTAGGACCAGTGCTTGCCAGATGTTGCCTTCTAATTGTTCTGCGCCTTAAGGTAAAATGAGAATAGAGGACCAGGGCCACTTAGAAAATTGCTGAGAACAGTTCTCAAAATATGATAACTTTTGAGCAAATAATATTTTTACGTTGTTTAATTATAAGGAAAGATGTATATGTAACAATGGTAAAGTAGAACTGAAGCCACGCGTGTTTCTCCTGCTAACATCACCGCTGGAGTCCACATGTTTGTGCTGATTTAGGTAATCTTTTTTTTCTTCCCTTTTTCACCTCCCTTTCTTCCTCTTATATCGGACGTTTGGTAGCTTAAAATAGAGATTATCACAGGAGATTAATTTTCTATGTAGTTCTACTTTACATGTGAGAAAATTTTAGTGAAGGACTTCATATTTGGAAGATAATGAAGTCTTTGAAATTTAATGCATCCTTTTGTTAGAGGTAGAATAAAATTCATCTATGTATAGTATATACTTATCTGGTTTCTCAATATGTTTATGAACTTAATGTAAATAAAATTTCCCCAACTTCCAAGTAAAATCACCTACCTCCTTTTCCACTATTAAAATAAAACAAGTTATCTTATACACATATCTAAAACTGAATATATTGTTATAATAAAGAAGGGAGGATACTTTTTTTTTAAATGTATGCCCCAAGAAACTATTTCAGTTATCTTACAATATTGAGTTGTATACAATTCAATTCAATACTATTACCTACAAAGAAGATACCTTGATAAATCTACATTTTACCATGTTTAATTTTTGAATTCCTTTTCCTTCATGTGAGCCATTAAAATGATTAGAATTTAAACTTAAATTCTCACTGATTTCATTTTACTAATTTGAATGTTTTGCTCTTTCGTACTTTTTGTATTAACTGCTTAACAGCACTTAAGGAAAAAATAATATACAGAGAATGCAGACTTGGTTAGGAGAACCAGGTGCCCTATACATCTAAATTACCCATTTTCATATCTTTAAAAATCCAGTTGCAGAGAACATAGAGAGAGATTCTGTTCTGGCTATGATTTGGATAAGGTAATTAAAAATCATTTTACTCTATTAAAATGTAGCTCCCCAAAACTAAGCACATATAGAGTTTCCAGAGTACTTGAACATAATAACATTGCCCTTCTTTTCTTTAATTCAGTGTTTTGACTTAGGTAGGCTGAAACCTTGAAATTTTATTGTGCTGCCTTTTCCTATGTGTCTACTTTGAACAGAGGCAAAAGGAAGGCACCTCCAATGATGAGATTGGGATGTAGTCCAACCATCTAACAGAGCCAGGATGTTTTTTAAATACACAGTTTATCATGCAGAAAAGATAACTTAAAAGCATAATTTTACCTTTCAACTCAATAAGATATTTTCAAAAGGCTTCAGGGAAATTACTGTGACTTCTTAATTATACTTACAATATAAAGTTGTGCTTCATCTTTGCTTAAAACTCACCACCCCCCGCCCCCTGCCTCTTTAAATTTCTCAGTCTTTCTGTTATGGAAGGAGTATAGAATAAAGTTTAAAAGCAGGACCCCAACTCAGCAGGCAGAATGAGCTGGAATCATAGTTCTCTAGAATACTGAACTCTCTAAACTTTTCTTATCTATAAAATTAGATTAGTATTAATTAACTCATAGGACTTCTGTAAGAATTGAGAGAAATATTGGATTAGAAATAAATTCAAACAATGGCAGCATTACCAAGAGCTGCTAGAGTGAGGTGATTAACAATGGGCTGCAAATTGGAAGTGGTCAAACAAGAGATGGCAAGAGTGAACGTCAACATTCTAGGAATCAGCGAACTAAAATGGATTGGAATAGGTGAATTTACAGCGAACTAAAATGGATTGGAATAGGTGAATTTAACTCTGAAACTCAAGTTGAAAGTAATTGTTGAAAATGAGCAAATGCTACCCACATATAACTTGGTCTAAGAACCCTGCCTCAAAAGTATATTTATGAAAGGGAGCAGAGATAATTATCAAGCAAGACATAAGCAATCAGCTTTCCAGAGAAATTTTCTTATCTTCCCTTCATAGTAATAACAATAATGCAGTGACTGAGTGTCACCTAACAGACACTGTGATGAGCATTTACATGTATTAACTCATTTTCTCCTTATAATTTCCCTGTGAGGGAGGCATTGTTAATATCCATATCCTCATTTTCTGGATAAGGGAACTGAGACTTGGGGAGGATAAATAACATAACCAAAGTCTCACAGGTCATCTATGGGGGCAGTCATGGTTACCCACAGGAATGAAGCCTGTGCAACATTTTATATTCCAGTAGTTTTCCCTTCTTGAATGTCACCTCTCTAGTTGAGTGAACCATCTGACATATTATGCATCTTGGCACTTGGGTCATTTCTTCATGTCCAGTCTCCAAGAGCAGCCAAATACCCAAAATACATTTTAAACAATTATTTATTAACTCTGGAAGCATTTTATGGTGGAAGCATTTTAAGATAAAAGTATGTCTTAATTCAGTGGCACCCCACTCTCAGTACTTTGCCTGGAACGTCCCATGGACAGAGAGAGGAGCCTGGTAGGCTGCAGTCCATGGGGTCGCTAAGAGTTGGACATGACTGAGCGACTTCACTTTCACTTTTCACTCTCATGCATTGGAGAAGTTTGAAATGGCAACCCACTCCAGTGTTCTTGCCTGGAGAATCCCAGGGACGAGGGAGCCTGGTGGGCTGCCGTCTGTGGGTTCACACATAGTCGGACACAACTGAAGTGACTTAGCAGCATATCTTAATTTAGAAGATATGACAAGTTACAAAGCTATAGCATTGTATAGTGGAGCCATCTTTTATGACATCAGAAATCACAATATGAAAATTACCAGCAGTGTTACTAGGATCCATAGGATATAATTATTCATTAAATACTCTCAAAGAAGTTTTATGAGCTTTTTCTTCACATATTTTAAGTATGTAGCTTTAACTCTTAAAAAGTCTGAGGAAATATGGGGGAATAAATTGGGAGACTGGGATTGACATATACACACTATTATATATAAAATAGCTAACTAATAACCTCCTGTATAGCACAATGAGTTCAATATTCTGTACTGGTCTATATGAGAAAAGAATATAGAAAAAGAACAGACATATGTATATGTATAACTGATTCACTTTGCTATATACCTGAAACTAACACAACATTGTAAATCAACTATAGTCCAATAAAATGTTAAGAAAATGAATGAAATAAAATTGACCCTGAGTGACAGAGCTTATAAATGACAGGGAAAAAATATTTTAAGTAAAAGAAGGCAAGGGAAAAGAAGACATACTGTGCGATTCCATTTATACTGGCAAAGAGTTTCCCTGGTGACTCAGATGGTAAAGAATCTGCCTGCAATGTGGGAGGCCTGGTTTTGATCCCTGGGTCAGGAGAATCCTCTGGAGAAGGGAATGGCACATCCAGTATTCTTGCCTAAGTCCATGGGGGTCACAAAGAGTCAGACACGACTGAGTGACTAAAACACACCCCCCAACATCACATACTGGCAAAACTAATATGTGATGACCGACAGAATAGTGGATTTGGGAATGCTTGACTGAGAAGGAGCCGGGGTGACTTTCTGGAGGAGTAGAAATATTCTTTATTTTTGTCTGGGTGGTGACTGCATGGAGACAGATACATAAACACCAAACACATGTATATTTTAGAAACACTGAACTTAAGATTTGTGCATTTGACCATGATTTAGTGACTCAAACAAAAAAAAAAGGTATAGTAATTTAAAACTTTATGCAAACCAATCTAACTTCATAACTATTCCTCTCTCCATTTTTGCATGATACCTGTTATTTCAGGTTTTGAAACCTGTGCTTTACAAAATGATAACTAGTCCTATTCAATTATTCTTTTATAATTGTCTTTTGATTAAAACTGTACTTAAAAGAAATAGTCATTGTAAACTTATCTGTGGCTTTTGTAAGTGTTCTAGAATCTGATTCTTTGCACTCATATTTTATGATTTCTTTATTTTGTAATTTTTATTTATTATTTTTAGCATCAATTTAATGTTATAGACACTTTAGCAGAGACACTCAGGCCCCCAATCCATGCATTTGTTATTTTTTTACTAGCCTTATATAGCCTCTTAAAATGGTGATGCTTGTGATTGTATTATAATCATTCTACAAGATTAAATCATTCTGCTTTCTCTTGCTTGATTTTATATTGCAAGTCTTAGCTTGCCAGCAACAAACATATATAGCAATATTATTTATTATTATCATCAAAGAAAAACATACTTTTCTGAAAAACTCTAAAGAAATAGTGAAGAAATCACACATTGTGAAAAGTTATTAAAACTATATAAACTAATACTGTAGGTGAGATATTTGAAAGTGACCTTGTAGTATATCCCAGGCTTATGGTATTAAAGCCTGTAAATAAAAGGGACAAATCATTTCCAGACACTAATATGACTATCCCCCTTATTGGTAATGAAAGCAGTGAACTCTACTGATTTGTTTCACTGGAAGCAGTTACATTTTCTGGAAACTTGGAACAGTTACTTAAGAAGATCGTTGTCTGTAATGAAGGCTTTCCAGTGGATAGAGGAATAAAAATGTTTGATATTTATGCAATGGGGTATTCTGTTTTAATAAGAAGAAGATAGCAAATTTTTCGTTCTTTCTCTGTATATACCTTTGATTATGTTCATCTTTCTTTTATTAGATAGATATGGTGCCTCAGCAGGTAAAGAATCTGCCTGCAATGCAAGAGACCTGAGTTTGATCCCTGAGTTGGGAAGATCCCCTGGAGAAGGGAATGGCTCTTGGGTCCAGTATTCTGGCCTGGAGAATTCCATGGACAGAGGAGCCTGATGGGCTACAGTCCATGGGGTCACAAAGAGCTGAACATGATAGCAACTTTCACTTTCACTGTTCATTCATTAATATGAATTTTTCATTCAACTTCTCAAAGCCATACTTTTCTGTTTATTGTTATAATTTTGGTATCGTTTTAATGCATTTTTCTAAACTATTATGAAATGACATTTCTAAAACATTGAGTCAGACCCCCTACAGGAAATTAAAAAGTTAAGAGGATAATATCTGGTACATTAATCACTCAGTTGTTTACTAATAACCTCAAAAAGAAATCAGTTTTGCCACAGTGATTTGTAAATGTTTCACACATAGGAATATCTATTTTCAGGTAAATGGAAATAAAACTCTTGCCTTAAAAATTACACTTCAAAAAATATTATGCTAGAGACTAAACTTTATTAATCATTGGGGAGGTACATATTAAAATGATACCACGTTCCACTAACCAGAATGGCCACAAAAAATTAAAAAAAAAAAACAACACAGGTTGACAAGTTTAAAAACAAGTAGATCTCTCATGCTCTACCAATGGGAATATAAATTGGCAAAAACACTTTGTAAAATTGTCACTGAGGACCAGGAATTTTACTTCTATGTATGTCTACAACATAAATGTGTACATATTGTCACTATTAGGCATATCCTAGGATATACTAGTAGCACCAGAAGTAATAGTTCAAATGTGCAAAAGACACGACCCAGATGTCCATGAAGAATTACATAAACAAAACATGCAACACCATAGAGCAGTGAAAATGAACAGTTTAGGTGAATTTCACAAGCATCAGATCAGTTCAGTTCAGTTCAGTCGCTCAGTCGTGTCCGACTCTTTGCGACCCCATGAATCGCAGCACGCCAGGCCTCCCTGTCCATCACCAACTCCCGGAGTTCACTCAGACTCACGTCCATGGAGTCAGTGATGCCATCCAGCCATCTCATCCTCTGTTGTCCCCTTCTCCTCCTGCCCCCAATCCCTCCCAGCATCAGAGTCTTTTCCAGTGAGTCAACTCTTCTCATGAGGTGGCCAAAGTACTGGAGTTTTGGCTTTAGCATCATTCCTTCTAAAGAAATCCCAGAGTTGATCTCCTTCAGAATGGACTAGTTGGATCTCCTTGCATAATGTTGAGCAAAAGGGAGCCAGACAAGAAGAATGCATGTAATATTATTCCATTTATGTATAAAGTATAAACCTACGTGAAAGTGATCTTGCTTAAAGTTAGGACAGAGGTTTCAATAGGGAGTGAAAGCATGAGGAAGGCTTCTGGTGTTCTGGAATGCCTGTTTTTTGATCTGAGTACTGGGTACATGTGTGTTCAGTTTGAAAAAATATTTTGCATATGATATATGCACATCTTTGTGTATATGTGTGTGTGATTGTTAAGCCATTCAGCTGTGTCCAACTCTGCGAAGCTATGGACTGTGGCCTGCCAGCCTCCTCTATCTATGGGATTTTCTAGGCAAGAATACTGGAGTGGGTTTCCATGCCCTCCTCCAGAGGATCTTCCTGACCTAGGGATCGAAGCCACATCTCTTATGTCTCCTGCATTGGAAGGTGTGTTCTTTACCACTAGCACAACCTGGGAAGCCCTTCTGTGTGTATATTGTACTTCAATAGAAATTTGGGAAAACATTTTTGCACTGTTCAAGTCACAAGATTTAGGTTTTGTACATATGTACAAAATGCCAAAAGATTTCTTCTGAGTCAGTGGCAGAGACTGCTTATTGTGTCCCAAGTCCATTATAACTAACTTTTAAACAGTATTTAGCTTTAGCTAGTAATATGACTGTTCAGTATAAAAACTATAGTTCCTTACGTTTTATGGCCAGCTGTGGCTCCATGACTGAATTCAAACCAACAAGATAAAAATATAACTGTCTTGTGGCAGTCTGCAAAGATACTCATTAAGAGACAATATAATCAATAAACAGCTGTTTGAATAATTACTAAATATAAACTGTAATGTAATCCATAATTGTGTGGCAGAGCCTATGAGTACAATATTCCCATTATATTGTTGAACAAACTGACTGTCACAAATATATACAAGGTCAAATATCTAGTAAGCAAAGAACTAGATTTTGAAGTTAGTTTTATCCAGCTAACTAGATTGAGTATTATTGTTTTATACTCAAAGCCCTAATAGAGAGATATTAATCTATCTCTGTACCTACCTACTTACCTACCTATATCTATCATCTTTTTATCTTTTCATCTATCTATAATATTCAATATATTATAACTGTGATATATAAGATGAATTCGTGGAGAGGTTGGATTAGGGGCAAAATGTTGAATCTTCTATGAGATAATAGAGTCTAAATTAAGAAGTAGCAGGGAATGTAAAAGTAATAGGATAAATTAAAATAAACATTATGAGGATTTTATTTAGAGTGTCATGACAGATTAAATATTGAGGTGAAAAATTAATTATAAATCTCAAGTTTTGAGTTTTACAGCATATTACTTTGATTATAATGGAAATGTGGAAATACAGGGGAGTATAAGTTTGGGAGAAATCATTACAAAAAATATTAAACATGTTGACACATACATAGAATTATATAATAAAGTAAGAGAACAATTTGAGAAGATTCTGTGTTTGTAATACAAGGCCAATTACAATACAAAATTTATTTTAAAATTTTCCAGAGACTAGGAATGTCTAAGTGGTTTACTACCTCCTTAATGAATAGAAATAATTGATATGTTAAGATCAAACAAATTTTATTTAATATTGTATATAGATAGTGAAAATATCATCTAGTGCATAAGGAGAAGATATCACTACTGTGTTATTATTTAAGCAACTAACAACTTCTTACAAATGTTAGTCACGTTCTGCAGATATCAGTATTATTATAATCTTCAAAAGTATTTGAATTTCTAGTATGTGCTTGACACTTTGGTACCAGGGCCCCAGAAAGATATATGTTGTGGTTCTTATCCTCCAGAGGCCTATATTATGCTAAAGAAAAGTACACAAAAGAACAAAGAAGGTGAAGTAGCATTTGCTTTGTTAGATGAGTTATCCAGATAATCAGTGTCATAAGAGTTAGAGGCACTTCTTCTCTAAAAACTAAATGGTCACGGTAGACTTCTCAGCAGAGCTAGGACTCAAGCTAAAAATATTGATTGGATTTCAGCTAAAACATTGGATCCTGAAATGTGTATTAATATGTTGGAACATTGTGGGGAGAATTACTGAGCTCTGTTCAATTGAAATAAAGATTATTTTTGCTCTAATTTTCTGTCTTAAGCCGACTTTTAGTGAATGTTCTAATCATTTCTTCTTGAAATCTCCTTGCTCTGTTCAAAAAAACTGCCCACTGTTTCTTCCTAACGTTTGGTATCTGCATCATGAGCTTTTGACTCTGATCATCGAGCTGAAATACAGAAGGTTACATCACTCATTTACATTATCACCCTCTCTCCACTCCCAATACAAATGTGACATTTCAATTTTGCACACTTCAACTCTCCTTAAATCATCTGTATAAAAACTTCAAAGCTTGATTGATGATGAATGAGCCATTGTCTCCTCAAGCACCCGGTTCTCATTAGCCTTTAGAGTCTCAGCTTATTAATAATGAACCTTGAGGGCTGACCCAGTGGGGTAGCAGCAATTCATTGTGCTCCTAGCTGAAAGGTCTGGGTTTGAGAAAGATACAGAAATCTCTGGACCAAGTCCATTGCAGAGATGATGTATTAAGTATCACAGGTGGATGATATGAGCTATATTACTTTTGTATCATTATCTGCCAACAGACTTTCATGGCTTTAGGTGATGACAGTGAAAAAGATACATTGCTTTCTGTCTGAGGAAATCCAGTAACTGCTTCCTGTAGCTTCATCTTGAAGATGGACTTTTGCCACTTTGGGTTTTGACTTCTTCATTATGACCTTTGGCTTGGATAGGCAATGAAAATCTGATATATGCATTATTCAGAGGTTCTCAATTAGACAAGTGCAATCTTTATTTTTATTATCATTTTAAATCTAAGGTTGACCTGTAAATGCACCAATGCCAAAAAAAAAAAAAATTTGATATACAATCAAGGATTGAAGTTTAGTATTTCATCCTTGCTTGTGTTTGATAGTTTTGTGAGTAAAAGGAAATGTTTACTATTGATACCAATCATATAGACTAAAGTAGAATATGGCTAACTGCACTTAAAGTTATAATCTTTACTTTCTAAAAAAGAAAGACATTCAATCTTGTTTATGAATTGTGGCTGATGGGGTCAAAGTAATTTTGTCAACTTCTTAAACTGAGGAAGAAGGTCATATTAATCTGTATTTTCAGCAGGGATGCTACATCACAATTAGGCTGTTTCATACAGGGCAGGAGAACAAATGCCAGGATTCAGTATTTTATCACATTTTCTTTTGAGAGAATATATTTGCAAAATGTCAATGATTCTCTTAATGGTCACTCATCCCCCAAGTTCAGTATAATAACTAGCATTTGAAAAGAAATGAAAAGTACAAAAGAACTTATTTAAATAACACAAACATTCCCTTTTTCATTAGACTTACGCAAATGATAATTGAGGGAAATAAATGGTCAAATGTACAATCTTTATGGAATGGAATGTTAAGACAAAAGTATTTTATGCCTTCTCTAGGATGTCATATTGTCACTTTACAAGTTTATAAAAAGATTGATGTATCAATGTGAGGTAGATTTATGCTGCTGCTGCTAAGTCGTTTCAGTCATGCCCAATTCTGTGCAACTCCATAGACAGCAACCCACCAGTCTCCTCTGTCCCTGGGGTTCCCCAGGCAAGAATACTGGAATGGGTTGCCATTTCCTTCTCCAATGCATGAAAGTGAAAACTGAAAGTGAAGTCGTTCAGTCGTGTCCGACCCTCAGCGACCCCATGGACTGCAGCCCACCAGGCTCCTCCATCTATGGAAGTTTCCATGCAAGAGTATTGGAGTGGGTTGCCATTTCCTTTAGGATGAACTGTTTGAATCTCCTTGCAGTCCAAGGGACTCTCACGAGTCTACTCCAACACTGCAGTTCAAAAGCATCAATACTTTGGCGCTCAGCTTTCTTTATAGTCCAGCTCTCACATCCACACATGACCACTGGAAAAACCATAGCCTTTACTAGACGGACTGCTGTTGGCAAAGTAAGGTCTCTGTTTTTTAATATGCTGTCTAGGTTGGTCATAACTTTCCTTCCAAGGAGTAAGCATCTTTTAATTTCATGGCTGCAGTCACCATCTGCAGTGAGTTTGGTGCTGCAGCTGCTGCTGCTGCTAAGTCGCTTCAGCCATGTCCGACTCTGTACGACCCCGTAGATGGCAGCCCACCAGGCTCCACTGTCCCTAGTATTCTCCAGGCAAGAACACTGGAGTAGGTTGCCATTTCCTTCTCCAACGCATGAAAGTGAAAAGTGAAAACTGAAAGTGAATTCGCTCAGTCGTGTCCGACTCTTAGCGGTGATTTTGGAGCCCCCAAAAATAAAGTCTGACACTGTGTCCACTGTTTCCCCATCTATTTACCATGAAGTGATGGGACCAGATGCCATGATCTTAGTTTCCTGAATGTTGAGCTTTAAGCCAACTTTTCACTCTCCTCTCACTTTCATCAAGAGGTTCTTTAGTTCCTCTCCGCTTTTTGCCATAAGGGTGTTGTCAACTGCATATCTGAGGTTATTGATATTTCTCCTGGCAATCTTGATTCCAGCTTGTGCTTCTTCCAGCCCAGCATTTCTCATGATGTACTCTGCATATAAGTTAAATAAGCAGGGTGACAATATACAGCCTTGATGTACTCCTTTTCCTATTTGAGCCAGTCTGTTGTTCCATATCCAGTTCTAAATGTTGCTTAGTGACAAGTATACAGATTCCTTAAGAGGCAGGTCAGGAGGTCTGGTATTTATTCCCATCTCTATCAGAATTTTCCACAGTTTGTTGTCATACACACAGTTAAAGGCTTTGGCATAGTCAATAAAGCAGAAATAGATGTTTTTCTGGAACTTTCTTGCTTTTTCGATGATCCATCGGATGTTGGCAATTTGGTCTCTTATTCCTCTGCCTTTCCTAAAATCAGCTTGAACATCTGGAAGTTCACAGTTCACATATTGTTGAAGCCTGGCTTGGAGAGTTTTGAGCATTATACTGCTAGCATGTGAGATGAGTACAATTGTGCAGTAGTTTGAGCATTCTTTGGCATTGCCTTTCTTTGGGATTGGAATGAAAACTGACCTTTTCCAGTCCTGTGGCCACTGCTGAGTTTTCCAAATGTGCTGACATATTGAGTGCAGCACTTTCACAGCAGCATCTTTCAGGATTTGAAATAGCTCAACTGGAATTCCATCACCTCTACTAGCTTTGTTCATAGTGATGCTTCCTAAGGCCCACTTGACTTCACATTCCAGGCTGTCTGGCTCTAGGAGACTTATCAAACCATTGTGATTTTCTGGGTCATGAAGATTTTTTTGTGCAGTTCTGTGTTCTTGCCACTTCTTAATATCTTCTGCTTGTTAAGTCTATATCATTTCTGTCCTTTATTATGCCCATTGCATGAAATGTTCCATTGGTATCTCTAATTTTCTTGAGGAGATCTCTAGTCTTTCCCATTCTTGTTTTCTTCTGTTTCTTTGCACTGATCACTGAGGAAGGCTTTCTTTTCTCTCCTTGCTATTCTTTGGAACTTTGCATTCAAATGGGTATAATTTTTCTTTTCTCCTAAAGAGTGCTTATTGAAAAAGATAACTTCCATTCTTACTTTGATTTGGTCAGAATGTAATTTAAAATTACAAACTATACCAGAAATTAACTGCTCAATGTTGGTAACAAATGTCAGGGGAATTTTTTTCAGTTCAATTTAACAAATGTTCATTGATAAACTGTTGTTTCAAATTTGACATAATAGGTATAGCCCTGAAAAATATCCCCTGCCTTCATGGAGTTTAGTCTCAATACTTCAGATATAAATCATATGCTATGTACGTTAAATTTAACACATTGGAGAGGAGTGCAGTTTACAATTTACTTAGTACCCAAAAAGCTATTTTTTTTTTTTTACTTGACTTGCACATATTAATCTAGTAGGAAGTGTTTGTGACAAAAACATATTTAAGTGTTTAGTGGAGTTGTTTAAATAATGAAACTGTACTTTTTCATAGAAATTTGCATTTAATATATCTTATTGTATTTCAGTTCAGTTCAGTCAGTCGTGTCTGACTTTTTATGACCCCATGAACTACAGCACACCAGGCCTCCCTGTCTATCACCAACTCCCTGAGCCTAGCCAAACTCATGTCCATTGAGTCGGTGATGCCACACAACCATCTAATCCTCTGTCATCCCCTTCTCCTCCTGCCCTCAATCTTTCCCAGTCTCAGGGACTTTTCAAATGAGTCAGCTCTTCGCATGAGGTGGCCAAAGTATTGGAGTTTCAGCTTCAACATCAGTCTTTTCAATGAACACCCAGGACTGATCTCCTTTAGGATGGACTGTTTGGATCTCCTTGCAGTCCAACAGACTCTCAAGAGTCTTCTCCAACACCACAGTTCAAAAGCATCAATGGCATTTTTATATAAGACCATTTTGTTCTATGAACTAGCTGGAAATATTTTTATATAATGTGATAAAACAATAGATAGCAGATTTTTTTTCTACCATTTGTTTCAGTGACCAAGAATCTATTTGTGTCTGTTTTTATTTACTCTGATATATTTCCTGCAGGGAAAGTGACGTTAAATGGAATGAGATTAGTGTACCTTGAACTCATTTAGTTATTCAACGTTTTTGAATCCTTCTATACTTTCAGGCATTTTTGTTTGAATTTCAACTAAATCTGTGCCTCATTTGCCTAGATCCTTTGAAATTGTCATATTACATGATTTTAACATATAATTATTAATCACAATTTCATGCTGCTAGTGGAATAGAAACTCTTGGTATAAAAAAGTTGAAAAAGCTGTTAGCAAAGGCATAGCCAGACATTTTTCTGGTATCATCCTAGATAAATATCTTAACAAGATTTTCTCTTTTTCTAATCTTTGTCCCTTTTTCTAATCTAAACAAATAATTTTAGAAAAGTTTTTATGGTCAATAACTTTATGGCCTTTCCTAGTGGCTCAGACAGTAAAGTGTCTGCCTACAATGCAGGAGACCCAGGTTCAGTCCATAGGTGGGGAAGATCTCCTGGAGAAGGAAATGTCAACCCACTCCAGTATTCTTGCCTGGAAAATCCCATGGACATAGGAGCCTGGTAGGCTACAGTTATGGAGGTCACAAACAGTCAGACAGGACTGAGCGACATCACTTTCACTTTCTTTCATGGTCAATGAAGGTAGAAACATTAGCTATCTCTCTTGTCAGGTAAATAATCTGTGTATTTTAGCAACTTTCTTGCAGGTTAATACCTTTCCTAGAATTTTCTTAGTCCAGCAATAAATCTAACTGAATATATCCACACAGAACTATTAATTAATATTATAACACTAACACTGTATAAAGTTATGAAATAAATATAAATGATATAAGTGAGAAAATGCAATTTGACATTATTTCCTGATGCATATTTAGGCAATCAAGTTTATCAAAAGAAAATATAAGATGAAGCGTACACAAAAACTCCTCTATAAATTTCAATAAAATATATACTTTTTGACTGTGAAATTATGGCATTCAAAGGCAGATTATGATCTAAGCCAAACATAAAGGGGAAAAAAGACTGTTTTCAGGGAAAATATACACATGCATGAATAAACTATCTATTATTAAGTACTAAAATGTTATAAATCCTGCTGACCAGAATTGCTAGCAGATGCTGAGTTTTGAATTCAGAATGATAAAAATATCATCCAGATTGATCATGATTATAGTCTCAATTTAAAATTTGAACATGTAAGATTATACTTGAATTTTTATTGCCTCTTTTTAAAATCCTTTTCCATGTATAAGCCAAGCTCTTGAACAGAGTATTTCTAAGAAATAAATGTCAACATTGGTAGGAGATTAATTTTGTTGAAGAAAGGGATTTGATGCGATTATTATTCAGCATAATATAATCTGATTCTTTTGAATATTTTTAGATAGGAAGTTGTAGATGGATGCTATGTTCCTTCAGTATGAACTATTTAAATTAAAATGTGACTCCTGAAAAATATACTCTTTCTACAATGTTTGAGCTATAACATTTTCTATTCACGTTTTTTTAAAGCAGAACTTTTCCAAATCTAGACTGAAAAATAACCTTTGTTTCCTGGATAGCAGTCAAAATCTCCTTTCTTTGTCACCTAATGAAGAATTATTCCTAGTGCAGAAGAGCATCACCTAATGTCTCATGAGAAAGCTATTAGTATGAGATCCTCACATTTCTTAGATAGAAACTTAATGCCAAACATTAATGCAGAAATCCATTTTCACAATCTTTCTTAGCTCTTACATCTCCCTTCTTGTTTTGATGAAGATTGTATGGTTAGGTCATGAAAAATAGTGAATTGGGTTGTAGAAGTAGAAAGATAATCTAATTTCTTTGTTTCTTTTTTCCCCCTCCCATTGAGAAAATGGATCCAATAGTCAGTGATAGAATTAATAATGGAAATGGGATTGATTTTAAATGTGGAAAGTCCTACAATGTCAAAATTAATCTGGAGGATTCTATACATACTATATAGTAATGCCCTTTATATGTGCTCTCCAATCTTACTTCCATAAGTACTTTTTAATGATGTTACATGTTCCTTTCATTCTTTTATGCCCCTTTTTGGTTTAAGGAGACTCTTGGCTTCCCTCATAGCTCAGTTGGTAAAGAATCCACCTGCAGTGCAGGAGACCCCGGTTCAATTCCTAGGTCAGGAAGATCCCCTGGAGAAAGGATAGGCTACCCTCTTCAGTATTCTTGGGCTTTCCTGTGGCTCAGCTGCTAAAAAATCCACCTGCAATGTGAAAGACCTGGGTTGGGAAAATCCCCTGGAGAAGGGAAAGGCTACCTACTCCAGTATTCTGCCCTGGAGAACTCCATGGACTGTATAGTCCATGGTGTCTCAAAGAGTCGAACACGACTAAGTGACTTTCATTTCACTCAGACAGTCTTCACTTTCTTTAAAAGTTTAGCTTGGACTTCTGCACAGGAGAGGGCTTCCCTGATGGCTCAGGAGATAAATTATTCACCTGCAATACAGGAAACACAAGAGACAAGTGTTCGATCCCTAGGTCAGGAAGATCCCCTGGAGAAGGAAGTGGCAACCCACTCCAGTATTCTTGCTTGAAAATTCCCACGGACAGGGGACCCTGGTCACTGGGTCACAAAGGGTCCAACACAATTGAGAGACCAAGCACTCACTGCTCACAAGAGATGATTTTCTTAAGGCCAGTAGAGGAGACAGAGTTGGTTGATGTCCTGATATCCCATCCTTCACCTTCCTTGCTAACACCCCCTGCACATTTTAGGTTTTGTTCGCATAACAATATGTCCACCTTAAGAATTTCTCGCTCAGCCTAGGATATTGTTCTGGCCAATAAAATGCAGATTAATCCTGGGTAAATATCCCATTTCAAATCAAAAGCCACCCGTTCATTCTTTTGTCTTCATCTTGCCTTGAATTCAAACGTCCTTAGATGTAGCAATCATCTTATGCCTGGAATGAACAAAGCCAACATACATAGTAGGTTGTGGGTACTGCAGAATAGCTAAACTAATATCCACAACTGCCTCTGATAAGTTTCTTTATCACGTGAAAAAAAATCGCTTATCTATAAAAATCACTGATAATTGAATTTTGTTTTTGTATCTGACTGCTTTATGGACTATTATATGATTTCTCTTGTTTTTGTATTAGACAGGAAGAAAATGTAGTATATATTGAGTAGGAAGATGCTATATATATTTCTAATCAATTTCTCAAAATGATAAGAATAGTATTTTCAGAGGAAAATAGTATTTTCTACCTTTTTGTCTGGATAATGTAAAGCTATCTGTACAAGAATCTATGTATATAATCAGCCACTGTTCAGAGGGAACAAGTTAGCTGATTAAGGCCAGTGTCATAAAATAAGAATCAAGTAAAAATTGGTTTTGGTGCATTGTATCACAGTCATGCCCTGCTGCAATGAACCAGAGAATATCTATAATATCTTGCTTTGTGTTGTTCTTAAAGAATAATTGGCAGTTCTATTGACTGAATTTGAGATAAATAAAGAATACTTTTGTGACTGAAGTATTAAATTTACCTTCCATTTTGTGCTAATTACTTACCTAACTGACTCCAGTCAATGTCACATTGACTGAAACAATATTTTTAAGGGAAATTTGGCAATTTGCAGAAAGCCTTAAAAATATTCACAATCTGTGAATGTCATTTATAGGGAAAAAAAATTTAAAGAGCTAATCAGAGATAACAAGTTAAGTTACCAAAGGGGTGATTCGTTAAACAAATACTGTTTAAGTTACACCTTGGTGTATCATATTCTCCTTAGAAATAACACAGAATAATATTTAATTGCCTTTGACTTAGCATTAACAAAATTATCAGGTTATGAAATATATATGCAATATTATTCCAATTTAAAGAGCTAATCAGAGATAACAAGTTAAAATTACCAACAAGGGGTGATTGGTTAAATAAATACTGTTTAAGTTACACCTTGGCGCATCATATTCTCCTTAGAAATAACACAGAATAATATTTAATTGTCTTTGACTTAGTATTAACAAAATTATCAGGTTATAAAATATATATGCAATATTATTCCAATTTCAGAGGAAATAAAACAGAAAAGAGACTGATAGAATCTGTTCTAGACAGTGAAGAGTGTTTCTCTCTGAGTATTTGAATTATGAGTTTTTATTTTCTTTGTATTGTTCAATGTTTTCAAATTTCTGCAATCTATATGACTCAGGAAAAAAGTATTTTATAAGAAATCTTGACTATTAACAAAGTAGCTATAATTTAACCCTGAAGATAACTTAAGAGTAAATTATTTTGATTGGCTACCTTTCATCATCAAAAAAGTTAACAACAAATCTGTTTGTTTGTTTTAATACAGAAATCCTAAATGGCGGCGTCTATGTAGACCAGAACAAATTTCTCTGTTATACAGACACTATTCATTGGCAAGATATTGTTCGGAATCCATGGCCTTCCAACCTGACCCTGGTGTCAACAAATGGTAGCTCAGGATGTGAGTAGCATTATCCTTTTTAATGTCTCAAAAGATTCTTCTACCTATTGTTTTCACAAAAATGGCTTATGTGTATCATGTCATAACTAATATTTGAATTTTGACTGCATCCCATTCTATATAACAGAACAAGCTTAAGAGCAATATTGCATAGGAACCTGGAATGTCAGGTCCATGAATCAAGGCAAATTGGAACTGGTCAAACAGGAGATGGCAAGAGTGAACATCGACATTCTAGGTAGGAATCAGTGAACTAACATGGACTAGAATGGGTGAATTTAACTCAGATGACCATTATATCTACTACTGCGGGCAGGAATCCCTCAGAAGAAATGGAGTAGCCATCACGGTCAACAAAAGAGTCCGAAATGCAGTACTTGGTTGCAGTCTCAAAAATGACAGCATGATCTCTGTTCGTTTCCAGGGCAAACCATTCAATATCACAGTAATCCAAATATATGCCCCAACCAGTAACACTGAAGAAGCTGAAGTTGAATGGTTCTATGAAGATCTACAAGACCATTTAGAACTAACACCCAAAGAGATGTCCTTTTCTTTACAGAGGACTGGAATCCAAAAGCAGGAAGTCAAGAAACACCTAGAATAACAGGCAAATTTGGCCTTGGAATACAGAATGAAGCAGGGCAAAGACTAATAGAGTTTGCCAAGAAAATGCACAGGTCATAGAAAATAACCTCTTCCAACAATACAAGAGGACTCTACACATGGACATCACCAAATGGTTAACAACAAAATCAGATCGATTATATTTTTTGCAGCCAAAGATGGAGAAGCTCTGTACAGTCAACAAAAACAAGACCAGAACCTGACTGGGCTCAGATCATGAACTCCTTATTGCCAAATTCAGACTTAAATTGAAGAAAGTAGGGAAAGCCACTAGATCATTCAGGTGTGAGCTAAATCAAATCCCTTATGATTATACAGTGGAAGTGAGAAATAGATTTAAGGGTCTAGATCTGATAGAGTGCCTGATGAACTATGGAATGAGGTTCGTAACATTGTATGGGAGACAGGAATCAAGACCATGCCCATGGAAAAGAAATGTAAAAAAGCAGAATGGTTGTCTGGGGAAGCCTTACAAATAGCTGTGAAAAGAAGAGAGACAAAAAGCCAAGGAGAAAAGGAAAGATATAAGCATCTGAACGCAGAGTTCCAAAGAATAGCAAGAAGAGATAAGAAAGCCTTCTTCAGCGATCAATGCAAAGAAATAGAGGAAAAGAACAGAATGGGAAAGACTAGAGATCTCTTCAAGAAAATCAGAGATACCAAGGGAACATTTCATGCAAAGATGGGCTTGATAAAGAACAGAAATGGTATGGACCTACCAGAAGTAGAAGATATTAAGAAGAGGTGGCAAGAATACAGAAGAACTGTATAAAAAATGATGTTCAAGACCAAGATAATCATGATGATGTGATCACTCACCTAGAGCCAGACATCCTGGAATGTGAAGTCAAGTGGATCTTAGAAAGCATCACTATGAACAAAGCTAGTGGAAGTGATGAAATTCCAGTTGAGCTATTTCAAATGCTGAAAGATGCTGCTGTGAAAGTGCTGCACTAAATATGCCAGCACATTTGGAAAACTCAGCAGTGGCCACAGGACTGGAAAAGGTCAGTTTTCATTCCAATCCCAAAGAAAGGCAATGCCAAAGAATGCTCAAAATACCGCACAATTGTACTCATCTCACACGCTAGTAAAGTAATGATCAAAATTCTCCAAGCCAGGCTTCAGCAATACATAAACCGAGAAATTCCAGATGTTCAAGCTGGTTTTAGAAAAGGAAGAGGAACCAGAGATAAAATTGCCAACATCCACTGAATCATCAAAAAAAAAAAAAAAAGAGAGAGAGTTAGGAAAAACATCTATTTCTGCTTTATTGACTATGCCAAAGCCTTTGACTGTGTGGATCACAATAAACTGTGGAAAATTCTGAAAGAGATGGGAATACTAGACCACATGACCTGCCTCTTGAGAAACCTATATGCAGGTCAGGAAGCAACAGTTAGAACTGGACATGGAACAACAAACTAGTTCCAAATAGGAAAAGGAGTACAGCAAGGCTATATATTGTCACCCTGCTTATTTAACTTATATGCAGAGTACATCATGAGAAATGCTGGGCTGGAAGAAGCACAAGCTGGAATAAAGATTGCTGGGAGAAATATCAATAAACTCAGATATGCAGATGACACCACCCTTACGGCAGAAAGTGAAGAAGAACTCAAAGGCCTCTTGATGAAAGTGAAAGAGGAGAGTGAAGAGTTGGTTTAAAGCTCACCATTCAGAAAACGAAGATCATGGCATCCGGTCCCATCACTTCATAGGAAATAGGTGGGGGAAACAGTGGAAACAGTGTCAGACTTTATTTTGGGGGGCTCCAAAATCACTGCAGATGGTGATTGCAGCCATGAAATGAAAAGACGCTTACTCCTTGGAAGAAAAGTTATGACCAACCTAGATAGCATATTCAAAAGCAGAGACATTACTTTGCTGACTAAGGTCCGTCTAGTCAAAGCTATGGTTTTCCAGTGGTCGTGTTTGGATGTGAGAGTTGGATTTTGAAGAAGGCTGAGCACTGAAGAATTGATGCTTTTGAACTGTGGTGTTGGAGAAGACTCTTGAGAGTCCCTTGGACTGCAAGGAGATCCAACCAGTCCATTCTGAAGGAGATCAGCCCTGGGATTTCTTTGGAAGGAATGATGCTAAAGCTGAAACTCCAGTACTTTGCCACCTCATGTGAAGAATTGACTGATTGGAAAAGACCCTGATGCTGGGAGGGATTGGGGGCAGGAGGATAACGGGACGACAGGATGAGATGGCTGGATGGCATTACTGACTCAGTGGACGTGAGTCTGAATGAACTCTGGGAGTTGGTGATGGACAGGGAGCCCTGGCGTACTGTGATTCATGGGGTCACAAAGAGTCGGACACGACTGAGCGACTGAACTGAACTGAACAGAACTGAAGCTCTTTTTAGACTCATATTCCTCCTTTACAAATTCTCATTTTCTTAACTATATCCCTTTTGCTCAGTCTCAATCATTTTACCATATTTCTAAGGTCTAAGCCTGTAGCCTTTTGTCTATAAACTTACGGCTGGTGTATAACTGCTCCTTCAACTCTTGTGACTGTTATATCACTTGGAAAATGGTAATAAGACAAATATGTACTTTCCTAGTTAGTGTAATTTTTAGTTAAAAATAGAAAGCCGTGAACATTTTAGAATCTCTAAGCCTTCTTTTACCCACAAAACCTGCATGGTAATACCTTATGACAATTCTAAACACTATAAAAGAGTGGAGAAATACAAATTTCAGGCAGAAGAATTTCATTACATTCTGATTTTAGTCATTAGCCTAATAAACCAAACGATTTCCCATTCTTAAAGTGTTTAGTGTGTCTATCACAGATAATTTATTAGATTCAGAGTATTTTATATGATTAAATGACAAGCAAGTAATATTTGAGCTATCATTAAAACCTTTGGAAATTATTCTGCCTGGATTCTGTTTCACTTTCATAAAGCAGACTATATTGTCCCCACATTTATTATTACTGACATTTGTGTGAGAGCAGAATCTTTATCAAGTGTTAACTTGAGTTTTGTATTTCTTATCTATTATTATATGTATCTCATATGAAATCATAAGTATTTTCACACAGTTCAATAATTATTTGCAATAGTACTAATTGTGTTATAACACTTTGGTAGGAAATCAAACTGTAAGGGACAATTAAATTTCTTGATGGTCCTAATAATATAACAGGGAAATATGAGTATATTTGATCTAAACTGACAGCTGTGTTTCTAATAAATGGCTAAAATTTTTAGAAAAAAACTAAAGTAACATAATTTGCTTGTCACCTTTGAGCAGAAATTTATATATTATCTTTGTTCAACAGTGTTCAAGTTGCATACCTTATAAAATTACATGTGAATGAAAAATTAAATCTGTTCATAATAACAAAGCAAGTGATGTGCTTCAGAAATGGCTTCAGTTTTCAGTCTGTCCATATTATAGTATGATTTATATGAAAGGGAAAAATGATAATGTCTGGGTAAGAGGAAAGGCCTACTGAATTTCAGCTTATTAGGTACCAGCCTCTAATGCATGAGTAAGATCAAAAAGGATGAAGCCCAAGACAGAAGGAAAAGGTGTTGTCATCATCAGCCTTACAGGTTGTAGAGCAGTGAGGTCTGAGGGATTTTCAGCACTTTCATAGACAGCATCTCTTTTTGTTATTCTTTGGAGGGAAATTTTGAATATTGGTGCCTATAACCAAGCAACATTAGCTGTGTTTGCTTTTGAGTGCAAATAATTGCCGGTACAAAAACTGTAAATGCAGAGATTCACAGCAATGTTTCTTTACAGATTAACCACAAATTGCTTAATGACTTCGGAGAAGGCAATGGCACCCCACTCCAGTACTCTTGCCTGGAAAATCCCATGGATGGAGGAGCCTGGTGGGCTGCAGTCCATGGGATCCCTAAGAGTTGGACACAACTGAGTGACTTCACTTTCACTTTTCACTTTCATGCATTGGAGAAGGAAATGGCAACCCACTCCAACGTTCTTGCCTGGAGAATCCCAGGGATTGGGGAGCCTGGGGGGCTGCCATCTGTGCGGTCACACAGAGTCAGACATGACTGGAGTGATTTAGTAGCAGCACCAGCAGATTAATTATTTTTTACATAATGTTCTATTTTCTAACACAGTGTACATAGTGCATGACACCATAGCTGATAGTAATCAATAGCTGGTCTAAGTCAAGTGGGCCCATGGAAGGATCACTACAAACAAAGCTGGTGGAGGTGATGGATTTCCAGTTGAGCTATTTCAAATCCTAAAAGATGATGCTGTGAAAATGCTGCATTCAGTATGCCAGCAAATTTGGAAAACTCAGCAGTGGCCACAGGACTGGAAAAGGTCAGTTTTCATTCCAATCCCAAAGAAAGGCAATGCCAAAGAATGTTCAAACTACCACACAATTGTGCACATCTCACATGCTAGCAAAGTAATGCTCAAAATTCTCCAAGCCAGACTTCAACTATACGTGAATCGTGAACTTCCAGATGTTCAAGCTGTTTATAGAAAAAGCAGAGGAACCAGAGATCAAGTTACCAACAACCGTTGGATCATTGAAAAAGAAGAGAGTTCCAGAAAAACATCTATTTCTGCTTTATTGACTACACCAAAGCCTTTGACACTGTGTATCACAACAAACTGTGGAAAATTGTTAAAGAGATTGGAATATTAGACCACCTGACCTGCCTTCTGAGAAATTACATGCAGGTCAAGAAGCAACAGTTAGAACTGGACATGGAACAACAGACTGGTTCCAAATGGGAAAAGGAGTACGTCAAGGCTGTATGTTGTCACCCTGTTTATTTAACTTATATGCAGAGTATACCATGTGACATGCTGGGCTGGAAGAAGCACAAGTGGGAATCAAGACTGCTGGGGGAAATATCAAAAACTTCAGATAAGCAGATGACACCACTCTTATGACAGAAAATGAAGAAGAACTAAAGAGCCTTAAAGTTAAGAAGAACTAAAGAGCCTCTTGATGAAAGTGAAAGAAGAGAGTGAAAATTTTGGCTTAAAACTCAACATTCAGAAAACTACAATTATGGAATCTGGTCCCATCACTTCATGGCAAATAGATGGGGAAACAATGGAAGCAGTGACAGACTTTATTTTTTTAGGCTCCAAAATCACTGCGGATGGTGACTGCAGCCATGAAATTAAAGACACTTTTGCCTTGGAAGAAAAGCTATGACTAACCTAGACAACATATTAAAAAGCAGAGACATTACCTAACCAAAAAGGTCTGTCTAGTCAAAGCTATGGTTTTTCCAGTAGTCATGTATAGATGTAAGAGTTGGACTATAAAGAAAGTTGAGCACCAAAGAACTGATGCTTTTGAACTGTGGTGTTGGAGAAGACTCTTGAGAGTCCCTTGGACTGCAAGGAGATCCAGACAGTCAATCCTGGAGAAAATCAATCCTGAATATTCATTAGAAGGACTGATGCTGAAGCTGAAGCCCCAGTACTTTGGCCACCGATGAGAAGAACTGACTCATTGGAAAAGACCCTGATGCTGCAAGAGTCAAGGTGGGAGGAGAAGGGGACAACATAGGATGAGGTAGTTGGAAGGCATCACCAACACGATGGACATGAGTTTGAGTGAACTCCTGGAGTTGGTGATGGACAGGGAGGCCCGGCATCCTGCAGTAAATGGGGTTGCAAAGAGTCAGACACGCTGAGAGACTGAACTGAACCGAACTTACTATGGCTTTATCCTGAGTCAGTCACTTCATTTATCTTCTCGCCATGGTTGATTATTGGCAGTTCTTGTGATGTTAAATTTAATTTCCACATTGAGTCCCAGAACTACACACCACCAACCAATCAAATCACTCAAGTTAAGAATTTGGTTGATTTCACCTTATCTTTGGTTCTGGCATTTATTTAATCACTAAATGATACTGAATTTGCCTGTTTCTTTATTATACATACTTTTAAGTTACCATTGCTCTAGTTCAAGATTTCATCTATTGCCTGAGTTATTGGAACAATCTCCAAATTCTTAATATTTTTTGGAGTTCATGACCTTATAGTAGTCTGATGAAATCTATAGGCACTTTCTGATAATACTTAAATGAAAGGCACAAAATAAATATTTTATAATGTACATCAGTATGCATAAGATTAATAAATTTATAAAGGATTACAATGAAAAAAATTATGTTGAAACACACCAGTCAGCATACTTAAATCTATGATATAGTAATATGCTTTTTATTATATTACATAAAGTATGCTAACAGTGGAATTAATATTCAGTGTGATTTGAAGTGGTCATTGGCATAAATATTATTTTAAAAAGGAAAGTCTCTTTAGCAAATGTGTTGACAAAACCAGATAGCCACAAGCACAAAATTGAAGTTAAATTTTTATCTTACACTATATATCAACATGAATTAAAGATCTAAATGTAAGACCCCAAACTAATGTAACACTTCCCCCTTCAAGTTCAAAAACCTCCTAAATTCTATCCACAGACCTTTTAGGGGTCCAAGGATCCTTGGTTAAGTGTCCCCATATTTAGGTACTCTGCTTGCCTTTAGTCCTGACAACTCCACTGGGCAAAATGCCCACAAGGGCTCAGTTTAATGGAAATCTAACCATGACCTTGTCTAAAAACCATCACTGCCAGTGTTAGGTAGGGTCGAATCTGAACAAATTCAAAGGCTTGGACTTTTCAGCAGATTCCTACTCATTTTCTTCCTTTATAGAATGAGTTCTTTCAATTCTTTTGTCTGTATTGCTCTTCCTTTTCTGTTTGCCAGACAAAATTTTGTTCATACATTCAGACACTTGTCAGTTGTTCTCTCTTCTAAGCAGTATTCTCTTATACTGTCTAGATTAGGTAATGTTTTCTGTGTAACCCTATAACGACCAGTGCAGAATGCTGGCATGCTGCCTCACTCTAAAATAAAAAGTCCTTGTATAGAATGCCCAGTTCATCATTCTTTCCTCTGTTCTAGCATATGATAGATGGATAACAGATATGTACTGAATAAATAAATAAGTGAAATAGATCAGGTCATAAACAGGAAAATCAGATGGATTCAAATTATATTTTCTTCCATCCATCATTTATATTAAAGAGAATAGATCTGAAAAATAAATCATAGTCAACAGACAGGTAGCTTATACATTTCAGGTATTTTTCAGGTAAGTATGCCAATATGCATCTATATGCTTAATTTATATTTATATAATTATAAGTTACACTATTTCTATTAATTATATTTACATTCTATTTGTATGTGTTATTATTAACAATTGTAAGATAAAATATCTATGTTTCTTTTAGTGTTTAGAGACACTGATTTGTGTAATAATTATAAATATGTACAAAACACATATTTTTGACAAAGAATTTAATAATATTTGGTTACTAAATTATATTTTGCAAGATATTTCTTAATTATGCTTTTGGGTATGAGTACAATACTAATTCTTAAAGCAGAAAAGTACAATGTTTTCAAGAGCAACCGGGCCATTTATTGACATAATGTTTTGTCTGTAACTGAAACATTGAGGAAAAGGTTTGAAGTGTCTGAAGTTTAATATTACTTATTTTAAAATGTGTTATTTCAGAATAATTATAACCAAATGGTATTTTTCAAAATACTTGAGAAATCTCAATCTAAACTTTAGCAGAATAAAGAATAAATGAGTCTTCTTTCTCATACAGATCCCTAGCAAGACTGATAATATTCTAACATTACTAAATAGCTATATCAATAGGGCATATTAAGTAAACTACCCTTTTCAATAAAAAAACCATATAGTGAATGATGTTTCACTTATTTGGAACTCTGTAATGACACTCAATAATGTCAAAATGCTGGAAATTAGTCACTCACTAAAAATTAAGCAAATGCCAGTAAATCAGATCCTAAATATGAAAAAATAGATGACAGTATGTTCTAAGAAGATGTATAGTTAAGAGAATGGATTTAGTAGCCAAGCAGGTTTGCTTGAAATCTAAGTAGTTAGTTTGAAATCTAAGTAGTTAGTTTGAAATCTAACTTGCCTGTTAATATTAATAGTTATGTGACCTTCAGCAAGTCACTTATGCTTTTAGCATCTCAATTTCCACAACTATAAAAGGAGAGTGTCAAGAACTGAGCTGAGCTGCAAGACTTCATGGCGGTCAGTTAAAGAACCAATAAGAAGATAATACTCATGCTTTTAATTGCTTATGGCAATAGTATAAGCAGGAAGCTACGCTGGAGGAAGCGTGAAGTCCATTGTGTCATTTTTCACCAGAAAACAGAATGGAGAAAAAGTGTCTTAAAGTACCCCCACCCCTCTAAAAACATTTCAGCAAAGGCACCCAAGGAAAGTGCTAATATGCTGATGGCAGGTCAGGGAGCTGTGAGTTCTCCTTGACCGCACATCGTGCAGAGACTTAACACACTGATGTGCACCATCTTTGCTGGGAGGAGGGCTGCTCTCCTCTGTGAGGTTAGCCAGGTAAAGATTTTGTAGCTATTTGTGGCCATGCTTGAAATATCACACATAGGTTCTTGGCTAGAGCTTATATTATCAACTTCCTAGGGTTATTATGGGTTATTGTGAGGGAGGGTTTATATGAGGAAGAAATGAATTAATACGTATCAAAATTTGAGTGATTTCTTATGTTAAATACAGGATGCTTGGGGCTGGTGCACTGGGATGACCCAGAGGGAGTGGGAGGGGGTTCAGGATGGGGAACATGTGTACACCTGCGGTGCATTCATACATTCATGTTGATGTATGGCAAAACCAATACAATATTGTAAAGGAAAAAAAAATAATAATAAATAAATGATAAATGGTTAAAAAATAAATTTATAAGCAATTAAAAGAATTAAAACTTTAAATTAAAAAGAAAAAAGACAAAGATAGTGTTAGTTGCTCGATCATGTCTGACTCTTTGCTACCCTGCCAGGTACTCTACTTTGCTACTCAAGCCTGCCAGGCTCCTCTGCCCATGGAATTCTCCAGCCAGGAATGCTGGAGTGGGTAGCGATCCCCTTCTAGAAGGGATCTTTCTGACCCAGGGATCGAAATCAGATCTCCCACATTGCAAGCAGATTCTTTATTGTCTAAGCCAACAGGGAGGTAAAGCATCTTCTGATTTTGATTTGTTTTTTTCGTATGACTTGGCCATTGGACAGAATTATATTTTATAATGTGTAACAATGATATTTTCATTATATATTAATTACTTGGCATTTTATTATATTTCTGTTTAATATGTTTTAGCAAACAGAAGATAATATTTCATAGCTTTATCTCCCAGAGATGCTGAAAGGAACAAGGCTCACATGCTACAGATCTTAGTCTGTTTTTTTTTTTAGCTTACACCAGCTGCACCTCTCATTCTCAATTGCCTTCTAAAACCAAATACTAGCTAATGACAGAAGTGGGAGTGTGAGGGAATTGGCAACTTCATAAAAGACATTAAATTCACAAACATAATCTGAGAATGAATCATTTGTTTAAACCAGATGTTCTGCCTACATTAAAATCATTAGTAAAACTTAAAACTATATTTATCTTTTAATGACTATTGCATATCTTAATAATTGCCTGCTCCTAACTATTGCATAGTGTCCTACACAGATAACTTTGTTGAACTAGAAAATAATCAAATATCAAAATATAGTCACACCTGATTTTCTTAGTATATCAACTGTTGTTACTCCTTCAATATTAAAATAGTTACATAAAATACATGAACTTTTCAAAATTTAGAATTTCATAGTAAAGGAAAAGAAAAAATTTATCTAGAATAAATTTCAGTGCGGCTTAACTTTTTGTGTATAATATACACATATAACCACTTTTACATAAAGACATATATAGAATCAACTTATGTAAGCTTTTTTGAGTTTTAAGATAAAAGTTTTAATTAGAAAAATATGAAAAAAAATTAGAAAGCATAAATTAACCTGCATGAAGTGAAAAGTCAATTCTCTGAAAAGGTGTATAAAATAATTTTTTCATGAATCTCACTGACAAAACAAAATAACTAAAGGTCACATTAAATTCAAATGCATTTTTTCTAAACAAAATTTTAGCAAACATCATAATCTTGGGATGTATTTTTAAAAAATAAAATCAAGTGGAAGTTATGCCATCCTTTATTGAGAGAATAAGGACTCGAACCTGACCCTTATTTGAGAAGGTCTTTATAAGAAGAGGTTTTCCAGGTTGACTGAAATTCACTCTAGCATAAAATTTTATGTAAGAACATTACTAGGTACAGCATAGCATCCTTGCTAGCTCAGTTTTCTGGGATAAGAGGGCATTGCTTCACTTTTTGAGTAAAATTTTTGTGACAGATTTTTATTCTCATCATGTGCAACACTTTTCTTTCAATTAAGTTCTTATCAAATAATATATGTATATAAAATTAATGAAATGTGATCTTTGCTTTCTAGAAAATAATTGAATATTCCTCAGGGGTACTACCCCAGGTGGCAGAACAGAAAAAATTCTGCCACAAGAAAACTTTCTTAGCTCAGTTCAGTTCTCATATTTATCATGCATTTCCATGTGATATTTTATTTTATTGTGAATCATACATATCAGTTCAGTTCAGTTCAGTCGCTCAGTCATGTCTGACTCTTTGTGACCTCATGAATCTCAGCACGCCAGGCCTCCCTGTCCATCACCAACTCCCAGAGTTCACTCAGATTCACATCCATGGAGTCGGTGTTGCCATTCAGCCATCTCATCCTCGGTCATCCCCTTCTCCTCCTGCCCCCAATCCTTCCCAGCATCAAAGTCTTTTCCAATGCGTCAACTCTTCGCATGAGGTGGCCAAAGTACTGGAGTTTCAGCTTTAGCATCATTCCTTCCAAAGAAATCCCAGGGTTGATCTCCTTCAGAATGGACTGGTTGGATCTCCTTGCAGTCCAAGGGACTCTCAAGAGTCTTCTCCAACACCACAGTTCAAAAGCATCAATTCTTCAGCTCTCAGCTTTCTTCACAGTCCAACTTTCACATCCATACATCACCACAGGAAAAACCGTAGCTTTGACTAAATGGACCTTAGTCAGCAAAGTAATGTCTCTGCTTTTGAATATACTCTCTAGGTTGATCATAACTTTTCTTCAAAGGAATAATTGTCTTTTAATTTCATGGCTGCAGTCACCATGTGCAGTGATTTTGGAGCCCCCAAAAATAAAGTCTGACACTGTTTCCACTGTTTCCCATCTATTTCCCATGAAGTGATGGGACCAGATGCCATGATCTTCATTTTCTGAATGTTGAGTATATATATATATGTATATATATATATAAGCACATTTATATATAATATATATGAGGCTTTCCCAGTGGCTCAGTGCTAAAGAATCTGCCTGCACTGCAATGCAGGAGACCCAAGTTCAATCCCTGGGTTAGGAAGATCACCTGGAGAAGGAAAGAGCAACCCACTCCAGTATTCTTGCCTGGGAAATCCCATGGAGAGAGTAGCCTGTTGGGCTATAGTCCGTAGGTCTCAAAAGGGTTATGACAGAGATTAAAGAATGACAAGAATATAATATATATGTATAAAGAAAACAAATGTGTATATAAACACATACACTTACATATACACGCATTTGGTCACAATATTTTATGATTATATATTAGTTTTCACTTTCCTTTTACATGTAAATCACCTAAAATCTGGAATAAATTCCACAGTCTTTCCATTCTGGCCATATTCTCCTACTGCCAACCCCACCCTCTGCTACAGATGACTCCAGTAAACCTTATGGCTGTGCTTGAGCACTCCCTCAACTGCTCTTAATTTCCTCAACTGTGCTCCAAATTTCCTCAAAGAATAAATAAGTGATGAACATGATTTTTCTAATAATAATAGTGCTTGCTGAGGGGCAGAAAGACCCACATTTGGCTTTTGTGTTCCTGCTCTTGAGTTATTGGTAAGGATGCCCCTGACTTACTGGGACCCTCTAACCAATTCCAGAACTTTAGGCTGGATACCTTTATTGTCTCCTAGATTTGTTGCCCCTTCTCTCCAGGAAAATGGGTATTTCATTTTGTTTCTATATTTGTAGAAATATTAATTCATTGCAGAAGAAAATCCCCACTCTATGCATTTAATGTATATAACTGGCCTCCTTAAAAAATAATATATTATAATATCCTTAGAAAATTTTAAATAATACATTTCCCAAAGCATCATTTGTTCAGTCTAAAATTATACCATGTCAGAAATGTTCTGCTAAATGTTTAACAACCTCTCTTCACAAAATAAGGAGGAAAACATGCCACTGATTTGTAGAGTTTGCGATTTTCATGGTGTAAATATTCTTAATGTTATCCCTTTTTAGCAATGAATGTAGATTTTGGAAAAGATGACCACTTAGCATGCATTTAGGGAGTATTTCCAGAAAACAGATTCAATAGACATAAACTAATGAGGAAATAATAAATTTTAAGTATATATTGCCTTTGTTTTAGTAAAATTTAATTGTACATTTATTTCATTTTATGTTTACTAATGGCCGTACTTTACAACCAACTATCACAATTCTAGAAAATCTGATTGTAAGCCAAGTACCATGTTCACTACCATGTGTGAACATCAGTAGCTGTGGAGGTAATGCGGGGCTAAATCCAGTACAGTGCTTATCATTTATCTCTGTAAGGATGCAAAGAGAAAATTAAGCCCACACATCATACATGGTATGAGCTAATCATGGCCCTTAGCCTCTTCTGGGGCAAATGGTGAATAAACACACACATACACCTCAAGAAAGAATAACCTCTTTAGAGACAGGGCATTTTAACTCAAAACTCATGGAGGAAAATATCTTCGGGGTCATATTCTGCTAACATTTTTCATTTAAATTATTAAACAGTATACTTAGCTTCTGCATTCATGTTAACTGCTTACACCCAAGATTTTCTTAAGAATAACAGATAGAAGTTACCTCTGTTTTGCTACAAGGCTTGCTTACAGAGTGAGCCTTGTTTACCTTTTCAGAGTAAACTGAGTTTCTGCCTCAAAGATTAACTCCTCTGCACCCCACAAACATATTGCTCTAGCTGTTAAAATGTTCAGTTTTCTACCCTCAAATAGATCTTCATGACCATAGCTTGTCAGAAGGAAATAGCAGAGACGTTGTGTATCATGGTCTACCACTGCAAAAGGCAAGGTTTTCTTATGCCCATTGATAAGTAGATTAATGGTTTCCAAACTTGGACATTTGTCAGAATCTACACCCAGGGATTCTTACTGAGTAAGTTTGGTTTAAGGATGAGAAGCTACCTATTTTCAAAGTACTGTAATTGATAACAGGGTTAGGGGTAAGTAATACTTACTGTAGGATTTCAATGCTAGTAAAATGATTAGTAAAGCTTATTATAAAGATCTTGTTTCATACTGTATGCTGATTCAAAATTGACATACAATGCATACACTTTCTGCAAGTGAGTGGCTACCAAATATTTCATGAGCCTCCCCTTAGCAAATATGTAAGTGTCGTCATGTGAAACTTCTATCACTAATTTAATAACTATAGCAATGCTTTAAGGGCCTGTGACTTTTGGGGCCTGGTATATAAAGTACAATTAAAGAACTGTATTTCTAATTCTTATAGGAAGCCTGTAAGGTAGATATTAAGAGCTCCATTTGACGTTGCTGAGAGTGATTTTAGCAGTAAGTGCTCACTGTCTTCCAGTGAATGGTTGAAGAGATCAAAATTTTATAAAATGGCAAGTCTCTGGGGTTCAAATTGTCCAGTTGAGGGCAGCTATCAAGATTTTACTGTTTGAAATTATTTTAAATTTTAAGAAAAATTTTCACTATGGAAATTTTTATTGAAAAATCATTACTTAACTAAAAGATACTATGAAAAAGGTTTTCACACTGTTCAGACAGAATGGAGAAAGGCCATGCAATCAGACTAATCAGCTTTTCTTTGAAGTAGTATCTCCTAGCATTTTTTGAAATGGAGAACTTTTGGAATCAGAGATCCTCAGCAATGAATAATTTCTTTTTATTGGGGGAAAAAAGGTAATAAGAGCTACAGGCTTTGTTTGAACTGGGTAACAATCACAAAAATCCAATCAAAGTGATATAATAAAAAATAAATTTTTCCTAATTGTCTTATAGATGGATAAGTGGATAAACAAAAAGAGGTATATACATACATATAGATACTGCTTTTAAAAGGCAGGAAATTCTGACATACAGTACAAGCTGGATGAACTTTGAGGAATTTATGCTAAGTGAAATATGCCAGTCATAATAAAACATGCCATAAGACCTTACTATATGCAATACTTAGGGTAGTTAAAAATCATAAAGACAGAAAATATAGTGGTGATTGCAGGAGCTAGGAGTGCAAGAGGATAGGAATGATTTTCTTATTTCAGAGTTATAAGATAATTTATACATAAGGGAGAGATTGTGATGATTGTTGTGCAACAGTGTGAATGTATTTAATTCCCCCAACCTGTACACTTAAAAGGAGTTAAGATGGTAAATTTTATGTTATGCATATTTTTCCCCAGTAAAAATGTTTAAAATATAAATTTGGAAACATTTCATGTAAAGTGACTATCAGTAAGAGAGAACTCTGGTGATCTTCCACATTTTTATTCCATTTTTTCCATAATTTCAAAAAATGTCCCCTATGTAAAGCTTTGTGTGTTTTTTTTTAATTTTTATTTATTTATTTATTTATTTAATTACAATACTGTATTTGTTTTGCCATACATTGACATGAATCAGCCACAGGTGAACACAATCTCCCAATGCCAAAGCCCCCTCCCACCTCCCACCCCACACCATCTACCTGAATCATCCTGTGCACCAGCCCCATGCATCCTGCATCCTGCATTGAACATAGACTGACGCTTTGTTTCTTACAAGATAGTATACATTTTCAATGCCATTCTCCCAAACCATCCCACCCTTTCCCTCTCCCCCAGAGTCCAAAAGTCCGTTCTATACCTCTGTGTCTCTTTTGTTGTCTCACATATAGGGTCATCATTACTATCTTCTAAATTCCATATATATGTGTCAGTATACTGTATTGGTGTTTTTCTTTCTGGCTTACTTCACTCTGTATAATCGGCTCCAGTTTCATCCATCTCATTAGAACTGAGTCAAATTTATTCTTTTTAAGGGCTGAGTAGTACTCCATTGTGTATATGTACCACCACTTTCTTATCCATTCATCTGCTGATGGACATCTAGGTTGCTTCCATGTCCTGGCTATTATAAACAGTGCTGCACTGAACATTGGGGTACATGTGTCTCTTTCAATTCTGGTTTCCTTGGTGTGTATGCCCAGCAGTGGGATTGCTGGGTCATAAGGCAGTTCTATTTGCAATTTTTAAGGAATCTCCACACTGTTTTCCATAGTGGCTGTACTAGTTTGCATTCCCACCAGCAGTGTAAGAGGGTTCCCTTTTCTCCACATCCTCTCCAGCATTTATTGCTTGTAGACTTTTGGATCGCAGCCATTCTGACTGGTGTGAAATGGTACCTCATTGTGGTCTTGATTTGCATTTCTCTGATAATGAGTGATGTTGAGCATCTTTTCATGTGTTTGTTAGCCATCCATATGTCTTCTTTGGAGAAATGCCTATTTAGTTCTTTGGCCCATTTTTTTTATTGGATCGTTTATTTTTATGGAGTTGAGCTGCATAAGTTGCTTATATATCCTTGAGATTAGTTGTTTGTCAGTTGTTTCATTTGCTATTGTTTTCTCCCATTCAGAAGGCTGTCTTTTCACCTTGCTTATAGTTTCCTTTGTTGTGCAGAAGCTTTTAATTTTAATTAGATCCCATTTGTTAAAGCTTTGATTCATCCTGCTTTGTGAGGATTTGCAAATAATTCTAAGTCTGGAAGAATTAGGTGTAGGGATTGAAATGCCAGTTGGATAAAAATTGACTTAAATTTTCACAAATTTTAAGAGACTTATCTGGATCACATAAGACACTGTGTGGACTCAGGTACTTGGTTAGTATAAAAGAGAGTACAGAGCATGCTATAGCTGAGTTTAAAAAATAAATAAATAACAACTTGGTAGAAATGAATAAAAACTGTACTGAATCCATTCAGTATTACTCTCAGTATTTTTCTCTATGGGCTTCCCTTGTGGCTCAACTGGTAAAGAATCTGCCTGCAATGTGGGAGACCTGGGTTCAATCCCTGGGGAGGGAAGAGTCCCCTGGAAAAACTGTAAGTGAAGTCGCTCAGTCCTGTCCGACTCTTTACAACCCTATGGACTGTAAACTATCATGCTTCTCCGTCCATGGGATTTTCCAGGCAAGAGTACTGGAGTGGGGTGTCACTGGCTTCTCCAGAGGATCTTCCCAACCCAGGGATCGAACCCAAGTCTCCTGCATTGTAGGCAGACGCTTTACCATCTGAGCCACCAGGACTAGGGAAAGGCTACCCACTCTAATATTCTGGCCTGGAGAATTTCAAGGACTGTATATAATCTCAGTTCAGTTCACTACAGTCGCTCAGTTGCTCAGTCGTGTCCGACTCTGTGCGACCCCATGAACCGTGCCCCACGCCAGGCCTCCCTGTCCATCACCAAGTCCCGGAGTTTACTCAGACTCACTCCCATTAAGTCAGTGATGCCATCCAACCATATCATCCTCTGTTGTCCCTTTCTCCTCCTGCCTTCAGCCTTCAATCTTTCCCAGCATCGGGGTCTTTTCAAATGAATCAGCTGTTCGCATTAGATGGCAAAAGTATTGGAGTTTCAGCTTCAGCATCAAGCCTTCCAGTGAATATTCTGGACTATGTAGTTGCAAAGAGCTGGACATGACTGAGCGACTTTCACTATTTTCCTTCAATTTGTTTACGTTATAATGGGTTAAGAGTGATTATGTATGTGTCTGTATTCTGCTCTACAGCAATAATTTATAGATTTCCTTACCATTCACATTTTTATTCCTGTTTACTAATGAATTGATTATTGTTTTCATGAAACTCAATTGCAAAATTGAGTGGAATTTAAAGAACTTATACTTTCCTTTCTTGTCTAATTTCTCACACTTAGAGAAAGCTAGGAAATTAAAGGAAGATGTTTATAAGTAACTGAAAATGATGTATTCAAGTTTCCCCTTTCATACCATTTTTTAAAAAAGAAGTTTTAGACATGTCTTCCCTCTCCTGTTGGTTCCCCTCACTATGCCACTTTTATTTTAAAGTTCAGAGCAAAGGTAGGAGAGAGTCTGCTAGTTACAGTGAAGGGTTGGGGCAGGGGAGCTGACATCCCTACAGTGAACTGGGGAAAGATGAATAAGGAGATCAAGCTGCTAACCCACTTAGCAATCTTTCAAGCCTAGATTGTTGCAGGCAGCCCTATGCAACTTTTACTTAATTCTTTGCTGCCTGGCAAGAACAAATTATGTTCTATTTAGAGGTGATTCTTTTGGCAATTGTAGGTGCTCTTTCTAAGCAGGGAAGAGAAAATGGAAAGGAAATTATGCAGTGACATTTCTCTTAAACTTCTTTAAGTATAAGCAAGGGAAATACATAAAAGGAATAAAAAAACACCTTGATTAAAAATGTACAAAAGAAAGTTATCTCAAAATTAGATGTCCTGATCATCCTCTTTTATTCTCCTAGCTCCTCACACTTTATTAAACTAAGATTTTTGTCTAGGTAGCTTTAAAAATATATTCTCTGTGCAGTCAGTTCAAATTCTATACCCAGGAGTAGAACACAACATCATAAGAGCTACCTATATGTCCAAGTTACTAGTTACTTTACTAATAATTATTACTAGTTATACTTTGTCAAAGTGTGTTTTCCAGAATGGAGACATTTACTTTACCAGAAAAAATACAATGATAAAACTAAAGGCTTTTAAAAGCAATAAAATGTTGGATAACCAACACTTTATTTCTGAAGTTGAGTTACATAATTGTAAATATCAAATATTTTATTGAAAAAATGTGCTGTGTATTTTTAATGGAATAAATACACATCTGTGGTTCCTTATGGTTATATGATTGCCAGAGATATTTATGGTTGTATGATTGACAGAGAGCTTCCTCTTTGAATCGGTAGAGAAAAATAAATTAATATTATGCAGTTTTGTAGCATTCTTATGAAGTTATAAATTATTCCAATTAATCCACACAGCAGATTCAGACATTTTACCTGAGGGAGAAAAAAATATTATTTCATTAATAGTAACAATTTAGAATAAGAGTATAATGCATACATGCATGCTAAGTCATTTCAGCTGTGTCCAACTCTACAACACTGTGGACTGTAACCCACCCAGGCTCTTCTGTCCATGGGATTCTCCAGGCAAGAATACTGGAGTGAGTTGCAATGCCCCCCTTCACAGGATCTTCCCCACCCAGGGATCAAATCCGTGTCTCTAATGTCTCTTGCACTGGTAGGCATAATCTTTACCACTAGCGGTATTTTTATATCGTATCCTAAATCTGGGGACTATGATCAGCCTTCTTTTAGCTTCCCATTGCCATTTATAAGTAAATATGCCTAAAATCCTGTGGGGATAGAAAGTGGAATGGGGAAGGGCACCATTTTAAAATTAATTTTTATTGGAGTATAGTCACTTTCTTGAGAAGCAAATTGCAACCCACTCTAATATTCTTTCCTGGAGAATCCATGGACAGAGGAGCCTGGTGGGCTACAGTCCTTAGGGTCGCAGAAAGGTGGGCATGACTGAGCAACCAACACACACATACACACACAGTTGCTTCACAGTGTTAGTTTGTATTGTGCAACAAAGTAGATCAGCCATGTGTGTAAATATGCTGACTCTTTTTGGATTTCCTTCCCATTTAGGCCACCACAGAGCACCGAGTAGAGTTCCCTGAACTATGTAGTAGATTCACATTTGCTGTTCTTGTTCAGTTGCTAAGTCATGTCTGACTTTTTGTGAGCCCATGGAATTCAGCACACCTGACTCCTCTGTCCTCCACTATCTCCTGAAGTTTGTTCAAATTCATGTCCATCATGTTGGTGTTGCTATCTAACCATCTCATCCTTTGCTACTCCTTTTTCCTTTGGCCTCCAATCTCTCCCAACATCAGAGTTTTTTCCAATGAGTCAGCTCTTTGCAGCAGGTGGCCTAAGTATCAGGTTCTCATTAATTATCTGTTTCATACATATGATCAATAGTTGATATATATATCAATCCTAGTCTCCCAATTCATCCCACCCTTCTCTTCCCCACTTCATGTCCATACATTCTCTATACCCGTATCTCTATTTCTGTTTTGAAAATAAGATCATTTATGCTATTTTTTTAGATTCCACATGTATGCACTAATGCACGATATTTGTTTTTCTCTTTCTGACTTAAATCACTCTATATGATAGACTCTAGGTCCATCCGTGATTCTACAAGGATACGTTTTTAATGTTCTTGACATCCACCACTAGGAACCTTCTCCTTACTCACTGAATTGTGGTGGTGGTGGTTTAGTCACTAAGTCATGTCCGGCTCTTGCGACCCCATGGGCTGTAGCCTGCCAAGCTCCTCTGTCCATGGGATTCTCCAGGAAAGAATACTAGAGTGGGTTGCCATTTCCTTCTCCAGGGGATCTTCCTAATCCAGGAATCAAACCCAGGTTTCCTGCATTGCAGGCAGACTCTTTACCAACTGAGCAATGCTGCCTGTTTATTTCTCAAGTACATCAAAGATTTTAGCTGTGTGCTGTGTGTTTAGTTGCTCAGTGGTGTCCAACTCCTTGCAACCCCATGGACTGTACGTAGCCTTCCAGGCTCCTCTATCCATGAGGATTCTCTGGGAAAGAATACTGGAGTGGGTTGCCATGCCGTCCTCCAGGGGGTCTTCCCAACCCAGGGACCCAGATCCCTGGCATAGCTTTCTATGCACATTCTTTACCATCTGAGCTACCAGGGAAGTCCAAAGATTTTAGCAAGTGACTCCAAATCATCTTAACTCCATGCAAGTCATTGCCTAACTGACTCTAAATAAATATTTGTTAATGATCTCATTAAACACTCTTGCATACTAATATCCTGACCTCCTCAAATCTACTGAACTTCCTCAGTGTTTGCTCTAATCCTAAAAAAACAGGTCTTATTGTGACAAATTTTGTATTCCTAGGTATGTTTTTGTCTATTTTGTGTGTTCCATCCTCATTTGTCCTACATGATTATTCTATTCTTGCATCTGTTAATATAAATTAAAATTAATTACTTGATTATATCAGTTAAGAGTATGTAATATGGAACCTATATTTCTGGGCTCCAATCTCAGGCCTGTCTAAGCCCTATTACTTACTGTATAATGTTTTGCAAGTTAATAATCTTCTCAGGCCTCAGCTTCCTCATCTGTAGTAGTTTCCTTCCTTTTGTCATGAGAAATAAATAGCTTAGAACAATGTCTGCTACATGATTAAAATGGTGCTATACCTAAACCATGACTAACTGTTTAACATGCTAGCTGATAAGGACTTCTGCAAATGAAAACAATAGCTATATATGCAATAGTTTACAGATCATTAATTTTTTTCTATAAATAATAACTCAGTTTCCAGATCTATCTAGTAGTTCATCAACAAGAAACTCCATTGAAATATCTCATTGATGGAGTCCTATTTAAAAAGTATATTATGAATCCATTAATCTTGAAAGGTAGTTTGTGTGTTGTGAACTTCAAAGGCAAATTAATGAGAACATTTTACACCGAGACATTTTAGGCTTATTACTTACTGTAAAGCTTTTGGGGTCACTTTCTTATAACAATCATCAATTTAAAAATCATATTTTCATTCCTTAGGCTTACAGTGGCATTTTAGAAATGTGCCTATTTGTTAACGTGGTTGTTTCGATTTTAAGTATGAGGGCTTGGGGGAGAAAAAAAAAATATATATATATATATATATAAACAGCTAAGTCCCTTTGGCAGGTGAAAAATGATAGAGACATAAGATGAGACTCTGGCTGTTATGCCTAAAAGAGTCTGTTTAATGTAGTGCCGTGGACCTACCTAATCTTTTCCAATATGTTTCCCATTTTTCTTTGTTATCTGTCTCTGTGATGTCTCATCTCTCCACCTGACTGCTACAGGCTAGCAATCTGTAACAAACACTCACTCTCAATCTTTAGACATAATAAAAAAAGGAGACTACAAGATTAATGGCCCAAGCCATAATTATAAAGTCTCAAACCACAGATATTATAAGACCTTTCCAATTTTACTCAGGGTGGAAGAAGCTGGGTTATCACTATAGTGTGAAGATAATGGCCTCTTAGTGAAGAAAATGTTGAGTTATTTGATCTGGGAAGCTGGCTGTGTTTTGAGTACTGCTAGGAACTGTGGAGAGGAAATTATTTCTTCCCTTAAGGAGATTGTAATAATTTCATCCGTTTCAATTGTCTCATGATAATACCTACTACTACTACTACTAAGTCGCTTCAGTCGTGTCCGACTCTGTGCGACCCCATAGACGGCAGCCCACCAGGCTCCTCCGTCCCTGGGATTCTCCAGGCAAGAACACTGGAATGGGTTGCCATTTCCTTCTCCAATGCATGAAAGTGAAAAGTGAAAGTGAAGTCGCTCAGTCGTGCCCGACTCTCGTGACCCCATGGACTGCAGCCTACCAAGCTCCTCCATCCATGGGATTTTCCAGGCAAGAGTACTGGAGTGGGGTGCCATTGCCTTCATTCATAGGGGAGATAGATCTATATTGGAATTGTCAAGTAGAAGGCAGATGAAAATAGGATGCTCATGGAGACCATGCCATACACAGATATTGGGAATTTCATGCTGTTCATCATGAAATAGAACCTGTATATCACTTCTTAAGTAATGAGTACTCTGACAGGATATAAACAACAAATGTGGGAATACGTGAGGTCTTCTTTTCCCACCTGCTCAAACATTCTGTGTCTGCCAGCCTGATCTTTCCAGTGCACTGGATCAAACTGTCCCTCATTCCTACACATACAAACACACACACACACACACACACAGAGTCTCCCTAGAATGTCATATTGTACACTTAGGATATAAGTGCATTTAAAAAAATGGGCAGAGAATCATTTCACCAGAGATTTGGATGGAAAAAAATCAGTTTAGGGAGAATGTCAAAGTCAGTCAATGCCATAATAATAACACAATGAGAAAAGAGTAGATAATTGAAAACTTTGTGATGGAAGAAGGCATGAAGAGAGAGAGAGAGACAAAGAGAGAGCTTGGAGGATAGGGTTGTAGTGAATGAAAGACTTAAGAGAGTGAGAGCTAATATTTAGAATTGTGGCCATGCGCAAAACTTTGGATCCCATTTAAAATACCCTTTGGGAGGAGTAAAGTTCTTTCATGTGAATTTTGGCTGTTGAGCCATGCTTCTCAAATGTGAGACCACTCATAAACTCAACATGTACCCGGTTATGATTCCTTGGGGATCCCTTAGCACCTCTGACTAGCAGTCTCAAAAATGAGCATTATGGGATGGGCAGAGACCCCACCATCAATGAAATGTAATTGTCTGCAGTAATTCAAAGAATTGTGTCTCTGTATGTTTCTCTTTTGTCACATACTTTGAAATATTCTCTGCCCCCTCTCCCTCCTTTCATGTAACTGAGCTGAAATAGTCAAGAGTGTGGTATTTCAGTAGTAGAGGGAGATTTAACTGCTTTTGGATTATTAGTAACATTCCTGTTGATACTATGGCTTCTCAATGCTTGCAGAGACCTCTGAAACCCACTGTTCCTGTCTACAAAGCCTATCAAAGTTCCTAAGATGTCACAAGTTCCCTCTTTCCCATAGCTTGATTTTGATACCTCACTGATCGTTTCGACTATCTGCTGTCCGTCTCCAGATTATATCATTTGTCTTCTGTATTACCTCTGCTGACCATCTCCATCTCTGTCTCTCTTTGTTTTTCTTTATATTTTTAAATACAATATTGTGAGGGAGGGAGAAAGGAAATAATACAGATTGATGCTTATTGCATGCCAGGTACTTTGGATATATCATTCAACTTAATCACCTCTAACATATATAGGAAGCAAGTATCATCATCTATATTTTATAAATGAGGAAAGTCAACTCAGGTAAAGTTTGTTGCGTAAGGTCCCATCAACTGTAAGTAGTGAATACTGAACATGGGATTGACATGTGCACACTGCTATGTTTAAAATGAATAACCAATAAAGACCTACCATATGGCACAAAGGAATTCTATTCAATATTAAATAATAACTTGATTTAGTCTTTTTGGGAAAAGCCTTGGAGAGAGAGAACAGAGGAGCCTCGTGGGCTATAGTCCATAGGATAGCAGAGTCAGACAAGACTGAAGCAACATAGCACAAGCACAATACACACACACACACACACACACATATTTAATGTTTAAAGAGAGGTCAATTTAGTAGAAAATATGATTGATTTAGTTGCTATTATCTATTAAGTTTCAACTGCCCATATGCTATACAGGTTATGATAACCAACTAGCAGTTATATATATAAATACAAAGGTCAAAAGTAAATCTGGCCTGGAGAGCAAATCTGATTTATGGGAGTCAGATTTTTGTTTTTGCTTGCTTCCAAGTTTATACCTAGGCTTTGAATATTGATTCTGTCAAAGACACTACCTTTTAATATCGATAGATAGATCATATATTTTTAACTTACCTTACACTTAGTGATTTATTAGCTAACAATATTAATGATCACTAGTATTGTAGTTTCTAACTTTTGTTAGAAATACATGTTTTCTATGTTCTGTTTACTAATGGTTCTCAATGTAATCATTAGTAATACTTTATAATGTTTAACATGCTTAATTGAGTTCCATGGACAGAGGAGCCTGGTGGACTAAGTCCATGGGTGGCAAAGAGTTGGAGACAACTAAGCAACTAAAATTTTTACAGTTGTATTCTAGAAACTGATATATGATATTTTAAAAAATAAACAAATCATTTTTACTTATTTAAAAGACTGAATGCAAATAAAAATGACTTCAGTTCAGTCGCTCAGTCATGTTGGACTCTGCGACCCCATGAACCACAGCACCCTAAGCCTCCTTGTTCATCACCAACTCCCAGAGTTTACCCAAACTCATGTCCATTGAGTCAGTGATGCCATCCAACCATCTCATCCTCTGTCATCCTCTTCTCCTCTAGTGCTCAATCTTTCCAAGCATCAGGGTCTTTTCAAATGAGTCAGCTCTTCACATCAGGTAGCCAAAGAATTAGAGTTTCACCTTCAACATTAGTCCTTTCAGTGAACACCCAGGACTGATCTCCTTTAGAATGGACTGGTTGGATCTCCTTGCAGTCCAATGGACTCTCAAGAGTCCTTTCCAACACTACAGTTCAAAAGCATCAATTCTTTGGCACTCAGCTTTCTTTATAGTCCAACTCTCATATCCATACATGACTACTGGAAAAACCATAGCTTTGACTAGATGGACCTTTGTTGACAAAGTAATGTCTCCGCTTTTTAATATGCTGTCTAGGTTGGTCATAACTATCCTTCCAGGCAGTAAACGTCTTTTAATTTCAAGGTTGCAATCACCATCTGCAGTGATTTTGGAGCCCCCAAAATAAATCATCCACTGTTTCCCCATCTATTTGCCATGAAGTGATGGGACCAGATGCCATGATTTTAGTTTTCTGAATGTTGAGCTTTAAGCCAACTTTTTCACTCTCCTCTTTCACTTTCATCAGGAGGCTTTTTAGTTCTTATTCACCTTCTGCCATAAGGGTAGTGTCATCTGCATATAGGAGGTTATTGATATTTCTCCTGACAATCATGATTCCACCTTGTTCTTCTTCCAGGCCAGCATTTCTCATGATGTACTCTGCATATAAGTTAAATAAGCAGGATGACAATATACAGCCTTGATGTACTCCTTTTCCTTTTTGTATCCCAAAGAAAATGACGTCAGAGCTTATTTTTTCTGCATTTTAGCAGGAGTTATAGCAACAGAGTGCAGTAAATGACAATATTGTAAATTGGTTATATGTACAATAGTACTTTTGAATAATAGATTTTTCAGTATTCTGTCTTCTATAAACTGTGTGCTATAATTTTCTGTTACAAAAAATGCTGTCATAATAATTGCTAAAATATATTTATATTTAACTGACAATCATTTTATTGCCATTTACAGTTGAATCAATAAATAGCAGAATCAAAGTAAATGTCAATTAGAAATTTTAAAATGGACAGGAACAAGAGATTTAGACACAAACACACTAAGTGACATGCTATCAAGGAACTAATCTCTTCTTCCATTTAAAAGGTGTTTTCTGTTTTCTTATGGATAAAATGGAACAAATAGTAATACTTATGATGCTATTGTATAAATTAAATGAAATACTATGTGTAAAGCCCTCCATCTACTAGTTAGAATGTAGAAAGTGCTTAATAAATTGTAGATGATGTGGTGAGATTGATGATGTTAATGATGATATCTAGATTGAATTATACAACACAGTGTAAGCCTTAATGTGTGAAATAAACACTTAAGTACAAAAAGCAAAAAAAAAGAACATATAGAGAAGTTAACTCACCTAAGGAACTAAGGAATGACACAGCTAGTAACAGAGAAAGAATTGAAATTCTTACCTGTCCCATGCCAGATAGACTCTGTGTATGTGGGTATCTATCTATTGATATTCACATGAAATACTGATTTAGAACCACACATGGCAGGAATTTATATTGGTCCTGTTAGAGGTCTTATTGTTACTTTTGGCTCATTTTACCTTCCAAGTGCTTATAAAATCTTAAGCTTTACCCTGTGTGAAAACAACCACTGCTTTGTCCAGACTTGTGTCATTTTCAAAAACAGCAAGCATATTCCATTGTTTTATCCAACTCCATGATGAAAAGGTCAAATATGATAGATATGTAGAGAGGCCTTTGACACACTGCTAGAACCAGCACATAAATCTAGGCCCACCAGGACATCAGTCCTTTTATCAAGTGTTCTGATACATACACCAGGCATCTACAGATCCACACATCAGTGTCAGATTCCATCAGTGTTTTCCAGAAGCATATAAAAAGGACATAGTTAAGTTCTTTCTTATATCCAGATCATCCCTCCATAAGCTATAAATCTTCTTTAAAATAAGACAGGAAATTAGTGATATCCTTTTAATGTGTATTTTTTAAAATATATGTACTGATCTCCTACAAACCCTAAGTGTTCCATAAAGCCAAAAGGTTAATTGAATTATAGTATGTCTATATGATGGGAGATAAATACATCTGAAAAAATTACATTTGTTTAATGTCACTTTAAAATGTACAATATAAAATATGAAATATATCTGCTATGAAAATAGCCGATTAAAAAACTATGTAGAGAATTTTATTAATTTATAAACTATATATATAAGTATATATATAATTCAAAAAATGAAAAATATCAAATGCAAAGTTTATGGATGATATTTACCTTATTTTATATTTCTTAATTTTAAATAGTTTGAATTTGAACATGTGTTTGAAGTAAAATCTAGAAAATCCATCTGAAATATTTAATATAAAAATGTAGATAAAAGAAGACCTCATTGAGAGGTGGGATCTGGAGAAATAAGAGAGCAAGTGAACAATTTGACTACAAGCTATCAAAGAAAGAGAGGTCCAGGGAAGAAAAGCATAAAAATTGTAAGTGAGTCATGCACTTTGTTTATCTTCTAGAAACAGCAGGAGTGAGAGTGAGAGGAGTGAACCAGGAAGGGAATAGCAGGAGATAAGGTTATGGCGGCCTGGAAGAGAGGACCAAATATTCTCAGATCTTAGCGACCATTAAAAGGAACTTGGGCTTTTACTTTGAGAAAAATGGGAAGTTATTGGGATTTGACCCGGTCTAAGAACATCATGTGACTCAGTGTTAAGAATCCACCTGCACTGCAGGAGATGCAGGTTTGAACCCTGGGTCAGGAAGCTCCCCTGGAGAAGGAAATGGCAACCCACTCCAGTCCTCTTGCCTGGAGATCCTATAGACAGAGGAGCCTGCTAGGCTACAGTCCATGGCGTCACAAAAGAGTTGGACACAATTTAGGGAATAAACAGCACCACACCAGCTGATATATTGAGAAGAGATGGTAAAGAAGCCAGAGCAGAAACTGGGACACCAGTTTGGAAGTTACTGCATTAATCCAAGCAAGAAGTAATAGTGCTTTAGTGATGTGGGTGGTAGAAAATGATTGAACACTTAGATGTACATGAAAGTTAGAATCAACTGGATATGCTAGTGAATTTGGATCTGGGATATGACAGAAAAAGAGTTGCTGAAAATGACTTCAAAATCTAATGAATCTCTGAAAAGGTTGTGCTGCTATTGTCTGAGATGGAGAAGGCTTTACAGGGATAAATTTTTGGTGGGGGGTGGGAAGATCAGGGATTAAATTTTTTTTTCATTTTATTTTTTAATATAAATTTATTTATTTTAATTGGAGGTTAATTACTTTACAATATTGTATTGGTTTTGCCATACATCAACATGAATCCGCCACAAGTATACGCGTGTTCTGCATCCTGAACCCTCCTCCCTTCTCCCTCCCCCTACCATCCCTCTGGGTCATCCCAGTGCACCAGCCCCAAGCATCCTGTATCATGCATCGAACCTGGACTCGTGATTTGTTTCATATATGATATTATACATGTTTCAATGCCATTCTCCCAAATAATCCCACCCTTTCCCTCTCCCACAGAATCCGAAAGCCTGTTCTATACATCTGTGTCTCTTTTGCTGTCTCGCATACAGAGTTGGACATGTAAATATTCAAACTTTTGCTAATCATACAGGTATAGACATTTTACAAAGAGTTACAAGCATAAAACTCTTCCTACATGGTCTGGATATGTAAATTTTAGAGAATTTAACCTATTAGGATTATATGAGGATTGACTGTGTTAATATACATAAAAATTTTAGAGCATTCCTAAAAATTTCAGCCACATAAGGCTGATCAAGCTGGACACTGCAGACCTCCAAGGGAATATCTAAATAGACTACAGTCTATCCAGGATGGAGGATGCTCTGGGAATGTTCTTGGTAGCCCTGGCTGGTCCATTATAAGTGCTCATAAATCTACTGATCATCACTATTATTGATTGCAAATAGCAAACATATCTAAATATATTCTTTTAAGTCTGCTAGTAAAGTCCTTAGTTCAGACTCCATCTTCTTATATGTTTAGTATGACATTTGACATTGATTGGAACTAATTCTGGTCCTCAGTAGGGGGAATTCTATTCTATGTTCACAGCTATGAACAAATATGAACTGATGCTTTATAATTCCTTAATTTGATAGAAATCTTTGCCATTATCAAATATGAAAGCTCCCAGTTTTTCAGGAAATTTAAAAAAAAAAGTATTATAATGTGAATCATTTTTTTATTGATAGTATCACTTTTCCAAAAATCATAGGAAAAAAAAATCAAGGGAACGTGTTGGCTTCTTTGCTATGGTTCTCTTTAAAGTTTGTCTCTGTTTGTATGCTGGGAAAATATAAAATATACAGAATAGTAGTATCATAGATAGCATTGTATCAGGCCTTTCCATTCAATGAGAAATTAAATTCCTTTAGTAAGAATTCCTTTAGTCTATTCGTTTGACATAATATGTATTAGATTACCTCTGTCGGTCACTCTTTAGATCACACAAGGATATGGATGTAAATAAGTAACAATCTTATGTTCTAAATAGGTTATCATCAAGTTTCTCTTTGACACTGAAATGTATCAGATCAGTCCATTCTCTTAGATTCTGTAGATAGAAACATCTGAACTCAACATGCTAATAGAGCACCTGTTTTCCATTATTATGTATGATTTAAAGAGGTTTTGAAAAATGATACTCATCAGTTTTCCCACCTCACTTTCCCCAGGCTTCTATTTGTACCTGGGGTTTCTGCTATTATCATACCTATGCTAGACTGTGTTTACAGAAGACCTCAGAAGAAACAAAAATTTGCTAAGTAGGCTCAGTATTTTGAAACCTTTGCAATTCTGTGTGCCACATCAGCTTTTCCTCTGTAATCCTCTCTGAGATGGTAATGGACTTGGAGATAACTGTGTGCTTTGATGGTCATAGATTTGTCTTAGGTTGTTGAACTTATGGGGAAAGGGTGGATAGAAGTGTTGAAGAATGAACTTGATATATTTCACCCTTCTGTCAAAAATTACTCTTGATCACATGAATAGGTATGTTACTCTCAATCCTTTCACTTAGGTTGCTTAAAATGAATAACACGATGCTACTTATAAAAATGTTAATGAGGTTGACATGACTTATTTCTTTTTCAACACAGTAATTAGTAAAACAATTTAAACAAGTCTTGTTTTAATTTACTGCTAGATGAAGTGAAGTGAAGTGTTAGTCACTCAGTTGTGTCCAATTCTTTATGACCCCATGAACCCCACCAGGGTCCTCTGTCCATGGGATTTTCAAGGCAAGAATGCTGGAATGGGTTGCCATTCCCTTCTTCGAGGAATCTTCTCAACCCAGGGATCGAACCCAGGTCTCCTGCATTGCAGGCAGATTGTTTACTGTCTGAGCCACCAGGGAAGGTGAAGAATTCCATATAGATGTGTGTGTATATGTATATGTGTGTGTGTGTGTGTATATATATATATATATATATATATATATATATTTAATTTTTAACTTTGTCTTTCTAGTTAGTGAAAATACCTGTTCAATTTTTTTCTAAAGAGCAAAATCTATAATAGTAAAGTTTCCATTCAATAATTAGCTTTCAAATCATAAAGATAGGAAGATTGAATTAAGACTATATGAAAATGTAAAGTAAGTCTGTAGAACAAATTGTGAGGATAAATAAACACATGGCAGTGAGAACTGTCAGATAGGAATAAGGGAAATATTAACATCTGGTAAAAAGATGTTTCTAAATTTCACATTACATTAATATCATTAAAACCTACTAATAATACATCATTTGTTGGAATCATCTTGTGACTTTACTTTCATAAGGGTGATTTATAATTATTTAAATTTGAAAATAAAGGCTATGTATTTTCTACAACTCCAGAGGGAAACAAAAATGCAAATTAATGGAAATATATTCACAAATCAGAGTAAACACTGAAAATGAAACATTGCTAGATTTTCACATTGTTTAATTCTGTACGTTTAGTTACCCAAGCAGCTGCTCAGATCTGTCACAAAATATGGCCGTGATGTTAGTAGAGTTTGGAATTATATGCCAAAGTATTGTACTTTTATCTATATGCTTTGTCGTCGTGGATACATTATCCTTGGAATCCCTGGAATCGCTTTTTAAAGACGGATTTCTATAACCTCATTGCAGACTATGAAATCAGCATTTTGTACAAGCTACTCACATGTCAGCACTAACTTTTAGGAATCATACCCCGACACCTTCTTCTACCTTGCAGGTCAAATCACATCTTTTCAAAGCTCAAAACCTTGACCAACACCATAACACCTGTGCAGAATAAACATCAATGAAGACTTTCAAGATGCTTTATAAGCTCATACTTCAACAACAATTTCTATGCAAATTGCTCAAGGGACCATAAAGTACTCATTATGGCCCCAAAGAGTTGTGCACATCCATGTCTCTGTATCACTGTTTAGGTTAGCCATTCAGCCTGGAGCTCTTCTCCCTCTTCCTCCTTTTCTGCTGGACAAACAAGACAGCCAAGCCCAATTGAAATGCCCGCCTCCTATGGAGATACTTTTTGAAATCATTTTTTCTCTACATTATGCATACCCATGTTTTTGATTATCATATTTATTTGCCTATATTCCTGCCTATTTCCTGGTCCTTGAAAGCTCCTTGAGGGCAGAATACTGACTCATTCATCTTTTTATAGTCTGGTCAAGAAAAGGAACTGTACAGTGTAGACTTTCAAAATATTTCACTTAACTTTTTTAATATATGGTCATAAAAAGATACTGTTCTCTCACTCTTTCTCCAGAAAATGTAGTGTTAAGAAGTCAAGAATGCCAGTTTTTAAAAGAACTGAAAGAAGAATCCAGGGATGTAGCAGCATCACCTTTTAGCTAGGGGCAGTTTGGGGATATAATTTTTTATGGTTGACAGTGGCTTTATATTTTGTAACTCTTCAACTGTCCCAGCATATTACTTGCATAAGGCAGTACAAAGGTGCATATTAAATCCTATCCCTGTTGTCAGGCAGTTTCACAAACAAGCAGAGCTTCCAACATGAATTTATGACTCTTAAAATTATCCATGGACGTGAGTTTGAGTAAACTCCAGGAGTTGGTGATGGACAGGGGGGACCTGGAGTCCTGCAGTCCGTGGGGTCAGAAACAACTGGACATGACTGAATGACTGAACTGAACTGAACTGAAAATTATCAAAGTGGCTTAGGGACTCTAGCTGCTAAAAAGAATACAAAAGCTACGTTTTTAGTAACATCTGTTGGACAAACATAAAAGACTAAATTTAGTCCTATGTGTTAACTTCTCAGTCGCTTCAGTTGTGTCCGACTCTTTGCGACCCCATGGACTGTAGCCCACTAGGCTCATCTGTCCATAGGATTTCCCAGGCAAGAATACTGGAGTGGGCTGCCATTTCTTCCTCCAGGGCGCGAGCATGAGCATGATGCATAATGGACAGACAACAAGAGGTGATTGCCTGTGAATTGAAATAACACTTATATGCAATAATCAGCACTTATTTTTAAATTATTTAAGTGACAGAATTTAAAAAAAAATTTTGTTTTGTAAAGATCTTCAACTGAGTCATAATGACAGGAAATAGAAATATTAATTTAAATAACTACGCTATCACTAAAGTGAATAGAAACATCACATTCTTATTTTTAAGAAGTGGATTTTCCCAAATAGTTTTAAAAGAATTATCACAATAAATAATGGAAAAAAATGATGTAGTTGATTGAAACATGGAGATAGGCAGATTTTGATAGCATTGGAAGAAGCTCAGTGCACCTAAATGTTTCACCTATTTACATAAGCTAGTGTCTAGTTTCTCTTTTTCCTATCCTCCTTTTTAAAAACAAACTACTGGAGAAGTTGACTGAGTGGATCACAATAAACTGTGGAAAATTCTGAAAGAGATGGGAATACCAGACCACCTGACCTGCCTCTTGAGAAACCTATATGCAGGTCAGGAAACAACAGTTAGAACTGGACATGGAACAACAGACTGGTTCCAAATAGGAAAAGGAGTATGTCAAGGCTGTATATTGTCAGCCTGCTTATTTAACTTATATGCAGAGTACATCATGAGAAATGCTGGGCTGGAAGAAGCACAAGCTGGAATCAAGTTTGCCGAGAGAAATATCAACAACCTCAGATATACAGGTGACAGTGAAGAGGACCTAAAAAGCCTCTTGATGAAAGTGAAAGAGAAGAGTGAAAAAGGTGGTTTAAAGCTCAGCATTCAGAAAACTAAGATCATGGCATCTGGTCCCATCACTTCATGGGAAATAGATGGGGAAAGAGTGGAAACAGTGTCAGACTTTATTTATTTGGGCTCCAAAATCACTGCAGATGGTGATTGCAGCCATGAAATTAAAAGACGCCTACTCCTTGGAAGGAAAGCTATGATCAACCTAGACAGCATATTCAAAAGCAGAGACATTACTTTGCCACCAAAGGTCCATCTAGTCAGGGCTATGGTTTTTCCAGTAGTCATGTATGGATGTGAGAGTTGGACCGTGAAAAAGCTGAGCATCAAAGAACTGATGCTTTTGAATTGTGGTGTTGGAGAAGACTCTTGAGAGTCCCTTGGACTGCAAGAAAATCCAACCAGTCCATTCTAAATGAGATCAGTCCTGGGAGTTCTTTGGAAGGACTGATGCTAAAGCTGAAACTCCAATTCTTTGGCTACCTCATGTGAAGAGTTGACTCATTGGAAAAGACTCTGATGCTGGGAGGGATTGGGGGCAGGTGGAGAAGGGGATGACAGAGGATGGGATGGCTGCATGATGTCACTGACTCTATGGACATGAGTTTGAGTGAACTCCGGGAGTTGGTGATGGCAGGGAAGCCTGGCATGCTGCAATTCATGGGGTCGCAAAGAGTCGGACACGACTGAGTGGCTGAACTGAACTGGAGATATAGTTTATAAAACAAAGTGACACTAAAATATTATTGACATATACAGTTTCTTTTCCCCAAGAAATCGGGCATCCTGTGGTACTGCTCACCTGAGAATAGATGACAGAAAGAAGGTTTTGAGTAAGACAGTAAGACAATAAGCCATAGTTAAAGTATTAGCATTTCTGTTGGGACACAAACAATAAGAGGCCACATTTATTCTCTCCACTGGAATGCTCTGGGCAGATCTCATTTTAGGTTTTATGTAGATAAATCATATATGAGGAACATAGTGGTCTGCGGAGCTACCAGGCTTTACACTGGGAATGATCCACCACAACCTGGCTTTGTCTAACTCTTTCTTCTTGAGCTGGGGGAGTGGGGAGTGGCTATTGAAAAAAATCAGATATATTGACTTTTTTCTTTAAACACATAGAGAGTGAACAACAGATATAACATAACCAAAACCTTTCCCCTCATAATAATGCTGAATTAAGCCTGAATTTTCTTAGAATAGTAACCATGTCTGTTTCAGCTTAATTCCAATATTTCTCATAGTTCCAGATATACAGATACAGACGGTATTCAAGAAATAATTACAAATAGATGGACGAGAGGAAAATAGGGGAAAAACTAGCATAATTATTTTTCCCTAGTTCTGGATGAATAATTACTAAGGAGACACTTCTGGGCAGCAAAAATGTTGGAGAAAAAAAGCTAAAAACAGATTTAAAAAAAATTAGACATAATAGTCCCTAAAACTACCTGCATCATGTTGCTAACTTGTGGTCGACTCTTTGCAACACCATGGACTGTACCCTACCAGCCCTCTCTGTCCATGGGATTCTCCAGGGAAGCATATTGAAGTGGGTTGCCGTTTCCTTTTCCAGGGCATCTTCCTGACCCAGAGCTCAAACCTACGTCTCCTGCCTTGGCAGGAGGATTCTTTTCCACTGAGTCACCTGGGACGCTCCCTAAAACTACATTACTTAGTTGTCTGCAAGAATCAAACCAAGTTAGCCCAAGTGCTCAGTATCACACAGTTTTGAAAACCAAAAGCTGAACTGCTGAGTGCCTGAATGGATACCAAAAGGCTCAGAGATCTAGAAACAGTGAAATGAAGGACAGGACAGAAGGAGCAGCCACTGATTTGGGAGCAGCAGGTTCAATTCACGGTCCTCCAGCACCCTTGTCATTATAGAACTTGAAATGTGTGGGCCAAGTGGTCACCTTCAATTGGTTTCCGAAAGAGAGGGAGGGAATCTAAGTCTGAGTAAAACCTTGGAAAAGAAGCGTTGTTAGGTTCCTCTTTTAGGAGTGATTAATATTTTTGTTTTAATATGAGTGAAAAATGGAAACTACCAAATAAAATGTCTTAACAGCACATAGACATCATAGATAAATTATTAATATTTAAAACTTCTGTGTGTGTGCAGGCACTGTCTCACTTATGCCCAACTAAATGTGTCTTGCCATCACATTTTGATAAGAATCATAAAAAAATTTCTAGTAATACTTCTTTTATATTAAATATGAGAGTAGGCCTTGAAATTGTAAATTGAAACTGCAAGAATAAGATTAAAAATATGTAATCCAATTAAAAGGGATCCATTGAATATTTTAACAAGTCTAATGTTACTCAGCATATTTTAACAGCTACAGATAGTTGTTCATTCACAATAAATAAAGCTAAATATTTTATTAAAACCAAACACTATTAGAGAAGTCATAGATTAAAGGATAGATCATCCTCTGCTTCAGACAATTAAGAGACTACTTAATGGGTCAATTTAAAGGATTTTAACATCTCTAAAGAAATACATTAACATTTTAAACTACTTTCTCAAAAAAGTTTGTACTCAGAAAAAGTTTGCAATGCTTTCCATTTTGTCTCACAGTCCTTTCTAATTTCCGCTGGTATAAATCAATTTAGATTTATTAGCTTTATACAAAAGAACTCCAGTCAGTTTTTAATAATAATTATCATTATCACTGATTAAAGTTATATTGTTCAGGCCAGATGGAGTTCTTTTCCTGTCAGCTAGTATGAGCTTGCATTATGTAGTTATAATGTGTTTGGATTTAAATAAACAGATGGCAGAGTGACAGGATATTATATGCTGGTGATGTCAGTAGCAGTGCTTCACAAACAGAATAGCTTTAAATCAATTCCGTTGGGGCCACTTTTAAGAGTGTGGCTGGGATTGAGTTTACGTATCACATTAATTTGAAAATAGTGCCATTCACTTGTGGAAGAGTAGACCAGTAGGGTGGTCTGAGGTTCAGCCTTTGAAATGTATCTGCTGAATCTGTCCCTTACCCTTTAACATGCTAGGTCCACACAGTCTCATAAAGAGAAACAAGAACAAACAAACAAAAATGCCCCAGTTGTAAGAACTTCCACATCCAAAAAGAAATAAAAATTAAAATAAGAATTAAAAACTGTGAGTCAAGGAAAGATGGAAACTTTTGATATAACCTTATTCCATAATTTTTACAATGTAATTAGCTATGTTAAAATGAACATCTTGATAGGCATGTCGCCATTCACAATTTATATTAGAAAATTAACAATAAAGGTTTAATAGTGTGTTATAGAAATGCTTTTATCTTTGATACATTTTCATGTCCACTTTTCCCTAAAGATAAGCCCATTCCATCTCCTTGTACTCAGAAAAGTTTAGAGTGAACCTATGAAATTCAACAGCAGACTTCAAGGGAAGTCATTATACATGATTTCTTCTAGCTAATACTCTTTTGTTGTGATTGTAGGGAATTTCTCTGTGAGATAGCTTTTTTCACTGAGTCCAGTACCCATAGTAGCATCATTAAAAGGCAAATGAGGCCACAGGAAATAAAGGCTGATATCTGAGTAAGAAAGTAGTACCAATAAAAATTTTAGAAGAGGATATTAGAACAATAATTGAAGTTAAACTTTCAAGAATAAAATAATTGTTTTCAATACTTGAAATATTTATATAAAGGTGTTGGTTTGAAAATTGTTACCTGTACACAAAGAGCAAGGAGAGATGGAAGAAAGAGGCAGCCCACACCAGATTTGTAGGTGACAAGTTTCATAAGCTAGGGGACTTATATATGAGACTTGTCTTGGGCAGCAGCAAGATAAGTGTATTTCAGCATCCGCCTGTCAGAGTCTTAAAAGTTTGCATCAAGGTCTTAACTAAATTTGGTCACTTACTTAGTCCAGATGGTCTCAACAACACCTTTCTCTCTCAAGGCTATGTCCTTGAAACAGCTGCTAGCATGAGAATAGTCAGAGGGACATACATTTCAAGGACAGGGGAGCAGGTGAGAAGCCTCTGATCGCCCAGGTTCAGCTTACAGGTGAACTCAGATGCAAGCTCTGAACGTCCTCCTCCACAAGGATATAACTAATATTGTTTCATAACTATAAATGGAAAATAACCTTTAAAAATTGTGAATCATTGTGACATACACCTGAAACTTATTAATACTGTACATTAATTATACCTCAAGAAAAAGTTTTAAAAAGACAAAGTGCAAACTGATGGTTACCAAAGGGGAAGGGGAGGGATAAATTAGGAGTTTGGTGTTAAAATATACACTGCTGCTGCTGCTGCTGCTGCTGCTGCGTCGCTTCAGTTGTGTCTGACTCTGTGTGACCCCATAGATGGCGGCCCACCAGGCTCCCCCGTCCCTGGGGTTCTCCATGCAAGAACACTGGAGTGGGAAAATATACACGTTACTGTATAAAAAACAGATAACAAGCCAGGACTTTGTGTGTAGCGTATAAGTGATACTCAATATCTTGTAAAAACTTGTGATGAAAGAGAATGTAAATATATATATACATACATGCACACACACATACACACATATTTGTACAACTGAATCTCTTTGCTGTACACCTGAAACTAATACAACATTGTAAATCAGCTATATTTCAATATTTTTTAAAGATATAAAAGACCTTTGACAAAAAGAGATAAATTATGTAAACAACCTTTTTTTCTGAAGGTTTATCCTATGTTTGTAATATATTTTTGTTTTCATAGACTCCACCTTCTTTTAAACTATTGATCTAATCCTTAATGTCTGTTGATATTAGTGGGCTGTGAACTTTTGAATTTATATCAAGTAGAAAAATCAGTAGAATAAAAATATTCAGTAGTCGAAGTGAAGCTTACTTCACATAAATATTTACTTCTGACTATCCAGGAGCATTCACAAAGTCATGTATTTCCTTTTCTTGTAAAATGGTGAGAGGATTTTGAATATCAAGAGATTGTATTTCTTTGCTTCATATGTATTTGGCATTCAAATTTTGCTACTTAAGTGGGCATTTTATGAGCTATGTTTCAACCCTAGTATGACATAAAAATCCTCATAAAGAAGTGGGACTGTTTCCTTTGAGATGTTAGCTCCTAGTCAGAGTGAAAGATTAAAGATTATAATACACACATGCTTTTTCCTATTCTACAGGTGGACGTTGCCATAAGTCCTGTACTGGCCGATGCTGGGGACCCACAGAGAATCATTGCCAGACTTGTAAGTGTTCAACAGTGAGAAAACATAGGCTTGAAATGGTCAAGTAATTTTAATAATTGAAGCTTTTCACACTTCTGGTTATCAGAAACCTGAAAATGAGCTTTGCTTCTGTGTGATAGACTAGTTTCTATGTAAATAAACTGCCTAATTCCATTGCTTTCAAGTGAAACATATATTCATTTCTTATATTTCTTTGTGGTTTCTAGATTAATCATACAGCACAGATGTAGTGATATTAACAATGACCTCATAGTCTGTTCATCAGAGGAAGCAGGAAATCTAAATGTATACAAAGTGATAATTAACTGAATTTCAGGCCATTTCAGTGCTTTTCCCAAAGAGTAGCCTGACTATCCACTCACTGGAGAAAGAAAAAGGAAAAGGATACTGTGTACACACTGTTCTTGGCACAGAGGTTAAAAACTGTGTGAATTATAAATATAATTCACTATTAAATACAATGTATCTTAGTATATATTATTTTTATATTAGTTATTAAGATGAATATGAGGATGATATCACTGCTAAGATATTTAAAAACAAAGTATACTGAACATAAAGACAAATATCTAATGTTTTAACATTCTTAAAGTTGTGATGCTTAAATCAACACTGAATTTTTGCTAATCTTAAGGATAAAATTTTCTTTTAAAAGAAATAAAATGCTTCATATAAATGGTAAAAAATTTTCTTCCTGCTGTAATAACAACAGCTGAAATAATAAATGGAAAGAAGTGTAGAGGCTATTTGAAATGTATTTTTTTTAACATAGAAAACACAAAAAATATTTTTAAAAAATTTAAACATACAAATATTAGATATTGTGGAAATTTCTTATACTGTTGGATGAAAGTGTAGACTTAAGTTATTTAAGAAAAGCAATGTTTTATGGAAGCAATATTTTGGCAAGAATTTTAAGCAGGATTCTAAAGTAATATTGGATTACTGTGTGAAATGCATTTACTGTGATAGTGGACAAAATGTTTTAATGGCATCCTACAAATACAGGAGAGCCTCACTCTACATGTCCCAAGCAAAGAATAATTATTCAGCAGACAATGTTAATAATACCAAAGTTTAAGAAGTCCTATAATAGATAATTAATCCAGGCTGGGCCAATCAGATTCTCTTTCTAGAGAATCTGAACTTGGGATCGACAGGTGCTGGTTACACCACGTCAGAAACTTAAAGAGAGATTAAACTTAGTTGAGATGTCTGTTTTGGAGCCATGTCTATTAATGAGAAGGAGAAATAACCAGTCCTCAGTGACACCGAAAAATAAATCAGCCATGCAGAGGCAAAGGATAATTGGAGAGAAAAAGATTTTAACCATTTTTGCTTCCTTGCTCTCCGGTCTTCCTGATGTCCAAATGTACTTCTTTCTTTGGGGACCTTAATAAATGCAATATTCTAATACATTTGAACTAGTTTTGTTACTTGCCACTAAGCTGGGGGTGGTAGAGAGTCTTGAGTAAGACAGTTATCAAGCCATAGCTCATGTTATCAAATCATCAGCCACACAGTCATTTAATTCACCTAATTTTCCAGCATGGAAATTAAGCTCACTAGAATAACGTAAAATTGGCTTAATGGTCACTATGCCTATTCCAAAGAGTCTATCAAATTTAAATTCCACATTTACTTATATCTGATATATGGAGACTCAAATTTTAGAATAATATTCATTTGCATGGATTTTTATAGTTTATAAAATATTTCCATTTTAAAATTTATTTTTACAATATTTCTATTATTTAAAGAAGTCAGTTATCATTAACCTCATTCCTCAGTCGGGGAAGTGTAAACAGGAAATATTTAAGAGAGTTGTTAAATTTACACAAGTATTAACTGAGATTTCTACCTAAATGTCCTGAACCTAAGAATAATACTATTTCCTCTATACCATATTGCATAGCAGTTTAGGGGGATAAGGACACTGGACTTATACTCAGCCAGATGATAAAAATCTCAGTTGTTTCTACTTTCTAGCATGAGAAAGTGATTTAATTTTTCTAAACCTCAGTTACCATATCTATAAAATGGAGATATTAAACTTACCTCAGAGGGTTACTTCTTTGGAATCAAATTCAATACAATAATAATCTGGTTGATATGTTTAAATATTTTTGCTATATACTAAGGACCTAGTAAATAATAGGTAATATTATAATAAACTAGAAGAGATACTGTTATAAAACTTAATCCAACTTAAATCTGAGTGAATACATGTCAGAGCAAAACTGCAGACCACTTCCACCTTGTGAATGATGCTGACATAGGTGACTGGGGAATAAATAGCCAAAACACTGGAGTGAAGAGAAGGCTGCTTGCCCTTATCACTCACTTCTGTTCTCCGTTTCCTCCTTTGAGTCACTTGAAAGATAAATTACATACCCATATTTATAGAACCCAGCATCCTGAGGCAAAATGTATTTTGGAAGACAAAGATGTACTTATTGTAAGACCTGAAGTTTAGAAGTACAATCAGAAATTTTGAGAGTAGACTTTATGAGAGATTCTATATAGATATTAGACATCTAGAGAGCTCATGGTGAAGTAATATCCATGAGGAACTTTTTTCAAAAGAAATGTAAAATTTTCCTAGCTTCCTTTAGATTGCTGATAGCCCTTCTATTAAAATATATTACTTACCCTTACACCCACTTCAGATGTACTTATCTCTGAGCCCTGATTAAACTTTCTAAAAATCAGAAAACAAGCTGGGCAAATTTTTGAAAATATCCTGCTTTTATTGACTGAGCATACAAAAATGAATTTTAGGATCTTTTAGACATCATCTTTATCATTTACAAATGATTTCTTTCCTTATGACTGAAACAAATTCACTTCAGTAAGGTTTCTCTGGAGGTATTCAGTTTCATATTTGTCAAATATTTCCTTACTTTTGTGAATAATTATCTTTGAGATTCTGCATATATTAGGGAAGAGAGGTAAAATATTTAAAAGCTCCACACCTTAGCCAAGGACACTGACCTCAAGAATACATATTATTCGCCCCATTATATCAATGCTGACATCCTCCCACAGGGTTTCTTCTTAAAACAGCAAATATGCCAGGAATGATCCTCTGTAAGAAGTCACAGTAAAGGCAAGTAATTCAGGTCCTAAGAAAACAAGTCCATGATAATGAATGACTTGTTAGGATGAATGAAGCAAAGAGTGGTGATCAGAGTGAAAACATCTCTGAACAGAGATATGGAAAAGCAAAAATAGTGATAAGTTTGAGGGAAGGTCTGTAGGATTCAGAAGTTTTAAAAATAAATGAGGAAGAGGTTTGAGGTTTTGTTTTTAATAGATTTTGTGAAGTGGGACAAGAGTGTTAATAAATGGACAGCTTAGTATTGTAGGGAAGCAAAACTTGCCACCCTAAAATGTGTCTCTTTGATATGAAGATTAATTTAGGCTATTTTTAAGGCTTGGAAAACTTTGATCTTTCCCCTAACTTCCTAGAAAAGTGCAGATAAAGAAGCTATCCCATGGAGGGAACTGTGCCCACGGACAACTATAGCATGCCCTAGGTGTGTCTGATGAGGAGGGACTTCACAGCCTGTTAAAATTCCTCTGAATCCCACTTTCTCTGTGTTCCAAACATTTGCTTTTCTATCTCCATCTCAATTGGCTTCATCCCCTTTCAAGTCCCAAATCACTTTTCCCAACATCCTGCTTTGTCTTTAGCTGAAAATTGTTTTTAAAGTGAGAGTTTTGGTCATTTTGGCAAGACTCAGTTTTATTGGATTTCTCCCATGCATACATGTTATTAATCTTTTATTTGACCTTCTCCTGTTAAGCTGCCTCCTATCAATATAATTTGTAAGCCAGCCAGAAGAATCTAGAAGGGGAGAGGAAAATTTTTCTTCCCAGCACTTTGGACAACAGTTCACCAGGCATACCTAGAAAATTTTTAAATTTTTAGTAAAATTTAGTAACATGTTGCAACTAATTTTATATCCTGCTTTGGTTGTTGCAGTTAGCTTTGACTGCGTATCGAATAATGCAAATGTGCCATTTTCCTCTATGACATTTGATAACCTTTATACTGTAAACTCTCAAGCCAGCAGCTATTTTAAAAATGTTTTTTGCTAAAATTAAAATATTAAAACATTAAAAATGTTTTTGCTAAAATTAAAATATTTTCTAAACAAATTCCTTAAAAATTTAGAAAATCTAAAGAATTTTGTAAGTATTAAAGCAAGTAAATTTTTCTTGTAGAATCTAGCCAGGTGTTCCATCCTATTTTACTCAGGAGTCTGATTTTCTAAAATAGCTTAAATTCGTTATTTTAAAATACTTTTTGATGTTAGAGTATCATGACTAACAGAAATATTTCTCACATAGTTGTAAAAGGTCAAAATAGAACTTATGAAGGGTACTGTGGGCTTGCATTGTACGTGGAGCCGTGACTCAAAAGTTGAAAGTGCTTTTAAGCTCAGTTAAATCGTGGCTGCGTTACTCCACAGCACAGCTTAAGTAAATTGATTCAGTGGATTAATGTACTCATGTCAGGGGAGACAAACTTATCTGCTGTGTGAAGTCTGAAGCTTATAGTAGCATTATTTAGTAGGCTTACTGGTAAGAATGACAACTCTCTCTGTTCGTAAGAACTGAGTCCTAAGGTTTGCGCTGGAAGGTTTAGGTGTGAAAGAGACTAAGCTTTAAGTAATAAATAATAATGATTAAAGGAACAAAGTTATCTCTGTCCCTGCAAGATATATGAATCACACTTATCTCATTTAAAAAGATACTGCATGTCCTTTTTATCTTTAAGCACAGTATCAGGCCAGCTTTCTCCAGCCTCCTATTATCAGCCTGGGTGGTTATTTCATTTTATGAATTTCTTTTGTCATCTCAGTTAGGAACTGTGCTTGGGAAGATGAGGAGGGCATGGATCAAAATATTACAGTCTGATTCTCCCAACCTTACACATTTTGCATTAAAGCAGTTATAATTGTCTTTAACTGCAGGTTGTATAAGTCAAATTTTCTCAGCTGATTACCACTCAATATATTTTTCAGTTTCTAGTTGCTTTATAAGGGAAACTTCTTGCTTAGAAACTAATTGAAAAATGTAAGTGCACTTGATAGTATGTTAAAACATTGTTGCCTCTTAAACCAAAATATCACACCAAAAAAAAAAAAGGAAATGAATGCTTCAACTTGTTCATTAAATTGGTTAATGAAAAGCATTATTTTAGCCAAAGGAAAACTTCTAAGGGAATTCACCTTTTACTTCTACAGTATTCATCCTAGCTAGGTTATCTCAAAATCTTTTTTCTAATTAAAATAAAATAGCATTGAAATTAATACAAACAGTATCTTTGTTCTAGTGTGGATAACTGTGAATGGAGCATATTATGATACTGGCAAAATAAAAGCTTGTGCCAGCCAACACTTTATGTTATTTATTCTTTCTGTACAAACTTTATAGGACATGCTAGGAAAAATTAGAAATTATTTAGCATTTTTCTCATTTATTATACTTGTGCACACAAAATTAGTTTCTGTAGTTGCAATAGATTGAAACTTTAGTTTAATAATACGAAGAAAACCTTGGTCTGGCTTATGGATTCTATTCAGTTCTAGGGTGAAATTTAGAAATAGCTAAACTTACTTGAAAGAAAAGTTATGACCAACCTAGATAGCATATTGAAAAGCAGAGACATTACTTTGCCAAGAAAGGTCTGACTAGTCAAGGCTATGGTTTTTCCTGTGGTCATGTATGGAAGTGAGAATTGGACTGTGAAGAAGGCTGAGTGCCAAAGAATTGATGCTTTTGTATTGTGGTGTTGGAGAGGACTCTTGAGAGTCCCTTGGACTGCAAGGAGATCCAACCAGTCCATTCTAAAGGAGATCAACCCTGAGTGTTCCTTGGAAGGAATGATGCTAAAGCTGAAACTCCAATACTTTGGCCACCTCATGAAAAGAGCTGACTCATTGGAAAACTCTCTGATGCTGAAAGGGATTGGGGGCAATAGGAAAAGGGGACGACAGAGGATGAGATGGCTGGATGGCATCACTGACTCGATGGACGTGAGTTTGAGTAAACTCCGGGAGATGATGATGGACAGGGAGGCCTGGCGTGCTGCAATTCATGGGGTCGCAAAGAGTCGGACATGACTGAGTGACTGAACTGAACTGAACTGACTGAAACTTACTTTTATTCCTTTTAAAATATATGTGAAACTTTATTAATAGTGCTTCCCTTAATTTTACAATATCTCCAGAAACTACTAATCCAAAAATAAGGAAATAATTGAAATCAATAGGAAGGGTTATGGACATGCAAAGTTATTAGTAAAATACAAGGGTTTTAATTAGAGAATCTAAGAAAAATATTATATATGTTTCTTCCTCAAAATTTAAGCAAAGAAATGTAGCAACTCGAAACTAAATTGCATTTTTTCCCATGATATTTCTAATTTTCCTGTGGATATTAAAAGCAAAATGGCAAATTATGAAAATAATGTACTAATTATATTCACATACATGCATACAGTTTGTCTAAAGTGTAATTGTATTTACAGTCTTTCTGGAACAAACCCTGTTTAAAAAGAAGGTGTAATGCAGTAAATAAATATCCAGTTAGAGCAGAGAAAAGCGAGTAGGAGCCAATGAAGAGAAAAGAAGCGCTGAACCAGCAGTCTCAATCAATCAGGATAACAGCGAGCCTTTGTTGAAAGCCAACATCTTTAATTAAAACTCTTGTATTTTACTAATAACTTTGCATGTCCATAACCCTTCCTATTGATTTCAATTATTTTCTTATTTTTGGATTAGTAGTTTCTGGAGATATTGTAAAATTAAGGAAAGCACTATTAATGTGCTGTTTATTTTGCAGTACATTGATAATATTAGTTGTAATTGGATGACCTTTCTCAAAGATTTAAAGAAAGTGATGTTCATTTTAGTTGTCTGAAATGCTCTTTATAATACAATTTAATGTGATTCAGGGAATATCATTTAAAGCCATGCTAAAGGTTCAAGGGGTAAAAGAAGGAAACAAAATGTACCTGTTTTCTGGAAATGCTCTGGGTACAAAACAAAGCCAAGGAGTGTTTGAAAAGATCAAAAGAACACTGAACTGGGGGCATCAGGAGATGAGAGATTTAGTCCTAGTTCTAAACTAACTGAGATTCAAGGAATTCAGTTTTCTCAAGTTCCCTTATTGACCAAATAAAAGTTTGAACAAAGATGATTTTTATACATACTTTTCTGCACAGTTATGATGTTTGCTCTATATAGTCAACAAAAACAAGATTGGGAGAGAGCTGACTGAAGCTCAGATCATGAACTCCTTATTGCCAAATTCAGACTAAAATTGAAGAAAGTAGGGAAAACTACTAGACCATTCAGGCATGAACTAAATCAAATCCCATATGATTATACAGTGGAAGTGACAAATAGATTCAAGGGATTAAGTCTGATAGAGTGCCTGAAGAACTAGGGACGGGATTCATGACGTTGTACAGGAGGAAGTGATCAAGACCATCCCCAAGAAAAAGAAATAAAAAGAGAAAAATGGTTATCTTAGGAGGCCTTACAAATAGCTGAGAAAAGAAGAACAGCTAAAGGCAAAGGAGTAAAAGAAAGTTATACCCATTTGGATGCAGAGTTATAAAGAATAGTAAGGAGAGATAAGAAAGCCTTCCTCAGTGATCAATGAAAAGAAATAGAGGAAAACAATAGAATGGGAAAAACTAGAGATCTCTTTAAAAACTTAGAGATACTAAGGGAACATTTCATGCAAATATGGGCACAATAAAGGACAGAAATGATATGGACCTAGCAGGAGCAGAGGATATTAAGAAGAGGTGGGAAGAATACACAAAAGAAATCTACAAAAAGATCTTCACGACCCAGATAATCACAATGGTATGATCAGTCATCCCCTTGAAGTCAAGTGGGCTTTAGGATGCATCACTACAAACAAAGCTAGAGGAGGTGGTAGAATTCCAGTTAAGCTATTTCAAATCCTAAAAGATGATGTTATAAAAATTCTGCACTCAATATGACAGCAAATTTGGAAAACTCAACAGTGGCCACAGGACTGGAAAAGGTCAGTTTTCATTCGAATCTCAAAGAAGTGCAATGCTAAAGAACATTCAAACTACCACAAAATTGTACTCATCTCACAGCTAGCAATGTAATGCTCAAAATTCTCCAAGCCAGACTTCAACAGTACTTGAACCGTGAACTTCCAGATGTTCAAGCTGAATTTAGAAAAGGCAGAGGAACCAGAGATCAAATTGCCAATATCTTTTGGATCATCAAAAAAGCAAGAGAGTTCCAAAAAAAAAAAATCTACTTCTGCTTTATTGACTATGCCAAAGCCTTTGACTGTGAGGATCACTGCAAACTGTGGAAAACTCGGAAAGAGATGGGAATGACAGAACATGTTACTTGCCTCCTGTGGATTCTGTATACAGGTCAAGAAGCAACAGTCAGAACTGAACATGGAACAAAAGACTGGTTCCAAATCCGGAAAGGAGTTATGTCAAGGCTGTGCATTGTTACCCTGCTTACTTAACTTATATGCAAAGTGTATCATGTGAAATGCTGGGCTGGATGAAGCACAAGTTGGAATCAAGATTGCTGGGAGAAATATCAATAACATCAGATATGCAGAGGATACCACCCTTATGGCAGAAGGCGAAGAAGAACTAAAAAGCCTCTTGATGAAAGTGAAAACTAAGACTGTGGCATCTGGTCCCATCACTTCATGGCAAATAGATGGGGAAACAATGACAGACTTTATTTCTTTGGGTTCCAAAATCACTGCAGATGGTAACTGAGGCCATGAAATTAAAATACGCTTGCTCCTTGGAAGAAAAGCTATGACCCATCTAGACAGCATATTAAAAAGCAGAGACATTACTTTGCTAACAAAAGTCTGTCTAGTTAAAGCTATGGTTTATCCAGTGGTCATGTGTGAATGTTAGAGTTGGACTATAAGGAAAGCTGAGGGCCAAAGAATTGATGCTTTTGAAATGAAATGTTAAAGACTCTTGTACTGCAAGGAGATTCAACCAGTCAATCCTGAAGAAGTCAGTCTTGAATATTCATTGGAAGGACTGAAGCTAGAGCTGAAACTCTAATACTCTGGCCACCTGATGTGAAGAACTGACTAATTTGAAAAGACTCTGATGCTCAGAAAAATTAAAGGCAGTAGGAGAAGGGGACGACAGAGGATGAGACAGTTGTATGGTATCACCGACTGATGGACATGAGTTTGAGTAAGCTCTGGGAGTTGGTAATGGACAGGGAAGCCTGGCATGCTGTAATCCATGGTGTCACAAAGTGTTGAACACAACTGAGTGACTGAACTCAACTAATGATATTTGCATATGGGGACACACAGTGATTAGCCATAGATATAGAAGATACAGATTTATGCTCAGATATTTTATGGAAATATTTTATGTTAGTTTTAGCCTATAGACAGTGATTCTGTATACTCAGAATGCTTGAGGCATTCACCTGGACCACTACTACATGTGATGAGTCCCTACAGGTATTTTCTGGATCTGAGTCTACCTTGTGGCTGGACCAGCCCTGGTAGTTCTTATTATAATTGCAAGACATACCTCGGCAGTAACCATCAGGGAGCTTTGAAAAAGCATAGTTTATTTTCACAGGTCAAGGATGTATGGCAGGCTCAATGGCTGCCCTGTGAGGTCACAGGTAGAGAGAAAGTATAGACTTGTAGCCCTGTCTTTGTTGGAGTACAGATGAGTACTTAGGACTTTACAAGTTCACTCTTTACTGATCAATTTAACATATAGCAGTAAGAATTTAGGTATGGAAACAGAAAAGTGAGGTCACTTAAAATGTTAGTTGTCTGGGTTACCCAAAGCTTTTTTCCTAAGAGGAGAACTTCATGAGCAGGTGCAGTCTGGCTTCTTATCTAGATGTTTACTAGCATCTGTGTTTGTTTGACATGAATGTCTTTGAAGTAGATGTCTTAGCAATCAAGGGCTTCCTGGTGGCTGCAATGCATGAGACCTGAGGTCAATACATGGGCAGAAAGATCCCCTGGAGAAGGGCATGGTAACCCACTCCATTATTATTGCCTGGAGAATTCCATGGACAGAGGAACCTGTAGGACTACAGTCCATGGGGTCACAAAGAGTCAGACACAACTGAGCAACTAACACTTAGCAATCAAAAGCTTGTATGCCTGCTAAGTTGCTTCAGCCGTGCCTGACTCTGTGTGACGCCATGGACTGTAGCCCATCAGGCTCCTCTGACCATGGGATTCTCCAGGCAATAATACTGGAGTGGGTTGCCATGCCCTTCTCCAGAGGATCTTCCCAACTCAGAGACTGAACCCACTTCTCCTCTGTCTCCTGAATTGGCAGGCAGGTTCTTTACCACTAGCCCCACCTGGAAAACCACCATCAAAAGTTTAATGTCAGGCATTTACACTACAGGAATGCAAACTGTGGGTTGGGTAGAAGCAGGTAACCTAGCAGTGAGATCAGAGAGAGTACGACACATTTGAAGGATTATTGAGAGGACATTGAGAAGAAAAGTCAGAAATATCTAAAAATGTTAGGATTAGAAGCATTTTGTGGGTTTTCCCTGGCAGTTCAGTGGTTAAGAATCCACCTTGCAATGAAGGGGACTTGGAATCAATCCCTGGTCAGGGAACTAAGATCCCACATGCCACGGAACAACTAAGCCCATGCGCTGATACTAACAAGCCCATTGGCCACAGCTAGAGAGTCTGCACCTCAATGAAAGTTCCCATGTTCGACAGCTAAGACCTGACACAGCCAAAAAAATAAATAAATATAATAATTTTATTATAGTAGTAATAACGATTTATGCTGAATGCTTTGTAGCAAGACTTGGCAGTCATTAGAATAACTATCTTTAACTATACAAGAGATTTCAAAATGATCTACATGTGACATGAGAGTGTCCTCTAATTAATAGAACACTCATTATAGTCACTGTTTGCTACTCTCATGATTAGGGAGTTGGGCAAGCCTGAAGAAAAATATCCTCCTTAGAGGTCTGCCTTGCATTAATATGAGATACATAGTCTATTTGTTGATTTAATTGGTTCAGCTGGAGGAAGAATTAAGTAAGTGGCACTGGGATGAGAAAGAAAAGAAGTGGGTACTGGAAACTTGTCAGTTGTGCTTATGTCAAGTAACGTTTTTACTTGTTATATCAGAATAAATGTGAATTCTTAAAATATCAGACGTATTCCATTTCTCAAGCCAATAACAATTTTATTGATGATTTGACAATTTATAATAGTATCATGGATACTTCTTGCCACTAACATAGATATTTTCAAGAGAAATAGTAACTATACTAATTTATGGTGAAGTAATAAAAGATAGACCCAAGGTATCATTTTCACATATCACTGATGATATTTATTTTGCAATTAGCCAAAGTCTTTTGCCTGTTAATGTTTTTCTTAATGGAGCAGTTACAGTAATATGACTATAAGAATAACTCAGGTTTTGCTTTGTTTTGAATATTTCTTGAATTCAGATAACTGTTACCCCAAAAGATTATTTTTCTTAACAATGAGGATGTTGCATGTATTGAAGATGTATTTAATTTCATTGATTAGGGAAAGGATGAAGATGAGAGACAGACTCTGACACAGGTAATTATGGATAATTTAAAAATAAAATCAAACCACAATATTTTGCCAACATAAAATATTATACCAAGTCTACCAACAAAAAATTTAAATAAATGGAGAGTTACCACATTCCAAGATGAGGGGACCCATAAAATGAGGGGACTCATAGGATGAAACAGAGAATGCAATGGCAACCCACTCCAGTCCTCTTGCCTGGAAAATCCCATGGACGGAGGAGCTTGGTAAGCTCCAGTCCATGGGGTTGTGAAGAGTCAGACATGACTGAGCGACTTCACTTTCACTTTTCACTCATGCACTGGAAAAGGAAATGGCAACCCACTCCAGTGTCCTCGCCTGGAGAATGCCAGGGACGGGGGAGCCTGGTGGGCTGCCGCTGCCGTCTATGGGGTCACAGAGAGTCGGACACGACTGAAGCGACTTAGGATGCAGCAGCATAGGATGAAAATGTCAGCCCTTCTAAAATAAGCTTTAATTTTACCTTCGATCAATTCTCAATGTTTTGCTTTTAATTGAACAAAAATAGTCTAAAACACTCCTGGAAAAATATATTTAATAAATTACCCCACACTTAAAAAGGAGAGCTATGTAGAAAAACTTTTTCCAAGTATTAAAATGTTATAAAGTACTAAGTATGAAAACAGTATCACATTAGTTCAGAATGGAATTAACTCAATGGAATGTAATAGAAAGTCCAGGTGCAATATAATGTCTATATAGTAGTTTGGTTTCTATTAAGTTAGCATTTTAATGAAAAATATAGAGATTATTCAGTAAATGGTGTTGGATCAAATGATTCATTTTATGGGGAAAAAATTAATAATAGGGTGTTTCCCTGGTGGCTCAGTGGTAAAGAAACTGTCTGCAACGCCAGAAACCCCAGTTCGATTCCTGGCATGGAATGGCTACAGGGATGGCTATATCCCTGGCGACAGGAATGGCTACATACTCCAGGTTTCTGGCCTATAGAATTCCATGGACTATATAGTCCATTGGGTCGCAAAGAGTTGGACACGAATGAGTGACTTTCACTTTCATGGAAAAAAATAGTTAGATCCCCACAATAAAACAAAACATGAGATTAATTGTTCATTAAAGTTTAAAGTCAACATATAGAAAATAGATTATAGATGGACTATGGATTAAAAGTATCAAAAGCATGAAATAACTCAAAGTACTAGAAAAATATAGGTAGAAGTTATCATATGAAGAGGAACTAAAAAGCCTCTTGAAAGTAAAATAGGAGAGTGGAAAAGTTCGCTTAAAGCTCAACATTCAGAAAACGAAGATCATGGCATCCGGGCCCAACACTCCATGGAAAATAGATGGGGAAACAGTGGAAACAGTGTCAGACTTTATTGTTATGGGCTCCAAAATCACTGCAGATGGTGATTGCAGCCACGAAATTAAAAGACGCTTACTCCTTGGAAGAAAAGTCATGACCAACCTAGATAGCATATTCAAAAGTAGAGACATTACTTTGGCAACTAAGGTCCGTCTAGTCAAGGCTATGGTTTTTCCAGTAGTCATGTATGGATGTGAGAGTTGGACTGTGAAGAAGGCTGAGCGCCAAAGAATTGATGCTTTTGAACTGTGGTGTTGGAGAAGACTCCTGAGAGTCCCTTGGACTGCAAGGAGATCCAACCAGTCCATTCTGAAGGAGATCAACCCTGGGATTTCTTTGGAAGGAATGATGCTAAGGCTGAGACTCCAGTGCTCTGGCCACTTCTTGCAAAGAGTTGACTCACTGGAAAAGACTTTGATGCTGGGAGGGAGTGGGGGCAGGAGGAGAAGGGAACGACCAAGGATGAGAAGGCTGGATGGCATCACGGACTCGATGGATGCGAGTCTGGGTGAACTCCGGGAGTTGTTGATGGACAGGGAGGCCTGGCATGCTGCGATTCATGGGGTCACAAAGAGTCGGACATGACTGAGTGACTGAACTGAACTGAACTGATGACTAGTTTTTAAACATGACATAAAAGTTAGAAATTTTAAAAGAGGAAAGATTATTTTAAATATATTATAGTATATTTATTTTTAAAACAAAGTATTTTAATAAAATTTAAAAGAATTAAAATTTATGCAAGAAATTTGTAAAAATGTTTTTCTTCACTTCTAATCAATTACATATTTTCTTAAAACTAAGTATTTTCGCAATTAGATTGTCAAAGTTAAAAAGAATAATAATTCCTTTATCATTAAGAATTAAAGATATCAGTGAGAATTAAAAATATTATATGTAGATAGGCACAGTCTCAGTTACTGTCTTGAAAACTTTTGGTTGTATATTTTATGCTGTCTTAACTGTCCTACTACCATTGAGCTATAACAGGCTGGTTGACCTATAGACACCTCCGAAGTTGACACTGGTAATTGCTACAATAGCAATTGTACAGAGATCAAATGGCCAACATCCATTGGATCATCGAAAAAGCATGAGAGTTCCAGAAAAACATCTACTTCTGCTTTATTGACTATGCCAAAGCCTTGACTGTGTGGATCACAACAAACTGTGGAAAATTCTGAAAGAGATGGGAATACCAGACCACCTGACCTGCCTCTTGAGAAATCTGTATGCAGATCAAGAAGCAACAGTCAGAATTCATTGGAACAACAGACTATTTCCAAATCAGGAAAGGAGTACATCAAGGCCATATATTGTCTCCCTGCAATATGCAAAGTGTATCATGTGAAATGCTGGGCTGGAAGAAGCACAAGCTGAAATCGGGATTGCTGGGAGATCATATGTGAAACAGATCGCCAGTCTAGGTTCGATGCACGAGAAAGGATGCTCAGGGCTGGTGCACTGGGATGACCCAGAGAGATGGGATGGGGAGGGAGGTAGGAGGGGTGTTCAGGATGGGGAACACATGTACACACATGGCTGATTCATGTCAGTGTATGGCAAAACCACTACAATATTATAAACTAATTAGCCTTAAATTAAAATAAAAAAATTAAAATACTGTGATTTAAAAAAAGATTGCTGGGAGAAAAATCAATAACATCAGATATGCAGATAACACTTCTCTTACGGCAGAAGCCGAAGAAGAACTAAAGAGCTTCTTGATGAAAGTGAAAGAGGGGAGTGAAAATGTTGGCTTAAAACTCAACATGCAGAAAACTATGATCATGGCATCTGGTCCCATCACTTCATGGCAAATAGATTGGGAAACAATGGAAATAATTACAGACTTTATTTTGGAGGGCTGAAAAGTCACTGCAGATGGTGATGGAGGCCATGAAATTAAAAGATGCTTGCTCCTTGGAAGAAAAGCTATGACCAACCTAGATAACGTATTATAAAGCAGGGACATTATTTTGCCAACAAAGGTCCCATCTAGTCAAAGCTATGGTTTTTCCATTTGTCATATGTGGTTGTGAGAGTAGGACTATAAAGAAAGCTGAGCATTGAAGAATTGATGCTTTTGAACTGTGGTGTTGGAGAAGACTTCTTGAGAGTCCCTTGGACTGCAAGGAGATCCAACCAGTCAATCCTAAGGAAATCAGTCTTCATTATTCATTGGAAGGACTGATACTGTAGTTGAAACTCCAATACTTTAGCACCTGACATGAAGAACTGACTCATTGGAAAATACCCTCATACTAGGCAAGATTGAAGGCAGGAGGTGAAGGGGATGAGACAAGATGAGATGGTTGGATGGCATCACTGACTCTATGGACATGAGTTTGAGCACACTTTGAGCAGTTGGTGGTGGACCGGGAAGCCTGGAGTGCTGTCGTTCATGGGGTCTCAAAGAGTCCCACAGGACTGAGCAACTGAACTGAAGTGATTGCTACAATAAGAAAATATTCTTTTTAATTTTGCATATTTATAGTGACGTATTTCTCGAAAACATGTGTTGCTTCTGTAGAATTAAAAAAAAGGCAACAATAATTATATTCCTTTTATTATGACTTTTTGTAATTTTTGATGATGTCCAATTTTTTTCCACATCATAGAGATGATAATTCTTTTTTTCCTGCTTTATTTAAAGTTTATTCCAAATTAATAATGAAAAACAGAAAGCATAAATTAGAAGAGATACCAGCAGAAGTTTCTATATAACAATGATCACCTTAGTCATTTTTCTTTTTTTTTTTTTTTAATTTTATTTTTACTTTATTCTACTTTACAATACTGTATTGGTTTTGCAATACATTGACATGAATCAGCCACAGGTGTACACGATCTCCCAATGCCGAAGCCCCCTCCCACCTCCCACCCCATATCATCTCTCTGGATCATCCTGTGCACCAGCCCCCAAGCATCCTGTATCCTGTATCGAACATAAACTGGCGCTTCATTTCTTACGTGATAGTGAACATGTTTCAATGCCATTCGCCCAAATCATCCCACCCTCCCCCTCTCCCTCAGAGGCCTAAAGTCCGTTCTATACATCTGTATCTCTTTTGTTGTCTCACATACAGGGTCATCATTACTATCTTTCTAAATTCCAAATATATGTGTCAGTATACTCTATTGGTGTTTTTCTTTCTGGCTTACTTCACTCTGTATAATTGGCTCCAGTTTCATCCATCTCATTAGATGGATGAAATTTATTCTTTTAATGCCTGAGTAATACTCCATTGTGTATATGTACCACAGTTTTCTTATCCATTCATCTGCTGATGGACATCTAGGTTGTTTCCATGTCCTGGCTATTATAAACAGTGCTGCAATGAACATTGGGGTACATGTGTCTCTTTCAATTCTGGTTTCCTCGGTGTGTATGCCCAGCAGTGGGATTGCTGGGTCATAAGCCAGCAATCAATATCAATATCAATCAATATCAATCAATATCAATAAAGCATAACAGCTTTAAATAATATCTATAGAAAGATTTATTATAATATACATTATTTTATATAAAATCTTTACTTGAAGAGAATCTCACATATTGTTTTACACTGGCTCTCATCTGAAAACACCATCATGCAGGACAAATTCAGACTTAACTACCCTAAATTTTCAGTTATGATGGTGGGGGTAAGTAACACAAACTCTCACTTCTTGGCCTTTTGGCTAGGATTGAGCGAAGTAACATAAACTTCTGGGAATCACCCGTCTCAGTTGTGGAGGCAGAGCACTGTCGCAGGCACAATGGTTTTCCATAGCCTCTGGGATCATAAAACCTCAGAAGAAGAAAATTTCATCTCCGGTGACTTTACATTCCTGAATCCATTAGAAGGCAAATTTGCTGCACACATATAAAAGAAGCACTAAGATTAGTTTCCTAATTTTCTATTTTGACCTTTGTCTTTGTAATTCTATAATGCTCTGTGACAACTGGATGCAACTTGTTCAGTTCAGCCACTCAGTCATGTGCCACTCTTTGCGACCCTGTGAACCACAGCATGCCAGGCCTCCCTGTCCATCACCAACTCCTGGAGTCCACCCAAACCCATGTCCATCGATTCAGTGATGCCATCCAGCCATCTCATGCTCTGTCATCATCTTCTCCTCCTGCCCCCAATTCCTCCCAGCATCAGAGTCTTTTCCACTGAGTCAGCTCTCCACATCAGGCGGCCAAAGTATTGGAGTTTCAGCTTCCAGAATCAGTCCTACCAATGAACACTCAGGACTGATCTCCTTTAGGATAGACTGGTTGGATCTCCTTGCAGTCCAAGGGACTCTCAAGAGTCAAGAGCATCAATTCTTCGGCGCTCAGCTTTGGAGTTTAAAGGCACTTTCATGTACCCTGACCAACATTAATTTTTTATTGAATTTGAATAGATTGGAAGAAAATAAATCAGATTAGCATACAATAGACAATATCAAAATGCTCTACTCATAGTTAAGGTCAATATAACACCTTAAAACTTTTCATCATGGATATATCTACTGAGCCGTGATGTAAAATGTGTGTACTGTAAGTTGTGATGAAGAAAAAGAAAAATACTGGAAAGAGTATCATTTAACTTTTAAGCAAGCAAGATTATCCTTTAAAAAATAATCTCAAACATACCTTCTATGAGAATAAAAGTAATATTTTGAAAACTTTTTTTTAATATATTTGAAATGTGTTTCTGGTGTAACTATTTTAGGTGGCTTTAAAAATCTATGTTATTCAAAAGAGACACAGAGGTATAGAATGGACTTTTGGACTCTGAGGGAGAGGGAAAGGGTGGGATGGTTTGGGAGAATGGCATTGAAACATGTATACTTTCTTGTAAGAAACAAAGCGCCAATCTATGTTCAATGTAGGATGCAGGATGCATGGGGATGATGCACAGGATGATTCAGGTAGAGGATGTGGGGTGGGAGGTGGGAGGGGCTTCAGCATTGGGAGATTGTGTTCACCTATGGCTGATTCATGTCAATGTATGGCAAAACAAATACAGTATTGTAATTAAAAAAATAAATTAAAAAAAATAAAAATAAACACTAAAAAAAAAAAATCTATGTTATTACTAAGACATAAACTTGAAGTTGGACCCTATTTGAGATTGAGTTTTCTCCTAAGATCAGTAGTTAAAAATCAATCGTATATAAGGGTTCCTAAAGTGCTAAATGTAACATTATTTCTATGGCTTTTGTCATAATTTTGAACAATATTTGAATAATATCTTAGTTTTCATTGCTCATCTTTTGCAGTTGTGTTGTTATGTAAAATGACTCTAGGACAAATTATTTTTCTAGAGTTAAAGAAGGTATGTGTAGATAATTTTATTCACATTTTAAGTGCCAGATGTGAAGATAAAAGGTGAAAATAAATTGATTTTTGCCTCCAAAGTTTTGTATTCACAGTATAGACAGTCACAGAAGTACCCAGTTACAACATAATGGGGTTGGGGCTGTAATAGAAATCTGTATGCCATGAAATAAGATCACCAAGAACAAAGTCTGTTGGGGATACAAAGTAAGGGGGTTCTGGGTAAGAGTCAATGAAAGATTAACAAAGAGATTTCTATTGACTTGACCTCTGAAAATGTGTAAGCATTAGATAGGCAGACGGAGAGGAGCCTGGTGGGCCGCAGTCCATGGGGTCGCTAAGAGTCAGACACGACTGAGTGACTTCACTTTCACTTTTCACTTTCATGCATTGGAGAGGGAAATGGCAGCCCACTCCAGTGTTCTTGCCTGGAGACCCCCAGGGACAGGGGAGCCTGGTGGGCTGCCGTCTGTGGGGTCGCACAGAGTCGGACACAACTGAAGCGACTCAGCAGCAGCAGCAGATAGGCAGAAAAGGAGTTTAAAATATAGAAAAAAAGATGAAAAGGAGGCACTTTAATAAATAGACACTTGAGTTCATAATGAGGCCTGGTAACCAACCAATTTGGCTATGAGAGAGAGAAGAGAAAATATTTGAGATTGGATTCTAAGTTAGGGGTTGAATCAGTTAAATCAATGATGGCAGTAGTCACCGAGATCAAGAGTGTAGGCAGAAGTTAGTACTGCAGCTAGACTGAGGATGGAAATAAAAGCTTAGCTATTTTCTTTTTAAGTCACAGAGATTTCTTATTCACCCGAGTAGAAATGACTAATACATAATCACTTACTAATTAGCAACTAAGGTGAGATGTTTAGAGATATTGTGAAAAATGGCTGGAGATAGATATTTGAGGTATATCAGAAAAATGTTATAATCAACCCTTTGATAAATGCTTGGCTCTCTGAGGGTCATGAAGAGCATGAGATACAAGGAGGATTATTTTTAAAATTTATTTTAAATATGAGAGTCTCAAATATTGGACATGAAAAACCTGCCAGTAAAAAAATGAAGCTGATTATAGCTGAGAGAATAAAAATAATTTACAATGCAAAAGTAAATTTTAAAAGTAAATTACAATGCAAAAGTGATTCAGTAAAAGTAAATTACAATGCAAGTTCAAATGGTAAAAAAAAAAAAAAAAAAAAATCTGCTTGAAATGCAAGAGACCTGGGTTAAATTCCTGGATGGGGAAGATTCCCTAGAGAAGGGAATGCCACCCACTCCAATATTCTTGTCTGGAGAATTCCATGGATCAGAGGAGCCTGGTGAGCTACAGTCCGAGAAGTCGCAAAGAGTCGGACATGACTGAGTGACTAACATTCTTCCTCTGGGCTTCCCAGGTGGCACTAGTGGTAAAGAACTTGACTGCCAATGTAGGAATCTGTATGAGACACAGGTTTGATCCTTGGGCAGGAGAGATGCCCTGGAGGAGGGCATGACACCCCCTCTCCAATATTCTTGCCTGGAGATTCCCATGGACAGAGGAGCCTGGTGGGCTACAGTCCATTGGGTCACAAAGAATCAGACATGACTAAAGTGACAGCACAGAGCAGTGTGATGCAAACATTTGAATTTGGTCATTAATGTACTGGATAACCTAGGGCTCATGCCTGATCAGCTGCTTCAGTTGTGTCCGACTCTTTGTAACCCTACGCACTGTAGCTTTACAAGCTTCTCTGCCCATGGGATTCTCCAGGCAAGGAGACTGGAGTGGGTTGCTATGCCCTTCTCCAAAGGAAATTCCTGACCTAGGTATCGAACCCATGTCTTGGCAAGTAGGTTCTTTACCACTAGTGCCACCTGGGAAGCCCATTAAGAACTGTCTAAAGCAGGAAAAGAGCATCTTTTCATCTGGGACAGAAACAACATGAATGGGTTTGGATTGGAATTAAAAAAAAAAAACTAACATAATAAAGGAATGCATTTATTTATCTGAAGATGGCTAATTTCCAGTTTTCTGGTGCTATTAAATGTAGTATTTCATCTTACATTTGAGCATCATTTGGCATTTTAATTTCCAAATTGAATATTAATAAGTTATTAGATGTGGGCTCTGCTGTGATATTAAGAAACTAGATATTATCTGAAAAACCATGATGAGACAGTGATATCTCTTAGAGACATATGGACATATTTTGGACTTATCCATAAGCAAATCAATTTATTTGGATTTCAATTTTCTGCTAAAATGAGGATTTTAGACTAATATAATTCATTAATTCAGCAAATATTTATTCATTGCTTTTTTTGGCAATTTTGGAAGGAAATTCATTCAGATGTATACTGGTTGGGAGAGATTATTTTTATTCCTGTCTGTTGATATTTTGGATAAAGAAGTAGGATAAACAAAGAGGTTGTGTGTGTATGTGTGTGTGTTCATGAAGTCTGGATATAGAAATGTTTGGTCTGCTGTGATTCAAACTGATTTGGAAAAGCTGAATGTCAAGTTTTCCTTTTAAAAAAATTTGTAACATGTCCATAATATGATCACTCCATTTTTTAATCACTTTATTTTTTTACTATGTCAGTTAATTGTTTATTGTAAGGTGTAGCCATCAATTTTCTTTTTCTTTTCATTTTTTAATGTTTGTAGTTACAGCATCTTTCTTTTTTAAAACAGTAATTTATTTTTATAAAAATATATATATTTTAAAAGCTATTTATATTTTCACTATGCTGACTCATACACTTCCCTTGTTATCTTGAAATACATACATTTTATGTATAGTTATAAATATATGTATTTTTTCCTGGAAATACTATGCAAAAACACATACTCCCTCTCAAGAATACTTTCTGTAGTTCATATAATAGGCAATATTGTTCTTCTGTTTTTGGATCCTGACTTGTAAGCTTTGCTGATGTCAACAGCCTGTTAATAAGGGAGAATTTCCTAGTGGCTGAGAGTGTAGTTTGAAATCAACTCTAAGTTCCCTTAATGAATCACTTAAACATTTATTTTTAAAATAGATTGAATAAAACTTCATTAAATAAATGAATAAAGCAGCTGGTGATGAAGAATGGATTAGACAAGATTCCCTTCCTATTTGACAATATTCCTAACGAACAATATTATTTTGTCATAGCCCATGGGTCGCCAGGGATATATTTGGGACAAGGGTCAATTTGATTAGAAGCTGCCAAATCTAGGCATATTTTACTAACTGACTCTAAAAGTCAGTAATGGGTTGGCAGGTATTGGCACGTGAAGTGTAGCAGGTATTGGCACATGAAATGTAGCACCTATAGCATATAGAATTAAACTATTACAATACCTGTAGGCATGTATACCTAATGGTATGGTCAGTTAGTTCCTTTGAAAAGGTTAAAATCAGACTGCTGCTGCTGCTAAGTCACTTCAGTCGTGTCCGACTCTGTGCGACTCCATAGACGGCAGCCCACCAGGCTCCCCCGTCTCTGAGATTCTCCAGGCAAAAACACTGGAGTGGGTTGCCATTTCCTTCTCCAGTGCATGAAAGTGAAAAGTGAAAGTGAAATCACTCAGTGGTGTCTGACTCTTAGCGACCCATGTACTGCAGCCTACCAGGCTCCTCCATCCATGGGATTTTCCAGGCAAAATACTGGAGTGGGGTGCCATTGCCTTCTAATTAGGAATAAAATATGTTGCATTTTTTTCTGATGTGCAAAATGGATATTATCATGGCAGTTTAGAAAACCCATATATGTTTTTATAGTTCTACTTTGGTAGGTTCAATTATTTTTAAAAATTAGTTATCTTCTCCAAGAGCCTTTTTCAATGAATATAGGCTTATGCTATTGGTAAAATAAGTAACAAATTATTAAAATTCAAAATTCCTTCCCTGTTCAGGTTAGGATATAATCTTTATGTGTCCTGAGGCCTGACCCTGTGTGACAGCAATTATTTTCAATTATTCTGTGATCTAGTGTAAGATAAGAAGCAGCAGTCCATTTTAAGACCTGTCTCCATCTCTGCCTTCCCATACAAATAAATACTTTACCCTTCCTGGAAAGTAATAATAATAGTAAGAGGGTGTTTTAAGAGTATTTCCAGAGGTTTGGAAATGTTGGTTTATGATAAAGGGAACTGCTGAAAACCTTGGGGCTCCCAGTTTAAAAAAAAAAAAAAAAGAAGAATTTCCTGGTCCCTTTTCTAAACTTATTGAATCAGAAAGTAGAAAAAGGACCAGACATTTTTACTTTAAATGCCTTTATGTGATTCTTACAGTCTACCAGGCATTGGTCACACTGATGTGTCTAATTATTCTTCCATGGGAAAATTAATAGTAGTGTTTAGTTTAGTGTTAGTTTCATTAAACTGGATTTTCTACACATTTCATCATGCTCTAGAAGTAATATGTATTCTTGGATGGTCTTTGAGCTTTATTTGTTTCATTTAAAGTCTAATCTGATAATTGAAGCTTTTTACTTTGGTCACCTGCTGCAAAGAACTGACTCATTTGAAAAGACCATGATGCTGAGAAAGACTGAATGTGGGAGGAGAAGGGGATGACAGAGGATGAGATGGCTGGATGGCATCACCGACTCAAAGGACATGAGTTTGACTACACTCTGGAAGTTGTTGATGGACAGGGAGGCCTCGTGTGCTGCTGTCCACAGGGTCGCAACTGAACTGAACTGAAAAGCATGTTACACAACCCAAAGTATTCATTTTGGTGGTGGGGGCACAATTTCACCATTCATAGGAATAAATATTGAATTACAATACAATAAATATTGGATTACAACCCAACTAGAAAGTACCTCTAGAGAGCATTTCATCAAGTCTGCTGTCTTTAATTAAGTGAAGATCTGAAGCATTCAAAAGAGATTTCCCTTAAATACTGACAAAGACTCAGGAAGCCCATTCAGAGTCTCATTACGGTGTTTTTATCACTCTAATAGTCAATAAATTCTTCTTCACATTCAACCCAAATCACCTCTGCATTAACCTGAGCATTTTTCTTATTCAAACCTCCAAGTTTGTAACCAAAAACAGCCTAGCACTAAAATTATTCAACATTTATTTAATGGACACAGTGTGTTTCATGGACACAGTTTGTCGAAATTTGATCAATAAACAGAAATAATCTAGGCAGCATGGAGGTGAAGATCTTTGAGTGCTAATTGGAATAAAGTGAAATAAAAATAAAATAAGCATACTTTAAAATGTCCTTAGCAATGTAATTGGGGGCTAACCAGGATACTTGTCATGTAGACAGCTGCTGGTTAGGAGAAAGGAAGAGTTTTCTGTCTCTTATTTATCTGAATATTTTGCCTTCAGAATTAGGCACACAATATTTCTTTTCCCCATTTAGGTCTTTTTCTTCCCAAATCTCCCTGCCAGTTTGCACGTCAATTATGTTTGCTTAATCTCCCAGTTAGGGGTAGAGGGCTTAACAACACTGATAGGAGATCAGAGAGAAGGTCAATGTGATTAAATTTCAGACAAAAAATAATCAGTCAAATGGTGGAAGTGACCTAGAGTTGTCGCATTTTTACTGGATAGAATAATGGTTTTCCGTTCTAGACTACATATTTGAAATCCCTGGGAAGCTTATTAAAAGCGTCAAATCCTAGAACATAGCGGGAAATGTTGATTTAACAGGAATTAGGTGGGCCGCCACGTGTTCTGTGGCGTCAGAGGGGCTGTGCGTGCTCGCTCGCTCCCACCCGCTGGCCGAACCCGAAACCCGCAGAATGACGCTGACCCGCGGCGCCAGTTCCCCTCCTGGGGCGCTGACGACGCTCCCGGTAACCGGACTTCAGGAATCATTCCCAGCATAGAAATTGGGTGTTGCACGGAAGAGGCCAAACTCAGGCACCAGGATCGGGGTGAGGGGCTACAGTAGGAGGTGCTGCGCCCCTTAGAAAAGTCTTGGATCCCAGGCTGGAAGGGCAGCATGAGGTTTAGGGGTGTGTAAACATCCATGGGGTGGCTGAGGGTCGGACACGACTGAGCGACTTCACTTTCACTTTTCACTTTCATGCATTGGAGAAGGAAATGCACCCCACCCCAGTACTCTTGCCTGGAGAATCCCAGGGACGGCGGAGCCTCGTGTGCTGCCGTCTATGGGGTCGCACAGAGTCGGACACGACTGAAGCGACTTAGCAGCAGCAGCAGCAGGTGATTCTCAGGCATTTTTTAAAGTACTCTATATCCTGCTATTCCAATGAGGTCTGTGGACTATTAACCTGTGACATAACCTGAGGTCTTATTAGAATGGACAGTCTGATTTTCGACTAGATGAAAATCTTCACTGATGCAAGAATCCCCATACTAAAGCTTAAAAGACCCTTTTCAGTGATCTTATATAAATCCTCAGAGTCACTTGATAGAGGAAGTGAAGAGAAGCAGAAGGCAGTCAAGGTGGGAGGATGGAGGAGATGATGAAGGAGGAAAGGATAGAGGAGAAAGAGAAAAGGGAAAGGTATAAAAACTTGGGACAGAGATCATTTTACTTTGTTACTATGACATCAGTGCTCTGATTGTACCATTTATTAATGGTCATTATCCTTTTGGTAACTCATAAGAAGTAAATATTTGATTAATAAATTGCCAAATTTCTTCAAATAAAATTAATTTGTTCTAAGGGAATAACTTTAAGTATAGTTATTATTATATTTAAAGCAGTAATTAAGTCCTCATTTTTATTACTGAAACACTGATGTAATAAAGCTACTTATAAATAGTTTATCTTTTGAGATGATAGATATTCTCTCAGTAGTATCCCCTTACTACTACAAGATGCTTGGCTCTTAAACTTTACCCATTTGATTCTCATAGATATTCTGAACTGATCCCTATTCCCGGTTTCAATTTTACTGACCCTAATAAGCATTTTAATTTCACATGTTTTATCTTTTATATTAAATAATCACAGATACTGATATACCATGAAAGTATGAAGTGAAGTGAAGTGGCTCAGTCATGTCCAACTCTTTGCGACCCCATGGACTGTAGCCTATCAGGCTCCTCAGTCCATTGGAGTTTCCAGGCAAGAGTGCTGGAGTGGATTGCCATTTCCTTCTCCAGGGGACTTTCCCGACCCAGGAAAGAATAAACTAGTTAAAATTCAACCCAAATATTGTAATGCACCCACTGAAGCAATTTAGAAAAGATGCTAAATACAGGGGGAAAATCTAATGAAATAATAGTCAAGCTAGGATGGAAATTAATATAACCAAAGCAATTATAAGTTAAAGTTACCATGGAGGCTAAGTGAATTATCTCATTGATTTCAGGAACTGGTTTTTGTTTTGTGTTTCCATCACAATGAAATATGAGTATAGTTTGATGTGTTTAATTCATATTAACTAATGCTTATTAATCAGCAAATGCCATTAAATAGATTGTACAAAGGGGAAGTTTTCTTTCTGAAAGCAAAACTCATAACAATGTGAAGAAATGTTTCTTAATAGTGTCTCAGCATTGTTATAGATTAAGCTTATTGCTGTCTTCTTTTGTTGATTATATCTGTCAAGCAAAGCTTTTAAATACATTTCATGCTTACTGAACTCCAGGCATGTGAAAACTGACAGCAATTAATGCTTTTTTTTAGTATTAAATGCATTTTACCTTTAAAATATCAGTTATAGACTGTTTCTAATCAAACCCCAGAGTTAACTTCTAATATTTAAGTCAAATTTTTTAAAAAGTAATGACTTAGAAGAACATTTCTTTGCATGTTCCTGAAATGGAATGGCATCTCTAAGATCAAAATATCCTGAGAAAATATGAGATAGGTGGCCACTCTATGGGAGAAATTGCTATTTTGAAAAAGTTAAAGTTGACCACACATATGATTGACTAGTTTATTTATTTATTTTTTAAATTTATTTATTTTTTAAATTGCAATACTGTATTTGTTTTGCCATACATTGACATGAATCAGCCACAGGTGTCCACGATCTCCCAATGCCAAAGCCCCCTCCCACCTCCCACCTCACATCCTCTCCCTGAATCATCCCGTGCACCAGCCCCATGTGTCCTGCATCCAGTTTAAATGCATGTTTTAACACTTCCACATTATAGTAATTATTACTGAACATAAGGTTGTACAGCAGTGGCCACAGGACTGGAAAAGGTCAGTTTTCATTCCAGTCCCAAAGAGGGACAATATCAAAGAATGTTCAAAGTACAGTACAATTGCACTCATCTCACCTGCTAGCAAGGTTACACTCAAAATTCTTCAAGCTAGGCTTCAGCAATATGTGAACCAAGAAATTCTGAATATGCAAGCTGGGTTTCAAAGAGGTGGAAAAACCAGAGGCCAAATTGCCAACAGCCAGTGGATCATGGAGAAAGCAAGGTAGGTCCAGAAAAACACTTACTTCTGCTTCATTGACTACACTAGAGCCTTTGACTGTGTGGGTCACAGCAAACTGTGGAAAATTCTTAAAGAAATGGAAATACCAGACCACCTTACCTATCTCCTGAGAAAACTGTATGCAGGTCAAGAGACAACAGTTAGAACAGGACATGGAACAACAGACTGGTTCCAAGTTGGTAAAGAAGTACGTCAAGGCTGTATATTGTCACCCTGCTTATTTAACTTGTACGCAGAATACATCATGAGAAATGCCAGACTGGATGAAACACAAGCTGGTATGGAGATTGCTGGGAGAAATATCAGTAACCTCAGACATGCAGATGACACCACCCTCATGGCAGAAAGTGAAGAGGAACTAAAGAGCCTCTTGATGAAAGTGAAAGAGGAGAGTGGAAAAATCTGGCTTGAAACTCAATGTTAAAAAAACTAAGATCATGGCATCTGTGTCATCACTTCATGGCAAACAGGAGGGGAAAAAGTAGGAGCAGTGACAGATTTTATTTTCTTGAGCTCCCAAATCACTGCAGATGGTGACTGCAGCCATGAAATGAAAAGACACTTGCTCTCTGGAAGGAAAGTTATGACAAATCTAGTCAGCATATTTAAGAGCAGAGACATCACTTTGCTGACAAAGGGCCATACATTCAAAGCTGTGGTTTTTGCAGTAGTTATGTATGGATTTGAGAGTTCTACCCTAAATAATGCTGAGCACCCAAAGAATTGATTCTTTTGAGTTATGCTGTTGGAAAAGACTCTTGAGACTTCTGAGGACTGAAAGGACATCAAATCAGTCCATTTTAAAGGAAATCATCCCTAATATTCATTTGAAATACTGATGCTGGAGCTGAAGCTCTAGTAGTTTTTTCACCTGATGTGAAGAGCCAGCTCACTGGAAAAGACCCCACTGAAGGGAAAGACTGAAGGCAAAAGAGAAGAGGCTGCAGAGGATGAGATGATTACATAGAGTCACCCACCCACTCAATGAACATGAATTTGAGCAAATTCTGGGAGATAATAGAGGACAGAAGAGCCTGGCTTGCTGCAATCTAGGAGGTTCCAAAAAGTCAGACATGACTTAGCTACTGAACAACAGCAACAATCAAGGTTGCACTGTGTTCATTCTTTTCTAATGTATTATTTTTACATTTAAATAGTATGATAATGAGATAAATTATTAAATGAACATTTATTAAATAATGTATTAAAACACAATTATGGTTATTTGTTTAGATGTTATCTACATTAATTTCATAATTTAGCAGGAAAGACCAAAATATATAAATGAAGAGAAATGGAAACATTTTGTATAGTTAGCTTAAAGCACCATAAAGTAAAAATGGAAATTAACACCTAGACATATATGTCTAGTATTAAAATACAGTATGATTTATAGAACATTATTGCTGTTTCACGTCATATTGTTTTCCAGCTAAGCAATGCCTGTCAACCAAAAGCAAATTAGTAGACTGTCCTGTGATAACACTAATTTCATGTCTAGTAATGTGATCACTTAGCATGAGTCTGCCATTTCAGTTAGGAACTCTTAGTACATTGAAGTCCATGGGATGTGACTCATATGGTAAAGAATCTTCCTACAGTTCAGGAGACCTGGGTTTGATCCCTAGGTTGGGAAGATCCCCTCGAGAAGGGAATGGCAACCCACTCCAATATTACCTGGAGAATTTCATGGACAGGAGAGCCTGGGAGGCTGCAGTCCATGGGGTCACAAAGAGTTGGACACAACTGAGCAACTAACACAATGATACATTGAAAGAATCTTGTTGAATCTGAAAGAAAGAAATTATATTTGAATCTGTTCTTTCAAAAAATGTCTATTAAAGTATTTCCTTTATATGATATTAATTACTAGTTAGGATATCTAAATAAATGTAACAATTGGTTAAAAATAGGAAGATTAAGCACAACTTCCTTGGTGGCTCAGACGCTAAAAGCGTCTGCCTGCAATGCAGGAGACCTGGGTTCAGTCCCTGGGTCAGGAAGATCCCCTGGAGAAGGAAATGGCAATTCTACAGGCAGGAATACTGGAGTGGGTTGACATTCCCTTCTCCAGGTGATCTTCCCAAACTAGGGATTGAACCCAGGTCTCCTGCACTTCAGGCAGATTCTTTACCATCTGAGCCAAATCCCGTGGACTGCAAGGAGATTAAACCAGTCAGTCCTAAAGGAACCTGATTATTCATTGGAAGGACTGATGCTAAAACTGAAGCTCCAATACTTTGGCCACCTAATGCAAAGAGCCAGCTCATTAGTAAAGATCCAGATGCTGGGAAAGATTGAAGGCAGGAGGAAGAGGGGACAATAGAGAATGAGATGGCTGAATGGCATCACCAACTCAATGCACATGACTTTGAGCAAACCCCAGGAGATAGTGAAGGACAGGGAAGCCTGGCATGCTGCAGTCTATGGGGTTGCAGAGTCGGACATGACTGAGTGAACAACAACATATGTATGTTTATAAATACAAATATGTATGTTTATAAATACAAATACAAATACAAATAATGTGTTTATAAATACAAATAAAATTTACATAGATCCAGGTACAGTTCTAACATTGGAATATACCATAAAACAAAGAAAGTGTAATAAATGAGTTGTAAAATATATTAGATGGTGATAGAGGCTATAGCAGAGATATAAGGGGGGAAAGGGGAAGGAGGGAAGAGGACAAGGAGAGAGAGAAGGAGGAAAGTCTGTAAGGCATCAGTGGTTTGGAAAGGATTTAGCTTATGTATTAAGTAAGGATAGCCTTCAATGAGAAGGTGAGATTAGAGCAAAGACTTGAAGGTTTAGGGGCAGGTCAAATTGACTTATTTTGTAGTGTTTTATACTAGAATATATACAGAATAAATTACTTACTTCAAAATAATTACCTAAATTGCAAATATCAAATATGCTCTCACATATGTGATCTGAAATTTTGTTCTATTTCAAAACCTTTAAACTTACATGAAATAACATATGACAATTTTTACAAAATGAAAACAAGAGAGAGGATGAGTTCAAGAACTGTTTTAGTTTTAACTTAATTTGTTATTTGTTGACTACATAGGGAGGAATGTAATAATTTCAAATGGAAAAATATAAAAATTATATAGTTTATGAATATAATCATCATATTCAATTGAAAAAGACCCAAGTGAATCTATGGAATCACAAAATAATCAATGGTAGAATATAAGGATCTAATAATAGATACAAACAATAACTGTAAGGTATTTTCATTTTGATATACTGTTTCTTAGTATTTTAATATTTGTCTATTTACATTTTTAGTGCCCTATCCATTTAACTGTCAATGTATTTCCTTTTCCTCTAATAAGTGCATTATGCGCTCAATAAACAGATATTTCTGAGTTGGCATTATGTGACATTTGTTGCTTGGAGGGAATACTTATTTAGTGTCTATTAACTGTCAAACAAAATACCAGGGATGTAAACATGAATAACATGACATACTTCAATAAAATGCTCTAGTAGTTTACTGGGGGAGCAGACATGTAAAAAATAAATACAATATGTTACAATAAGCACAATAATAATATCTAATGGTTGCTGAGCACTATTAATAGGAGTCATATTAGGCACTATACTATATCTCTATTTGTGTCTTCAAGTCCATTACAAAGGAACTCATACTAATCCCATATTAAAAATGGTGAAGTGAAATACAGAGTGGCGAGATAATGTGTCATATCACAAGAACAAAATTTGAATTTGAGTTTGAATGATCCTAGACCCTCAGAGCTCATAGATTCATATATTAACTTCACCTGCTTGGTTGTTCAGAAGCACGTACATCAGATTAACTCAGAATGGACTGTGTCTGAAAAAGTTTCAAAACAAAAACAGAACATTAAGTCGATCTTATGAATGAGTATTTGCTAGACAGAGAAGACAGTTTATTTTATTTTATTTTTTTGTCATGAAGGAATATACTGTGACAAGGCAGTGGAAATCACAAATGCATACCATGAAAGGAATTGAGGATCACAAGTGGTATTTTTGTGTGTCTGGATGTGAAGATCGATTGAGAGTAGTGAGAGATGCCAGTAGAAATAGAAATGGTGGTCAGCTGATGGAGAACTTTTATCCCTCACTAAGGGTTTACAGCTCTATTGCAGAGTTGGAAAGTAAGGTTCATACAGAAAAAGGACTGACACTGATTTATATGCAACAGCTTATATTTTCAAGTCATTACTTTTATTATGGCATACAGGATTATTTGTGACCTGAGAGACCTTTTAGAAGGCTATGCAATATTTAGAGGTAAATCTCAGAATGAAGTTGGCGTAGAGAGCAGGGAAGAAAAGAAGAACATCTGTTGGTAGTACTTGGAAAATTTTATTAAGTGTGAAAAGTGAGGATAGAGGAAAAGGAGAACTAGAATACATGTCCAAAATTTTAGTTGAAGTGTTGAATGCATGATGTTATCAGTAATTGAGATAAGGAAACAAATGAGAGATACCCTATGGTGGAGGTGGAAAGGATGCATTCCATTGTGTGCATATAAATAGCAAATTTTCCAGACAATGAGAAATGCATGTTGCATCTTGTTAGAGATTTCAGATCTGAATCTAACATCATCTACCTAGAGATAGTATACAAAATAGAGACGTTTTGAAGAACTCAAAGAAGTGGGAAGGAACAAGGCTGAAGAAATACAGAACCAAGAAATTATGTGTTACACATATGTTGTATAATTCATTTCTCTATATACTTTTAAAATATCTCTTTGGAATAAGTATGATAAGCAGAAATGTGTCCCATAATGCTATGATTTTGTTGTCCAGTGTATATAGCTTGATTTACTAAAGTAAACCTTGACAGCATGATGCTGTCAACTAAGACTGAAGAATGTTATAAGAAAAACTAATGGAAGTTTTTGTTGTGTTTACTATGAATATGTCTTCCTCCCTCCTTCCTGTTTCTTTGAGGATATTTCTCTATTCCTTGTAAGTCTCTCTTTTTGAGAAATTTTGGTAGAAATTTCTCTTAAATCTCAGGAATAAAAATGTTTGTGCTACTAGAGAGGCGTTACCTATCTATCTTTGTTTGTCTATCTGTTATCTATCTGTCTACCTACCTACCTATTTGTCTGTCACCTATCCATTTATCACCCATCATCTATCTATCTGACAAGAATTATATAAAGTATAATGTGAATCATGTAAGAGTTTATGTTTTCATTTTTGCATTGGCTAGCAAAAATCAGGGACTCATTTCTGGGGACACTTTCTGCTGTAGGCCCTCACGGTGCACATTGTAAATAGACTTTGCTGCTGACTCCATTTTTAGCAACCTGCCAGAATGCCTCTCATTCAATTTTTCTAAATTTGATTCTTTCTTCCTAATTGTGTGATTTTTGTAAAGCACTGTATTTGCTTGGAAAAGAAGGGATCTGAAAACAAATTCATGTATTAATTTGGAAGGATTCTGTAGAGTAATTTTGATCAATTGCCAGCTTCAGGCAGTAAATGTTTGCTGAGCTGAGTCAGAGATGGTTGAGTATATTGTTACTTACTCCAGGGCTCAGCTTTTCTCAGCTACTCCAAATCACCTTAAGTTTCTCTTGGCGGCTGACTTTGATGAGGCGCTGTCTCTGTCTTCTGCAGTGACAAGGACCGTGTGTGCGGAACAGTGCGATGGCAGATGCTATGGACCTTACGTGAGTGACTGCTGTCACCGAGAATGTGCTGGGGGCTGCTCGGGACCGAAGGACACCGACTGCTTTGTGAGTCTGGCAGCTCTCCCTTTCACTCTCTGAGCCTCCCTTTCCTCCTAGTCCGACTCAGGTACATCAGATCTTTAGCATCGCTTGTGGTAAAGAACCCTTGCGAATGCAGAGACGTGAGATGCAGGTTCGGTCCCTGGGTGGGTAAGAGCCCTTGGAGGAGGGCATGGCAACTCTCTCTAGTATTCTTGCCTAGAGAATCCTCATGGACAGACGAACCTGGAAGGCTACAATCACAAAGAGTCAGGCATGACTGAAGTGACTTGGCATGCACGCAAGATAAGATCAGATGTTACTATTTTAGGGTTAAGAAAGATGCTGTGATTTCCTGAAAGTCATTCTCTTACTGGGTGGCTATTGATTAACTAGGATTGTTCTGCCCTAGAATAAATGTATTATGCCTTTCTGAGATAGTTAACATCACAAGTGAGATTTAATTGGACAATCTAAAGGAGAATATATTGAATATCTTTAAAAAAGCTAACAGTATCCTTCCAAAATTTACTGATTACCTGCGTATGTTGTTGCATCACTGAGTTGAGTCTTCTGAGTGGAGGCACTTGTATTTTATCTCTCAAATATAAATTCAAAATTAAAGCAGATATATTTATGAATTAAACTGTCTTATAGTTTATATTGTTTACAAGCTAATATTATTAAAAATTTATGAGATTTACAAATGCATGCTTAATGCAATTTATATGCTAATCTGTGTGATTTTTATTTTAGAAGAGGACACTTTTACATCCTCAAAATCAACATTTATAGCTTGTCAGGGCCACTTTTAATTATGTTCTGATATCCCTGATAAAGTTCTTTCTATTCCACTGAATACATACAGGCAATTCTATGAGTTACAGTTAATGAAGTTTCATACACACAGAGCATTAGTTTCATTTTAAGCCAAAAATCATAAATAATAAACAATTTTTGTTACTAAAATGTACACAGGAATATATTTTGTTCCCCCACATCAAATATCCAGAGAAAAAACAGATGCATTTAGAACTGAGGATTCTTTTCTTTTTCAAATTGGCACTTAATTCTGCTCAAGCAAACCATAGATTATACCTCTCATGATATAGAAACATAGTAATTTATTACTTCTCTTAATGTCACAAAAAACTAAATTTGCCTGTCCTAATTTTATAGTGAAACAAAAGTGTAGAGAGGAAGAAGGAAGGAGAGGGAAATATTAAAAATGTACAGAAGATGCTCAGCAGACCCTTTCCCTTACCCCTCACCAGACATGGGATGTAAGCTTGATCTGAAAGATGCTGAACAGGGGTTGTGTTAGCAATTCCAAAACAGTACTAACAGTAAAAATGAACAATAGCTCTTAACTTTCACTTAGAAGTTTTTCACTGAATTTTTTTTCATGGTTCCCTTATCACGATAAGCAGAGTGCCGAGTGAGCTTCAGAAGTCTCATTTCATTACTTTTATGGAATGGTCCACTGATTCCACTTTGGCATTTGGTAGAGAATGTTCAAGAATGCCAGACTAAGGCCTTGGTGTAAGTTATTGTTTTGTATGCTGTCTGGAAGGTAAACTTGTTTGATCTCTCTGGCTTTATGTCCCTTTGTTGCCAAGCAATCTGTGCACAACACTGTATAAAATTATTAGTAAAGCAATTATGAGGACACATGAAGTTTTATAGCCATAAATTAAAGCTTACTGTGTTTTCAAGATTGTTTTTTATTAGATTCTCCTGGAAAGTGTCATCTTAGCGAATAATGTATCATCAGTGAGTCTCGTTCTGATTATGCATCTTGTAGACCATCATCAGGGAATTGTCATGTTTGTGATAAAGTGCTTGCCAAAACAACAATTGATTAAGAAAATGTTTTGAGGAAACAGAATAAATTAGTGCTTATTAATAACCATACATCTAATTTATGCTGATATGTAAAATATAGCTTGAGTTCACATTAGCTTGCCTTCCAAAGCCTAAAGTATTTTTAGGCAGTTTTAAATTGTTTAATTAAGAGAAGTAATCCATCTCTTTTGCTAAACACATGTTTTATATACTTATATATGTACTTTTAATCTACTTTTTATATTGAATACCTAATTTCTGGGTGGTACAATTGTTTCTAATTGTTTTCAAATGCATCTGAACACATTAACAAATAGAAGTCTCAGGAAAAATATATAAATCAGCAGAAACAAATTTATTTGAACTTGACTTTTAGGAAAAGGCATGACCACATAGGAAAAAGGTGTCATATTATTCAATTATAGACTAAGTATAGCTACTTCTTTACGTTTTGGCCTCGCATCCCACTACATTTACATTTGGCTAGTCACCTGACAGAGACTTTTCTTTTAAGTCCAGTTTGAATGACCATCACAAAGTTATCTCACTATATAGTGGGGATGAACAGATTTACAAGGTTACTTGAGTCACCAAATTCGTCAAATACCATCTTTAAGGAAACTCTAGTCTATACAATTGGATATTTAGTTTTCACTCCCAGACTCTAAAACTCAGCATAAACCCTTTGAATAATAAATCTTCACTATAATCTAACTTTAATAATTTGAATCAATTCCCAGTTTAGAAATTAATGGAGAGACACCAAGAAAGATGAACATTAGAAGGTATATTTGGTGAGCTGGAAAAATTTTTTTTAATTAAAAATACAAAACAAACATTAACTTAAAAAATGAATCCTGATGAATAAAAAATTGTCAAAGTTTCCAGTTTTTATGAAATTGATATATGCTAAGCAATTAATACATCTTATCACACAACTGTTATAACAATGTCCCTTTAACAAATATTATGAAGGTTGTTTCAAAAATGAAATTAATTTTTGCTGTGTTGCAGGCATGCATGAATTTCAATGACAGTGGAGCATGTGTTACTCAGTGTCCACAAACTTTTGTCTACAATCCTACTACCTTTCAACTGGAGCATAACTTCAATGCAAAATATACCTATGGAGCATTTTGTGTCAAGAAGTGCCCACGTAAGTAACAAAATAAGAATAGCCAAATTAATTAACTCATCGTTTTAAAGCAAAGTAAATTCATGGAAACTTATCATAATTTGAAACTTGAGACATATCATGAATTACTTTGGTATTGATATTATTATTATTCCACATAAAAGGAATTAAAATTCAAAAAAATTGAAGTGATTGGTTCATGATCTCAGCAAATGAGTGACATGTTTGAGGTCAGAGTACATTGTCATTCATTGACTTCTAAACTCATTATTTTCACTATATGTCAATATTTTTGCACATGATGCTGTTCTTCAGAAAAATGATTAAGTAGCAGCAAACTATGTAATGATCAAAGTCTTCTTCCAATAACAATGAATTTTCACCTAAAGTGATCTTATTATTTATTTGTAATAGAATGTATAAAATAGTTTTGATGGCATGCTAAGGAATCTACCAAATTGAAAACTCATCCTGGGGATTCAAAATGACCAGCTTAATTTTTATCAAGAATAGTATATATTTTGATATTTGTTCAAGTCAATTTTTTGCTTGGAGAGACCACTGAGACATTTCTTTGATGTTTTACTTTTTTGATGGCTGGAAAAAAACCTCATTTGTCCGTATACGAAATTAAGAGACTTTACATCCTATATCGCATAGATATTTATTATTTGATTTCTGCATAGGCTGGAATAAGAAGTGTAAGAGACATGAGATTAGAATGGCTTTGACTATAGCTTGGGCCAATTATTCACTGTGTGATTTTTAATGAACTACTTAATTTTCTAGGTTTCACTTGTAACTCAGTCAATAAAGAAACTGCCTTGCAATACAGGAGACCCGGGTTTGATCTCTGGGTCGGGAAGCTCCTCTGGAGAAGGAAATGGCAACCCACTCCATTGTTCTTGCCTGGAATCCCATGGACAGAGAAGCCTGGCAGGCTATAGTCCATGGGGTCGTGAGAGTCAGACACATCTTAGCGACTAAACCACCACTACCACTTAATTTTCTCTTTTCTCTTCTTTAAAACATGGAAAATCAAATTTACCCTCTCTCTTTCCCAGAAATAATATAAAGATCAAAGTGATAGGGAGTAAGTTTCATAGGAATAGTATATAAAAACAAGTCTTTGAAATCAGTGATGATTCCAGCCATTATTATTATTTTATATTGATTAAAAGAATAAATATGCATATATATGCATAAACATATATATGCATTTGTATGTTAAATAATTTTATAACCAAACTCATGGTTTTGATCTGATAATTTCTCATCTAAAAGTTACCCTATATTTGCTATCTACTATCTTGCAAACTACAGAGTTTAAGAGTATCTTTCATAGAATGAGGCTAGATGACAAATTTTTTTCCTTTTCTTAGACAAATGTCCTCCTCCTTCTTAGACTATATCCTTCATAGTGGCTCTGAAGTCTCTCAACTCCTAAATTACGACAAGAGGTCAAAATCTAAGGACTGTTTTTTGAAATGACATGCCCAGTTACCGTAGTTAAAGTAACTCATAAACTTCCTTTTATGGATTAGTTTAGGTCTATCCAATTACACACTAATTTAAAGCAATTCATTATTTGTCTATGTAAAATTCAAATCTTTGAGGGAACTTGACTATGCTAAACTGTAGCTATCTTGGGAAACCAAGATGTTTAGCTTCTAAATACTGGTCTACAATTCCTAATCCAGAATTTTGAAATTCAAAACGTAAACAATACATATTTTTGAAACTTATTTGACTTCAAAACTTGAACTTATTATGAAGATACTTATAATCTTTTTTATTTGTTTCACTTGACATAAGCTGCTACAAAAATGTGGATTTTTAAAATAAGAGGTATTCCTAAAGACCTTGCAGAAAGGATGGTTACATCTCTTACAGTTTGGGTTCCCATGCTACAGAGATTTTGGTTGTTAACGAGTGTTCTCGGGATCAGGACCCATGAGAGAAGGAAAAGAAGTGAGCTCAGGCTGTCATACAGTCTTAGCAAGGTATCTCTTCTGTGACAGATGCTCTCTAGTGGATATTAACTTAGAATACAAAGATCATCACATTTTATACCCACTCCCACGGATTCAAATATATCTCTCTACACTAGACTGCTTTCAATTCCAGTTCCAGATCTTCTAGCATTTCTTCTCTCAGAACAAGCCACTGCTCATGTTGTTGCTGTTGTGTTAGTCACTCAGTTGTTTCTGACTCTTGCAACCCCATGGGCTGTAGCCCACCTGGCTGCTCTGTCCATGGAATTCACCAGGCAAGAATACTAGCTATTCTCTTCTTCTGGGGATCTTCCGGACCCAGGAATCAGACCTGGGTCTCTTGCATTGCAGTCAGATTCTTTACCATCTGAGCCACCGGGTCATATTTATTCTAAACTTGTATTTATTCCATACAAAGTAAAGGATCCTTTGCACTACCAAGAACTATGCCCATTGGTAGGATTTTTACTTGCCATTCTTTCCAGTCCACTCCTGACTGAGGCTGCAAGGCAGGTACCATGCATTTTCAGTTATCTGTACCTACATGCCAAGATTAGTTTTTGTACGCCTCTGACCTTTTGTCATACTTGCCCTCTCTTGGTTCCTCATGTAGCCACAGATATGAACTTAGTAAAAGGTGCCAGCACAGTGGTCAGTGGATAATATAGGGATTTGAAACACTTGCTTATGCAGTTTACTGTGTGAGTGCCCCAGCTCATATCAATTCCAAATTCACTGCTTCCATCTTACACTGGATTGCCGTTGGCCCTACTCAAAATTATGATGTCATGGTTTTTAACAAAGCTTTGTTTGTGATGGGCAATTCGGACTACATGATCAATCAATTACCCATGGTTAGGTAGTCCATCTTACCATGACCCAGAAGCATGTCAGGAGTTATTTATTAAATGGGGTATAATTTCTAGAGGTCTCTGATGTGATTTTCCAGTTGAAACTTGCCACAACTCCACATGGCATATTTTCCGACCATACATACTTCTAATATTATAGAATAAATATATTATAATATTCTATAATATTCTAATATTATAGAAGTATGTATGGGTTTTGTGATCCAAATAGCAAGATTGCTTGCAGTCCAGCCTAGACTTGCACTATATGCCTTTTCTGCTCTGGATCCCTTCAAGGTCAGAAGCCTTCTAGGCTACTGAATACTACCAGAATCAGTATTTCCAAAACCCAAAAGTAGCCTGGCAGGTATTGTGTTTTTCATTTATTGTAGAAACAGATGCAATAATTTGTCCATATTTTTGGAAGGGAATGTTTGGCATATCCCGAACCACTGGAATTCTAAACATTCTACCATGGCAAATAATTAGACGTTCGTGGTTTACTTAGTAACCTTTCCTAAAATCTGCTGCTGCTGCTGCTAGCTAAGTTGCTTCAGTCATGTCCGACTCTGTGCGACCCCATAGACAGCAGCCCACCAGGCTCCCCGTCCCTGGGATTCTCCAGGCAAGAACACTGGAGTGGTTGCCATTTCCTTCTCCAATGCATGAAAGTGAAAGTGAAAGTCATGTCCAACTCTTAGCGACCCGATGGACTGCAGTCCACCAGGCTCCTCCATCCATGGGATTTTCCAGGCAAGAGCACTGGAGTGGGGTGCCATTGCCTTCTCTGTTCCTAAAATCATGGGGTCGCAAAAGCTGGACATGACTGAGCAACTAATGCTTTCACTTTCCTAAAGTACTGCCCTTCCAAATTTCATCTTTTTTCTTTATATGAAGCTATGGGACAATTTCTACAGCTCTCCATTGAAAGATGAACATATTTTAAACATTTCCTCCTGTGATATAAAGTACACTTCCTTCATCCAAGGCAGTTTAACTTCAGCTTCATTTGTGCTTCATGTAACTTGAAGTAGTTTTAGATTTCAAACTGTATCATGGCATGAAATGAAGCGGAACTGTTGAAAAACACAAACTAAATGTCATGCAGTTTCCTAAGACTATAAAAGAAATTCACTAGTCCTGGGGGCAATTCAGGATGTGGAGCAGTAGCCAAGCAAGTACCAAATGTTGTTAACACACGCTGCCCTTGAATTTGAACGTAGATACTCATAGATGCTATTTCAGGTTGATTGCTATTTCAGGTTGATATGTTTAGACAAGGAGTTGTTTTAGGGAAAGAAACATACGCACTATCATTTTCAAAGGGTAATAATGTTCAAACCCTAAAATATCTTATTTTAAATTCTATTGCTGAACATCAACATTATTGGTAAATTTACCTTTTTCTTCTCTTTCTTCTTTTTTTTTTAATCAGATAACTTTGTAGTTGATTCCAGTTCCTGTGTGCGTGCTTGTCCTAGTTCCAAGATGGAAGTAGAAGAAAATGGGATTAAAATGTGTAAACCTTGCACTGACATTTGCCCAAAAGGTAGTGATTTTGTACTGTCATTTTATGATAAAAATGCATTTTATTGACTAAAGAAAATTTTTCTCAACTCCCTGATCTTGTTTCTACAGCTTGTGATGGCATTGGCACAGGATCGTTGATGTCAGCTCAGACCGTGGATTCTAGTAATATTGACAAATTCATAAACTGCACCAAAATCAATGGGAATTTGATCTTCCTTGTCACTGGTATTCATGGGTCAGTATTACATTTTTATTGAAAATTTTATTGTAAAATATAGACAGAGTTTAAGAGATTCTTTAGTTTTGTCAGTCTGATTCATTTTGACAGAGTTCCATGATATATTAATGTTTTTTTCCAGCAAAATCAATGTCAGATTTCACCAGTGGTAATTGTAAACCAAATTTTGCAAGAATAATCCAGATTATAAATTTGTTGACTACCTGTATTTGAAAACAATGATTTATATATAAGATAAGATGTATTTACAGGATATTCTCCTCAAATCCATAGATTTTAGTGAGTTTGACAGATTTGTAGATGTATTTAAGGAAACACTATCAGTGGATAAAGTGGGAAATTTTATTCAATTACCTAACCCAATTAGTTCAAGATGACAAAAATTAATTTTTTTAATGTATTACACAGAAAAGTCAGTAAGTTGTAATTCTGAGCATTCAGACATTTTCTTTGCCCTGTTGTATCTTTTTAGGTTTTAGAGTTGATAATCCAGTACTATTGTGAGAAATCTATTAAATGCATTTCATTTTAGCAATAGAAATTATAACATTTTCTAGGCTTCTTCATTCCAGAACCACCTGCTGGTTTTAATGGGAAAAATGACCAAATTTGTATTCTTTCAATTGCAATGAAAATGTCAATATTTTTATGTTATATTTTATCTATTTGTCTATATCACTACTTAATCCCTAAATATTAGTGCTACAGGCTACAGAAAAAGAATATCACTCACATATTTCAATTCAAGACCTACTCTAAACATATAGCAGTTCTAGAAGCAAAACAATTTAACACATTATGAATAAATATGTCAAGTAGGAACAGCAAGAGAAATAAAACAAATGCTTCTTTCTATTCAAATAAATTACTTTAGGTCTTAGTACATAAAGCATTTCTTTACTTTAAAATGTAACTTTTAGTATAGATCTATGCCAGAAATACCAAGAGGTGTTTCTTGTTGCTGTTGTTGTTGTTTGGTTTCTTTTTATTTTTTAAATAAGGTCCAGATTTAAAATTTCTTTAAAAAATATGAACATGATTACTCTATTCTTGCATGGCAACAATCTGTTGGAGCTGGGTGGTACTAGTCATTTTGAGATGGGACACATTAATTGAATTCACCATAGTTCCCACTGGCCCTCTATATCCATTTACATTGTTATATTTGCCCTCTTGACTCCACTGGGTAAGAGGCCTGAACCAATATTTAAGTTCATCTGTATAATTTAACATATATATATCATTTAGTAAAACAAATATCTACATTTTAGGTATTTTGTAAAACCAAATATCACTGTGCATGAAAGATCATATTATGTTAACAGTGTCTTCTGAGGAATAAGAAGACACAGGCCATCAATTCACATTGACTGCTTCCACATAGATATATTAATAATAAATGAAAGGGCCTCAAGTCCATCTGCATGGCGAAAGATTTAAAAACATAGTCTCATGAATTGCTTTAGACAAGTGGTTTTCATTACAATCAGGCCCAACATCCATCACTTTATAATAAATTTTGAAATGAAATTTAATTCATTTTAAAATATTAATTTAAATTTTCAATTTAAATTCATCCTTAATTTTGAAATAAAAGTCATAGATTATGTACTCTACCTATAAACATAGTTTTATAAAGTCATTATAATTGTAATTTAAAGAAGAATTTTGAAAAGTAATGTTTAATAAAATATGTATTGATAGGAAAATGATCAGCTACTTTTTGTCATAAAAGTTTGGATTCATAGGAGGGAAGATTAGAAGTCACTCTGGGCATGAAGTATGGGGAAATAAAGTGCAAAGAAACAGATGAACACTGGAATATTGTATGAATAGAGGCAACATTACTACAGAATTATACACAAACTATAACACGCTATGAAGTTTGTACACATGAGCTTCTAAACTGAGTGGAGCATTTTAAGGTGGTTCAAGACATAAAGCAATCCTTTGCTTTGCTTTAAAGGGTATTTAACATGGCTTGGGATTATTACTAAATCCTGTTCAGTTCAGTTCAGTTGCTCAGTCGTGTCCGACTCTTTGCGAGCCCATGAATCGCAGCACACCAGGCCTCCCTGTTCATTACCATCTCTCGGAGTACACTCAGACTCATATCCATCGAGTCAGTGATGCCATCCAGCCATCTCATCGTCGGTCGTCCCCTTCTCCCCCTGCCCCCAATCCCTCCCAGCATCAGAGTCTTTTCCAGTGAGTCAACTCTTTGCATGAGGTGGCCAAAGTAGTGGAGTTTCAGCTTTAGCATCATTCCTTCCAAAGAGATCCCAGGGCTGAGCTCCTTCAGAATGGACTGGTTGGATCTCCTTGCAGTCCAAGGGACTCTCAAGAGTCTTCTCCAACAACACAGTTCAGAAGCATCAATTCTTCGGCGCTTAGCCTTCTTCACAGTCAACTCACACATCCATACATGATCACTAAATCCTGTAGTGTCCCTCAATCTCAATCATAACTGAAACCTCTTGACAGATGTCCCAGATGACCATACATTCACAAGTATGAGCAGAATTATTATAAAATATCAGACCAATCCAGACTTTCAAGAACACTCAGTGAAAAATGACAAAAATCAACTCACATGAATTAGAAATTGAAAGGTAAGCCAAGTTTCTCTTAAAAATACGAGTCAAATGTTCTACTTGGTTAATTTGATCCAGACTAGACTGGAGTTTGGTTTGAGTCTCTACCATGGACAATCTGCACTGAGCTGTGTGGTTCCCTTGTCAAACACTCAGTGTCCTCCCATATGGAGTTGAGAACTGGATTAAAAATAAATGACTACCTCTGCCGGACATTGTGGGGATTCAAAGCAAATATATGTATATATTTTTAAGTGTTTAGTCCAATACCTAGAATAGAGTAAATCTTAATAAATGGTATAAAAAGAAAGAAAAAGATGGGAAAAGGAGGAAAAGAGGAGAAAGACAATGAAAAGTAACAAAATAAAACTTAAAAAAAAAAAAAACAGTAAAAACCCCCACCCAGAATTAAAGAAAGTTTAAAACATTTAGAGAAAAAGGCAGTTCAAAAGCAAATTTCAGTGATTATATCTAGTACCTAGTTTATATCACAGCATATAATGTAACCGATATTATTTCACAGACTATTGGAAACTGAATAAAGTCAAATTTATCTTTCTGCCAATACTTACTTTATGACAAACCATACTTCCTACTTCAGAAGATTACGATTTGTCTTTAATTATAGCAATTAAATGTAACATTATAATTAATATTATTGTATCTCAAGCATAATATATAAGGTATTTCCAGGACAAATATATATATGAAAGACGATATGTTCCTCCTTTCTAGTCTTATGTCAACAGGAAACATATTCTGAAGCCTTTCTCTTTCATCTTAGGAAGGCATTAACATAAAGTTAATTGAGTAGATCTCAGATAGTTATGTATAGGCACGTGTGTATTCATGTATATAATGTGTGTGTGTATAGACAGAGAGATTTTGAAGGTGAATAATATGAGATATTATAAACAGAAAGCTTTTCATAAATTAACAAAATGGTTTATTCCACTTAATTCTCATTATCCTCAGTCTTCAACTAACTAGATTTTGATAGGTTGAATCGTTTGATTAAAATAGCTAGAGTATTTCTTTAAACTAATGGAAAGAAAAATCTGTAATTAAATGAGATTATACACTTCACAGTCAAATTTCTGGTAAAAATAAATTTACTGTGAAGTTGTCATTAAAATGTTAATGCATGAAAGAGTTCAAGGAAATATTCACTTTATAGCACAATACCACCCTTGCTAGAAGTAAAGTAGACACTATTATTTTCTTATTTAGAATGGAAACTGCAGACAAAATTCAGTGTTCAGGGTTATCATAGGATCTTTCATGTTTTGTCATGTCTAGCAGTGTTCATGTGCATATACTGAGAGCAATAAAATGCTCACCAAATAAGCATACCCGTGCTGTGTCACAGTCTAACACTAATAAGAAAGTGCTTAGATGATAGACTGTAATGATGTTAGATAATGGGAAACAGATTATGAGTTTGGTGGAAAAAATAATGTGATTTCAATGGAACTGTGAAAATATGCTTCTCTCCCTTTATTCTGAGCTCTACTGGGTCACCAAACACACTCACAAGGACATAGCATTTGTTTTCATGACCCTACATTTAGCTAGAAAAGTTCTCAATTTTAAAATATCATGGATTTCAAGTGACTTGATGGAACTCCCTAAGGTTACTTTGAAGTCGGTAAGTGGGATTCTGTCAACTTATTTTATGAGTCCTGAATCTCTAAATTAAGTATATAAAATTTCTGTGGTCCATTGGGTTTCATGTGAACAGTCTAGAATTTATTTCAATCCTGGCAACCTGTAAGTGTTCTCAGTAAAAGTTTGGACTGACCTCACTACTGCATGTTTGCCCTGAACTTTGAGTGTTTCTCAGTAAAGTGAGAATATTTGATTATATTACTAGAGCTGTTCTATGTATTGCTTTACATCAAAGAACAAATGTAGAAAGCTCATTCTACTACTGCAGAGCTAGCATTTCCCTGCCTATGGAAATTTTTGCATATTAGAAAATTACAGCAACCAGAGTTTTCCCACACAATAATTTTGTGGCCCCATATTCACCATAAGCATGCATATTCATTCCATATATTTTCCTTTTCAAATAGAGCAAATTTGCCAGAATATTTGAATTAGACTTTAAGCTTTTGAAATGTATTCATGTCTCTTTAAGGAAAATTTTAATTGTTTATGTGTGAATTACAGAGAAACTCATTTATAGTGTTTCCAAGCCTTTTATAACATGCCATGTTAAATTAATAATAGTACAGTATATAGGTTACACTTCTTGATTTTTTTACTTGGAAGTAGTAATTTCATCAAGCAAAGTTTTTGTTTTTGTTTTTTACTTTTAAAAAATATGGGATTGTTCACAGTATAAATGAACATGTTTATGAACCAAGCTAAGAGAGTCAGTACAAGGCAGTTTCACAGATCAAGGTTGCTGAACTAATACTGAATTTCCAAAGGCTCTAATGACTGGATAAATAAAAGCCAGTGGATTCAGACTCAAATTCTTGGAAAACAGGCCTATGTATTTGTCAGAGGATTGCAGAACACCTCGACTGATAGCCTCCAATGGATAATGTTTCCTAGGTTATATTCACACATGAAAAAGAGGTTTCTCAGATACTGCTAAACAAGAGATATCCGCAGCAAGGATAAAATTCAGCTGATTGCTAAAGAAGGATACGAACTTCTAAAAAGCCTTGTTAGCTGATTTTAGAAATTTGATTTTTCTTGAAGAAATGACCAATATATGGAATTTAATTTTTCTCTGAAGAGTATGTGTTAGTATGAGGTTTTTACTTGACCAGAATAGCACAGAACACCTTTTAAAGTAATAAAACCTAAAAAATTTACTATATGTTACTTAAGAAAATTGAAGGTAGTGCTTGAATTACTGAGAAATGTTGAATGTTATGTTTATATTTGGCTTAATATTTAAGTATGCGTGGTCAACATGTTTAAATGAAAAATATTTTCCTAAGATGAAAACTTCTAAAAGAAATCCATCAACTATATAATATTAAAGGTATATTATATTTATTTTGGAAAGACAAGACAATTATGTATCAATAACATTTATTTAAAAATATATGTATGCATTAAGAGATGGTATTTTAAAAAATCCTCAAAATGCACAACACCTTTTGAGTAATTAAATTTATGATAAATTTTATTTTCAAATGTTAGTATAATTCATATAGATGGAAGCTAATAGCTCCTTTCTTATGAACATAAACATAAATAAATCAGATAGGAGCAAGATTGCACTCATAATCAATGTGAAGATACAGAAAAAAAGTTTACATTCTGTATTTGTTTTTATCCTTCTTATGAAATTGCAAGTTCTGTTAGCAGTTTAGTATGCTTTGAGAAGCCCAAAAGTTGTTATTCTCACCACAACATAATTTAGTTGCAGAGTATATTTTCCCAGTTGAGAACAGACTTTTAAAGGCAAAATAAAATGGTTAATAAATGAAATTGCTATATGTGGAGATTTCTTCAGGAGAGTCAAACTTAACCATTCCTCCAGATCTAGAATAGCCTTCAATCAGAAATTTATATTGTGTCATTAAAATGTCCTCAAAGTGCATTTTGATCCCCTTCCACATCTTGCTTAGAAAAGTCTGGATAAAACATCGCTAAACTTCCTATTGGGCTTTGCTGGTTGCTCAGTGGAATAGAATCCACCTGCCAGTGCAGGAAAAGGGGGTTCAATCCCTGGGTCAAGAAGTTTCCCTGGAGAAAGAAATGGCAACCCACTCCAGTATTCTTGCCAAGGAAATCCCATGGACAGAAGAGCATGGTGGGATACAGTCCCTGGCTGCAGTCCCTGGTGTCACAAAAGAGTTGAACACAGCTTAGGGACTAAACAACAACCACCATCTTATTGCTAATTAAAGTTCAATTTGAATGTAATAATTGCTGTCACATTTCTCATATTTTTCATTCCTTTATTTAATTTTGACTCCATTTTTTTTCCTTGATTTTCTAGGGACCCTTACAATGCAATTGAAGCCATAGACCCAGAGAAACTGAATGTCTTTCGGACAGTCCGAGAGATAACAGGTAATTTTTTGTGTGAGTTTGTTGTGCTATGAACTATGGGAATTTTAGTGTTTTGTTGAAAATATTACATAGTATTGGAATTTTCAAAGCAAATTCTAGTTTTAAAAAAGCATTATTTAAAATGATGAGTGTCTTAATTCCTTAGCATTTGTGTACATTTTGAAAACTGTAGAACTAGAAAAATAAAATACCCTTGAAAATTTGATGTTACTGTTTTTGAAAATGTCAGTGGGTCTTTGAACCCTTTTTTTTTTCCTATTTAGTTTTCACAAGTACTGTTGAAAATGAGTAACATGTAGGATTCATTTAGCACATGTTTACTGAGGACCTGATGTTTTCAGCACTGTCAGAATGGATGATATGGGGACTATAGACATGAATTAGGAATGAGCTTGCTATCAAAGAATGTAAAAGCAAGTTAGGAGGGTTAGGTATAAACATAAATGTCAGGATGCAAGACAGACAGCTGATGTTGTAAATGTACAGAGAAGATGGCAAAAGATTTTAGGAAAATTGATGCAATATTTTTCTATGTATCTAGTTAGACTGAATATCTTTGCTTTTAGAAGAATGAATCCAATTAAGAATCATTTAAATCTTTATACTATACAGTGATATGATTCTGTGTGTCTGAAAAACACTCATTCTTCTTGTTCATTATTTTGACATTCATTATCTATTGAGGATTGCAGTCCAGAAACTTTGGGTAAGACATTGAATCTTGGAAGAAAAAACATGAGATAGAATGGTTCAAAAATGGAAATAGTTTTTGTCCTTTTCTTGCCTTCCATGTTCATATCTCCAGAATAATTAATATTAAACACTGTTACTAGGACAATGACCTTCTGAATTTTTGTTACACCTATGTTTTGTAGGTTTCTTGAACATACAGTCATGGCCTCCAAACATGACCGACTTCAGTGTTTTTCTAACTTGGTAACCATTGGCGGAAGAGTACTCTATAGGTAGGTGTATATGTAATATTAAAGTAATATTAGTGTTTGGCAGGTATGGAGTATATGATACGAAACATAAAACAGTAACTTTTTTCAATCATATGTTATCATAATTAAAAGACAGAGTTGAGTAACTTGGTAATGGCATCGGTGTATGGGATACAAATGCTATTTTACCAGGAAGTTCTCACTTGGTGTCTGAATCTATCACCTGGACAAAGCGTCATAGCACTGATATTTTAGAAATTGGTTCACCACCCTACATGCTGTGCTGGTTAATAAGAGACAAAAATCAGGGCTCAGAAGTTTTTAATGTTCTGAAGTTCTAATGTCAGTATATTTATTCATATAGTAAAAATATGTTTTATTTATTAAGCCACTGCTTTTATTTTACTTTAGAATTCATCTGCATGAAATTGTTATTTACGAACAGTTAAAAGTTAATTTATATAAGGTGACTTAGACTTAATTTTTCTACTTAAATCTGAATGATGTCAAAAATCAATATTGTCATCAAATACTCTGTAATTATAGTTCACAGAAAATCCATTGAATTAAATAGATATATCTATGAAGTGAAATCGCTCAGTCATGTCCGAGTTTTTGCAACCCCATGGACTGTAACCTACCGGGCTCCTCTGTCGATGGGATTTTCCGGGCAAAGGTACTGGAGTGGGTTGCCATTTCCTTCTCCAGAGGATCTTCCTGACCCAGGGATCGAACCCAGGTCTACCTGCATTGAAGGCAGATGCTTTACCCTCTAAGCCACTAGGATCTATAAGAGGTTCTAAAATATAAATGTAATAAAAAGGATAGTGCTATGTGGAACCAATTTTTACTATCCATTGAATAAAATACTATAAATCTCAATCAAAGCATTGTTATGCTCATCGTGAACATAATTGTAATCAACAATTAGGGGTGGTCATGATGGGAAGAAAGAATTGAGAGGGCGAATTACATCCCAGTTCGGTACACACTCACATTATATAAATGTGCATTATGGTTCTTCTTGCATTTATATATATAATACATGCAAAAAATCTGAGTATATAAAAGTAAAGCAAATTTATAGTTATAAGGAAGCAAAAAGGGACAGCTTTGATCTCTAAAATATAAAATAATGCTAATAAGTTGATTGAGATTTGGGAAACAGTTATTCTTTAGAGGATGAAGAAAATTTAATTACAAAGTTGACCATGTTGAAATGAAAACAGCATCTGAAACGATAATTTGTTTCCACAGTATAGTTGTTACTTAACTTTTAGAAATGCTTTCTCATTTATCCAAGCCTTCTGAGTATTTTTTTTTAAGTTTTAGTTTAATTTTATTCTTCTCTTTAATTTTTGACATCTTCTCTCTGTATATATTTTTCAACTATTATAATTATATTTTGGTTTCTGAGGTATAAATTAAAGCTAATATCCATAGTCATTCCCTGTTATATGTACCCTCTGAAAGTGTCTAAATTTATTTAATAGAGTAGAATTGATATCTTATTTTGGATAGGTGAACTATCACCCTATCAACATGTATTTAATTATTTAGTCTTAATCCACAATTTCATTCTTGATGAATTTAGATTGAGAAAGGCAGTGAGTAGATATTTTAGTGGTACATATGTGGACAGAAATAGAGATATCACTGATATTCATATTTCTAAAAGATGGGCTTTTTGAGAGGGGGGGTCAAGTGATTACTTTTGAAAGTGTCAGTCTATAGTGTAAAGAAATAATGTTTGGATTACATTTAATCTTTTTTATGCTCTATTAACATTCTTTTTGGAGTAAGATATGACAACTGTATTTTACTTGAATATGCATGTCATGGCCAGAAAACAATTACTGTTGTTTCATTTTTTCCCCTCCCCCTCTCTTTAGTGGCCTTTCCTTGCTTATCCTCAAGCAACAGGGCATCACTTCTCTACAATTCCAGTCCTTGAAAGAAATCAGTGCGGGGAACATCTATATCACTGACAACAGCAATCTGTGCTATTATCATACCATTAACTGGACAACACTGTTCAGCACAGTCAACCAAAGGATAGTGATTCGGGACAACAGGAAAGCTGACAACTGTAGTAAGTACATTACCCAGACAATAAAACCTAGAAACTTTAAACGTTTTTTTATATTCTACATGGTATAAAACAATTAAAAATGATGTCAGGATTGTCCTTTTTTCTCAACACTTAAAATAAGTTGGTATAAAACAATCAAATGGGTGACTTTTATAACATATTGCATGTTTTCATTATGTGTTTCATGTTCTTAAATCTTGCCTAATCTTAAGAACCTCCTGTAGAGATTTAGATTCAACAGGTGTAAGTGGAACCTGGGAATCTAAATATTTAATAGGCATCTCAGATACTTCCTCAATTTCAATCAATTTGTGGAAATCCACTCTTAAATTTTCTGTTTACTTTTTGTTTCAATGAATTTGGTGACATAGAAAAGCAAAATATTTGCCATTTAGAGGTGGTGGGGAAAAAAGACATTTTCTTTTGAAATGTGTAAAAATGCTCTTCTAAAAGTTTGCCATTCAAGAAGTAAGTTCATTTCATAAATTTGTTTTTATAGTCATGGAGTTTTCTTGTTTCATTTATTTTACTAAATATTATTTTTTCCATCATTTCTTTTTCACACAGAAGCAAATAGTGTTTTCATGAGTACATAATTAAGCCATTCCCATCTTATACGTTGATATTCTAATGATTAATACTTAATTCTTCCCTGTTTTTCTTCTTAGTAATGCTTTCTTCTACATCCTATAGGTGACATGCTATGAATATAGTACTGATTTACTTATGATAAGTATAAAATAAAAATACTTAGAATAATTCAGATGATCTGTTAACAAATGCATGTTCTTATTGTGGTCATGATAGATCAGTCCTTTTTAAAAGTTTCATTCTTTATTTTTCTGTTAGGAAGCCTTCTTGCTTCTTTGATCTCAACATCATAACAATCACAAGGGTATACATACATAATGATTAAGTTCATTAAGCATCCTAAAGAATAGTACAGGACACATTAAAATAATATAAACTCTTAAGAAGTTAACATGACGTAAATTTACCTAGTTATGAGGTCAATTAATTATTTATCTGTATCCCACCTTGTTCCAAAAAGGGTTTAAGCCAGTTTACATTAGCAATTTTTATAAAATATAACATAATTTGTGAGGAATTCACACTTTAGTTCTCTTGGATCCTTAAATATATATATTTTCCAGAGAAAAGAGATTTACTTCAACATGATTTCAACATGTAATTCTTGTTTTGCATGAACTTAAGTTTTTATATATTCTTCTGTTCCTCATAGAAATATAAAATCTTATATATCAAAATATGCATATCCACATTGAGATTTATCCTTTTAATGAGCCTAGATTGTCTCCTTGGTTTTATATATTTCTGATTCCTGACAGAAAGCTTGTTCTTCTTTTCTGTAATACCTAAGGTTTTTATCCCATATTACTATATGTGTTTTTGTAAATGCCCCAGACAAAATAGATTATCCATGGAAGTAAAATAGAATAATTTTCAACACTAACATACATATTTCTCTAAGTCAGAATTATACTCTCATTTTTTCTCACTTTGAAATTCTTTGTACAGTGTTTGAAACTTTTGCTTTTGAAAAAAATTTTAGTACACTGTTTGAAAATTTTGTTTTTGAAAAAAAAATGAAAATAAAACAATAGTATTACTAGCTTTCAAAAGTAAGATTTAACCATGAAAATAAAACCAGAAGAAAAAAATAAAAGAATCAGAGAAAACCATTATTCTTCTTTGACTCATTTACTCATTTCTCAAGTTCTTTCTTTTACATTTTGTAAACCTGAATAGAAAACAAATGGGAAAAGAAAATGCAGAAAGAAACTCGCTATAAAAAAACAAGATAGGAAAAATTTATGCAATTATTCCTTATTTCTTTAAGACTTCTAAAATTTTCAAACAACCAAAAGAAGATTAATAATAATACCTAAAATTTAACATGTTCTTCAGCTTTCAGCATTATATCTCTTGAACATTTAGCCACTTTTAAAACCGTGAACATATTTTATTGTTCTGTAGAGTTACAGTTGACTTAACAGTTTGAGGAAGAAATGAAACAGTTTGAAGAAAGCAGCTTTGTGGTGCTATAGAATAAAATTAAACATTTCATTTTTAACATCTTGGAGTGAAAAATGTTTGCATGAAATCCATTTGTCAAAATTTGGGCTTCAGTCTCATAGTACATTGATCTAGCATTCTTAGAAATATAATTATCCTGTAAAATTGATCTCAGAGGTGTTGCTGATGTTTACACTGAGCCTGAAATGGCTGCCCACATGGGACTGAGACCATTTAATACCCACAGTATTATCTGCAAGTTCAGTTCAGTTCAATTCAATTCAGTTCAGTCAATTAGTCGTTTCCGACTCTTTGTGACCCCATGAATCGCAGCACTCCAGGCCTCCTTGTCCATTACCAACTCCCGGAGTTTACCCAAACTCATGTCTATAGCGTCGGTGATGCCATCCAGCCATCTCATCCTCTGTCATCCCCTTCTCCTCCTGTCCCCAATCCCTCCCAGCATTAGAGTCTTTTCCAGTGAGTCAACTCTTCACATAAGGTGGCCAAAATATTGGAGTTTCAGCTTCAAAATCAGTCCTTCCAAAGAACACAAAGGACTGATCTCCTTCAGAATGGACTGGTTGGATCTCCTTGCAGTCCAAGGGACTCTCAAGAGTCTTTCTCCAACACTATAGTTTCAAACACATCAATTCTTCAGCACTCAGCTTTCTCCACAGTCCAACTCTCACATCCATACATAACCACTGGAAAAACCATAGCCTTGACTAGACGCACTTTTGTTGGCAAAGTAATGTCTCTGCTTTTTAATATGCTATCCAGATTGGTCATAACTTTTCTTCCAAGGAGTAAGGGTCTTTTAATTTCATGGCTGCAATCACCATCTGCAGTGATTTTTGCAACCCCCCAAAATAAAGTCTGACACTGTTTCCACTGTTTCCCCATCTATTTCCCATGAAGTGATGGGACCAGATGCCATGATCTTAGTTTTCTGAATGTTGAGCTTTAAGTATCTGCAAGTGGGTAAACTTAAATATTGTTTCATTTTAAATTGTAGATACTGCATTTTTAGACATTCTTTCTTAGTATACCACACACGAGATGCACACTAGCACATATACATATTCATTACAAGATGATACACAGACATACAGCGTAAGGTACGTATTTATATACTCTCACAGCACATATACATGTACACTACCCTAGAACACATACACATGCATGCACACAGATAAATGCACATACCTACCATCACCATAAAATACGCTCATCTAAATCTATATATCAGCTTGGTAGTTTAAAAGGAAAAAAAAACAGCCATGATTTTTAAGTTATTTTTTAGTTCAACATGACTTAAAACAGTAATGAAAATAAGAGAAAAACTTCACCTCATCTGTACACTGTATAACTTGAGCAATCTTTTAAGTCAAAAATTTCAAAGTAGACTTTATGGTTTGAAGAGATTGAGAGAAACACCAGGGTATGAAAAGCTGGAACATTTTTGCCTCCTTTATTTTTATGGTTTTGGAACAGAACAGTGCTAGTTGGAAGGAGATTTAGACTAAGTTTATAATAGTATTTGAGGTTTCTGTAAATAATTAAGCATAAAGATTTTAACACTAGAATATAAACAATGAATAGATAAATATTAACCAAACTTTCATAATCTAGTTACATTTGAACTGATACATCTCCATTTTAAAATGATTTGCATGAATGCACTGAAAACCAGCATAAAGAGAGAAGCCATATTCAATAATTACCTTTTAAAATGGAAATAATTTAATTTTCCTAATTATAATAGTATTTTTATCATCCTTAGAATATAAAACAATAGACATATGTAAAATAGTACATACTTTTTGGTAAATAGATAAATAATGAAACATTTGTTTAGAAAAATTTGTTAGAAACATTTGCCATAATGGTTAAAACTATGCTACTGGCATGAAAACAGACATATAGACCAGTGGAACAGAATCAAGAGTCCAGAAATAAAACCACATGTAAGGTTAACTAATATTTAATAAGGAAGACAAGAATATTCAATAAGAAAAGGATAATTGATCAGTAAATTAAGATGGGAAAATAATGATAATCACATGCAAAAGAAAGAAACTGCACGGATATATTATACTACTCACAAAAATGAACTCAAAAAGATTAAGGACTTAAACATAAGCCCCAAACCACAATATTCCTGGAAGAAACACTGAAGGTTGTGGGTTCCTTGACACTGGTTTCGGTAATGACATTATGGATATGACACTGAAAACAGAATCAACAAAAGGGCCTGGAGATTCCCAGGGGGCAGCGGAGCCCGGTGGGCTGCCGTCTGTGGGGGTCGCATAGAGTCGGACTGAAGCAACTTAGCAGCAGCAGCACAACTAAAAAGCTTATGCATACCCAGAAGAACAACAAAAGCGATCAACAAAATGTAAAGCCAAGCTATCTAATTGGAGAAAATATTCGCAAGTCATGTATCTGATAAGCCTTAATACAAGTATATATAAAAGTATATAAGGAACTAAAAAACTGAATAACAAACAATCTGGTGTAGAAATGTGCAGAGAATGTGAACAGATGTTTCTCTAAAGAAGACATGCAAATAGCAACAAGTCATGAAAAGGTGCTCAACAGTCAACGTCACTAATCAATGTGTGTAAGTCACTTTAGTCGTGTCTGACTTTTTCGACCCTATGGACTGTAATCCTCCAGGGTCCTCTGTCCATGGGATTCTCCAGACAAGAATACTGGAGTGGTTTGCCATTTCCTTCTCTAGGGAATATTCCTGACTCAGGGGTAGAACTCATGTTTCTTAATTATCCTGCATCTGGAGGCAGGTTCTTTACCACTAGCGCCACCTGGGGGTAGGGAAATGTTAATGCAAATTAAAACCGCAATGAGACATCAATTTCTGTTAGAATTACTATCAAAAAGCAAAGATATGACAAGTTCTGGTGAGGGTGTGGAGAAAAGGGACCTATAGTACACTGTTGGAGTGAATGTAATTAAGGCAGTCAGGATGGAAAATGGTACAGAAATTCCTCAAAAAATTAAAAATAAAATTACTATATCTAGCAATTTCACTTCTCTGCATCCTCATGTTCATTGCAGCACTATTCGCAATAGCCAAGATATGGAAACAAAGTGTCTGTCAACAGTTGACTGTATAAAGCATATGTTGCATGTATATAGATTGATATATACACACAATGGCATATTTAGCTGTAAAAAGAAGAAAATCCTTCCATATGTGGCAACATCGGTAGATCTTCAGGACATCAGTATTAAGTAGACTAAGTTAGAGAATGACAAATATTGTATGACAGCACTTTCATGCAGAATCTAAAACCATTAAACTCACAGAAACAGAGAGTAGAATGATGGTTGCCAGAATCTGAGGAGTAGGGGAAATAGTAAGATACTGATCAAAGTGTACAAACTTTATAAGTTCTGGAGATCTAAGGTTCAGTTCAGGTGCTCAGTCATGTCCGACTCTTTGTGACCCCATGGACTGCAGCATGCCAGGCTTCCCTGTCCATCACCAACTCCCGGAGTTTATCTTAACTCATGTCCATTAAGTCGGTGATGTCATCCACCCATTTCATCTTCTGTTGCCCCTTCTCCTCCCACTTCAATCTTTCCCAGCATCAGGGTCTTTTCAAATGAGTCGGCTCTTTGCATCAGGTGGACAAAGTATTGAAATTTCAGCTTCAACATCAGTCCTTCCAATGAACAGCCAGGACTGATCTCTTTTAGGATGGACTGGTTGAATCTCCTTGCTGTCCAAGGGACCCTGAAGAGTCTTCTCCAACATCACAGTTCAAAAGCATTAGTTCCTCGGCGCTCAGCTTTCTTTATAGTCCAACTCTTACATCCATACATGACTACTGGATGTAAAGTACAGCATAGAAACTATAGTTAACAAAACTCTATTTTATATTTGAAAGTTGCAATGAGAGTAGAGATTTTGTTTCCACCGCCACAACAAAATAGTACTTATGTGAAGTGAAGGATATATTAACTTATTGTGATCAACACTTATATGTGTATCAAATCAAATTGTACACCTTAAATTTAAGCAATGTTAGAAGACTAAAAACTTTATCTCAGGAGATCTGTAAAAACTAAAACATGATCATAATTGTGCAAACTTTAAGTCTTTTGATATAATGAAAATAAACATAATTAAAAGAAAAGAAAAAAGGGTTTATCAGCTCACAGAACTGGGAAGTGCAAGGGGGATCTTCCTTCAGGTACAGATGGCTCTAGGGGTTAAACGTTACCATGACTCAATTCTTCGACAATGCCTGATTCTACTTTCTTAATAGGTCTCTTTCTTCATTAGTTGTATTGACTGCAACCATGAAATTAAAAGACTCTTCCTCCTTGGAAAGAAAGTTATGACCAACCTAGACAGCATATTAAAAAGCAGAGACATTACTTTGTCAACAAAGGTCTGTCTAGTCAAGGCTCTGGTTTTTCCAGTAGTCATGTATAGATGTGAGAGTTGGACTATAAAGAAAGCTGAGAGCCAAGGAACTAATGCTTTTGAACTGTGATGTTGGAGAAGACTCTTCAGGGTCCCTTGGACAGCAAGGAGATTCAACCAGTCCATCCTAAAAGAGATCAGTCCTGGCTGTTCATTGGAAGGACTGATGTTGAAGCTGAAATTCCAATACTTTGTCCACCTGATGCAAAGAGCTGACTCATTTGAAAAGACCCTGATGCTGGGAATGATTAGGGAAGGAGGAGAAGGGGATGACAGAGGATGAGATGGTTGGATGATATCACCGACTCAATGGACATGGGTTTGGGTAAACTCCAGCAGTTGGTAGTGGATAGGGTAGCCTGGCATGCTGCAGTTCATGGGGTAGCAAAGAGTTGGACACAACTGAGTGACTGAACTGAACCATGTGTACAATAGATAGCTAGTGGGAAACTGCTGTATAACATAGGGAGCTCAGCTCAGTGCTCTGTGATGACCTAGATAGTTGGAATGGGGCTTGGCTTAAGAAGGAGGAAGCGTATGTATACTTTTAGCTGATTCACATTGTTGTACAGCAGAAACTAACAGACACTGTAAATCTTCATCCTCCAATTAAAGAAGAAATATTTAGAAGTCACTAAAAATGTTTATCCCTGCCCAGAGTATTCACCAGGATTATGAGTATGGGAAAAATAGCCCTACTTTCTCTCTCTCAGCATCTGTGTTGTGGAAAGAACCCTGACTGACCCTGCTTGGGTCAAATATGCCTATCTCTGGACAGTTCAACTATTTTCTCTCTCCCAACAACTGCTCAAATATGTTTTTAAGTCAGTCCCTTCAAAGCATTTGAAGTGATATTATATAGAAAGTGTAAGTTGCTCAATCATGTCCAACTCTTTGGACCCAAAGGACTGTATGTAGCCCTCCAGGTTCCTCTGTCCATGGAATGCTCCAGGCATGAATACTGAAAGGGTACCCATTCCTTTCTACATGGAATTTTTCTGACCCGGGGTCAAACCCATGTCTCCTACTTTGCAAGCAGATTCTTTACCATCTGTGCCACCGGGGAGGCCTCATAATTTCTCTGCTTAAATCCTTTTATTAATTTCCTACAGATCTTTTGCCAAAGCAGAAAAGCTTTTAAATGGCCAATAGTTCCTACATGCTCTGGACATCGTTCACCTCAGTGACCCGTCAGATATTCCTTTTCCTCTCAGTGTGCAAGTCCAGTCAGTTTTGTGAAAGCTTACTCTATTCCCTGCTCAGACTCTTAATGGCTGGATTTGTAAAACCCAATTTTCCCCAGACCTCTTTGCCTTAATAATTTTTACTTATCCTTCTCATCTCAGATTGTCGTCCCTCTTTCTGTGGGCTGACCTTATGATACCTACCCATTAGGTTAGGAAAATCATTATATTCTCTCTATATATAGACAGAGATTGCTTATATATATATATATAATTATGTATCTAGTGCTGTCTTCTTAACTGGGCTATAAGCATTACATAACACAATATGTATGCTATTTCATATGTCCTTTGTACCCCCATTTCTTAGCAGTGTCCAGCCTAAACTAAAGAAGTTTCTCAACAAATACTTCTAAAAGTAAACACGTGGGTATACTTGTATGTTTCCACATTTCTCTTAAGGACATTTACTGAGGGCATAGATAAATTTAAAAACTCTGCATTATATACTATAATATATAGTATATATTAATAATATAATGTCTAATCTTCATCATTACCCAGAGAGATAGATGTTATTATTTACTTACAGATAAGTAATATGTAGATAATTGCCCAAGGCTGCATGGCTGGTCATAGAGTAAGGATCTGATCTATGTTGATCCAATCAGAGAAAAAATGAACTATGACAACTAAAAATCATCTTTTTCATCTTTCATAAAAAAAAGATTAATGGTATCTGCCCAAAGACATTCCAAGCCAAACCCATGCCTCTACATATCGTGAGGTGAGGTGAAGTCACTCAGTCGTCTCCGACTCTTTGCGACCCCGTGGACTGTAACCTACTAGGCTTCTCCATCCGTGGGATTCTCCAGGCAAGAGTACTGGAGTGGATTGCCATTTCCTTCTCCAGGGGATCTTCCCGATCCAGGGATCGAACCTGGGTCTCCCGCATTGGAGGCAGGTGCTTTAACCTCTGAGCCACCAGGAAGCCCACCTACATATGGTAGGTAGTGTAAACAGCATATGTCGGTGGTCTTGTACAGTGAAGAAGAAGATATTATTTCTGCCTTTGTGCTTGCAGACAGGCACTTCATTTCAGTGTTTTGAGCTAATCCATTTACTTTCACACATCGCAAGATCCATTATTTAAGCTTGACTCTATGTTAATGAAAGCAAGTTCAATATTCTCTGTAAAGGTCAAAATAATAAGCACATTATTATCTTTCCAATATTTTAATAGACAGATACAAATCAGATGTTATAATGAAAAAAAACATTTTGCAGCTTCCAAAAAAGAAGAAGCTAAAGGTTGCCTAATGGCTACATTGCTAAGCTGCAAGCCACCGAACAGGTCTTTTACGCCTTCCTTTGGGACTATCACCCTGGAGGGCCAGTCAGAGGGCTGTTGAATTCTTGGTACTGATTGAAAACTTCTTTTCTCTTAAGAATGTCAAAGTGGTTTCCTTGGTCTTTTGTTCTGTGCTTTGTGGAGATGTTACCCAAGGTTTCACTCAGCAGAGTGACTTTTGGAAAGAATCTGAGAAGAAAGTAACTATTATGATTTCCGGCTTATTATTGCTTTCCGCCAATAGATACTGTTTCCCAGATTCAAAGCTGCTCTGAAATTGAGCTTCTGAATACAGACTAAGAAAAGTAGTAGGTAAAGAAAAGAAGGTTGGAGTCTGAGTGACGCTAATACTCTCTAACTAATGTCAAAGGAGAGAACAGAAAATCAAAGGAGGAGGGACAAGAATGAGAGCAACGTTTTCAAGCCCCCAAAATTAATGTGGATAGGTAAAATAAATAGATCAAGGAATTGATGGACTGTCATGAAGTGGGCAGCACAAAGGTGTACTGATGGTTTTATTAGCATCCTAAAGGAAGAAACTGAAAGCGTATTTAAGGCCTTGGACAGAGCTGATATATGAAGAATGTGAGACATTGATTATATTTTCTACAAGGATAGGAAAGAGAGAGCTTCATGATACTCTGCAGTATGATTTTGAATATAATCTGTTTATCTTTGCAAGTTGCTTTTATAATATAGCTATTGATTTTTTTCCTTAAGGTTTCTTCTGATAATTATATTTATACCATAAGCAAGTACATACAAAATTTGTATACAAATGTATGTATGTGTCAGAATATGAAACACTCTATCAATAACCTTAAAATGTCTCAGTGCTTATAAAATGGGTATTAGATCATAATATTTTAGTATCTCTGATCTTTTACTCCTTTCTAATCTTCATCTGTTGTATAAAATTTGATTTTACACATTTATATTCAGTCAGCTTGATTGAACTCTCTTTCTTATTCCTTATACCTTTATAAATTAATGGGAAGTTACTTGTACATCTAGGAATCAGTGATATGAGACTTATGTTAAGATTTCCTTTCTACAGACATTTATTTTATACAATGAAAGAGCCCTCTTTCTCTGCATTATAAATGAATCAGGAGAGACCTCTTGCTATTTGTTAAAATCAGTATAACAGCTAAACTGTCAGCCTTTCCTGAGTAAAATATCAAATCATTCAATTTTTGACTAATTTCCCCAAAAGGTGAGAAGAATAGTTACAACATATGCTATCTTAAGACATGGAATCAGTTAAGCGAAGTCCACAAACTTTATAAGTTAGCTAACATAGTTAATATTATGAGAACAACATTCCTTTAAGTTTCAAGAAAACACTGTGTATAGTCACTATTTCTTCAGGTTATCTTTTTAAATTATTTTGATGTCTACTGCAAACACAAGCTATATCATTAAAATAGCAAATTAAAAATTTATGTAACTCAGAAGCCAAAAGCAAAAGAGATAAAATGAAAGAATAAAGAATTTTATTTTCCAAAATATGTCATGAAAAAGAGAAAAACGGGAAGAGGATAGTTTGTATAAATAGTAAAATTGATGATTTTTAACTACAATGATCATAGTAAAAGTAATTGGTTACATACCCTAAGAGCTGACTCATTGGGAAAGACTCTGATGCTGGGGAAGATTGAGGGTGAGAGGAGGAGAGGAAAACAGAGGATGAAATTGCTGGATGGCATCACTGACTCAACAGACATGAGTTTGAGTGGAATCCAGGAGATAATGAAGGACAGGGAAACCTGACGTGCTGCAGTTCATGGTGTTTCAAAGAGTTGGACACAGCTTAGCAAACAACAACAACAACAACCCTAATCAAAGGCAGAGGTTGTCAGATCAGATTAAAAAGGCAATACCCAATTGTATGCTGCCTACAGTATATAGACTTCAATCATAAAGACATATATATTAAAGGTGAGAAAATACACCCTGAGAGATAGATCAATAGACATAGATCAATAGATAAATAGAAAAGTCAAGAAATATGAATAGACCTACAAGTATGAGGACAACTGATTTTAAACAAATATGCAAAAATAATTTGCTGGAAAAGGGATTGCATTTTCAACAAATGGTACTGGAAAAATTGAATATCTACATGCCAAAAAAGAAAAAGATAGTATCTGTGTTGGTGAATTTTACGTGTCAATTTGACTGAGCCATGGTTTCCCCAAGTATTTAGTTAAACATTATTTGTGGATGTGTTTGGAAGAGTGTTTCTGGATGAGATTAATATTTGAATTGGTGGACTGAGTGAAATGAAGTGGATAGGTATATTCTAATTCATTGAAGACTAAGAAGGACATACTTAGTCTCTCTGCCTGACTCCTGAACTGATGCATTAGTCTTCTTCTGCCCTTAGACTGGGACTTAAAATATCTGTGCTTCTGGTTCTCAAGCTCAGACTAAAACTGTATTGTAGGCTTTTCAGGGTCTTCAGAGCCTCTTGATAAGAGTGAAATAGGAGAGTGAAAAAACTGGCTTCAAACTCAACATTCAAAAAACTAAGATCATGGCATGTGGCCCCATCACCTCATGGCAAAAAGATGGGGAAATAATGGAAACAGTGACAGACTATATGTTCTTGGGCTCCAAAATCAAAGCAGATGGTGACTGCAGCCATGAAATTAAAAGACAGTTGCTCTTTGAAAGAAGAGCTATGACCAACCTAGACAACAGAGGTCCATCTAGTCAAAGGTGTGGTTTTTCCAGTGGTCATGTATGGATGTGAGAGTTGGACCATCAGTCCTGAATATTCATTGGAAGGACTGATGCTGAAGCTGAAACTCCAATGTTTTGACTACCTGATGCGAAGAACTGACTCATTGGGAAAGACCCTGATGCTGGGAAAGATTGAAGGCAGGAGGAGAAGGGGATGACAGAAGATGAGATGGTTCAGTGGCATCACCAGCTCGATGGACATGAGTTTGAGCAAGCTCTGGGAGTTGGTGATGGACAGGAAAGCCTGGCATGCTGCAGTCCATGGGATCTCAAAGAGTCAGACATGACTGAATGACTGAACTGAACTGACTGGGTCTTCAACTTGTAAATAGCAGACAGACTTCACAGCCTCTATAACTGTGTGAAACAATTTCTTATATCAAAGTATATAAAATATGTAGATACAGATATGAATATACCTATTTATTCTGTTTTTCTTCAGAATCCTGACTAATGCAGTATAATTTGCAAACTAACTGTAAATGGGCTATATGGGCAAAAACCCATCAAACTTCTAAAAAGAAATATTGAACAAAATTTTTGTTACTTTGGTTTAGATAAAAAAATTTTAGATATAATGCCCAAAGTACAACTTATAAAAGATAAAATTGATAAGTTGCACTTCACCTATATTTTAAAATATGTACTTTGCAAAAGAGTGATAAGTAAATAAAAAGTTAAGACTAAGACAGGGAGAAAACATTTGCAGAATCTATAAAGAACTCTGGATGCTCAATAGTAAGAAAACAATCAGTTCAATATAAAATGAGCAGAAAAGTCAGTGCCACTTCATCAAAGAAGATAGCAAGTAAGCACATTAAAAGATGTTCAATATCTTTAATCATCTAGAAAATGTGAATCAAATCCATAACAAGATTCCACTACGTATTAGGAAGGCTAAAATTAAACAAGCTAGCTATACCAAGTATTGGTAAAAATGTGAGGAAACTTCAGTTCACAAGTTGAATTTGTTGGTATGGGGCATGTAAAATGCTACAATATTTTAAAAAATTATCTGATAGTTTCTTTAAAAAAATTAACCCTCTGCCTACCATATTATCCACCCATTTCATTCCAAAAATGAATAAATAAATAAATAAAATGAAAGTGTATGTGCAAACAAATGCGCCCATAGATGTTCACAGTAGCTAAATTTTTAATAGCCACAAATGGGAAACAATCTAAATGTCTAGCATTATGTGAATGGTTTAAAAATGTGCTATATGCATGCAGTGAGATATACTGAGTAATAAAAATGAATAAATATTGATACATGTAGCAACATGGATAAATCTCAAAGTAATTATTCTGAGTTAAAGAAATTACTTAAAAAGATAATATACTGCATATTTCTATTTACATAAAATTCTAGTTAATACAAACTAATGCAAAATTATTTATGTTTTCCCCTTTTAATATTTGTTGTTTTATGATAACTATCACTTGTTCTATTTCCGTGTGAATTTCTTATATGAAATTAAAGCCAAAATGTTTGTTGTATCAGTGGAGCAAAGGGTTGGCTTTAGAAAGATATGTTCTTTTCCTTACCTTAACTGGAATGTTAATTTCTGTCACTCTCCCTCCCTAGAATTTTGATAGAGGTAAGAGGCATTTGTTCACCATTATGAGAAATGCAGTGGTGCTATCTGCATACAGTGACTGGGGCTCTGCACTAGGGAACTATGGAGGATAAGAGTGAGCAATAGTGACTAGGCAGGCAGACAGATGTCTGCCACAGATCTCTTTCACAATGACTCCTTTAGAAATAGCTTTACTTAGGAAGATTCATATTAACATGGTTAGTTTGGACACAGGCTTCTGTTTTATTTCCCCTTGATTTTGGTATTTTTCAGCTGCTGAAGGAATGGTGTGCAACCATCTCTGTTCAAATGATGGGTGTTGGGGACCTGGGCCAGACCAGTGCCTGTCATGCCGTCGCTTCAGCAGGGGAAGGACCTGCATAGAGTCTTGTAACCTCTATGACGGGTAAGGCATCTTATGTCATCTTTATCTCATGAGCTTTGAGGTATTGATTGGTTCAGATATTAAAATGATCACAGAGTGGTAAAATTTCAGAATAAGTGTTCTGGCCAAGACATTTAAGGAGAGTTTGTGTGGCATAAAGAATAAAACATAAAAAGAATTGTTTTAAGAAGGAATAATTTTGAGTAAACAGATAGGTCAAAATGCATATTGACATATTGACTATTGTGTATATATTTTTAAGTATATAAATATGAGTAATTCTTAATAGATTATAGAAATTTATACTTCTCCAAATTGAAAAATGTTTCTATTTTCTTTATGAAGGACATTGTGATAAGTAATATTTCCTCTCATATGTGTCAACAACTTTTTTTCTCTTGTTTTCCTATTAATTTTCATCTGGAATGACTGCATAACTTTTTATTCTTTTTTTCCATTTAGATTGTGAGGCTATTTGATTGAGTATTAGGAACAACACACATTTCTATGTTTCAGACAAGCACAAAGCCCTATAGAGAAATTACCTTTGTATTTTCTAGTTGAAAGGTTTTCTGAAAGTGCTTTGTCACTTTCTAAAGATAACCTAAGCTGTATTTTAAATCAAGTATTTTAAATTCCATCTACAATACTGCAACAATCAAATTGACAACAATAAAACCTAGTATATACCTCGTTGTGTGGCATTTCATATACTCATAAAATCACTTTAACCTAACATACCATTTCATGCATCACAGTTGTCCTTCATTAGTACTAAAATAAAAATTTTAGTACTGTCCCTGAGTCAAATTTCCCTATATTGCTCACTGAACGGGTTTTCAAGCGTTTGTGAAACTGTAGTTTTGAAGTTCTTTCTTCTGTCGTATAAATTGTCCCTATTTTAACAACCGTTTTCATAATCTCAGATAACATTGTAATTTTGCATTTTACATTAGAAGGATAAAAACCAAAGGATCTCAATAATAGTAATATCTCCTTTGAAAGATGACCAATTCCCTCCATGAATTTAGGAAAAAATACTAAGTTTAAAAGTTTAAATGTAAAACCACTTTTAAAAAGTTATTTAATAGTTTTAGATGGTGATGATGGTTGTACAAGTCTATGGATATATTAAAATAGCATTGAATTGTGCACTTTCAATAGAAGAACTGCATGATATATGAATTATATCTTAATAAAGACAGCATCCAAATAAAGGATTTAATAGTTTTATCAGGAAAATTCAACTTGAAGCTTTGTAGAGCACAATCAACTCATAAAGTTGATAATGAATAGCAAATTATTTGCTACTTGCCTCACTGAATTGAATTGTATTAATGCTTGTTCATATTATTATGAAAGAAAGATATTTTCTGTACATAAAATACTTCAGATAATCATGCTTCTTTGTGTGTGTGGCAGTTGATGCCATTAAAATGGAACTAATAGACTTTACTTCTATTAAGATACTGTTACAATAAAAGTTTATTGAATATGTATGTGCATTTCTAAGGAGGGAATAGATTCTAGAAATCATTTTATCAAATAGTGAGAAGTAGTAGAATTAAATGTTGACCAATGTCAAAATATAGTTGAAGTACCAAACCAACACTGGAAATCAGGACATCTGATTTTCACCCTGTTTCTTTCCAGAAACCATTATATTTTCCTTAAATAATTCAGTTTTGAACTTGTCAGAAATATGAAATTGATAATGTGGATGAATAGATTATCTATACTACTCTCTGTCTCATTTTTTATGAGAACAATGAAAGCTAAGCAAAGGAAAAATACTGGTTCCCTAAATACACAATAAACAGTATTGATTATCTGACTGTTTTGAAAGCTTTTGTGTGTGTTAGTCACTCAGCTATGTCCAACTTTCTCAGTTTCGTGGACAGTACCCTGGCAGGCTCCTCTGTCCATGGAATTCTCCAGGCAAGAATACTGGAGTGGATTGCCATTTCCTTCTCCAGGGGATCTTCCCAACACAGGGATCAAACCAAGGTCTACTGCATTGACAGGCAGATTCTTTACCATCTGAACCACCAGGAAACCACATTTTCCAAATCATTAAATCAAATGTATTAAAGAAATATAAAGTCCTTAATTTTTTTTTTTTCGCCACAGTGATGGAGCCCTAGGAAATAATACATAAGGTTTAGTTTAAAATGTAATAAATGAAACTATGTTATAAATATCTGATGTAATTCTTGCCTACACAATGATAGATTTCGCCACCTCCAATCTGTGATACTGGTAAATTTCTTCCAACTTTGCCTGGCAGACATGTCAGCCTTTGATGAAAAATGAGCTTAAATCCTATCTTAATCACTTCCTGTTTGAAATGTCCATCCTTGGATAAATAACTAATTGTCCTAAACTCATTTTTTTTCCATATGGAAAATGGGACTAGTACTGATATCATAAAATAGTTGTGATTATCAAAAGAGAAAAAAGTATAATAAAGTCTTGTTAGAATTCCTACCCCTAAAATAGTTATCTCTGTTTCCATTTAGTGTCTATAAATCTGAGCTGATTAAATGGTTAAGTAGAATAGTCACTTTATACACTGCTGAAAATAAATACAAATATGAAATACAAAATCAGGGAACCTATAGCCTGACTATCATAAAAGAAGAAATTCTAAGAAGAGGATTTTTTAAGAGGGAAACACTATGTCAGGTAATCCTGGCTGTTAGCACTCAAATCCATATCATTATATTTTGGTAATCCGTAACTCCAATACAGACTTCCCTGGTGACTCAGTGGTAAAGCATCCACCTGCCAGTGCAGGAGATTTGGGTTCAACCCCTGGGAGGGGAAGCTCCTCTGGAGAAGGAAATGGCAATCCACTCCGGTATTGTTGCCTAGGAAATCCATGGACAGAGGAGCCTCGTGGGCTGTGGAGCCTCAAGGAGTCAGACACGACAGGAGTCAGACATGACAGGAGTCAGACACGACTTAGTGACTAAATAACAACAACAACAAACTACAATACACAAGTATTCAAAATGAGCAAGGAAACGAATTGCCATGCAATCTTAAATGTGTTTTCTTAACTGGCAACATGGCTAAATGCTTCTGAAACATGAAGGACAACAGAGAAACAACAGAAAGGGTATCAGTCTTAGCTCTTTGTAGTCATCTTTTACATTTCTCATTGAAACGCTTTTTCCTTTTAAGAGTAAACAGGATATTTAGGAAATAAAGGCTAGAGAAGTTAGGAGATTTAAGACAGAAATATTAATCTTGGTGCTGAGAACACCAACCAGTTTCAAAGCTTTTGCTCTTGATCACAGGATTGGTTAAAGTAGCACACACACAAAACTGTGAGAAATGTATAGAAGCAAAAACACAAAGTTCAGTAACCAATGCCCATGCTTCATGGAATGTGACTTGTTAGATCAGACTCATGTGAAAGAGGATCTCTGGCAAAGCTGTAGCAGAATCCCTGGGAGACAGCAAAGGAAAAATGCGATGATAGAGACAATGGCAATAAAGAAATTGCAAGGAGAATCTGTTTTGAAAACAGAAAGAAAGAGAGCCAGAGGTTCTACACGTAGAAGTCTAGTCTATAAAAGAAAAAGCCTCTAGATTATCTCTAGGACTCTTTTTATTCCTCATTTTATTCCTCAACTCTGTATATGGAGAAGGGAGCTCCAGAGAAAAGACAAGGATGGCTTGTGTCTAAAAACATAAAAATGATTGTCTTCATTTAGTATCCTAATTTTTCATCACCCAAGAAGCTGTTTTCAGAGATGTTGCTTTGCTGATGATTGCAAACTTTGTTGTAACAATCATATAATCTCATTTACACATGATGCTTTTGATTCTCTTTACTATTGAATTCCATTCCCCACCTCCACAAGCACCACATTATTTTAACCCTTATATTCTGAAGTTTTCCTCTGTTGAATATTTTATATCACTCATGTTGATAAAACATGCAAAAGAAAAAAATATGTATTTGACAGTTTATAGAAATTTTGTAAAAAGTTAATCCATAACAAACACTTCAATTGAGTGCAAAATCCATGTACATAACTCATAGACCCACACATAACTCATGCTATTTATTTTGAAAATCGAACCATTATTTTACCTTGAAGTAGATGTAATCTCAATATAACCAACAGAAAATATAGCCTACCCTGTGGATTTCAGTCATTTTTCAAGGCTTTATTATCACCAAATGAGTATTTTTCTATGAAAAAAATGGATACTAAGGAAAAATAAATTTGAATTTATTACCTAGTTAATGCCCAATTGCCATATTTTCAGTGCTATCAGTTTGGAATGGTCGCTCATGATACAAAGGCACAAAATAAAGTAACTGTAAATATTTAGTCAAATTTTGTTAATAATTCATAGCTGACATTCTAAATTGTTTTTAGTCAATGCCTCATCCTCTCACACATTAGTGGAAACAATGTGGTTGTTTGCATATTACACAGTGTTGTGAGCTGTGCAAAGTCGCTTAAGTCATGTCCAATTTGTATGACCCAATGGAGTGTAGCCCATCAGGATCCTCTGTTCATAGAATTCTCCAGGCAAGAATACTAGAGTGGGTTGTCCTTTCTGTCTTCAGAAATCTTTCTGGCCAAGGCACTGAACCTGCATCTCTTGTCTTCTGCATTGGCAGACTGGTTCTTTACCATAAGCACCACCTGGGAAGTCGTACATAATGGATATGCAATACTGAAATGAAAATTCTAGAGTAGATATTGATTAGAAAATGTATATATTGGTGACATTTAATATTCAAATAGCCACAAAATGTAAGGCTTGGGGAAGGGATGACCATCATCCTAGATTTTAATTAAAAAGTTCTAGGATGTTATCCTCAAACTAGTTTTTATTAATTTTATATCATATAGAATTACTTCAAAAAGAGTCTAAACTGAAAAGAATGTGTGATATTAGATCAATAATCTAAGAAAATAAAATCTGCCATGAGAAGATATTTTCTGTAATTCTCCAAGGCAGATATTTTGAAAGAAGAAAAGAAATCAAAGCATTTTTTGAAGTTTCACTAAAAATAAATTGAAGAGTCTTGGGATTTGAAGGACAAGGATAGGGAACATTCATGTAACTTAGCAACAGGAAAAATACAATAGTTCTTTCAAAGTTTAAAAAATAAGGCTTCAGCCAAGAGTAAAATTTTATAGAGAGACAAATAGGCACAGCTTTACTTAAAATAGCAGAAATGGTTCTGCTGTGTCATCAAAAGAGTAATACTTTCTATTCTCTTTCTTTTTTTATTTTTTGATATTGCTGGAGTCTCTCTCACAAGAGAGAGGTTTCCTGAATGAGTCTGTCGTTGAACCCAATGGAGGGCAAGAGGAGCCATCTGGCTACAGTTTATCTTTTCTCCTAATGGAGAACTTACTCGTTAATGTACAGGGAAATGATTCTGATGCTCCTGGCACATAGAGAAACAAACTCTAGAATTTACTCTGCCAATAGGACTTTCAGCAGATGTTACTTCATTTGTTAAGTTGACAGCTTGTTTGCTTACACTGCCTCATGCTGCTGGTGTTTTCACAGTGAATTTCGGGAGTTTGAGAATGGCTCCATCTGTGTCGAGTGTGACCCCCAGTGTGAGAAGATGGAAGATGGCATCCTCACGTGCCATGGACCGGTAAGCCCGAAGACATCTGTGGTTGTGTTTGCTTATTTGGTTTCATGTATGAATATCTGTTGAGTCATTGCTGTGTCGTTTATCCACCCATTAAATAGGTATTTATAGAATGCTATGGGGAATCACATTCAATAATTTCCTCTCAAGAGGCTTACAGCTTAAAAGACTTAAAACATCAGTTTCTTAATATTTATTTCCAACATAATTATTTTTAAAAATATGATGTTGTCCTTAAAGATTGCATCGTGGTGAAAAGAGAGATACCCAAATGACTAAGTGGAGGCAAAATAATTGATAAAACATAAATATGTATAGACTGTTATAGGAACACATATGAGGGAGAAACTAAACCTCTGAGTTGAAAACGGGGGCACCAAAGAAAGCCAAAGAAGAGGGGGTGTTTGAGCCATGCTTTTAAGAAGAATCTAGACTGAGGAATCATGTAAAGATTTATAAATATGAAAGTTCATGTTTTGTTTGAGGGAAACTGTAACATATTCATATCTGTGTTTAGTCATTTAACTTTGATAGCATTAGGAGGAAAAATTGAAAAAGGGGAAGGCACGCTTTCATAAATTAAAATCTAAAACTATGTAATAAAACACTGTGGCAGAGAGAAAAACTGAACCATGTTGATCAAAGGAGGGGCTATAGGATTAGGAAAGTCCTCATGAACATGCTGACATTTATGTAGTTTGAAGTTAGTTTTATGGAGAAAAGTGATAATTATTTTTTAGACCTTCCTCTGGTTCCCATCATTCTTAAAATGAGACTTTTTCTTAATAATGAGGTCACTATGAGTTCATCGTTCCAAAGTGTCATATTCATCCTTCTTTAGACAAATTTTCAGTTTATTTGTCTGTTGAATCATCTATCAGTAGAAAATTTGGGGACCAACATTTGAGTGTTGCCAAGAGGTCTATACTGCTCCGTAAGAATTCATTTGTAATTTAAATAGCATTAATTTTTTTCTACCAGAGTGCTTATTCAGCACTTAATTAGCTTAGAAAAAAATTATCATTGAGCCCTCCAAACTTCCATTAGGCCCCAGTGAGCTGTTATGGAACTTCATCTAAAGAAGGATGTGGGATACTTGGACAGGTCAAAGGACTATCATGAGGATGATTAAGTTTGGGAAACACAAACCTCTGAGAAAAAGAAGTGATGTGATTTGGCCCGAAGAACCAAAGTCTAAAATACAATTTAATATGTAATGATCTCCAAGTAAGTATGCTAAGGGCATATGTGGCTATTTTCTTTTTCTGCTAAAGGTAGTCATGGAAAATACAATTAATCTGCAGCATGAGAAATGTGGATTCTGTAAAGAATGTGCAGAAACAGGAAAGTAAAATTTCATTCTGAGTTGTTAAAGTAAGTTGACCTGTAAAATTTGTCTAAAACTATCATATCTAGGAACCATATGTCTGAGAATGAAAAAAAAAGTATCATTCAGAGAAAGAGAGTTTGAAAGCATACAGTTACAATAACCAAGAATTTGACCATCTTCTCTGAACAAGGCAAATTTCAAAATCAGTCCTGTGCTTGTTCCATTCCTTATGCTGCCTCCTGTGGTATATAAGTATGCTAGGAAATAACTAGCTTATTGATGCCTTTGTTTTTGCAGTCTATTCTTCAAAGGAATTGAGATAGTTCATAAAAATATACATTAAAAAGCCCTGAAAGTGAATATTCTTACAATTTTCAAAATTATTTGATAATCAAGAAAGAATGAAAAGAGAGATTTTTAATGAACATATTTTGATTCTGTAAGGATGGCATTGGTGGGTCAAATGCTTAAAATCACTATTCATTGCCAAAAATGTGAATGAATACTTCTAAAGATTCAGTTCAGTTCAGTTCAGTTCAGTTGCTCAGTCATGTCTGACTCTTTGCGACCCCACGAATCACAGCACGCCAGGCCTCCCTGTCCATCACCGACTCCCAGAGTTCACTCAGATTCACATCTATCAAGTCAGTGAGGCCATCTAGCCATCTCATTCTCGGTCGTCCCCTTCTCTTCCTGCGCCCCATCCCTCCCAGCATCAGAGTCTTTTGCAATGAGTCAGCTCTTTGCATGAGATGGCCAAAGTACTGGAGTTTCAGCTTTAGCATCATTCCTTCCAAAGAAATCCCAGGGCTGATCTCCTTTAGAATGGACTGGTTGGATTTCCTTGCAGTCCAAGGGACTCTCAAGAGTCTTCTCCAACACCACAGTTCAAAAGCATCAATTCTTTGGTGCTCAGCCTTCTTCACTGTCCAACTCTCACATCCATACACGACCACAGGAAAAACCATAGCTTTGACTAGACGGACCTTAGTTGGCAAAGTAATGTCTCTGCTTTTTAATATGCTATCTAGGTTGGTCATAACTTTTCTTCCAAGGAGTAAGCGTCTTTTTATTTCATGGCTGCAGTCACCATCTGCAGTGATTTTGGAGCCCCCCAAAATAAAATCTGACACTGTTTCCACTGTTTCCCCATCTGTTTCCCATGAAGTGATGGGACCAGATGCCATGATCTTCGTTTTCTGAATGTTGAGCTTTAAGCCAACTTTTTTCACTCTCCTCTTTTACCTTCATCAAGAAGCTTTTTAGTTCTTCTTCACTTTCTGCCTTAAGTGTGGTGTCATCTGCATGTCTGAGGTTATTGATATTTCTCTCGGCAATCTTGATTCCAGCTTGTGTTTCTTCCAGTCCAGCATTTCTCATGATGTACTCTGCATGTAAGTTAAATAAGCAGGATGACAATATACAGCCTTGACGTACTCTTTTGAGAAGGCAAAAGTCAAAAATACAAAAAGCTCAGTAAAGTTGAGTCACTCAGCTGTAGAAGATCAGAGCATGAAATCAAGAAAACTGGCTTGATTACTTGATCAGTAAGCCTTGAATTGCTAAACAAGAGCATAGTGTCTTTTAGGTTATTCTATTTGAAAAACTGCCAGAATTGAGCTCAAGCAACATTATATAAGGTGTATGCCTGTTTCTGGGTCTACATGTTGTTTATCAAAACTAGAGACAGTGATGATTTATGTGTCATGTAACTGGTATATATCACTTAGGATATCCAAGAGGTTCAGGAAACTTCTTCATGAGACTGACATTATGATGACACAGAAGAAGTCGTAAAGCTAATTGGAATTTCCACACTTGGTCTTGTGATTTATTCTGTTGAAACCTCATTTTTTGATCTGTCAGTGTTTCCCTAATGATAATAATAGATAAATATTTATATTTGTCAAACACTATTACACCTGAAACATACTCTATCTTGTGCTCCATTTAAAATATAAAGAAACTGAACCCAGTGTAATCACTAGAAAGTTATTCCAAAACTCAACAGGTTAGTAAGATGTGGAGCTGGAATTCAACTATAGAAATTTTGACACCAAATTCCACACTCTTTTCATTTCACTTTTTTTTTCCTCTAGAAAACAATGTCTATAATGTAATAAGAATAAATGCTTTCTGGGAATATACATCACCAATGGATGTAAAATGGATGGTATTATCTTATTTAAATGTGACAGATATTCAGGGTAATCTTGAGAGGGATAGATCTGAAATAAAGCAAGCCTCTGGTTTTGTGTCCTTGTCTGTCTGCCCTTGGTTTTATTCTGTATTCCATTTCTTCCTCTTTTTTAAAACAATTTTATCTTTTCTGACACACTTTCACTATTCCTATATAGTCCTATCAAGAAAGATAAGACAGGGAATGCAGGAAGAAAAGGGACATCAGGTAAAGTCAAAGGAGACCAAAATATAAGCCAGAGAGGCAACAAGAGAAGAAAAAGCCTAGGAGATGGGACTTGACAAAAACTAAAGTAGCTGTTTAAGTCAGGTTAATAAACATGTTGCCATAATGAATAACCACCATATTTCAGTAGACTACAGAAAAATATTAAATATATTTCATGTAAAGTGCCCTGAAAGTCTGGGAAGCTTTCTCAGAACCTTCCCCTCATCCCCACTCTGTGATGCTCTGGCATTCTGAGAAGTTTTGAATTTATGGCACCTCTGGTGGCTCAGACAGTAAGGAATCTGTCTGTAACGCAGGAGACTTGAGTTCAGTCCCTCAGGAATGTTCCCTCAGGGTCAGGAACATTCCTTCAAGAAGGAAATGGCTACTCACTACAGTATGACACCACCCTTATGGCAGAAAGCAAAGAAGAACTGGAGAGCCTCTTGATGAAAGAGGAGAGTGAAGAAGTTGGCTTAAAACTCAACATGCAGAAAACTAAGATCATGGCATCCAGTCCCATCATTTTATGGCAAATAGGTGGGAAAACAATGGAAACAGTGACAGACTTTATTTTGGGGGCTCCAAAATCACTGCACATGGTGACTGCAGCCAGGACATTAAAAGACGCTTACTCCTTGGAAGAAAAGCTGTGACCAACCTAGACAGCACATTAAAAAACAGACATTACTTTACCAACAAAGGTCCATCTAGTCAAAGCTATGGTTTTTCCAGTAGTCATGTATGGATGTGAGAATTGGACTATAAGAAAGCTGAGCACTGAAGAATTGATGCTTTTGAACTGTGGTGTTGGAGAAGACTCTTGAGAGTCCCTTGCACTGCAAGGAGATCCAACCAATCCATCCTAAAGGAAATGGAAGGAATGATGCTGAAGCTGAAATTCCAACACTTTGGCCACCTGATATGAAGAAGTGACTCATCTGAAAAGACCCTGATGCTGGGAAAGATTGAGGGCAGGAAGAGAAGGGGACGACAGAGAATGAGACGGCTGGATGGCATCACCGACTTGATGGGTGTGAGTTTGAGTAGGCTGCAGGAGGTGGTGATGGACAAGGAGGCCTGGTGTGCTGCTGTCCATGGAGCCACAAAGAGTCAAACATGACTGAGAACTGAACCAAATGGACTCACTCCCGTATTCTTGCCTGGAGAATGCCATGGACAAAGGAGCTTGGTGGGCTGCAGTCCTCGGGTATCAGAGTCAGACACACTGAATGAATGACTAACACTTTCACTCTTCACATGTACATAAGATCCCCACATCATGGCAGCAGGGAAAGAGAAGCCGGAGAGTTTAGCATCAGCAGTTTCTTAAATTGCTTCCGCTTAATTTTCATTATCCATAGTAAGACACACTTCCCATCTAGTGGGAGGGAATTTCTATATTCTATGAAGCTGAAAGTTCAGAGAATTAGATACTGGTGAATCATGGCTTTGTCTTTTACAGTAACTACCAAAGAAAAATGTCAATTGTCACTGAGAAAAAAATGAAATGTTTTCTGTCAGGATTTAGCCTATCCTTTACTTTTCTGTCTAGATTACTGAGTTCAAGGATAGCTTAAAATCAGAGATAAGGAAGAATGTTGCCTTCACCTTTGTTTGCTATTATTGCATTTATTAGTTCATTCCCTGGACCTAGAATCTTAAAAGTTTTGGGAAAATAATGATAGAAGAGTTCGCATTAGACACACATGTATTTCTTTAAATCTCTTTATTATGGAAATGAGATGAAAAATCAGTACATTTCATTTCTCTTTCATTTCTCTTGAGATTTGTCAGACTATCTTTTTGTTGTCTCAGCTCTGGACATTTGATTTCATATCATGGTAATATAGTCAAATAGTTAAGAGATGCTCTAAATACAAGGAAGTTAAAAAATATATCCTATTAAAGTAAGCCTAAAGATTAAATGTGAATTTAATTTTAATTTTGTAAATTTTTACATCTGTTGATTTTACCTAGACATTATTTTATATTAGAAGAATTTTATAGAAAAATAATTCCTAATTCTATGACTGCCTAATTTACTCCTAGTAAATTTTATTCTTGTTTCTGGAAGACGACATCAGCTTGTCTCTTGTCTTGTACAATGTCGTGCCACTAAGCATACTTGCACAGTAAATGATTTTTATAATAGACAGCATTACGTGCCTAAGTACCCATGAGCAGGTGTTAAAACTGGAAGCATGTTAAGTATTCTTTTTGGTAAGAAATAAGTTGCCAGTAGCAAACTCTTCAGGTTGAACAGCAATTCTATTTCAAAGGAAAAAATATATATGTATATAAATATTGAATATATGTATATACATGTGTACATGCATAAATACATATAGGAAATTAAGAAAAATGAGACATAAATATATCTATATCTGTTTATCTAGTTAGATCTTAGTTAGACAGATTGATAGATTCTCACTTTAAAATAGTCAAAAAGGTACTCGATTGAATCTCACCAGTCTAAGATTTCCATAAATTTCTTTCAGATTACCCTTTTTTGCTTTGCACTGCTATTCTTCATTAGCTGCCTTTATCTTTAAATTTTAAAATATTATATATTTTTTTTAATTTTATTTTTGTATATGTTTTAAGCATTTTATTTTGTATTGGTATATAGCTAATTAATAAACGATGTTGTGACAGTTTCAGGTGGCAGCAAAGGGATTCAGTCAAACATATACATGTATCCATTCTCCCCCAACACCTCTCCCATCCAGACTGCCACACAGAGTTCCATGTGCTATGCAGTAGGTCCTTGTTGGTTATCCATTTAACATATAGCGATGCATACATGTCCATCCCAAACTCCCTAACTATCCCTTCCTCCCACCCTTCGCCTGGCAACCATATTACTCAGCCATAAAAAAGAATCAAAGAATGCCATTTGCAGCAACACGGATGGACCTAGAGTGTCATGCTGAGTGAAGTAAGTCAGAGAAGGAGAAATATCGTATGACATCACGTACACGTGGAGCCTAAAACGAAATGATATAAATGAATTTACAAAACAGAAATAGACTCACAGACTTCAAGAACAAGATTAGAGTATTATGTTTCTTGATTTCCTGATGCCTTGTATCACCACTTGTAATGTACTCCCATAAATAGACTGATCCCCAACTCCCTGCCTAATAAATAGACCTATATGATGTCTCCTTGGTCTTGTCTGTCACATTCACATCATTATAATTGTAAACTTAATAATATTAAACATCCTTTTCTATACTAAGTATATCTAATTTATCTAAATTATGTACTACATGAACTGTCATAAATGTTGAGCCCTATGGATATAAACAAACTTGTGAGGACAGGAGTTGAGGTAAGAAGTTCCAGGGAACAAAACGAAGAGGAATCCTGAGAAAATACGGTATTCAAAAGGAGACTAAAACAAATATTGAATAGATAATATCATTTCTACTTATTATCAGTTCAGTTCAGTTCAGTCGCTCAGTCATGTCAGACTCTTCGTGACCCCATGAATTGTAGCATGCCAGGCCTCCCTGTCCATCACCATCTCCCGGAGTTCACTCAGATTCATGTCCATTGAGTCATTGATGCCATCCAGCCATCTCCTCCTCTGTCGTCCCCTTCTCCTCCTCTGTCGTCCCGTTCTCCTGCCCCCAATCCTTCCCAGCATCAGAATCTTTGAGTCAACTCTTCGCATGAGGTGGCCAAAGTTCTGGAGTTTCAGCCTTAGCATCATTCCTTCCAAAGAAATCCCAGGGCTGATCTCCTTTAGAATGGACCGGTTGGATCTCCTTGCAGTCCAAGGGACTCTCAAGAGTCTTCTCCAACACCACAGTTCAAAAGCATCAATTCTTCGGCACTCAGCCTTCTTCACAGTCCAACTCTCACATCCATACATGACCACAGGAAAAACCATAGCCTTGACTAGACGGACCTTCATCAGCAAAGTAATGTCTCCGCTTTTGAATATACTATCTAGGTTGGTCATAACTTTTCTTCCAAGGAGTAAGTGTCTTTTAATTTCATGGCTGCAATCACCATCTGCAGTGATTTTGGAGCCCCCAAAAGTCTGACACTGTTTCCACTGTTTCCCCATTTATTTCCCAGGAAGTGATGGGACCAGATGCCATGATCTTTGTTTTCTGAATGTTGAGCTTTAAACCAACTTTTTTTCGCTTTCCTCTTTCACTTTCATCAAGAGGCTTTTTAGTTCTCCTTCACTTTCTGCCATAAGGGTGGTGTCATCCGCATATCTGAGGTAATTGATATTTCTCCTGGAAATCTTGATTCCAGCTTGTGTTTCTTCCAGTCCAGCGTTTCTCATGATGTACTCTGCATAGAAGTTAAATAAGCAGGGTGACAATATACAGCCTTGACGTACTCCTTTTCCTATTTGGAACCAGTCTGTTGTTCCATGTCCAGTTCTAACTGTTGCTTCGTTACCTGCATGCAGATTTCTCAAAAGGCAGGTTAAGTGGTCTGGTATTCCCATCTCCTGAAGAATTTTCCACAGTTGATTGTGATCCACACAGTCAAAGGCTTTGGCATAGTCAATAATGCAGAAATAGATGTTTTTCTGGAACTCTCTTGCTTTTCCCATGATCCAGTGGATGTTAGCAATTTGATCTCTGGTTCCTCTGCCTTTTCTAAAACCAGCTTGAACATCAGGGAGTTCATGGTTCACGTATTGCTGAAGCCTGGCTTGGAGAATTTTGAGCATTACTTTACTAGCATGTGAGATGAGTGCAACTGTGCAGTAGTTTGAGCATTCTTTGGCATTGCCTTTCTTTGGGATTGGAATGAAAACTGACCTTTTCCAGTCCTGTGGCCACTGCTGAGTTTTCCAAATTTGCTGGCATATTGAGTGCAGCACTTTCACAGCATCATCTTTCAGGATTTGAAACAGCTCCACTGGAATTCCATCACCTTCACTAGTTTTGTTCATAGTGATGCTTTCTAAGGCCCACTTGACTTCACATTCCAAGATGTCTGGCTCTAGATTAGTGATCACATCATCATGATTATCTGGGTTATGAAGATCTTTTTGTCCAGTTCTTCTGTGTATTCTTGCCACCTCTTCTTAATATCTTCTGCTTCTGTTAGGTCCAGACCATTTCTGTCCTTTATTGAGGCCATCTTTGCATGAAATGTTCCCTTGGTATCTCTAATTTTCTTGAAGAGATCTCTAGTTTTTCCCATTCTGTTCTTTTCCTCTATTTCTTTGCATTGATCACTGAAGAAGGCTTTTTATCTCTTCTTGCTATTCTTCAAACAGTCAAATGTGTAAATATATGAGCATATTTTAAGACAATAGCATTTTTCACCACGATGTTCTCAATTTGATTTGAGAAAGCACTACTTATCATTTCTTGCATGCTTACTATCCCCAGCACCAAATTCATATCAATTCCTTTGGAAAAATTTTTAAGTGTTTAATAGGAATTTAATATTTTTAATTTTATTATGACATTTAAATATATTTTCCTGTTATTGCTTATTATAATAGTATGTTTTAGATATTTTAAATTGTAAACATAAATATATAAAGTGACAGTATAATATAGATTATGGTCATAGTTATATCACCTCTTTTTAGCTTCTCCATATAATATTATTTTGTATACAATTTATTATTATGGAGTTTTTGACATTTGCTCATTAGATTGTGCTCTTATTATCCTCAGTATTATACTGTGATTTTCTAAAATCTTTGTTCATAGAGATGATATGATTTTAGCACTATAGGCTGATTTGAGATGGAGAGTAATTTAGAAATTAATGTTGATTTACCTAAAATGCCTAATTCCTGATAATTCAACCACAAAAATTTTTAAATTCATTGTTCAGATACTCATGGTACTACCAAAGGAAAGTTTACATCTCACTTGTATAGGAAATTCAGTGTTAAGCCTAGTGCCTATCATTTCCTCATCTTCATTAACTCATGATCATATTGACATATTCCTAGTGACTGTGATTAAATATTTCTAGGAAAAATGTGTTGTTACCAAATACTGTTGCAGCATAATCTCACTGGGAATAAATGACAGAAGAAAATATTGATGTCCTTCTAGAAAAATCAGTGGACAGTTTTGCTGATTGAAAATCTATACCAGCAGCATCCCCTTTTATACTTTTGAAAATGCTCTTCCTAGAGGATATTTGGCCATCCACTGAGGTCTCAGTCACTAAACTAGATGAATACATTCCAGAGGAAAAGGCCCTCATTTTTCTTTCTTCATTTTTTTTTCTCACACTTTTAGGGACCTGACAACTGTACAAAGTGCTCCCATTTCAAGGATGGCCCGAACTGTGTGGAAAAATGTCCAGATGGCTTACAAGGGGCAAATAGTTTCATTTTCAAGTATGCTGATCAAGATCGAGAGTGCCACCCATGCCATCCAAACTGCACCCAAGGGTAAGCAACTGTATTGGCCAAAAACTCAATCAAGTGCATGTTGCTAATCAAAAGGTACACACATACATGTTTATCCCTGAGACAATCTAGTAAATATATGATACTCTCATGCAAAATTCTATTCATCTTTATATATGTTGATTTTAAGAGAAATCATTTCTGCAAGAATGCTTTATGGAATTGAATCTATACCCACTAAAATGTTTCTGTTTAACATTTTTTAATGACTTCTATCAACACCTTCATGAAGTTGGTATCACATATACATTGTGTGCAGTATAGAAATTCTTCCAAATTTTGCTGGAAATTAAAGGTATCTGAAAAAACAAGCAATTATACTTTTGAGATTCCACTTGATAAAAGTCTTTAACAGAGACTTTATGTTTCTTTGTTGTTACAATCAACTTATGTGAGGATCTCTCTTTGATAAATGCTGCCTTGTATTACTCCTTCAACAAAATATAAGCAAAAGCAGTGATGATAAAAAAAGGAATTTAGTGATATGCATATTAATAAAAATGCAAGTATATTTTGTGAAAGTAATTCTATCATAGGTTAGCATATTACCTAATGTAACCGATGTAAGACAATTCAAAGATGGGTACACATTTTTTTTAACTTTTCAAAAGGATGCATTGTAAAATGAATAATAATTAGAATACCTTTGATATTGATAACAGTTGAATAACAAAAACATTACATAAAGAAGAAAAGCACTGAAATATAAAAGAAATAGTGTCACTGCATCCAACGAATCTCAACAACTATTTCTTTAAAAGACAGCAAACCTATTTTAATAAGGACTTTTCCTTTTCTTTTTTTCCTTTAGAAGGTGAATAAATTTAGAATTGAGAGCAGGTTCACATGCGCTATCCTCTTTCTGTCCAAAATCCTCTGCACCATTGTGATTGCCCACACACGTGTGCACATACACGTACAAGCACGTGCACACTTGTTGTGGAGAATCATCTTGGGTACTTTAGATTTGGCAGGAAAGTATGAGATTCCGTAAAGAGATTTTCTGCCAGATTAAGGGCTGGCTGATAGGGAATATTGAAGAAGTAAAGCAAACCACATCATTTTCTGCCAAGAGGACATCAATTTGCAGATGCTGCTGCAATTCCCTGCAGGTCAAGAAATCAGCTTAAGTCACTCTGTGAAGTGACAGATTCTCAAAAGGTAAAGTAATATTCTGCCATTCAAATTCAAATTCAGCTTGGAAGAGCTAATGCCACCTCACTGGTTTACACATAAACACATAGTTTGAGGATACTGAAATAGTCACGTAGACACTTTGCTTCAAGGAAACCAGAAAAATAAGCTGCTCCCCTGGAGAGTTTTTGGCACTCTCAGGTTAAGGGTATTTCATGAAGAAACTGGTACTGTTGGAGCAGGAGAATCAGCAACAGAGAGGGAAAACTTTGCCTGCTAAAGTAATCATCCACAAGAGGGTTTTATTGTTTTGCAGCTAAAATTAAACCAGTAAATTATTCAATATAATGTTGATGTCAACAGCTGTTGCCATTCAAAATGAGACCTTTTGCTGTTTTTGCAAATCTAATTACAACAAAGCCATTAGGGAAATGAAAGTGAGATCTCAGAGCCATACAGAGTCTGGATGCCTGGCTGGTATGTCTTTCTCCTAGTCCTTTTAAATCATGATTACACAATAAAGGAAAAGATATATAGTGGTGGGAAGGTAGGAGGGACAACGAAGAGATCAGTTTACCACAGTTACAAACACTGGATGTCAACCAAAAGGGAGGATGAAGGTGGAATAGGAAAGAAATCTGACCAGATCATCTGAGAACTCTAGTAAAAAGATGGCTTTAAATTCACTCCTGCAGAATGATGAGGAGTGGAATTTGAATACTGTATTCCCTGCTATCCTGACAGATTCTTGTCTTTGTTTACATTTAACTTCCTGCCATTCTTTTTCTAATACCCTCTGTATTGTCTGGGTTCATTAATTTGCATGAAAGTTCTATGGTCTCAGCCTCAGAATGGACTAGGAATTTGGAATTTTTAAATGCCTAAATCTTCCTCTGTTCACTACTGTGGTGCTCTGTACTTTGAGATCCTTTTAAAGAAACAGTGAGGTGCTCTGTGCACTCAGTCCCATTTTTAAAATTGATCATGTAGAGATAGAAGCTTTTCTTAGAAAGATCACAGGGACAGTAGGGATGATGGGATGAGTGACTATTTTTATTCTAAACACACGTAATAACTAAGCCATCAGTAAGTGTGAACTTAACCAGGACAACTCTACTTTGAAAAACAGCTTTTCTTTTATTAATATATGCCAAAATTATGTCAGCTAGATAATGCAGGAACCAAGTTAATGGAAATAGTCTTTCAAACCACACTTTTCAGAAGGAAAATTCTTATTCTGAATATTGTTTAATGATTGCCTGAAAATAAAATTATCTATGTAATACTTTAAAAGCACTTCTACTACTCTAAAGGTATAATACATTAAATGTATTATATTATATATTATATTCCTAGAGAAAAAGGTAATAACATTGTCTCTTCTTGCCTTGACTAGAGCACTTTTATTTCAGCAACTTTTCCCATTTCATTCATTCTTCAACTTTGCTATACTGAACACCTACTGTGTATCAGATCCAGTTATAGTTAAGTTCAGAAATAAGTAAGACACAGCTCCTGACCACTAGGAAGTCACAGTCCAGTGAATTTTTATTCTTGCAATTTGTATCTCTCCTCCATTAGTGATCCCTCTCTATATTTTGAAGCGATTAACAGGAATTTAAAACATAGAAATGATATTGATATGTAAAATTAGCAAGATAGAAATTTTAAAAGAGGACTTGCAACCTAAATTTAGTATTCAGGTGAGTGGTCATAGGGCAAAGATTATAGTTTCTTTACTATCACTTACATTCATGACAAATGTCAATTTAATTTTGTTTTGAGACATGAACTAGGATATTTATTTTTATAGGGCATCTTTTAAAACTTTCATTCAAGGTTTTTAGTAATATTAGAATCATGGTTTCATATATAATTTTCTATATGCATTAATATTTTTCTTATTTTTATATTTTAAATGTTATAGTGAAATAATTTTCATTAATGGAGAAAACAAGTAGGACTGCTTGTGGGATTATTGTCAATACTTTTGCAATAAAATTTTAAAATATCTTTTCACTTTAATTTTAAGATTTAGGAAAGATTTTGTCAAAATATCTCAACTGTGTTACTTCTATAGGTACATCAAGGTGTTTATAAATCAGTAAGTACAAGCATATGTTAAACACAGTTCAATATTTCAAATTCCAGTGTTTTTAATAACATACTATAGTTTCGCTTTCTGAATGTTCTGAAAAGTATCTACTTTGGGATACTAATTATGTAGAGAATGGTATTATTCCACATTCTTATTCAGTCTCTTATTTGGGATTTTGACTTCAAAAATTTGATGTTCCCATTATTTTTTTATTTTCCTGAATCAATATGAATTGCTTATGCAAACTTGTTGCTTATATAGAGTTGACATAGAATATATGTATTAAATACCCAGTGACTTGTATTGAGTTTTAAAATATGGCCACTTCATACTCTTATTCTTCTTCCTCTTCCATTTTTCTTTTATCCTCAACTTATGTATACACCTTGAAATTTCAAATATCCTACAAAATTTCCAAGGTAAACTTTCTTGATCTCACATCCTGCCCCCTCAAGAGCTCCTCCCTTTTCCTTTGCTTCTATTCTCATATTTCCAATTTGCTTCTCAAGTCATAACCACCTAAATTCTAGTGACCCTGACAATGTCAACTAACATACTCTTAGCAGTTCTCTTTCTAGACCTGTCTTGCACTGACAGTGATGGATCATCCAATTCCTGAAGTGTTTTCATGACTTGGACCGCCACGACACTGCAGTTAATTAATTTTACTCAATCGTATTTTCCTGTTTCTAGCATATGAGCTCATCTGATGTCATTTACTAATTACTGGAGTTCTTTGGGTTTCAGTCTCGCTCTCCGTTCTCCTCACCTTAAAGATCCTTCTCCGGCCATCACATCCATTTACACGATGTCAGCCTTCTGTGTGCTGTTTCAAAGCTGGATCATGTGCTCCAGCTTCCCTCTTCTCCTCCTAAACTCCTCCCCACTGCTCATCTCTCCATCTGCTGAACATTTCTACCTGGGTGTAGGACAACCACACTAAACTCTAGGTAACATGAACTGAAATTATCACCCCCTCCTCCATGAAAACACACACACAAAAGAAGATGTCGCCTTCTGTCCGGCATTCTCCCGCCGATGTACCACTCTTCTCCAAGTTTGAAATATGAGTCATCTTTAACTCCTGGGCTCTTTCCACTTCCATCATCAAACCAGCCATCAACTACCTTTTTTAACCCCCTACCTTTCTTAAATCTGTCCCTTTGTCTTTTATCCTAGTTACCATTCTCCCCATTTCAGAACCCTCGTCTCTCTCATAGGAGACTAAAACAGCCTCAGGGCCCAAGAAATCTATCTGAGGGCTCCTAGCTGACTAGTCTTTACAGGGCAAAGAGATCAGTGTTATAACACATATCCAGCAAGTTCACAACTTCCTTAAAACCCTTCAGTGGTTTCCCCTAAGTTTATTTTTAAGCAGATGGTATTCAAGTTCTGGTTTCTATTAAATATGTAGCTTCTTTTTTTCCTTCTCCCTGTTGTGTCATATTTTGTTCTCTAACTGTTCAGAGTTATTTGTATCTGTGCATACACATCCTACCTTTCCTCAGATCTATGTATTTGCTGCTGCTCTTTCTTACACCTTAGAAGTTATCGCCACTCCAATCCAGGGCTCAGGACCCTGAACTTCAGCCTCTTAATTTCTCCATGAAGGTTACCATGATCTTCTTAAGCTGCCTGTCCCTCCCCCACATCTCCTAAGCCACTCTTTTTATGTCCCTTATTACATGTATCATTTTATACAATACACATATGTTTATGCATCTGTCTCTTTCATTAAATTGTAAGATCATTAAAATGTCCAATTCATCTTTTTCTCCCCCAGCTCCTGGAATAGTAGGAACACTTAGAAGACATGTGACAAAGGGTTTTGTTTTGTTTCATTCATTTAAATGAATGAAAATAGTTCATTTCTCATACTTTCCCCTCAAGTTAAATGTTGCTTTCACATATTTTTATCTTTCAAAGATGATTAGAAAGACACAGTTTGCAAACTAACCATAGCTTTCAAATTATCACTTCGTAATAAGTAGATGATTGATTTTACGAAAATGGCAATATCATATTTAAAAAAAAACATTTTGAAGGAGATATAACAGGAAACTAGAAAAAATGACTCCCTTAGAATAAAAGAAAGCCATTAATACAACTTGGAATCTTTTATAGCATTCAAGTTTTTATTTTTAGAAATGATTCTCATTATGGATTATGGAACCAATCCAATGCTATGCTATGTATTTTAATTTTATTTGTTTTTTTTAAAAGATTTTTTCAGTGTATATTTTATTTGCTTTTGTTGAAACACCTTTTTCTTGTATTTCTGTACATTAAAATTTTTCTGGGCCACTCAAAGCCAATTTTCAAAAGAAAAATAATTTTTCACCTAGTAAGAATATGATAGCTGATAATAATTAAGTAGGAAAATTGTGACTTAATTATTGTCATACAGAGTTATATTTGTTTACTACTGTTCTATAATTTTCTATAGATATAATGGACAGTCTGGCCTTATACATGAGAACTTTATCAATTCATTATATAAGGATTTTAATTTCAGCTTCTTTTTCAGTTTTAGAAGTGAGGATTTGGAAAAACAATATTGCTAGCAGAATTAGTTCAGTAAATCATAGCTGTACAAGGAACCTTGATAATGCACTAGAGCTGTATGTCTATAATGAGAGAAAAGGGAAAGAAATACAATTCAAATATATTGGAAGATGGAAGGAATAATATTTCTATGATATTTCAAAATCAGAATTCTGTGTACTTACATTATTTGACTTAATATTAACTTCAGTGGATTCTGTAGTGACCTGAGTCTCAGTTTTTCATTTCTTTGTGGTGTGCTTATTTGTTATTGTTTGAGTTAATTACTATTGCAGTATATAAACTGTTTTTATTTGCCTGTTATGACACTGCTCTTTTAAAAACAAGTTCAAGATAAACTGCAGTATGGTGAAACAAGTTAATCTGCTTTTTAAATGAATTCATGTTTATAGATAAGTATGTTTTAAAAACAGTCACAACCAAGGGAGGGAGTAATGTGATTATGTAAAGTAACCATGAGAATAGCATTAAAGGTTGTTAACTCATTTTCTGCTAAAATCAATTTTTAATGAGTATAAAGCATCAGGTTATTCTATTACATTGAATAGCTCATGTTTCCTTTTTTATTTATTTTGTTTTTCACTTAACCTTAGAACATTTTAGAAGAAACTGTATACATGAGACCAATTATTGCCATTGAGATATTAAGCCCTTTATCAAGAGATATAATCATGAATGATGCTAATGAATTTGAAGTATTAGAAATGAACAATATGTGTTTGGAAGTTATCCACAGAAACAGATTACACTTTTCTTTACGTGGATTTGTTTCTCTGCATTCCATTTATGTATTTGCAGTTCATTTCTGGGCACCCATCAAGTAATTGTCATCTCACCAGCTTTAAATTCATGATGTTCCAAAGTTATCTAAAAACTATAATTAGGGTTTGACACAATTGGTATTGGTCTTCCTGATTCTTTTGAAAATGACTAATTTTTGTTTCCTTGTATTTTTAAAATTTGGACCTTCTACAGGTGCATAGGCTCAAGTATAGAAGACTGCATCGGCCTGATGGATAGGTACTTGGTGTGCTTGCTTCCCCATGTTCTTCCTCCAAGGCTCCGTGTGTGAGCACTGGTGCATGTGTGTGCATGCCACTGTGAATGGAGAATGATGTTTTCTGTTCTGTAATTGCCTGCAGGTGTAGCGGTCCCACTAGTCATGACTGCATTTACTACCTTTGGACGGGCCATTCCACTTTACCACAACATGCTAGGTAACATCTACCATGTTTCCATTTTGTCATTCAAATCCTTTCCCAAGTATCATGGATAAGAAAAAAAAGAAACAACAAAAAAACACTACTAACCAGTTGGGTAAAGTTTATAATATGTTACATCAGGGAGTAATGAGAGAGGTATATAACTCTTTACATTTCAAGCCATATTTCTTGCCTCTTCTTCCTTTATTCATTAAGATTTTGGAATCCAAATTAGTAATATCATTGATTTCTTTAATTTTGTATAATTTAAACATGATTTTAAATATTAAGCTAGAACTTTAATAGAATCTTTATGTTCTTAATTATGTAGATGATTGCAGAAAGAAATATCTTTAAGAGGGTAATTTGCAAAAGTTGATCTGTTTTCTGAGGTGTTTCTTACTTGATTTAATGTCTGACTTTATTTTGAACTGGTTGGTATATTCCTTAGGTATCAGGATTACTATAAACTAAAGACTGTATAGAAAATATTCAGTATAATACAAGTTAAAAAACAAAGTATTTCCCTTATGTTTATACAAAAACCTATATACAAATGCTTGTAATGGCTTTATTCAAAATCACCAGGACCTAGAAATTATTCAGATGTCTTTTAATTGTGGTATATCCATACCTTGTAAAATCACTCAGTAATAGAAGGAACAAACTGCTGATATACACAAGACATGGATGGATCTCAAAAGCAGTATGCTGACTGAAAGAAGCTAGATTCTAAAGAGTACCTACTATAGGGTTCCATTTATATGACATTTTGGAAAAGGCAGAGCGATGGAGAATGAAACTGATCAGAGTTGCCAGGAACTGGGGTGGGAGCAGAGGGAGATGAGATCTATTACAAAAAGCCGTGAGGCAATTTAAAGAGATGATGGAACTATTCTGTGTCTTGATAGTGATGATGGTTGCATGAACGTATGGACTGTCAAAAATGGCTATGCTTTACATTAAGAGAAATGAATTTTACTGTACCTAAATTACACCTCAATAAATTTGACTTTAAAACATGTCATGTTTAGGAAAATAGTAACTGTACAATGTGGTGTGGAAATACTGTTAGCTTCCTTTATGAAACAAATTTGTAAGGGAAAATTGTGCTAAATTACAATTACAGTTAGCAAAGTAACCATTTTGGATAAAGCACTACCTTTTAATGTAAACTTTTGATTGAAGTGTAACATATGTAGTATAAAACTATGCAGCACAACACAAATGTAAAGCTCAATAAATTTTTCCAAATGAAGCATTTGTGTAATCATCAGCCAGGTCAAGAAACAGAATAGTATGAGAACCAGAAACACGTATTGAGGCCCATTTCCCTTGAGCTAACAAAGCAGGTCAATTTGCCTGTTTTTGTACTTTATATACATTGAATCATGCATTATGTACTCTTTACATCTGACTTCTTTTGCTAAATGCTATATAAACAAGATTCATCTATGTCATTTAATTTAGTTGTAGTTTTTTATTTATATGATTTTTCACCTTTAAATGTTTTTAAAACAGTCTAACATGATATTTCTTATTAGAAAATTATTTTTTAATAAAATAAATAGAGAAATCAAGTTCTAAAAAGAAAAATGTGGTAGTTAAGTGATTTATACAACAGTGGCACTTTGGCATTTGGGCACAATCAAGATCTATTAATACAAATGTTTAGAGCAATGTCAAATTATGAAAAATAATAATAAATAAGAGAGAAACACAGAGAGACAAGGAGGGAAAGAGAACCAAAGGCCCAAACTGCAGTTTTATAAACAAATGTCTGTTTATTCCTATATATATATTTATTCTCCTTGAGACTTGGTTGAGTCACTGTACTATCACTTTGAAGCATGTATACGCATTTGTTTTTGATGATTTTTTATAATCATTGCAACCAGTTAACAAGAGGCAATATAGTATGGTGGTTAAATGTGCTGTCTTTGGAATCAGATTTTCTACTATTTTTTAGATGTGTGACTGTAGGTAAGTTCCTTAAATTATCTGAGCTTTGCTTTCTTCATTATACAATAAGACTATTAATATCATTCATAAGTTGGCTTGGAAGATTGAGTTAGTCAGTAAGATAGTGCCTGGTTTAGCAAAATCACTCAGTACGTATTGCTTATCACTTCTCTAGACAGAAAATATTTTAAATGGTAGAGATGGAGGAGCATATCCCTCCAGAGTAACTCCGGGAGCTTTGATTTGTCCCTCTGCCCCTTTGATAAGCCCTTTAAAGGAAGAGAGGACATTTCTTTCATCATCTTGAAAACCGCTGTCTTAACGAGGGCCACTGGTACCAATGGCAGTAGGTCATAGGCATAGGCATATGGAGAGGCAGAGAAAGTATTAAAACCATAATGATAGATGACCTAGGTTTTCAGTGATAGTAATTGAGGTTTATCACTCAAAATCATAGTGTGTCTTACAAAGTTAATATTGCCAACATTTAAATAAAAGTGGTTTGGAAATTTTCATTCCTGGTATTTACGTAGATTTCCAGGCCATTCCTTTTAGGCTTAGGTTAACAGATCAAGTTCGTATTAACTTTCCCATAAATAAGTTTGGGTTTTCCTGGTGGCTCAGATGGTAAAGACACTGCCTGCAATGCGGAGACCTAGGTTTGATCCCTGGGTTGGGAAGATCCCCTGGAGGAGGGCATGACAGCCTGGAGAATTCCCATAGACAGAGGAGCCTGGCGGACTACAGTGCATGGGATCACAAAGACTCAAACACGACTGAAGTGACTCAGCACTGCACGTGACCGGTAGCAGCAAGTAGATTGTAGAGCTCAGCTCATCATTCTGACAAAAAATCACCTGTAGGCCTTGGTACAGGTGAAGAGCAGAGGTTCTTGAATGTGAAAACCTGGGGTCAAGTATTGACTCCACAATATTTTTTATCTGCAAAATGACAATAATGGCAATTTTTAAAGTGAGAATTCTTATACTTCATAAAATTAGTGGGAAGATTAACTGAGATAATGAAAAGGAACCATTGTTTAGTATGTGTTCACTGATGGTAGTTATGAATGTAGTTGAAATATTAGTAAAGTAATCTTTTTAAAAATTTCATGAGGTTGTGCGCTATTAGTATTTTATAGCAGGTCACTAATCCAGTAATTCAATGGCTATGGAATTAACACATCCAAATTTCTCAGGTTCTAAGGACCTAAATTTTGTATCACATTTCTTAGTATAATGATTTCAAATAATTGATAGTAGATAGCTAATTTTTCCTTTCAGATATCTCTAGATATCTTTAATTAATATCTCTTTTTAACATAAATTTAAGGCAGTTTAAGTTATTCTATTCTTACACTGACTTTTACATTATGTTGACTCTGTTCTTCAATTGTATTGATTTGTTGATTGACTTGTCAGATGCTGTTTATAAGGCAGTTTGAAATTTGCATAAAAGATTTAGCTTGGACATTTCAGAAAATATTTATGAGCGTGGAGTGTTTTGACATGTATTGGATGAGAAAGAACAAGTATCTCTTTCAGATCCTGCAGTAAATGCTTACTTCTCAGAAAGAGGTGGATATATATTTAACTGAAAGCAGGGACCTTGTTTAGTAATATTATATTTCAGGTCATTTCTCATTTTTAAATTCCATCACAGTTTAAGCTTCTATCTTAATTGATTAAAGTTTATATAATAGGAGGATAAAAATGTGATATAAAATAATTGTTTTAAGTTTCATACATAATATTTTAACTAGGAGATTATCCAAAACCTAGTTTTCTTTTAGTCACAGAAAATTACATTGAGCATGTCAATGTGGTCATTTCAAAATATTTAAAGTTCATACTCCCTACTGCCCCATTATCCTCTATTCTGTTTCCTAAACCAGCAGGAAAAGAGATTGAAGATTTAAATGAAAACAGGTGAAATGTTTCCAATCTTGATCGACTTTCATTTTCTAAGCAGTGTTATTCTTTCCCAACCCTGCAATTTACGAATTGTTTTTCCACACTCCATTTACCTTGTAGGCTGCTGCTGGAATTTCTTCCAGGAAGATTGGATAGGATAGAAAAGACTTTATTTTTTTACTTGTAGTCTCCAGAATATGCTACTCACAATGAAAATAATGCTTGATATTTTGAAACTTCTCCATACTTTCTTTATTTGAAATAAATTCCTTAAAAATAGCATTTAGCTTTGATGTTCTTTCTATTCCATCAAGAATCTTATGAAGAAATACATTTATAAAAGATTTATTTTTACTATTCTTCTTGATGCTATTTATTTTAGCTTGTATATATGCTGTTTTTGTATAGGTTCTGCTAGAACAATGTATTCTATTCTATTTTAGTTTCTTAGTCAAATATATATCCAGAGCTTTTAAAAAACCTTAGTTTCTTACTCTCCTAGAGCCTAAATTTGTTCATCTCAACAAGAAAAGACTGTTGGCAAAGTATTTTTTTTAGTTAGCAATTCAAACTTCACTAATTTTTTTATTGAATTTTTAACAAATGTTCAAACATTTTTATCTGGCTATTTGTTTCAACTCAATTATTCTAGATGCTTCACAATATGAAACAGGTGATTGAACTTAGTTTAACTCCCTAAATCTCATATAAGCAGACATGTGAGATGTTTCATGCTGTGTCACACTTTTACTTTACGATATAGTAGTTATTACCTAAGAGGTCACATGACAGTTGATCCTTTAGCAGTGTGACCCATGGGTGCTAAATGAGAGGGCTAATGTCATGTTCTTGTCACTCCTTTCACAAATGGGACAATCTTTTTCTTTGCTTGTTTTGCCTCCAAGGAACTTAGTTTGTAACTTATGTCCAAATCGAATAGTCAAAGTTACTTGTAGACAGTTACGTTATTTGAGTGACAGTTATGTTATGATCCATAAGTTCAATAAATAAAAATACACAGGCTTTTTACTATGTTTATCCACAGCCCACCATGTTTCATATATTAAATTTACTTTTGAATTAAAGAAAGTTCAAAGAGGTGAAGGAGAGTGGGTGAATTTCTTTTCTCCAGCTGATTTGGGTCCCACACTTTGAAGTATTCAAAAATACCAAAATTATCAAAGAATCTTAAGTCAAGAGTAAAACATCTCAGATCAATTGTTAATTTCTTCTCCATACAGTTCAAGTGGTTATTTTATTTATTTATTTTTAATATAAATATATTTATTTTAATTGGAGGTTGATTACTTTACAGTATTGTATTGGTTTTGCCGTACATCAACATGAATCCGCCACAGGTATACACGTTTTCCCTATCCTGAACCTCCTTCCCTCCTCCCTCCCCATACCATCCCTCTGGGTCGTCTCAGTACAGCCCCAAGCATCCAGTATCATGCATCGAACCTGGACTGGTGATTCATTTCATATATGATATTTTAAACAAAGGTATTCAGTGATGCAATTTGCATGAATGGCTTTTGTAATGATATTAAAATGTCCATACATTGTTACAAAGCTTTTACACATCCTAGAAACATTAATATTAAACTCGAACTTACTGACCGTAAACAATGTGAACTACAGTCATATTTTTGACTGAAAGTCAAAAGAAATTTTAAGAGCATTGACTGTAGGGCTATAATAGAAAATCTAAAGATAGCATTTTTGAGGAGAAGGCAATGGAAACACACTCCAGTACTCTTGCCTGGAAAATCCCATGGACAGAGGAGCCTGGTAGGCTGCAGTCCACAGGGTCGCACATAGTCAGACACGACTGAAGTGACTTAGCAGCAGCAGCATTATTGAACTGGGAAGATGTTTATTATACCAGTTAAGGGTCAGAGCAAAAATTTAGTAGATCGAGGTAATCATTATGAATACTTTTTACTCTTTTCCATCAGCATCCTTCTATGGTGCAGAAATTATGGTGTTTATAATTAGTAATTTCTGATCTGGAATGAAGTCAGGACTGCCTTCTGTCAATGATCTCAAAATATTTTAAGCTTCATTCAAATTCATTACTGAATGTCTTTTATTGAATGGAAGGAAAAAATAAGAGATATTCTTGAAGAGTTAGCTCCTTTCTTTATACAGATATCTACAGTTTTAAATGTACTTTGCATGTCTTTTTCCCAAGATTTGACCTCTGGTGTATATATTCTTATAAAGTATAATTAAAAGGCATAGGTATGTCATCAACATTACTAAGTATTTTTAATTGCAATTTTAGTAGACTAGAATATTATATATATATTTAGAATATTATGTCCTATTTATAACTAATATCTTTCAGACTAAGAGCTATATTGCAACCAACTAAAAATATAAAACCATTGCAAACATTTCTGTAGTATATAGAGAGATGTATTGACAATGTAAAAAGGAAGTGAAAAAGTAGCAGATATGGCAAAATATCCAGTAATTCTTAATAAAGAGAATTGACTTCATGCTTTCAAGTGACTAACATGTAAATATGTTAAACAGTAAATTATACATGCATGTATAGTATGTATATACATAGAACTTGGAATTAATCTTGGAAATACTATGCTATAGAATGATTAGGGTTAACACATATAGCATATATCGTTGGTCATTTGCCTACTCCTGGTATTTAATCTTTAAAATCATGCTTAGTGTGTGTGTGAAGTCATTTGTGTTTATAGAAAAAAATCAGAGTAATAGTATAACTGTGGGTGTATTAAACATTTCCAAAGTGAAGATATTAGTGAATTTAGCATCTAATGGTATCATAGTTTTCCCTCAAAACCTATTTTGCAATTCAAACTACCATAGATCTAGATTGTATACTGGATAACTAAATGGTAAAGTTTAAAAACAAACAGCTTTGTGATTAGGTAGGGTGGATGAATGGTTCACCTACTATTTGCTTTCTATAGTAGCATCTAGTATATAAAAGCATATAGTAGGTGAACCATTCATTCACCCTACCTAATCACAAAGCTGTTACCATAAACATAGAAGCTTAACAACGGAAACAAAAATAACAGAACAGTTCTATAGGTAAAAGCACAGGCATGGCTAGGTTCTAGCCTTAGGATGTCACCAGGACGAAATCAAGGTGCTGTCTGGACTGTGTTCTCAACCAGAGCTGGGAGTCCTCTTCCAAGCTGAGTCAGTGATTGACAGAATCCAAGTATTTGCAATTGTAGGACTATGGCTGTCTTCTAGTGCTTGCTCTTTGCCACGGGCATGTAGCATGTCACGTAGCCTGTTCCATCTTTAAAGATGGTGACTGTGTGCCAGTTTTCTCATTATTGAATCTTTCAGTCTTTATCTCTGTGACCTCTAGGCTCATATTCAAAGTCACCTGAGATTAGATCAGACCTACCTGATTGTCTCCCTATCTCAAAGTCAAGTGATACGGAACCATAATTGCACTGCAAAATTCTTTTGCAATACACTTAGAATAGTATTTGATTGAATAACTGGGTAAATGTATGTTTATACACCAGAGGCTGAAATCCTGGGAGCCATCTTTGAATTCTGCCTACCTGGCCTACTATATTACTTTCAACGATTTTTTTCTTATTTCTTCCTGTCCTGGAAGGAATTTTGTTTCCCTTCATTCCATGTAACTTTGCCATATAAGAACACCTTTGAGTCCAAGAGAAATTGGTCTTACTACCTTCAAATAATATATTCCTTGTTCGTCTGAAAAAGAGCAAAAAACAATCACTTAAATTATTATCTTAGAACTGAAATCAGGGTTCTTTTGTACATTTATTTGCTATAAGGTAAGGAGTCAATATACACATTGGCTCTAGGAGTTCAGTATTCCATTTGTGAGCAGTAATTCACAGAATAATCAGGATCAAACTGTCCCAATGTTAACACCAAATTTATGGCATTTCTTTTTATTTATCAAAGAGGTGAGTCTTCCCTAAGAGTGCTCTGCTGCTGCTACTGATGCTAAGTCGCTTCAGTCGTGTCCGACTCTGTGCGATCCCATAGATGGCAGCCCACCAGGCTCCCCCATCCCTGGGATTCTCCAGGCAAGACCACTGGAGTGGGTTGCCATTTCCTTCTCCAATGCATGAAAGTAAAAGTGTCCAACTCTTAGCGACCCCATGGACTGCAGCCTACCAGGCTCCTCTGCCCAAGGGATTTTCCAGGCAAGAGTACTGGAATGGGGTGCCATTGCCTTCTCCAAGAGTGCTCTAAACCTATTCTATTCAATGTGGCAACCACAAGCCACATGTGATCACTAACTTTGAACATCGTTAAAACAAATTGATATGTACTGTAGTTGTAAAATGTACACTGGATTTTAAAGACACCATATGTAGAAAGGAACATAAACTATCTCATTAAAATTTTGCCATATTGATTCAAATGCTAGTAATTTTGGATATATCGGGTTAAATGAAATTTTATTATAATTAATTGCCTCATTAAAAATATGTCTATAAGAATATTATAAATAATCATTTGCTTGAATAAGATATCTCATGGACAGCACTGCTCTAGAGATGTCATCATAAAACTTGAAATACTCTTATCAATGAAAACCTTTTATCACAAACTCATCTATGCAAGTATATAAATAGAGTTTACAATAGATATTTAAAAGAATGAAATAAAATTTAATATATAAAAACTGTAAAATTTTTCTTGCCTCCTCACTTTGAGTTCACAGATTTTGACTCTAAAATGTGATATCTAGATGGAGGGGTAGTAGGTCTTTTTCCTATGAATATTTTGCACAATAAGTGAAAGTCTTAGTCGCTCAGTTGTGTCCAACTCTTTGCAACCCCATGGACTGTAGCCTGTGAGGCTCTTCTGTCCATGGGATTCTCCAGCCAAGAACATAAAAGTGGGCATCCTTTCCCATCTCCAGAGGATCTTCCCAACCCAGAGATCAAACCTGGGTCTCCTGCATTGCAGATAGTCTTTACCATCTGAGCTACCAGGGAAGCCCCCATGAATAGTGGAAGGAATGCTTTTTCATGTTCACAAAAGGGTATTTAACATCTTCAGTAGTTTACAGATGGAATGAATCAGACAGAGCCAGGGAGAAGCATCTGTTTGCCTGAGCCCATTTCATATACCTGTAAATTTATATGTGCCCACAGATCTTATAAACTTCTACAAGTGAAGACAAAAATATGTTCATTTGGGTCTGCATTTAGAATTCCTAATATTGTCCATTTTAAAACTGAAAATCACTCAAAGATGTGGAATTATGTGGCAGTTCAGTTCAGTTCAGTTCAGTCGCTCAGTTGTGTCTGACTCTTTGCCACCCCATGAACCACAGCATGCCAGGCCTCCCAGTCCATCACCAACTCCCAGAGTCCATTCAAACCCATGTCCATCAAGTCAGTGATGCCATCCAGTCATCTTATCCTCTGTCTCCCCTTCTCCTCCTGCCCTCAGTCTTTCCCAGCATCACGGTCTTTTCAGATGAGTCAGCTCTTCGCATCAGGTGGCAAAAGTATTGGAGTTTCAGCTTCACCATTAGTCCTTCCAATGAACATCAGGATTGATCTTCTTTAGGATGGACTGGTTGGATCTCCTTGCAGTCCAAGGGACTCTCAAGAGTTTCTCCAACACCACAGTTCAAAAGCATCAATTCTTCAGCACTCAGCTTTATTCACAGTCCAATTCTCACATCCATACATGACCACTGGAAAAACGTAGCCTTGACTAGACAGACCTTTGTTGGCAAAGTAATGTCTCTGCTTTTTAATATGCTGTCTAGGTTGGTCAGAACTTTCCTTCCAAGGAGTAAGCATCCTGCAGTCATCATCTGCAGTGATTTTGGAGCCCCCAAAAATAAATTCAGATGCTGTTTCCATTGTTTCCCCCATCTATATGCCATGAAGTGATGGGATCAGATGCCATGATTTTAGTTTTCTGAAGTTGAGATTTAAGCCAACTTTTTCACTTTCCTCTTTCACTTTCATCAAGAGGCTCTTTAGTTCTTCTTCACTTTCTGACATAAGGTGGTGTCATCTGCATATCTGAGGTTATTGATATTTCTCCTAGCAATCTTGATTCCAGCTTGTGCTTCTTCCAGCCCAGCATTTCTCATGACGTACTCTGCATATAAGTTAAATAAGCAGGATGACAACATACAGTCTTGACATACTCCTTTTCCTATTTGGAACCAGTCTGTTGTTCCATGTCCAGTTCTAACTGCTGCTTCCTGACCTGCATGCAGGTTTCTCAAGAGGCAGGTCAGGTGGTCTGGTATTCCCATCTCTTTCAGAATTTTCCTCATGTCAAAGGCTTTGGCATAGTCAATAAAGCAGAAACAGATTTTTTTTTCTTGAACTCTCTTGCTTTTTTGATGATCCAGCAGATGTTGGAAATTTGATCTCTGGTTCCTCTGCCTTTTCTCAAACTAGCTTGAATATCTGGAAGTTCCCGGTTCATGTATTGCTGAAGACTGGCTTGGAGAATTTTGAGCATTACTTTACTAGCATGTGAGATGAGTGCAAAAGTGCAATAGTTTAAAGCTCTCTTAAAATTATATTTTGTAGCCAACATTTCTGTTAAAATATTTTTTCAATTTTTATGTCATAAATGAACAACATTTAAGCAGAAACATTTCTTATGTATAGGTCAAAGTCTCTATTTTTATGCCTTACACACACACTAAGATATAAATACATTCAGAAAAGAGTCCAAGTTATTCCCCCAGATAACAGACATACATTGGATTGAACCCTAAGAATCTTTTCCTTTTTTAATATTTCCTACTTAACTAAAGGAATCTAATTAACTGGGACCCCCTTCTGTGATGTGGTTATATAAAATGATATGTGGATATTAGCTTAAATTGCTCTCTTCATGATTTTTTCTTATTACCTCAGCACCTTCCCTAACTAATCATTTTTCATAAACATACAATTATTTTTAAACTATGTGTGTTGGCAGGAGCTAATTAACAGAGAGCACTTTGATTTGCCAGTGAAATTCCTCACAGTTATTTCATTATTTGCTACATCCCCCTCAAACTAAAAATAATATAATTTCATTTTAGTAATTTCACAGTAACTCATAACCAATGAAAGAATAATCTGGAAAGGGAAACCCACCTCTAATAAACTCTGAATGCTTGTAGCCATTGTAATTTTTATAGCATTCTGTTCCTCTGCCCAGAATAAATGATTCCATATGTTTGAGTCATTTATGGAATAATTATAGTTACTTTTAGTAGAAGTAAAAATAAAATAGCAACAACAAAACCTCTTACTATAAAAGTTTACATATTGGAGGAGAAAAAAACCTCTTTCTTTTTAAATGAAAAAAACTAAAATTATTTCTAAAGTTGTTTCTTTGTTGAACTTCTGCATCACAAATTCTAGAATTAAAATCCCAAGTTCAAACCCCAGGGGAAATGCCACGACTGTACTATGAACCAATGGAAAAATCAAAATGCCACTTCATATTTCTGTCTTAGAATAGTGTTACTTTTTCCAAAATCTTCTCATATTTAAAGTTTGATTTTTGCCGTTCTTAAGGGGGGGGAGAAAACTAGTATATGTCTATCAGGTGCACCACATTGTCACATTTAATTTCATGATATAAAATAGTTAGCATCATTATCATTTAACAAATGAGGAAACTGGTTCAGAGTAATTAAGCATTTTACAAAAATCACTTAACTGATAAGTCAAAGAGCAAAGATTTGAGCTCAATTGTATCTAATTGATTCTAAAAACCACATTTTCTTCTTTCTACTAGATTGGTTCCCAAGTGGAAGAACAGTTAAGAGCAATCCCTTTGGTGAGGATGATTTAATATTTTATAGCCTACTAAAACAATTTTACCCATTATTTTTCCTTTAGTTCTGTCTTTTACCTATTTAGCTTTCTTCTGATGTATAGCATTTTATAATGCTTGTCCTCACACAGCCTATTTTATTCTAATAATACACCTGGTATTGCTTGATCAGAATAGAGCAATATTTCCCATGTTCCAAACATATACTCTTGTAGAATGGTAACATTATAATATAAATATATTTTTACTTTCTATATGTCAATACATTAGTGACAAAGCAAAGACATTTATGAATGAACACAGGCGATCTCTTAGATATTTTCTAAAGTGGCAGTTATTTATAAATTCTGGATGGATTTGGTAAAAGGACTGTGGTTCCATATGAGAACTGTTTCCCATCAGACCAGACACTAATTTGAAATTAATGCTGCCACCTCCAGACTAACTTATCAAACGTGGAATTAAGAATCCAAGCTTTATGGACACTCAGAAATATAATATCAGACAGTATAGTGCTGGGTTTTGGCAGAGTTTTACCTTAGATTTTTCCTCTCTGGTTTGTTTGTCCTGTAAGATTTGTGGGATATGCAAGACTGATTGAAAGTTGTAGTGAGGACAGAAGGTACAGGATGAATCCCTAGATTGTGAGTCACTTGATTTTGTTTCATAAGGTGAAAAGCAATTTCTGCTAAGAAAAATCTTCCTTCTGTTGATACAATCAAACATACCATATTTTGTTTGTTTTTGAAATGCTAAAACAAGAAAAACTTCACTAACCTATGTATGCTGCTTAACAATAACCTGCCAGCAAATATTTGTTATATTTACTACATGTCACCACTGAGGAGAGAATGAACAAAAAATTCACACAATCCATAATATAAAATTTACGGTGTAATAAAAGAGACAAAATATTCAATACCATTTTCCAATTATTTATTTGCATTTTTATTTACTGTGAGGAAAATTGTAAATAGATTGGATGGTGTTGTGATAGTAAAATAGAAAAATATTGCAGATGACATCTAGATGTTTTATCTGACTTAACTTGGTGACAGATGAACTTAATTGCAAAACAGAAATAGAGATACAGATATAGAGAACAAACTTATGTATATCAATTCAGGGAAGAAGGTGGTGGGATGGGATGAGTCGGGAGACTAGGATTAACATATATACACTACTATGTATAAAATCAATAATTAATGAGAATTTACCGTATTGCATGGGGAACTCTACTCACTACTCTGTGGTGACCTAAATGAGAAGGAAATCTAAAAAGTATGAAAGAACATGAAGAAAATCTAAAAAGTATGGATATATGTATAAATATATCTGATTATTTGCTATAAAGCAGATACTAACACAACATTGTAAAGCAACTATACTACAATAAAATTAAATATTTTGAAGTACAGAAATGCAAAAAAGTGACATGAAGACTCAAAAAGAAATGGAAGAAATTTTATAAGGAAAATAAAAATTTTTGTTGGGGACATGACAGACTTGATATCTGAGTGAAGATTTTGCATGGACAGATAGTTACAACACTTTAGAGCCAAGAGAGGGGTCTGAATTATCAGTTGTATTTAAATCCGAAACGTTGGATGAAATTCAACAGGCAGAAAGTGCATATGGAAATGTAAATTTAGGAATGAGCCTTAAGATAGTCCATCATTTTCTAAGGACTGGTTTCGTGGAAGACAATTGTTCACAGAGGGAGTGGGGTGGGAGATGATTTGAGAATGATTCAAGCACCTGTATTGTGCACTTTATTTCTATTATTATTACATCAGCTTCATCTCAGATCATCAGGCATTAGATCCTGAAGGTTGGGGACACCTGATTTAAGAGACAGAAGAGAGGGAAAGGATATAATATAACAAAAGAAATTAAGACAGAGAAATTGAGGGTAGGAGAAAAAACAGGAAAAAGAATGAATTCTGGAGGCCAAGTGAAAAAGGTTCGGGGGTGAAATTGGATTGACTCAGATTAATGCTGATAGAGAAGAACTGACCATCTTATCTCACAAGATGGAAAGTGAAAGTAAAAGTCTCTCAGTCATGTCTAACTCTTTGCAGCCCCATGGACTGTAGCCCGCTTACGCTCCTCTGCCCACGGAATTTTCCAGGCAAGAATACTGGCGTGGGTAGCCATTCCATTCTCCAGGAGATCTTCCCAACCCAGAAAGTGAACCAAGTTCTCCTGCATTACAGACAGATTCTTTACCATTTGGGCCACCAGTGAAGCCTGGTTATGGTGAAACTTGAAAAATAAGAGCAGTTTCCATTGGTATAGTAGCAACAAAATGGGTTAAGACTTGAGATGGGTTAAGAAAAAGATATGAGAAGACAGAAACAGAGACAACTTGTACAGAGAAACCTTTCCAAAAATGTTTGCTGCAAACAGATAATATGAATTCAAGAATAAAGTTTTTCTGTGTATTTGTTTTTGTTAAATTAGGAAATGTTATAACACTTATAAGCTGATGAGACTTATGCAAAAAAAAAAAAAAAAAAAGGGAAAAATGTGTACTGCAGGAGACACTGAACAACTACAGGCAAATTTTTCTTTCGTTTTTAACTTAGCATACTGCAGTTCATGGGGTCACAAATAGTCAGACCCAACCCAGTGACTGAACAGCAGAAGGAATTCAGCACACAAGTAGAGAAGTTGGCCATAGAAAGGAACAGAGACTATGCATACATTTTAACTGGAAGAAATTTGAGCTTATAGGCACATATGCAGGTAGACAGTGGATTTGCTGGTAAGAAGATGGGGTAATTCACAATGTATAATCTTTTAAAATAAAATATAAGATGAGGTATCATTTTAAGTTGGAGTAGGGTAGAAAATACTGTTCATGGAGTTCTCAAGACAAGAATGCTAAACTGGTTTGCCATTCCCTTCTCCAGTGGCCCATGTTTTGTCAGAAACGTGTCAATCCCAAAGGAACTAGTCTATCCTAAAGGAAATCAATCCTGAATATTCATTGGAAGGACTGATGCTGATGCTGAAGCTGAAGCTCCAATACCTGCTGTGAAAAGCTGGCTCAATAGAAAAGGCCCCGATGCTGGGAAAGATAGAAGGCAGGAGGAAAAAGAGACAACAGAGGATGAGATGGTTGGATGGCATCACCGACTCAATGGACATGAATTTGAACACCCTCTAGGAGATGGTGAAGGACAAGGAAGCCTGGTGTGCTGCAGTCCATTTGGTTGCAAAGAGTCAGACATGACTGAGTGACTGAACAACAACAGGGAAGATACTATTAGAATTTTTTAAAAAGGGAAGATTTGAGTTCATCAAATGTAGAAGGAGATAGTAAGACGTATAGTATAAATTAAAATGATCTCTTTGCCATGTTTTATTCAGCTGTACCCCTGTAGGCATGGGTACTTAAAAATTTGTGTTTACCCAGGATTGGTGGTCATTGGTAGGACTGATTTTGAAGCTGAAACTCCAGTACTTTGGACACCTGATGCAAAGAGCTGACTCATTGGAAAAGACTCTGATGCTGGGAAAGATTGAGGGCAGGAGGAGAAGGGAACGACAGAAGATGAAATGGTTGGGTGGTATCACCAACTCAGTGGACATGGGTTTGGGTGAACTCTGGGAGTTGGTGATGAACAGGGAGGCCTGGCGTGCTGTGATTCATGGGGTCACAAAGAGTCACAGTTCACTGAGCAAGTGAACTGAACTGAAATGAGGATTGGAGTTTTGCCAGGTATCTACTAAAGCCAGGAAGTAGAGACCAACAAATTAAGGCTATATGAAAAATAAATGATAATAACAAAGGTCATAAAAATTGTTGAGTAATAAAAGAAGTTGGCATATAAGTGGGGCTGAATGGACACTGAAAGCACATTCAGGTTAATGGCCTGAACTTCCCAATATTGTCATATATTTGAAGTAGAGATACTAGCCTAGGTGAACTAAAAAAGAAGCTGCTAGCCTGAAATAGTGTAGTTGAAATTAAGATTCTGGTGGTGGAACCATAAAGACAACTACCAATGGGAGTGGGTGATTGAGGCTTTGGGACACAAATAAGTAAGAAATTGGGAAACCGGGAGTTGGAGGAAGAAGGAGAGAAATGAGAATATTCAACAAATATTTAGAATTTAAAATTGGTTACTGGGTTTTGTAATGCACTAAATATGAAGTAATTAGGGGTCTTCCCTTGTGGGTCAGTAGTGAAGAATACACCTGCCAATGCAGGAGACACAGATTCGATTCCTGAGCTGAGAAGACTCCATGGAGAAGGAAATGACAGTATTCTTGCCCTATGGAGAGAGGAGAGTGGGGTACTGTTCATGGGATTGCAACTGAGTGAGATACAATTTAGCAACTGAGCATGCACACTTGAAGTCTTAAATAATTAAGAGAAGAAACTCTTTGTAATTATTCTTAGGATTCTGATTTGCAAAGTTGAATGGATATTGGTAACAATGACTTATATGTGGCATGGTGTGAGAGTAATAAACTCATGAATAGATTTTCGGATGCATTGAATTTGGCATGATTTTGTTAGAAACAAGTGATGTTAAGTGGGAAAATTAATATACACCTATGGAATTCTTTCCATATACAAGTGGAATAAAAGTGAATAGGACATTTGAAATACAGAGAACTTCTGTTGATGTGTTTTGAGAGATTTACACATTAAGAAAAAGAGGGAATTAAGAGTTGGAGAGGGAATAATATCAAGAGAAGGGTATTTTGAAGATGGATGAAATTTCAATCTGTTTGGAAGACTATAGAGTGACAGACTAGAGACACAGGATAGAAAGATGACCAATTATAGGATTTACTGAAAAATCTAGAAGAATTTAGAGGCAGAGGAAATGTGAAAGGATTAGACTTGGAGACAAAAAGACACCTGATAACATCTTATCAGGAGAGAGAAACAGAGGATACAGAAAGATGCAGATAGGTGAATAAATAAAGGCTGAGGAAGTTTCTGTTAAATGTTCTATATTTCCTCTGAAGTTGTAGATGAAGCCATCTTACCAAGAGAGAGGAACAGGATGTTTTAATATATGTGGATTTGTGAAGAGGGTAATGAGGTCTGGAATTTTTAACTCAAATATAAATTGTGCTAATTTTTGCTTTTAAAATATTCTGATGCTAATTCACAAATCATCAATAATTTGCAATGTGATACTCTATGTGTATCCAAGTGAAGGTCATCTTTTTGTATTTTTGTATGAAAAATGACAGGTTGTGGTTTGCTATCAATGACTCTGTACTCATTAAATTAGAAGACTGTTAAATATTTAATCAGAGTCTAATAGCATCCTGTGTGTGTTCTAAGAAATTAACCGATTTCAATACCTGTAGTGATAATTGCAAAATGCTGATATATAACAGTTACTTCAAATTATACCATTACCAAAAACATCAGCAATTTTTTTTGTGTGCATTTGTGTAGGCAGAGAACATTTGTATATAAAGAAACCAGGATTTTTTCTATTTAATTTTCCTTGAAATGATCTTATGTAAGGAATTATGTTGTGAGGAACAGTTTTATAAATAAAATATATACGAGCCTGATTGCATTGATGAAACTAAATTTATCCTCAAACCATGGTTCTATCTTGGGAATTTGTGTCCTGTGCCTCTCTTAAATCTAAAGCCAGTAAAGGTAGATGTCCAACATATTGATGGTTAAAGCTCACTAGCTGAGATTTAGATATTTCTTTTCTTTTCTTCTTCCTGTTTTTTTAAAGGTTATTTAAAAATGATATTTAAAATTATAAAAGTAAAACATCTTCAGTATATTAAATATAGAGGTATGTGTGTACACATTTCAGTTCAGTTCAGTTCAGTTCAGTTGCTCAGTCGTGTCCGACTCTTTGCAGTCCCATGAATTGAATCCCATGAATCCATCACCAACTCCTGGAGTTCACCCAAACTCATGTCCGTAGAGTCGGTGATGCCATGCAGCCTTCTCATCCTCTGTCATCCTCTTCTTCTCCTGCCCCCAATCCCTCCCAGCATCAGAGTCTTTTCCAATGAGTCAACTCTTCTCATGAGGTGGCCAAAGTATTGGAGTTTCAGCTTTAGCATCAGTCCTTCCAAAGAACACCCAGGAACTGATATCCTTTAGAATGGACTGGTTGGATCTCCTTGCAGTCCAAGGGACTCTCGAGAGTCTTCAGTACCACAATTCAAAAGCATCAATTCTTTGGCGCTCCAATTTCTTCATAGTCCAACTTTCACATCCATACATGACTACTGGAAAAACCATAGCCTTGACTAGACGGACCTTTGTTGGCAAAGTGATGTCTTTGCTTTTGAATATGCCATCTAGGTTGGTCATAACTTTTTTTCCAAGGAGTGGGCTTCCCTGGTGGCTCAGAGGTTAAGGTGTCTGCCTCCAATGTGGGAGACCCGGGTTTGATCCCTGGGTCTGAAAGATCCCTTGGAGAAGGAAATGGTAACCCACTCCAGTATTTTTGCCTGGAGAATCCCATGGATGGAGAAGCCCCATGGGGCTTCGCAAAGAGTCGGACACAACTAAGCAACTTCACCTTCACCTTCCAAGCGTTTTTAAATTTCATGGCTGCCATCACCATCTGCAGTGATTTTTACCCATATACAAATCATATATATTAATACAATAATAAAAAGTTTTGTTTACTTACAGATATGGGAACATTACACATTATTTAGCAACATACTTTACTCAATAGTACATGTGAACAGCCTTCTATATTTTAATTATTTAAATTAGATTGTAAATTAAATTTTGGTTTGTTTGTTTTTACTATTTTGCCAAAAAAACCTAAAGTACTAATAATATATCAGTGGTCACAAAAGAGATGATGGTGTTTTCCAACTCACTGCCGTGGAGTGAAGTTAAGGCCTATTAACTGCCATCTCTTGTTCTTCTATTTGCCTGAAGAAAAACTGAAACTTTACATGAATTCAATTGGCAAGATGAGCATATGACCATGTAATATCTCACATGGAAAAATAATGTTATGTAACCTGAAAAGTTAAAAGACTGAGAAGAAGAAATTTTGCATCAGTTGAGAAATTTAAAATAAAAAATTAATAGATCTACTTCATACTTTTTTAGATTATTTCTTTAACAATCATTTACAACATGTTAAATTATCTTTCCTGGATCCCCAGACAGTACATAGTATAGTATCAAATATGGCCTAATGTTAATAGTATACATAATTTAAATAATAGAAAAATAATAGACAAGGAACAGATTGAAAAATTAACATTCTAGCTGAGAAGAGAATCTGGTTAATGTAGATATGGATTTTTTCTTTAATAATAATGATTTCTTTTGCATGTAAATAAAATGGTTTCAGGCAGTGTAAAGTCATCTTGCTATTATTTCAATATTGCTTGAATTGACTTAGGTTCGATTTTTTTTTCTTTGTTTATGTTTTATCTGATGGCCCTAAATCTCTATTCAGAACATCTGTGGACTCATAACATCTTGTAAGCAATTACTTCAGATAAAAAAAGGGTTTCCCCATAATTAGAAATGTGTTCTAATTAGGAATTGGGCATTTATATAAGTTTAAAAAGTAGGTATATTGTTAAACATTATTATTCTCCAAAGTGTGTAGTTGTGACTTTTGTCACAATAAACCTCACCTTAGAACATTAAAAAAAAAAATCCTTTCTATGCTAAAAACATTGTTTAAAGTGTGATTCAATGACCAAAAAAATCTTTCCAAGGAGGGTTTGTTTGTCTTTTCTCTGACTTTTCTGTAGAGTATGCTAAAAGAGATAGAAACAGCTTCACTCTATCATTTTTATCTTTGGGTTACTTCCAAGATGCCATGGGCCCAGGATTTAGAAAAACTGAATATCTGTAGTTTTTCCAAGTTAAATGTTAATGAAGAAATCTGTTTTCTTCATGTTCTACTTATTGATCTTCTAGTACAGTATTTGAAGTTCATAAATTATGAAAACATTTTAGTACTTTTGAAGTTTATCTATTTGAAAATGGATAGCAATGAACAATCTGTCCAGTACATCACACTTAAAGCCCACAGTTCAGAAACTACACTCTTGAAGTTTTGCAAGATTCTACTTCAGTTCAGTTCAGTTCAGTCCCTCAGTCGTGTCCGACTCTTTGTGACCCCATTATACACAGCACACCAGGCCTCCCTGTCCATCAACATCTCCCGAGAGTTCACTCAAACTCACGTCCATCGAGTTGGTGATGACATCCAGCCTTCTCATCCTCTCTCCTCCCCTTTTCCTCCTGCCCCCAATCCCTCTCAGCATCAGAGTCTTTTCCAATGAGTCAGTTCTTCACATGAGGTGGCCTAAGTACTGGAGTTTCAGCTTTAGCATCATTCCTTCCAAAGAACACCCAGGGCTGATCTCCTTTAGAATGGACTGGTTGGATCTCCTTGCAGTCCAAGGGACTCTCAAGAGTCTTCTCCAATTTAGCATTACTTGTAAATGTGTAGGGCATCTCTCCACCCGACCGATAATAAAAGTATTCAGTCAAGGCTATGCAGGTAAAGCCTGTTGAATGACCAAGAGACTGATACTTATGCAGAGTGGCTCAGACTGTAAAGCATCTGCCTACAATGCGGGAGACCCAGGTTCTATCTGTGGGTCAGGAAGATGCCCTGGAAAAGGAAATGGCAACCCACTACAGTATTCTTGCCTGGAAAATCCCATGAATAGAGGAGCCTGTTGGGCTGCAGTTCATGGGGTCGCAAAGACTCGAACACGACTGAGTGACTTCACTTTCACTTTCAATAGAAGCACCAGGGTTATTAACTGTTACCTGAAAAATGAAGAGTTATCTGTGTCTTTTTTTTTTTTAATGTGATTCTCTGGAGATAAAAGTATTTGATAGTTCAACACAAGTAGAGAAGGAAAACTTGGAAAATCTGGACATCATTCCTTTTACACTTAGGATTTTACTTGGGTGACAAGTGAAAATTTAAAATACAGAGAAGTCTAGAAGTGTGGGGGCTACTCTTGCCTTTGGCTCCATGGAGCTGTAACATCAGGGTCAGAATCCATGTCATTTTCTTACCTTTCTGTTTTGTAGCAAGATGGCTCCTGCAGCTCTAGCATTACATGTGAGGACTGAGGAGGAGGGACAGGTTTCATCAGTTGTGCTTGTCCTTTTCCAGAATTCTTTTAGCCAACATTTGCTTTTCTCTCATTGGCCAGAATCTTTTTTTTTTTTTTTTAAAATTCACATCAGGATATAGAGAGACTGGGAAAATGGTTGAGCTTTTTAAAAATCCCTGAATTAGAAGCTATTAGGGAACAGGGGATTAGGAATGACAGTGGGTTAGTCAATTTGACACAGTATGGTGGGAGTGAGGGGGCTTCCCAGGTGGCGCTAGTAGTAAAAAACCTGGTAGTCAATGCAGGAGACTTAACAGATGTGAGTTTGATCCCTAGGTCAGGAAGCAGGAAGATACTCTGGAGAAGGAAATGACAACCCCCTCCAGTATTCTTACCTAGAGAGTCCCTTGGACAGAGGAGCCTGATGGGCTGCAGTCCATGGAGTTGCAAAAGTCAGACATGAAGGAAGCGACTTAGCTTCCAGGTATGTAGGTATGTGATGAGAGTGAGAGATAAACCAAACTCCTACAAGAAAACAAAAATAACAACTGATCCAAAGATTCTTTTCACGGCTTTTAGAGAAAATATTTTGCTTATTACTTTAGATTCAGTAATAAGGAAATATTAAACATGTATATTAGCCTCAAGAAACACGAAATAAATAACTTTTCCCATTATCTTTTCACTAGTAGTATTTTAGAATTACACTTCTGTTAAGTTTAAAAATATATAGAAAATTCTAAAATTGTTGAAGTATTTATGTGATTTTAAAGGTTGATTTAAGATGAAAAATATCTAAATATTTATAGAATTTTTCATTCAGTTATTTATTCATGTAATGTTCATTTAATTCTTGTTTTCGTGAGACAAACTAGCCTCCCAAAAATATAAGGACACCTGTGACATAATTCCAGCACTTAAAGGATATATATCTATAATTTTTAAAATAGAAACTTTATTTTACCTTTAAGCTCTGAATATGTACACATCCCTAAAGTTATTTGAAATTTACACATTGCTCATGTGTAAACTTTAACATGGCACCTCTACTCTAGAACTCCTAGATGAACTAAATTAAACTAGACTTCAGTAGATAACATGGGATATATTAGAACTAAATGTAATAGATTAGAAATAAAAGAATATTTGCCCTCAAAGGGATCAGTTCAGTTCAGTTCAGTCGCTCAGTCGTGCCCGACTCTTTGTGACCCCATGAATCGCAGCACACCAGGCCTCCCTGTCCATCAACAACTCCTGAAGTTCACTCAGACTCACGTCCATCGAGTACGTGATGCCATCCAGCCATCTCATCCTCTGTTGTCCCTTTCTCCTGCCCCCCAATCCCTCTCAGCATCAGAGTCTTTTCCAATGAGTCAACTCTTCGCATAAGGTGGCCAAAGTACTGGAGCTTCAGCTTTAGCATGATTCCTTCCAAAGAAATCCCAGGGCATATTAGATTATGCCTAAGTATAATTTTAATTAATTTGTCAATAAGGAAAATGTTGGTGACCTTGACAAGTACTGATTTAGTGGAAAACCTAAAACGTAATGGGAATTAGTTCAGTAATTAAGAGAGCACAAGAAATAATTATAAACACCTAAATAAGTTTAGTTTGAGAGTGTATAAAAGAGACATATAGTGCTAAGGGGAGATATTCTTATGATAGCAAAATGGAATGAATTGGGTCACAGAGATGGCGATAAAATTGAGGCCATTTATTAGCACTTAGTACTTTATATCTAAAAACATAAGGTTATTCCAGTGAAAATTACAAACTCATGAAATAAAAAAAAATATGAAGTGGCATATTCCAGAATAATTATGTTTAGCTACCTTTTGCAATTACAGAACTTTCTTTAATACCAAACGTTCAATTCTCTAAAAAGGGGGTATCTAATTAGGACTCAGAATTAACAAAGATCTGTATAGACTTCCAAAGGTGCTTAGTTTCAGCTTGTCTTACCCAGTAGGAAGAACAGCTCTGGTATAATAGTACAAATAACATTTTTAAATGTATTAGCTATTTTAAATGTGTGTTACATTAAAAATGAATGTTTTCAAATGATCACAACAAAAATACATTGATACAGCAAACTTTACCAAACTTTGGAGAAACAAAGTTCCAAAATAAGTTTATCAGGGAAACAAAAGAAAAAGGAGGAGGAAAGAAAACAGAAATGAAAACAAAAGCCGTTTAGTTCAGTTCAGTTCAGTTCAGTCACTCAGTCGTGTCTGACTCCTTGCGACCCCATGGACTGTAGGATGTCAGGCTTCCCTGTACATCACCAACTCCTGGAGTTTACCCAAACTCATGTCCATTGAGTTGGTGATGCCAAAAGCCCTTGAACCTTTTTCTTCCTTTTCCTTTTTCTAGCATTTCCAGAGAAAAAAATAAAGTGTTGGAAAAGTTTAAAGAAAATGGTATTATGTTATCTGCGGTTCTCTTTAATTAAAAAATGTGAAGCTGTTAATAAAATCAGCATAGGTAAAAGTGTTGCCATTAGCGGAGGAACAAGTAGACACAGAAATCTGAAAGCATATTGAAACGATAACAGTATACATTTATATTGTTCGGCACCTCAAATCCATAGAACAAAAGGAATCACCACTTCTCCATCCAAATGTTCTTTCTCTTTGTTTCTCACACCCATAATGGGAATCATTAACCTTCCACTCACCCAACCACCGGAGTCTTGTCATCTTTGGCTCCTCCTTTGTCTCTCTTCACCATCAGGCTTATGCACTGGATGTATATTTCTGCTGTTGTAAATATTTTTCTACTTCATCCTCTATACTCTCCTACTCTGTCCCTCACTCACTGCCACCAATAAGAACTATTGAAATAGTTATTTAGTCTTCTTTCCTGGCTTATCTATCTAGAGTATTAGAAGAATAATCTTTCTAATATACTCATAATCATGTTTTAATGAAAACAGAAAAGGTTTTAGAATAAAACAAGACAAAATTCAAAATGACTAACCACTTAGAATGCTTAAGACCTGCTGCAAGTTTTATATAACCTCCCTCAGATTCATCAAACATAACTAATCAATATGTTAGAAAAATTAGGTGACATAACACATATAAAACACATCAGCATGCAAAGAATCCACCTCCATGCAGGAGACACTGGAGATGCAGGTTCCCCTGCATCTGGAAATGGCAACCTGCTCCAGTATTCTTGCCTGAAAAATTCCATGGAAGAGTAGCCTAGCAGGCTACAAACCAGAGTCACAAAGAGTCAGACATGACTGAGTTACTAAGCACAGCACATATAAAACACATGCGGAATGTAGCTTTGTTTTTCAGTCCTGGAAAAAATGTTCAGTGATCCCACATGGATGTCCAAAATCCTGGCATTTTCCCCATAGCTGTAGCTGCTCTTAAAGTCTCCTCCCTTGTCATTTCATCTAGCTTCTCATTAATGTGTGCAGGTCCCCTCAGTGGGACAAAGGTTGCCAGAAGGGCAAAATAAGTAGAAAATATGTCATCTAAATGAAAAGAGTGATTTTTTTTCAAGGACATCTTCTTACTCCCTTTGTGTAACTATTTCATAAAAAAATTGTTTTTAGTCTAAGGCAAGTATTGGGGTGCTTTATAAACATACTAAAAACAAAGATGTTTTATATACATAATTGTACGTAAAATGAAAAAAAAATCAAAGTTTTAGGTAAATTAGCTTGTAAATTCTCTCAAAATGAGGCTGTTTAATCTGTATTATATAACTGTGCCCAATAAACTTGACACAAATGTGTGATGTTTTGATAAAGATAAATGCAATATTCTATAGTCTGTGATCTCTGTTAGTAGTGCGTATTGTGTTGTGCTTAGCTGCTCAGTCATGTCCGACTCTTTGCAACCCCATGGACTGTAGCCCTCCAGGCTCCTGTGTCCACGGGAATTCTCCAGGCAAAAATATTGGAGTGAGTAGCCTGTCTCTTCTCCAGGGGAATTTGTGACCCTGGAATCCAACAAGGATCTCCTGAATTGCAGGCGGATTCTTTACCAGCTGAGCTACAGGTAGCTGTAGGTAGCTGAGCTACTTATGCCCCTTAGTGGCATAGGTGTATGAAATTGCAGTGATGAGAATGAATGGAGATTTTGAAGTGAAGAAAAATGTTACTATGTGAGAATAAAGGAACATGCCTATAATGATTTACTTCTCCCCTACTTTAGTTCCTGTGGAAGAATAGGTAATGGGATAGAGCAGTATTTAGTGGATCTTGTATTTTGCAATTAAATATTTAAAAATGTATGTTCATTTCATTAAACATATGTATATATTCTATTCTACCTATACAGATGATGTTTAAAGTGTTCTACTAATATAAACATTCACTGTATTGTATAAGTATAAACTGCACAATACATACACACAGCTCTAAAGACAGAAAATTTACCTGAGCTCTTACACAAATCTGCTAAAAGTTCTTTCTTATCTAATTCTCTTTCAGTATTTTATTTATAACAATTCATAGATATTTGTCAATTATACTTCAGCAAATCTGAAAACAATTCAAAGGTGTAAAGTTCATAGGTCGGTTATTTGTACTCTTAGGATTGTGTATTTAATCATGAGAATAGTTGCCTCAAAAATCAAATGTGCAGGTTTGTATGCTTTCCTAAAATTGCAACAAACAAAAACTCATAGAAAGGTATAAATATTACTTATAAATTGAAGGAAGGAATCACTGAAAAACTATTAGAATTTTTTTAGTTCTAATTCTAGACATAATCCAAGTGATATTTACATAATTTGTTTAATGGTAAAATCTTTTCTGAAATACCTTGTAATGCCATGTTTTGAATAATATGTAATAGCATATTGAAAGCTTACCAGGAAAAACATTTATTTAAACACATGAAAAGTCAAGAAACATTCGTTTTCTTAGGAAGAGGGCCAGTATATTTTGCTTCAAGCACTTACATTTCTGGTCACATTTAAGATATAATAGAGGAATCTCAAATCCTAATCAAAGGATACTATAATACACTACATAATATACTATAATACTCTAGGTCTCATCAAATAAAAGCTATAACTATCAACTGATGAATGCCTCAGAGTTTTATCCACATAACTTTCATTTGCTCAAAAAACAAAAGATGTGTCATATTTACAGAGGAAGTGGAATCATGGGTCAGATAAGTACAGTTTACAGGAGGGGAAAAGAAAAACACACACACACACATTAATATGGCTCTCCTTGCCCTAGGCAGTAACCCTTAAACTGTCTTCTGGGGAATTTCAATATTTTCTAGTGTTTCAAGATCTCTTGTTTCAAATCTGAACCACTCTGGGGAAGGGAAGACTGAACAGATGAACAGCGCAGTAAGGACTATCACCAGAGTGATAGATTCTGCTTATCTTTGCTTTTCCTTTAGGAAATTCAAGTTTTTAATCCCCTCAAAATCCTATTAACTGTTCTCTCACTGAGAAAATAAAATGAAGCTAAGTGAAGAACTAAAGCACTTATAATTGTCAATAAGCACATATATGACTTAGTAGACATGAATTATAATGGATATAGCAATGCAAATAAAGTGCCAGTGTGATGAGAATTATAGCATTAAGATAATGTAAAATCAAATATAAAATTAAATAAAAACTAAATATAAAATCAAAGAGTTTATTAGAACTCCTAAATAAATTTACGTGCATTTTATATTCTCTATTATCAAATATAAGTATTGAAGAAAAATCTGATTAATTCTATTTCTCTTCTCTAAAGTAATTCTAATGAAACATCTGTAGAAAGAATAACTTAATATAGGTGAAAAATTGATGAACTTGAGATTACAAGATGTAAAATGTTAGCATTACTATTTATGTTTGACCTTATCTAAGTATCTTACCTTTTTGAGTCTATTTCTTATTTTTAATATGGGGGTTATAAGATCTATCAATATTGCATAGTTATTGTGACAGAATGCAATGTATGTAAAAAGAATATTTTAATTAAAAATATACAAGTATTATTAGAATGAAAAGTCTTATAGTCAATCTATTTAAATTATTTGAACATTAGTGCAGTATTTAAGACCAAATAAATCCCTGGTATATTGCTATAAAGGGGACAGTTCTATACAAAGATAGACAGAGTCTTTGATGTTTTCATTTCTATTCGATTATTTCCCTTTGAAAAAGGAAATAATTGTTAGTGACATTACAAGTGTCATAAAACCAATGAGTACCTAAAGGCAGTCAAATCTTGTGTTCCTCTTATTTGGACAGAACTTTTCCTGTGTTTGTACTTCCCTTGTGGCTCAGCTGGTAAAGAATCTGCCTGCAATGTGGGAGACCTAGATTTGATCCCTGGGTTGGGAAGATCCCTTGGAGGAGGGAAAGGCTATTCATTCCAATATTCTGGCCTAGAGAATTCCATGGACTATACAGTCCATGGGGTCACAAAGAATCAGACATGACTGAGCAACTTTCACTTTCCTGTGTTTAAACTGCTTACATACATAATTAATATAATACTGAAATGGTCCTATTTGTGAATGGTATTATTTATCTCAGTTGGCAACTGATTCTAAGAATTTTCTTTCAGTAAAGAGTCAAGATGTTTTTGATCAACTACATTTAAAAAGCAAATTAGGAAATATAGTCTGTTACTGTGGATACATTTAACCTCTGGTCCATGATAGACTCATGCTTTTTGTCTGATGGTTACTATAACATTTTTGTAGGAAAAATAAGATACAGGATGTCAACCAATATCATATAATCATATTTTTAAACAAAATATAAGCTTACAGAGAGTCATCACTTCTGACTCTAATGTATGAAACATCCATTTGTGTTATATGTAGGTTTGCTGTTGTTGTTATTTGGTCACTTAGTGTGTCTGGCTCTTTCCAACACCATAGACTCTCGCCCACCAGACTCCTCTGTCCATGGGATTCTCATGGTTTATTACAAGCAGTAACTAACTTACCTTCCCAGGAAGTGAAACTTGATAATACTTAGGTACTCTTGTATGAATGTGTATGTGTTCATTTATTTATACATATATATGTAAAGAGTTAGGGAACTCCCCTGGTGACTCAGACAGTAAAGCATCTGCCTACAATGCTGGAGACCTGGGTTCAATCCCTGGGTTGGGAAGATCTCCTAGGGAAGGAAATGGCAACCCACTCCAGTATTCTAGCCTGGAAAATCCCATGGATGGAGGAGCCTGGTTACAGTCTACAGTCCATGGGGCCACAAAGAGTTGGACATGACTGAACAACTGCACTTTTTATGTAAAGAGTTATCTGGAAGTGTCCTAGATTCTCTAAACTGTGCTAAGTATTTATCAAAGGACAAACATTTAATTTACTGTTCACAAAAGTGTACTTTTGAGAGTGAATGGGATTCTATTAGTTCTTAACAGTGGTACAAACTGAGACTGTCTTGGCCTAAGTGAGGCATATGTTTTGCCAGTGCTTAATGTGTTTTCTGGCACTAGTAGTAAAGAATCCACCTGCCAATGCAGGAGACTCATGAGCCATGGGTTTGATCTCTGGGTTGGGAAGATCCCCTGGAGTAGAAAATGGCACCCCACTCCAATATTCTTGCCTAAAAATCCCATGGACAGAAGAACCTGGAGGGCTACAGTCCATGGGATCACAAAGAGTCTGACACAGCTGAGCACTGTTTCAAACGTATTTGATTCCATGATAGCATTAAACAGGATCCCTGGTGGCTCAGACAGTAAAGTGTCTGTCTACAATGCAGGAGACCCAGGTTCGAGCCCTGGGTTGAGACAATCCCCTGGAGAAGGAAATGGCAATCCACTCCAGTACTATAGCCTGGAAAATCCCGTGGATAGAGGAGCCTGGTAAGGGTCTATGGGGTCGCAAAGAGTAGGACATGACGGAGCGACTTCACTTTCACTTTCAGAGGCAAATATGTCAGATCTCAGGAATCTGAGAAAAACTAGGTAGCTCCTGTTGTGTTTATTTCTCATTACCTTTGGTGAAAATGTATTTATGCATATTTAAACTGAGTTATTTGATGGTGGTACTGCTCTTCCAACTAGTGGAGGCAGACATATAATTATTAGGTTGGTGACAAAGTAATTGTGGTTTTGCATTGTTGAACTTTGCTGTTTGATATTGGAATACATTCTTAAATATTTAATAAGTTGTCATACCATTTTAGTGAGCATTTCTGACTTTATGTTTTTTTTTAATTGACCGATTGCTAGCTGTTTATTTTATATTTATTTTAGACTAGGAAATGATGTTAGACAAAAAGCAATATAGAATGATTTTCTTATTTGAGTTCAAAATGGGTTGTAAAATAGCAGGGACAATTTGCAACATCAACTCATTTGGCCCAGGAACTGCTAGTGAATGTACAGTGTGGTGGTGGGTCAACAAATTTTGTGAAGGAAATCAGTGCTTTGAAGATGAGGAGCGCAGTGGCTGGCCATTGGAATTTGACAATGACCAATTGAGACGATCATGGAAGCTGATCCTCTTACAACTACAGGAGATGTTGCTAAAGAACTCAATGTCGACCATTCTATGATAGTTCAGCATTTGAAGCAAATTGGAAAGGTGAAAAAGCACAGTAAGTGAGTGCCTCATGAGCTGATCGCAAATCAAAAAAATCATTTTGAAGTGTCATCTTTTTTTATGCTATGAAACAGCAACAGACCATTTCTTGAGCAGACTGTGACATGTGATGAAAAGTGGATTTTGTATGACAACCGGTGATGACCAGCTCAGTGGTTAGACCAAGAAGCAGCTCCAAAGACTTCCCAAAGCCAAACTTGCACGAAAAAAAAAAAAAATGTCATGGTCATGGTCACTATTTGGTGGTCCCCATCTGATCCACTACAGCTCTCTGAATCCCGGCAAAATCATTATATCTGAGAGGTACACTCAGTAAATCAGTAAGTCAAAGGGATATACTGAAAACTACAACACCTGTAGCTGGCATTGGTCAACAGAAAGGGCACAAATATTCTCTACAACACCACCCAACTTCATGTCACACAACCAACATTTGAAAGATTGAAAGAATTGGGCTCCAAATTTTGCCTCATTCCCCATATTCATCTGACCTCTCGTCAACCAATTACTACTTCTTCAAGCATCACCACGATGTTTTGCAGGGAAAATGCTTCGACAACCAGCAGGAGTCAGAAAATGCTTTCCCAGAGTTTGTCAAATCCTGAAGCATAGATTTTTACACTACAGGAATAAACAAACTTATTTTTTGTTGTCAAAAATGTGTTGATTGTAATAGTTCCCATTTTGATTAATAAGATGTGTTTGAGCCTAGTTATAATTTAAAATTCATAGCCCGAAACCATAATTACTTTTCACCAACCTAATAAAACTCAAATTGGTCTAAGGTGAAAACATTTTTCCAGCATAATATAACACTATAAGGAAAAATTGTGAAGATTTGAAAGGTAAACATAACGTAATAATGCTAGAGGCATTATTTTACACTTTCATTTAAACTTTTTTTTCAAAAATGGTTAAAATGATCTAATTAGCCTGTTAGACTTGTTGTTTATAATTCTGTATAAATTAAAAAAATCAGTTTAACACCTTTAGTACCCATGAACAGAAAATAAAGCAGCCCTAAGCTTTAATATATATATAAATATATTTATTTATTTGGCTGTGCTGGAGCTGAGCTGTGGTATTTGGGGATCTGTAGTTTTGGCATGCAAACTCTTTGCTGCAGCATGTGGAATCTAGTTCCCTGACCTGGGATTACCTAGGCCCGCTGTATTGGGAGTGTGGAATCTTAGGCACTAGAAAACCAGGGAAGCCCTATGGCCCTAAGTCTGATCCAAAGGATTCTGAAGATCTGACTTCAAATTGTTTAATTTAGAGCTTCTAGAAGTGGAGTTCTCTGATATAAAGTCAATACCTTGAGTTGTAAACTATACCATCAGTGTGCTATATTAATAGAACTTCTGATTGATTCCTTTATCTGTAATTGAAAATTATTCTATACTTAAGAAATAAAGAAAAATATGCCTATGTTATAAATTTAAAATCCTTTTATTTTGTGAAATTAACACAGAAGAATCTTATAGATTTAGCATTCTTTTCACTAGTGGGAAAGAAGCTGCCTGCCAAGACAGGAGACTTAAGAGTCACAGATTTGATCCCCGGGTTGGGAAGATCATCTGGAGTAGGAAATGACAACCACTCCAGAGGACAAAGGAGCTTAACGGGCTACCGTCCATAGGGACAGCACTGAAGTGACTTAGCACAGCATAGCACAGTGAGTATATTAAAGTACCAGTCTTACTAAGTTTACAATTTTAAAGAAAATACCACTGCACATATTTTGTAGAATAGTCTGCCCTTGACATTAAATTAAACAAAATTGATGTAATCAAATAGTTTTAAAACCATATGAATTTTAATCATAAATTATATTGACTTTATTTTGTTTCTGATTTGTTATCTGAAAGGAAACAGATCAGTGAAAGAAAGTATTTGGATGTTTATAAAATCAAGTTCCATGATTCACTCACATTTTATATTCTCCAGTGAGGAATAGCATAGTTCAAATATACTAATGACTAACAAGAATACATCTTATTTTATGAATAGCATAATCTGGGGAGACACTACTCTTCAATATACAATTTTTAAACAGATAATTGCACTCAAGATTATAGAGTAATTTATAGTGTTGTCTTTGAACTTCTAAAAGAAATTGTGAAATCCAAGTTATATGCTTTTAAATAAATTAGTCACGTTCATGTGTGATTCAGAATCCTTATTATATTAGTTTCTATGAGTAGATGGAAGATACCAGTTTCATTATACTATTTTAAAGTCACAGAATAAGATAGAATATCATCAGATAGCATCCCTTTAGTAAAAGCTCACACTTGTCACTTGACATGCCCTATCTTGTATACTTCATTGTATCCCAAAGGTTTTTAATGGACAGGCAAAAGACAGAGAACAAGCAATACTCCTATTACAGATAAGGGATTACAGAGTATTCTAGGTCTCTTGGTTTTGACCCTTATGATTTCATTAATGTCACATCTTAGCCTCTAAGAGGTTACTCTGACCCATATGTAAGAGGAACACACTCTGCTTCAGGAATATAGCTGAGTGGGCGATAGTCAGCACTAGACCTAGGAGAGATACACAACAATTTAAAACTGCAGCTTAAGTAACTATATCCCTTTTATCCAAAGGATTCTTATAAAGAGTGAAGCATTAACTTTCTGGGGGAAAAAGGGCATCGATCCTACACCTACAAATGTCTAGGAATCATCAAAATTGCCGGGGGAGTACGAAATGTGAAGTGGTACAACTTTTCAAATTAGATTGATCTTATAAAATATAATGTTAATTGTAAGAAATATAGTGACAATTAAATGTCTCAGACACATTAAGCTATAATGAATAGAAAATACCTTCAGAAGAACTTAGATCATAAAAGTGGACAGGGAAAGCAAAATGAAATCTTAATTGAAAAAATGCAAAGTAAACATTCAAAAGAAAAAGAAAGAAAACAAGGCTATTACTGTAAAACTAAGCTTTTAGACAAAGATTTGTTTTTTTCTGTATTTGTCTTAAGTTTCATTAACCTATATTTCAAAGGGAAGACATGGTGGAGAATATTAGAAAAATGTTCAATAGTAAAAATTAACAAATAAGAATGGCTAGGGTCATATAATTCAGAAATAACTACCATTTAGTGTCTTATTGTACATTTTCCAGATCTTTTTTTGCACACATATATGTATATGTGTGTAAGAATTTTTTTTCTGATTTAGTGACTACTGTGTTTTAACTCAGTCTTTTTGATTTCTGGTCTACATCTTTAAATGCCAGTATGTTCTATTTCATCTACTATCAAATCCATATTCTAATTTCTCAAGTTACCAAAAAGATTTCTGTATAGCTGGCTTGTCAAACTAGAGTCCAGGCCAGGGTTACATTTCATGTCAATTTTTAAATTAATATTAAATCTTCTTAATCAAAATCAGTACCTTTTATCATGATATTCACAGTAAAAATACAAGCAAGTTTTCTTATAGAACATTGTTGCTTTTCAACTTAATTGCTTCCTTGTGGTTAGTTTTTTAAAAAAATTTTGAGTAACTTCTGCTGAACTAAGAATTAGGCCTCTTTAAACATCCAACAAGAATTTATGTATGAATTTTAGGTGCAGAAACTCTAGTTCTTTGCTTCTTTGGATTGTTTGTAACACTCCCACTCCTGCAAAGTAGTAAAAGAAGAAAACAACTAGAGGAATGCAAATCAACCAAGGAACTGCTGAAGGAAAATAACAAAAGTAAAAGCTAACTAGAAAATCATAGAAATTACTGTCTGTTGAGTTTTTAAATGTTTTATTTTCATTGCCAGGACTAAGTAGAAATGAGATCCACTTGAATTAGATGAAAAAAATAGAGTCAGGAATCTTGTTCTGTTGGAAATGATCCGTCTTAAAATGAAAGACAAAAAATAGAGAATTTTCTTTTAATTTATAGTGACATTGACAAATGCTTTCATAAATACATGCCATTTATTCTTTTGCAAAATGGATAAGTAGAGGAAGATTAGAGTTTAGTTCAAATCTACAGCTAACAAAATGCTGGGGACTATTCTCAATCATGCAAAAATCCTTTACAATAAAACACTGGGCTAAGGAAACAAAAATGTAACTCTTTTTATAGTAGTGACTTTTCAGAGATGTATTAGGCACTTGAACTGAAAAATATGCCTTGAATTGAAGACTTAAAATGTTTTCTGAAATGCATATTTAACTGGAATACCAAAATGCGATCTTACACATACCAAAAGGCATTACAATGATGGGTTTGTTTCCATACTGTAGTGTAATTTTCTCAGCATAGATTTTTATATTTTTAGAAAATTCCATTTAGGAAAATCTGGTTGAATTATAGCAACATTTCAATGTGCTGAAAGACTTTCAACTGCCAGGCAACAACCTTTAGGATGAACCACTTTTAAGGTTTCTTTTCAGTTTTTTATGACAATAATATAAGTTATAATATTTAAAATATATGACTTCATTTATAGAAGAAGTTAGAATTTTTTTCCAACAGCTCTTTAAAATTTAAATATTTTACTTTGGATCATCCACTTTCATTATTTCTGATCTTTGAGCAAAACTTTATCTTACAGGAACAAGTAATATTTTTTTTCTAAGAGTGTAGCTGTATAAAATAGGTTCTTCTGCAAATAGTAATATAAAACATAAAACGCTTTACCATAGAAAACATGAGCATTCAGGGAAGTCTTTTTAGTTTAGATATCTATCATGACTTCATAGTCAATATGTGTTTTACTCTGAACTGTTTCATATGGTATAGGAAATTAATGTATTTCAAGACTGACCACAGGAAGCATACAGATACTAATCTATTCTAGGACAAGAAGTTAAGACCAAAAACATTACTTTTCAAGTAAGCAGAAAACAAAAAGTGATCAGTTTCCAAAGCATGTCTTAGTAAGCAATATATTAGAGAAACATTTTAAGAATAAAAATCTCTGGTCAATGTCTTCCTATTTTAATTCTGTTTACGTATTTTTACTTAATGTATAGACTCCTTTCATGGGTATATGATGCTTAGTCATGATTTTGATAATAATGCTTACTCCAGTCATAACTCTGAAAACCTGTCTGACCCAATTCTTCATCTTTCTCCTGCCCCTGTTCCCAACAGCATTGCCCTTGACAGAGTTTGAAATAACACTTTGTCAATGCATCTCTGTTGGTATCTTTGTATGCCAGAGGCATGGAGTTCATATGTCCTCAAACCACTCATTCTTGGTTTAGAACAGTGGTTTTCAATTGGCAGTGATTTTGATACACATTTGGCAATGTCTGGAGACACCGGCATGACTGGGGAGAGGGTGAGTGTTGCTGGCATCTAGTGGATGGAGGATGAAGATGCTGCTAAACATCCTAAAATGCGAAAGACAGTCCCCAGAAGGAACAGGTATCCAGCCCCGAATGTCAATAGTGCCACTGTTGAGAAAGCCTACTTTAGAGAAAATGTTGAAAATAGTAGCATATGTCACAACAATACTTTTTAAATGCATTTTTCTTCTTTATAGATAAAAGTAAAACAATTTAAAATGATCCTGTATCAAAAATTTGGCATTTGTTCTTCATTTTGTTATCAAATTTTACGTTTCATCAAATGGCATGTTGTGGCTGCTCATCCCCAAAGATTAGTTGTCTGTGCATGGTTTACTATTAAAAAACAAAGCAAAAACAAATACAAAAGTGCAGTTTTTACCATGAGAAAAGGTAATGCGTTTTTTGTTTGTGTTTCTTCTAACTGATTAGACTTGTGATATGTGGGTAAACAACCATCCTTTCCTCTTTTTCTGTCTTCTCTCTTACTTTTATTATTCTCTTTTCCATTCTGGTTGGCAGGACTCCTCTAATTGCAGCTGGAGTCATTGGTGGGCTCTTCATCCTGGTCATTGTGGGCCTAACATTTGCAGTTTATGCTCGAAGGAAGAGCATCAAAAGAAAAGAGCCTTAAGAAGATTCCTGGAAACAGAGGTGAGATGTTCATTTCTTCTGTTCATGTGTTTAGGGACTTTCATTAGAGTTAGAAGGTTTTTATGATACTCAGTTTTTAATCCAAGTGAAAATTCTATTTGGTTTTCTGCTGAGGATTTATATTTTTATAGTATGCTTTGGTAACTTAAAGTGTAAAGAATCTGCCTGTAATGCAGGAGACTCGGGTTCAGTTCCTAGGTCTGGAAGATTCCCTTGAGAAGGGAATGGCAACCCATTCCAGTATTCTTGCCTGGAGAACTCGATGGACAGATGATGGGGTCACAAAGAGTCGGACACAACTGAATGACTAATATTTTCTACTGTATATTATACAAAGTTGATGAAAAATCAGAGTGTATAATAAATGTAGTCAAGGCAGGTTCATGACTTGAAGAGGGCAAATAGAAAGAGTCAAGGAAATTATCATATTGGGAAAAGATAGATCTGTTTCTTTGGGGGCCAGGGGGCCATTAATAAGCTCTAGTATATCAAACTAAGAGATACAGAAAATACCTGAGTAAGAAGATATCTTCGTAACAAAACTAGAAAAATGTTAGCAAGAGATAGGATTATTTTGGCTAAAATAAAGCCAGATTGGCAAACAATTGATGCTTTAATTAAGGGTCATTCAGTGGGTAGCCACTGATCTCATTACAGCATCAGTGAAAAGATGAGCTTCAGGATAAAGCTTAGACCTTCCCACACTATGCATTTAATATTGTGCATGTTAATTATTGTGAATATGTAAATTATCATAAATAGTGTAATTTCTTTTACATTGCCACACTGAGTTCTCTGGCATGTAAGATGATCATTTTCAGCATACAGGCTATCAGAGGGAAAGCAATTGCAGAAGAATGTGTGTTATACCATAGCTTTCTCAACTTAAATCCTACCTCTCTCTCCCGAAATACACATACCCATGCCTGTCTGAACAATTAAGAGCAAAACTGTACTGAGACAGCCTTCTCTACGATTGCTTTCTGTAAGTGTAACAGTCTGACTTCCTCTTAACACTGACAAGATTGGGAATATTCATTCATTCATAAGTTTATTACACTGATAATGAATCAAATTTTAGCTCTTTCCCCTAGAAGTTGAATGTAGATAGAAGAAATATGTGACAGTTTCAGAAAGCTACTATACAGCTACATGTAAGGAAATGCTTTCTAATGATGGAAGTTATCTGAGATTAGAATGGGCTGTCTTATCAATAGACTCATTCAAGCATTAAGTAGTCAGTTATAGATACAGAGTGAACATAGTAACAATTTTTACTTAAGCTGGATGATGCAGAAGACCCAACTTGATCACTTTCAGCTTTGTACATGTGAACATGAATAAAAGTTTGGCAGGCCGAATTCTCTCATATGGCCAGTTTGGAGCAGTCACAGAATCTTGAAAAGTGAAGTAAATAAACTAGAGTTGAAGAAAAATGGAAGGTTTGGTATAGCAGTGGATATTTAGGTTCTTGAATAAATAGAAGACAAATTATGTCTCTTAACCTTGTGTAGGAAAGCCTCACTGGTATGAAAAGAGTTGTTTGTCTTGTTTTATTAATATAGTGCTTTCTAAAAATGCCCATCAAATTGGCATTTCATTACTAAACAAATGCACACTAATTGGTTTTGTAAGTATATTCTATTTTTTTAAAAATAGAAAGTTACAATTAATGCAAAATTAGATTATTTTGAATTCCCATAATTCTCTCAGTAAAAGTAAATAGCTATGATTTTCTACCACCTAAACAGAAAAGGAATTCTTAAGAGAATCAACTTAAATTCTCAATTACTGAAGCAAGAAATCTTGCCTCAGAGGTGAAAGTCGTTAAAACCTGATGTGCAGTTGGAAGATTTTAAAAATTTGTACACTTTCCCCAAATCATTTTCCTCCACAGTGTCTATTTTTCTGTTGCATACATAAAAGTAAGAAATCTTTTTTTTAACATACATTTATTGAGGTGGAGATAAGCTTAATGTTTTTATAGATGCTGCAATTTAAAAAATATATTAATGAAAGACAATCCTATCCCTTGAAGTAACAGATTTGTTGCCTATATTATGGCAAATAACATTCCAAAATTTTTCATCTATGCTATATACCGTTTTATCCTTTAACAATCTTCTAAGGTAATTATTGCTACACCAGCTTTACAGATGTGAAATGAAGGGCCAGGAAGGGTAAATTGCATTCTAAGCTTATGAGTGGCAGCAATGGTATAAAACCCCACAGATTTAAACTCTATCATACTGCATCACAAAATAAAACTATGCTCCTTTTAATGATATATTAAATTCCTAGGGAAAAATGTGTTTGTTAAAAAAAATTTGAATGACACTTAAGAAAATTATAGAGGACTAAATGTCTTAGGTAGAATTGTGAATTGTGAAGTTTTCAAAATATGAAATTATTGCATAGTATAGGTCCTTTGGAAGGGGATTTCTTTGGAAAGAATGATGCTAAAGCTGAAACTTTGGCCACCTCATGCGAAGAATTGACTCACTGGAAAAGACTCTGATGCTGGGAGGGAATGGGGGCAGGAGGAGAAGAGGACGACAGAGTATGAGATGGCTGGATGGCATCACTGACTCAATGAACATGAGTCTGAGTAAACTCTGGGAGTTGGTGATGGACAGGGGAGGCCTGGCGTGCTGCGATTCATGGGGTTGCAAGGAGTCGGATGTGACTGAGCAACTGAACTGAACTGGCTGATAGGTCTATATATGCTATGTGATAAGTCACTTCAGTTGTGTCAGACTCTTTGCGACCCTATAGACTGAAGCATGCCAGGCTTCCCTGTCCATGGGATTCTCTAGGCAAGAACACTGGAATGGGTTGCCATGCTCTCCTCCAGAAGATCTTCCCAACCCAAGGAATCAAACCCACATCTCTTACGTCTTCTGTAATGGAAGACAGGTTCTTTACCACTAGGGCAACCTGGGATGCCCATGTCTATATATAGAGTTCACACACACAAACACACACACACACACACATATATATATATGTATATATATGTTAAGTGTATCTAACCCAAAGTGCAAAAAAATCCAGTTCCCAAGTCTACATATGATTTTTGTATGACTTTTGCATGTGCTTTAAGAAATAATTTATAAAAGTTTCTCATTACACACATAGTATATATATCAAAATCTACCAAACAAATTCTGTGCAGCAGGATTCAGATGAAGATGATCCTCTGCAGGAGGTTTTGTTTTCAGGTTTAATAAAAACTTGTGTGATTCTTTCTGAGATTTATGTGACTTGAATGCAGTTATATGCATTATTAAAAATTAAATTTGAAAATGAAATAGAAGTGTATTGTCAAACTGTTTTAAAAAAAAGCCTAATTTCATTGATACTTTTTATCATTTTTCCCAAATTCTTGCTGTTACTTATATTCATGATCCTGTTCAGCTAATTAAGTAGACCATGATGTTCACAGGAGCATTAAAATAATACCCAAGTTGGAGGACCACACTGCAGTTAGCCTTGTAAACAGACATTTTGAAATAGTGTGGTGGTTTTCAAGACAATGTGAGTGGGAGTAGCCCTTAATTATTTCCTTATGCTGAGAAAGAACAAGCTATTTGTCTGTATTTAAAGTTTAATTCCCTTATTAACTTAAAAAAAAAAAAAAAAGAAGCTCTTACTTGTCTCACTTGCTTTTTCCCTCAAGCACAGATAAATTTCTACAATTTCAACCTTCAGTATAGACTATTTGGTATCTGGAGTCTCTCTTTTGTCTACATTTTTGTTATTGTTGTTGTTCTTCACATAAGAAATTGGCACACATTTACATACGTTTCTCCTGCTCACCCATTCTCTCTGGCGATGGCATCTAAACTATGACATCTAAAATTATCAGCCTAATTTTACCCCATAACCAGCCCACTTCCGGATCTGGCATCGCCCACCCTAATCTCACCCTTAAGACCGGTCCTGCTCTGTGTGTTCGTCTCCTCCTTGCCTTCTTCCTTCTTCCTGAGGCTGTGTCTAAGCTGTTCTTGGGGACAGTGTCCTCCCCCATGTCCATCCGTGTTTATTATCTCAAGACTAGTTTTAAAGTCTACCTCCTTTTAGGAAGCCAAAAAGCAAACCTCATTCCCCCTTTGTTATTTTATTCCTCTTCATTCCATAGCATTCATTTATGATCTAGAATCAATTCATAGAATTTTAGATTTTTAACCTGGAAGATATTCTAGGGCCTTGTTGCTTAAAATGTGTTCAGGGACCAACATCAGAAAGAAGCATCTTGTAGAGTTCTATAAAAATGAAGATTTCAGCCCCAAATCCAGACCTACTGAACCAAAATCTGCATTTTAACAAAACCCTTCAGTAATTTACGCATACGTGAAAAATTTAGAAACACTGTGTTTGTTTGTTGATATTGTGCTAGCTTGTTTTTTTCTTTTTTATGTAACTGCCCTGACTTCCTTGGTAAAGATAGTAAACGCTAAAAAAAAAAAGGTAGCTTTTAATTGTACAAAAATTATTTAATTTTTGTATTAAATTTCCTAAAATAAAAAAACTTTGATAGTATGTAGTTGAATAAGTAAAATCTCTGAACCTTAGCTGAAGTTGTCCAAAAGAAGGAATATGAAGTAGAATTAAAAGCCCCTTAGTAGTCTCTGCTGCTGATGCTAAGTCACTTCAGTCGTGTCCAAATCTGTGCGACCCCATAGACAGTAGCCCACCAGGCTCCCCCGTCCCTGGGATTCTCCAGGCAAGAACACTGGAGTAGGTTGCCATTTCCTTCTCCAATGTGTGAAAGTGAAGTCAGTCGTGTCCGACTCTCAGCAACCCCATGGACTGCAGCCCACCAGGCTCCTCCCTCCATGGGATTTTCCAGGCAATTAGTCTCTAGATTTCGATTAAAAAATGGGGAAAAAAACATCCCTTAGACTAGTAGACCTCAAGGTACATGCTTGTTACTTGTGTTCACCCAGGTGAAGAGCACCAAAAGAGAAAGAGTAGGGTTAGAGGAATGCTGAGTGATACATTTTATATACATATGGTTTGTTGATATAAAATGGGTTTGTGTGTATTTTTATGTGTGAGAAAGCAAACCAGACAGAAAGAGAGAGGAACAATGATTATTGGATTGAAAGTTGTATAACCTGTATTTTTTGTTTTTCTTTTGCTTTGTAGCTGGTAGAACCCTTAACTCCCAGTGGCACAGCACCCAATCAAGCTCAACTTCGTATTTTGAAAGAAACTGAGCTCAAAAGAGTAAAAGTACTTGGCTCAGGTGCTTTTGGAACTGTTTATAAAGTAAGTAAAAAATAACACAGTTAGTTTCAGTTTTTGTTTGATACTTGTTTTAAATAATAGCCAGAGTTATTGTTCTAGCCAACCTAATTTCCTTTTTAATATTCTACAAGAAGAATCTTTATAGTATTGAGAAGTTACTACACAAATGAACTCATTAATTTGTATTGACCAAGTTGGGTTTGAGACAGTCATGAAAAAGCAGGAAACACTGATGCAAAGCCAAAATGTGGTTCTTTCTCTGTGTCTTCTGAGCTCCTTTTAATGTCATCTGTCTTTGGCAAATTTGTCCTTATTTCAGAATACCCAGATCCAACCCATTTACCTTTGCCCCTACACAGGGAGATATCCTAGACAGATTTAGGCAATGTGCTCTTCTTTCTTTGCTCTTCCTCTACTCTTTGATCCTGTCAACTACAAATTGGCACTTGCCACGGACACTTGATATTTACATCTACAAGCATTAAATCATGTGCTGCTGATTTTCAGCATCCCCTGAAAGGAGTTTTGGGGTGGAGAACAGAAATGAGACACTCTGTGCTCAGGGAAAAACTGGCAAAACAGGTCTTCAGGTAGGTATTTTCAGGAGCCAATTTTATGAACCCAATTCTTACATCTCCTTATATATAGAAAAGTACTAAAATGCTTCAGAGTGAGGAAAAGGCCTCATGAGACTAGCAGAAATCTTCTGGAAAGATACATGCTCAATTGCATGTACTCTCTCTCCACCAAAATCACATAAATACTGACCTTCCCCCTCTTTGGAGCAGTTTGTTAGAGATATTTGAGGTGCTGTATCCTGGACTTCAGTCCTCGTTTTGCCCCAAATAAAACTTAGCTGCACCTCTCACGTGCATTTTTTAAAATCAAAAATCCAAAGACCTGTCCATCAGGACCCTAGTAGTCCATCTCTTCAGAACACACAGAAATACACTGAAGTGTTAGTAAAACTAGTTTCTAAAGCACTTTTTGCCTACCTTATAACATTTATAATTAACAGATAATTTCTAGTTTTAATGCCTTCACCATTATATGCAAACTATAAAAGTGACTTTGTAAAGTTCAGGTTAGATAGGAGGAGAGGGTAACATCATGGGTTTTAAATAAGAGAGATATTTCTGGAAAGGGAGAGTTCAAATGAAGGCATTTGTATGTTTACTTATTTAACTTAATTACAAAACCAATTCAAAGGCCAAGCCCAAGGTTAATTGTGGTGAAATTTATTTTTAATTGTAAATAACAAGAATAAGAAACTCTTTTGGGTTAATACTAAATCCCCTTTTTGTAATGTCCATTACTTCAATTACCAAAATTTGCTTTGACAAATGTCTTAAAGCGATATGCAAGCTTACATTTTTAAGAATATATCAAGTAAAATAGGTCAGATCTTAAGAATTTTGCATCTTAAAATGTTGTTTTTATATTTAAAGCAGAACTATTTAATGGAAGTTATTAATGATTGGAATATAAGCCTTAATTTTCTCTCCTGAGTTTACCAAAATAATCTCATCTCTTTAAAAGATGCGCAGGATGATTCAAGTAGAGGATGTGGGGTGGGAGGTGGGAGGGGGCTTCGGCATTGGGAGATTGTGTTCACCTATGGCTGATTCGTGTCAATGTATGGCAAAACAAATACAGTATTGTAATTTAAAATAAATAAATAAATAAATTATTAAAAAAATTTAAAAAATAAAAAGGAAAAAAAATAAAATAAAACTTTAATTCTATGGTCAATTGCAGATGTTTCTAAATCTCCTGTTCTGCATATTTTGTTTAGTAAAATTTAAAATTATTAGCTGACTTGGTACTTTCTGGTCTTCAAAATTTTTGTATGTTCGGAGACACAAACTAATTCTCTTAATTATATCACGTTAGAAAAATATGGACTTCCATTTTACAAGTAACTCAATCTTGAAATGTACCTGACATATAATCACCCTTATGTTTTTAAAGATGATATGGTCTGGAAATTGAATTTTATTGTAAATCATGAATAATGCTGTATAACTCAAGACCAAATGATGTTTAGTAACCTCGGCAAGGAAAAATATTAATTATTTAGACATTTAATAATAAAGCCTTATTGATAATTTTTATTAGCAACACTTATTTGCCCATTGTCCAAGAGTGGTGTACACTTATTGAAATTACTTCTATTGAAAGCTTTTTGAAAGTTCCATAAGTATGTTTAAATTTTATGCCTACAGTGTGTATGGTTGACCTTAAGTTTTAATTAAAATTATTAGTTCTTACGAGGACATGCCATCTTAAACTATAAAGAATTGTTCTTGACCACAGAAATGCACATTTGCCTAGCCAATTACCAGTTAATTTTTCCATCTGCTTGGAGTAATGCTGTGCCTAAACATAAAATATTTAAACCAATATTGTAGGTATCAACATAGTTGAATTTTGATCCCATGGGGCCTAGAAAATAATGACTATAATGACTACACTTATTTTGAAAGCAGTGTAAATTAACTTACAGTAAATTTATTTTCTTATTTTGAAAGTATACCTTAGAGATATTTTCATATTGATTATGTATCTTTATAAGGTAACCACTTCTTAGGTTACTTTATTGAGTAATGGTAAGCCTGTTATCCACATTAGTATTATGAACAAGAAATCAGGCTTTGGGCTTTACCCCCTCCGTTTCTACATTAATAATTTTTTTTTAATTGTACCATAGGAAGCTTGGCCTATTATTTTGCATTTGACAGATGGATTTCCTATTCACTATTAAATGCACTTCTAAAGGTTTAAGTCTTTTTTTCTTTATTATTTTGACTTTTTAATAATTCCTATGTTTCTATCCTCTCTTATGTTATTACCACTTTGGGTAACATATATATATTTTAGCATAGAAGTACTATGTGATAAAGTTTCAAAAATGTTTATAATTACAAGCAAATGGTATTAAGAAAAACAGGAAGTGGAGCTGTTGTCTTCCTTTCATTTTAATGTTAAAATTGTCCTTTTGAAGATGTTTTTAATGTCAAGGCTAATAAATTAAAATCTGAGATATTTTTACATGTAGACTCATATCTGCTTCTGTGTGCCTTTGGAAGGATACACTTAAAAATATTCTTATATATTTCATGCATTCCTATATTATCAGGATCATTGTCCTCAGTTAAATTGTTGAATTGTTTACCCAGAAATGCTGTTATTTAACATGACATGATACTTTAATCAAACTCTACCTATTTTATACTTTCCCACAATACATACATGTTGTTCATATTATATTTCTATAGGAAAAGAAAACATAGAATGACTAATGTAAATATTTTATATTACTTTAGAAATAATAAAAATCCTTGGTACATACATAGTATTAAATATTATAGACAAATTAATATGTGTTCAATACTCCTTATTACTTGCCTTTTAAAACTAATTCTTAAAAAATCACCTTTTTTTAGAACATTAATTCTTAAATCAATCTGAAATTTGATACATGAGACTGTGCTTTTTATCTTATTGTATTTTTAGTTGCAGAATAATTAGATAATATTAAAGCTGAGAAGAATCACTAACATTACATAGCTCAGTCTTCTAAATTACAAATAAGACAATTGAAGTTCAAAAATCAGAACAGCCTTCTCAAAATCATGAGAAATTGATGATATCATCCAAGTCAAATATTATTATTATATATATTTCGATGTTTTTTTTCTTTCTTTTTTAACTATTTAAAGCCATTTTATGTATACAAATGAATTTTATAATAGGGTAAACACCTTGAAAGCAGAATATATATGTGACTCATTTTCTGGTAATGAAAGCACATGACTGGTTAAATCAAATTTTGTGTCTGATCTAAATGTTGTATCTGTGTTAATATAGATTTAATGTGAAATTTTTTTTCCCCACAAAGGGTATTTGGGTCCCTGAAGGAGAAACAGTGAAGATTCCTGTGGCTATTAAGATCCTTAATGAAACAACTGGTCCCAAAGCCAATGTGGAATTTATGGATGTAAGTACAGACACCAGGAGGTCACATTTTTATCCATTATTGACTACTTTTAAAATTAAAAAAAAAAAGAAGACTCCAACTTCAAAGTGTCTTCTCTTGTTATGGCATAATGTTATAATTAAAGGCTTGAGCAAGGGTCAAAAAAACTTTTGCTTAAAAGACCAGAGAAGAAATATTACAGCTTATTTCTGCAATGTAATCTTTGTGGCAACTACTCAGCTCTCTCCCTTTGGTAGATTATCAGCCATAGACAGTTAAGTGCAGGAATGAGTCTGTGTTCCAGTAAAACTTTATTTACACGAGTAAGCTGAAGGCCAGGTTTGGCCTGCAGACCAAATCCTGCTCTCAGGGGCCATGTGTTTAAGCACTGTGCCAAAGTGCATTTGAGAGTAGTGATGATGATTTGAAAAATTAACCAGACTATTTTAGTTTATTGTTGTTATGATCTATTTAGTTGAAAACATCAATCAAAATTAGTTTCAATAGTTGCCATTAAATTTAAATTAGGAACCTAGTAACTCAGATAATTGCTCATTGAAACTTAGTTTTTTAATTCAAACTCTGAAGAGAAGACCTCATAGGTAAAATGCTCCAGCTATAGATAGCTTACTGGTAGCTCAGCTGGTAAAGAATCTGTCTGCAATGTGGGAGATCCTGGTTCCATTCCTGGGTCAGAAAGATCTGCTGGAGAAGGGAGTCTACCCACTCTAGTACTCTTGGGCTTCCCTGGTGGGTCAGACAGTAAAGAATCTACCTGTAATGCAAGTAGGCCTAGGTTCGATTCCTGGGTTGGGAAGATCCCCTGAAGAAGGGAACAGCTATCCTCTCCAGTATTCTTTCCATAAGAACCCCCATGGACAGAGGAGCCTGGCAGGCCCCAGTCTATGGGGTTCCTAAGAGTCAGACACAACTGAGTGACTTTCACTTTTTTCATAGAATAGTAAGAGAGTTCTGAAGAATAAGTGCATTTTATAAGGTCAATGGGAACTCTGATTTCCCCTAGCAAAAAATTGTAGATTGAGCTATTCAGCAAATTTCAGAAGGTACGACAGATGAGACTTGATATGTAGCGTGCTGTTTTTTTTTACATTCAACACAGGGTATCTTGCCAGGGGTACTATCAAAGACCCATATGTATTCTTTCTCTAACTTTTAGCATAATGTCTTCAGTAATAAGAATGATTTTGATTTTCAAATGACCTTTATATGAAAGTATATGCACTCTGATTTTTAAAAAGATGAATTGCTGTGCATTTCTACCCTTTTCTCTTGTAAGCTCTTTTGTAAGTTTTATAAGAGCTCACATTGTGGTGCTGGATAGTTTATTTGAGTATAATGCTATAACCATCTTATGGAGGTCTACTTTTAATAACTTATTGGTTTTTGTATAATAGGGCTGATAATTTTAGTGAAACCAACTAGTTGCTCTGATTGATTGACACTGATGCCAAAAGCTGTATTTATTATTGTTGATTGCTGAAAGCTCAAAGTGTTATTCTCACTTAGTCCTTAAGTTGTGTCCGACTCTTGACTCCATGGATGATAGCCCGCCAGGCTTCTCTATCCATGGGGTTTCCCAGGTAAGATTACTGGAGTGGGTTGCTATTGCCTTCTCCAGGAGATATTCCAGACTCAGAGATTGAACCTGAGTCTCATGTATTGGCAGGTGGGTTCTTTTCCACTAGGATCACCTGAGAAAGCCCCTGCTTGCCTGTACCAGTGCAAAATCGAATCTCCAAGACAGAGCTTGGGTGAAGTAGAAAAGAATAGCTTATTGCTTTGCAAGGCAGGGGGGAACAAAGCAGGCTTTCACTCTTGAAATTGGTTTGTCCCAACCCTGGATGGTTTAGTGAGGAGTTTTATAGCAGTGGTTTAAAGGTGGAGTTGCTGATAAAATTAGGGTGTATGCTGGGCTTGCATTCCTTTAATATGGCCTCAGTTGCTCTCTTGAAAGTTTTGAATTCCTTTTTTCTGGAATGAAGAATGCTACTTTTCCATTTGTTGGAGGTTTTAGTTATTTTTGAACTGTGGTGTTGGAGAAGACTGTTGAGAGTCCCTTGGACTGCAAAGAGATCCAACCAGTCCATTCTAAAGGAAATCAGTCCTGAATATTCATTGGAAGGACTGATGCTGAAGCTGAAGCTCCAGTACTTTGGTTACCTGATGCGAAAAGCTGACTCGTTGGAATAGTCCCTGGTGTTGGGAAAGATTGAATGCAGGAGGAGAAGAGGACAACAGAGGATGAGATGGTTGGATGGCATCACCAACTCTCAAGCTCTAGGAGTTGGTGATGGACAGGGAAGCATTGTGTGCTGCAGTCCATGGGGTTGCAAAGAATCAGACAGGACTGAGTGACTGAACTTAGTTCTGTAAAGAGCTCAAAGATATTGTTATGTGTATCTCTGGAGAGGAAACAGAGCCCTGCCCCAGAGCTACACTATTTTTTCTGGGCTGTTCCTCCCTTGTCTCTGGATCCCTTCCCTTCTCTGATTAGGTTCTGTTTGAACCTCTCTTTTAGAACTCAGGCAAGGTTGTGGAGGCTGAGCAGAAAGGCTCCCAGGCCCAGGAGCCCCACAGGGTCATCCTTAGTTTCAGCGCTGTGTCTTACTGATTGCTAAATATTTAAAAAATGATCCTTGTTGCATATCTACCAACACCTATCTAAGGTCTGTTGAATCCAGTAACTAAATATTCTTCCTTCTGCACTTATATTAATATGTAAAACTGAAGACTTTTTCATCGATGTCACAATCAATTTGATCTTGATCATAAGCATAAATTTGTGAAGGAAACTTTCAAAGTAAAAATGACAATGTGTAGACACAGTGTAGGTTAATATGTAAAACTGGTATAGAAAGATCTTACTCAGTCTAGACTGCAGCCAAAGCTTAAATTCACAAGAATGCTAATAATCTCTGCTAGAGACTTGGACAGCCATTTTTGTCATATTTCCATGGAAACAGACTGGCAAAAAGGGGTTAAGAGGCTACAGAATAATCGCCTAAGAAAGAAGCTCTGAAAACCTCATCATGATTTTGAATGATTATTTGAAAGCTCCTAACCCCATCCATTTTTCTCTTCTCTCATCTGAAGTCTATTCCCATGGAAACAGAAGTAGGGATGGCAGCTTGAAGTCATAGATTTTTGCTGAAATTTAGATGAGGCTCTGATTGAGCCATGAAAGGAATCATTTTCCTAGATAGTTGATGGATCTGGTGACCAACAGACTCTAACAGTCTGATCTTATTAAAAATGAAAAAAAAAAAAAAGAAATGAGGGAAAATATTTTGACTGCACTTTTCCTACCTGCTGAAAAGTTGCTAGAAGATTAACAGATTGATGGACTGCTATTGGCAGTTTCAATAGATAGCAAGCATTTTCTCAACTTCTTTCATATCATTAGGAGAGCTTCACAATGATTGAAACACAGCTAAATTTGCAAAATTAATGGTGAATTAAGCATTTTAAGTAGACTGGTATAACTTTAATTCAAACACATAGCTACTCTTTGTACCTTAGTTTTCGTAAGCTAAGTTTTTAGCTCATTTGTTATGTGTGTAGAACATTGTAAGTACTTAAATAACATATCAATAAAAAGGTCTTTGTTAGCAAAATTGTTCATAATTTGGACCTAAGAATTGAGCTGAAATTGCATATATTCTCACACTTATTAATTTAAAAGTCATTTTTGGCATATGTCTTAGTTTGAGTTGTTCCAGAAGCAGAAGCTGACTGTGAGACAAGGATTTGAGTGAAAATAGTTTATTTTGGAAGTGAGGGGGAGATGTGGGGCCCTAAATGGGAAACCTTGGAGGAAAAAAAAGGGAGGGCTAGCTTGACAGTTGGAAGTGGTTGGAAACTAAGATGGTGCCTGGTGGAAGTGATAGGGGCGGGGTCTATGTTTGTCAAAGTTTTTGATTGGCTCTCTTGATTTCCATGCAAGTGAGGATTTGACCTTTAACATGATTGGTGCAACTGAAGGCACATAATGATTTGACCTTTAACGTGATTGGTGCAACTATGGAAAGTCCCTCCTAAACCACCCCTGCTTGCCTATATAAGCTGGGAGTTTGCAGCAATAAAGTGGAACTGCTTCGACGCCGTCTGATAGTCTCGCTCGCCAAGGGGCTGGGTTGGTGGACAGTAGGCTCACCTCTCCTTGGGACCCCTCGGCTTTGCTGAGGGAAGTTCCACTGCCTCCACTCTTTCTGCGGAGTGCCCCCAGCAGAAACTGGAAGAAGAAATGGAAATGAGAAAGGGAGATGAGTAAAACCAACTGCCATCATGAGTGACCGGAGTTTCTTTCCATTGGAGAGATTCTGGCAGCTCGTGTAGGACATACACCTCAGAGATACTCTCCTTAAAGTCCAAGGGAGGTGATGGAAGGACTCCAGCTGTCAGTTTTGATTGAAGGATACTGGAAGAGAAACACGTTTATTCTCCTGCATGCCCTACCTGCTGAATGTGGCAAAATAAGCTTCAATAGCAAGAGAAACCACTGGGCAAAGAAAGGCAGGAGAAAGTCAGTACAGCACTATGGAAGAACATTCCAAGGATAACTTTCAAACGAGTAAATGCGTCCACGCTACATATCTCTTTAGAAAACTGGTTCTGTAGATATGTATTTGTATATGTGTGTGAGTGTGTGCATGTGTGCCTATGCTTTATATCATTTTATAGGAGGAAAATAGTTTCTTTTGTAAACAAACTGCATACATTTATGAATATGAAGTGTCAGGGGAGTTTGTAATTTCCTCAGTTCTGTCTCACCACAGCAAAAATTTGAAGTGAAGGGTGACCCAGTGCTACATCTCAGTTTTATTAGGAAAAACAAAGGATAGTACACCCTTGGAGGAGTAGGACAGGTGGACCCAAAAGTTAAGAAAAGAGGAGAGAGGTCTCAATTCTTCTAGTCTTCCCCTTTCATACATTTGTCTCCTCATCCCTGAGCCTGCCCTATGAAGATTGGGCTAGCCAAGAGGGCTGTTTGTTTCACATGAGATCCTCGGACCTTCCTTTGTTCTATTTTCGCAGCCTTTTCCCTTCTTTGTCTTTTAGCCTCTGCCATTCTGGACTCCTTTTTCCTTTTATAATTACCTAACCTGCTCCCCTTAAGAGATAGGAGGCCCAGTTCTTTGGGAATAGGGTCATCAAGGTTTCTCTGGCTACTTCTGCTGAACTGGGATAGTGAGGGGCATGGGGCCTCCCCTCCTTGCTAGTCTCAAGCCTCAGAGTCCTTATAGCAGTGTCCATCTAAGGGTGGACACTGCTATAAGAACCTCTATTTCCCCTGGTTGGCTATAGCTTTATATATCCTGGTTGAACTGGCGCTGCATGTTGTAGCTTTGTTGACCTGAGCAGGTACAAAATGGGTTAGACAATTGATAATACATGGAGCAATCATAAGCAGCATCAATATGATGCTGATAACATCCTTGTGATAACAAGGATTAGTAGGAGCATTAGCCAACTCCAAATTTCCCCTCACCAGGAGAAGGATCCCCCAAAGAGATTGCAGCTACCCCATGAACTCTCCAGCTTGTTCTTTGAGATCCTGTAGGGTCTGAATGTTTTTCTTGAGGACTATGAGACTTTCTTTAACTTAGCTGGAGGTATTTACCTAGAAACAACACATCCCATTCAAGATGGCTGAAGTTCCTCCTTTTTCAGGGATCAGCAGCTCTATCTCCTGTCTATTTTGGAGTACAACCCCTGCCAAGCTGTGTTGACTCTTTAGAGCTGAGAAGTCTTATCCCCAGAAACTTAATTTTGGGAGTGTTCATTAGAATGGCACTCATTTGTAGTTCTGAATAGGTATCTGAGATCTCCTAGGGGCTCACAGGCGTATTGAGTGTCCTCTTCTGTTTTCTTCCATGGCTTGACTCGTGAGTAGTGAATCTAGAAGTCGTGTCCTGGTATCTTGACTGCTGCGGGAGTAAAAAGTATTACAGGGTAGGGACCCTTCCATGTAGGGTTGGAGTTGAGCTTTTGGGGACCCATCTTTCCAGACTTTAATTAGGACTTGGGTCCCTGGAGCATATAGTGGTGACTCTTTAAAGTCTTTTGGTCCTGGTTGACACCCCACAAGCATACTTCCTGTTGGAATTGCCCAATGGCCAGAGAGTCAGCCTCTGGGTCTAGGAAGAGGTTGTTGACATAAACGAAAGGTCTCCCATATAGCATCTCATAAGGACTAAGACCAACCTGTTCCTTAGGGGCAATACAGGTGCAGAGGAGAGCTATTGGTAAAGCCTCCTTCCATTCCAGGGAGGTCTCCTGGGTTATCTTTTTTATTGCTGATTTTAAGAATTAGTTGGCTCTTTCTACTTTTTCGGAAGACTGAGGCCTCCAGCCATGATGGAGATAATAAGTAATGCCCAATGCTTTAAAGACCTGTTGGCTGACCTTAGAAGTAAATGATGTCCCATTGTCACTTTGTAATGACCTGGGTAGACCAAATCTTGGAATGATTTCATTGAGCAGTTTTTTTACTACCTCCTCAGCCTTCTCACTCCATGTGGGAAAGCCTTCAATCCATCCTGTGAATGTATCTATAATGACGAATAGGTATTTATACCCTTGAGAAACTGGCATCTGGGTGAAGTCTATCTGCTAGTTTCTCCTGGGTAGGTCCCATGTCGTTGGATGGGCTGGGCCAGCTGGGGTCTTCATGCTCTTTGTGGGGTGTTTAATTGGCAAGTGGGACAAGAGGAGACCACTTGCTTATAGTCATTTGGAGGCCTGTTCCTCTGAAGGACTTTTCTAGTAATCTTTGGAGGGCCTTTTCCCCTAGATGAGTGGTGGCATGTAAGGAATTAACCAACTTCCATTAGAGGTTCCCAATGGGAGAAAAAGGAGTCCCTCCTTTTGGAACCACCCCATATGATCTTGAAAGCCATCACTCTTAGTTTTAAGGGTCTCGCCTTCAAGATGTGGAGGAGTTTCTGGCAAACTAGTCTGTGGAACTAAGGTTCCTGTTAGGTCATAGCTCTGTAATGCTGCTGTCTTAGCTGCCTGATCAGCTACTTGGTTCCCTTGTGCCACTTCTGTGCTCCCTTTTTTGGTGTCCTTTATAGTGGGAGACTGAAACCTCAGCGGGCAGATGAACTGCCTCCAAGAGCCTAAGGATTTGATCACCATATTTGAATGGGGACCCTCAGGTGGTCAAGTGGCCTCTTTTTTTTTTTTTTTTTTTCCCAAATAGCAGCATGTGCATGTAGCACCAGAAAGGCATATTTGTAGTCAGTGTAAATGGCCACTCTTTTTCCTTTTCCCAGCCCTAAAGCTCAAGTCAGGGATGTGAGCTCAGCTAATTGGACTGAAGTATCTGGTGGCAAAGGTTTAGCCTCTATGGTCTCAAAATTGTAGACTACTGCATAGCCAGGTCTTCTTTTTTTCCATCCAAGACAAAGCTGCTTCCATCAGTGTACCAGATTTCCTCAGGATTGGTTAGAGGATCTTCTGACAATCTATCTCACAATTTCGTCCAGTTGTCCAAGGTTCCTAGACATAAGTGAAAGGAGAGACGAGCCCTCAGGGGTAGGCAAGAGGGCAGCTGAATTAATAACCTCACAAGGGAATATAGTCAGGCCTGAATTTTCCATCAGCACTACTTGATATCTGAGGATTTTTTTGATCAGACACCCATAAATGGTCTCTCCCATTTAGGAATTGTTTCACTTGGTGGCTGGTAAAAATAGTTCACCCCAAAAGAGAGTTTTAAAGCATCTTCTATCAGGATTACAACAGTTGCAAGATTTCAAAGGCAGGAGGCCAGCCTTGGGTGGTTGGGTGGAGTCTCTTGGATAAGTAAGCTACAAGCTGGGCTCAGGTCCCAACCTTGGAATTAACAGTCCCAAGGCTGTTCTTTCTTTTTCCTGGACATAAAGTTGGAATGCTTTTTCTGAGTCTGGCAACCTCAAGGCAGGTGCTTGAGTTAAGGTTTATTTTAGTGTAGTCTCTGCCTTCTTTTGCGGAAAAGGCAATGGCACCCCACTCCAGTACTCCTGCCTGGAAAAATCCCTTGGATTGAGGAGCCTGGTGGGCTGCAGTCCATACGGTTACTAAGAATCAGACACGACTGAAGTGACTTAGCAGCAGCAGCTGCCTTCTTTGTGGAGTTCCCACATCAGTGGGAACTGAGTTCCCACATCAGTGGGATTGAATCATCCCGTCCCTTCAAGCTTTCATATAAGGGCTGGGCAATTAGACCATAGTTGGATATCCAGATTCTAATATACCCAGTTAGCCCCAGGAAAGCTTGCAAAACTGGAGGATTCCTTGTACTCAATCAGAGGACAGCCTCCTGGACCCATGTATAATCTGAACTCCCAGATAAGTGACTTTTGTCTTGACCATCTGTGCCTTAGCACAGGAGACTTTATATCCCTTCTCTGCCAAAAAGGTTAGAAACTGAATTGCATATTGTTGGGCATTTTTCTCATCTGGAGAGCAGGTTTGTAGGTCATCTATGTATTGTAATATTTTCCTATTAGGTCCCAGTTCCAGATCTAGGAGATCCTGGCTAAGTGCCTGCTTAAACAGGTTGGGGGTACCTCTGAACCCCTTAGGTAATACTGTCCAAGTCATCTGTTGGTGTTTTTTCTCCTGAAGCCTCCTATTCGAAGGCAAAAAGTTGTTGGGATTCTTTAGCCAATGGTCTGCTAAAGAATCCATCTATGAGATCCAAGACTGTAAACTACTTGGCACTGTGCAGGATTTCTCCCAAAATTACATAGAGATTGGATACTATGGGATGGAGAAGGGCTACAGCTTCATTTATGATCTGGAGATCTTGAACCATTCACCAGGCCAGGTCCCATGCTTTTTCTTGATAGGGAGGATTGGGGTGTTACACGGTGAGTTTGTGGGGACCATTAGCCCACAGGCATGGAATTTATTTATTAGAGGCTGTAGTCCTTCCTGAGCTTCTCTTCTGAGGGGATATCGTTTCCAGTTTGGAGACTGAGTGGGATCTCGGAGGACAGCGATGACTTCTTCAGCATGGTGGGCTCATCCAGGAGGCCCCTGGGCCCACCCCTGGGGGCTAATTTTGTCCTCCCATAGCTTTTGGTCCCTCGCTATTGGACAGGGTGTAATGGGTTCCTACGTAGTGACAGAAGCTGTTACTAGAGGCTGAAAAAACTTCCCATCACAAGGGTGGTCCCCAGTTTAGTGAGTATATATTGTCCCAATAAGGGAGTAGGACACTCAGGGACCACCATAAACTAGGGGCAAAATATTTGTCCATCCCAGCAACTAAGAAGTGCTTGGGTGAATCTTTTAGTAATTGTTTTTCCTGTAGCACCCCAAATGGTATGGGCTTGGAAGGAGAAGACTCTGGAGGAGGAGGTCAGGACAAGGTAGGTAGCCCCTGTGTCAACCAAGAAATTCTCGGATCTACCAAGTTGCGCCCTTGGCTCCAGCCCTGTGATGGCTGTCTGTGGCAGGCAGGCTGGCTGGAGTGGAGTGGGCCACTTCAGTCCTGTTGAACCATCCTGAGGGAATGCTTGGTGTTTGACCTCAAGGCTTGTGGGTCCCGAGGGCAAAGTGCCACCCAATGTCCCAATCGATGGCATTTGTAGCAAACCATTTTAGGAGACTTGTCAGGGTTTGGACACTCTTTGGCCCAATGCCCCGCCTGTCTACAGATCAGGCATTTGCCCTGTGCCTTTTCCTTCAAATACTCAGGGTTTGCATAAGGCTTCCCTGGAAGGCATGCCTTATCTCTTTCCTTCTTTCCCTCTCCTGGCCTTTGGCCTCCCTCTCCTGTTCTCTGTTATAAAGGTATTGATAGCTGTCTGGACCATCTCATCTAGAGAGGCAGCAGGGTCCTGCTTCTGGAGCTGTAACTTTATCCTGAAGTCTGATGCACATTGGGACAGGAATTTGTCCTTTACAATCACCTGTCCCTCATAACAGTCTAAGTGCAGATTGGTAAACTTTTGGAGGGCCTCTTTTAGACTTTCCAGAAAGGCAACAGGGTTCTCATTGGACTCCTGAGTTATTGCTGAGATCGGGCATAGTTCCATGACTAATAGACTTCCTTCTATTTCCATGGGTGGACTTCCTTAGGGGTGAGTCTTTCTGAAGCTTATCCTACCCAGTACTGTTGCAGCCTGAGAGCCAGGTGTCCCCGGGGCAGGATGTAGATACTCAGGCAAGCTGAGGCATGACAGCCTCCTGGAGGTCAGACCCCCGAGCACTTAAGGCATGTTGGCCTCCCAAGAATTGGGTCCCTGGGCAGGTTGAGGTATGTCGACCTCCTGAGAACCCTGGACTGGTGGATCCCTGAGCAAGCTGAGGCACGACATCCTTCCAAGGACCAGATCCCTGGACAGGTCGAGGCAGGTTGACTTCCTGGGACCCCTGGACTGGAGTTGGGTGTCCTCAAGGTCCCCAGTGTGACCACTGCTGGGTAGGATTAAGGGGTTGTAATCTTAACTTATTGCTGATTTGTCCACCACAGATGGGAATAGATATCATGATGTAAAGCAATCCAAGCCTGTGCCCTGGAGACTGGGGCACCTGGTGAATTAGGAAACTGCAAACCTAAGCCTTATCTTCTTACTGCTCTGAGTGCATGTAAGTCATTGATTTCCTTCCCTAGTCCTCCATAAGAGCAGTTTAGGGTGTATCCAATGGTAAACTTTTTCATTGTCATAGATCTAATGTAGGTAATAGCAGAAGCAATGACAAAGGAGTGGGTTATCTGGTCCTGTAAGGGGCATTAAGAATATTTTAATAAGTGGGCTGGAACAATGTTGTCTACAAGGGGGCAGGATCCTGGTTGTAGGAGTTAGTAAGTGGCTTAAGAACAAATTAAGAGACCAGATGTTCCATTAAAGTGGAGTGGAGATTTGATCCAGGGGTATGTTTGTAACTTTAGAAGGGTGGTAAGGGTTTGGGCAAAATGGCCTGCAGGGCTAACTCCCAAAGTGGCAAACATTATCCCTGGAAGCCCAAATGCCCTTGAAGGGACGGACTTTTAGCAGGCATTGTGTGCCTGTCACCTGGCTCAGTGGGTTCACTGAGAGATGCTGTTGTTGCACATGTTGTAGGAAACATGGAAGATGAAGGCCTGAATATCTAGAGAAATTGGATATTATACAGTATTTTCCTCCTAGGACAGCTAATTTCTAGTTGTTCCTCCAGAAGATTGTAGAGGCAACATTCTGAGCCCAGACAGGCTCAGGAAAAGAGCATGAAACTGGAGGGAAGGGGCAGGGCTTAAAAGAATGACATAACCCAAGTGCATGACAGAAACCAATTAAAATCAAATGAGTCCAAGATGACAAGTCAAATTCAATTAAACCCATTGCTCCTCAATCTGCAAACTAAGTGACACTCCAGAGGTGCCAGGACAGATCCAAAGCACTGTCAAAATGAGGACAAACTGTCAAAACAATTGGGGAATGTCCAACATCCCCCAATTGTTGGAATGATCTTCCCACTCATTAGCATATGAAGTCACCCAATTTTGGGGGTGAGGGGGAACTAACCACACCACATTCCATGGCCCTGCTGCATTCTCCTCTGTGATGGTCCATACCCTGTGGAGTATGCTTCTCTCTGAATCTGAACAAATGCACCTCTTACTTATCACTGTGTCTCTCACTGAATTTTTGGAATGAGACATGTTTTATTAGGCCCTGAAGCCAGGCTCCATGGGTTTTGGCTGGGCTCAAGTCCCAGGAGAGAAGAACTGAAGGATGGACGGGGGTAAAAGCAGTGGAAAAATGTGCTGAGGAATCCCCTTCATAACCTGCCAGAAAATCTGTTAACTACCTGACCTGTGCTCACAGGTTTCATTGATCTGATCTTTAGCATAAAGAAAATTAAGGACAGATGAACCCCCACCCACTTGAGCAACAGCTACTGGGGCCCAGCAGATAGTGGAGCCTTTTGGACACACTGAGGCATAGCCCCTGCCAGAGTCCCTCAACTGCACCCAGTGCCATTTGCCTGTTCACGGGGGATTCGAGGAAACAAGAAACAAGAGATTGCAAAGGAATTAAGATTTTCTTAGCCATATATTCTTCCAGCTATAGGGTCGGAGACTTCCTACCCCAACTGGAGGTCTTCTGGAATCTGAGACTGAGCCACGTGAGATTTCTGCTGAGGTTTTTTTTTTTTTTTTTTTGCTGTCCCATTTCCAGCATGCTGAGCTTCTTGTCACTTCCCTGCACTGAGTTTTCTTTGCATTCCGTTTCCCACCGCCGGAGCTTTCACCGAGTTGGGCTTCTGCTGTGTTAGCCTCCCAGACTCCTTTTTCCTAGTCTACCTACCTAACATTAAGTGTTAGACCTTTTTGTTGGGCTTCTCTGGTGGCTCAGTGGTCTAAAGAATCTGCCTGCCAATGTGGGTGACATGGCTTAGATCTCTGGGTGGGGAAGATCACTTGGAGAAGGGAATAGAAACCCACTCTAGTATTCTTGCTTGGAAAATTCCATGGACAGAGGACCCTGGTGGTGGGCTACAGTCCATGGGGCTGCAGAGAGTCCAGACACAATAACTAAACAACTACCACAACAAGACTTTTGTGATGCCCTCCTTCCCTGCTACTTTACACTTAGGGTAGACTATTCTAGATTCAATAATTACTGCTACTAGGTTTATCAGATAGAGCTGTGCCTTACTTGTTACAATAAATGACACATACACAGCAACTTAACACTCAAAATTCATTGCAACTACTACTTCTGTTGATTTCCAAGGGCGAAGGAAAGGCCTTTTATGTTTCCTTAGAATTTTACCATAGGCAAAAATAAGTAAGGAGCAATTTGTATTCTATTAAATAATACACTAAAAGCAAGAGGAGGATTTGGTCACAAGGTTGTTAGTCAGCTCACCTGAGTATGTCTAATGGATTAATAATGATGATAATAACACACTTCTAGTGAATGGCCAGCACATTCTTCATTCCCATAAAAGAAGATCATATTGAACATTAAGCAAATGACTCTAAAGGTCCACCTTCTTAAGAAGAATGCCTCCATTAATACACTCTCCTAGTTCTTGTTTTAAACAGCACCAGTTCATTGGAAAAGCACAGATTATTTTTTGTTTTGTTTGTCTCTCTTTTAAAAAATGCATTAAATGATGCATAACATATACTTTTAAAATGATGCTAATCAGCAGAATCCTGGAATTGAAGACCATGGTCTGGTCAAGTCAGACAGACTCTTGAGTTTATCTGAGCTTCCACCACTCTTCTTTTTGTTTATCTCCCCTGATATTTAAGCCCATTATCACTTGACATTATTTTATTTGTCTAGGAAGTGAATATGTTTTAAAATGTTTTGCTTAATTCATTTATTTTCTTAGAAAAAAACTAATCTTTGGATAAAAGAAATGCTGTAACTATCCTAAGTTTCAGTGACTGATCAATAATACTTCAGGTTAGTGTTCACTAGAATCTTCTTGGCTTCAATTTCAGCTTCCCTGCCAAATCACCCATATAATTCATGAAAAGGTACTGCAATGAGATATGTTTCAGAAGAGTCAACTTATTATGTAAATGGTTATTTTCTTGTTAAAAGATAAACAACTAGTTTTCTTCTCCATATACAATAGGAGCATTTATTTATCTTACACACCAGTCATTTTATTATTTTCTCAAGATGTGTCTGTGAGAATTGTGTTTCTGTGTTACTCTCCTTTGTATCATCTTTAGGATACTCAGTGTTAGTGGGAGTTGTTTCAACTCTTGTTTTTGTTCAATCACTAAGTTGTGTCCGACCCTTTGGGACCCCATGGACTGCAGCATGCCAGGCTTCCCTGTCCTTCAACTCTCAGTTCAGTCGCTCAGTTGTGTCTGACTCTTTGCGACCCCATGGACTACAGCACTCCAGGCTTCCCTGTCCATCACCAACTCCCAGAGTTTATTCAAACTCCAAGATTGAGTCTGCGATGCCATCCAACCATCTCATCCTCTGTTGTCCCCCTTCTCCTCCCACCTTCATTCTTTCCTAGCATCAAGGTCTTTTCAAATGAGTCAGTTCTTTGCATCAGGTAGCCAAAGTATTGGAGTTCCAGCTTCAGCATCAATCCTTCTAAGGGATTTTCTCAATTCAGGGATCAAACCCAGGTCTCCCACATTACAAGCAGATTCTTTACAAGATGAGCCACAAGAGAAGCCCATCCTTCATCTCTAGCTGATGTCATATTAGTGGGATGAGGAAATCTGCTCTGAAATCTCAGTAGTACCTCCAGTTTAACTAACTCAGATTGTATCTTTTCATTTTCTTTTCTTCATCTCCTCTGTTTTTAATCTTACCCATTTAATAATAATAATCTTACCCATTTAATAATAATAATCTTACCTATTTACTTTATTGGATCCATAAGAAATTTGGAACTTATTTTTAAATGTCACAGCCCCTCAAACTACTACTACAAATTCAAGAACAAATGCTTTGATTCTATTTCATAAACACATTTAGAAATCATCATCTTCTTTTTACATTCTGTTGTGCTAAGTCGCTTCAGTTGTGTCTGACTCTTTGCAACCCTATGGACTGTAGCCCACCAGGCTCCTCTGTTCATAGGATTCTCCAGGTAAGAATACTGGAGTGGATTGCTGTGCCCTCTTCCTCCTCCAACATTCTATTGCCACCACCTTAATCTAAGTCATCAACTTCTTCAGCTTGAATTATGAGAATAACTTCCAATTTGATCTCCCTGCTCTTGAATATAAAGTTTGAATTGTGTTACTCCTCTGCATAAAACCTTTCCGTGTTTTGCTAAAGTAAAATAAAACACTAGACCTTTGGCTTCCAGAGCTCTTAACCTCTGAGGCTTCTTTCTCTTCACTGAATGTCTTTCCACAACTCTTACAAACCAATCAGTGCCTTTGCCTAGAGTTTCCTACTCCCAGTTACACCTAATGGACTTGTCATTATCATTATTTTCTCAGCTTAAGTACACTTTTTCAAATCTACCTTTCCTGACTCCTTAATCTAAATTGTAATCTACTAATAACCCCTAGGGGCATCCCAAGTGGTATAGTGGTAAAAATCCACCTGCCAGTGCAGGAGATGAGGTTTAATCACTGGGTCAGAAAGATCCCTGGAAAAGGAAATAGCAACCCACTCTAGCATTCTTGCTTGGGAAATTCCATGGACAGAGGAACCTGGTGGGCTACAGTCCATGGGGTCAAAAAAGAGTTGACATGACTTAGGAACTAAACAACAATAGCAACCTTGTGATTATGATATAAATATTTGCCCCAGTTATTATTGTAGAATACCACTCTCCACCACTGGATTGTAGGAACTTTGGTGACAGGGACTGTCTTTTGACACCATACCTATATCTCTAGTGGCAAACACAATACAAGCACATAGAGAACAATAAATATTTGGTTAATCAATTAAATATTTTTTCTATTTTTTAAAGACAGTTATTTTTCCTCCTTCTTCCTCCTCTCTGCTAGATTAACTGACTTCTGTAATATTTCCCTCCAACAGTCCTTTTCTGTGTTTGCCTTATTTTACTTGGATATTTTTTTAGGTATTTATATTATTTATCTCTGATTTATTTCTACAAAATCAGTTTATTAGATGTCTTGAATCAACAACATCAACATATTACTGGGTAATAGGGCCTTATATTGACTCTGTGAGTAGGACTGAATGTACCATCTGAAAGCCCTTTGAGAAGGAAAATCTCTTGTAGGCTTTCTTTGCATAGAGGAGGCCAGTAACCTCTCCTAGTGGGAACCTCATGAATGCTTCCCTCTGGATGTTTCTACTATGTATAGGATGGTGTTATTAGGTTTCATTTTTAACTTCTCAATCTTATAATGGGCTCCCTAGGTGGCACTACTGGTAAACAATCCATCTGCCAATGCAGGAGACATAAGAGACTTGGGTTCAAACCCTGGGTAGGGAAGTTCCCCTGGAGTAAGTAGGAAATGGCAACCCACTCCAGGTTTCATGCCTGAAAATCCCATGGGCAGAGGAGCCCAGTGGGCTACAATGCCTGGGGTCACAGAGTCAAACACAACTGAGCACACGCAAACACACACAATCTTATTTTGAAATACTGTAGAGTGATTTTGAATAGAGTTTGAGTTTTTTATAGATGCTATTAGAGTTCCCCCTTATCTCTTGACTGTATTCATTTATTCCGATAGGGGTAAAGATGCAAGGATGGGGTCCTATATAGAAAGAAAAATGTTTGATTTTGTGATGGATTTTGGCAAAAATGAATAAGTAAAAGTAATTGACTGTGGTCATTATAAATCACGGCCAGTAACAGTTATCTGAATTTAGTAGATATCTTAAAACTTGAGTTTAAATGTCTTAGGAGAACTAAAAAGTTTGAAAATAAGCAAAGTACTGGATGAGTTTTATATTCTAACAGACTTAATTTCTCTCCTGAAGCACTTAAAAGAAACCACCTAAATCCAAAACAAGTTGTTCTTTGACAGTCTCAGTGTGTAACTTAATAAGCTCCTGCCTGCTTCTGTTTCTTCAGAGGGTTTCTTAAATTTATGTGAATGAAAAGACATTTCTCAAGGGCACATACTTTACTGTGCCAATATTTAAACTTGGTGAATGAAAATCAGTAGTCTGTCAAAATTATTGCTTTTCATATTGTAGTATTTTCCAGCTCTCTAGACTCTGAAATTTGGGGAATTTCATACATGATTAGAGGATGTATTGCTCTGTTACCGTAGAACTGGGAGAGAATGACCCTGATCATGTGCAGTTTTGACTTCAATATAAGCCATGTTTGCTAATTATGATGGCTTAGGAAAAATCTCCACTCATTTTGACTGTCTCAGTCAGAAGAGCTATTTACAATGTGAAGATTGCTCATAAAATTCAGGTAGAAAGCTTTTGCCCACAGGGTGATCATAGACTAAGAAATAGAATTTCCAGAAAATCAGCAAATAATTTGAGATATATCAAACCTTGACATAGATAGTTTTGTTAATACTTAATGTTTGTACAATAGAGTTAAAGTTAAAAAATATGGTTTCTATAGGAGGAAAGGACAATCTATTTGGAGAAGATCCTGATGTATATTATGTGGCATAAAGCAATTTTATTTTTCTACTTTGCTGTGGTCCAGTCACCCAGTCGTGTTTGACTGTTTGCTACCCCATGGACTGCAGGATTCCCTGTCCTTCACTGTCTCTCGCAGTTTGCTCAGACTTATGTTCATAGAATTGGTAATGCCATCCAACCATCTTATCTTCTGTTGTCCCCTTTTCTTCCTGCCTTCAATCTTTCCCAGCATCAGGGTATTTTCTAAAGAGTTCACTCTTTTTATCAGGTGGCCAAAGTACTTATTCATACAGCAGTGATTTGGTTCAAGAAATGAAAGCTTAATTCAGATTCATTTTATTGCCTAAACATTTTAATCTCATCATGATCACTTTGCATAAAATGATTACCATAGAATCAATACCTCTTGAACCTTGGTAAAACAATAAGTTGTACTATATTTACTACATACATAGTTCGCTTATTTTCCAGTAAGGGGAAAATATATCAATATATGTTCAATATATTGAACATTTCTAAATGCTGACACAGCTCCTAGAGAAGTCATGTTTTTGATACTCATCACTTATAATTTGCATATAGCTTGGCACAGCATGAATACAAATAAGAATGAATACCTCTGAGGTGGTAAAATTATGAGGGCAGTTTGTCACAGAAAATAAGCAATCAGCAAGGGTTCTTCATCACACAAAGCTAAAAACTTAAGGTTTTCTACAGTGATCTTTGCCACTGCAGTTTTATCTAGGGTTTTGACCTTCTTACAATTTTAATCTAACCTCTCTGAACTTAAATGTTTCATTATCTGTTAGAAAATAATTAGAAGCTGTAAGCAGAAGTCTGCATATGTGGAGTTCCTCAGAAATCCCTGAGCTCATTGAAGGAAGGAGTTTGACAGATACTGGTCAGTTGATAATGGGCCAGCAGCTAATAATAGCAGGAAATGCTGCTTAGCTAGGTGAGAAAGTGAACTTGGGGAAAATAAAAATGAAACGTTGGGGATTTATGGTTGGAGATGAATTTCCCTTTTTCATTTGTTTTGTGGTAAGAAAATTGCCAAGGGAGACAGTTATGTTTTTCTTTTTTTGGGGGATAATTTATAATTAAGATCTAAGGGTCCACTTGACCTCAACCTTATTCACTATAATTTCCTTGTATTCCCACAAAGAAATTTTAGTAAATTAGGAATGTGTTTTGGTTTAATGCATACAAATAATAGGTGAACCTGACCAGTAAATTAAATATTATCAGCTCTAGCAAGCATGTGGTAAATTAACCATAGACAACATGTGTAAGCTTTTGGGAAGGCTGCAAATGCAAAGGCTTTCACTATAAAGTCAGAAAAGGTTTTTCCTCTTGTGAATAAAGTAATAAGCCAACTTGCCTTAAAATGAAAAATAAATAATTTCAAAATGGAATACTCATTCACTTAATGAGAATTTTACTATACTCCCACTAACAAAAAGATATTTTATTCTTTTTCAATGAGAACTTAAAAATAAAATATTTTCTATTTTTCATATAGCATTGATTATTATAAAAGAGTAATTTTAACCTATATTACTCTCTATTCTCTTATTTTCTATTAAGTTTATAATACATGTACTAAGGTTTAACACCTAAACCTTAGTAAGATTTGTCTACTAGTACAGTAAATCAATAAAACAGAATGTTTCATCAGGTTAGAACAAAAATATTTATAGATAGTTAGTAAAACAAAATATTTTCAATAATAGTGTGTTCAGAGATCTTTTAAACTTTCACCAGTTCAGGAATACCAAAGTTATTTGGCATTACAATTTATTGGTTGCATTTGTCTAAACTGCCTACATTTTCTCAAATAAGCTAACTTGTTTCAAATTATTTTCTCTATTTTTATATAGTATATATTTATCTTGATATATGTATGTCATTTATATATATTATTTTTCTTTTAACCATCTTGAGTGTGTATGCTTTTTGTTTTCGTTTTAGGGACTCTGCTTTAAGTAAGGAGGGGATAAATGAATAAACAAATATTTTCTTATAACATTTAAATACTAACTCCCTCACAGTATGATATTAAAGTTTAATATAGTTTTCAGATATATTTGCATGTTTTCTTATTCCCTGAAATTTCTTTTTTTCAAATATGTTTATTTTAAAAGAATTTATAAATATTAAATTTTTATTTCACTTAAAAACAAGATTATTTTTAAAAAATTTCCTCTTTAATGGTGCTACTGCTTGTGGGGTTTAATTTATTAAGAATGTCTGGCTGTAAATGTTTACCCAAAAGGATGCCATAAAATTTTATTTATTTATATATATAAGCATATTTTGAAGACTATTCTTTTTTTTCTATTGTAACATAGTAAACTCCCAAATAATTTTCATGACTACATTTAAAATTTATTTTTATATTTCTGATGCATGCACACTCAATTTCTCAGTTGTGTCTGACTCTTGTGACCCCATGAACTGTGGCCCATCAGGGTCCTCTGTCCATGAGATTTTTCAAGCCAAGAATATTGGTGTGGGTTGCCATTTCCTCTTCCAGGGGATCTTAATGCAGGATTCAAGCCTGTGTCTCCTGTGTTGGTATGTGGATCCTTTACCACTGAGCCAAATGGAAAGCCGTTATATTTTTGATAGCTATGAGTAATATCAACAGGTTCATTAAAAACAAACCAACTCTTCTGCTTGATAATCTAATTGTCATTGAAAATAACCACCTATAGAAAACAATACTATTGCTATTTCAAAACAATATTCTTTTTTCTCCTCAAGTTATATTCTCTATAATATCTACATATCTCTTTAGTAATCTTTTTTATTGTACAATTAATTTGTATTTATCTACATCTCCAGATATTTGTAACTATTCAAGAAATAACATTATGTTTTACAACTGAATATTAAGATGTTTATAAATAATACGAATATAATTGTACTGGTTCAAAACAAAATGGATATAATTGTGCTTCAAAAAACAAAGATCATAGCATCTGGTCCCATCACTTCACAGCAAATATATGGGGAAACAAAGGAAACAGTGAGAGACTTTATTGTTTTGGGTTCCAAAATCACTGCCAATGGTGACTGCAGCCATGAAATTAAAAGACACTTGCTCCTAGGAAGAAAAGCTATGACCAACCTAGATAGCATATTAAAAAGCAGAGACATTACTTTGCCAACAAAGGTCCATCCAGTCAAAGCTATGGTTTTGCCAGTAGTCATGCATGGATGTGAGATTTGGACTGTAAGAAAGCTGAGCACCAAAGAATTGATGCCTAAAGGAAATCAGTCCTGAATATTCATTGGAAGGACTGGGCTGAAGCTGAAACTCCAATATTTTGGCCACCTGATGCAAAAACCTGACTCATTGGAAAGTACTCTGATGCTGGGCAATATTGAGGGCAGGAGGAGAAGAGGACGATAGAGAATGAGATGGTTGGATGGCGTCACCCACTCAACAGACATGAGTTTGAGCAGGATCTAGGAAGTAGTGATGGACAGGGAGGCCTGGAGTGCTGCAATCTATGGAGGTCACAAAGATTCGGACATGTCTGAACGACTGAACTAAATTGTGCTGGCAGAGTTTTCTCAATGAAAATGAGTAAACACTTTCCGAATAAAGCACAAAGTCTTTGTTCTGCTCCTGCTAAGCAAGCAGGATTGTTATTAACCAATTAGCATCCGTTTATTTAATGTTTCATCTGTTGTCCAGAGGAAATTATCCACCAGCCATGTACATTTAAATATTAAGAGAGAGAAGTCACTTAGTCGTGTCTGACTCTTTGTACCCCATGGACTGTAGCCTACCAGGCTTCTCTGTCCATGGGATTTTCCAGGCAAGAGTACTGGAGTGGGTTGCCATTTCCTTCTCCAGGGGATCTTCCCGACCCAGGGATTGAACCCAGGTCTCCCGCATTGGAGGCAGACGCTTTACCCTCTGAGCCACCATGTATGTGTGAGAGTTGGACTAAAAATAAAGCTGAGCACAGTAGAATTGATGTTTTTGAACTGTGGTGTTGGAGAAGACTCTTGAGAGTCCCTTGGACTGCAAGGAGATCCAACCAGTCCATCCTAAAGGAGATCAGTCCTGGGTGTTCATTGGGAGGACTGATGTTGAGGCTGAAACTCCAATACTTTGGCCACCTGATGTGAAGCGCTGACTCATTGGAAAATACCTTGATGCTGGGAAAGATTGAGGGCAGGAGGAGAAGGGGATGACAGAAAATGAAATGGTTGGATGGCATCATAGACTCGATGAATATGGGTTTAGGTGGACTCTGGGAGTTGGTGATGGACAGGGAGGCTTGGCGTGCTGTGGTTCATGGGGTCGCAAAGAGTTGGACACGACTGAGCGACTGAACTGAACTGAACTGAACTGAAACTTATAGATTAGAACTGCAGGGCAGATATTGCAGTGAGCTGGGTAATGAGTGAGTATTCTGATATTTCACAATTTCAAAGGGTCTATTTGAGATTGCTATTAAGTCATAGATTAACCACAATCTCAAGGTATCCTTCCGAAGTCATTTATCTGTAGGTATAACAGTGTACCATGTTCTAGTATGAATAAAGATGAAGTACAGACTGTCCCTCCAGTAAACTTCATATTTATTTTATTACAAGGCTTATGCAACATTGCCCATTTTTAATCAATGCAATATTGTCTCCCTTTTAGGAGACTCTGATTAGCTTGAACTTCTTAAAACAATATCAGAGAAACAAAAAAGAAACCATTTATGTAAAATCTTTACAATAGCGGACTTTATTTTCACCACCAGAGATATCCACAACTGAGCATTGTTTCTGCTTTGGCTCAGCCTCTTCATTCTTTCTGGAGCTATTCCTCCATTCTTCCTCAGTAGCATACTGGACACCTACCAACCTGGGGGGCTCATATTCCAGTGTCATCTTTTTGCCTTTTCACACTGTTCATGGTATTCTGGAGGCAAGAATATTGGAGTGCTTTGCCATCCCTCAAAGGACATGAGGCATCCCTTGTAGCTCCACTGGTAAAGAATCTGCCTGCAATGCAGGAGACGCCAGCTCAGTTCCTGGGTTGGGAAGATCCCCTGGAGAAAGGCTAGGCTACCTACTCCAGTATTCTGGCCTGGAGAATTCCATGGACTGTATATCCATAGGGTCACAAAGAGTCAGACACTGCTAAATAAAGTTTGAGCAAACTCCAGGAGATAAGGAAGGACAAGCAGGCCTGGAGTGCTGCACTCCATGGGATCACAAAGAGTCAGACACGACTTAGTAGCTGAACAACAACAATGTAAAATCTGATAACTGTGATACAGGTATGTTGAATAGGTTATTTTTTCATTCATCATGGTAATAAAGCAACGAAAAGCATCAAACTTTAAAGTACACTTTAGCACAGAGATTTGCATAATTAATGCCAACTTTTCACAATAAGAAAATGAAAGGCTGTATTTAAGGACTGCCTTTGTTTAAGGATTTTCTTAGCTTGTCTCTTTTCCAATTAGCAATTCAAATAGATACAGTAATGTTTCAGTTTCTGAAGTGTAATGTATATGCCACATTGCTATTACTTGGATAGTAAATGAAGGTTTTCAGGAGCCTGTTAGTAATAACAAGATGTTATTTTCATCACCTTAAATGAAATGCATTCCAAGCAAGTCATTGTTGGTTCAAGGTTAACAGTCAGCTAATCAAGACTTGATGAAAGACAGTTCTGATATTTTAGTGAACCATGCAGTCTGTTTTAAAATATGTATTTGCCAACTAAGCCATTTTTGAAGCATGATCCTGTGTTATCTAACTGTCCTTTTGGTGATGAGATATTATGTTACAAGGTCTCTTTGTGTCACAAGGCTGATAAGGATGAATGTGAACACTGGCATACACCTAAACTATTTGACTTACAAATCAGCATTAGTCCATAAAATTTTCAGGGACAAAGGCCTTGGAGGATTGTGTGCAGGCTCAGTTGCTCAGTCATGTCCAATTCTTTGTGCCTGTGTACTGTACCCACCAGGCTCCCTCATGCATGGAATTTTCCAGGCAAGAATACTGAAGCAGGTTGCCATTTCCTACTCCAAGGGATCTTCCTGACCCAGGGATCAAACCCACACCTCCTGCATACCCTCTATTGGCAGGTGGATTCTTTACCACTGAGCCACCTGGGAAGCCCCCTTGGTGGATTACTAAGTGATGTTTATCATTTGAATTTCTCTTCTCAAGGGCTTAAACTTAGGAAACATTTGGTATTTAATAGGGAATTATGGCATAATTTTAAGGTAAAATTTACCTGTTAGTAAGAACAAAATCAGTCTCATATGAAACAAAAAGAAACATGAAACAAACAAACAAAAATAAGTAGCAGCTCAATTGTTTTGAAGAAATATATGACTCACTATATTTATATAAGCTGACGCTCAAATCATATTTCTGCTTCTCAGGGTGTTGATTACTATATAACACTTTACATAGAGTAATAATATAATTCCATTTCATTTCAGATAACTGGCATTTTTAATTTGCCATCACAACATCAAATGACCTATGTATTAGACTGTGAAGCTCGATCTACAGTTTGTCAAGGAGACATCATAAAAATGTTATTAATATAAACTAATGGATAGATAGTTGGAGAAAGTAGAAACTGTTTCTTTATAAGTGTGATATTCTGTAATAGGTAAAGAAAGTGAAAGTTATAATTGTTTGGTCTTGTCTGACTCTATGACCCCATGGACAGAGCTGACCAGGCTCCTATGTGTATGGGATTCTCCAGGCAAGAATACTGGAGTGGGTAGCCGTTCTCTTCTCAGTGGATCTTCCAACCCAGGGATCAAACCCAGGTTGCCTGAATTGCAGGCAGATTTTTTTTTACTGTCTGAGCCACCAGGGAAGCCCCTTTGTAATAGTTCAATCAAAAAACTAAACTAAATAAGGCCACTTGAACAATAATAGCAATCTGATGGAACACTAACAGTAGGAATATCGCTGTGATCTTCTCAAAATTTTCAAATGATGAACATTGAGACTTTTATTTTTTTAATTCATTGTGCTGAGCTCTTGAAGGACCCTTTGAGTCTAGAAACTTGTATCTATCAATTTGTCGTTTTTCCCCATGACATCTTTGATAATATTATCTTGATATCTTTATCCCCTCTTTTTCTGGGATTCTTATTGGTCAGTCAGCTGCTAGAGCTTCTGGATTAATTGTTTAATTTTCAAATCTTTTTCTCCTCAAATTTTCCAAGTTTATATATATTTTTTATTTTCTGAAGATTTTCTTGACTTTTCCTCTAATTATTTGTTTTATTTTAAAGAATATCATGTATTATACTTTTAATTTCCAAACGCTTTTTTATGATTGTTTGCTTTTCTCTATCATTTAAAAAGGAAATAAGAACTGTTCTTTGTTGATGAATACAAAATATATTCTCATGTGTCAGGATATTAATTTTTAAATATTTTTCCTTTTCCTTAATTGTCTCCTCCTGAGAGTTCTTTCTTTGGTTTCTTTGTTTTCTGGTATAACAGAATACCATAGACTACGAGTCTTATAAGCAACAGAATTTTTTCTTCCTCAGGCTGAAAGTACAAGATCAGGGCCCAGAGAGATTTGGTATTTGATGAAATCCTGCTTTCTGATTTATAAATAGTTATTCTCTTCTTGTGTCTTCATATGGCAGGAAGGATGAGGGAGCTCTCCAAGGTCTCTTTCACAAAGACACTAATCTCATTCATGAGAGCACTGCCCTCATGACATAATAATCACCTACCAAAAGCCCCACCTCCTAAGACCTTGCATTGGGGGTTAGAGTTCAAGATAGGAATACTGAAGGACACAGACATTCACTCTGTAGCATCTGTGAGCTCTCCTGTGAGTGGGGATATGACCGTTTGTTTGAATTACCCACTATGGGGCCATTTATCTTTGCAGAGAGAATCTATCAGTTGTTTCTGGCAAAATTATACACCTGGCTGTACATCCTTGGAGATGATTACATATAGTTTTGTTCATTATGTAGATGTAAAACAAACATGCAAACAAGAGAAAAATAGGCCTTTTGTTAGCAAGGCTCCTGTCCTCCAATTTCCACTGTGCCTGGTATACTTAAGGTAATGTGTTTTGGTTCCATTTCTCCATTTAAAACTTTTAGTTTCTTGCCAGAATGGTCTCCAAATAAGGAGAAGACCTTATTTGTTCTGTATACAAATTTTAAATATTATTTCTGTGTTCCATTATTCACCTTTACTATCTGTAGCACTAAATATCTCAAGTTTTAATATCCTCCCTAACTTTTGCTAGATGAATTGGCTATTGTATTCTCGGCATCTCCCTTTGGAGGCACTTGCCATTTTGCTTTCTTAACTTTACTACCTCCATTTCCATGAAATTCTTTTTTTTTTTACCTTGTTATTCCTTCTCCCATTTCTTGGTCTTTTGATTTTTATCTTTTTAATGTTTTCACTCATAATTTTAATGAAATCTTGGAATGGAGCAAAGAAAATGAATGTAATTAATGTGTCATAATAAATTGGAAGTTCTGTAAGGAATTTAGAAACCCTAGAAGAGCTCCCTGTAGCATTGTTTTTCATCAATAGTTTTATTAAAGCAAAACCAAAAAATATGTACCCTTTAACTTCAGCTCATTCTTTTGGAGAAATCTTCACTCATAAGGAACAACATTAGATGACTTTTGGAAATCAGTGATTGCTTATTGAGAACTGTATTTGTTTAGTAGCTCAGTGATGTCCAACTCATTGCAATACTTAGTACTATAGCCAACCAGGCTCTTCTGTCCATGGGATTTTTCAAGCAAGAATACTGGAATGGGTTGCCATTTCCTCCTCTAGGGGATCTTCTTGACCCAGGGCTCAAACCTGCAACTCTTGTATCGCAGAAGGATTCTTTACCCGCTGAGCCATAGAGGGCTTTTAGAGCTTATCACTTTGTCTTCTACACATGGAAAGAAGAAGGGCCAGAAGCACCTGTATTAAGAAATGGTAGTTTCTACCTTTCTATGACTTTCTTCATAGTTTAAAATGTTTTAACATTGGAAATAGTTACTCAGAGTTATTTTTTGATTTAAGTATTGGAGTTTTATGGAAAATAATACACCCAATATAAACTGTTTAAGGATGGAGGCCTGGCTGGCAATGGTACTGCCAATGTTAGTGTTATGATCTCAAAAAATATTTATTATGCTCATTGTTTTCATAAATTATAGATTTATAAGAATTAATAAAGTGGAAGAAGAGATTTTACAACTATATGACTTTTGGCAGAAGGAATCTACATAGTAACACAGCAAATTTACCTAACTTTGAAAAAAGTGACGAATAAGGAATTACATTTTTGTGTGCCTGGTGACTCAAAGACTATTTCCTTAACACAAGGATGAATGTAACTGAAATTAGCATGGCTCATCATTAAATATATATATATATTTTCTTTGTAGCCAGAAATAAAAAGTCTTCAAGAGTTCTTATCATTTTTTTCAGTTCAGAGATTCCTTTGAAAAAACTGATAAAAGCTATAGACTCATTGCTCAGAAAAAGTGCACATACATGTATATTCAGTCATGATTTTTATTCAATATTGGGGGATTTGTAATCCCTCTGAAGTGCAGATTCATAGTCAAAAATCTCTGGCTGAATGTCTTTTCTTAAATCCCAGTGTTATTTTACTAGTATTACAACTCTAAGGCAAATTTAAGTGGTTAATGTCTGTACTCAGACTGCCCAAGAGACTATTCTAAAGCAATGGTGTTTCAACAATGACAGTGTATTACAAGTGCCAGAGTTTTGTGTATCTTACCTTGTTGAATCTAGCAACAATCTATAAAACAGGTTTTGGAATTCTCTTAATTTTTCTATGATCCAGTAGATGTTGGCAATTTGATCTCATTGCTCTAGTTCCTGGCATAAAGTAGGGGACCGTAAATATTTTGTGAATAAACCAAATTTCTCAGCTACATTGGTGGACACTCCAAATCTGATGTCTTAGCTACATCTGAAAAGTCTACAAGATTTTGCTGAAAGCAAATTATTGCTTAGTTTATCTTCAAATACTTTATGTTACTGGATGGATTCCCAGGAAGGATACTTAGAGATGGAATTTAGTGTGCAACATGATCTTAGGAAGTACTCTTGAGATTAATGACTATGGTCAAGTGGGGAGGAGAAAGCAGGATTGGACAGAGAGAGAAATGAAGCTCTGATTCAGGCTTGATAACAGCCTTGTCTGGCCTCCTTTAATAGTGCTGCAGTTAAAATTAACCATCAAGGTTGCCCCAAGTGGGCATGCAGCAGTCAATAGAGGTGGATAGCCCTGGGGAGGGGGATAGAGTGAAATGGCTTTGTGAAGCTGAAAAATCTTTGAAAGATTATTTGCCAGAAGGTAGTCTGCCAGTGGCACTCTCAGATGCTGGGACAATATGTCCTTTCTTGAGGGGGATTCTGGGTAATGGTCCTTTACATCAGCTTCTATCAATAAATTAGCCTGTTTCTGGGAAACAACTACATAACCAGGAGTGTTAACTGTCAAATTATCTTTTTATGACGTAAGACATGACTGATACAACATGCGTAACTAACTCTGTATGTGATGGGGGAAGTTTAGTATACTTTGGAAAATACAATATAGAATAATATAAAATGCTATATTTTGTGCTTCAGAGAACAAACTTAGTATATACTATTACTTTTGAGATTTGTGTAAAAGATAAGATTCAAACTCATTCTTTTGATATGGATTTGGTTTGGACAGGTTTAAGGAACAGTGAATTAATTGCATTTTTCATGTCCTTCGGTAAAACAGGTTTGTCTTGTATCATCAACATGATGTAATACAAAAACCTGGCATGTTTAAAGTTGCATCAAAAATATCTAGAAACATAGTTAATTGGGTGAAGTGACAAGAGATAAAGCCGGAAAGATAAGCCAGGTACCTGTGGCGGATTCATGTTGATGTATGGCAAAACCAATAAATATTGTAAAGTAATTAACCTCCAATTAAAATAAATAAATTTATATTAAAAAGGAAAAACAATGAAAAGGAACCTTATATGTTCAATGAATTCTCCCTTCCCTATCCTACCCCAGCTCCCTTTGGCAGATAACTGGATGTTCACAATGTATACTTTGAAAATTTCAATAGTAATTTTTCATGTAATTCTAATCAAAATCAAATAACTTATTTGAATAATTAAATAATAATGCTCCACATACCCCAAGGGTTGCAGTTATGTACAGGAAGAATCAGTATCAGTGTTTATCTACTGAATAACCTCTAGAAAATTCTGTAATTGTAACATTTTGGTTGCTAATACCATGATAACAGACCCCATGAGTGATTTTTATAGGGAAAGTGTAGTCAATTACTCTGTTTCAGTATTTTAAGATCGTGTTTGGTGAAAATAATTAGATTATTTAAGATTATCATCATTATTGTAGAGAAAGTTCCAAAAAGTGCTTGAGTTGCTTGTCCTCCTTCCCCAAGACAAGACAGCAAGTTTTCACTTTAAATGAGTAACCTCTCCTTATAGACATTTTTAGTGTAAATTACTTGGAAATATGTTTATCTTTAGCATAAGAACTCTTCCTCATTCTGAGTAAACTATTTTTCTACTGAAATTTCTTTTCTAGAAACAGAATATATATGTGTATTCAAAAATGGATAGCATTATTACTCCCCATAATTGTAACTCAATAATTTGAAACTATGTCTACTGGCCAATTTATTATTTTTTACAATGATAATTCAGAAATGAATGCTAACCACTGTCATCACAAATTGATCAGATGTTCTGTCCTGATGACTGAACTTAGATAACTTTAATAGGGCTAAATTTAAAACAGATATTTGGAACATAACTATCCAATAGTAATCAGCTTCATGATGGGTATTTCACTTAGTGATCAATTTGGAATTTAGTTTGGACCGTAGATTTTAAAAATTTTGACTGACATAATTAAAACTCTACCTAGTCATTTTCATATATGTTAATAGCTTCAAACCAAATTGATATATTCTGTACTATTAATACCTAATTAGACTGCTGCTCCTCGTGCTTAAAATTTGGATCTGAGGGAACATATTTTCAAGTAGAAGTAAGCAGTTCTCCTGGGTTTCCTTACCCTACTGCTCTCCACTGGGTGCCCTTTCCCAATAAAATCTCCCAATAAAATCTCTTGTCAGCACACATGTCTCCTCGGACAATTCATTTCTGAGTGTTAGACAAGAGCCCAGTTTCGGGCCCTGAAAGGGGTCCACCTTCCTGCAACAAATTGCGACTCTGGAGGGGACTCTTCTTCACTGAGACTGACATCCTGACCACTCGGGGTACTCAGGGGTCAGCTTGCCTGCCAATGGGTCAGAGCCAGCGGCCACAACTGGGACCCTTTTGTCCTGGTTTCCTCCTGATGTGGACAACTGGCCAGAGTGCCCCGACCGGTAAGGAACGAGAGACTTTATTGACCTCTCTCCCCTTCCCTCTCTCTTTCCTCTCCTTAACCCTTCCTATCGTTCTGTTTTTCTAGTCCCCTGGTCCTAGACACAGGAATCTGGTTGAAGGGCCCTCAGCCTGAGCTGAGGATTGGAGACTGATCACCTCCTCTTGGCAGAGAACTCGAATTCTGGTTCTGGTCTGGTCTGATTTCTGGTAGGGCCGAGTTCCAGTCCTCCCTTCTCTGGAGGCCCAGGGAAAAGTCCCATAATGCCTGGGTATCTGTAGGTGGCAGGAGACGTCTGTAAGGCCACCCCTTTCACCCCCACTCTCCCGCCCCCTCCCTATTCTTTCAACCTGGCTTCCTTTCCTCCCTTGAAATCTTTGATGTTAGTACTTGGATCTGAAGTTCTGTGTCTCTATAGGAGGTTTTGCTTGCCTGGTGGTGCAGAAGTTAAAGCGTCTGCCTGCAATGCGGGAGACCTGGGCTCGATCCCTGGGTAAGGAAGATCCCCTGGAGAAGGAAATGGCAACCCACTCCAGTATTATTGCCTGGAGAATCCCATGGACGGAGGAGCTTGGTGGGCTACAGTCCGTGGGTCACAAAGAGTCAGACACGACTGAGCAACTTCACTTTCACTTTCAAGCAGTATGAATAGGAAAGAATATACAAATAGTTAAGTCATAAAAGGCACTCAGAAGGGCTACCTATTTTTTTCACATGAGATCTAAGTTGATTTTAAAAAATACGGGGCATTCACTTTTAAGTCCTAGAAATGTTAGCTAGATTTATGTTTTTAGACTTGCTGTCTTCCTTATATTTTTTTCAAACTGAACCCAGAAAATTTTCTTCAGACTGACACATTTTTTGGATCTGGGTATAGCATTTTAATTAAAAAGTACACCTAAATAAATAAATCAAGAAGAGGTCACTTCCACAGAACATATAGAACTTTCATCTTATTTGGAAAATTTTCAGATCATTATATTCTGAGACTGTACAACAGCTTATTTAGTTTTTCCTTATTGCTAGAGGGTGATTTCCAGACTTTTGCTTTTACAAACAATGCCACAGTGAAGAACCTATGTTATATCTGTAACGCATCTCTGCAGGATGAACCTCCAAGAGTACAATTCCCAGTTCAAAAGGTAAATACATCTGTAATTTTGTAGTTGAAATCAAATTATCATCCATTCAGGATGTTCTATTTGGCATTACCACCGGCAGTGTTTGCCAACATTTCTTGGCCCCAATTCTATGTGTCTCATGGCCTATGTAATAAAGGACAGGGTTTTATTAAATCTTTGAATGTTTTTCCAAATTAAAAAATAGCAAATGATATTCCACTATGCTTTTTACTTTGTATAAAGCAGCAAAAGTTTATCTTCTCACAGTTTTTGGATCTGGAAGTCCAAAAATCAAGGTATTGGCAATCACCATAATCCCTTGGAAGTGTCTAGGGGTGGATCTTTCCTTCTCCCAGCCTCTACAGCCCCAGGCCTTCCTTGGCTTGTAGATGGATCACTCTAGTCCTTGTCTTCACATGGCTTTCTTCCTATGTTTCTGGTCTCCATATGACTGTCTTTGTACAAAGACACCAGTCATGTTGGATTAGAATCCCACCCTACTCTATGACCTCATTTTAACTAATTATATCTGTAACAACTCTATTTTAAAAGATCACACTCTAAGAACTAAGTTTAGGAATTTGGTATATCTTTGGGGGGAGTGTTGAGGCAGGTGAGACTTAATTCACCTCCAGACAGCACTCTATAAGTATCATCTGAATAGATAAAAAGATGAATCTTGAACTGATTATTTTCATCAATAGAATGGGACTGACTATAGTATATTCCACGTAAGAGATGAAAAACTAAAGCCAGGAGAAATATCTGTACATCCTTAAGTTTTGCTATGATTTTGAATTAATAGAGATCCTTTACTAGCAATTAAAAAGAAACTAAAATAGACTCAAACACAATTCTCTTGGTATTATGTATTATCTGAGGAACATATATGGATTCTCCAGGAACCAATGTGAGCAGAAATTAAAAGGAATATTCTGGAGGGAGTAGTAAAGGATTTCTCATTATAAAATATGGTGATAACCAGAAAAAATGCTGTCTAGGACAGTATCTAATATTTTTTAATACTTTCAGTTTACTTCTAACCTGCATTTCTCTTATTGTGAATGAGAGAGTGCAATTCTGTATTTCCTTGTCAATTTGTTATCTTTCTATAAATGATTTTTGTTTTTTCTTAAATTCATTTGGTTGCCTTTTGCTTCTTAATTTCTAAAAGCCCTTCATACATTAGAAAGATTAGCTCCTATTATAAGTGTTGCAAATATTTTTCCTCTTTGCTATTTGGCTTTTTAAAATCTTTATGATATAACATACCCAGTTATTTTTTAAATGCTAGTTTGTTAATATATCATTTTTGTCTACTGAATGCTGTGTGTTGGTTAGAAATGAATTCCCCACTTTTAATTTTTTATAGGTTTACTGCTTGCAAAAGTTTCACTCATGAAACTTTACTTTATCACATTTAAAGGGGTTAAGAGATGTAAGAAGCAAGGTGGGAAAATTAGAAGCATATTTTGATGTAAATTCTTGAACTTTGACTAAATATGACAAAAATACTACAGAAAAGTATTTGATGCTTAAAATTATAGTCCCAACCCAAGTAAACTGACAACTTTAATTATTTCACCAAGGATAACTTTTCATTGACATAGAAGCTGAGAATTGACTTCAATAATTTTCTCTTTATTTTGAAATTATTTTGCTATAGTAATATTTATAGACACAAATATTTATATTTGTTAAGCATTTAAGGATAGAATCTGAGCCTGAATAATGACAGTTAGGCACTTGCTTTTGCTTTATTTGGTACTAATGTACTAAATATTTTCCTGAAAACGTATTTCTTCAATGTTTTATTCCTCAGTTGCTCATGTTATTATATTATTGTTCATGTTATTATATTATTCAAGCTCTTTGTGAATAATTATAAATTGCATTGAAAAATCTTAAAAATCACATTGAAGTTAATTGATTATTAATATAATGATTAAATAATTAAACACATTAAATACTTAAATAGTCTGATTTTTTAAAATATAAATACTCACAAGCAATTTTCCTTGTTTTACTTCCAACTGTGAATAAAGTAATGTTGATTTAGTTTGTTAATAAATTAATTTTATTTAATTATGAAAGTTTTTACATATAGCCTTTAAAATAACACATTTTCATGAAATTGAATGTCTTTTCACACCTAAAGCAGCCCTTTATATTTTTTTCTATTTCATAAGAAAGTTTATAGCCTTGACTTATTATAAAATCATTATAATTTTTAGAGATACATTTTAATAATGTGAAATATAATGGTGAAAGAATTTAATTTCATTTAGTTAAAAAAAAGCTCTAAGTACCACAGATAATTAAAGTACAGTCAAAATAGGAAAAAAACACAAATGGATCTATGTATATATGTTAGGAGAAAGAGAATGAAATACATGGATTTAATTTTATGTTCTATCACACACATATATAAAATATACATACATGTATATATGTTATTTATCATTATATATATTAACATCAGGATATACATATCTGCATTTTTCTTTAAGAACACTTAACCATGAAATATACTTTTATATTTCTTATGTACATATATTATGTAATTTTAATCTTTATATTTCAAACTCCTGAGCAGAAGTTTAAAATTCAGTAATACAGAAAAATAGTCTAGTGCTCAAAATAAATTTTATCTGTAATTTTAATCAAAATATATCACACCCTTTCCAGGGATCTAGAAAGAAATGCTGCATAAAAGGTACTCTGCAGAGACTTACACGTTTGGATTGATAAATATTAAAAGGATTAGTCCTAGCATTTATAGTATAATTATTCTAATAGCCATATTAGTACTCCACTCTAATGTCCTTGATGAACATTTTACCTTTAAATGTACAAATGATCATTTACTCAATGAATTGTTCATCTTTAGCGTCAAATATATGTGTTCCTAGGAATTACAAATACAACAGCACCAAATGCTAATCGATGATATAAATATATTTGAAAATTACTGGCTTAAATGAAACCTGTTGTTGATTTAACAAAATCAAAGAGATACTTCCTTTTTAGGTACACCTGAATAAACTATGCAAAGCTCTGTGTGCTGAAAACATATCAGTTTGTAATTGGATCTTCCTTGAGTCTGTTCAGACATGCACAATAGGCATGGCTTTTGCTCTTACAATTACTTTAAAATTAATGAGGAAAGGAAAATATCTAGTGTAATATCTTTCTTTTCATAATACTTTTTTTACTCTTTTCAAGAAAACGCATAGCCAAATGAAAAGCAGTTCAAATTGCCTTTTAAATTATTTGATTTCCACTATTAAAGAAAACCTAAGGGAGAAAATCAAAAGAATAATTTATTTCCAGTGAACATTTTTAGAATTCAGAAACAAATAGAAAATATTGTTAATTAATATATTTGACAAAAATTACCTCTGTGACCCTTCTCTTATCTCTCTGCCCATCAATTACATTGTTTATATTAACATATACTTACAGAAATATGTTTTCAGCTTTATTTTTCTTGCATTTTTAACGTTAAAAGAGAATATACTTCTACAGATATTCATTTCTTATAATCACTATATTCTAACTTTTTATGATGGATACATTGTTGAATAGAGTTTATTTTTATTTTATTATATAAAATATAACTATTAAGAAAGTGAAATTTGATCAGTTGTGTCCAACTCTTTGCAATGCCATGGACTGTAGCCTGTCAGGTTCCTCTGTCCATAGAATTCTGCAGGCAAGAATGCTGAAGTGGGTAGCCATTCCCTTCTCCAGGGCATATTCCCAACCTGGGGACTGAATCCAGATCTCTCGCATTGCAGGCAGATTCTTTACCATCTGAGTCACCAGGGAAGCCCTATTAAAAATATAGAAACATTGTAAAGTAAAATAAAAATAAATAAATAAATTTTTAAATAAAAAATAAAAATATAGAAACATAATTTCTCCAAAGTATAATTTACTGTACTCTCCTCTCAAAATCTTGGGAATATAAACAATTCCTAAATTATATTTTAATAAGCACTTATGATTTTTTTAATGTGTTTGGCGCTGGCTTCTATTTAACAGAGTTGTTTTAAAATTTAAGAAAAAGTATTGAAATTTGTTCCTCTCCATCATTCCACCATCCAATGGTACTATCTGAAAATAGAATGCTTGTCACAATGTAAGGACTGATAACAATGTGGATTATTTTGTGTGTGTGTGTGTGTGTTTTATCTAAGTTAACACTGAAAACATGAAAATTTATGAAATGAAACTGTTTATGCAATTCATTCATATTTTTAGACTAACACTTGAGTATGTTGTAAGTGCTAAGTAAATCTTTGTTGGTCAGATGTTTGTCATTAGTGACTCAGACAGTAAAGAATCTGCCTGCAATGCAGGAGACCCAGGTACTATCCCTGGGTCAGGAAAATGCCCTGGAGAAGGGAATGGCTACCCACTCCAGTATTCTTGCCTGGAGAATTCCATGGACAGAGGAGACTGGTGGGCTAGAGTCCATAGGGTCACAAAAAGTCAACACCACTGATCAACTAACACTTTCACTTTTTGAGAAGTACATTCTACTGTTAAATCTTATAGCTCATAACCAGAATATCTATTCATGTTCAAAGCCATCTAAAGTTATCTGATAACTACTAAATGAAGCAATTAAATCTTTCCATCACATTTTCAAAGAAAATATATTAGATGTGCAAAAAAGCTTTAATGCTAAAAAGCACCATAATTCTGTTACTGACATTGCAAATATCTTCAAGTGTGTTGCCTCTTTAATCACACTTAGCATTTAATTGCATAGTTTACACTTAAAAATCACTGAAATTGGTTTAGAAGAACTTTATAAAACTTGATTTCTCTAAATTATGATTTTAAAAATTGAAATAAATATCAGGTTATGATGTTCCACTATAAGTTTTAACACATCTGTAAATTTTAATTTATATCAATTTCAATTAAAATACCTAAAAATGAAGAATTTATTTTGAATGGGTTTTGCATATCATTTGAGGATTTGATGAATAATTACTCTGAATATATGAATTCCTTTACTTTTAATCTAAGTAACCTATGTATGTATTGTCATAAATAATAATTTTCTGGTTCCTCTGGTGCAACACGCTGAAGAAATTTCTTGAAAGTTGAAGTGCCACAGAGAAATTTTTAATATCCAAAATTTTCATAATCATGACTTGTGACTTTAAATTTTGATTTGTTAGCTCTCAAAGTAGTCTTCTAGGACCATTCCATCTTAGTTCAGTGTGGTTCTTAGAAGAAGGACTAATCGTAGAATTTTAAATATTTAGATGATATTTACATAGGGCTTTCAGAAATTCTGAAATATATAATAATGAAAAGGATCAATAGAAGAAAAGATTAGTAGAATAGCCTCAGAGTTTGGTATATCCCTACACAGGGATTTGTAGTTTGTTCACTTCATGGGAAATAGATGGGGAAACAGTGGAAACAGTGTCAGACTTTATTTTGAGGGACTCCAAAATCACTGCAGATGGTGACTGCAGCCATGAAATGAAAAGACGCTTACTCCTTGGAAGAAAAGTTATGACCAACTTCGATAGCATATTGAAAAGCAGAGACATTACTTTGCCAACAAAGGCCCATCTAGTCAAGGCTATGGTTTTTCCTGTGGTCATGTATGAATGTAAGAGTTGGACTGTGAAGAAAGCTGAGTACCGAAGAATTGATGCTTTTGAACTGTGGTGTTGGAGAAGACTCTTGAGAGTCCCTTGGACTGCAAGGAGATCCAACCAGTCCATTCTGAAGGAGATCAGCCCTGGGATTTCTTTGGAAGGAATGATACTGAAGCTGAAACTCCAGTACTTTGGCCACCTCATGCAAAGAGTTGACTCATTGGAAAAGATTCTGATGCTGTGAGGGATTGGGGGCAGGGGAGAAGGGGACGACAGAGGATGAGATGGCTGGATGGCATCACGGACTCGATGGACGTGAGTCTGAGTGAACTCTGGGAGTTGGTGATGGACAGGGAGGCCTGGTGTGCTGCAATTCATGGGCTCACAAAGGTTGGACATGACTGAGCGACTGAGCTGAGCTAACTGATATATATTTGTAGTTTGTTATATCCCTGTATTTATATATACCATTAGATCCCCTAGGGATCTAATAAATAAATATCAGGTTATAATGTTCTACTACAAGTTTTAAGGTATGTGAATTTTAATTTATACCAATTTCATTTAAAACACCTAAAATGAAGAATTTATTTTTAAATGGGCTTTGCATACCATTTTATACCATTTATATCCCCTTATGGCAAAAATGAAGAGGAACTATAAATCCTCTTGATGAAAGTGAAAGAGGAGAGTGAAAAAGTTGGCTTAAAGCTCAACATTCAGAAAACTAAGATCATGGCATCCAGTCCCATCACTTCATGGGAAATAAATGGGGAAACAGTGTAAACAGTGTCAGACTTTATTTTGGGGGCTCCAAAGTCACTGCAGATGGTGACTGCAGCCATGAAATGAAAAGACGCTTACTCCTTGGAAGGAAAGTTATGACCAACCTAGGGAGCATATTGAAAAGCAGAGACATTACTTTGCCGACTAAGGTCCGTCTAGTCAAGGCTATGGTTTTTCCAGTAGTCAGGTATGGATGTGAGAGTTGGACTGTGAAGAAGGCTGAGCGCTTAAGAATTGATGCTTTTGAACTGTGGTGTTGGAGAAGACTCTTGAGAGTCCCTTGGACTGCAAGGAGATCCAACCAGTCCATTCTGAAGGAGATCAGCCCTGGGATTTCTTTGGAAGGAATGATGCTAAAGCCGAAACTCCAGTACTTTGGCCACCTCTTGCAAAGAGTTGACTCATTAGAAAAGACTTTGATGCTAGGAGGGGTTGGGGGCAAGAGGAAGGGGATGACTGAGGATGAGATGGCTGGATGGTATCACTGACTCGATGGACGTGAGTCTGAGTGAACTCCGGGATTTGGTGATGGACAGGGAGTCCTGGCGTGCTGCAATTCATGGGGTCGCAAAGAGTCTGACACAACTGAGCGACTGAACTGAACTGAACTGATCTGTTACCATTTATATATACAGTATATGCGTGTGTGTGTGTGTGTGTGTGTGTGTGTGTGTGTGTGTGTGTGTATCTCCTATGTAGATATATAACAAACTCTGTGGCTATTCTACTAATCTTTTCTTCTATTGATCCTTTTCATTATTATGGATTCCACAATTTCTGAAAGCTCTGTGCAAATATTATCTACGTTTTCAGGTTCTGATGACCATAACATTAGTCCTTCTTCTAAGAACCAGATTCAACTGAAATGGAATGGTTGAGCTTACATGGTGGTTCAGATGGTAAAGAAACCTCCTGCATTGTGGGACACCTGGGTTCGATCCTTGGGTTGGGAAGATCCCCAGAGAAGGAAATGGCTACCCACTCCAGTATTCTGTCTTGGAGAATTCCTTGAACTGTACATCTATACACATTATATATATTGCAAAGAGTCAGATGTGACTGAGAGACTTTCACTTCACTTCACTTACATAGAGGGTAGGAAAACAACATAGCAACAATTAATAGAGACTACAAACAAAAGTCATTGCATCTAACCTCAAAGAGCTGTCCCCATATATATCTATAAAAAATGATACATTATTAGATATTCCATTGACAACTGAATATTGTAAATTTTTTTGTCCTTTTCAGAGCTGTTTTGTAGAAAGTCAATGAGTAATTGTTATGCCTGTATTAGGCAGAGAAAATGTGTGACCATGGCAATGTGCCAGACTGAATAATATTATCATGATATCTGGTGGGAAAAAATGGTGCCATGGGATTAAGTAGATTATGAGGAAAATATGAGTTGGAGAAATGATAAGAAGAAATAGAGCTGCTGAGAAGCAAAATTCTATTCATATTGGATACAAATTCTTTCCCACTTCAAGGAAGGAGAACTGAAAGTCTCTCTCTCCAGAAAGAAGGGGGAAAGGTTTTTGGTTTTTTGTTCTTGTTTCTTTTATCTTGACTTGTGGAGGTGGTTTAGTCACTAAGTCATGTCTGACTCTTGTGACCCCATGGACTGTAGCTAGCCAGGCTCCTCTGCCCATGGGATTCTCCACGTAAGAATACTGGAGTGGGTTGCCATTTCCTTCTCCAAGATCAGGCTTTTATCATGCACAGAATAAATTTCTCAATATTATCTGTTACTTATTGAAAGTTTGGGATTTTTAAGCATGAAGTGGGAAATCCTAGCCTGAATCACAAAAGACGAAACCTGAAGACCCTTTTTAAAAAGTGTTTGCCAAACTAGGCATTTATCTCAGATTTTTAAGGATGCACTGTGCTAGAATCTCATTACCTTATTTGTGGATAGCAGCTTCCTCATCTCTCGGCCTTTAGACACTTACCCTATGATTTATTCTGGGGATAGTGCTGCCATATTACATGAATTTCTTCATCAAAGATTTTTGAGAGAATAAAATCCAAATGTCAGCTTGGCATTTAAGCAGGAGTTTACAAGCCTTAGTACTGGCCTCCCTTTCCAGTCTTATTCTTTACTGTGTTTTGTCATGTGCCAGATGCGCCCTATATAGGTTGATCTATTTGTATTCCCCATGCATGTAACATTTTCCCACTTCCTTCATTCTAGGAAGAAAGCAATGTTATGTTGGCTAACTGATAGGTGCCAGACTCTGTGGTAGACCCTTTCCCATATATTATGTGAAACTGCTGTTATACAAGATGAGCATTATTTAATCCTCAGCTTTCTACAGTCAAGGAACCTGAGGTTTGGACTTGCTTCTGATGATGTTACTAAGAAAAGACAGAACAGACTCTGGAAAGAAGTTTTGCCTGAATCAGTGTTTACCCCTCTTTTTTGTCACACCACCAACCCATGTTATTTATTCTTTTATAACAGGTTCTTCCCACACATTAGTATCCACACTCAGGTTTTTATTCTCAATAGAGCTTCTATTTTTTTCCTTCAATTCATTTAGAAGATAATCTCTGTCTTCAATAGATTATTATAGGAGTTTTAGATCTTAAATATTTATAATTGTTATTAATGTTCACAACCTATTTTTACTAAAATTTAAAGACTTCTACTAGGATACTCTCTGTTTATAAGTTGAATATATATCTCTTTAAATTTTGTATCCTAGTGAAGCATATATAATAACCTTTAGTCAATAAGGAGCATAAGTTTTTGAATGAAAGAATGGTTAGCTATTTCCTATGAATACTCCTAAAACTCTGTACAATTATTATTACAGCAATATTTAAACAAAATAACCATCATAGTGCTGTGCATTACTGTTTGAGTTTTCTGATGATGAATATAATGGCCATAAATTGACCTTTCCTAGGAAAGTCATTACAGAGATCTCAGTTACCATTCTATTTCTAAAATATTGGTTAATTTTCAGTGGCTGGTGTCAAATGCCAGGTCAGGATTGGATGCCTTCTTGCAGAGATTTTTATGAGGTACTGTTTTTTCTATTGTCACTTTCTCACTCTTGCACAGTGTGTGTCTAACCACAAAATCACACGTTCCTGTGACTCAGGGCCTCCTGAAGCAAAGACATTAGCAGTGGGGGTCTTTTATGACACCATATATGTTCTTTCAGGGTTTATTTAACTCCTTTTACATCAGTAGGTGGTAATATTATTTACTGCTACTATATTAAAAACATAGAAGCATCAATAACATTAATGCAGATTTTTACTAGTGATTGCCTCTAACTGAATGCCCTTGACATCAAGATTGGTGTAGAATATTAAAATAACATTGACATGAATATTTAATATAAGAACTAGCATATAAATCATGGTTTCAAAATTTAATATATCTGATGGTAATAATTAAGTTCATTATAAAAGTAGAGAAGATAAGAAATGATAGGACAAATGATTTCTATATATGAATTATCTTATATGAATGAGAGTCGTAACTGAAAAATGGAGATTTAATTAAAGTCACTCAGTATCTTGAATGAATCGTAAAGAACACAATTCAGCCTGCTTTACCAGAGGTACATTTGAGATATTTTATTAGTTATTAAGGGAGGGTTTTCCTAATTTTATTCAATTGTTGTTACATGCCTTTAATATAATTGGTGTCAATTAAGATTATTCCTGAAAATTAGAAACACAAGACGTGTCATCCTTTATGAATGTGCAGTGTCTAGAAAAACAATTCATTCCCCAGATTATACAAAATCATGATTCTAACAATTAAATAAGAGCTGTTAACCAAAATTACTAGATTCTGATCAATTTTAAGTCAAATTTAATTTTAAAATGTTTAAATAGAACATCCTAGAATCGATTTCTGTGCAGAACTGAGAATAAAGATATGAGTTAGTCCCTTCCGGAAAAAGTTATTCAACATTTTATTATCGAAGGACTAATTTTAAGTAGTTGAGAGTAAACTGTTTCCAGTTTATTTATAATAGTACTTGTTAGAATGTCACTCCATAAAGATCCCATTAGTAGGTTGATCTTATCAGTGATAGTTCCGGTTAGAATACTAAGATAATGACCAGAGAATCAGCTAAGTCTACCTGGATACCTAACTGATATTGACAACTCCTGAGGGGATATCATTGTAGAGACAGTCTTGACTGCAGATATAGTGGAAACTGGATTCAAATCCCAGTTTGACTACTTAGTAACTTTTGGAGATTGTCAAATTGCTTATCTTTTTCAAGCTAATCTCCTTATCAATTATAGAATAATTGAACAACCTGTTGGACAAGATTGTTCTGAGAACTAAATGTGTGCACATGGAAAATTAATAGCATTGTGCTAGGTACAATTTGACATCAAGCAGCAGTTGTTAGTATGATCTGATGAAATTATTGAATAGGTTGACTTTAGACAGACTGTTAACTAAAAACTAGAAAGCCATAGGGGAAATAAATACTGGACTTACCCAAAAGGTAAGATCAAATAACCTTATAGAAATTAATTTTCATTTCTAGAGAGAAAAATAAAAGCAATGGACACTATTTGAAAGCTAATAATTATTCTTTCCTCCCTAGTTGTAGAATCTATAGCCTTGGATGATTTATTCTAGTCCTAGGAAGTTGATGTTTTCATTCTTCGTAGCAGATTGCAGTGTCCACTCAGAAGATACGTTTTGGACCTCACTGAGCTTGTTCTTCCATGCTGCTGCTGCTGCTAAGTCACTTCAGTCGTGAAGTGACTCTCAGTCCTGAAATGTTAATTGCAGACGCCTTTGTACTTCTCTTTCTGTAACTTTGAAGTGAAGTGAAGTGAAGTCGCTCAGTCGTGTCCGACTCTTTGTGACCCCATGGACTGTAGCCTACCAGGCTCCTCCCTCCATGGGGTTCTACAGGCAAGATTACTGGAGTGGGATGCCATTTCCTTCTCCAGGGGATCTTCCTGACCCAGGGATCGAACCCAGGTCTCCAGCATTCCAGGCAGATGCTTTAACCTCTGAGCCACCAGGGAATCCCCTGTAACTTTACTAAGATTAATCAATAAGGGATTAAGTGTCTCTGTTCTGACTATAAAGTTCACCAGGACATCTTAGTCTTTATCATCTACTTTAACCCCAATTTCTATTTACTGTTATTACTGTAATGGTGGTTACTATTTGTTATAGAACAAATTTGTGTTGCCCTTGAAGTTTTCTTGCAACTCTATAACTACTTTTGGTTTTTTCCTAACACTTCATGATTACTTTATGTTGAAAGTAGGAAGACATGTTTCTAGCTCTCCATGGGCTTAAGTGGAAAAACAATAGCTTCTAAAGTGTTGACAGGAAAATCATTTTTTTGGTCAGTTTATCTGCCTCTTATTCCAAATGCCCCATCAGACTTCAAAAAAATCAAAAAAATCAAAGTGAGATTTTTCAATCTCACTCATGCTGGAGCTGCAGCTTTTTCCAGACTCCTGGCCATGCCTTTATTACTCAATGATTTCACTTCCTTCAGACATAATTAGTTTAATACAAATGTAAAAATAACTAACATTTTAAGAGTCAACTAGGCATTGTGATAAGCCCTTTGCCTATAATATATCATTTGGCTATTACATGTATAAGTTAATTTCTAAATGAATTAAACATATCTGCATCATTTAGATTAAACTAATATAGTACATCCAAGCTAAAGAAGACTTAGCAGCAGAATTAATTGTAAGAATATGTATAAATTCAAGGCAACAATGTTTAAATCTCACATTTACCTTCCAACAAATTAGTTTTTATTGCCAAAGCCTTGAATTGAGAAGCATTTTGAGTCCTTATCCAGTCCTTACAGAAATACAGTAATTGTATTAGTTCCCTATGGCTGCTGTAACAAGCTACCACAGACTCATTCTTGTTCAATCACTCTGTCATGTCTTCTCTTTGCAGCCCCATGGACTGTAGCACCCCAGGCTTCCCTGTCCTTCACCATCTCTCAGAGCTTGCTCAAGCTCATGTCCATTGAGTCAAGGATGCTATCCAACATCTGTCGCCCCCTTATCCTCTTGCCTTCTGTCTTTCCCAGCATCACGGTCTTTTCCAGTGAGTCAGCTCTTTGAATCAGGTGGCCAAAGTATTGGAGCTTCAGCTGCAGCATCAGTCCTCCCAATGAATATTCAGGGTTGATTTCCTTTAGAATGGACTGGTTGGATCTCCTTGCAGTCCAAGGGACTCTCAAGAGTCTTCTCCAACACCACAGTTCAAAAGCATCAGTTTTTCAATGCTCAGCCTTCTTTATGGTCCAACTCTCATATTTATACATGACTATTGGAAAAACCATAGCTTTGACTATAGGAACCTTTGTCGGCAAAGTAATGTCTCTGCTTTTTAATATGCTGTCTAGGTTTGTCATAACTTTTCTCTCCCAAGGGGTTGGCTTCACAGAAATATTGTATCACATTTCTGGAAGCCAGACCTCTGAAATCAAGGTGTTGGTAGGGCTGCATACCTTTCAGAAGCTCTAAAGAAAAGGTTGTTCCTTGCCTCCTCCAGCATCTGAAGACTGCATTTGTTCCTTGGGCCTCACCTCTTACTCCTCTAGTGTTTGCAGCTAATCCTCTGCCTTTCTCTTTTAAGCATAGCTGTGATGGCATTTAGAGCCCGCCTTTGGTAACTGTAGATGATTGTCATCTCAAAATCTCTAATTTAATTATAATCTGTACAGACCATTTTCCAAATAGAGTATATCAACAGGTTCCTGGAATTAAGATGTGAACATATTTAGTAATTCATTATCAGCCTACCACAATGATTGCTTAGCAGTCTCTACCATGAGCAAGGGGGAAGGAGGGTTGGTGTAGCATGCATGCCATTTTTCCCCCAACAGTGACTTAATCTGTCATTTAACAAATAAGTTTTAGGTTAAGTGACTTGCCCAAATTTACCTCATCAGACCTCCAATAGGAGGCATGTGGTACGTTAAGCTGGAATAATGTAAGAGAGTTTAGCAAAGGGGTTTTTATAAAGGAATGGGTAGGCTTGAGGAACACTAGCTTAGACTGTTGAAGCCTCTCAAGAATAGTAACAGAACTGTTAGGCGTGAAGGAGCGAGAGAATTACCACTGTGACATTTAATAGAAGGCTCAGGGAAATGGCAGGTGAGGGATAAATACTAACCTCACTGCCTTCTTTCTTTAGTCCTCTGCTGCTTATTATTATTGACTGAATTCAAATTAAACCAATAGAGACACAAGGTAGACTGTTGTCATTCATTTTGACCTATTTTGCTGGGCACATGGCAAAGTGCAGAAGGATGGAGAATGAATCTGGAGGGCAAAGAAAAATATGCAGGTTAATTCCACAGATCACTAGCATCATAGCTGGGAGAATAATGTCACTGTCTTTATTATAAAATGTAGTGCAATTTTCAACATGTCAAATTTAACTCAGATGTTTATTGAGTACATGCAAGGTTAAAGCTATCTATGTAGCACTCTAAAAAAAAAAAATTGCTAAGGATTTTCTTTTTGTAAGTTATAGCCAAAATAGACTGGAGTTAATGAAAAAATCAGCATTCCTTTTACACCAGCAGTGTGAGTCTGAACTTGACTAAAAGTCAGGTTAAAAATACATGGAAAGATATAGATTTGAGCTACATTGAAATAAACAGTAAATGGGACTTGGCACAATATTACTGATAGATATGGAAGGGAATGGAAGAACTCGGAAAAGATAACACCAAATAGGAATCCAAGGTTTAAAAACCAAATCAGAAAATATTTCTGAAACTTAGAAAATTGGTAAAAGTAGCAGGCAAGCTTTTATGGAGAAATATACTTTGTGTGTTAAATTAGAGATCCAGTAGTTTTTCTATATCAGGATGACGGCGAGGCACTTGAAACCTGGGATGAGTTTGGGTGGGAGGGTGGCATATAATACAGATTCTGTTTATTTATTAATAAAACCTCATTGCTACCTTAGTATGAGCCATATACTATATAAGAATTTGATAACTTTATCAGCTAATATTATTACTTTCAGATAAATCATTAGAGATGATAGACCTGTAACAAATCTAATAAAAATGGAATATGTACTATGATAGGGGAGATACACATATATAAAGACCTACTGGCTTTTACTCAGAGATGACTGTTGAAATTACAGGAGTTGAAAAAAACCAGATTGAAATATGGGCACAGTATAATTCTTATGCTTGGATATTCTTGACAGATATTTTACACAGGTATTTTGTATATGATCAAGATGAATTTTGCTTGCCCTCTTTTAGATAGTAATGTTGTTGCTATTTTTAGGTGCAAAGTATATCAAATCATGAGAAACCACAGAACTGTGTAGTCTTTTCCATATGATTTTGATAACTCTGTCATATTTCTTAAAGTTATAAGATATAAGGATGCAAGAGGTTACAGATGAAAGCACAGGCTACTAGGGACAGAGCCACGATAGAATTTCCACATTTAAGATATAGGAGGGAAAAACAGGTTCCAATAACTGTAATAAAAATACTCAAAATTCTACCTTATGTAAATTATTCATAAAGTTCTTAATTGTGCAGCACTAATAAGTGGTATCTAGATCTAAGATTCAGACAGCAAATGGATGAATGATGGAGAACAGAGGTGGAAAATTGCTGACTCCAAAAGTTAGAAGGATCTGAATATGATTGTTCATGTCCACAAAAATGATACCAGGGATCGGAAAAGAATGTCACTGAGCAATGTAGACCCACTTAAACTGATGGCGAATTAATTCAGTCTAATTACTGCTCACCTACTTGCACTAGTAAATTATTATTTATTCTAGACAGGAGTGAACAGATGCAGATTTCATTTATTTTATTATCTGGATACCATCTGCAGCAGGACTGATTTGTAAAACATTATTATGGACCAATCATTTTATCTCATTTTTCATCACTGCCATCTTCTTTATTCTCTACATCACCACCCCCACCCCCATCTTTAGGAGAGACATTTGTTTTAAACATTCAGAAATCTGCCGACTGTTACATTAAGCACAATTTTATATGTCTCTGTTAATTTTTTTTTTTCTCTATCCCACTTTTTTATCTTCCTTATCCCTGATGCAGTGAAAATCTCCCCATTTTCAGCTGGAGGGTATTGAATTAATGGTCCATTGACATAATGAAACAGTGAAAGTTTGGCTGAAGTAAACATTTTTCATAAACAGAATAGCTCATAAGTTTTCAATGACATTTTTTTTTTCTTTTGTGAAACTCCTAACCAACATTAGTGAGAAAATAAGTTTAAGTGCCAAGGTATAAACATCTGAAGGCTGAGCAAAATGATGCCTTAATGCGACAAATGGTATTGCTCACTTTCATCATTGCATCGAAATGTCTTTCCTTCAAAATGAAATAGAGATACAGATAGCATAGGCTAGAAAATAATGGCATACATGCTTCAGAGCTTTTATCCATTCTCTGGTCATCCCTTGATAGTTTAAAAAAATGCCCTTAATTCCAGCCAGACTTCATTAGAAAGAAAGATCTACTTCCCTTAGAATTTTCAGTGCAGCACCTGTTACATCCTTCCTCTCTGTCCAATGAGAAAACTATTTAATTCACCTACAAGAAAAAGTTTGTAAAGCAAAACAGGAAACAGAGACAGAAAATGATTTCATGTCTGGAAAAATTGTTAATACATCTGTCAACTTGTTTTTATTCCAGTGGCCTTCGGTGATATGTTCTAATGACAGCAGCAAAGATTCCAAAATTGCTTCCAAAGGCCCCACACAGAGATAGGTAGCAGAGGACATTATTAATTTTAACAGAGTAATTTATTGAAACCCAACACTCCATTATTAAAATATTGGATTTCTTTCCCCTTTCCATCCCCCTCATCACTCTAAATGAATCCACATTCTTTTCTCTTTATTTCTTCCCCTTTCCCCCAAAAAAGCCATCTGCTATTTCCTTTATGAAAAAAATAAAACCTACAATTAGTGTCCTGTTCATCTTTTCTTTCTCAGAAAAAGAGGACTATTATGCAAATACTCTGCAATTTGGTTTCGAATACTCTTTGTAGTGTGATGAGCAATTTTCTTTAATACAACCCCAGCTTTTTTGCCAGGACTTACTAATAGATTTTTTTTTTAAACAGAACTTTCATGCGACATTTTTATACTCTTCTGTTGTAAACTTTTCACATGCATATTTAGAATGGAAATATTACTCCTTAAGTTGTAAAAGAAAAAAATGTTTATATATTTCATCCTGAAAAAAGCCAAAATAACCTTAAAGTCTTTCTTGTATCTTAAATTTCACCATGTTCTGTATCTTAGGAAATGGCCTATACCAAATAATATAGGAAATCTGAGAAATATATTTTCTTTGAAAGCATATTGTAAGTGATGGCAATTTATCTATAAGTGCAAATTTCTGTTTGAGTTGCTCCTTAGGAACTGAAGTATGATTTGATCCAGTTCATTCAGGTATGGCTAAAGTCAGGTGTTTGGCACTGCCTTCTTGCTAGTAAGATAAGCATCTGCAGTCCAAAATGCTGATAGAACTGAAATGTTAAAATTGCAGTGTTTTTACCATCCAAGGAAATAGCACTGTTCTAAGAATCAGAAAACCTATCTTAACTCTGATCCTTCTACTTACTCATATGACCTAGGGCAGAAATTCTGCTCAGCCTTGGTTTCCTTCTGTTACAGCAGACAATAAGGATCAAACAATGGTGGTTGCATGTTACTTCCTTTGCAATGAATGGAGATGTTTCGGAGATTCTCATACTTACAGGAGCTTGCTACAAATGTAGATTCCTGATTCATTTCTAGACCTGACTATCTGGGGAGTGGGGCTAGGAAAAACGTTTCACCCTTTAAATGATAAACCTAGGCCATTAGTAATGATAAATGCTAGGACATGAAAGATGAGTCACAGAAGGGAAACAGAATACAATTAGGATATGTTTAATTAAATCTTATATCTAGTATTTAATATCTAATTAAATATCTAATTTGTTACTTGATTGAGTTAGACAATTTAATTATGTTTTGCTTTTTTGTTGATGACTGAAGCGACTTAGCAGCAGTATGTGTATATTTATATATGTGCATGTCATAATTCAGTGAAAGAACCTCTGGTTCACACTTTTAATATTAACATTAATTACTATTTAATTAATAAAATACTAGATTAAATAATAGATAATATAACTTGGCTAACATTTCTATTTGTACTCTCCTTATAATTGCATCAATTTGCTTTATTTCAAATGCTTGCTTTATTTCAAATGTTGACTGAAATATACAGGAAGTAAAACCAAACTGTTTCTGCCTCATGGATCCAAACAGAACCATATTCGTAGCAGTAACTCAAATTTCTGGCTTTGCTGATTGTGCAGAAATCCCAACTTCAATGGAAGTCTTCCCAAATAGTTTGGGAAGAGTTGCATGTCTCATATGAATTTACAAACTAGTTTGCCAGTTGTAGTCACCGAGTGGTATCTAAAGTGTCCTTTCTTACCAGCTCAGTCCCTATGTGGAACTTCTCTCCTCTCTGAGACACCGAGAGGTCCTGTCTCAGCATCATTGACTGGTATCACCTGAGGACACCACTGATCTTGTGGGAGGTGGTGCCTTTCCCTGGTCCCTGGGCTGCCAGTTCTCAAGGTGTTATGTTGGTGGTGGGCTCAGCAAGAAAGCAGAGAAACCAGTGGTGCCTCTCTCCTTCTCTTACTTGTCTGGTTCCTTGTGGCTGCTGGGGAAGGAGGAATTAGAAGACCTCATCTGCTTGGAGGTCAGCTGAAAAACAATTTCAGCTTCTACTCCCAAAGGCTCAAAAATAAAGTCCTTTGAGTGATGCTGAAGTCCCTTACCAGCTTATTTCTTCTGTTTGGCCTCCTATCTCTCCTTTCTCCACACAAGTTCATAGTGCCCCACTCTTCCTTCTTCAAAAAATAGAACATTATAATTCACATAAGACCTTGGCTGGAACCAGTAAAATCACTATACTCCATCAGACTCACCCATGATTATGAATAATCTTTAGACTCTGCTGAACTCAACCCCACTAAAGAGCAGTGGAGATTAAAAGTGAATAGCTTTTGAGATAATAATCCTCTCAAGCTATCTTCTTAAATAACTTTAAGGTAATATTAATAAAAGTCAAATGGTTCTACATGGTTGTGCTCCTGTTCAGTTGCTTTGGCCGTTCATCCATCTTACATCTTTTCTAGAGTAAGATATCCTACTCCAGTCTAAACTGTCTACCATATCAGGTGCCTGTAGAGCTTTGATTCTGGAGTATCCCTTTACTGTCATTTCCTTGTTTTCACAATTAGGTGCACTTTTTAAAATACCATTCACTTTTTATTAAATGAGCACATCGAACAGATAAAGGAAACATATGAGATTATCTTTTTAAGAACAGACATGTCCGTATATTCACTCACTTGGTTCAAATTTTGCTGGATATAGAATTTGAGGTGTAAACAAAACTTTCACAGTTTTGAAGTCATAGCTCCATTTGGGAGAAGGAACTAGAGCGTGGCCTCAATTTTCACCATATATAAATTTACACAATTACCAGAGTACTTTCTTATTTTTACCAGAGTACTTATATTTCCATTACCTAATATTCATAGTTTACAATCTCTTTGATTAAACTTCTCCTAAGGAGGAAGGGTTAGGAATATCCCCTGGAAAAAGGAATGGCTACCCACTCCAGTATTCTTATCTGGAGAATTCCATGGATAGAAGAGTTTGGCAGGCTACGTCTTTGGGGTCACAAAGAGTCGGACACAATGGAGCGACTAACACAAACACACAGGAGGATGAAGGAGATCTGTAGTCTAAGTGCTTCCTAAATGGACTTTGAAACAATCCTGATGAAGTCCGCCCCCCCCCACTCCATTCATGTGCAGTGGTTTGTGGTGTAACACTACTGAGCCTGTGGTGTGTACACCCTTGGTGTAAATTGGATTTATTTTCAGTTTCTCACCTCCTAAGTTAGGCTTCAGATTTTCTATGTTTGCCAAGTCAGTTACTACTAATAAGCCACTTTCTACTTTTAGTATTTCATCCCCATTGCCTCTTCTTGTGATTGTTGGTTTCTGGCTTTTTATTGATCCATTTATTATTAAAAGAGTGGAATCAAGAGGAAATAAAAGTAAATGGGTGTATCAGTCTGCCATGCTGTCTTAAAGAGAAGCTCGGTATAGCTTTCTATCCTTGATTATTTGAAAATTTTTAATGCTACAAAAAAGTTCAAAAAGAGTATGATGAACATTCCTATACCTGCATATAGTTAAACTGATTGATAATAAATTGCCATATGTGTATCAACCACTCTGTGAGTGTGTGTATGTGTAAGGTTGTATCAGTTTCAAACTGGAGTGAAGACCCTTAAAATAGCTTTAACTGAAAGCTACCTTTAGGATGGGCTAAATATCCATTATATGTCCACCCTTTATCTTCATAAAGCAAAAATGCCTTTATGATTATGAAAAGAAGTTAAAACTGTCTTCTCTCTTCATGAAATAACAAAATTGGAGTAGACAAATTTTTACAATCTCACCTAGCTCTCAAATTTATTTATATCATTTATAATTTTGAAAATGAAATAAATTTGAATAAAATCAAAGGTTATGGAGTAAACTGTCTTATTAAAATATTTATTTTTCTGCATAAATTCATAGTAAGCATATTATTAGATAGGGAGGCATGTTATTTGTAATTGTTTATATTGATATTTATAATTTACAAATTACCTTTATGATGTCTAAATCCATATCAATAATGAATGAGTTAATTTTGAATGGCTTTTTTGTAACTCTGGGGGCTTCCCAGATAACTTAGTGGTACAAAATCTGTCTACCAATACCTGCCAAAGCAGAAGACCCAGGTTCCATCCCTGGGTCAGGAAGATCCCCTGGAGAAGGAATGACAACCCACTTCAATATTCTTGCACGGGAAATCCCACGGACAGCAGAGTCCCATGGGCTATGGTCCATGGGGTCTCAAAAGAATCAGACATGACTTAACAGCTAAACAACAATAATTCATAACTTTGAGCTACCTTGTGCAAATAACTGTATTGTATAGATAATTGAACTTTAGAACCAAAGATCAAAGGTTAAAAATCCACAATATAATTTAGGTTTCAACTTAATTTGGTAGTAAATACAATCTGATATTTTTCATATTATAGAAGAGAAAATACTACTATTAAATTTGCATGCAGTTATTATATAATATTTGCCATTCTAATAAATATATAGTCTAACTTCCATTTATTTTCACTTGAATTAAATCACTTTAGAAATATAATGGCTATAATAATGTCTTTTCTCACTTTTAACTGATTCCATTTTATGAGAGTACCTTTTCAAAATCATTATCAACAGCATTAGTACAGTGCAAATAACTATCATGGCAAAGAACTTTGAGTTGAAATAATGGTGTTACTTATTTTTTTCTTTTAGGAAGCCCTAATCATGGCAAGTATGGACCATCCACACTTGGTTCGATTACTGGGTGTGTGTCTGAGCCCGACCATTCAGCTGGTCACACAGCTTATGCCCCATGGCTGTCTGTTGGATTATGTCCATGAACACAAGGATAACATTGGATCACAGCTGTTGCTTAACTGGTGTGTCCAGATAGCTAAGGTAAGTACCCATCATTTCTGCCTTTGTATTTCCTAATCTACTACAGTTTGGGTATTTTCAATCTATTTAAATGAATTACATCTGCTATAATAAAGGTAGGGATATTTTACATTCAAATTGCAGATCAAACTCATAGTCTATTTATGTAATTTGGTGCTATTGTATGTACTCTTTGTGCTATATTGACAAGATGCCAGAACAAATAACTTCTTGGTCAGGAGGAAAAAATACTGATACACTGGGTTTGCTGGACTTTTTGTGTTTGGGTATTGTTTAGTAATGAATTCAAGGAAGAGAAGATTGAAAGTTTGAATCGTTTCATTTGCAGATGATTAGGACAGCATGCATGTTCAATTCTCAGAATTAAAATGATCAAATCCTAAATATCTTCCTAGACATTTTCATAATTTGCAATTGGTCTTTAATAGTTGTTTTTTGTTGTTCTGTTGTTTTTTGTGTGGGTTTTGTTGCCTTTTTTTTTTTTGCTTTTTCATTCCAGAACAAGGTCTCAGGCATATATATATGTATATATGGTGTGGTGTGGATCTCATACCTGGGAGGATGGATGGAGATGGATGTTGGTGAACTAGAAAACATGTACTCATATAGTCCCTATTTTGGACTATAGTTTTTCTCACCAGAGTTATCAATGTTCAAAATATTTAGGAAAGGGCCAGAATTCTGGATTTTTCAATGTGATTTCTCTAAATTAAAATCTTGGCTCAAACTTCTAAAGCACTCTGGGAGCCAAACAAACCTTTTATGTCCTGCAGTCCACCAGCGTGTAACTTTGGTGTATATATTCATGTTCAAAGAAACCATTTAAGATTATCTATACCAATAATATCTCTTGAAAATGTTCTTTAAGATAAATAGGTCTAAGATGAGTTTCAATTCACTGTGTCAACTCTTGTTTACTTCAAAATATTACCTGATGTTCTATAAATTCTACAGATCTGATCATTTTAGTGTTTGTATAATATAAATGCCAAAATGTTAATCCAGTAGTTTTAGTCTATTTCTTTTTACAGTCTAAGAATGAATAAAAATGCATCATCCAAAGCAGAAATTTAAGATAACTCTTAAAATGCAAATCCCCCAAATCAAGGGAAAAGCCCACTTTGGTTTTCTGTACCATAAATCTCAATATAGTTTCCTTACGGACCATGTATTACAATTTTGTGAATGTTATATGACAAACTCACAACTGAGAGGATTCTTTATGGCAATGAAGTTTGAAATATCACTCTTCAAAAACTGATTTACTTATCTAAGAACTTCTATAATTTATAAGGTGAGCTAAATATGCAATAGAAATTCTCAAGTCATCCTAGCAGTATAAATGAAAACAAAACTAAGTTTTGAACTTCTTAACTCTTTTCTAGATTTCCTGCAGTCTTCTTCATAATTTAGGTTTTGTCCTTAGGGATTCATGGCATTAATATATCATTTATGCAAGACTGTACTCTCTAATAATAGAAACTACTTTGAGTTCCCTGAATAATCACACTGCTTTAAACCTTTCTGCCTTTGTAAATGACATTCTTTCTGCTTAGAAATCTTTTCTCAGAGAGTCTTGATTCACATAACATGATCTTTTACATCCATCAACACTGGTTGGGCTCCCTCCCCTTGTGAAGTCAACCTTATTTTCTCTCTAAACAGAACTTTTTTTCTCCTCTGTTAGTTTGGTCATTGGTATATTGAACGCATTTGTACCATTTAAATGTTATACCACATGTTTATATAACTCTGACTGTATGACATATATATTTAGTCATTAATCTTTTAATAAATATGTGTGGACACCTACCATGTACCACGTATTATGCATACTGAAATGTTTAGTGGTAGGACAGATATTCAACAAATAAAACAGCTAGGTATTGGATTAAACACTTTGATTTAGTTTTTGAAGAAAAATAATCACAGGAGAGACTTAAAGGCAAACCCCATTGAGTTCTGAGGGAGACTGGCAATTGGAATAAACTTAGGCAGAGGGAAAATTACAACAGAACCCCTTTATATATATATGGGGACCATGTAGTTTGTCATCCAAATGGACAATTTTAAGAGTGAAAAGAGACTCTATTACTAGTGATGCCGGGACAACAGGCACACAAATGTAAATAGAACAAGCTATGTGGTAATACTGAGTAGCATGAAAAATTTGGATTTTACTATAAATGCCGTAAATATTGAAGTATTTTGCCCTGGAAATGATATAATCTAATTTATTCTCTAAAGAGATCATGCCATTTTATGTATGGAGATTAGATTAAGGCAATGCAACAACAGAAATGAAGATATCAGTTTGAAGTCTGGGAGTGGTGAATATAAATGAATGGAACTAAGATTTTTTTTTTTGAGACAAATTAAGGTATTTTGATTACTGGTTACTGGGTGGTGAGGGAGGGAAATATGGTAGTGCTGTTGCATATGGTAGAGAAAGCCAGTTCAGTTCCAGAGTGGCAAATTGAAAAGGTTTATTGAATATAAAAATGGAGCTATCAAATAGGTAGTTGAATTTGGTCAAGTCTATGGATATAGATTTAAGGGTTGTAAATTGCCAAGAAGTCAGACTTGACTGAAATATAGTGCACACACCCACATTATAAGTATTCAAACATATAGGAAGATATGAGATTACCTAGTAGTTACTGACTTGGTCTGATTCCTGTTTTTTCCCAGCACCTAAAATTGGGTTTTACATGTAGATAGCTATTCAATATTTATTTGATAAATATTTTTAAGTCATAAAGAAAATGAAAAACAACAAACCCTACCTGTAAGAAGGGAGTCCTTCTTTTATCTTTTTATTCCTAATTTGAGGGCAGAATTGTGTACTGGGAACAGCATTAGAGTCAAAATGCTTACATTACATTACATTACATTACATTAGTAAGCCAGTGCACACTTTCGGGTTTTGTGAATGTGAATAAACTATTCAACCCTTTTGAATTTTCTGTATATTAATGGAGTTAACACTGACTACTTTTTTCTTCATCTGCAAAATGAACACAATACTGTCTCATATGTAGTAAGCTGAAAAACAGTCCCCTGCCTTCAAGTATGTTATGTCTTATCCCCAGCTTCTGAGGACATGTTAATTTAGATGTTAAAGGGTATTGTGCTGCTGTGATTAAATTAAAGTTCTTGAGATGAGGAGATTATCCTGGATCATCCAAGTGGGCTATCCACATAAGTGGGAGGCAGAAGGATCAGAGTAAGGGACAGAGGATATAAAAATGAAAGTAGAGTAGGAGTGATGTGCCTTGAAGACAGAGGAAGGGGGCCACAAACTGAAGCTGTCAGTCAACCTCTAGAAGCTAGAGAAGACAGGGGAGTAAGTGAAAGTGAAGGTCACTCAGTCGTGTCCAACTCTTTGCAACCCCATGGAGTGTATAGTCCATGGAATTCTCCAGGCTAGAATATTGGAGTGGGCAGACTTTCCCTTCTCCAGTGGACCTTCCCAGCCCAGGGATTGAACCCAGGTCTCCTGCATTGCAGGCAGATTGTTTACCAGCTGAGCCACAAGGGAAGCCCAAGATCTTCCCTGAGACCTCTGGAAGGAAAGCAGGCCTGTCAACACCTTGATTTTCCTCCAATCTGGAAACTGACTTTTGACCTCTGAAGTCCAGAGCTGTAAGAAAATATATTTGTATTGTTTTGTTTTAAGCCACTACTTTTGTGGCAGTTAGTTATAGCAATAGAAAGCTAATAAACTATTGCTATAGTGATTTGCAGATATTAAATAAAATAGCTCATGTAAAGTCCCTGGCTCAGCTCCTGAAACATGGAGTATTTAAAAACAATCTTCTTTTATTTGCTATAGGTTGAAAGCTTTGAAACAGAGTTGTTTCAGAAATGTCTGTAAAATATGAATAATTTGGTCTGAGTCAACATAAGCATTTTGCAGATGGTTATTTCAGTAATTTAGAAGAGTCCATTTTTTTTCTTTCATTTTCACCAAAAGAGAATTTATGAAAATGAGATATCATCATAGTAATTACTCCAATACCCACTTTCATTTTGGCTGCATCCTTTTTTATTGACAGAGTTGGTAGGAGGGGAGTAAAATAGCTGTAAAATAGCCAATTTATATTTATGTTATAAAATACCTATGAAAACTGTAAGCAGAAGGAATAATAGTTATAAATTACCATCAGACAGTTGCTCTGTATAAGCCACTATTCTATGTATTTGACCACCTGACATGCCTCTTGAGAAATCTGTATGCAGGTCAGGAAGCAACAGTTAGAACTGGACATGGAACAACAGACTGGTTCCAAATAGGAAAAGGAGTACGTCAAGGCTGTATATTGTCACCCTGCTTATTTAACTTATATGCAGAGTACATCATGAGAAACGCTGGGCTGGAATAAACACAAGCTGGAATCAAGATTGCCGGGAGAAATATCAATAACCTCAGATATGCAGATGACACCACCCTATGGCAGAAAGTGAAGAGCTAAAGGGCCTCTTGATGAAGGTGAAAGAGGAGAGTGAAAAAGTTGCCTTAAAGCTCAACATTCAGAAAACGAAGATCATGGCATCTGGTCCCATCACTTCATGGGAAATAGATGAGATGGGGGAAACAGTGCAAACAGTGTCAGACTTCATTTTTGGGGGCTCCAAAATCACTGCAGATGGTGACTGCAGCCATGAAATTAAAAGACGCTTACTCCTTGGAAGAAAAGTTATGATCAACCTAGATAGCATATTTTGAAAAGCAGAGAGACATTACTTTGCCGACTAAGGTCTGTCTAGTCAAGGCTATGGTTTTTCCAGTAGTCAGGTGTGGATGTGAGAGTTGGACTTTGAAGAAGGCTCAGCGCTGAAAAATTAATACTTTTGAACTGTGGTGTTGGATAAGACTCTTGAGAGTCCCTTGGACTGCAAGGAGATCCAACCAGTCCATTCTGAAGGAGATCAACCCTGGGATTTCTTTGGAAGGACTGATGCTAAAGCTGAAACTCCAGTACTTTGGCCACCTCATGTGAAGAGTTGACTCACTGGAAAAGACTCTGATGCTGGGAGGGATTGGGGGGCAGGAGGAGAAGGGGACGACCGAGGATGAGATGGCTGGATGGCATCACGGACTCGATGGACGTGAGTCTGAGTGAACTCCGAGAGATGGTGATAGACAGGGAGGCCTGGTGTACTGCAATTCATGGGGTCACAAAGAGTCGGACACGACTGAGCGACTGAACTGAACTGAACTGATTCATTAATTAATTTTTAATCTCAAACCAGTGAGGGAAGTGTTATCAGTATGTCCACTTCATGATAAATAGTGAGTCACAGAGAATTTAAGTTACATGATTAAATTCATACAGAGTGTAAATAAATAGTAGAAAAACGAATCTATTTTTATGTATAAGAAAAAAGTATTTCTTAAAATTTCATCTACATTCCAAGTTTTCCTTGCATTCTTCCATCGGTACATCATTCTATAGCAGTTTATGTAATAGAAACACAAATTTAAACATCAGATTGCTTCTTATCAGCAGCCATTTCACTCTGCATGTGCTGCCTTTAGAACTTGATTTAATTTGGTAAGCAGAGCAGAACATATTATTATTTAATGTTTGTATAATACCATATGCCTTCCTGGGGCTTTATGAGTCTAGGATAGAAGATAATTGCGAGAATTCTTTCTTTGAGAGTTGTTGCTAACAAGTTGGGCAAGTGGTTTTTAAAAGACCACTTGGCAGAACCTGGAAAGTGTATGAATTTAGAGTGACGGAACTTTACAGTGAATAGCACTCGTAATGGTTAAATTTATGTGGATAAACCATGTTTCATGCAACAGGCATCTGCTGGGTGCTTTATATACTTTGTAGTATATAATATTTAGTAAAACTCTAGCAGGTATGTCCCTTTATTCTCCCAGTTTATAGATGAGGAAGATGGAACAACTTAAGTCCTAAAGGATACAGCAGTAGATTGAGATATCTGGAGTCTGTATCAGGTAACTCTGATGCCTGCCTGAGCCAGGTCTTTAAGCCATTCTGCACTCTTTCCTTTCCAAACACATGCATCACAGCAGGTTAAAGTCACTTGCCCTCCTCCAGAATTTGAGGACCAGTGCAACTGAGCAACTGAGTGTGCACGCACAGGCTGAGGAGCATGACATTTTCCTGTAGTTGTGTCTCATCATCATATCCATAACAGAGAAGATTCCATCATGAATAACACTTTTTACTGTCTTCATAGAACTTTTTTTATTGCCTTATCATCAGGGTCTTGATTTTCAGAATCAAGTGGGAGGATTTTTTTTCCATCTACTTTAGGGGGATTTTTTTCAACTGATGGTTTACGTAGTAATAGAGGGGATTGAAGGGGCTTCATGGAGCCCTGAGGGATTCCTAAGTCCTCACAGGGGCCAGCTTTAAGACCATATTATGTGCCTGTATTGAAGATGGAGAAAATGAAACCTAAACAGGTGACAGACTTCATTTAAGGCCATAGGTCATAGTGACAGGGACACAGTCTGAATCCATTTATCACCCAGTCACTCCTGCCTAGCCAACTGACAGCCTGAATCCTTTACTATGACCCCATAACATTTGTGGGCTGCTCGTTTATGTGGTTCAGTCGGGAAGTCCTATCTGACTCTGTGGCCGCATGGACTGTACTACAGTAGGCTTCCCTGTCCTTCACCGTGTCCTGGAGTTTGCTTAACTCATGTCCACTGAGTCAGTGATGCCATCTAAATACCTCATCCTCTGTCACCCACTTCTTTTCCTGCCCTCAATCTTTCACAGCATCAGGATCTTTTCCAATGAGTCAGCTCTTTGCATCAGGTGGCCAAAGTACTCTGAACTTCAGCTTCAACATCATTCCTTCCAGTGAATATTCAGGGTTGAATGACTGGTTTGATCTCATTGCACCTAAGAGACTCTTAAGAATTCTCTCTGGCACCACAGTTCAAAAGCATCAGTTCTTCAGTGCTCAGCCTTCTTTATGGTCCAACTCTCACATCTATACATGACGACTGGAAAAACCATAATTTAGGTGAAATAACTACTGTGGTATTAGAAAGATTGAGTCTAAAAGATCATATACCTCTTGTTATAATTTTTAAGTGATCTAACAAGCTGCTTCTCTTCCTGGAATATTAAATGAGAGACAGTTAGCTTATTTTTCCTTTCAAGTACTTTTGTGTTTTCAGTTTTCCTTCCAAGGGCTTTTTTTCTTTAAATCTCTCTTTTCTACCAATAGTTTTTCCTCTCAGTCTTTATATCAGGATGTCTAATAACATTTCAGCCTCCCAAATTGGTGATAAAGCACCTCGCTGAATTTGAATCATATTTCTCTCCTCCCTGAAACAACCTCCTGCTTTTTATTTATGTGCCAAATTCTCATTGCCTTAAAGGAGGATGATATAAAAGATGTAGTAAGGAATAAGAGAGCATCTCGATTGTACCAGATGAAAATGAAGTTTATGGAGGCAGTTTCTAAAGCACAGGTCCCAGAATTGCACTGAAGCCTTAATTGTTTCCTGGGGTTTGCATGAAATATGAAGGTCTCTCCCTTAGAGAAGTCATTTAGGTTGTGTCTTGTCTAACCTATAAAATAGCAAGCTTCTCTTTTGCTTTGCTTTGCCTGCGGCTTTGTTTGGCATGCTGAGTGATTCTAATTCAGCCACGAAGATTCCCCATTCTATAAATGGCAACAGTTTTCATTCAGCTGCCATGCACAACCAAAAGTAAAGAACTTAATTTCTTTACTGTAAATGTATAACTAGTACTTTTAGTGTACTGTTTTTTGACATAAAAGTGAAAGCTTTCCAATCAGAATGGATCAAGTTGTACTTTATGCGTGTAAAATGTTCACAATTATGTCAATTAGTCATGATTATGTGAATGAAGTTGGGTAGTGTAACACATTTTAGGAGTACAGTGATTTTCCCAAATGCAGAATCAAAGCAGCAGGACCTGTTTGTCTAGTTTATGGCTTCCCCGTGGCTTTTGTTTCTAAAATATGGAGCTAGATGGGTGTTATAATATTGCTGTCAGGAAGTTATGATATATATTTGTGATGTTTCAGATGTATGCATGCAATGTCATTCTTCCTACAAATTTCAAGATGTTTACAATAATTCAGAAGGTTAGGACTTGAATTTTGCTGCACATAGGAGAAGCAAAGGATGAGGAGATTAAGCAATCTGACTGGAATCAGAAAAACCATATTGGACTGAAGACAAAGCACAGATTTACTTCCTCTTGTTGTTGTTATTGTTCAGTTGCTTAGTCATGCCCAACTCTTTAAGACTTCCTGGACTGCAGCACATCAGGCTTCCCTGTCCTTCACCATCTCCCAGAGCTTGCTCAAACTCATGTCCATTGAGTTTGGGATGCCATCCGATAATCTTGTCCTCTCTCAACCCCTTCTCCTTCTACCTTCAACCTTTCCCAGCATCAGGGTCTTTTCTAGTGAGTCAGCTCTTCACATCAGGTGGCCAAAGTACTGGAGCTTCAGCTTCAGCATCAGTCCTTCCAATGAATATTCAGGACTGATTTCCTTTAGGATGGACTGGTTGGATCTCCTTACAGTCCAAGGGACTCTCAGGAGTCTTCACCAACACCACAGGTCAAAAGCATCACTTCTCAGTGCTCAGCTTTCTTTCACAGACCAACTCTTGCATCCATACATGACCACTGGAAAACCATAGCCTTGACTAGATGGACCTTTGTTGGCAAAGTAATGTCTCTGCTTTTCAATATGCTATCTAAGTTGGTCATAACTTTCCTTCCAAGGAGTAAGTGTCCTTTAATTTCATGACTGCAGTCACCATCTGTAGTGATTTTGGAGCCCAGGAAAATAAAGTCAGCCACTGTTTCCACTATTTCCCCATCTATTTGCCATGAAGTGATGGGACCAGATGCCATGATCTTCATTTTCTGAATGTTGAGATTTTAGCCAGCTTTTTCACTCTCCTCTTTAACTTTCATCAAGAGGCTCTTTAGTTCCTCCTTGCTTTCTGCCATAAGGGTGGTGTCATCTGCATATCTAAGGTTATTTATATTTCTCCCAGCAATCTTGATAACAGCTGGATGTGCTTCATCCAGCCTGGCATTTCACACAATGAACTCTGCATATAAGTTAAATAAGCAGAGTGGCAATATATGTCCTTGACATACTCATTTCCCAATTTGGAACCAGTCAGTTGTTCTATGTCCCATTCTTACTGTTGCTTCTTGACCTTCAGACAGGTTTCTCAGGAGGCAGGTCAAGTGGTCTGGTATTCCCATCTTTTGAAGAATTTTCCGCAGTTTGTTGTGATCCACATAGTTACTGTGCACCTGCTTAAATTCTTCTCCAGAAAGTTTTAAAATTTATTGTGAAATAATTTTAGATTCAGAAGAAGTTACAAAAAATTGAAAGAGTATTTCCTTTTGTTCCTCACCACTTTCCCCACTGATAACATTTTGCATAATCATAGTACAATATTGCAACCAGGAATTTGACACTGGTACAACCCACAGAGCTTATTCAGATTTCAACAGTTTTGCATTAATTTTCATGTGTGTCTGTGTGTATAGAAATGAAATGAAATTGTTAGTCACTCAGTCATGTCCGACTCTTTGTGACCCCATGGACTCTAGTCTGCCAGGCACCTCTGTCTGTGGAATTCTTCAGGTAATAAATATGGAGTGGGTAGCCATTCCCTTTTCCAGTGGATCTTCCTGACCCAGGGATCAAAGCTAGGTCTCCTGAACTGCAGGCAGATTCTTTTCCATCTGAGCCACCAGGAAAGCCCCCTGTGTCTGTATAGTTCTATGCAATTCTATCTCATGTGTTGATTTATATAACTACCATCACATCAAGGTATAGAAGTATTTCATGACCTCTTATCATCACCTTAAAGCCAACTACTTCTTTGTTTTGAATTGTTCTCAAGTCTTGCCATGATCTATGTTTGTAATAATGACATTTTTATTGGAATATAATTGCTTTACAATGTTGTATTAGTTTCTGCTGTACACTTAAGTGAATCAGTCATATGGATACATATATTCCCTCCCTCTGGGACCTCCCTCCCACATGACTTATTTTTTAAACATTTTTTTTTAATTTACTAGGTTTTCCATATGAGGGTAGCTATTAATACAGTGATATATTTTATTGTTGTCTAGTTGCTAAGTTATGTCCAACTCATTTCCAACCCCATGGACTGTAGCCAGCCAAGCTTCTCTGTCCATGGAATTTCCCAGGTAAGAATACTGGAGTGAACTGCCATTTCCTTCTCCAGAGGATCTCCTTGACCCAGGGTAGAAGCACTTCTCCTGCACTGACAGGTGAATTCTTTACCACTGAGCCACTTGAGAAGCCATGGTGATATATATATATGTACATATATATGTATAAATATATAAAATACTGCTTCATTCTAGCATTAGTAATTTGGAAAAGTCATACTTCAAAAGATATCCTCTATAGATTTGCACAAAAAATATTCTCAACAGTGATTATGAAGAAAAAACAAGTTTCTCTCCAACTGCATAACTGTGTAGTTATGTGACCTAAGAGGGATGCAGCAGTCAAAATGTAGTATTAGATCCTCTTACAGTTACTTAGTGGGAACATCTACACTCCTACTTCTGTGCCTTCTAATTACCATAGGAAAGTAGTTTAGCAGGTCACTGGCTGCAGAAGAGAGATAGCACAATCAAACCCAGAAGGGCATGCAGCCAGAAGGGAGGAAAATTAGGTTAATAATGAAGACAGACTGAAAGTGAGTGAGAAAAAGCAGTAAAAGCTTTATGGTCAATCTTCTACATTCTGAAAATGTTCAAAAATTTAGAATGATTATATTTAGTACCATATGTGTTAAAATGTACATAGCTTGTATGATATGTATGTATGTTTGTATGCTTACAAATATAAATATACACATATATATGCATGCTTTCATCTATATCTTGAATATAAATATATTAGTAAGATGAATTTATGTAGCAAAAATTTCACACTATCCAATTAAATATGGGAAGGAGCACAAGGTGAAGAGAGTCATATATCATCATAATTAGAAATATTAGGTCAAATAGTATTTGCACAAATTTTTATTTTTCATTGTTTAAATTTGATTGATGAAAAGGAGCTTGTTGGAGATAGTTATTATTTTTCATCAGCCTAAGGTGAGAGTTGAACAGAATATATGCATAGCTGTGGAAAGAAAGGGGAGCTGAGTGATTATGAGCACATGAAGAGTGGCGATGAGTCAAAGATTTTATCCTTCATTAAGAATCTGTTTCCTATATTGAGTATCTACACCATCACAGAGTGAACACAGGATGAGCTTAATGGCAGTCATCTATCAGCTAGCCACATTATCAGCTTCAGGATTCTCCTATTACCAATGCTCTATGCCTTGACAAGGCTGATTGTTTAACTATGATACTACATCACCCACTCATTGTATACTTTTCACTGGCAAGGACCAGAACTAGGGACTTTGATGATCATTGCCCCAAGCCAGCACATTAGCATGAATACTGTTTACTAATGGGGCTACTCTAATAGAAACTGTAGTATAAGGTTTAAACCAAGGATCTTGTTATGAAGTCCCTTGTAGATTAAATGTCAGATTATAATGGAGCTTTAAAATTAAAAATATTGTATTTTAAGACAAAATTAATGATTCCCTTGAATTTTCATTTTCTTTCTGGTATGTACTAAGCATTACCAGTTATTCTGCTAAATTGATACAGAATTTATAAAACTTTCACAAGAATGCATAAGTGCTAAATAAAAGAATACCCTTAAGTTAATTTCTATACAAAATTGAAGAATTCCATAAAAATATAGCTAATATGGGTTTGAGTGTTTTTTATGAGATCAGTATTGTTCTTAATCTGTGTGCTGGTACTCAATTTGTGACATATATATGTATATTTTTTTTTCATAAGAAGTTTCAGACTAGTTGTTTATATTTTGCTTGATGGTGTGTTTAGATGGCTACTTCTTTAAAGCTTTGGCACATCAAGTCAGAACACATACTGAAATGACTCATTTTCTGCTACTGACTGGAAAAAATGTCTGGCAATCCCTAATCCAAGAGTGTACAGGTGGTGTTTCATGGTGGGACTGAAAAAATTTCATAGCTTCTTCCCAGTCCCTGGTATACAGTCACTCATGATTGGTACTGATCAGAGCTTTTGTGGAACATGTTGCCTTGTCCCGGTTTTGTTTCAAGTAGATCAACACTGCTAGGCACAGCAGAAACAGTAATGGAATACAGTGGTCCTTATATCTCCTAACCTCAGTGTTCATGAAGCAAGATGAATCCTGTAGCAAAATCAGCTAACTCTTGCACTGAGGCTGTGGCTTAATATTGGGCTAAGGGCTTTACATGAAATATCTCTTTTTTAAAATTTGTTTTATTGAAGTATGTGAAAGTGAAAGTCAGTCATGTCCGACTCTTTGTGACCCCACGGCAAGGAATTCTCCAAGCCAGAATGCTTGAGTGTGTAACTCTTTCCCTTCTCCAGTGGATCGTCCCAACTCAGGGATCTAACCCAGGTCTCCCATACTGCAGGCAGATTCTTTACCAGCTGAGCCACCAGGGAAGCTCTTATTGAAGCATAGTTGATTTATAATATTGTGTTAATTTGTACTGTGCTACAAACTGATTCACTTACATATATCTACATTATTTTTCATATTGTTTTCCCTTACAGTTTATCACAGGATATTGAGTATAGTTCCTTGTGTTATACCATAAGACTTTTTGTTTATCCAGCCTATAATTCTTACAATAAACTGTGGGATAGATACAGTTTTATGTTTAAATGACTTAATATATATAAACTATCTTGCACAGTACGTGGTACATCCTCATGCTCAATAACATTAGCTATCATCACTCACATTGTTATTACTCATATAATTCCCATTTTAAATGAAAACCCAGAGACTCACAGAAGTAATATATCTTATATTAGGTCACAAAACTAATATGCATGAACAGATGATACTGGTACAAGTATATTTAAGCATTTCCTCATGTGACCTCAGATCATATTATATGATCTTGGGACAGGACAAGGCAGTGAACTCAAATTGATAGTACTCCTGCCTAACTAGTTCTGCATCTTAATTCGATAACTGAAGGAACTATTGGATTGGCCAAGAAGATCATTTGGGCTTTTCCATAGCATCTTACAAAAAAAAAAAAAAAAACCACACGAAAGAACTTCTTGGCCAACTCAATATTTTTTATTTCCTGCCATAATCTGTAAAATTTAGCATATAAAATTATTTAATCCAGGTAACTTTTTACATAATTTTGTGGGAGAGAGAACATACTATGTATATTCATATAATGACTTAATTTCTTCCAGGATCACAATGTTAGTCATAGCTACTCATGTTATTATGGTCCTATAATATTTAAAAATTAAACCTGATTAAGTGGAATGACAGACCGTTTCATTATTATCTTTATCTGAAAAGATACCAGTATAATGCACATGGCACTTACAAACTGCCACTTTATCAAAATGTCCATATGCAGTGAGACTTTAACAGGGGGCTTCTTATAGGACAATAATCTTTCTCTGCTTTTGATCTTATTCATGGGTGCCCCAAGGTATCTGGCCACAGATTTCTCATATTTCCATCAATCATTGTGGTAGCAGAAAACTTTTTTTCTTTAACTTTCATTCCCCAAAAGATTGGCTTGGAAAAAACATTATTGAAAACTTCTTTTAAATCAGATTCAAGATATTACAGTAGCACTAGCTAGAGTCTGTCAACATTTCCATTATAAACCTGTATTTTCCAGGTTTATTACTTAGCTGTAAAATTTTCCTGGGGACTCTGATACAAAATACAGAATTTCAGCCCAAAGCAATTTTTATCATCACTCAAATACTGAGATTTTTCAATTCATGATTGTTTTTAAAATGCCACAAAAGTCAAACATTTTAGGGCACACCCACTCATTTTAAGTCCTTTATAAAATGTAACACTAAAATAAATTTATTTCTCATAAGAAACAAAAAAGTAGATAAGTAGGATCTCAAGGCCTGAAGGGAAAATTTTGTGAGCCCACACGGACTTATTTCCTTATGATTCGGGGGCTAATTTACTATTTAGATAGAAATTTTTAACATTACTACAATAAGCTTTCAAGAAATTAGCACCATATGGGTCTAAAAGAAATTGGATGGTAGGCAAGGGAGAATTACAATAAAGACTGAACATGCAACCCACAGAAAGAATATTCTCAGAGCTATGGATGTTGCTGCCATCTGAGATAGTGTCCTGTGTTTTGTTTTGTTTTGTTCTCTCTACTGGTGAGTCTAAGAAAGGCTGATAAACAGTTTATAGACTGTTAAAATATCAGATGGACTATTAAAATCAGGTATTTATCAGCAAAACAACCCCCACTGCAACTTAATTGAATTTCTTGTCAACAGAAATTACTACATTGGAAATTCTAAATTTTTCCATCCCCAAAACACATATAACACAGACAGGAAAAATATGGATTTTTATTCTCCCAGGTTACTCTTATACCTCTCTAAAAATAAGATGTATTTAACAGGAAAATACTACCTGGACATACTCTTCCCTGTTAGGTCTGAGTGAATTTTAAAAACTATCCTTTGGATCAGATAAGGTGGGTAAATTAGTTATACTTTATATCCTCTAAAAATTGTTAATTCAGGACTCAGAGAAGTCACTCCTGAGGGAGTTCTAGTCATGGATAATTCTAAAGCACTTGCATTCCTGTATATATAAAGGGGAATCAGCGTTTCAGTGTACTGGAGAGAAAACTAGACAGAAGAAATTTAACTACATTGGCCACGCTCAATCAAAGCCATCAAATAATATTCTCAAGTCCCTAAAGTAGGTGGAATAAGGATTAAGATACCGACTTTCAAGACAACCTCTGATTGGTTCCTATTTTCACTAATTTATACACATAAGTTGGTATTCTACTAAGGATTATATATGTATCTTTACATGAACATGGCCTGGAGGATAGAGGAGAATATGTGAAATGACAAGACTTCTTATACTGGTCATAACAAAGTAAATTCATATGTATATCACTGACAGGCCTAAGAGCTGAATTTAAATTCTTTATAAAGTAAAATTTCAAAAGCAGGTTAAAAATGTTAATCAAATATACACACGTGTTAGAAGGGAGTTCCCCAGGAGATACAGACACTTAAGATTTTTACTGGTTTCTTTTTAGCTGGAAGCCCAAATTGCAAACATCTGAATACGATATAGGGAGGCAGGAAGAACCCTTAGGAGGCTGTTTAACAGTTTGTATGACACATAAATGATGTTCTCGACAAAAGCAATATCTATGGGCATTAAAAGCAGGCGAACAAGAGGGCTCCTATAATTACTGGATGACGGATGAATGATTATGTTTGGTAATATGCTTTGTAAGTTACCATACCTAAAATAAATGGCAGATATACTAGCTTATGTCTAATTTTCAGAGTTTAGCAGGCTTTTGAATTAGAAAACTACAAAATTTATTTGGTCATCCTCTTTAGGAAAAATGCTTCTTTAGTTCTATCTCTGCCTCTCTTCATTGGAGGCTTCTAATGCAGAACTTACTTACTAGATAGTCTTCAACCTTGGCTCACATATCATATTGAATGTTTAGAAGTATGGTCACTCGAATAGCACAAAAGTTCTAGCTAGCATTTGTTCCCAAAGACACAGAAGCACGGCAGTGCCATAGAAAAGAGTTTCCACAAGTCCTATGGATCACTGTTACAGGGGCTGCAGTCAGACTAACAAGGGAAGGAGAGGAGAATGGAAAGACGGGGATGAAATCAGGATTCTTCTCTTCCATTCTACAGTGTCAACAGCCAGCAGCCCCCAGCAAAAAGGTGGTTTTCCTGGATTGTTTTAGAGAAAGATTATTTAGGGGAAGCCACCAAAGACTGCTTCAATCTGATGCCCAAACAGTCCAGCACTGATGGAACTATTCTAGCAACCTGCAGGCCATGTGCTATGTTTATCTTTCTGCCGAAGGCACTCACCAATTATGTATGCTATAAATGTAACCTGATCTCCCTTCTGGGGTGAGAGTGAGGACTTGAGGAATGCTTTCTATGCTCCGGTTTATTAAAGAGGATGAAAGTTCCTAGGTAGAAGGAAAGTAATAGATCCAAGAAGAAATACTGAAATCAAAAGCATCTAGGTAATAAGATCAGTATCAATTTAAGAAATATGGAAACCCTCTTCACCGTGTATCACATCTTGGCTTTGGCTCAATTAATCCTTCTAAGACTTAAACTCTTCTTTTGTAAAATGGTGATAACAGAAGTGCTTACCTGATAGAGTTGTGAGCCTTAATATAACTCACATTTTGGTTAACATATGTAAAAATCTAGTTTAGTACAATACCTGCTGGATTGTTAAGAGTTTAATCATGCCTCATCCCAAGTGAGAACTTATCAAACTTCACAATAATAGTGAGAAAATGAAAACGATCAGAAGTAAATGAGTGTCAAGAAGCAAAAGAGGGAAATATATATCAATGAAAATTACAACAGCTATAAGCATCTGCACTTATCCCATTGGGTAAAAGCCTGATGAAGAACATTCACACAACCAATTACAAAGACATCTTCCCTGAGATTGAACTTTGGTACTTAGTTAATCCTTGCTAAGGAAAAGGAAGACAGCTATATGATCTGACTAGAATATTTAGTGGCAGGCTCTTTGTCTGGGTATGTAAGACAAGACTAGACAAACCAACCTAATTTAATCACAAATCATGGTGAAATGAATACTACCATTATAATGACAGAGCTATATCTCCAAGATTTGGCCTTTGAAGTCTTGCATAAGAGACTAATATATAGTCTGTGGAGAAACAAGGCACAGCTTGATTTCTTCTTCTTATTTTGAAAAGAAAGAAGGACCTTGAAAGTGAACAATAAACTATATAGATGGACTCCAAAAGTGGAATTTTATTTCATTTTTAAAAATTCCATGGCTTATCAATACCCTGAGCTCTTGGTAAAGAAATAGCATACATCTCCTGAGATCTAAGCAAAATATATTTGACTAGTGATTTCTATACTTGACTGAGAAGGCTTTAAAGAAATAGAGAAATATCACACTGCACCCACCATTCCCCTCAAAAGAGGGAAGGACAAGTGTAACAGATATTTATATATAATCACAGGGCTTCCCTGGAGACTCAGACAGTAGAGAATCCACCTGCAATGCAGGGACACAAGAGATGCGGTTTTAATTCCTGGGTCAGGAAAATCCCCTGGAGAAGGGAATGGCAACCCACTCCAGTATTCTTGCCAGAGAAATCACACCCCTGGTGGGCTACAGTCCATGTGGCTGCAAAAAGTCAGACATGGCTGAGGTAAGCATGTAAGCATATACATATTCACAAAAAGGAGATAATTGACCTCGTCATCTAGAAACAAATAGTATGTGTTTGTGTGTGTGTGTTTGTGTAATCTACCATTTATGGGTTTAGAAGAATAACCATGAAAGAATTGCTTATCTTTTGGAAGGAAAAAACAATAATCATTCTCTGCTGACCTTGTTCAGGATTCAAAATTAACTATACTAACTCACCACATTATAACACTAGTAGCACTGTATGCTATAACACTAATTATATCCAATTTCTCAAAATGAGAAAACAAACACAAACAGATTTTTTTAAATTTATCTACCCATGCAGTGAAACTGCTGTCTTAGAAATAACCAGTGACCAAGCCAAAGATAATTTTCTAGTTCTTGTCTTAACCTCTCTAAAACATTCATCAGTATGACATTTTGCAATTCCCTTTGCTTAATATCTTTTGTGGGGAAAAAAAAGATCATTCTCTAGTGTCTCTATTCAGGTTTCTCCTCAAATTCTATCTTCTCCTTAAACATGATCCAGTTTTTTCTCTGTTCCCATCAGTGTTTGCTGCCTCTTTGATGCAGTTTTAGGACTTAAAAACATCTCTTTTTAAAGTGGAGTATAATAGATTTGTGATGTTGTGCTATAATAGTCCCTGCTGAACAATGAAGTGAAGCAGCTATATAGGGACACGTATCCCCTGTCTCTCATACATCCCTCTTATACTCCCCAATCCCACCTGTCTAGATCATCAGAGAGCATCAAGCTGACGTTCCTACTAGCTATCTATTTTACAAAGATTTATGTATATATGTCAATCCTAGTCTCCCAGTTTGTCATACTCTCCTCTTCCCCCACACCTCATGTCCACATGTTCATTCTCTGTATATGTGTCTCTATCCTTGCCCTGGAAATATGTTCATCTGTATCATCTTTCTAGATTCCACATATATACATTAATATATGATATTTGTTTTTCTCTTTCTACCTTATTTTGTATGATAGACTCTAGATCCATGCACATGTCTACAAATGTCCCAATTTTGTTCCTTTTTATAGCTGAGTAATAGTCCATTGTATATATTTAATATATCTTCTTTAGCCATTTACCTGTTGTTGAGCATTTAGGCTGTTTCCATGCCCTGGCTATTATAAATATTGCTGCAGTGAACATTAGGGCATGTGTATCATTTTGAATTATGGTTTTCTCAGGCTATAAGCCCAGTAGTGGGATTGCTGGGTCATATGGTAGTTCTAGTTTTATTTTTTAAAATAACCTTCATAGTGTTCTCCACAGTGATTATATCAATTTACATTCCCATCAACAGTGTGAGAGGTTTCCCTTTCCTCCACACCCTCTCTATTATTTATTATTTGTAGATTTTTTTGGTGATGGCCTATATGAAGTGATACCTCATTATAGCTTTAATTTGCATTTCTCTAATAATTAGTGATGTTGAGCATCTTTACATGTGCCTATTTTCTATCTGCATATCTTATTTAGAGAAATGTCTATTTATGTCTTTCACCCACTTTTTGATTGGATTGTTTGTTTCTTTTGGTGTTGAGCTGCATGAGTTGTTGGCATATTTTGGAGATTAATCCTTTGTCCATTGCTTCATTTGCAAATATTTTCTTTCATTCTGAGGGTTGTCTTTTCATCACATTTATGGTTTCCTTTCCTTGCTGATTAGTCAGCAAGTCATGTCCAGCTCTTTTTGACCCCATGGACTGCAGCATACCAGGCTTCCCTGTCCCTCACCGTCTCCCAGAGTTTGCCCAAGTTCTTTACTGTACAAAAGCTTTAAGTTTAATTATGTTCTATTTTTTAAATATATACCATTGAATTGTAATTATTTGTACAAATTTCTCTCCTCTACTAGACTGTGATTCTTAAGGGGTAGATACTATGTATTCTTTGTGTTTGTGTTTCTACCAGTTTGCGCAATGTTTTACTGCAGAGTGAATGCTCAAAATAAGTATATGTTGAATATATGTTAAAAACAAATATACATATATATATATTTTTTTACATAAACAGACATATTAGCAGGTAGGTGTGACCAAAGTTTATGAGTGAAGGTATCTTTATAATAATACATCTATTCAGTTCAGTTCAGTTCAGTTCAGTCACCCAGTTGTGTCCAACTCTTTGCGACCCCATGAATTGCAGCACGCCAGGCCTCCCTGTCCATCACCAATTCCCGGAGTTCACTCAGACAATGTCCATCAAGTCGGTGATGCCATCCCAGCCATCTCATCCTCTGTCGTCCCCTTCTCCTTCTGCCCCCAATCCCTCCCAGCATCAGAGTCTTTTCCAACGAGTCAACTCTTCTCATCAGATGGCCAAAGTATTGGAGTTTCAGCTTTGGCATCAGTCCTTCCAAAGAACACCCAGGACTGATCTCCTTTAGAATGGACTGGCTGGATCTCCTTGTAGTCCAAGGGACTCTCAATAATACTTAAAGAATAAATAATAAGCAAAACAAGCTTGAATTGTTTTCACAAGGCAATAAATTTGGTATCAGCAATATTACCAAGAATCACTAGACTGAGATTTAACAGGCATTTGCATGTTTTATATATATCAAGGATGTACACAAGAAAACAGCATATAAAATCAAGGACAGGGGAAGAAGTCTGGCACAGACTTGAAAATAACATTATCACAAAGGCTATGGTACAGAATGGGTTAAGGCTATGTAAAGTGCAACTAGCAATGGAATGAATTTCAAAAATTTAAGTTTTCAACGTAAAAAGAATTGTTCCACTGCTTGGGAACTTTAAGTCAAGATAAAGAAAACATCAAACCGAACCAGAAAAAGAAAAAAAGCACATTTTTTAAAAACACTCATTTCTACCTTCTGTCTTAGTAAGAATCTTCTTGACACTGGCGAGGTTGGAGGAGGCATGTTAATATGGTAGTAAAATATCAGATGAGGCTTCCCTGGTGGCTCAGTGGTAAAGAATCTGCCTGCCAATTCAGGAGACACAGATTCAATCCCTGATCTAGGAAGATCCCCTGGAGAAGGAAATGGCAGCCCACTCTAGGATTTTTGCCTAGAAAATCCTATGGACAGAGGAGCCTGACGGGCTGCAGTCCACTGGGCCGCAAAGAGTCAGATATGACTTAGTGGCTGCAAAACAACAACAACAACAAAACATCAGACAGAAGAAAAGATAAATTGACTCACTAAGTCCTTTAATGACTTCAAATGAATTATATTCCAAGCATGTGTAGTTTGTTCCTGGGAACTTAACTAGAATTCCTGAAGCATTTTGGAAAGCAGGAAGGGGACCAGAAAGTACAGTATATATATAATATTTGTTTGTTTGCTTGTTTATTTCAAAATGTAGACTATAGAAAGCTGTATCTGAATCACTAGGTATAAAGAAATCATTTTGAATTCTTAGAAAAGGAAGGATTCCACAGAGACACAGATTTACTCATTTAAAACAAATCAAATTCTTAAGTTTATTAGATGGATGGGCTAGAAAAGATATGTACTTTTTGGCAAGGCATTTGTATATTTTTCATAATGATGAGACCTTAAAACATTAAGGGAAAATTAAAATTGTTCAGTGCTGGTTTGGTAGAAATAATCTTACCAAACAGCTTGGATTAATATACCAATACCAACCTGGGTGATTCTAGTAGTAGTTTAGGGAGTATTCTTGGCCCTGTTAGGTCATATGTTTTATTGATTGCATGGATGAAGATGTGTTATGCTTTAACTTAGATAAAGCTGTCAGGAATTAATACCTTCTTTAAAATGACAAAATCAAATGTTCCATGTATCTGGAGTTAACACTGTGATAAATATGTGTAAAATTCAGATTCTTATACTGCTTTGTTTTATGCAGTCAGTGCATGGGGAAAACTGGTTATATGGCAATGCATGTTAAAGAGACTGTGGTTCTGAAATGCACGGAAGTCATAGACTCATTAAATAATCCAATGGAAGTTATATACTTTCTGCCCTACAGCATACACATATTTATATAAATACAGGGGGATCACAGATTCCCTAGATATCACATCCATGCATGCCCTAAGTTCTAAGAACCCAGGCAAAGAATCTTTTGATAGGAATTCCTTGTTGTGGTACTCTAAACACACTATTTTACACTTGACCTTCCTTAACAAATACAAAGTGTCTAGAATAAGGTGTATTGATCCTGTCAGATTGTATAAAGAATATTATAGTTCTTTCTGGGGCACTTTTACATATAATGAAATTGATAGAAGAGAAACTAGACTAGTGAATGGTCAGAGAATCACTGTATGAGAAACATCTGGAGAATTTTATGTCTAGGAAAGAGACCCCAGTAAGAGATCCAATAATTGTCTTTAAAATCTCAAAAGTTATAACTTGGAAAAAGTCATAATTACTGTTACCAAATAGTTTGGTAGGAAAAAGACCAAGTGTAGAAATTGCAAGAAGGCAGATTTGAGTCTTTAGCATATAAGGAAGATACATTCAACATCTGTATTTATATAAAAATAGAATGGTATGCTTCATGAAGTTATTATCTCTCCATTAATAGAACTATGCAGATAAAGTCTAAGTTTACTCCTGCATGAGGTGTTGTGAAAGGAATGCCTATAATAGGAGAAAGGGAGTAGTAGGTTATGCTCAAGACTTCAAGATTCTATTATCTGACTATGTTTTTTTCAAAGAATACTAAACGACAGAAAGTTTGTAGTTATTTATTTTGGTATCTTTTGCCTTTGTATAATGTTCTTGGGGTTGAGATGGTTGGATAGCATCACCGACTCAATGGACATGAACTTGGGCAAACCGTGGGAGATAACGAGGGACAGGGAGGCTTGATGTGCTGCAGTCCATGAGGTCGCAAGGAGTTAAACACAACTTAGAAATTGAACTACAACATTTTTGGTATCATGAACAATAGGGAAGAAACCAATATGGGTATTTGTTATTGGTTATTTCTATGTCTGCTCAAATTTATATCTGTTATACAGTCTTTTTTTCATTTAAACTTCTCAAATTATATTTTGAAAGCTGGTGATAATTCTGTAATATAAATACACTTGTAAAATCCCCCATTGTAAAGAAGATTTTTTTAAAAGTCTTTCACAATGATGGGAGAAAAACATTATGGGAAATTTATATAGAAGTTGCCTTTGAATAACTTCACACAGTAAAATGCTAAATGCACATCAACTTTTTCATCTGTTTCATTATTTTTATTAAGGCCTGTAGCTCAAATTCAGCCTATATTTGTGTGGTACAGATATAAATTTTAAATTCACTAAAGTATTTTTAATGTTGAGTTGGACTTTAGTGTTATATTTGGAAGCTACATTTATCTTACTGTCCAAGAAAGTACTTTAAGGAAGCATACTTTCTTTAACCATTTTCTCTTTTTTTCTCAATAGAAGTTGTGATAACATAAAAACACTTGTAAATCTAAAGCTTTCCTATTGAAGGAAAATGTTTTTAAAAATGAGGTGCCTGATTTACTAACGTTGACAATATAAAATTTTGTACTTCTGAGAAATGCTTTCCAAATCCTCTTGTGTTTCTACCTATCACACTGCAAAATTACATGCTTTTAAAATACCCTTCCTCTTATTTTTGTTAAATAAAATCTTTTTAGTCTGTGAGAAATTTCAACTCATTAAAGATATTTCCAAAAACAAGCTGAGCTTGATATTTTGAAAAAATAATGTATTATTTGTTCTGCTTATAATCATCATCATAAACCATTTTAGTAGATGGAAAATATACAATGCCTTTACCATTGGACTAATTGAGAAAATGGTAGAATCCTTGAGAATGTCAGGTTCACCTACAGAGGTGATAGAAAACCATTAGGAAAATTTGTATATCTTTAACTTTAATTTTTACACTAATTTTCAGCATACTTTGAAAAAGTTAAAGAAATAGTTTCACTCTTATTTTATTTGTGTATGCTGCTGCTGCTGCTAAGTCACTTCAGTCGTGTCCAACTCAGTGCAACCCCATAGACAGCAGCCCACCAAGTTCCCCTGTCCCTGGAAGTGAACAGGCAAGAACACTGGAGTGGGTTGCCATATTTTACAGTAATTTATCTTCATAATTTCATGAAATCAGTATTGGTACAATCAAGGAATAAAAAAAATATTTTCTTTAATATTAAAACTGTCATAACAAGACACCTTTCTGCTCTACCTTATTTGTCTGGGATAATGTGGAAAGAGAGATATGCATGTGTGCTCAGGCACTTCAGTCATTTCTGACTCTTTGCAACCCCATGGACCATAGCCCACTAGGTTCCTTTTTCCATGGGATTCTCCAGGCAAGAATATTAGAGTGGGTAGCCATTTCCTCCTCCAGGGGGATCTTCCCAACCCAGGAATCAAACCTGCATCTCCTGCACTGGCAGGTAGATTCTTTACCTGCTGAGCCATTGAGGAAACCAGAGGAGGTGAGTGGTATTATGTTGCAACATAAGCCTGATCAGAGTTGGTTGACTTTCCAGGGACCTATCTTGAGTCCTAAGAATTCAGAGTGAGGTGCAGGCCAAAGTCATATTAATGAGGACATGTCAGCAGTTTATTTCTTTATTTCTACCATTCTTTGATGGCTTCTCTGTGATTTCCTTTTCTCCTGCTTCTTCCTTAATTTTATGAATTCTATGATCATATGTTTTTCTCCCTTTTCTTCTAGTCTCTCAGTCTAGCTGTTCCTGCTACTTACTCTCTTCCCACACTATCCAAGCCTTCTTTCTTGTATCTCTGAACTCTAGGGCCTAGGGACTGAGACTTTTCCAAAGCTGGAATTTTTTATGTCTGAGGATCTGCCTCTTTTCCAACTGCTGTTGCTGCTGCTGCTGCTAAGTTGCTTCAGTCGTGTCTGACTCTGTGAGACCCCATAGACGGGAGCCCACCAGGCTCCTCCGTCCACAGATTCTCTAGGCAAGAATACTGGAGTGGGTTGCCATTTCCTTCTCCACTTCCAAGTGCTAGCATGTGAAATGTACACTGCCTGATTCCAAGGGACCTCAGCTTTCAGAATCTAGGGTTGTTCCATACCCAGTTGCTTCTATCCATCACTTTTAGCTAAATACATTGTAATAAAGTTAGAATCCATTTTAGATTCAGCCATCAGAAATGATGGAGGGATATGAAAGAAGGAGTAATTTCATTATCAAGTTGAGCAAACTGATTCCTAAAAATTTTGTTTCAGCTTGAAATTTTTAAAGTTCTAGAATGTGGCTCATTTTCCCTTGTATTCATTTTACTTTCTTGTCCAGGATATTTGGACCAGAAGAGAGTAGGAGAGGAGAATCACTTTTCAAATGGTAATAGTAATGATCATTTAACATTGTACGGTTTAGAAATATGAAATACGGCCTAGACCTCAGTCTGTATTACCAGTTCACACTTCCAAAATAATCTTTGTTGTTTTTGTTCAGTTACTAAGTCATGTCCGACTCCCTGCAACCCCATGGACACACCAGGTTTTCCCATCCTTCACTCTCTCCCAGAGTCTGTTCAAACTGATGCCTATTGAGTCAGTGATGCTATCTATCTATCTCATCCTCTGATGTCCCTTCTCCTCTTGCCCTCAGTCTTTCCCAGCATCAGGGTCTTTTCCAATGAATCAGCTTTGCTCACCAGGTGGCCAAAGTATTGAAGCTTCAGCTTCAGCATCAGTCCGTCCAGTGATATTCAGGGTTTATTTCCTACAGGATGGATTGGTTTGATCTTCTCAATCCAAGGGACTCTAGAGTTTCTCCAATGCCACAATTCACAAGCATCAATTCTGTGCCCAGCCTTCTTTATGGTCCACCTCTCACATCCATACATGACTATTGGAAAAGCCAGAGCTTTGACTATATGGACCTATATCAGCAAAGTGTTGTCTCTGCTTTTTAATATGCTGTGTATGTTTGCATAACTTTCCTTCCCAGGAGCAAGCACCTTTAAATTTCATGGTTTCAGTCCCTGTCCCCAGTGATTTTGGAGCCCGTGAAAAAGAAATCTGTCACTGTTTCATCTTTCCCCCCTTCTATTTGCCATGAAATGATGGGATCAGATGCCATGATCTTAGTGTTTTGAATGTTGAGTTTGAATCTTACTGTTACTTAATGTTTGAATGTTTGTTTTAATCATACTGTCCCTTAAAGACAAAAAATGAGAGATAATTTTCTTCAAGAATATATATAGATTTTTAAAGATCTATGAATTCTGCTTATAAATACATGTAATAATTACTATCAATATCCTAAGGCTTCTTGGCTAACATATTAAGATTTTAAAGCATTTTTACTAATTAATTGGCTTGTAACTTTTCAACTTTCACTGGAAGTAAATTCGAATCATGTAAGCTTAGTAATCTAGATGTTGTACTGTCTATACCCACACATGTTTTTTTCATTATGGTTTTCATAGCAACACTAGAGAGAATATATTATTCCCCTTTTAAGACACAGGACAATTTAAACTAAAGGCTTAGTTTATTTTTTTTTTTCCACTTAGCTAGTTTTTAGTAATAGCAAATAGGGGTACCTAATATTTGTGATTCCAAGCCCAGGTTGTATTTCAATATACATCTATGGGCATTAATTTTGTAGTTCAAAAGAGATTAAAAGTTAAAAGTAAAAGAATGAGAGACAGGTAGGATCCCATTATATATAGTGTTAGGAACTCCTCACTTTTCAGAATCAAAGATACTTTCCCATGAGCAAAGTATTTATGGTATAGTCATGTTCTTAGACTAAATAATTTCTTCTTTTTCTCTATAGGTCTTATTAAGCCACAAATGGTGCCACATACTATAGGTTTGCAAAATAGTTTCTTAAAAGAACAAGCATATCAAATTTTCCCTGTTGGAAACAAAAGCTGCCAACAATAAACTCTTTAACAGTTTGGTAGCACATAGCTTCTAAAAGAAGAGAGCCCAGTTAGCATGTGTATTTCCTGGATCATGATTTGATACTGTATAAATTTCCCTAGTGATGGTAACAATATAAAGACCAAGGTTAGCCTGTTAAATGAAATGTGAGTGAGAACTGGGTAGTTCCAAGTGGCTGCTGGCATGGCTTTAGGTGTCCTGCCAGCATTCAAACCCACAGGGTCATTTGGCAGTCAGGTGTCATTAGTCAATTCTCTCCCTCTCTCCCTCTTCCCATCTGTTTTTGTCTAGCTGATTTGTGTAAATTACCTCTCAGTATGCAGCAGGACTCAAACTAGTCATGTATTTTCCTCTTACTCCTTTGTCCTTTTCATCCCTGACTGCTCATTTAGACTTATACCAATCATTTGACCCAAAATTTTGCATGAGAGGCAAGATAACGATCACAATTAATATCACTGCTGTTACAAAGCAGCATCCCTTATGACTATGGTAAAAAGACCACTAAAGATAGTATAATAAATGTCAAAGACATAGTTGCCACTAGCCATTTCAAATTATGATGATTATCATCAGAGGAAAAATGTAATGATGCCCTGTAAGAGGATGGAGAGCTTATATTATTATGTGTGGACAATTTCCGAAGTTAATATCCATAGGAAATTTGTAGAGAGTACTGTTCCTACTGAAGGAATAGGGAGTCCTTTTAAGACAGGATGGAACAGTAAAATCTGCTGTCTTCTGAGTTTACCCTGCCATTCACTAGCATGCTTAATACTCAGTTTTCTATTGTTCCAAGTCATAAGACTACCTTCGAGCTATGTCACAGTGATAGGAGGAAATGTAGGAGATTCAGCCTGCATTACTCAACCAGTATATTTAGTGCACAAAAAGAATTCAGGGTAAATAATTGTTTATTTGATAGCAAGAAACTCATACTTTAAGAATACAAAACTGAAAGAATAATTTGCTAAGGGCAGATAGGAATAAAACATAGCAAACATTTCTGCATCTGCATTTTCAACAATGATGAATAATTAGTCATGTTGGAACAATAGCTATGAACGTGCACTATTGGTATCTAATTCTGGTTTACATGAAATCATGGAAAAGTTGATCTTTTCGGAAATTGTCAGTCTTTACTAATTATGAGCACAAAGACAGTAGGCAGATTTACTAAATTTGTCGATTGCATACTTGACCAATGATATTAGCCCACATTTTAAGGCTTGGCTTTATTTTATTGTATATTGGTAAGTTTAAATAAAATGCAAATAGGCATGTACTGTATATAATTAACATTAATTTTATTTTTAAATATCTCGGGATTAGTATATAGACTTACCCATCACTGAATGGTTTACTCTCCTCTGAAATGACTCTGTCATAGGTTGTCCAGTCCATATTTCAGTTCGGTTCTGTTGCTCAATTGTGTCTGACTCTTTGCAACCCCATGGACTGCAGCACGCCAGGCTTCCCTGTTCATCACCAACTCCTGGAGCTTACTCAAACTCATGTCCATCAAGTTGGTGAGGCTATCCAACCGTCTCATCCTTTGTCATCCCCTTCTCCTCACACCTTCAATCTTTCCCAGCATCAGATTATTTTCCAATGAGTTAGTTCTTCACATCAGGTGGCCAAAGTATTGGAGTTTGAGCTTAACCATCAGCCCTTCCAATAAATATTCAGTACTGATTTCCTTGAAGATTGACTGGTTTGATCTCCTTGCAGTTCAAGGGACTCTCAAGAGTCTTCTCCAACACCACAGTTCAAAAGCATCAATTTTTTGGTGCTCCAGTACCACAGTTCAAAAGCATCAATTCTTTAGTGCTCAGTTTTCCTTATTGTCCAACTCTCAAATCCATACATGACTACTGGAAAAATCATAGCTTTGACTAGACAGACCTTTGTTGGCAAAGTAACATCTCTGGTTTTTGATATGCTGTCTAGGTTGGTTATATCTTTTCTTCCAAGAAGCAAGCATCTTTTAACGTCATGGCTGCAGTCACCATCTGAAGTGACTTTCAGTTCCGTTCAGTTGCTCAGTTGTGTCTGACTCTTTGTGACCTCCTGAAATATAGCATACCAGGCCTCCCTGTCCATCACCAACTCCTGGAGTCCACCCAAACCCATGTCCATTGTGTCGGTGATGCCATCCAACCATCCCATCCTCTGTCGTCCCCTTCTCCTCCTGTCCTCAATCTTTCCCAGCATCAGGGTCTTTTCAAAGGAGTCAGCTCTTCCCGTCAGATAGCCAAATTATTGGAGTTTCAGCTTCAACATCAGTCCTTCCAATTAATATTCAGGAAAAACTATAGCCTTGACTAGACGGACCTTTGTTGACAAAGTAATATCTCTGCTATTCAATATGCTGTCTAGGTTGCCTTCCAAGGAGAAAGTGTCTTTTAATTTCATGGCTACAGTCACCATCTGCAGTGATTTGGGAGCCCAGAAAAATAAAGTCAGCCACTGTTTCCACTATTTCCCCATCTATTTGCCATGAATTGATGGGACTGAATGCCATGATCTTCGTTTTCTGAATGTTGAGCTTTAAGCCACCTTTTTCACTCTCCTCTTTCACTTTCATCAAGAGGCTCTTTAGTTCCTCTTCACTTTCTGCCGTAAGTGTGGTGTCATCTGCATATCTGAGGTTACTGATATTTCTCTCGGCAATCTTGATTCCAGCTTGTGCTTCCTCCAGCCCAGCGTTTCTCATCATGTACTCTGCATATAAGTTAAGTAAGCAGGGTGACAATACACAGCCTTGGTATACTCCTTTTCCTATTTGGAACCAGTCTGTTGTTCCATGTCCAATTCTAACTGTTGCTTCCTGACCTGCAGATAGTTTTCTCAAGAGGCAGGTTAGGTCGTCTGGTATTCCCATCTCTTGAAGAATTTTCCACAGTTTCTTGTAATCCACAGTCAAAGGCTTTGGCATAGTCAATTGCCAGGGTCCAGCCCCGGTGGATCCAGGGAATTCAAAGTGAGGATGGAGTCGGTGAAGAAAAACTTATCTATTTAGAAATATAAAGAGAGATTAGGAAAGAATAATGTAGTAAGTAAATTAGTGGAGAAAAGATGATGAATAACTTGGTTTACTTGGAAAACCAATAAAGTTCCAAGACAAGGAACTTGCACCGTCTATGTAGGCCACTGGCGCCAACTTGAATAGCAGAGGGTGCCCTGCCTTGGGCTCCCTCTCACGTGGGTCTTAGAAGCCAGGGAAAATAAGTAGACACGGTCAGCCTCCACACTCCAGATGGGAATTCAGCCCAAAACGGGAGAAAAGAATGACATGGGGGAGCCAAGCATCAGTGCCAGACCCACAACTTTATTTTCAAAAGCAGCTTATATACCCAAAGTTGTACATGAAGAAATAATGGAATATGCAGAGTTATGCAGAGGCAGCAGTCCTGACCCTCATTGAGACCAGGCTTTCTTTTTGCATACCTTCCTGTATACAAAAGGTCTCAGTTGGTTTACATTATCTTCTGGCCAAGAGGCCTGTTAACATTTTTATGGCTCTCTTCCTAGATAAATGTCTATCAACCAGAAAACTCTTTCCCTTGAAGTGCTTTTTTTTTAATCTGCATCACCCTCAAAGTACTAAATAAAGTTGCATTCCTGTAGAGCAGAGGTGCAGTGGCTTATAACAAAGAAAGTACTTAACTCAAAGATCTAATTTGCTAATACTAGGGCTGCTACCTGTTTTTTCTACATGCCAACTATATCTACAAATAAAAGATATGAAAGTTTGGCAGCAAGTATTGACTCAACAAATTAAACCCTTAATCAGTCCTGTTCTAATGATTTTGACTCCTCGGAAGCCCCTACATTCCTAGGATGTTTTAAGCTTCCTGTGCCTCTCAGAGTCGGGAAGCCGCAAACAATCACATGTGCAGCTGTAAGAGTCTGGCAGGCAGGCTAGAAAGCCTTCAGAGGGGCTTTTGGATTGAAACATTCTTATTATGCCCAGGAAACTTATTATCTAAATGATCTAAATTAACTTTTTCCAGAAAAAGATGGTGAGGGGATAGCCCCCTGTTAATGTCTGAGGAGTTGGTGAAAGCATAATGCAGTAAGGTAGGCAGACTATGGTTTTGGGGGTAGATGCTCGAGAGTTTCCAGGGGACCCCTGAGGCTCAATCTCGCCTTTGCCTATGCTGAGCCTCCTTCCTCATGACCTTTGCCACAGGCAGGGTTCCTCACACTGGCTCCCAGCATCCAACAAAGCAGAAGTAGATGTTTTTCTGGACTCTCTTGCTTTTTTGATTGTCCATCTTATATTAGCGGTTTGAGCTCTAGTTCCTCTGCCTTTTCTAAATCCAGCTTGAACATCTGGAAGTTCACGGTTCTAATTACAAGGAGCTTACCATTTTCTAAGGCAGCAGATTACATATTTGGATAATTCTGGATCTTTACCTATCAATACTCTTAACTATATTCATATATTTGACTCAGTATTTACCAAATGATTCTTTCTTTCCAAAATCCATCTTTATAAAAATATAAATATTACAGTTATCCAATAATTTAAAGACTAAGAGCTCTTTTAGGAAACGTACTTAAAAATAATAATAAAATATATATGCAAACAGCAATTAAAAGGTGACAACTGAACTAGAGGTAAACTGAGAGGAAGTGAAAAAGTACAGAGGACATGGGCAAAATACTTTGAGTAGTGCATTATTCATAGTATCAAAATAGAGAACTATTCATACATATAAAAAAGAAGGATTATCTTAAAGTCAGGAAATTAATTATGCTACATACCCAGAGAATTTAGGGAAGCAATTATAAATAATGAAGTATAAATAATGAAGTAATTTTTCATGATAGTAACATGGAAATATCTGTAAGACCTCGGAATCATTTAAGACACAATTTTAAAAGGAAGGTACTGAAAAATTCATATGATATATTTCCATTTGTGTAAAATAAGCAAATAACCACCAATGTTATATATGTATTTGCATTAATAAATAAATGTGTAGGAAAATATTTTGAAGGTTATATAACCTAAAAGCTTTAGCAGTGCTACTTCTAAAGAGTGGCATGTATTTGGAAAGGATCTCTTTGGTACTGTTTCTTGTGTGTATTTATTATTATTATTATTTTAAAATGTAAGAGTAAATACTCTAAAGGTATTTGAATAACAGAAATGGCAGTCATTGAAACTTTTGAAAGTTAGATATCTTTTCTCTTCCTGTATTTTAAAAATGCTATTTCCTGATCTTTGTGTTGAGTTTGGAACATAAAACTGTCTCACTTGCAATCTGTGGAAATCAGCATTTGATTGTGGGTGTGCATTCTGTCTGTGAATATCACCATTATTATAATCTAGTAATGATGGTGGAATGTTTATCATGACTCCCTTTTTCTGCTAGATTATCTCTAAATGCTGTATTCAGTACAATTTCCTTTGAACCAAAACCATGAATGATAATGTTCAGTGTTTTTATTATTCTTATACAATTTCTCACTCTACTATACTGAGATAATTAATACATCTTACCACCAATATCCAAGTTATCAAAGACCCCTTATCACTGTATCCTTTTAGATCAAGATATGGCAAACTTTTGGTAAAGAGCTAGGTATTTAAATATCCTAGAGTCTGTGGTCCATAAAGGGTCTGTAGTCTCATCTTCCTTTTTAAGCATCTCCTTAAAAATATTAAATATGTTTGTATGATATTAAAATATGATGTACATATATACATATATATATGTATTACATGCACACACACACATGCTTAGTCACTCAGTCATATCCAGCTCTTTGCAACCCCATGGATTGTAGCCCACCAGGCTCCTGTGTGCTTAGCCACTCAGTCATGTCTGACTCTTGCAACCCCATAGACTGTTGCTCACCAGGCTCCTCTATCCATGGGGATTCTCCAGACAAGAATACTGGAATGCAATAATTATTACCTTGTAGATGGTATGAAAACAGACCACGGGCTAAATTTGACCTAAGAATCATATTTGCCAACACATATACTAGATAATCTTTTCTTTATTTAGTATCCCTTCTTCAATAGTTGGCTCAACATTCAGAAAATTAAGATCATGGCATCCGGTCCTATCACTTCATGGCAAATAGATGGGGAAACAGTGGCTGAGTTTATTTTGGGGGCCCCAAAATCACTGCAGATGGTGATTGCAGCCATGAAATTAAAAGACGCTTCCTCCTTGGAAGGAAAGTTATGACCCACCTAGACAAAATATTAGAAAGCAGAGATGTTACTTTGTCAACAAAGGTCCATCTCGTCAAGGCTATGGTTTTTCCAGTGCTCATGTATGGATGTGAGAGTTGGACTATAGAAGACTCTTGAGAGTCCCTTGGATGACAAGGAGATCCAACCAGTCCATCCTAAAGAAAATCAGTCCTTAATATTCATTGGAAGGACTGAAACTGATGCTGAAACTCCAATACTTTGGCCACCTGATGCAAAGAGCTGATTCCTTTGAAAAGACCCTGATGCTGGGAAAGATTGAGGGCAGGAGGAGAAAGGGAAAACAGAGGATGAGATGGTTGGATGGCATCACCGACTCAATGGACATGGATTTGAGTGAACTCCAGGAGTTGGTGATGGACAGGGAGGCCTGGCATATTGTGATTCATGGGGTCGCAAAGAGTCGGGCATGACTGAGTGAATGAACTGAACTGAACTTCAATAGTAATGGCATCAGTATGCATAGACTCCAACATGGAAAGTCTTTGGTACACATGGGAATGAATGATACAGGAGAGGGTTTTAATTATGTCTGCCATACAGCTATGCCAATTTGACCTACAACTTTACATAGAAAAGAGAAATCCAAAGCCAGTTGTTTGTATAAACTGGATATAGCCAATCAACTGGCTCAAGTATCTGATACTCTGAATTTTGAGTGTGGGTAGCAGAGTGGTTAGAAGCAGATAGGGTGTGTTGAGGAAAAGAGAGGTGGGTTTTCATTTGATTATATTCCATCTTTGATCCCATCTTTTACCAATTCCTGTCTGATTTTTCACATGGATATCCTTCTTTGTTTAATGTTTTATTTTCCAAAGATTTCCTTATTTACTGAGATTTCTATAACTTACCTTAAATAAGGCTTTATTTCTCCTAAGTTGAATTTTTACGATAAGCAGGGATAGAGTTTCAAATAAGACAAACTGAAATTGACCCTTTCTCAATTCAAAATATCTTTTCCTGTCATCGATCTTAGGCGTGGTAATATTCAGGAAGACAAAAGCTTGTGTGGCAGTTTTGAATAGAAGCCATGTCTGCCTATTTATTTTAATCTTTGTTCAAAAGATGAAAATAATTGTTTTAAATGGAAATAAATGCCTTGTTTCAAATCAAAGTTTGCTTTTCAAGAAATAGTATTGTGTATTAGGTCTAGTTTCTGGCCAAATTTTCAATCTCTCACACTGTACATAAGGCCACATTACATTCTCTTTTGTGTTTTCTATGTTCAACGTGTGAAAAGTGAAAGTGAAAGTCACTCAGTTTTCAATCTCTCACATTGTACATAAGGCCACATTACATTCTCTTTTGTGCTTTCTATGTTCAACGTGTGAAAAGTGAAAGTGAAAGTCACTCGGTCATGTCCAACTCTTTGTAACCCCACGAACTATACAGTCCGTGGAATTCTCCAGGCCAGAATACTGGAGTGGGTAGCCCTTCCCTTCTCCAGAGGATCTTCCCAACCCAGGGATGGAAACCAGGCCTACCATATTGCAGGCAGATTCTTTACCAGCTGAGCCACCATGGAAACTCAAGAATACTGGAGTGGGTAGCCTATCCCTTCTCCAGAGGATCTTTCTGACCCAGGAATCAAACCAGGGTCCTCTGCATTGAAGATGGATTCTTTATCAGTTGAGCTACTAGGGAAGCTGGCTTCTAAATTCCTTTTTTAGATTGTTGACTGATAAAGAATTCTCATTTATTTTGATTGCAGGGGTCATATTTGACTCGTGTCTTGCATTTTATGTTCTGTGTGAGATACTCTCCTTATCTTGAAAGAGTATTGTAATGCATCCAAACCTGATCAAAAGGAAGATTAGAAACCTACCTGTTTTAATATTAATTAAATTAGTGCACCCTCAATAACTCTTATAAGCCATACAACTAAAAAGGGAGATGATTTTTATGATGAAAATAGGCTCACATTTCCAAACTAATGTATTAGAATCACATAAAATCATGCAGAATATATGTGTAACAAGCATAGATTGTAAGTATATTAAGACTTTCTAAATTTGCACTTTGATAATTGGCATACTGGTGGGCCACAGTACACGGGGTCACAAAGAGTCAGACATGACTGAGTGGCTAACAAATACACACCCACAGGGTCTAGATTGTACAGTATTCTTCACAATACTCAACATTGTTCATCACCAGCATTTTAGACAGGGCCCCTAAGGGATAACTTCACTAATTCAAGCTAGTTTAACTCTACTCAGTGCAGACAGTGTAGGGAAGTGAGAAGATATGGAGATCTTTACTCTATTGATATCATCAGGACTAGAAGTCAGATGGTAGAAAAGCACAACCTTCCCTTGAACTGGAGGAAAGGAAAGCTTGCTAATATTAACTGTTTAGGGATAATGGGAGTTTCCTGAGGGTAAATTAATAACAAACTAAGCAACCAATTTAACTAATATTTAGTTAACTGATGATAAACACTCTATTTTTGTTAAAAATTGCCTGACAAAATTTTTTATAATTACTTCCATTATTTCATCCATTTTATAACTTTCAGAGTTGATGTTTTATCAGTGACCTCAAACAGGGCTTCTCAGGTGGTGCTGGTGGTTAAAATTTGCCACCAATCCAGGATACACAAGAGACATGAGTTCTATCCCTAGGTTGAGAAGACCCCCTAGAGTAGGAATGGCAAATCCTTTCAGTATTCTTGCCTGGAAAATTTCATGGACAGTGGACCAAGATGGGTCACACTATTGGGGTCACAAACAACGGGATATGACTGAGCACAAAATACCTGTGACCTCAAACAAAGAATTCACTTGGAAACCCACCATGACCTGATGTAAGTAGGCAAGTTAGCTGGTAAACTAAACCTCTTTACACAGAGACAAAAATTCTTCTCTAAATTCCTTGACCTAGTGGTATTTTCAAGGGGACAGACATTTAATTGAAACTTTAATGTATCCCTCATATCTATTATAGAATAATCACTCAGTTCAGTTCAGTTCAGTTCAGTCACTCAGTCATGTCCAAGTCTTTGCGACCCCATGAATCGCAACACGCCAGGCTTCCTTGTTCATCACCATCTCCCAGAGTTCACTCAGACTCACACACATCCAGTCCGTGATGCCATCCAGCCATCTCATCCTCGGTCATCCTCTTCTCCTCCTGCCCCCAATCCCTCCCAGCATCAGAGTCTTTTCCAATGAGTCAGCTCTTCGCATGAGATGGCCAAAGTACTGGAGTTTCAGCTTTAGCATCATTCTTTCCAAAGAAATCCCAGGGTTGATCTCCTTCAGAATGGACTGGTTGGATCTCCTTGCAGTCCAAGGGACTCTCAAGAGTCTTCTCCAACACCACAGTTCAAAAGCATCAATTTTTCGGCGCTGAGCCTTCTTCAAAGTCCAACTCTCACATCCATACACGACCACTGGAAAAACCATAGCCTTGACTAGACGGACCTTCGTCGGCAAAGTAATGTCTCTGCTTTTCAATATGCTATCTAGCTTGGTCATAACTTTTCTTCCAAGGAGTAAGTGTCTTTTAATTTCATGGCTGCAGTCACCATCTGCAGTGATTTTGGAGCCCCAGAAAATAAAGTCTGACACTGTTTCCACTGTTTCCCCGTCTATTTCCCATGAAGTGATGGGACCAGATGCCATGATCTTTGTTTTCTGAATGTTGAGCTTTAAGCCAACATTTTCACTTTCTTCTTTCACTTTCATCAAGAGACTTTTTAGCTCCTCTTCACTTTCTGCCATAAGGGTGATGTCATCTGCATATCTGAGGTTATTGATATTTCTCCAGGCAATCTTGATTCCAGCTTGTGTTTCTTCCAGTCCAGCATTTCTTATGATGTACTCTGCATATAAGTTAAATAAGCAGGGTGACAATATGCAGCCTTGACGTACTCCTTTTCCTATTTGGAACCAGTCTGTTGTTCCATGTCCACTTCTAACTGTTGCTTCCTGACCTGCATACAGATTTCTCAAGAGGCAGGTTAGGTGGTCTGGTAGTCCCATCTCTTTCAGAATTTTCCACAGTTTATTGTGATCCACACAATCAAAGGCTTTGGCATAGTCAATAAAGCAGAAATAGATGTTTTTTCTGGAACTCTCTTGCTTTTTTGATGATCCAGCAGATGTTGACAATTTGATCTCTGGTTCCTCTGCCTTTTCTAAAACCAGCTTGAACCTCAGGGAGTTCACGGTTCACGTATTGCTGAAGCCTGGCTTGGAGAATTTTGAGCATTACTTACAAAATCTCTAGCTAACACTTACTGCACTCTTATTGAGTACAAGACTTTCTGTGAACAAATTTACAGTAATTCTTCTACCATCTTTTGAGGTAGGTAGAGATTTTATGAGTTTTTATAGGTGGAGAAAGCCAAGATACCTAAAAATTATGTAATTTTATTCCAGACCATGTGGCATTAGCCCATACTAAATTACTATGGAATGAGAAGTAATAAGAGAAATGCGTGATTTCCAGAATTACAGAGAATATAAGTAGAGATCATTCTTGGTATAATTATTCAGTTCAGTTCGGTTCAGTTGCTCAGTCATGTCCCACTGTTTGCAATCCCCAGGGACTGCAGCACGCCAGGCCTCCCTGTCCATCACCAACTATGAGTTTATTCAAACTCATGTCCATTGAGTCGATGATGCCATCCAAACATCTCATCCTCTGTTGCCCCCCTTCTCCTCCTGCCCTCAATCTTTCCCAGCATCAGGGTCTTTTCCAGTGGGTCGGTTCTTTGCATCAGGTGGCCAAAGCATTGGAGTTTCAGCTTCAGCATCAGTCCTTCCAATGAATATTCAGGACTGATTTCTTTATGATGGACTGGTTGGATCTCCTTGCAGTCCAAGGGACTCTCAAGAGTCTTCTCCCACACCACAGCTCAAAAGCATCAATTCTTTGGTGCTCAGCACTTTATAATCTAACTCTCACATCCATACATGACTACTGGAAAAACCATAGCCTTGACTAGATGGAACTTTGTTGGCAAAATAATGCCTCTGCTTTTTAATATGCTGTCTAGTGGTCATAACTTGCAGTGTCGTTATTATTGAAGGCAAATAATTGGACTACAACTAGAGAAGACAAAAATGTATGAAAGAGTGGTGCCAAAAATCGTGAGTATATAAAGGAAAAGTAGTAAGAGAAGATAGGGTTTGAGAGGCTGTTTGAATATAAAAGAAACTGTCATCTCACATTTCTCCTTAATTATCAACAGAGGAAATATCAAAAATAAAATCCACCTCCTCTGCTTGTATTATTTACCTCTGTGGGAATGGCAATTAATTTTCTAGATTTCAGAAGTACCAACAGCTTGCAAATGTCTCTATAACGCATGTTTGGTTTTTTACATAATTTATGTAAGCATAGTGATTTGCTTTCTTATAAGTTACTCAATTTGTAATTTACACAGTTGAGCTATTTCAAATCCTAAAAGATGATGCCGTGAAAGTGCTGCACTCAATATGTCAGCAAATTTGGAAAATGCAGCCATGGTCACAGGACTGGAAAAGGTCAGTTTTCATTCAAGTCCTAAAGATAGGCAATGCCAAAGAATGTTAAAACTACCTCACAATTGAACTCATTTCACACACTAGCAAATTAATGTTCAAAATTCTTCAAGCCAGGCTTCAATAGTACATGAACTGCGAACTTCTAGATGTTCAAACTGGATTTAGAAAAGGCAGAAGGACCAGAGATCAAATTGCCAACATCTGCGGGATCATCAAAAATGCAAGAGAGTTCCAGAAAAACATCTACTTCTGCTTTATTGACTATGCCAATGCCTTTGACTATGTGGATCACAACAAACTGTGGAAAACTCTTAAAGAAATGAGAATAGGAGACCACCTTACCTGTATCATGAGAGATATGTCACCTTGCTTATTTAACTTATATGCAGAGTACATCATGCAAAATGCTGGGCTGGATTAAGCACAAGCTGTAATCAAGATTGCCGGGAGAAATATCAATAACCTCAAATATGCAGATGACACCACCCTTATGGCAGAAATCAAAGAACTATAGGGCTTCTTCATGAAAGTGAAAAAGAGAGTGCAAAAGTTGGCTTAAAACTCAACATTCCGAAAATGAATACTATGGCATCCAGCCCCATCACTTCTTGGCAAATAGATGGGGAAACAGTGACAATTCTAAATATCTAACAGTCTCCATACTTATATTCAATATGTCTAAACCAAACTCATTGTCTTTTCTTTATAATCTTTTAATCTCATTATTAATATCCAATCTAATCTAATTTATATGTTTTTCTTAATAGATAGACCTTCATCCACCCAAGAGACAAATTAGAAATCCTTGGATTTGTTTTAAACTTCCCCTTCATCCTGTGTTTGGGATGTTTTAATGTCCTATAGCATCTTTAGCACTTCTAAACCATCAACCTCTCACTAGAACTCATATGATTGGGTCCTAATTGGTTTGCCAACATTTCAGGCTCTTATCATCTAATAAAAGTCCAAAGTCCCTAAGCATGGTGGGCAAAGACCCTCACTATCTTCTTGTCTCTTAGTTTATCTTTGTGACCCAGCTTCGTGCCAAGTCCTCCAATCTACAGTTCTTGTGAAATGTCAAGGTGTTTCTATTATCTGTTGATATTAAATATTGCTTTTTTTTTTTTTTGCCTGAAATGCTTGCAGAATTTTGTCTCCATGGTAAAGTAGCCTTTCTAATTTATTAGGAATTAGTAAAGGCTCACTTGTTATAGGAAACCTTTGCTGCTCCCTACAAGTCAGTTATCATTCCTTTCTTTATTTCCCTGCTAGTTCTTGTGCATATTTCTGTCACAGCCCAAATCACCTCTAAACGTTTTCTTGTCATAATTCCTTATGCTTGTCTTTTCTCACTGGACTGTAAGATTATTGGAGTTAAGAATGTTCTAGGTCTCTTATAACAAAGTCTAGAACATATGAGATGTGTAATAAATATTTGCTGAATGATTTGGTTTTGTTCAATATAGAGCCTCCAGGTTACAGATTACTATATGTCACTGATTTATTTGAGAGTGGAGAGGGAAGTGGCAACCCACTCCAGTATCCTTGCCTGGAAAATCCCATGGATGGAGGAGCCTGGTAGGCTAGGGATTGCAAAGAATCAGACACGAATGAGTGACTTCACTATAGCAACTTTCAAAAATTTTTATGTTTCTGAATACACTCAGAATATTTTTCCTATTATATGCTCATTATAGGAAAGTTAGAAAATGCTGAAAAATGTAAAACACTAATAATTTGTTAAACCATGGCTTTAGGCAGAATTAGAGGTGTGTCACTCTGCTCAGCTGACCACAGTTTCTTGTGAAGAGCCATGACCTGTTTCAGGGATTCCAAGAAACTGAGATAGGTTTTGTATTTAGATGTAACACTCAAATTAAACTCACCTCTTAGCTTCATCACCTGTTTTAGTGGTCTAGAGCCCTGAGCCTTTATTAGACTACTTCACTCCTATTAGGGGCTAGTGAGGCAAATGTGAGAATGGAAAGAGCTGCTAAAGACCTATTGCTCTACCAATTGAAAATGCTGCCAAATTTCTTTTCATGCAATTTGAAATGGGGAGTTTTGATTTTTTTTTTTTTAAAGCCATTTTCTTCCCCTTCTCCAAGAAACATGCTATTATACGTTGTAGCAAAGAATTCTTCTAAGGCAATCTTAAGAGACCTGAATCATAGTGACCAGCATCTCCTAAATAAATAGGAATTTAATAAACAGAAGAGGGAAAGTCACTTAACAAAATATCTGGGGGTGGAATTTACACATATTTCCCATGAAAAAGGTATAGTTAACCTGTAGTTGCGGCTTCCCTGGTGCTCAGACAGTAAAGAATCTACCTGCAGTGCAGGAGACCCAGGTTCAGTCCCTGGGTCTGGTAGATCCCCTGGAGAAAGAAATAGGAACTCATTCCAGTATTCTTGCCAGGAGAATCCCATAGACAGAGGACCCTGGCAGGTCCATGGAGTTGCAAAGAGTCAGACATGACTGAGCAACTAACACTTTCACTTTTACCTGTAGTTAATCTCTTTTAGGAACAGTTTAATGACATTCAGTTCAGTTCAGTTCAGTCGCTCAGTCGTGTCCGACTCTTCCCGACCCCATGAATCACAGCCCGCCAGGCCTCCCTGTCCATCACCATCTCCTGGAGTCCACTCAGACTCACGTTCATCGAGTCTGTGATGCCATCCAGCCATCTCATCCTCTGCCGTCCCCTTCTCCTCCTGCCCCCAATCCTTCCCAGCATCAGAGTCTTTTCCAGTGAGTCAGCTCTTCTCATGAGGTGGCCAAAGTACTGGAGTTTAAGCTTTAGCATCATTCCTTCCAAAGAAATTCCAGGGTTGATCTCCTTCAGAATGGACTGGTTGGATCTCCTTGCAGTCCAAGGGACTCTCAGGAGTCTTCTCCAACACCACAGTTCAAAAGCATCAATTCTTTGGCTCTCAGCCTTCTTCACAGTCCAACATTTACATCCATACATGACCACAGGAAAAACCATAGCCTTGACTAAACGGACCTTAGTTGGCAAAGTAATGTCTCTGCTTTTGAATATACTATCTAGGTTGGTCATAACTTTCTTTCCAAGGAGTAAGCGTCTTTTCATTTCATGGCTGCAGTCACCATCTGCAGTGATTTTGGAGCCCCAGAAAATAAAGTCTGACACTGTTTCCACTGTTTTCCCATCTGTCCCATGAAGTGATGGGACCGGATGCCATGATCTTTGTTTTCTGAATGTTGAGCTTTAAGCCAATTTTTTCGCTTTTCTCTTTCACTTTCATCAAGAGGCTCTTTAGTTCCTCTTCACTTTCTGCCATAAGGATGGTGTCATCTGCATATCTGAAGTTATTGATATTTTTCCTGGCAATCTTGATTCCAGCTTGTGTTTCTTCTAGTCCAGCATTTCTCATGATGTACTCTGCATGAAAGTTAAATAAACAGGGTGACAGTATGCAGCCTTGACGTACTCCTTTTCCTATTTGAAACCAGTCTGTTGTTCCATGTCCAGTTCTAACTGTTGCTTCCTGACCTGCATACAGATTTCTCAAGAGGCAGGTTAGGTGGTCTGGTAGTCCCATCTCTTTCAGAATTTTCCACAGTTTATTGTGATCCACACAGTCAAAGGCTTTGGCATAGTCAATAAAGCAGAAGTAGATGTTTTTCTGGAACTCTCTTGCTTTTTCGATGATCCAGTGGATGTTGGCAATTTGATCTCTGGTTCCTCTGCCTTTTCTAAAACTAGCTTGAACATCAGGGAGTTCACGGTTCACGTATTGCTGAAGCCTGGCTTGGACAATTTTTAGCATTACTTTACTAGCATGTGAGATGGGTGCTATTGTGCGGTAGTTTGAGCATTCTTTGGCATTGCCTTCCTTTGGGATTGGAATGAAAACTGACCTTTTCCAGTCCTGTGGCCACTGCTGAGTTTTCCAAATTTGCTGGCATACTGAGTACAACACTTTACAGCATCATCTTTAAGGCTTTGAAACAGCTCCACTGGAATTCCATCTCCTCCACTAGCTTTGTTCGTAGTGATGCTTTCTAAGGCCCACTTGACTTCACATTCCAAGATGTCTGGCTCTAGATTAGTGATCACATCATCATGATTATCTGGGTTGTGAAGATCTTTTTGTACAGTTCTTCCATGTATTCTTGCCACCTCTTCTTAATATCTTCTGCTTCTGTTAGGTCCAGACCATTTCTGTCCTTTATCGAGCCCATCTTCGCATGAAATATTCCCTTGATATCTCTAATTTTCTTGAAGAGATCTCTAGTTTTTCCCATTCTGTTGTTTTCCTCTATTTCTTTGCATTGATAACTGAAGAAGGCTTTCTTATCTCTTCTTTCTCTTCTTTGGAACTCTGCATTCGGATGCTTATATCTTTCCTTTTCTCCTTTGCTTTTTGCATCTCTTCTTTTCACAGCTATTTGTAAGGCCTCCCCAGACAGCTGTTTTGCTTTTTTGCATTTCTTTTCCATGAGGATGGTCTTGATCCCTGTCTCCTGTACAATGTCATGAACCTCCATCCATAGTTCATCAGGCACTCTATCTATCAGATCTAGGCCCTTAAATCTAATTCTCACTTCCAGACATTGGTAGTCTTTAATTTCATGAACAAAATACAGGTTCCAAGAAATTCAAAATGCCCAAGAGGACATTTTTAAGAAACTTTATAAGACTCACATCATGTCTTCATATAAAGCAAGAGTAGTCTTAGATAGGCATTGTTACTTCACAAAATATTTTACATAAGCATATATGTGTATTGTATATGTATGTATATATACAATGTATGCATATATGTATATCTGTACATGTTTGTGTATATGTAAAATATGCATATGTAAAATAGGTGAGCTATTTCAAATCCTAAAAGATGATGCTGTGAAAGTGCTGCACTCAATATGCCAGCAAATTTGGAAAACTCAACAGTGGCCACAGGACTAGAAAAGGTCAGTTTTCATTCCAATCCCAAAGAAAGTCAATGCCAAAAAATGTTCAAACTGCTGCACAATTGCATTCATCTCATAGGCTAGTAAGGTAATGCTCAAAATTCTCCAAGCCAGGCTTTAACAGTATGTGAACTGTGAGCTTTCAGATGTTCAAGCTGGTTTTAGAAAAGGCAGAGGAACCAGAGATCAAATTGCCAATATCATTTGGATCATGGAAAAAGTAAAAGAGTTCCAGAAAAATGTCTACTTCTGCTTTATTGACTGCCAAAGCCTTTGAATGTGGATCACAAGAAACTGGAAAATTCTAAAAGAGATGGGAATACCAGAAAAATCTTACCTACCTCTTGAGAAATCTGTATGCAGGTCAAGAAGTAACAGTTAGAACAGGACATAGAAAAACAGACTGGTTCCAAATCAGGAAAGGAGTATGTCAAAGCTGTATGTTGTCACCCTGTTTTTTTAACCCTGGTTGGCTGGATAAAACACAAGCTGGAATCAAGATTTCTGGGAGAAATATTAATAACCTCAAATGTGCAGATGACACCACCTTTATGGCAGAAAGTGAAGAAGAATTAAAAGTTTCCTGATGAAAGTGAAAGAGGAGTGTGAAAAAGTTGACTTAAAATTCAACATTCAGAAGACCAAGATCATGGCATCTGGTCCCATCACTTCATGGGAAATAAATGGGGAAACAGTGGAAATAGTGACAGACTTTAGTTTGAGGGGCTCCAAAATCACTGCAGATGGTGTCTGCAGATAAAATTAAAAATGCTTACTCCTTGGAAGGAAAGTTATAACCAACCTAGACAGCATATTAAAAAACAAAGACATTACTTTGCCAACCAAGTTCTGTCTAGTCAAAGCTATGATTTTTCCAGTAGCCATGTATGGATGAGAGAGTTGGACTATAAAGAAAGCTGAGCACCAAAGAATTGATGCTTTTGAACTGTGATGTTGGGGAAGACTCCTGAGAGTCCCTTGGACTGCAAGGAGATCCAACCAGTTCATCCTAAATGAAATCAGTCCTGAATATTCATTGGAAGGATTGATACTGTAACTGAAACTCCCAACTTTGGCCACCTAATTGAAGAACTGACTCATATGAAAAGACCCTGATTCTGGGAGGGATTAGGGGCAGGAGGAGAAGGGGATGACAGAGGATGAGATGTTTGGATGGCATCACCATCTGGATGGACATGAGTTTGAGCAGGCTTCCGGAGTTGGTGATGGGATAGGGAAGCCTGGCACACTGCAGTCCATAGGGCCGCAAAGAGTCAGACACAACCGAGCAACTGAACTGAAAATATTATAATCTCAGTTTATATTGTTTCACATAATTTAACCATTATGCATGTGGATATGGCATAGTTTACTTATCTAAAAAAACCTAATTTTTACTATCATGAATAATGCTAGGACAGCAGTTTTGTACATAATTCTATATACAAATTTCTGGTTATTTCCTTGGGAAATATTCTTCTAAATTGGATTATTGCATCAAGAGATTTTAATATTTGAAAGTTTTTTATAATATACCACAAAATCGCTTAACAGAAAGTTGCATCATGTTTCATTCCTGTATTTTTGTGTTTCCAGGCATGCTTGAGAAGGCCTAACTCTGCACGTTCTATTGGACCAAGACTATTTATTCATTCCTTTCACAATACATATAACTAAAGCTAGTCTGTTGTCGGTTATCTTCTGAGATTTCTTTCTCACATGATAGTTCTTAATTTTGCTCTCTCAAGTCTTGATTTTTCCTTAATATTAAATTTCATAGTTTGAACCCCTCTCATCTCCAAATAAATATTCCAGAGTCCTTCTTTTATCAGTTGTCTTTGTGAGGGATTGTCCACCACAGACTTCAGGCCAGTCGTCTGTTCCCATGAGACCAGTCACTGATCTGATGTTTTTATTACACTCTCACTGCAGACTCCTTGGCAGGGTTGAACATTCTAAAGGGGATGGTTGAAAGTTTTTGGTTTTCTTTTTTTAACAGGGCTTGAGAGAATAAATGCATAAAGCAACTGTGCCTGCACACTCAAGTATGCCAATGTTTTGTGTGAGACCCTGAGCCAGATCTCCAACCAGAGGCAATCAGTTCTGCTTAAGTCAGAATACTGTCTAATTTTTCAGTCTGACCCAGAAACAAAAGCCTGACCTCATCATGAAAACTTATTTTCCAGTCAATGATTAATTTCTACCCCAGTGCTTTTGACTTTCTTTATTTAAGCATATTTTCAGGAACTTGATAGGTAACTATGGCGATGGACACCTAGAAGGGAGAAAGATCTTTGTTATTAATTTCTACATGCAGAGATGTGTCAGGTGTTTAGTTGTGTTATTATGCAAATCTCCAAACATGGCAGTGGGCAACCTGCTGGGAATGTTCTTGCCCAGAACAAAATGACTTTTAAAGAGTTGTCTTTGAGGTTAAGTGTTTTTGTTAAAACTTAAAGGCATTGCATTCCTTGGAAATAAGCAGCAAATGTGTTTTACCTACTGTTAAGAAAATGACAATTTTTTATTGATTAGAAAGGAAACATTAATGTATGTTCAGAGGCTGCTTTAAAAGTAGGAACTACCTTTTAAAACTTTGTTTTGTTTTTCACTTCTCAGAGGGGTAGTGATTTCTAAAATACTCCTAAATTTCTGTGAATGTTGTTATCAAATTTACTCCTTCTGTAGAAAAATGTTATCAAGGAACAAGTTTTTGGATTACTAAACCAAGAGAACCCTTCGATTCTGAAGTTAGTGCTCTGTTGAAAGGACCAAACCTTTGAAATTTATTCTGATTGCAACAGATCTCCAAGAATGATGGAATAGGATTTAAGATGATGTGAATGGTGGAACAAAGAACCGTAAGTTTAGGACTTACAAATGGGACAGATGACATTGAATCTATGTTCACCACAATTCCCTACCTTCTATTTTAAAATAGAAGAGAAATGAGCACATTCTTGTACCTGGGCTTGTAGACCACAAGACCCAGTCAACATTCCAAATGGCAGATTTCAATTGTTTCCCAAAGAATATCTTTGAATTTTATATTTCAAGTCAATAGTATGTTTTATCATAAAATAATAGCCGCTTTCTGTAGTAATTTTAAAATTAAGCTAATGCTTTATGAAGCTTCTTCTTGTCTACTCAATAGTTCTGTATCCCCTCTAGCATGCTGTTTCTATAATTTATTTTCAGAAACTTAGAGAAAAGATCTTACTGTTCCATGTAAGTCTCAGTCTGCGTTTCAAATGACACTATTTTAAAGTATTATGGTTCCATGAGCTAGTAATCAACTAATTCCCTACAACTAATAAACTAGTTCCCTACAAAACAATGGTATAGAGGGAAAAAGCTTTCTCTGAACCTTTTAGTTTCAAAGTTACCATGGTAACAAGATACATTTGCTTTATTAACATAATCTTTTCTTTTTTTTCATGCTCTTGCTCTCTAGAAAGGATTCTTCTTTGATATGATCACAATTAAACAATGCATTCTGAAATGGAACTGGCTTTTATAGAAGTTGGTAACAATGTAAAACAATTTTGCTTATCTGAAAAGCATACGGCTTTAAAGAAATTTTATAGATAGCTTTTCAAGCTTTGTCATTTCTTATTATGGTCAATATAGCTCAAGTTTTGCTTTCTCAGAGTATAACATCACAGAAATTTTCCATCAAATTATTCTCTTTCAGTAATACTCATGACCCATTTTCATTTTCATGTCACTTCTTAGAATACCTGCATTGCTTTTGTGCAATATTTCTACTTGTATTTATTCAAGAACATGTACATAATCATGCTGCAGAACACAACAATAATAACTAAAATCTTTGATATTGCTATTAGATCATGTCACCTACAATTAGTTTAATATATTTTTAAAGCTTTTACCAAGTGGAAAATACAATACTAGACAATGTTGAGGATATAAAAAGGATAATATACATGCAAAGTATTTAAAGAGGTTTTTAAAAGTCTCATTTAAATTTTGGGGGGGCATGTCCTCAACTAGGCAGTTTTAATCTAATACACTGATTTGAAAATTAGCTTCAGTTCAGTTCAGTTCAGTCGCTCAGTTGTGTCCTACTCTTTGCGACCCCATGAATCACAGCACACCAGGCCTCCCTGTCCATCACCAACTCCTGGAGTTCACTCAAACTCATGTTCATCGAGTCGGTGATGCCATCCAGCCATCTCATTCTCTGTTGTCCCCTTCTCCTCCTGCCCCCAATTCCTCCTAGCATTAGAGTCTTTTCCAATGAGTCAACTCTTCTCATGAGGTGGCCAAAGTATTGGAGTTTCAGCTTCAGCATCACTCCTTCCAAAGAACACCCAGGACTGATCTCCTTTGGAATGAAGTAGCTGGATCTCCTTGCAGTCCAAGGGACTCTCAAGAGTCTTCTCCAACACCACAGTTCAAAGGCATCAATTCTTCATCGCTCAGCTTTCTTCACAGTCCAATTCTCACATCCATACATGACTACTGGAAAAACCATAGCCTTGACTAAACGGACCTTTGTTGGCAAAGTAATGTTTCTGCTTTTGAATATGCTACCTAGGTTGGTCATAACTTTCCTTCCAAGGAGTAAGTGTCTTTTAATTTCATGGCTGCAGTCACCATCTGCAGTGATTTTGGAGCCCCAAAAAATAAAGTCTGACACTATTTCCACTGTTTCTCCATCTATTTCCCATGAAGTGATGGGACCAGATGCCATGATATTTGTTTTCTGAATGTTGAGCTTTCAGCCAATTTTTCACTCTCCTCTTTCACTTTCACCAAGAAACATTTTAGCTCCTCTTCCTTTTCTGGCATAAGAGTGGTGTCATCTGCATATCTGAGGTTACTGATATTTCTCCCAGCAGTCTTGATTCCAGCTTGTGTTTCTTCCAGTCCAGCATTTCTCAGAGTACACTGCATAGAAGTTAAATAAGCAGGGTGACAATATACAGCCTTGACATACTCCTTTTCCTATTTGGAACCAGCCTGTTGTTCCATGTCCAGTTCTAACTGTTGCTTCCTGACCTGCATACAGATTTCTCAAGAGGCAGGTCAGGTGGCCTGGTATTCCCATCCCTTTCAGAATTTTCCACAGTTTATTGTGATCCACAGAGTCAAAGGTTTTGGCATAGTCAATAAAGCAGATGTTTTTCTGGAACTCTGTTGCTTTTTTAATGATCCAGCAGATGTTGGCAATTTGATCTCTGGTTCCTCTGCCTTTTCTAAAACCAACTTGCAGTTTATTAAATTGATGGTAACTAGTCCAATAAGCATTTGGATCCTTTGGTTTCTTTTGTTTTTTTCCTAATGCCATTGTGCTTTAACATCAAAGTTTAAAATTTAAAGCATGAATTTTTAAAGTAGTTTACAATGTATTACCTTAAGATAATTCTTAAATATTTGGTTCAAGATGTAAATGTAATATACCAATATATACGCTTTATCAGGAAAAAAAAGGTAAATAAACTAGGTTATCATTTTCTTTTAAAAATGAGAAAATGTTATTAGTATTTCTGATCTGGAAATTTCTCAAAGAAAATAATAAGCCACTGAAACAATGGACTTTTACTGAAACAATACCATAGTATTAAAATAATGAAATGAGTAGAAAACTATGAAATGACTTTTATTAGCCATAGATTGGCAGACATAACTACAAATATTTTCCTGTTTTAAGATAATGTGTCTTATGAAAGAAATCCATGAATTCTTGATATTTTTAATAATTTAAAGAGCAGAAAATATATAGAGAGTCAGAGTTCATTCTAAAGTAGCATTTTAATATAAACTATCAAAAGATTTGATATATCTATAGTTGATATATATATCTATATATATCTATATATCTATAGATATAGATATATCTATAGTTGATAGATATAGATATATCTATAGTTGATAGATATAGATATAGCTATACAAGTCTAATGTAGTCTAATCTCAGAAAAATGCCTGGGAAAATCCAAGAAGTTCTACGTACAACATCTATAAGGCTAAAGATTCTGTAGATAATAGCTCCTTCTGTGAACCAAGATTTCCCCCATCAATTTCACAGCATCCTGTTCTACCCTTTCAAGCTTCCGTGAAGATCTGTGTGTTCTAGTTATTAATTCTATCAGAAAATGTGTAGAACTCTGTTTTACAATATTTCTGTAGATGTCTACTTTCCATGTTATAGTGATGATAAGAGTCCCACTCCAGTATTCTTGCCTGAAAAATCCCATGGACAGAGGAACCTGGTGGACTACAGTCCATGGGGTCACAAAAAGTCAGACACAGCAGAAGCAACCGAGCATGAGGAGCTCTACAGTGTACCCAGGCCTGTGAGGGTCTAGCTTGGTTCCATTGGAATGCATCCTTCTGAGCTGCCTTTTGTTCTGTCCCTTTGGTAAGTACAGATAATTCAGTTGACAGAACTAAGCCATATACAAGTGACTTACACTTCCAATTCCTAAACATTTCTGGAGATAAATTAAGTTGTGGGGCAAACCCTTATTTTGAATAAAACTGAATTATCTTGTATATGTGTGTATATATGTGTGTATAGGAGTGGCCAGAAATTTTATTCGGGTCCATTCATAAGATTTTATGGAAACCCACACCAACTTTTTGGCCAATACAATGTATGTGTGGGGCTTCTCTCGTGGCTTAGTTGTATGGAATCTGCCTGCAATGCAGGAGACTGCCTACAATGCAGGAAATGCAGGTTCAATCCCTGGTTTGGAAAATCCCCTGGAGAAGGAAATGGCAATCCATTCCAGTATTCTTGCCTGGGAAGTCTCATGAACAGAGGAGCCTGGCAGGCTACAGTCCACGAAGTCAAAAGAGTAGGATATAACTTAGTCACTAAGCCATCACTACTACCACTATATACATATTATTTGAGAGAAATGAAGTGTGCATTTATTAGACATATAAAACTATTTTTCATCTTTTTTTCTATATAAATAGAATATTATCCATAGTCTCACTGTTACAAGCTGTAGCCAATTCACCTGCCCTATGATCCAGCCCAGTTCTGACAAATATATGTGTGTCAATGGCTGGAAACCAGAAAATACTGAAGAAATGAGACCTTAAATGGACAAGTCCTTTAACATATTTCTATTCTGTACAGTTTCTGTTCCTTGAACAAAAGTTGTCCTTTGAGAGAAAATGTAATACTCTATATTCTTATGATAAGTTTATTCAGTCTTATGTAAGAGGCAAGTTACTTCTTTCCTCAATAAAGAAAATTTTTAAATAAATGCCTATATTTCAGTAAAGTAATTCTATATCTTTTATATATCATGATTTCAACTAATTTTACAATATAGCATTGTATTTGTTAAACTGAGTGAAAATATGCTTTTTAAATAATTACTTTCAGCCATTATATGATACAGCTGTCTGCCAGGACTACTGTCAACAGTTCATTTTCTGCTATATGTAAGACACATTTGAAGGCTTATCTATAATTCACCTTTTTTAAAATTTTTTTCAATACTTTATTCTATATTACAATACTGTCTTTGTTTTGCCATACATTGACATGAATCAGCCACAGGTGTACATGATCTCCCAATGCTGAAGCCCCCTCCCACCTCCCACCCCATATCATCTCCCTGGATCATCCCGTGCACCAGCCCTAAGCATCCTGTAACCTGTATCCTGTATTGAACATAGACCGGTGCTTCATTTCCTACATGATAGTATACATGTTTCAATGCCATTCTCCCAATACATCCCACCCTCTCCTTCTCCCTCAGAGTCCAAAAGTCCGTTCTATACCTCTGTGTCTCTTTTGTTGTCTCACATATAGGGTCATCATTACTATCTTTCTAAATTCCATATATATGTGTCAGTATACTGTATTGGTGTTTTTCTTTCTGGCTTACTTCACTCTGTATAATCGGCTCCAGCTTCATCCATCTCACTAGAACTGATTCAAATGTATTCTTTTTAAGGGCTGAGTAATGCTCCATTGTGTATATGTACCACCGCTTTCTTATCCATTCATCTGCTGATGGACATCTAGGTTGTTTCCATATCCTGGCTATTATAAACAGTGCTGCAATGAACATTGGGGTACATGTGTCTCTTTCAATTCTGGTTTCCTCAGTGTGTATGCCCAGCAGGGGATTGCTGGGTCATAAGGCAGCTCTAATTGCAATTTTTAAGGAATCTCCACACTGTTTTCCATAGTGGCTGTACTAGTTTGCATTCCCACCAGCAGTGTAAGAGGGTTCCCTTTTCTCCACATCCTCTCCAGCATTTATTGCTTGTAGACTTTTGGATCGCAGCTATTCTGACTGGTGTGAAATGGTACCTCATTGTGGTCTTGATTTGCATTTCTCTGATAATGAGTGATGTTGAGCATCTTTTCATGTGTTTGTTAGCCATCCGTATGTCTTCTTTGGAGAAATGCCTATTTAGTTCTTTGGCCCATTTTTTGATTGGTTCATTTATTTTTCTGGAGTTGAGCTGCATAAATTGCTTGTATATCTTTGAGATTAGTTGTTTGTCAGCTGTTTCATTTGCTATTGTTTTCTCCCATTCAGAAGGCTGTCTTTTCACCTTGCTTATCGTTTCCTTTGTTGTGCAGAAGCTTTTAATTTTAATTAGATCCCATTTGTTTATTTTTGCTTTTATTTCCATTATACTGGGAGGTGGATCATAGAGGATCCTGCTGTGATTTATGTCGGAGAGTGTTTTGCCTAAGTTTTCCTCTAGGAGTTTTATAGTTTCTGGTCTTACATTTAGATCTTTAATCCATTTTGAGTTTATTTTTGTGTATGGTGTTAGAAAGAAGTCTAGTTTCATTCTTTTACAAGTGGTTGACCAGTTTTCCCAGCATCACCTGTTAAAGAGACTGTCTTTACTCCATTGTATATTCTTGCCTCCTTTGTCGAAGATAAGGTGTCCATAGGTGTGTGGATTTATCTCAGGGCTTTCAATTTTGTTCCATTGATCCATATTTCTGTCTTTGTGCCAGTACCATACTGTCTTAATGACTGTGGCTTTGTAGTAGAGCCTGAAGTCAGGCAAGTTGATTCCTCCCGTTCCATTTTTCTTTCTCAAGATTGCTTTTGCTAATTGAGGTTTTTTGTATTTCCATACAAATCTTGAGATTATTTGATCTAGTTCTGTGAAAAATACTGCTGGTAGCTTGATAGCAATTGCATTGAATCTGTAGATTGCTTTGGGTAGTATACTCATTTTCACTATATTGACTCTTCTGACCCATGAGCATGGTATATTTCTCCATCTATTAGTGTCCTCTTTGATTTCTTTCATCAGTATTTTATAGTTTTCAATATATAGGTCTTTAGTTTCTTTAGGTAGGTATATTCTTAAGTATTTTATTCTTTTCGTTGCAATGGTGAATGGAATTGTTTCCTTAACTTCTTTTTCTACTTTCTCATTATTAGTGTATAGGAATGCAAGGGATTTCTGAGTGTTGATTTTATATCCTGCAACTTTACTATATTCATTGATTAGCTCTAGTAGTTTTCTGGTCGAGTCTTTAGGATTTTCTATGTAGAGGATCATGTCATCTGCAAACAGTGAGAGTTTTACTTCTTCTTTTCCAATTTGGATTCCTTGTATTTCTTTTTCTGCTCTGATTGCTGTGGCCAAAACTTCCAGAACTATATTGAAGAGTAGTGGTGAAAGTGGACACCCTTGTCTTGTTCCTGACTTTAGGGAAATGGTTTCAATTTTTCACCACTGAGGATAATGTTAGCTGTGGGTTTGTCATATATAACTTTTATTATGTTGAGGTATGTTCCTTCTATTCCTGCTTTCTGGAGAGTTTTTTTAATCATAAATGGATGTTATAATTCACCTTTTTATCTACCCTAGTTTCAGTTATGATTCCTCCAACGAATTGAATTTTTAATAAATATTTGTTGATTGGGTGAATGAATAATGTAACTATAGAATAAAGATCTATATAATTAAAGATGAGCCTAAGGTATAGATCCATTGTTATAACTCCACACTGAGTCTGTGTCCATCTTCTCAAAACAGGGACAGTGAGACATAGACAAGATTCTGCTTCAGGATAGATGCCTGAGGCTGCTCTTTGGCTTGATCCAGGCTCCTATTAAATAAAGATAAAATCATATAAACATTCTTTTCTATTTCATTTGAATATCAGTGTCTTGTTCTAAACTTAAAAATTAAAATCTCAGCAGCAGCAAGGGAAAAGTCTGTCCCAGAGCTCACATGTGTTATTTCAAGGCCTGACCCATCTAGACATTTGCATATAAAATAAAGTAGAAAGGTAGTTGTACTGAAAAATTATAATGTCAGGTAAGGGAAAATTATGGAAGAACAATAACTGAAGCAAATAAGTAATGAATGCTCTAAGACATTTAATGTGGCCAGTCTTATGGCTATAAAGGCACTGCTTTATTATAGCAGTAGAGGAGCTACTGTCCATAAAAATGGACCTGAAATAGCAACATACAATGTTAAGTCATATACTGTATATCCTATTTAATAATAAAAGAAGTAGAATACATTTTGGAGAAATTTTAGTAGCATGATTGAAATAAAACCAAATGAAATGATTGTTTTTAAGAAAACTAGAGTTATATGAATTATATTGCAGCTTGATATCATTTGATAAATGTAATATTGTTATATATGTACATATGTAGTTAAATATCCTTTGTATATACACAGAAATAGAAGTAGAAATAGAATTATAAAACAATATCTTATGCTTTCTAAATAGTAAAACAAGTCAAGAGTCTTAAGCTGTTTATTTAATAAATCTTTCAGGAAAGATTTTTTTTTAAATAAACTCATTTTCAAATGAGATTTAAGTGTTTCCTTACCTTCTTGGTTCTATTGAACATTATCTTTTATTTATTTTTTATAGATAACCTCCTATAAATTAACTAGGTAATGTTCTTAATGTAATTGCACATTAAGAACAGATAATAGCCTATCAGTGAAATATTGATGTCAAATCTTTGCTAAAGTAACGAGAGAAAATAAAATTGGAGATAGAAGATAAATGTTTATTTTTTGAATGTTAAACCATTATGGTTATTCAGTCACAACCTTTAATTTCATTAATGCCAAAACTATTATGCTGAAGGAGTCACTCTTTAAAAATGAAATAATTAGAATGACCTGGAAAACATGTTCACAGTGGGAGATATCTACAAAGTTCCCCAAAATTTAGCGTTCAAAAAACTGGAAAAAATGTTAACCCATGTGAAGCTAATTTAGAAATGTTAACCATAATATTTTTAAAGAATAGTAAAACAGAAAGATCCTTATCTTTTATTATTCCCACAAGTGTGAGTCTTGGATATTTAGTTCCATTTCCTTAGAGTGACCTGAGAAAACATGGAGTCAATAATTCAGTGATAAACCAATTACTGTGAAGAAATAGTTTAGTCATTTGGCTATAATGAAAAGTGGTTTGAGGTTACATTTTTAATAAACTGTTTTTTTAATGAAATGAATCAACATTTTTATAGTACCATGCCTATTAATAAATGAAAATTTAAATGAATTATTTTACTGTGGTAATTAAGCCAGTTTTCAATGAACTGATCTTTTTTAAAATTTCTTTTGTAGGTTTTAAGTATAGCAAATGGCTTGATTCACATATATCATAAAGCAATTACCACAATAGCTAACATCTATCTCATGTAGACACAATAAAAGGGAGAAAAAATTAAACATTAAAAAATTATCCTTGTGATGAGAACTCTTAGGACTTATACTCTTAACATTCTTATATATCATAGAGCAGTGTTAACTGTGGTCATCATGTTGTACATGACATCTCAATGATCTATCTAAAAAAAATTTTGGAGGGTGTGTGTGTGTAAATAATCTCCGGACTATTATCTTGACTTCTGATAATTGCTATTCTAGGTATAAAGCAGTGAGAGTTTTAAAAATATCTGTTGCTATTTATATATCAGAGGAAATATTGTGTCAAATATTTGAATAAGAAATGTGAGTTAAATTATATCCTTTTAAATGTCTATAAATGAGAAAGATACTATGAATAAAAGTATGATTCAGCCATTATAGAACTTTTAAAAGGCCAGGGAAGTCTGTACTAGAAGCAGATACAGAAAATGAACCCTAAATAACTTCAGAGACTCAATTCAGTTCCATCAGTCTCACTTTACACTTTCTTATGCTCCGTTGTTCCATGGAGTAGACATTTCTGTCTAAAGAAGGTAAAGTTTAGCACCACTTACTTGAAAGCTTATATTATTATGCATTATTTTAGTGTTTCTCTTGTCTCCAAGCACATACACTTCAGAAATATCACCTATTCCTACAACATTCCTTGAGATGAGACATTGAAGTTGTAACCAATAAAGTTTTTCTCAAAACCAAATTTCTGATTGACTTGGTAATTTGGGAACATATATACCAAGTCTCAGAAACAGAACTTATTTTTAGTTTATTTGCATTCAAAGAGCAAAGAAAAATACCCTGAAGTAATTGGGGAAGTACTGATATTTATAGGTGTGTTCCCTCCCATATTTACACATTTTGGTCAACACAGAACCCTCATACATCCTTTCCATTCATGAAATAACCAGCTCATCCACTTCTGCTGTTTAGTAGGTACACACATTATTTAAGTTCTCTGAGTCACAATTTCCTCATCCCTATAATGGATACAGCATCCATGGAAAGAGGAGTTGAAGTATATAAGTGCAGAACCTGATACATGATAGGAGCTTAGTATATCTGAGATATGACAAGGAGTCCAAGGGGACTGTTCATTTGTAAATTTAGCAAACATTGATTGCATGCTCACTCACTGCAGCCTCTGTGCTGGTGCTGGAGCTAACAAAGGAGAATGTAACAGATGAAGCAGCAACTGTCCTCATGGAGTCTCCATATGGCAGACCTGCATTACAGCCCATTGTTGTTCAAGTCCTTCTTGTTTCTTTGTCTATGTTCCTTTGGAGTCATCAGCAGCTGTGCTGTGTCACTAGCTGCATTCTTGCTTAGTATTTTGCCACTAATGATGTTCTCTGCTTATATTTCTAATGGACATGGAAACTTTGCCCATCTAAAAGAACTTTCTAACTTGTAAACATCTCAGGACTAGTTTCTTTCAAAACTTCCCTATACATAAAGCCTTCTTCTCCAGTGTGGTTTTTTTTTTTTAATATGACTAAATGAAAAGTGTTGCTGGAAAGACTACTTTTTCAGTTTCCTGTTGAGAAATTTGGAGAATATGATAAAGCATTTGAAATTTCTACTATGGTGTCAACCTGATATTCTTTATGATGCTAAAATAAAAAAGCCAGTCCATTAGGAACACATTTATGAGAACCCCATAAACAGTATGTAGCATAATGCACATTTAAGAATAGAATATAATTTTATTGAATGTGAAATATGCACAATACGCTGGCAGTGATGATATTTAGAAATAACTACAAGCAAATTGTTTTGATAATAATGTGTATTATATTTACACATTAATATTAATCACATATATATTAATATTAATGTATAAAACTCAAATGAAGTAACAATTAGTCTCATGATAGAGACATAAATAAGCAATTCTTGGTGTAATGTCTCTAATCCCATATTGGGGTAGCTGATTACCAAGGATGGGTTACAACTTCTAAGTGATAAAAGGCATGCTGAAGGCTTAACAACCAGTCAGAGCACAAGAAGCTATGGAAATTTCTGGATTGTCAAAGCGAACCACTGTATTGTGAAGGGCTTTCCTGGTGGCTAAGATGGTAAAGAATCTGCTTGGAATGTGAGAGACCTAGGTTCAATCTGTGGGTTGGGAAGATCCCCTGGAAAAAAAACTGGCAACCTACTCCTGTATCATTGCCTGGAGAATCCCATGGGCGGGGATCCGGGTGGGCTACAGTCCATAGTCATAGACTCAAGTTGTTAAGTTGTGTCTGACTCTTTGTGACCCTGTGGACTGTAGATCACCAGGCTCCTCTGTCCATAGGATTCTCCAGGAGGTAGGAATTGTGGAGTAGGTTTCCATGCCCTCCTCCAGTGTATCTTCCCAACCCAGGGATCAAACCCATGTCTCTTGCATCTCCTTCTTTGGCAGGCAGTTTCTTTGCCACTAGTGCCACCTGGGAAGGTCTCAAAGAGTTGGACATGACTGAGAAACTAATATTCACAACTGTAGATTTGGGAAACTATGGAAACCAATGCAACACACGCAAATTTCTGACTGAGAATGAGAAGGGCTTCATGTGTTGTTCTGCCCTGGGTACCAACTTTGTCTTTTGTTAAGGTATGCAGATGTCTCAGTGGTACACAGTACATCCACCCATGGGTGAGCCACTGACAGAACGCTTGCCCACAATATTCTTTTCATCGTGCATGTTTCATCCTGCTGCTGAACATCTTGAACACATTGGCTTTTGAAGTTTCTTCCTGCTTCCCTTTTGTGGGTAGGCAAAAATAGATGTCAAGTGAAAAATTGAGCAACTTTATACTGTTGGGCTTTCAGACCCAGACATTTGTATAGTATAGGTAGCATGACATATTTTATTTGCTTTTCAAATATAGGAACTTTCCATAAATAAACAATATCTCTCATAGGAGCCTCATCCCTTCTTTAAATAGACTATGTATTTCTCATCCCTTTATTACTTATGTTGTATTCAATCATTCATAGCAAGTTCTATCTTTCCTTAAATTAAATGTATGCTCCTCCTTCCTTGGCATGGTGTTTGGAAACTGTTCCACAATGTGCTTCACTCCTCTGTGTGTCCCTATTGAAACAGTTGATACCTTAATATACCTTCTTTTCTAATCAGTGATTTTTATGGGTTTCCAGTATGAATATATGTATATATTTATGTATGTGTGTGTGTGTGTGTGTGTGTGTGTGTGCGTGTGTAATTCAGGGATTTCCAGGTAGCTCAAATGGTAAATAATCTGCCTGTAATACAGGAGACCTGGGTTCAATCCCTGGGTTGGGAAGATCCCCTGGAAAAGGGAATGGCTACCCACTCCATTTTTTTTTTGCCTGGAGAATCCCATGGACAGAGGAGCTTGGCGGGCTACTGTCCATGGTGTTGCAAAGAGTTGGACATGATTACACGACTAACACTTTCACTTTCATTTTTCCCCCATACTTTAATTTATTTATTTATTTATTTATTTACTTTACAATACTGTATTGGTTTTGCCATACATTGACATGAATCCACCACAGGTGTACATGCATTTCCAACCCTGAACCCCCAGCCCATCTCCCTCCCCATATCATCTCTTTGGGTCATCCCAGTGCACCAGCCCCCAGCATCCTGTATCCTCTATCGAACCTAGACTAGCAATTCATTTCTTACCTGATAGTATACATGTTTCAGTGCCATTCTCCCAAATTATCCCACCCTCTCCCTCTCCCACAGAGTCCAAAAGTCTGTTCTTTACATCTGTGTCTCTTTTGCTGTCTTGCATACAGGGTTATCATTACCATCTTTCTAAATTCCATATATATGCGTAAGTATACTGTATTGGTGTTTTTCTTTCTGGCTTACTTCACTCTGTATAATCGGCTCCAGTTTCATCCACCTCATTAGAACTGATTCAAATGTATGCTTTTTAATGGCTGAGTAATACTCCATTGTGTATATGTACCACAGCTTTCTTATCCATTCATCTGCTGATGGACATCTAGGTTGTTTCCATGTCCTGGCTATTATCACTTTCACTTTCATATGTAATTCAACAAATATTACATACCTATCATGTCAGGGGAGAAGGCAATGGTACCCCACTCCAGTACTCTTGCCTGGAAAATCCCATGAACGTAGGAGCCTGGTGGGCTGCAGTCCATAGGGTCGCTAAGAGTTAGACATGACTGAGCGTCTTCACTTTCACTTTTCACTTTCATGCATTGGAGAAGGAAATGTCGACCCACTCCAGTGTTCTTGCCTGGAGAATCCCAGGGACGGGGGAGCCTGGTAGGCTGCCGTCTATGGGGTCGCACAGTAGAACACAACTAAAGTGACTTAGCAGCAGCAGCAGCAGCATTGTGTCAGGAAGTGTCCGACTGATGCCCTGAGGCTATAGCATTCATTCTGTTCTCTTGAAAGTACACAGAAATATAAAGGAAGAGAATGTAAAAGCAAACATAAGGAAAATATTGCACTTCACCATTTTAAGCTCAACTTCAATATTTTAAAGATAGGTTTTCATCTTTCTTTTTTCTAAAACTTTTATGCATCCCTTAAGATTTGTTGAAGCATGAAGTTAAGTTTGTAGCATATTGTATACCAATAAAAATCAATGCCAGTAAATAAGTCAGTATATAACTTTGATTTTTTTGTTAGTTTTAAAAACATTATGTTGTTGTTGTTCAGTCACCCAGTTGTGTCCGACTCTTTGTGACCCCATGGACTGCAGCATACCAGGCATCCCTATTCCTCACCATCTGCTTAAGTCTGCCCAAGTTCAGTTCATGTTTATTATGTAAACAATGCTAATTCAGCTCATTTATGCATTCAATAAATAGTTGTTAAGTACCTGTTGTACATCAGGAAGATTCTAGGTGCTAGGAACATATTAGGGTACACAATAGCCAAATAAATGCTGCCTTTATGGAGTTTATGTTCCAGGGAGTAGGGTAAACCATAAACAAGTAAATAGGACAATAGAACATGAAACGTCAGAGATGTGTGTGTATGTGTGTGATTTTAGATGGATTAGACTCTTATGGCATCACTGAGAAGGACATTGGAGAAAAGATAGTAAGGTATTTAGACAAGTAATTTTTTAGAGGGTAACCCAGGCAAAGGGAATAAGTACAAAGACCCTGAGGCAGAAATGTTCCTGGCAGATTGGAGGCACACCACAGGGTCCTGTGTGATAGGCACAGAGTGACGAGGGGCAGAATAGTAAGATGTAAAGTCAGAAGAGTAATGAAAGTTTATTTATCTAAGGCTTTCTAGGTATTAGCGAGGGCTTTGAACTTTACTCTGAGTTAGAGGACCAGTCATTGCATTGTTATATACAGAGAAATTAAATGAGATGGCTGCCATCTTAATAGGATTTTTCTGGCTTCTGTGTTGACAGACTACAGAAGAAAAGAAAGCAGGGAAACCAGCAGTCAAACAATCTAGGTGAGAGATGACACGATCACTTGGATCAGGGTAGTAGTAATAGAGGCGTTAATAAGTAGTCATCTCTTGGATTATTTTTTAAAGGTGAATTCAGCAAGTAAAATGTCATGTAGGAAGTTGGGATGGGAAGGTGTCCTGAATCCTAGGAGTGGTCATCAAGGAGGGGCTACGTGTTTGGGAGTCATCAGTTTTGGGTGGTGTTTAAAACCATGAGACAGTATAAATCAACCTAGAGAATGAATGTAAGTAAAGAAGAAAGTCCAAATTCTCCACACCAAGGAACTCCAAATTAGACAACTGAAAAGAGAAGGAAGAATCAGCAAAAGAGACTAAACAGGAGCTGTCCAAAAGGTAAAAGGAAAACTGGTCTAGTTAAAATTTTCAGAGGAGAGAAGGATCACTTTATCAGTACTGCTTATGAGACAAGTGAGATGAGAACTAAGAAGGAAACTAAGTTTTATATGGAGATTATTTTGGACATGGAATGGACAATGACAAGCATCTATTTTTAGCATGATGTATAGATTTCCCTTTAAGATATAAATGATGTATGTGAATATAATTTTGTAAACTCTAAGATGCTATAAAATTTAGTATTATTATTATCATTACAGTATATTAATTCATCTGTTCAGACTTAGATTACTTGCAAGCTAGTTCATTTTTCTGTGATTATTTATAGAACTATTTAACTGATTTTAACCAAAATGATTTAAAATGATGTCCATCTCCATATAATACTTTATTTTAATTGGCTCTTGAAATGGAGTCTCCTGTGTTTAACTGAAAGGACAATGTACTTTGTTTCCAGTATATACTGGAAAGATTCAAATGTCAGACAGTGTAAACAATGAAATTTGGAGGTTAGCTCAGTAGGTAAAGAATCTGCCTGCAGTGTAGGAGACCTGGGTTTGATCCCTGGGTTGGGAAGATCCCCTGGAGAAGGAAATGGCAACCTACTCCAGTATCCTTGCCTGGAAAATCTCAGGGACAGAGGAGCCTGATAGGCTACAGTCCATGGGGTCACAAAGAGTCAGGCATGACTGAGTGACTAACACTTACTTACTTATGGGAAGGTTAATGCTGTTAGGCAGATGGAGAATTGGAAATTCAGCTTGTTGTCACAATAATGAATATGTGAAGAAATTTTGGTGAGGCAAATAGGAGAAAAATGAAATAGAGTTCTCTTTTACATATCTACCCACAAATTGGTTATTAATAATTCTCTCAAAGTAGAAGTAGCTATTCTTCATGAAAGACTGATTTTCATATTCTCCTTCATCAGTCATTACAAGGAACAATATTTTAGATTATATTCAGTGTATCTTTAATAATTATTTTGATGTATTTTTCCAAGCATCAATAGCTTAAGCATTGAATCTAAAGAAAAATTATTGTATTAAGTAAAATTTCCAATTTATAGTTATATATACATCCTTCTGTCTTTTAGATTCTATAGTGCTTATTAATCCTACTCCAATAAATGTAGTTTCTGTCAAGAAATTAAATTTAAGACATATTTTCTTTGATTACTATTTTCCCTCCCATTTTTGCTGATATGTTTCATGCCCGTCTCTCAAATCAAATACTAGGATATTCTAACTTGTCTTGAAGATGTTATTCTAATCAATTTTATTATTCAGTTTCTTAAAGAAATACGATATTTAAAATTTCTGTAAAACCAGATATGACCTAATAGTTGAGATTTTTTTTCTCCTGTTTTAAAGCTTGCCATAAATGTTGGCCATCTGCCAATAAACAAGGTTTGTTTTCTAAAGCAGCAAACAATGATATGCACAGTGAATTCTGGTGTATAGGAGATGACTGTCAGATGAACAGCTGCCCTCTGAAAGCAGCCAATTAAGTAACACATGGGTTTGGAGCTGTTACTTGAAAGTATTATTTGCTTATCCAAACTAGTAAATGATTGAAGACTTTGTATAACAAACACTTTTCAAATGGGAGTCATGAAAGCTTCTTTCAAGATTTCAGAATCTCAATAGGTGGCAAGTAGACAATTATTCTGAAAAATCTTCTTCTTAATGTAGATTCCTCAGAACACATTTTGAAGAAAAAGATAGCTGCCTAGGAAACTGTTATGGGCTGAGAATGCACTATCAAAACAGAGTCAAATCAAAGGGAAATAATGATGCTGTAGTTTTTAATCTTGCAGATTAACAAAATAGAAAAATTTTATTTAGTAGGCTTGTTCACTACTCCAACATTTTCTAGTCTTAGAGTTTAATTTGACTTGTTTCAAAGCCAAGCGAACACTTTCTAGTGATTTTGTTAACAGCATTTCTAGTAATAATCAAAACAGAGAAGTTACAAATACACTGTGATATTTATTATTGTTTTCCTACTAGCATGTGTATATATGTCTACATACACACAAGTATCTTCTTATATATAATATACAGATATGCATGCATTTATATATGCATTGTATGCTGCTGCTGCTGCTGCTGCTGCTAAGTCGCGTCAGTCGTGTCCGACTCTGTGCGACCCCATGGACTGTAGCCTACGAGGCTCCTCCGTCCATGGGATTTCCCAGGCAAGGGTACTCGAGTGGGGTGCCATTGCCTTCTCCAATATGCAATGTATATATGAAAAATATGTTTTAAATAATTGATGGGGAATTTAGATTACTGTAGAAATTTGGAGAAAAGTGTTCAAAGTGAACACTAAGGAGAGCAGGAAGATAAACTGTCAAATGACCGTGTGATTTGGCATTCATTACTCAGAATCTTTGGCATTGCCTTTCTTTGGGATTGGAATGAAAACTGACCTTTTCCAGTCCTGTGGCCACTGCTGAGTTTTCCAAATTTGCTGGCATACTGAGTGCAGCACTTTCACAGCATCATCTTTCTGGATTTGAAATAGCTCTACTGGAATTCCATCACCTCCACTAGCTTTGTTCATAGTGATGCTTTCTAAGGCCCACTTGACTTCACATTCCAGGATGTCTGGCTCTAGGTGAGTGATCACACCATCGTAATTATCTTGGTCATGAAGATCTTTTTTGTACAGTTTTTCTGTGTATTCTTGCCACTTTTTCTTAATGTCTTCTGCTTCTGTTAGGTCTATACCATTTCTGTCCTTTATCAAGCCCATCTTTGCATGAAATGTTCCCTTGGTATCTCTAATTTTCTTGAAGAGATCTCTAGACTTTCCCATTCTGTTCTTTTCCTCTATTTCTTTGCATTAATCATGGAGGAAGGCTTTCTTATCTCTTCTTGCTATTCTTTAGAACTCTGCATTCAGATGCCTATGTCTTTCCTTTTCTCCTTTGCTTTTGGCTTCTCTTCTTTTCACAGCTGTTTGTAAGGCCTCCCCAGACAGCTGTTTTGCTTTTTTGCATTTCTTTTCCATGGAGATGGTCTTGATCCCTGTCTTTTGTACAATGTCATGAACCTCTGTCTATTGTTCATCAGGCACTGTATCTATCAGATCTAGGCCCTTAAATCTATTTCTCACTTCCACTGTATAATCATAAGGGATTTGATTTAGGTCACATCTGAATGGTCTAGTGGTTTTCCCTACTTTCTTCAATTTGAGTCTGAATTTGGCAATACGGAGTTCATGATCGGAGCCACAGTCAGCTCCTGGTCTTGTTTTTGTTGACTGTATAGAGCTTCTCCATCTTTGGCTACAAAGAATATAATCAATCTGTTGACCATCTGGTGATGTCTATGTGTAGAATCTTCTCTTGTGTTGTTGGAAGAGGGTATTTGCTATGACCAGTGAATTTTCTTGGCAAAACTCTATAGTCTTTGCCCTGCTTCATTCTGTATTCCAAGGCCAAATTTGCCTGTTACTCCAGGTGTTTCTTGACTTCCCACTTTTGCATTCCAGTCCCCTATAATGAAAAAGACATCTTTTTGGGTGTCAGTTCTAAAAGGTCTTATAGGTCCTCATAGTACCATTCAACTTCAGCTTCTTCAGCATTATTGGTTGGGGAATAGACTTGGATTACTGTGATATTGAATGGTTTGCCTTGGAAATGAACAGAGATCATCATTCTGTCATTTTTGAGATTGCATCCAAGTACTGAATTTCAAACTCTTTTGTTGACCATGATGGTTACTCCATTTCTTCTAAGAGATTCCTGCCCATAGTAGTAGATATAATGGTTTTAGAAAAGGCAGAGGAACCAGCGATCAAATTACCAACGTCCGCTGGATCATCAAAAAAGCAAGAGAGCGCCAGAAAAACATCTATTTCTGCTTTATTGACTATGCAAAAGCCTTTGACTGTGTGGATCATGATAAATTGTGGGAAATTCTGAAAGAGATGGGAATACCAGACCACCTGACCTGCCTCTTAAAAAACTGATATGCAGGTTAGGAAGCAACAGTTAGACATGGAACAACAGACTGGTTCCAAATAGGAAAAGGAGTACGTCAAGGCTGTATATTGTCACCCTGCTTATTTAACTTCTATGCAGAGTACATCATGAGAAACGCTGGGCTGGAAGAAGCACAAGCTGGAATTAAGATTGCCGGGAGAAATATCAATAACCTCAGATATGCAGATGACACCACTCATATGGCAGAAAGTGAAGAGGATATAAGGAGCCTCTTGATGAAAGTGAAAGAGGAGAGTGAAAAAGTTGGCTCTAAGCTCAACATTCAGAAAATGAAGATCATGGGATCTGGTCCCATCACTTCATGGGAAATAGATGGGGAAACAGTGGAAACAGTGTCAGACTTTATTTTGGGGCTCCAAAATCACTGCAGATGGTGACTGCAGCCATGAAATTAAAAGACACTCCTTGGAAGGAAAGTTATGACCAACCTAGGGAGCATATTGAAAAGCAGAGACATTACTTTGCCAACTAAGGTCCGTCTAGTCAAGGCTATGGTTTTTCCAGTGGTCAAGTATGGATGTGAGAGTTGGACTGTGAAGAAGGCTGAGCACCGAAGAATTGATGCTTTTGAACTGTAGTGTTGGAGAAGATTCTTGAGAGTCCCTTGGACTGCAAGGAGATCCAACCAGTCCATTCTGAAGGAGATCAGCCCTGGGATTTCTTTGGAAGGAATGATGTTAAAGCTGAAACTCCAGTACTTTGGCCACCTCATGCAAAGTGTTGCCTCATTGGAAAAGACTCTGATGCTGGGAGGGATTGAGGGCAGGAGGAAAAGGGAATGACTGAGGATGAGATGGCTGGATGGCATCACTGACTCGATGGACATGAATCTGAGTGAACTCCGGGAGTTGGCGATGGACAGGGAGGCCTGGCATGCTGCAATCATGAGGTCACAAAGAGCCAGACACGACTGAGCTACTGACAAAGTTATTGGACATAATTTTTTAAAACGTACTGGGGAAGGAAATGGCAATCCACTCCAGTATCCTTGCCTGGAGAATCCCATGGACAGAGAAACTTAGTAGGTTACAGTCCACGGGGTCGCAAAGAGTCAGACACAACTGAGCGACTTCTCCTCACCTCACTGTAGTATTAATAGACTCCATCTCATAGGGTTTTTAGAGTTATTAAATGACAGTACACATGTAAAGTTCTTAGGATAGAGCCAGGAACATAACAAATCCTTAGTGGAAGGTAGATTATTTTTATATTATCTCACTTGGTCCTCACAACAAACTTTATTAATGCTCTAGCCATAATAGGGCTTTCCTGGTTGCTCAGATGATAAGAATCTGCCTTCTATGAAGGAGACTCAGGTTCAGTCCCTGTGTCGAGAAGATATCCTGGAGAAGGAAATGACTACCACTCTAGAACTCATGCCTGGAGAATCCCATGGCCAGAGGAGCCAGGCATCGGAGTATCCTAAATACCAACACAATGATAACAATGTATTAGTACAAATAATCTGCAATTCTCCCTGCCTCAAGCACTGAATCCTCAGGCTGTAATATTATCATTATCATTAAATATTTATCAAGTTCCTACTGTGTACATGATCCAAATGAAGCATTACACAAAGAGTTAGAAATGATGCAGAGGAATGAAAACAAAGCAAAAAAAAAAAAAAAAGATATTTCTGTAACCAATTAACATTTTAAATGTTTTCATGATCTCAATTATGATATTTTTAAAAATCCAATTTGAAAGTCTATTTTACTTTCAGAAGACTTTATTTTTAATTTACAATATAATAACCATTCTTATGACCTATGTAATTTATTATTTATAATGTGATATAATTACTAAACCTTGCATAGTGTCTTTAGCATAGTAGGTGTTCAATAAATATTTAATGATGTAGATTTTTACAATTAGAGTAGGGATCTAAAACATAATAAATGATGGTCTACATATATTTTAAATACATTAACCTCTCATGAGTAGTTTTATTGAAATGAATTGTGTTGATGTCTTTTTTGGCATCCTGTAACAATTGAATAATCCTCAATTTCTGGCAGGAACTATTGATTCCCATCCTGATTCTGCAAGTTTGTCTCTCCAGACATCCTTTATTCATATATAAAATAAAATAATCAAATTTAATCCTCTTCAAGATTTGGTCTAGTTTTAAACTTTGGTTTTACTTTAAAAGATTTGAGAGAAAGAATTCTCCAGTGCAAAGTGCCACTAACCCATTAAGATCACTTCTGCAGAATCAGTCTTTGATAAATCTTTCCTTCATGTGAGCACTTTATGTCCTAGAAGTATAAACATTATTACCTGATGATTTAAGAGACTTCACACATTCCACAGGAGATCCTAAAATAGACAGCAACACATTAGAATACCAGCAGAGTCCATGGTGAATATGGATTTAGCAATGTGGAACCTCATCTTTCCAATTGTACACATTAAATGAACAACTCATGAAATATTGTACAGATTTTTGTTCTTAAATCTATGCACAACTGTGGCAAAAAATAATACATTCTCACATGTGATTATATAATTGCTTTTTCAAGAACAGACAACTAACATAATTTTTTTTTTTCCTGCCCTCTGCCTTATAGATCTGAGCATCAGTTAGAGGTAAAACTGGAAGGGAGTGGGGATACATGAAAATGCAGATTGCCTTTAGCACACTTTTCTGTCATCTTTCATTTCTGTATAGTGTCACCTCACAAACCATAGTCACCAAGACTTATTCACTTCCTTTTGTTGGTGTACCTCCTCCAGTCTGGGCCTGTCTCTTTATCCTTTCATACTTCCTGAAGCTCTTTCTCTAGGCTGCCTGTGATTTATAAGAATTCAGTGAGATAAATGAATTACCAATTTCCTTTTAAACATTCATTCATTCACTAAGCATTCATTGTTGAGTCACTACTAAAAGTGAAATATCTTAAAAGTATGGGGTATCAACAAAAACAACCAATCATCTCTTCATAGAATTCATAGTCTATTGGGGGTGGGAAGCTGGAGGTAAGCTATCAAGGAATAAATGGATGAGCACATAACTGTTGTTTATGCTAAATGCTATGAAGGAAGAAATGATGTTTCAGGGGAGATTCTAAAAAGAATGCCCTCTATAATAGTACAGAAGACTTTCTCTGATGGATGGATCTTAAGGATAAGTAGCCCTAAGCTAAAATGTGAGGAGAATATCAGCTCCAAGAATGGGCACATTTAAGGAAGAAATGAAAACACAGTGTGAGTGAAACTTAGCAGTTAAAAAGTAGGCAGGAGGCAAGGAAGAAGGAGACAGATCATTTTATGAATTGTAGGACCAAACTTACATGTGGTTGGAAGGATTTTAAATATAGACTTGTGAAAATAAAACTCACTTTTTAAAAAAGTGGTTACTCTAATAACCACTCCATCAGAGGGCAGACAGACTGAAAACCACAATCACAGGAAAGCAGTGAATTATACTGGCCAACTACCAGGAAACTAAACAACAACTGTAATGTATATCAGAGAAAATAAAGAGAGAGTCTGATACAGTTTAAAATAAATTCATTAAGTAACAGAAAAAAGAGAACATATTAAAGTGAGGAGAGAAAATATGATAGATATGGTAGACACTAAAACAAGTAAAATAAAAAGAAAACTAACCAATCTGATCACATGGACCACAGCTTTGTCTAACTCAGTGAAACAATGAGCCATGGCATGTAGGGCTACCCAAGATGGACAGATCATGGCGAGAGTTCTGACAAAATGTGGTTCACTGGAGAAGGAAATGGCAAACCATGTCAGTATTCTAGCCTTGAGAACCTCATGAACAGTATGAAAAGGCAAAAAGATAAGACACTTAAAGATGAACTCCCCCGGTCAGTAGGTGCCCAATATGCTACTGGATATCAGTGGAGAAATAATTCCAGAAAGAATGAAGAGTTGGAGCCAAAGCAAAAAACAACACCCAGTTGTGGATGTGACTGGTGATAGAAGCAATGTCTGATGCTGTAAAGAGCAACATTGCATAGGAACCTGGAATGTTAGGTCCATAAGGCAAATTGGAAGTGGTCAAACAAGAGTTGGCAAGAGTGAACGTCAGGATTTTAGGAATCAGCAAACTAAAATAGACTGGAATGGGTGAATTTAACTCAGATGACCATTATATCTACTACTGTGGGCAGGAATCCCTTAGAAGAAATGGAGTAGCCATCAAAGTCAACAAAAGTCTGAAACGCGGTACTTGGATGCAGTCTCAAAAATGACAGAATGGTCTCTGTTCATTTCCAAGGCAAACCATTCAATTTTATGGTAATCCAAGTCTATGCCCTGACCAGTAATGCTGAAGAAGCTGAAGTTGAATAGTCCTATGAAGACCTACAAAACCTTCTAGAACTAAACCTAAAAAAAGATGTACTTTTCATTATAGGGGACTGGAATGAAAAAGTAGGAACTCAAGAAACACCTGGAGTAACAGACAAATTTGGCTTTGGAGTACAGAATGAAGCAGGAAAAAGGCTAATGGAGTTTTGCCAAGAGAATGCACTGGTCATAGCAAACACCCTCTTCTAACAACACAAGAGAAGACTCTACACATGGGCATCACCAGATGGTCAACACTGAAATCAGATTGATTATACTCTTTGGAGCCAAAGATGGAGCAGCTATATACAGTCAGGAAAAACAAGGCCAGGAGCTGACATTAGCTCCAATCATGAAATCTTTATTGCCAAATTCAGAGTTAAATTGACGAAATTATGGAAAACCACTAGACCTTTCAGGTGTGACCTAAATCAAATCCCTTACAATTATAGAGTAGAAGTGAGAAATAGATTCAGGGGATTAGATCTGATAGATAGAATGCTTGATAAGCTATGAAGAGAAGTTCATGACTTTGTACAAGAGACAAGGATCAAGACCATCCCCCAAAAAAGAAATGCAAAAAAGCAAAATGGCTGTCTGAGCAGGCCTTACAAATAGCTGTGAAAAGAAGAGAAGCCAAAAGCAAAGGAGAAAAAGAAAGATATACCCATTTGAATGCAGAGATCCAAAGAATAGCAAGGAGAGATAAGAAAGCCTACCTCAGTGATTAGTGCAAAGAAATAGAGGAAAACAACAGAATGGGAAAGACCAGAGATATTTTCAAGAAGGTTAGAGATTCCAAGGGAATATTTCATGCAAAGATGGGTTCAATAAAGGACAGAAATGGTATGGACCTAACAGAAGCAGAAGATATTAAGAAGTGGCAAAAATACACAGAAGAACTATACAAAAAAAATCTTCATGACTCAGATAATCTTGATGGTGTGATCGCTCACCTAGAGCCAGACATCATGCAATGTAAAGTCAAGTGGGCCTTCAGAAGCATCACTATGAAGAAAGCTAGTGGAGGAGATGGAATTCCAGTTGAGCTATTTCAAATCCTAAAAGATGATACTGTGAAAGTGCTGCACTCAATATGCCAGCAAATTTGGAAAACTCAGTAGTGGCTACAGGACTGGCAAAAGTCAGTGTTCAATCTAATCCCAAAGAAAGGCAATGCCAAAGAATGCTGAAACTACCACACGATTGCACTCTTCTCACACACTAGTAAAGAAATGCTCAAAATTGTCCAAGCCAGGCTTCAGCAATATGTGAACCGGGAACTTCCAGATGTTCAAGCTAGTTTTAGAAAAGGCAGAGGAACCAGAGATCAAATTGCCAACATCCGCTGGGTCATGGAAAAAGAAAGAGAGTTCCAAGAAAACATCTATTTCTGCTTTATTGACTATGCCAAAGCCTTTGACTGTGTGGATCACAATAAACTGTGGAAAATTCTGAAAGAGATGGGAATACCAGACCGGCTGACCTGACTCTTGAGAAACCTATATGCAGGTCAGGAAGCAACAATTAGAACTGGACATGGAACAACAGGCTGGTTCCAAATAGGAAAAGGAGTATGCCAAGGCTACATATTGTCACCCTGCTAATTTAATTTACATGCAGAGTACATTATGAGAAACACTAGGCTGGAAGCACAACATTATGAGAAACACTAGGCTGGATGAAGCTGGAATCAAGTTTGCTGGGAGAAATATCAATAAGCTCAGATATGCAGATGACACCACCCTTATGACAGAAAGTGAAGAAGAACTTAAGAGCCTCTTGATGGAAGTGAAAGAGGAGAGTGAAAAAGTTGGCTTAAAGCTCAACATTCAGAAAACAAATGTCGTGACTTCTGGTCCCATCACTTCATGGCAAATAGATGGGGAAACAGTGGAAACAGTGTCAGAGTTTATTTTTGGGCTCCCAAATCACTGCAGATGGTGACTGCCCCCTGAAATTAAAAGACACTTAGTCCTTGGAAGAAAAGTTATGAGCAACCTAAACAGCATATTAAAAAGCAGAGACATTACCTTGCCAACAAAGGTCCATCTAGACAAGGCTATGGTTTTTCCAGTATTCATTTCTATGTGTGAGAGTTGGACTGTAAAGAAAGCTGAATGCTGAAGAATTGATGCTTCTGAACTGTGGTGTTGGAGAAGACTCTTGAGAGTCCCTTGGCCTATGAGGAGATCCAACCAGTCAATCCTAAAGGAAATCAGTCCTGAATGTTTATTGAAGGGACTGATGTTGAAGCTGAAACTCCAATACTTTGGCCACCTGATGTGGAGAACTGACTCATTTGAAAAGACCCTGATGCTGGGAAAGATTGAAGGTGGATGGAGAAGGGGACGACAGAGGATGAGATGGCAACTCAATGGACATGAGTTTCAGTAAGTTACAGGAGTTGGTGACAGACAGGGAGGCCTGGCGTGCTTTAGTCCATGGAGTCCCAAAGAGTCAGACATGACTGAACAACTGAATTGTGCTACTCTAATAACTACAGAGAATGTGTTAAGAGGAGTAAGAACTATATAAAACAGAAGAGAGTAGCTGAGACCAAATTGGTGGCAAGGGAGCCATATTGGGGTAAGGGGTTGGATTCAGGATATAGAAATAAGTCATCTAGTTAAAACTGAGAAATTAAATATAAGAAATAATGGAAAAGGAAGAATCAAGGATAAATGGCCACTTTATGAAATGACACAAAAGGTATCATATTGCTGACATGATTGGATAGAGTTGTCATTTATTAAAATGGGGGTAGTGAAGCTAGGAATTAAGTGGATTTAGGGATTCAAAGAGATAGAAATGAGTTTTCGACATGTTAAATTCGAGATGACTGAGAAACATCCATGCAGAGATGTTAATGGAGAAGGCAATGGCAACCCACTCCAGTACTCTTGCCTGGAAAATCCCATGGACGGAGGAGCCTGGTGGGCTGCAGTCCATGGGGTTGCTAAGAGTCGGACACGACTGACCGACTTCACTTTCACTTTTCACTTTCATGCACTGGAGAAGGAAATGGCAACCCACTCCAGTGTTTTTGCCTGGAGAATCCCAGGGACAGGGGAGCCTGGTGGGCTGCCGTCTATGGGGTCGGACAGAGTCGGACACCACTGAAGTGACTTAGCAGCAGAGATATTAAGCTTCCTATTAGACCTATATATCCCTCTCACAGCTCTAGTTTAATCTCCTTGCATGCTAAGTCTCATCAGTCATGTCAGACCTTTTGCAATCCTAAGGACTGTAGCTTGCCAGGCTCCTCTGTTTTTGGGATTTTCCAGGCAAGAATACTGGAGGTGGGTTGCCATGCCCTTCTCCAGGGGATCTTCCCAACCCAGGGGTCAGACCTGCATCTTCTGCATTGCAGGCAGAATCTTTACCACTGAGCCACTTGGGAGGACCTTAAGACCCAGATATGTACATCTAAGTGTCATTGCCATAGATATGGCATAATCTGTGGGACTAGATAAATTCATTTAGAGATAGAATATGAAGTAGATTAGAACTGATCTACAGTCACTCTACTGTTAAGAAATAAGGGACAGGAGCTAAAGTCCACAAAAGAAACTGAAAGAAGAATCCAAAAGAAAGTTAGGAGAGCATAAGAAAGTGTTCAAAGAATGTCAATATCATGTTAGTGGTATGACATGATGTTGACATTTCAAGGAAGAGGAAACATTTCTTTAAAGATTAGAAATCCTGCTGAAATTAAAATACAAGAAAAAGTTTAAGTGATGTGAAGAATATCAAGTGAGCTTCCCTGGTGGCTCAGTGCCTGGTTCTCAAAGATGCCCTAGAGAAGGAAATGGCAATGCACTCCAGTATTTTTCCTGGAAAACTTCCTAGGCAGAGGAGCCTGGCAGGATACAGTCCATATGGTTACAAAGAGTCAGCCATGAATTAGTGACCAAATAACAACAACAAAGAATATCAAATACCACTAAGTAATCAATGAATGTTATTTTTCATTTAGATGTGTGTCTTGGCACTCACTAGGTAATATTGTAGGCAGAAGGCAACTTCACTTTTAGTCAAAAGTATATTGAAAGTAATATATTTAACAAGAAAACTCTAGAGGAAATTCCTAGGAATGAGAATATTTAGAAAAAGAAAAAAATCACAAAAATAGTCTTTGTATGATCCAAGACTTCTTATAATGATACTGATAATACCAACACTTTTCACTATGATAGCTAAATATCAACTATCTTCCCTGGGTTTGATGCTGTCTTAAGTGATCAAATGACTCCAAGTTTTGTTTTGTTTTCAGATATCTGACAATTTCTAAAGATTTAAAAACTATTAGTTTATCAGCTCTCCAGAGTTGTGTAATTAAAGAAAATATTTGTACATAAAAGAAATGATAAAGTTTTTCCAGAATTTAAATCAGAAAGAACATGAAAGACCAGATCAAATTTGATTTTTAAGGTGTGGGAAGAAAATATGTCAGATAATTATGTTCTCAATGGTACTCATTAATGGTCTTACCATTCACAGTTCTTTTAAGTCCAAACTTAAATATATTGTCAGTATTTGCCTATCCTGGATGTGACATATAGCTGATATTTAAAATATATTTGCTGAACAAAGGAATGAATGGATGAGTAAATTAGCACTGCACAGCTTTGTTTCATATGCTATTTGTCACAGTGTATGTGTGTATATATTTTTAAACTGTTGTTGCCTAGCCAGTATGTTCCATGAACTCTGGGCTGCTTCCGGTTTGTTTTCCAGTATACCTTCAATGACAAGAACAGCTCCTGATATTATGAATACATGTATTGAAATATAAATCAATAATTATTCATATGGGCTTCCCTGGTAAAGAATGCCAATGCAGGAGACTCGGGTTTGATCCCTAGGTGGTCCTTTGGAGGAGGAATTGGCAATCCACTCCAGTATTCCTGCCTGAGAAATCCCATGGACAAAGGAGCCTGACAGGCTACAGTTCATGGGATCACAAAAGAGTCAAACACAACTATGCAACTGAACAACAACAATAATTCATATTAATGTTTCCCTTCAATTTAGAAGTAATGAGGATTTTGCAAAATAATATCAGTAATAGTCAGCACTGAGTATTGTTCAAGGTGTTTTACATGTTTAGTCAATATAATCTTCTCAGTTGTGCTTTGCATTGTATTACTCTTATCCTAAATTTGTAGTTGAAGGAGCTGCCACAAAAAGTTTAAATCAACAGCTCAAAGGCATATAGCTATTAAATAACACAATGAGGATTCAAATCCAGAAACTCTGGCTGCCCAAATTCAGCTTATTACCACCACATTAAACTCTTTTATGATAGACATAATGAGATGTTGCAGTTGGAAAACATTTTTATTATCTATTTATTCTTATAATAGAATTAATGAAACAATAAGCAGTCAGCTGTGATGGAAAGAATCGTATTCAGAAATCATTATTAATTCTGGGTTCAACTAAAGCTTTCTCAGATTAACAAAATATCTTATTCATTCTTGGGGCTCAACTGGTTTCCCATCTGAACTCAAAATATGTTGTACCTGGAAAATGCAAAACATTTTACCTCTTCTTTCTTTCCAACCGTAAAGTCTACTGCTTCGGGAAGACAAATATTTACCCCTAAAGCAATCTGATTAAAAAGCAAATTGGAGAATCAAAGCTACAATTAGCCATATAGACACAACTACTTAATTCAAAGAGCAGAGTAAATAAGATGGAATGGAATAGAAGAGGGTTTGATTTGATTAGCCTCATTAGTGTGGGATTGGTGCTCTCACCTTTCACTCTGCACTATCTGTGGTTTCATTTCCCTAATAATCTACTTCTGTAAGAAAAATTGCTGACATTTTACCATTTTCAAGATGAAGACAGACATTTTTATAGAAATTTTGAATCATTTACATAAATTTACTTCTTTTATAACTTTCAAGTAAGTTTTACCCATAAAGTCAGTTGACTAAAGACATATAAAAGCAAAAAAATTAAATTTTTTGTAGTCTTCAGTTTGTTGCTCAGCCTGATAATTTTTATTTTTACATAAAACTGGCTGCTTGTCACTGAAAATTTGACCTCTTAAGGTACGTGTGATTCTTTGTATTATACTCTTCAAAGGCAAAATGTTATTCTTCAATTAATTTAAGAAATATTTATTCCTCATTTGTTACTACCTTGTACCTTTCAGTCACGGGCAATGACTCACGGAGCTTAAAATCTAACAATGTGATACATACATGAATATTCAAATAAATAAGATAATTTCCAAAAGTGGTAAGTGTCATGACAAAAATAAAATAGGATAACCTGGGGCCTAGAGGGAAATGACAGACTTTGGATACAGTGCTCGGAATAGTTTCTATCTAGCTCAGGCTTCTCTGGTGACCTAGGTTAAAAAATTCACCTGCAATGCAAGAGCCACAGAAGGCTCAGGTTCAGTCTCTGCGTTGGGAAGATACCCCTGGAGGAGGGCATGGCAACCCACTCCAGTATTCTTGCCTGGAGAATCCCATGGACAGAAGAGGCTGACGGGCCACAATCTATAGAGTCTCAAAGAGTTGAATACAACTGAAGCAACAGCACAGCTCAGGTACTGGCCAGTCATATCTTGAGTGTAGGAGGTGGGCATACAGGAGGAGGGCACAATTACATTGTTGGATTTGTTTAGTTAAGCATAGCTCACTATTTTGAATTGCATGGAGTACAGATTCTGCTTTATTAATATCTTAGAACAACAATAAGAGGAAAACACTTTCCTTCCAGGAAAACACTGTGATGTGAGCATAGATATATTTTCCAGAGAAGCACTGACATTTCTTAATTATTCTCCTCATGAGTAGTCCTATATAGTAATTACTGAAGGCTCAGCAGAGCATTGTTCTTCTAAAACCCTGGAGAACAATAATGCTGACTAGACAAGATTTCAATGTCCAATACACTTCTCCTCTCTCTTCATTTCCCCAGCTAATTACTCTGGCCAGTGGTTATTGTGTATCTCCTTACCCTTTCTATAACCCCCATAGCCTTCCAATGTCAGTGTAATTTACTGTAATAACATACTATTCTCTTGCTGCCACGCTTTTCTTCTAGTTATTTAAAGGTACAGCTACCTTTTATCATAATCAGTGTCTGAAGTATTTCACTAATGGATGATATTCAAGCTCTAGATTTATGGAAACATTTAAATGACACTTGTTCTGGAAAGAGGAAAGGAGGAACATGAATTTTCCCAGGAATTCTGACCTGAATAATGAAATATAAATTGACTTTTAATATAAAATTCCTATGAAGAAGGAGATATTTTGAACATGTGTTTACATAATGCAAAAGTTTTTTGTCAATTTAGTTTAAAAAGAAAATTAGCCAAAACAATTTATCCTCATAGAAGTAAAGCAATGAAATAGTGATTAAATTTGTTTTTATTTAGAAATTTTATTTTCAGTTAACACAATATATAAGCCATCTCAAAATCAGATAACATAAACTGTACCTTTTTAAGATAGAGATAAATAATTTATTTAATATGCTTTAAATAAAAATAATGTATTTTGAGAATATATTTTTTGATGAAGCTATTATATTCTATAAAAGACTGAACTAAATCTACTCATTAGTCAAGTAAAAAAACTGCTACTTTTTCTTGTATTAATCTAAAGATAATTAAGCAATGCCATGTAGTGGGCATGTTACTTTAACTTATTTAAAAACTTCATCTGTGATTTGATTACTAACATCATCCTTACTTTTCATAGGAGGAAAACTGAAGTTCAGAGATGTTGTGTGATTCACACAGGGTCACAAAGGATTACAGTAAATGAAAGAGATGGGATTTGATCCCCTATCTGGTAAAAATCAAAGCTGGAGTTTCTAACCTATACACATCTCCTCTTACATATTAGAAGTGATGTAGCTTTGAGATGGTTAGACTCATTCCTACATTTTTAAAACTAAACTTACCTATCTTAGACATTTTGGAGCTATCATTTCTGTTCTGTTTGAAATTACCTCTGAGCTGAGATTGCTCTAGAACTCAGGGTATTTACAATCACTTTTTAAATTTTAAATGTGTTAAATGGTCCACTTACAATGAAGTTACTGAAAAGAATGGAGTAGGGAAAGTCCTCTAGGCTACTGAGGACAAAAAGTGGTAAAATTAATTCTTAATATTGCTTCTCATTTATTAATAAAATTTACTTATTAACTGTCTTTTGCATCAGGGAATGAAAAGACATCAAGATGCATTAATTAAGGGGGAAAAGGCAAGGTATCCTTTTCCTTGGAATATATGATTATCAGCAGAACAAAGTTTCAAGGAAAACGAAGTAAATTGTGTCAATAGTTATAAAATTTTAATAATTAGTGTGCCTAGCTATGACATCTTGTTATGGATAAAACCATAAAGCCAAGATTCTTATGTATGAATATATTTACATCAGTTCAGTTTAGTTGCTCAGTCGTGTCTTTGGTTCATGACCCCATGGACTAAAGCACAGTAGGACTCCTTTCCATCACCAACTCTTGGAGTTTGCTCCAACTCATGTCCATGGAGTCGGTGATGCCACCAACCGTCTCATCCTCTTTTGTCTCCTTTTCTTCCTGCCTTCAATCTTTCCCAGCATCAGGGTCTTTTCAAATTAGTTAGCTCTTCACATCAGCATGCCAAAGTATTGGAGCTTCAGCTTCAACATCAGTCCTTCCAATGAACACTCATGACTGATTTCCTTTAGGATTGACTGGTTGGATCTCCTTGCAGTCCAAGGGACTCTCAAGAGGCTTCTCCAACACCACAGTTCAAAAGCATCAATTCTTCGGCATTCAGCTTTCTTTATAGTCTAACTCTAACAACATCCATACATGACTACTGGAAAAACCATAGCCTTGGCTAGATATATCTTTGTTGTCAAAATAATGTCTCTGCTTTTTAATATGCTGTCTAGGTTTGACCGTAACTTTCCTTCCAAGGAGTAAGCGTCTTTTCATTTCATGGCTGCAATCACTATCTGCAGTGCTTTTCGAGCCCCCCAAAATAAAATCTGTCACTGTTTCCGCTGTTTCCCCATTTATTTGCCATGAAGTGATGGGACCAGATGCCATGATGTCAGTTTTCTGAGTGTTGAGCTTTAAGCCAGCTTTTTCACTCTCCTCTTTCACTTTCATCCAGAAGCATTTTAGTTCCTCTTCACTTTCTACCATAAGGGTGGTGTCATCTGCATATCTGAGGTTATTGATATTTCTCCCAGCAATCTTGATTCCAGCTTGTGCTTCATCCAGTCCAGTGTTTCTCATGAGGTACTCTGCATAGAAGTTAAATAAGCAGGGTGACAAAACAGCCTTGATGTACTCCTTTTCCTATTTGGAACCAGTCTGTTATTCCATGTCCTGTTCTCACCGTTTTTCCTAACTTGCATACAGAATTCTCAAGAGGCAGGTCAGCTGGTCTGGTATTCCCATCTCTTTCAGAATTTTCCAGAGTTTGTGATGATGCACACAGTCAAAGGCTTTGGGATAGTCAATAGAGCAGAAATAGATGTTTTTCTGGAATTCTCTTGCTTTTTTGATGATCCAGCAGATGTTGGCAATTTGATCTCTGGCTCCTCTGCCTTTTCTAAAACGAGTTTGAACACCTGGAAGTTCACGGTTCATGTATTGCTGAAGCCTGGCTTGGACAGTTTTGATCATTACTTTACTAGTGTGTGAGAAGGATGCAATCGTGTGGTAGTTTCAGCATTCTTTGGCATTGCCTTTCTTTGGAATTAGATTGAACACTGACTTTTGCCAGTCCTGTGGCCACTACTGAGTTTTCCAAATTTGCTGGCATATTGAGTGAAACACTTTCACAGTATCATCTTTCAGGATTTGAAACAGCTCAACTGGAATTCCATCACCTCCACTAGCTTTGTTCGTGTGATGCTTTCTAAGTCCCACTTGACTTCACATTCCAAGATGTTTGGCTCTAGATTAATGATCACATCATCATGATTATCTGGTTTGTGAAGATCTTTTTGTACAGTTCTTCCGTGTATTCTTGCCACCTTGGTATCTCTAATTTTCTTGAAGAGATCTCAAGTCTTTCCCATTCGCTTATTTTCCTCTATTTCTTTGCACTAATCACTGAGGAATACTTTCTTATCTCTCCTTGCTATTCTTTGGAACTCTGCATTCAAATGGGTATACCTTTCCTTTTCTCCTTTGCGTTTAGTTTCTCTTCTTCTCCAAAAAAATACTAATGCAAGAATGAATTGAGTCACAATTGATTTAGAAACCAGTTTGAAATCAGAAACTAAGTTGATCCTCATCTCCCTAAACCAAAAACCCACAAATCTCTAATGATTTATTATCATTAAAGACTCATTATGTAGTATCTTTTATTTGCAGGGCTTTTCTGAGCTTGAGGAGTGAGGGACAGTGTTTCAGGATATTTGAAACAAAGTCCAATCTCCTAGTAGACTTTATAACCTAAATTAGGGCACAAGTCATCCATGTAAGGTGTTACATAACTAAAGGTGGAAATTGGTTATCAAAATTGTGGTAAAAACAATATGCTATATGGCTTGTAGAACTTAAGAAAAGAAAATTATCCCTGAGAGTTTTTTCATCTGAGAAGTCATTTTTGAAGGGATAGAATTTGAAATAGTCCAGAAATAGGAAGTAGAAAAAACCTAAGATGTTTATTCCAAGTAAGGTGACTTATGAGAGCAATATTATCTGCTTATCTGTAATATTCATATGGAGGAAGGGTGAGCAGGCAAGAACAATGATAGTTAAGCAGGACAGGATCTTGGCAGCCAAAAATATAAATTTTGACTTTATGTTTGCATTGTCTATATCTTTCCATGTTGCTCCGTGATCTTGAAATTGAAATGGGTTCTGGAATATTTCACAAAGTCAACTGAGAGTTGAAAAACTAAGACAAAAAAGAAGAGAGATACAGGTATATCAGAAAGAGAATCAGCAACTAGAGTATTAAGAACATCATTTCAGTCTCTCATCTCTCCTTATCATTTTTCATAATGCTTCCCCCGCCAATACTCTGATCTATGGCAAAAAGATGAGTGCTGACTGCTCCTGGGTTTTACATTTTGGCTCAGTCAGTCTTGAAGAGAGACTGTCTCTTTTCTCAGTAATGGCTTCAGAATACTTGAAAACTCTCTGATTATGTAATTTTGAACAATACATGTATGGTACCCACTACTGGACTCACTGACTTACCCAGATGATGAGGATACATGCATTAACAATTAGGCTCTTCCTACTTATTAAGTCAAGTTGATTAATAATATTTACCTTCTAATTCTTATTGATTTTCTTTTTACTTGTTTTATCAGTTATTGAGACATGTACTTTGAAATCCCCCAACTATATTTGCAGGGCTTCCCTAGTAGCTCAGTGGTAAAGAATTCTCCTGCCAATGCAAGAGATGCAGGTTTGATCCCTGGGTGAGGAAGATCTCCTGGAGAAGGAAATGGCAATCCTCTCCAACATTCTTGCCTGGAGAAATGGACAGAGGAGCCTCCATGGAGTTATGAAGAGTTGAACTAGCACTTGCACTTTCACTTTACTTAATCTTCAGTAGTTTCCTCACATCCATGTGTTGATCAATAAAATTCCAATGAATTTTCAAAGAGGAGCACTCTGCTGTTCTCAGAAGTTATCTGTGTGCATGTCTATCTCTCTGTTTACACTGACTTGGGAACTCTTGCTCCCTTGTAATCTGAGGGCTCCTGTCTTCATCTTCTCAACCCATGGAGACTACTAGTGTCTGCCTGGGTTTCCTCTCCCTTCACCATGGCCTAGAAACTTACTCTAAACAGAAGGCTGGAAAAACCTCAACTCACTTCATTTGTTACTCATCTCTTAGGGATCATTTTCCTTTATTGCTTGATAATTAATATCCTGAGTACCATTGTTTGATATATTCCATTGAATTTATTAATGTTAGTTGTTTCAAGTGAGAGGATACATCTTGTCACCATTCCTCCATCTTGACCATACATTTTGAAGCGAGGTGAATTTTAATAATTGATAGTATCCAAGTTTTAGAAATTGTTAGAAGGCCATCAATAATGATGTGAAAGTTTTTCAGAATAAATAAAATCCTAATGTAAAGAATTTCGGGAAAGTAAAATTTCCCTAGCTGTATTGTGAAATGTACTATCATAAAGATTGTAGGAGACACAAAGTTACTTAATGCACATCTCTCCTCATGGAATATATGGCCATGATTATATATCCCCTTGGCTTACAAGCATCCCAACACTTTCAGAGAGTAGTTGTTGGTTTGTAAGGGGAAGGATGATTTCCAAGCCCTGTTCTGTCACTTTACAAATGACTTTAAACAGGTTCTTCAGCATTTCTGAACTCCATTTTCCTCATCTAGAAATATCGGAAGCACTAGTGTTGTATTAACTCTATCCTGCCTACAGAATGCTATAAAAATTAGAAAATGAATGCAACAGAGTGGGGGAAATATACAGAAGTTTCCATCATAAGTTAAAACTAATAGAATAGCCATTGATTGATCTTTTATCATCCTTAAATTTAAGTTCATGATGTAGCTCTTCTCCATCTTGTAAGTTTAATCATTTCCTATCAATTTTCTCTTTATTATTTTAGCATTATGTTTTAAATATGCTATTGAGCTTTGTTCTAAGTTCAAAATAGTGTTCAGTCACTTTTCACCTGTGTTCGTATGACCTCTTAATGGAATATTAACAACAAAAGTAATGAAAAGTAACGCTATTTAGAATAAAAGAGGCATAGCTTCTGTAGGTGGGAAATTGGTGAACCAGTTGACTGGCAGGTGTGTTCTGAGTCCCACTTAACTGCATTGAGTAGTTATGTCATACTGATAGATGGAGTTGATTGAATAATGGAAATGGCCATTTACAAACTAAATATATTAAGTCATAATGTACATAATGAACATGCCATTCTCCACTCAAAAACTAGTTTTCAAAGGTTTCATTAAACCTTTCAGGTCAATGATATGTTACCTTATACATGTCCTATGTACAAGTCTCAGAACCATGTACCAGTACCATGCAGGTTACTTCTCTCATGAGAAAAGGACTAGATTTATGAAGTTACAGAAACAAATGGAACATACCCTTCCTTGTCATTTGATGGATAAGGACTGCAAAGTCTCAGGAGATAAAATATTTCAGCTATACAGGGGCAGCAGCAAAACTAGAACACAGGACTCCTCATTCCCCGACCAGTCTTCTAGGATGAAATGCCATCTTCCTAAAGAGAGCAAAAGGAAAACCATGAAGATCAAATGCCTTATATAGTGGTTGATTGTGACTTAAAAAAAGAAGAAGAAAAAGAAAGGATTAAGCCAGCTCCACTGAGGGCAGATGGATCAGCTGCCTGTTCAAGTGTTCTTTGGCAGTCAGTTATGCCACACTTCAGCATACCCATCACCTGCCACCTTGTTCTACATTCCCCCTGAGACCAAGAGTCTTCTCATTCAAAATCACTTTGCTATGAAATTTCCCCTTCCTCTGAAGAAAAAGAGAAAGCACAGTGAAATATGTGATATACGAGCAGCAAATGCTGCCTTCTTTTATGTCATCAGATGATAAAATTCTTTAATTGGAGTGCTTAAATATTTTGCCCCAATATTTTGCCCCCAAATATTGTGATTGGTTCCAACAGATGGGAACACAGCAGGAGTCCCAGAATTCACTGGCAAGGCATATGTGTGTGTGTTAGTTGCTCAATCATGTCCAACTCTTTGTGACCCCATGGACTGTAGCCCACCAGGGTACGGACATATGCAAAGTGAAAACCAAGCTTTGCACCAAAATGTGGTTTTATATTACCTTTGCAGTTTATCTGCCAGTGGATATCCGTGGTAGCATCATTAGATCCTCTTTCAGATTTATTTACTAATGAGAAAATATTTTCTGTCTCATAAAGACATCATTCTTTGCACTGTGAAACTGTGATTTAAAAATTGTAAACATGAGTACTGCCTCAGAGCGTATATAGTCTATCAGTTCAGTTTAGTCGCTCAGTCTTGTCTGAGTCTATAGGAAATATTAAATTCTAGCACCAGACTATATGAAAAATGGGCTGTGTTAAGTGTTATAAGAAACATAGAAATTTGATAGTATAAACATTTAGAGCAAAGGCAAGTGTCCTCATGTCTTTGGACTGGGGATATTTGTCTAGAGATAGAAGGAAATGATGGCAGTAAAGAATCCACTTGCAATGTAAGGGATATGGGTTTGATCCTTGGTCAGGAAGATTCCCTGGAGGAGAGCATGGCAACCCACTCCAGTATTCTTACCTGGAGACTCCCCATGTACAGAAGAGCCTGGCGGGCTACAGCCTATGGGGTCACGAAGAGCTGGACACAACTGAGAGACTAAGCACAGCACAGAAGGAAATGACAATGAATGAAGACTTAAGTGATAGATTTACTGCAGAAATAAAGATAGAGTGAACACATTTAGTTCAGTGATTTTCAAAATGCGATCCACAAACCAGCAGCAACAGTAGCTCCTAGAAAATTGTTAGAGAAATGAAGTTTTAGACCCCACTCCAGACCATGTATCGGAGAAGGCGATGGCACCCCACTCCAGTACTCTTGCCTGGAAAATCCCATGGATGGAGGAGCCTGGTGAGCTGCAGTCCATGGGGTCGCTGAGGGTTGGACATGACTGAGCGACTTCTCTTTACTTTTCACTTTCATGCATTGGAGAAGGAAATGGCAACCCACTCCAGTGTTCTTGCCTGGAGAATCCCAGGGACGGGGGAGCCTGGTGGGCTGCCGTCTATGGGGTCGCACAGAGTCGGACACGACTGAAGTGACTCAGCCCCCAGACCGTGTATTGTATGACTGTGTGTGTGCGTGTGTGTGTGTGTGTGCGCGCGCGCGCATGCACACACTCAGTCATGTCCAACTCTTTGCAACCCCTGGACTCTTTGCAACCCCTGAACTCACCAGCCTCCTCTGTCCATGAAATTTTCCAGACAAGAACACTGGAATGAGTTGCCATTTCCTACTCAAGGGATCAAACCCGCTTCTCTTGTATCTCTTGCACTGGCAGGTGGATTCTTTACTGCTATGCCACTTGGGTAGCCCCTCCACTCCTGATCTACTGAATCAGAAACTCTGAGATTTGCACTTATCAGTGTATATTTTAACAGGGCCCCCAACATAATTCTGATGCATGCTCAAGTTTGAGAAGCACTGAGTAAGAGGAAGCAATACAGAAAAAGGGGACAAGATGATATAATACAACATATACAGAGGAGGAATCCCAAAGGACTGATTGAATAATAGGGAAAGGAGATTAGAGAAACAAAAACTGATATATAGGTAAGAAAGTATGAAGGAGACTTGAATTACCAACTTAAGGAGTTTTAACATAATGCTGTGGGTGATGCACGTATAAAGATGTTTTCCCTTGGTTTTAATTTTAAGGAGTGAGACACTATCATTAGTACATATGAGAAAAGTAAATATAATGATATTTTATACATAAAGAAAATAAAATAGTATTGGGAAGAGTCGCTCCACACAAGAAGTATATGAGCTTGAATTAGGAGATTGAAAGCAAGAGCAAAAAACAGCAAATAGATTTAAATGGTGTTTTATTCACTTAAGTTAAAAGATGTGAATGGTGTTTCAAGAGTCCAGAATCAAATTATTTGACCACTGATTGGAGACAAATAGTGAAAAGGAAGAAAGTTGACCTGTTTCTGACATGGAGATGGTACATCGAATAGAGACATGGATGTTTGGAAGAGACACGGTTTTTGAGCAGGAATATGATATTCCTTTGAACATATATATGTCAGGTGTTTATGACACATTCAAGTAGACATAGCCAGTGCATATCTGGGAATTCAGTTTTGTCTTTTAATATTGGAGCATTAAGCTGTGTACTCATTCTTTCCTTGATACCACCAACCCCTGCTCCAGCTACTCATATATTAATTTAAGAATCCTTAGGGTTCAGTAAATTATTCTCCTTACCTATAAGCTATTGTCCAATGCTGGTATAGACAATGGTTCTAGTGTAGGTAATATCATTTCCCAAAGATCACCCTTTAGCTTTTATAAACTATTTTTCAGTGATCTTATGAATGTGGTTGGCATCTTTTATTTGGCTAAGTGTGCACCTGCAGAAACTCGACAGCTGATCTGGTTCCTGTTGGCTTTAAGTGCCAAGAATTCACTAGCCAAGGGTGTTGTAGCTTAGACTGCTCAAGAGACCATGGCTTAGTGGATTTACTACTTCTAACCCTACCAATGATGAGCCACTTTTTCATCTCCAAACAGTCTTTTGAACTTATTCAGTGACAACTATTATGCAAAAAGTTATTTAGCTGTTACAATAGCATTCTTTTATTCCAATAGGTCAGTTAAATAATAAGTCAGTTGTTCCACAGAGGCTAAGGGAAATGTTATACAGTAAATGTTGCTTTTGAACTTTAATACTTAAAACCCTCAGTGAATTTATGGTTTCCAAGGCAATTATTCTCTGATTTGAGTTAGCTTCTTCTCTAGTCTCTTTTCCTTTTTATTATAAAATCTAAAACAAATATAGAAAAAACTACCCAAAAATATGCACAGCCCAATATATTTTCACAGGATAAATACCCTTGTTATCATCACCCAGGTCAAGAAATAAAATTTTGTCAGACACTCTGGAAGCCCCTTTAAGTTGCCCCATCTCAAACATAGGTGTCCTTCTCACTTCATAGGTAACCAGTCATTTGATGTTTATGATAATCACTTTGCTTCCTTTACAGTTTTTCAGCACAAGTTAGCATCCCTAAACACTACAGTTTATGTCTGTCTTTTTCTCCTCTAATATATACTTTAAATATTTATAGAAAACCAACAGCAAATCTTTCTGTCTCCCTATATATCTCTCTCAGTCTCTTGCTTTCTCTCTGTCTGCCTCTGTCTCTCTCTCTCTATTTACATTGTGTGTGTGTGTGTGTGTGTGTGTGTGTGTGTGTGTGTGTGTGTATGATATTTGCATCATTTAAATGAGAGTGAGTTTCAGAGAAGACAAATATCTTTCCAAAATTTCTAATGATCCTGACTGGCAAGCAGAAATTTGAACACAGGTGTCTTTTAGTTGTACAAATTGTTTCTCTAATTAGAACTTCCTTTTTCCTCTACATCACAAACAAGAGATATTAAGAAGAAGAGAAGTCACTCAGTCGTGTCCGACTTTTTGCGACCCCATGGACTCTAGCCCACCAGGCTTCTCTGTCCATGGGATTTTCCAGCCAAGAATACTGGAGTGGGTTGCCATTTCCTTCTCCAGGGGATCTTCCTGACCCAAGGATTAAACCCCGGTCTCCCGCATTGTAGGCAGAGGCTTTACCATCCAAACTACCAGGGAAGCCCAGAGTTATATTACCAGGTCAAATTATTTCAAATAATATACTAGAAAGACATAAACTTTATTTTGCTATTTATTATATGTGTTTTTGTCATTAATAATAAAAGGGTCTTCGGAAAATAGCTCAAGAAGCATATAATGGAATGCATCTCAGTTGTGACTCTTTCCAGTCATCTGTCCTGTCTCAAAATCTGCTCACCACACCGTTTTGCCTTTCCATATTCATGACCCAGCTTCCTGTTTCTGTCTTCCCTATTCATCTATGATTTTCTTCTCCTCGAATGTTTCCTTTGAACTCCTTGGTACTGTTCCTTTTGTCCTTTCACCATCTCTGGCTCCTTCACATCAACTCTTTTTGCATCCATGCGTTAAATGGTCCATCCTTAGTTTCCCTTCCATCTTCTGGCACTTGCCAGCATTTTTTGGCTTATGGTTCAATTGCTTCAATTCTCTGCCTGCATCTTTACATCTTCTTTTCTTGTAGGGGTGTGTGTGTGAGTGTGAGTGTGTGTGCGTGTGTGTGTGTGTAAAACATTCTTCTGTCTCCCTCTTATGATCGTATGGGCTTCCCAGGTGACTCAACAGTAAAGAATCTGCCTGTAATGCAGGAGATGTGGGTTCAGTCCCTGGGTCATGAAGATCCCCTGGAGAAGGAAATGTCAACGCACTCCAGTTTTCTTGCCTGAGAAATCCCATGGACAGAGGAGCCTCGTGGGCTACAGTCCACAGGGTCACAAAAGAGTGGGACATGATTTAGCGACTAAACAACAGCAGCAACAGCACATAAGGATATGTGTGACTGTATTTAGAACCCACTCAGATAATCTAGGAGAATCTAACCATGTCAAGATCTTTTACATAATCACATCTGTAAATACTCTTTTTATCTATACAAGGGAATATTCATAGGTTTTATGGATTAGAACATGTGTATTTTTATCTGGTCAAGGGGAAATTTTAAGTCTACCAAATCATACTATAGGAAATAATAAATGTTCCTATTATTATTATTGTTGTGAGTATCATGACATTTGTTATTGTCATCAAAATATCTTTACAACCAATGTTTTCTTCCTTATACCATTTCTTATTTTTGAATAAAATTATATTTTGCCTATAACACTCCAAACTTGTCTCGCATCTCTAGAAGTAAACTTCTTTCATATATTTTCATCAAGGCTAGTAATGTTTTAAAACATGTTTGATTAGACATTCTTTGTCATCTTAAAAGGGTGCAATGCACAGCACAAAGCCTTCTACTCCAGAATTATCTTCTGTTACTTCAGCTCTCCTAGCCTACTTACTCATCAGTGTGCCACTCTTCCATATTTCTCAACTGTAGTACCTGTTGCCCTTCTTATCTGATTCCTTTCCTACTCCAAATTTCACCTGTCTGACTTCCCCCTCAAGATCCAGTTTAGGTATCTTCTCATTTAGGAAGGTTCTCAAAAGTATCATTCTCAGCTGGTTTCTATGCTTATATGCTTTCTCCGGAATTAACCACTTTTGGCTTCATATCCCAGTCCTATCTCTTGTTTACTGAGCTCACAGACAAGTGGTTGAAATTCTCTAATCCTCTGTACATCATCTGGAAAATGCAGTTAATTATAGTTATACCTCACAAGATGCTTTAAGGATAAAAGGAGATAGTGTATGTAAAGCATTTGGCAGAATATTTGACATAATAATATAATACATGATCCTATCTATCTATTATCTATCCTATCCTATCCTATCTATCATCTATTATAAAATTTCTCACTCTTTTAGCTTTATGAAAACAGAAACTCTTCCTTTCATTTCTACAGACCTGTGGGCTGCTTATTTAGTATCTGGTGCATAGTAGGAATTCATTCAGTTTTTGTCAAATGAATAACTAGCTTTGTTCATAGTGATGCTTCCTAAGGCCCACTTGACTTCACATTCCAGGATGTCTGGCTCTAGGTGAGTGATCACACCATCATGATTATCTGGGTCGTGAAGATCTTTTTGTATAATTCTTCTATGTATTCTTGCCACCTCTTCTTAATATCTTCTGCTTCTGTCAGGTCCATACCATTTCTGTTCTTTATCGAGCCCATCTTTGCATGAAATGTTCCCTTGGTATCTCTAATTTTCTTGAAGAGATCTCTAGACTTTCCCATTCTGTTCTTTTCCTCTATTTCTTTGCATTAATCATGGAGGAAGGCTTTCTTATCTCTTCTTGCTATTCTTTGGAACTCTGTATTCAAATGGGTATATCTTTCCTTTACTCCTTTGCTTTTCACTTCTCTTCTTTTTACAGCTATTTGAAAGGCCTCCTCAGACAGCCATTTTGCTTTTTTACATTTCTTTTCCTTGGGGATGATTTGATCCCTGTCTTCCGTACAATGTCGCGAACCTCAGTCCATAGTTCATCAGGTACTCTTTATCAGATCTAGTCCCCTAAATCTATTTCTCACTTCCACTGTATAATCATAAGGGATTTGATTTAGGTCATAACTGAATTGTTTAGTGGTTTTTCCCACTTTCTTCCATTTAAGTCTGAATTTTGCAATACAGAGTTCATGATCTGAGCCACAGTCAGCTCCTGGTCTTGTTTTTGCTGACTGTATAGAGCTTCTCCATCTTTGGCTGCAAAGAATATAATCAATCTGATTTCAGTGTTGACCATCTGGTGAAGTCCGAGTCTCCTCTGTGTTGTTGGAAGAGGGTGTTTGCTATGACCAGTGTGTTCTCTTGGCAAAACTCTATTAGCCTTTACCCTGCTTCATCTGTACCCTAGGACCAAATTTGCCCGTCAGTCTAGGTGTTTCTTGTTGTAATATCTGTTTTTTCCAGGAGCAGGAAAGAATATAGTTCATTCCAAGTTTTCTTTTGTAAATTGTTTATTTAGCATATTTATTGAATATAAATAGTTTTAAAATTCTGACCATCATTTATAAGTCTGTTTAATATTTGCCTTTCTTATAAATTCTGATTTATCTATTACTGATGGATATACTAGTAGATATACAATTTATTGCACAATTTAGGCTCTTAAACAGCCATTTTATTTTGCTCAAAATTATGCCTTAGGAATTCATGAAAGGTTCAGTCAGGTTTTCTGATCTATGTGGCATCAACTGGAGCTGAAAGATCCACTGTGGTTCCTTTACTTACATAACTGATGCCTCCATGCTCTTTGATCCATTTCTCTCTCAGTCTTTTCCTCTCTCCTTCTCCCTCTCCTCTCTCTCTCCCTCTTTCTTCTTCTTCCATGGCTGTCTTATCTTCTCAAGTCTCCTAACATTGGTTGAGTTTCTCACTGTATACTTTGACTTAAGGTATTCATACCCCTTCCTGGCACCTGGTTTCCAAAGCCTGGAAATTGAAGCTTCTGGGCCAGTTAAGGGCTATACCCACAAATGTCACAGTATTACTTTCACTGAAGTTTATTTGTCACAGGGCACCCTCTGATTAAAGGAGATGGAGAAATATAGTTTACTTTACCTCCTGATGCAGTAATAGTACATTTACATAGCCATAGTACATATGGCACTAGAGATTTTTGTTGAACTCATTGTTGGAAATGACAATTGGGCAATGTGTTTTTATAACTTTGTTACTCCAAGGGAGATGCATAGATCAGCATGACATTGGCACGACCTGGGAATACAGAATATCGGGTCTCTTCTCACTCCTACTAAGTCAGATTCTGTCTTTTAACAATATTCACTGGTGATTCACATACACATCATTTGAGAAGCACTTTTCTAGGTGCTTAAACCTAGTTCTGCAATGTTACAGAAATCATGCATAAATTTTAAATTCATTTCAAAGCTTCCCTGTCAGAAATAGTGATGCTCATTCTACTGATTCAGAAACTAAGGCATCAAAAAATTAAGTAAGTAAATGAAAGTATCAATAGAAAAGCAACCTGTTGCTAATCCACTGTTTTTCTCAAGCCAACTTGTGAGACTGGTCATTTTCTTCCCATGATGAGATATCTGCTTTCAGATTTTATAAAAAAAAAAGAACCATTCAATAATATTGTCCAGTTTTATGTCTCAGGGTCTGATGTGTAGGGAGTCAGAGCTGCAGAGGGGCCGTGTGGGCGTGATCAGGATCCTAGAGAGCTGGTGCCACCGGCACTGTCTTCTTCTTCCCCTCAAGAGTTTAGCAGGTCTCATACAAACGGCAATGCTGATTGAGAACTCAGTTTTCAAATTCCATTTCTACTTCCATTTACGTTAGTGGAATAAGTACTTCTTTCTATTTAAATATGAACTTTTTGATTGCTGCACCAAACCACAATGGTGATTTTTTTTTTTTAAAGAAATCAGTAAGTGCCTTGAGAAGGGATTAATTGTTAATTATAAATGTTTTATGGTTTAAATAAAAGGAGGAAAAGTACTTGTGCTTTGTTCCTTGCCTTTTCAAGTATATGATTATAGCTAGAATTCCCCAGCTCCTCAGGTATCTCTCTTAATAAAATTATATGATTTAATACTTGAACCTCCCTCCCAAGACTACTTAAACACACTTAGGGTTGACTGTTTCCCCTGGGAAGCAGCCAGAGCAATGTCTTTGTTCTACTCAACCCTTTCCTGTTTTCTTTTTTTTTTTTTTTTTAAAGGAGCAAGTATGCAGTTATACTCCTTCTCAAAATGCAGAGCTGGGTACCCCAGATATATTTGCATGAGAAAGATTTATATATGACTAATATGTGATTCAGATATGATAGAGACTCCAATTAACACCTAGTTCATCAAATCCATTTTTATAACTTTTTAATTTAAAAGACTTTCATGCCTAACCAAGCTTATAGATAAGACCTAAACCTTTTCCTGAGATCTTCCTCAAGCTTTAAAGATAAAGAAACTAGTTTTAGGTGGACAGTAAAGGGACTTAGCCATACATATACATGTATCCGACATTGTTAATTGGCTTTGAAAGTGTTAGTTGCTCAGTCGTGTCTGACTCTGTAGCCCACCCGACTCCCTTGTGCATGGAATTCTCCAGGCAAGAATACTAGAGTGGGTTGCCATTCCCTTATCCAGGGGCTCTTCCTGACCCAGAGACCAAACCCAGGTCTCCTGCATTGTAGGTGGATTCTTTACCCATCTGAGCCATCAGGGATATTCTAACACAAGATAAAAAGTTTAATAAAAAATACATTTAAAAAAATTAACCATGTCCAAGAAAGAAAAACTAGTAAAGATAAATATTTTTAACTGTACAGTTTGTAGTTTGCACTGAAATGTTTGTGGCAAGAGGTTTTAGCTGGCTTGAAATGTACCTGCATGACCCACATACACATGGTGGTTGGTACATATACGTCTCCACTTCCCCCACCAAGCTGTAAAGGTTCTCTAGTGAAAAGTGTGTCTTCTTTATCCTTGCATCCCAAACACTTTGCACAGCACCGGGCACATGGCAAGCTTTTTGATAAATGTTGAATAAATGGATAAATGAGTGAATATATTTACACTGTGACCTGAGTGGCTGCTGACCCAACTGTAAGACACTGCAGCCTTTTCAGTTCTCCCTGACAGTAGCAGAAAAGGAAGGCCACTGAAGAGGAAGGTAAAGGCATGACAGGCAGGCAGCTGGCGGCTTGATTCTTTGTCTGAGGGGGCCTGCAAGCTGAATTTCCCTCCCAGCTCTGTTTGGTCTCATTACATGCAGGATCAGGTCTCTGCCGTTCCAGACTTCTGCACACAGCCTCAGCTCAGGCCCTCCAGAGGGCTGTCAGCTTTCTCATCTCCGCCAGATGAGTTGACAGTGCGGTACATGAAACACTGGACTCACCATCTTTCAGGTTTTTTTTTTTTTTTTAACAGAAGAATATATACATATATATTTTGTAAAAGGGTGTGCTGGGTTTTTGTTGTGGTTTTGTTGTTATTCTCACAAGGAGTCACATTACCCAGAAGCAGGTATTTTCCCAGGGTAATAATAAAAACACCATTATGCTATTCTTATTATTTGATATTTGGGGAGGGGAGGTAAAATATGAATCCCACTTTAATTTTTTCCTATTTATATCTGTTTCTTCTTAAACCTCAAATACTGCTGCTGTTCTTTGTCACTCATATTTGCTCAAAGTCCGAAGAATAATAATCTCCTTGGAGATGATGTGTGTAGATTTGGGAGCATGCCTCCCATCCCTTTGTGTCACAAGAAGTATACTTTTTCTGGAAATCAAACACGTCTGTGTCTGTAACTTCCAGGTTTTCTACATATACAGTGCTGTTCTCTGTCAGACCGCCCCCACCCTTTGAACAGGTTCTTGTCTGTCTCACACACCGCAGCCGAAAACCTCCACGTGGGCTTGCAGACTCAGCCACCTCACTGTGCTGTCTCCCCTTCGTGAAGGCAAGCATTTTATCTAATCTTCTCTGAGCAGAACCTGTTTCCTGGCTACGCTTTCATTCCTTCTCCTTCCCTCTCTCCACAGAAGCCTTATGGTTTGTGTGGGTTCACAGAGGTGTGTTAGCAATCCTCGCCCATGTACAGCTTTTCATGACTGGACATCGGCTCTTTCTTTTGTCTCTTTCTCCTTTCTCTTTATTATCCCAAAAATGGTTTAGACAAAGACAAGATGACATTGCTGTAGGCATGCAAGAGACTGCTTGCGTATGAATCCACATCTTTTCCTGGCTATGATCCAACCACTTGACCCTGCGTGCTTTACCCCATTCTTTTCTTCTGGGTTTTTGTCAGCAGCTGCTTACAATTTGAGTGTAGAAGTGGCCTTACATCATTCCTTCAGGTTTCCCCTAGAGGAAGTAACTCATGGCTTTTCCATACAAGCTAAGAGACAGATTAGTGCAGTCTTCACAGGTATTTGGTGAATCACTATGCCTCCTGACTGATGACAGAGGGTTAAGTACTTGTTTTTATCTGGAGAGCATCTTTTAGTATCTCGAAGGTAAAAGAAGGGTAGGCTTACAGTTTCTCTCCCCCAGTATGGCCTCGCCTTTCCTCTGCTGTTTTTAGTCATATGAGATACAAGGATATTTAGTGTGATAATGAGGGTCCTTTCCTGACCTCCAGGTACTCTATATTATATATGAAATTCATTCTGGCTAGAATATGTTCTTTTTGGTTTATATTTTCCAGGGAAAATGTTTCCATTATGTCCCCCAAGGATAAGTTTCACTGTGTGGACAGGTAGAAGAATTGTGAGCATGTAGACAAGTGGGCATGACTTAATATAGAAAATAAATTAGATTGACTCTTACTAAAAACACATCTAATGGGAAGCCTGTGCATTTGTTATTTTGTACTTCTGCAAATTGTGTTTGCAGACATCACCTAATTTAAGCCTCGTAATAAACCTACTGAGGTAGATTGAATACATATCAACACTTTCATTTTTTAGATGAGGAAACTGGCGAGTGGAAGTGGGACAAGATGTAATGAGAACAAAAAACCGTTCCCAATCCATTGTTCATTCTGCTACAGAAAATGTTAGTCTTCTCAGAATTGTTTTCACTTGCTTTGAAAGAGGTATGCTGCTATAAAATTAAACTAGGTCCTTCTAATGAATTTTTAAGTAGGCACATAGGAAATATTTGGGAGTTCTGTTACTCTAAAGGAAGGACTTTTAGGTTGGTTACTAACATGGACATTGGAACCCAGTCTGTTGCATATTTGTAGAACCTAGCCATATATATTATATCATCCATTATGAAAAAAAAAGCTACTATTTTTTAATTCAAGAAAGAAGTCCTGAGGTACCTTATAATATTGCACTTTTACACGTTTAATAAAGGAAAACAATCTGTATTTATTTAAATGCTGATGAGAGACGATGAGCAAGAGGGGAAAAGTGACATATTGCCATTTATATTGTGGAAATTTTACTTCAGTACAACACTGTATTTACTTTTGAGCATTATCATTTAGAGGTCCTCATAGACTCCTGATAATTGGTCTACTTTTGTTCAATGACTTTGTATAGAATGAGTTTTTAGGAGAGAAAAATAAGTTTTTCCCCTCTTCTGAGGGTCCCTAGCTAAGACCTCAGTAATAAAAGACAAATTAACAACAACAACAACAAAAAACAAACAAACAAAAAAACCAGAGGTATATCCACATGTATACATCATGCATACATAGGAGATACCCAGCAAAAAAATGAATAATTGCTCAGTGAGGCTTAGCATTCAAGATTAAATACTATCTTGATAGGGGAAGGGAAGGGTCTATAGGCCTCCTTTGTTGTTAGTTGCTCAGTCACATCTGACTCTGTGATCCCATGGACTGTGGCCCACCAGGCTCCTTATCTATGTATGGGATTTCCCAGGCAAGAATACTGGAGTGGTTTGCCATTTCCTTTTCCAGGGGATCTTCCTGACCCAGGGATCAAACCTGCGTCTCCTGCATTGTAGATGGATTCTTTACCACTGAACCACCAAGAAAGCCCTATAGGGGAGAGGAAATAATTTTTAGGAAAGATGGGTGGGCCCTATGGGAGAGGAAATGGGAGTTATGATGGTTTGTGACAAAGCCATGTGTGGTGTTGATATCTAGTCTCCTCGCCTGTGACGACAGTTACTCTTCCCCAGTTGATGAAGCTCCTGAGGAGGGGCCTGATAATGATGAGTTTATTTGGGGAGAGTTATCTTTAGGTAGATAAGAGGAGTTCAGAGAAAGTGTTTTGCTGCATTTGCTATTTTCCAAGTGCTTTACAGCTCAAAATAGCCTAATGCCTAAGTGGCATATTTAGGGATGTCTCATTCTGCTACCCTTCAGTTACCTCAAAAACCTTCAAACCCTAGTATTTCCTCTCACTTTTTTCTTCTGCTTACAGAATTCACTGAGCTTCCATGAGAAATTTAAAAGCACTAGATAGTGACAGGTGTGTCTTTTTCCCCCTGAACCATGGAACATTTTAGAAACAGTGCATTCAGTTTTCTTATATTTTGAAATTTTGTTGGAGCTCAGATCTGTCACATATAAGCCAGTACCAAAGAAACTATTCTGGCAGGCTGTCCTAGATTCAACAAAAATTTACTCCTCTGAGTCTTGAATTCCTTGACAATAACAAAGATGTTAACCACAAATTTGGAAAAGGAAACTCATTCATATTTCACTCCATCATCAAATATGTTCCTTGGTTTAAAAAAAAAAATCAGAAAATGAAAACATGTTACTTCCTTGTAGTAGGAAGACACCTTGTACCTCACACAGAAAGGCTTCTGAACCTTAGTACTTAGAAAGTGAAAGCTATTGTGCTAAACAACAATGCCAGCTCTGAGGATACAGATTTTAAGTAAAGGGTTAGCAATATCTCTTTTAAAAATGTCAGAGCTCTTTTGAGTCAAGAGCATTTCTCACAGAATGACAGTAAAAATGCCCTGTGACTTTCTGTACTTTCACTGAGACTTCACTACCTTGCTTCCACCCTTTTGCCAATTGCTAGACAAAGTGCTTCTAAATAGGACCTTACTAACACGAAGCAAAAGGGTCTGACCTTTGATTATCTGAACTTAGCTTTAGAACCAATTAAGACCCCAGTTGACATTCCATCAGTGTGACATTCACCAAGGTGCAGATCCCCACTGGTAAATCTGGAAGTTGCTGGGGGATTTGCTCCCTTTGAGAAGTGCTAATCATTAACAATAGGTTCCTGCCAAGAGGTAATCACTCTAAGTTACAGAAGAAAAATTCAAAATTGTTCTGTAGTTGGTTGGCTACTCTCAGTTGGCAAGTCTTAGAAAAATCAGACAGGAAGTCTCTATGTACTCTACTTTACTGTTGTTTGTTCAACAAGGATTCCAATTTATTGTGAATTACATAAATTACTCCATTTAGGGCTCTTTTCTCATAGGAATAAATAATAGCTTATGTGCTAGCTGTCATTTAGTCTTCAGAAGTGAAAGAGGTGAATGTCTGATTTGATTTTCAGGATTTTTCAAAGAACTTTCCATTCCGCTTCCCCAGTTGCTTCACATAGTGCTAGAATTCCTGCCATGGAAATCAATTTGGAGGCCATGATGTCATTTTCAAAAACCTCAGCGTTTCAATATTGTAATTCATCCCCAAACTTAATAGCTTAAAACAGCAGGTCATTATTTTTCTTGATTGACTGGACTCAGCTAGAAAGTGCCTCGACTTAACGTGGTGTGTCTGAGGCCCCTCATGCATTCAACTGGAACTCAGCTGGGCCCAGAATATCTAAGAGAGCCTCTCACCTGCCAGTGTGTATTGTCCATATAAGTTTCTCCTATTTGGTTTCTCCAGATTGGAGGGTCTAGCTGCACCTTCTCTGTAGCATGATATCTGGCTTTCAAGAGTCTAAGCTCCAGGGTCCAAGTGCTTAGCATGCCTGTGCCTGCATCATGCTCCATGCTCACTCATATCCCATTGGCTAGAGCATGTCTCCTGGCCAAGCTGAGTCAACGTGAGACTCCATGCTACAGGGAGTTCATGAAGAGCCCCCTCCTGTAACCTTCAGTCACATCAGGTTAAGATGTTAAATATGAAAGACAAGTATAAACCTCTTTATACTTATATAATACTTTATTGTATAAAAATGCTTTTCTCATGTTAATTCTTATGATTCTGTAGGGTGGGAGGATCATTTGCTATTTGTTGTCTTTTTACAGACGAACAGAACATGCACCAGTGAGGTAATATATGAGATAATATACTAAATAAATGGAATCCTTAAATGATTTGACCAAAACAACACAGATATGAAGGCCAGAGCTGACTCAAATATAGCTTTTTGACTTTAAGGATGGTTTCGGTGCTGCTGTTCTGCATTAACTACAATATGTTTAGCCACCAGCACAAATTGGCAAAATATCAGCCTACCATACATATCAGGTCCTCCGAAATGCATATTGCCATTTGTATACTATCTTTTGAGCTTTTATTAGTTACTGTTGAGATTGTAGAAATTTAAGAACTCTAGTTATACCTGTAAAGACCTTTTTCTGACAAAAGAGCTTATATGGATATTCCCCAGTTGTTTGTAAGGCCACAGTATTGTATGACTCCATGCAGTGTTTCATCATTAATTCAGGTGCTCAATAAATATTTGGTGAGTGCCTGTTATATATGTTCCTGGCACTGGTTTGGGTGCTGGGGTTATAGATGTGAACAAAACAAACCAAAAATTTCCTGCTTTTGTGGAGCTTATCTTTTGTTAGAGAAATCAGAAATTAATAAGATAAGTGCTCAGGAGCAAAGAAAGGTGGAAGGAGCATAGAGGAGGGGGTACAGTTTTAAACTGGATGGGCAGGATAGCTCTCACTGACAAAATGACATGTGACGGGGATGATCCAGAGAGATAATATGGGGTAGGAGGTGGGAGAGGGGTTCAGGATTGGGAACTCATGTACACCCGAGGCTGATTCATGTCAATGTATGGCAAAACCAATACAGTATTGTAAAGCAAAATAAAGTAAAAATAAAAATTAAAAGACTTAAAAAAGATAGTCATGCAGATATTTGGGGAAAGAGCCCATAAGCAGAAAGAAGAGCAAATGCAAATTCCATGTGTTGGGGGCATGTTTGGGGAACATCAAAGAGGCCGGTGTGGCTGGAACAAAGAGAGTGATGGGCGATGATGGAGAATTAGGTCAGAGAGGCACTGAGGACTAGATCAGATAGGGCCCTGTGTGTCATTGGAGGACTTTTCACTTTTGCTTTGAATGAAAGGGAAACCACCTTTGACCAAAGGGCCCTCTAACCTATTCAACTTCCAGAAAAGGCTGACAGAGGAGGTGGAAGGGTACTTGCTAAAATGCTGATTCTAACCCAGATCTGGAGAGGGAGAATCATTGGGAGTGGTGTCATATAATCTGCATTTTCAATTGCTCCCAGCTGCATCCTAGGTCCACTAAACTTTGTGAAGTACTGCCTGACCCATTAGCACAATTCAGATTTCAAAGAGCTCAAATAAACAGCTCAATTTAACCATCTGGGTAATGCTAAATGAGGCCCACTTCCTGTTGGGTTAACAAGCTATGAAGAGACTGTGCTTCTGCAAACTAAGGCTGATCTACCATCTTAGAAGCTCTCCATAGGACCCCAGGAAGAAACATTTGCAAATTCTCTGAGATGCATATGTGGAATCCACACAGCAGCTTTAAATTAGCATTCTTAATCAAACGAATAACTTAGTAATTTGTACATGAACAACCTCTGCTGGAATATCAACCAGGAATCCTTAGCTCAGGGGAAAAAAAAAAAAACAAAACACACCTATATTCTGCTTTTTAAGATGAAGGAGAATTATCAAAGACACAGAAAAGCACTGGGTTTCCTAGTTCCTTTTTCAGATCTGGAATCATCTTCAAGCAAGGGTATCACAGCATGTAACTAAAGAGCAGATTCCATCTGAGCCCTTGACCCCAGAAACTCTTTATCCTAAGATAATTTTAGAATGGGTAAACTACTCCTAAAACAAGCCATGTTGTTGTTCAGTTGCCAACTCATGTCCAACTCTTTGCGACCCCATGAACTGCTGCACACCAGGCTTCCCTGTCCTTTTCTATCTCCCAGAGTTCCGTCAAACTCATTTCCATTGAGTTGATGATGCCATCCAATCATCTCTTTCTCTGTCACCCCCTTCTCCTGCCCTCCATCTTTCCCAGTATCAGGGTCTTTTTCAGTGAGTTGGCTCTTTGCATTAGGTGGCCAGAGTAATGGAGCTTCAACTTCAGTCACAGACCCTCCAGTGAATATTCAGGACTGATTTCCCTTAGGATTGACTGGTTTGATCTCTTTGTTGTCCAAGGGACTCTCAAGAGTCTTCTCCAGCACCACAATTCAAAAACATCAATTCTTCAAATACTCCTATGATAGTTTATCCCCAAGGAGCAACAAATTGTTTTATGTCAAACTTACTTTTGGTGTGATTGTAGATCCATTATCTTCTTCTTAAAAAGAAAAAGGAATCTAAAAATATAGTTTGGGGTTGGATTGAAGAAAAACAAAAATCATATTTGGTTATTGTAATTTAGAGTCAAAAATCAAAAATACATGTAGACTAAAACAAATGTAAATTTGATAAACTACTTTTCCCTCAAATTAATAGCTTGTTACAAAATATTGTCTTTTAGAAGAGGATACTAAGGCAATTGCATACTTTGACAATGCCAGTTTTGTTTTTTTTTTTTTTTTTCAAGAAAGCTGAGAATCCATTACAAAGTAAAAGCTAGAACAAGTTAGATTAAACAATATGCTATCTCTATGGGGTCTTGATTCACCAATCATTTCCTTTGAAAAATTCTTTTCCTCTTCCATTTTCTGGACATGAAACATGCTTTCTGTGACCTACTATTTGCTGGGCTTTCCTACTGATTGTTATAGATAACCCCACTCCTTATTAAAACATACCTTCAGTTTCTTTATATCATTGTTTATTGTATTTCCATTTGCAAGTGAAAAAGTTATATAAAATCATTTGTCTAATGGTTGTCTCAGAGTACCTTAAAAACATGTTACCATTCCCCTTTTTCTCATCTTCAAAATTCTCCATTTAATTAATCTTTCATTCAATAAATTATCCTTCTAAATAAGGATTAGTTTATTTCTTTATTGTTTAGCCTATGTTCCCACAGTTTTGTACTGCATGTCTTTCTTTTATTTGAGAATTTAATGTCCATGGTTATTTTTTCTTGCCTCCTTTTGCCATTCCTATTCCTAACACATTTTCCTAAGTCACATATGTATTTGATTAGTACCTGTGTCTTCATTTTCAATTCAAGGTAGTTAACAAAAAAATCCCAAACAGCCAGATACTGAAAAGATGAACTACTATGGAAAAGGAAAACAAAAAGAAAAAGAAATTACCTTAATGGGTTCCTCTGACGTTGCTCTCTGCATTCACCTCATTAGTATTGATACAAACACCCAGTAAAAGAAGCATTTCCTTACGTTTCTAACTTTTAAAAAAGACTTATTTGTTTTGTCTTAAAGTAATCTTTAAAACTACAATAATTAAATTTTAGTCTCTTAAAAATATATAGACTGGTTGACTTAATCTCAAGCAGGGATGTCCTACAATCTCTAGTAGTATTAGTACGAGGAGACAAAATGAGTACTAGCTCTCTAATATAAACCATATTATTGGATTAGAGCTTTCTTGTGCCCTTTTTTTTTTTTTAACTTTCTAGGATGGACTAGAGTAGGAGTTCAGGAAAAGATAAGCAATACATCTGATCAAGGACTTTGGTAGAGATTTCAATAACATAAATTAAGATTCAACGTCCTTTTGATTATTTTAAGGAAAGTTTTACAGTGTCCAAATTGGGTTTAAAATGTGTTCTAGGTATAACATTTTATTTTATACTAAAAATTTGTAAGAATTCAAGTAACATGGAAATGAAAAAATGCAAGAAAATTGTAAAAATGAACACAAAATTACTCCTTTGAATGTGTAATTGTATCAGTTATATAGAAAGCCTGACCCTCACAGTATTTTTCAATAGGGCAACTTGAAATATAAGAAGTTATTTACAACATATAATATAAGCGAATGACTAAAACTTGTTTTATCAGATATTTGCCAAGACAAAGATTCTATTGACAAAATATGAATATTTGGAAACTGTATTACCTGGTTTTTAAAATAGCAATCATGCTTAAACTTGCATGATCTATACCCAGTTGTCTTATAGTGATTATATTATGGAGATGTTCAATAATGTGAATTAATAATGGATTAATTATTAATTTTCTATTAATAATGATATTAACTTTGATTTAATAATGATATCAACCAATTCTAAGAAATTAATGTTCTAGCAATGCAGAGGTTAAGATTAAACACAAATGCATTCATGTATCCAGGAAATATTTATTGATCTCTTTTATTCAAAGGACTGTGTGGAACACTTAAAATTTTATAAAGATAAATCTGTTAGTTCTTTCAAAGTAATTACAGTTCAGTAGAAATTAGAAGATCATTATCAGCAATAGAAAAAGTATTAATATTTGACTTAAAAGAAATATAGCCTCAGGAAGAAGATGGTGAGGCCTATACTATTCATTTTGATTGCTAATAATAAAAAGTAATTTAGAACTTTGAAAAGTAATTCTTTATAATAGTGGTGTTGGAAATTTGAAGCATTCCTAGAAATATGATAGGAATTGGGTGAGAAGATATGGAAAACATAGTTATTATGGAGATTTCAGAAACAAGGAACTTCTAGAAAAATTGGAGCTCTTTGTTTTATTTTTCAACTTCCACTAGAGTTGCAATTAAAATGTATATTTCTTTGGCTCATCTCTCTCAACCTAAGTTACTTGACTTTGACTACTACCCATATGCCAAAAGTGTGTACATGTTTGTATATTAAAGGGTATAATGTGGAGTGTAATAAATGGAAATTTAAAAGTTGGTTAGTGCATAGTTGTTCAACTCAATGTTCATTCTAAGATAGTAATATCCATGAGATAAGCTGAATATTATAAAGTTTCTTTTACCCCACAGATAGATGTGCCTGAATTATTTCTTTTGAATTTCTCCCATTTTCATAGAAGGAGAGTAGTGGGATTACCATTCTTGATAGAAAATTAACGTGTGTGTGTGTGTGTGAATGTGTGTGTGTGGGTGTGTGTATGGGTGTGTGCATGCACACGTTAGTTGCTCAGTCTTGTCTGACTCTTTGCAACCTCATGGACTGTAACTTGCCAAGCTCCTCTGTCCATGGAATTCTCCAGGAAAGAACACTGGAGTGGGTTGCCATTTCCTCCTCCAAGAAAAAAATTAGCATAGTTAGTTCAGTCGCTCAGTCGTGTCCGACTCTTTGCGACCCCATGAATTGCAGCACACCAGGCCTCTCTGTCCATTACCAACTTCTGGAGTTCACCCAAACTCATGTCCATCGAGTCAAATTAGCATAGGCTACTCAAATAGAGAAAGTGCAAGGAGGATGTTTGTTGACAGCGTTATTTTCCTACTTAGTTGTACTAGATACAACTTCAGTACTGAATCTTGAAACAATTTGGGCTGTAAATTACTAAAGAAATAAATATTTTTATTTCAACATGCTTTGAACACTGATACATGCTCATTTAGGACATACATGTTAATAATCAATTATTTGAGGTGATGTGAAGCTTCAGTAAAAGGCAGACCATTTTAGTAATTTTTGAATAAAACATGACTTAGGTGTTTGTTCCCTAAATTACAGCTTGTTCTTATGAAATACACTTATAAATAAAAGCAAATTCTCAAATTTCGAAGATTTTCTTTTAATCATTTTTATTATTGTGTAAGGGAAAAAGAGAGAAAAAATCCTCGTATTTCAGAACATTTGGTTGAATCAATAACAACTCTTTACGCCTTTCTTAGAGTGGTAGAAAACTACTTTGCTCATTTCAATGTTTGCAGGAGATTCTGCAAGTACTGGTGATGGTTAAGGGATTTCACTGTGTATTTGGCTTAGATTTTCTATTTTGTTAGTATTGTGTATTTTAGCCTGGGTTTTTCTGAAAGCAAATTTTGAAGTAAAAGCTTATGTCCTTTTTGGGTGTACAATATCAGGAAAGCTAAAGTCAGGGAAATCTTCTGTTGATCTCTGGAGTAATCTGAATAATTGTATCTTCAGAGAGACCCTCTGAAGGGGAAAAAGCAGAGAAGTTTATTCACAATATCCTGTCTCTCATTGGTCAAAGTCTCATAATCCAGTAAGCTACTCCCTTGTTCTTTTGGTTATATTAGCTGGGTAACTGAGTGAGACTTGCAGCCTGAGTGTCAGCAGGGACTCCCCAGGATGAGGAGAGGTATATGGTAAGAGTTCCATTGGACTACAAGGAGATCCAACCAGTGCATCCTAAAGGAAATCAGTCCTAAATATTCATCAGAAAGACTGATGTTAAACCTGAAACTCCAATACTTTGGCCACCTGATGAGAAGAACTGACTCATCTGAAAAGACCCTGATGCTGGGAAAGATTGAAGGTAGGAAGAGAAGAGGACAACAGAGGATGAAATGGTTGGATGACATCACCAACTCAATGGACATGAGTTTAAGTAACTCTGGGAGTTAGTATGGAAAAGGAGGCCTGGCGTGCTATAGTCTATGGGGTTACAAAGAGTTGGGCACAACTGAGTGACTGAACTGATATACAGTAAGGATGAAAATAAAAGCCCTTTCTGGTTGTTTCACATGAAATTGACTGGAGTCCACATGGAGCTAGTCACTTAGTGGGAGCCAGAATCAAGAACATGCTAAAGACCCAGAAGATAGGGAGGCAAAAGGATCTGAAGTGTACATGAGTGAGGTGAGGTTTAGTAAATTAATGTAAGACTCACACTGAATTATTTTCTCCTCTAACTGGTGATTTTATATCTAGCAGTCACAGACTCAATGGACATGAATTTAAGTGAACTCAAGGAGATAGTAGAGGACAGGGTAGCCTGGTGTGCTGCAGTCTTTGAGGTTGGAAAGGCTTAGCAACTGAAAAACAACAATGGCATAAAAGGCTATTATAGTAGTTGCTATAATCTTGATTTAAAAATATTAGGAAAATGCACCCCAAAGTGCATAGCAGCACTGTTTACAATAGCCAAGATGTGGAAGCAACCCATATATGTATATATATGGAACATTAGCCATATAAATAAAAAATTCTAGTTATAGTAGTGTGGTAGATCAAGAGAATGTTATGCTTAGTGAAATGTCAGATGTGAAAAGACAAATACTATATGATATCACTTATATATGGACTCTAAAAAATAATACAAATGAATTGTCTATGCAGAACAGAAACAGACTTTGGAAAACAAACACAGAAACCAAAGGAGAGAGGGAATGATGAAGGAAGAAATTAGGGGTATGGAATTAACAAATATAAACTGCTATGTATAAAATAGATGAGCAACAATACATTGTATAGCACAGAGAATTATAGCTATTATCTTGTAATAATCTATATTGGAGTATGATATAAAAACATATTTAATATTAGGCTATATACCTGAAACAAATATGATATTGTAAATCAACCATACTTCAATAAGGAAGACAAAAGAAGATTAGGAGTAAAACCCAAATCATAAAAATTCATTCATCTTTGTATCTAATTCTTGAAATCTATAGATGAGAAATGTGAGCAAGAAAAAGCTATATTACATTCCTTCTGAGTTTAACCTTAAATTAACCTTGTGGGTTGAATCTGTATGTTCTTCTTCTAGGACCTTAATCTCTCTGTGCAGAATTCAAGAGTAGTTGTTGACACAGTGATGGCCCTTGCCATTAACTCTTAAAGTTTCAGCTCTAACCTGGAAGGTTATATATTACATATTCCTACCTCTGGAGAAGGAAATGGCAATCCACCCCAGTATTCTTGCCTGGAGAACCCCATGGACAGAGGACCCTGGTGGGCTGCAGTCCATGAGGTCGCACAGATTGGGACACAGCTGAAGCAACTTAGCATGCATGCATGCATTGGAGAAGGAAATGGCAACCCACTCCAGTATTCTTGCCTGGAGAATCCCAGGGACAGAGGAGCGAGCCTGCTGGGCTGCGGTCTATGAGGTCACATAGAGTTGGACACGACTGAAGTGACTTAGCAGCAACAGAAGCATTCCTACATCTCTAGATTAAGTGGCAATTACAATGGCACCCCACTCCAGTACTCGCCTGGAAAATCCCATGAATGGAGGAGCCTGGTAGGCTGCAGTCTATGGGGTCGCTAAGAGTCGGACAAGACTGAGCAACTTCACTTTCACTTTTCCCTTTCATGCATTGGAGAAGGAAATGGCAACCCACTCCAGTGTTCTTGCCTGGAGAATCCCAGGGACAGGGAAGCCTGGTGGGCTGCTGTCTATGGGGTCACACAGAGTCGGACATGACTGAAGCGACTTAGGAGCAGCATAGTGATTGTATTGTTCCTCAGTGATGGTCTTAGTGAGAATGATAACAACTATGCTTGACTCTACAATGATTAACATATACACTAATCAGTCAAATACAGAAGGCAAGACAGATAAATAGCTATGAAATGTGATTGTATCTATGACATCAAAGGGAAAACTAATAAAGACTTCTCTTTAAATGGACAATTTCATTTGTGTGTGTGTGTGTGTGTGTGTGTGTGTGTGTGTGTAACAAAGTTTTATTAAAGTATAAAGGAGACAGAGAAAGCTTCTGACATAGGCATCAGAAGGGGGTAGAAAGAGTCCCCCCCACCCGCCTGCCGCTAGTCTTTAGCTGGATGTTATATAGTCATCAGCAGTCTGTTAATGAAAGAAAGGAATGTCTCAAAACTTAGAATGGCACCAGGCCCCTCACCCATAAGATGTATTTTGGGCTAACCTTGGCTCCGAATGGTTTATCTTGGGCCATAAAATGATTAACTTGAATCTTGAAGAAGGGCAGATCACCATACAAATAGTTTCATTGACATAGATTAGAGGAACAATATCGGAGTATAACATATTGGTTTATCAAGTAGGTTCCGAGCCCAAAAGGCTGAACCGACTTGAGGACAGAGCTTGGGGCAAATACATAGTACATTAGCATAGCTTAAGATAAACATTTCCATAAGAAAAAGGCAATGGTTAACTTCAAGTGAAACTAGGTGTCATTATGGCAACACAGAATTTTAAGAGAAACCTCCTTTTAAATTTGTATAGAGAAGGAAAAAATATGGCTAGTTTGTTTCCTCCTGCTGCTTAAGAGAGATAAAATGTCTGACACTTGCAGGCTATTTCCTCCGTTTGGAGACCCCTGGACTTCCTGCCTGTTACCCTCTCATTCCCCCTTCTCTTTTAGGAGAATTATGTTGCCTAGGGAAAAGGGGCGTCGTTTTCGTTCTGTAACTGCTTCCGAGCTGAGAAGGGGCGTTGTCCCTAAATTGGGGAGGCAACATATTCTCCTAATCCTCATATTGAGGATATCTGATCCAGGGGCCCCAAATAGTAGTTGGAGGCAGCTGCAGCAATAGCAGGAGTTTGAGCAACCATTTGTAACTTGAAAGCTTTCATGCGGCTAGAAACAAATCCAGTTATACAGTTACAGACACAGGGAGCAAATAGCAAAAACAAAACAATCAGAATTATTGTAGTAAACCATTTACTCTAAGTATATCATATAGGCTTAATGTACAGAATGGAATGCTTCTATATTTTCACATGATGTAATATAGAGATGATGGTTTAGAACAATGTTTGGCTCTGTTCAGTTCAGTTCAGTTCAGTCACTCAGTCGTGTCTGACTCTTTGCAACCCCATGAATTGCAGCACACCAGGCCTCCCTGTCCACCACCAACTCCCAGAGTTCACTCAGACTCATGTCCATCGAGTCAGTGATGCCATCCAACCATCTCATCCTCAGTCGTCCCTTTCTCCTCCTGCCCCCCAATCCCTCCCAGCATCAGAGTCTTTTCCAATGAGTCAACTCTTGCATGAGGTGGCCAAAGTACTGGAGTTTCAGCTTTAGCATCACTCCTTCCAAAGAAATCCCAGGGGTGATCTCCTTCAGAATGGATTGGTTGGTTGGATCTCCTTGCAGTCCAAGACTCTCAAGAGTCTTCTACAATACCATTGGCTCTATTAAGCCTCTTAAATTCTCTAAGTCTCAGGTTCCTCAGTATTAAATATTTTAATTCAATAGTTGTTACGAAGATTATTTGAGAAAATACATATGTTTACAAAAGCTTCATAAATAATAAAGTATCATATGTAAATTTCACCTTTGTGAGATTATATGAATATTTTATATATATATACTAAACCACTGGCAAACATTTATATAAATCTTGTATACATGTGTTTAAATTATCTGCCTTATATGCTAGAATATGAGTTTAGTCATGAGAACCTTACTGAATATTGAATGAATGGATGTATTTTTGGATGTGTTTTAGCCGATTGACCTGCTTTATTTCCACTGTAGACTCAGTTTTGCATTAGTATATTCATTAAATGCCTAAAGTGTATATGACACCATGCTAAGTGCTAGGAATACAAAATCATATATGGTATCCTTATGTTGTTTGACTAGATTACTGCATACTGAAAAGATAAGACTAAACTAATAAAAAGATGAGTTATTCTGATGACAGACTGTTTTATATAGCATACTTCATTCAGTTCTCGTATCAAACCTTTGAGGTAGCTATTAGTATCACTCACTTAAATGAAAAAAAAGATTAGACTTAAAGAATCTTGCATCAAATTTCTCAGTAATCATAGGTAGTTTCACAAATGCATGCTCTTTATGAACTTATCACAAATGTACATTTGAATTGCAGGTATATAAAGTAGCTCAGAGATAAAGATCTGCCTGCCAATGTGGGAGACACAAGAGACACAGGTTTGATCGCTGGGTCGGGAAGGCAGGAAATGGCATCCTCTCCAATATTCTTGTCTGGAAAATTTCATGGACAGAGGAGCCTGGGGCTACCGTCCAGGAATTGCAAGAGTCAGACATGACTTAGCAACTGACAAGTGTGTGGGGTGGGGTGTGTGTGTTTGTGTGTGATGCTGAGTAAAACAAGCAAATCACCATTTATTTTAATGTCTGGTATTCCAAGAAACTGATTTTTTTCCTAAGAGCTGGCTGACACTTTCAGCTACTTTTTAAAAATCAAGCAAAGCCAGTTCATTACTACTGCTACTACTACTAAATCACTTCAGTCGTGCCCGACTCTGTGCAACCCCCATAGACAGCAGCCCACCAGGCTCCCCTGTCCCTGGGATTCTCCAGGCAAGAACACTGGAGTGGGTTGCCATTTCCTTCTCCAATGCATGACAGGGAAAAGTGAAAGGGAAGTCGCTCAGTCGTGTCCGACTCTTAGCGACCCCATGGACTGCAGCCCACCAGGCTCCCCCGCCCATGGGATTTTCCAGGCAGGAGTACTGGAGTGGGGTGCCATTTCCTTCTCTAGTAACTAAGAAAGAACTCTATCTTGAAACTGGCAACAACTAAATATATAGAAGCATTAATTTCAGAGAAATTACAGGTAGACATATTTCACTTTTTTCATATTTTACTTCAAACAAAAAAAAGAAAAACAAAGAGATCACAAATAAAAAGCATGATAATATGAACTGGTTTTGTGATTTTGTTTCTTAGTTAATTAACATGTACTGCCAAATCATTAGAAATTGATAAGAGTTCTATATGTAGGTCCATGACCATTTGAAACTCTCTTCTTTTTTTTTTCCTGATGATAAAGAAATTGATTTTAACTTACAAAAACCCAAATTAAACCAAACCAAACCAAAGCCAAAAACAAGACTGTTGAACAGTGCCGCCATCTACTGCTCAGAGAGTGGCCAAGCACTCCTGTGAATGCATTGTCCTCTGAAATGCAAGAAATATGAATATTTAAGTGTTGATGGCATCCAAATAACAAGTCTATTAGATTACCTACAGAAATAGCTTCTGAAATTAGCTGGTTGGAAATTATTATTTTAAGTCCAGCAGAGAATTGCAGCTTGCAGTCAATAGCGAATAGTAGCAGATTGGGCAATGCTGAATTTTGTTCCACACACTAAAAAAATGAGATCTGTGTAGGCAAAAGCATTTGCTATTGAAATAGATGACCATACTAAGCAGAGTAATTTCTGTTCCATTGTGCTAATGAGGTTTATTGGAGAAAGAAAGAAAAAGACACTGAAGGAGCATCACTGAGGATAAAGCACATTCTTTGCTATAAGTAGCAAAGACTAATACATTCCACAGAAGAAAGGCTCATAGAATTGTGAAGAGGGTTTTATTTAGGCAATTGTTTCAAAACTCACCAGGCAATATTGACAGCACATCCTGTGTGCTAGCTAGCGAGCCAGCAACTTGCACAAGTGAAGAGGCAGAACCATCCTGGCGGGAAGGTTCACTGACAAGCCAAATGAGAGTTGGCCACGGTCTTTGTTTGCTTAATAGGAAAAGTTATTACCTTTGCTTGTTATCCCAAGAAGGCTAATGGAGCTCTCATGGGTCTTTGTTTCCAGACACTAAAAAACATCAATTGCAATGATCCTAATTAAAACAGGATATAGGAGATGTGAAGTCCAAAATTAAACTAATAACCCTTTGACTGACATCCTTTGTAACTTTCTCTTGTCACATATAGTCTTTAAAATTTGGGGGTCTTGCAATTACTAATTTCACCTTAAAAACATTTAAATTGAAAAAAAAGGATAGAAATGCGTCTGCTCTAGTTTTTGTTAATCAGTGTTTGAGATCTCCTAGCACCAGTGGAACTGGTTACCTGATTTTCTAAATACTAATATCCAAGCTATGATCCAAGAGATGTGAAGTGTGAAGTGAACAAATACATGGATATAGAATAACCTGAATTTTCAACTTTGAACTGTCTTAACTATAACTAAAATATTCTACTGTTTGATGCCTTGTAAGCTTTTAGCCACATGCTCTTAAGTACTAATAGGTCATAATTTATATTCACTACATAAATATTCTCAGGTCCCAAATATACTTAAAGAAAGATATCTCACATATGTAGTGAATGTGTAATTTTAATAAAAATATATGTCAAAAAAACACATCAGTGCAACAAGAAAAGGCTAAATTTATTCTAATACTAGACTATTATAGTATTAACCTCCCGTTATAGTATTAACCCCATATATAGTATTAACCCCATTTAAAAAAACTGATAGCATGTATTTTACTAGTTGAAAATTGTGAGAAATCTATACAGTATAATTAAAGATATATGTCTGGAGATTTATTTGCAATCTTTTAAAAAAGATACTCGGAGACATTTGTACTCTAAATAAAATTAGGATTTATATACTTGACTATTGGGCTTTTTTCACTTATGAAAATATGTGCAGTTTCTGTATTATCACTGTTCCTACAACCAATGTTGAAATTGAGTGGCTTACTATTTTTTTCCTAGACAGTTCTCTGAAACAATGCTAGTGCGTTTTGTGAAATGGGATGTACAGGTACATTAAAGCAGACAAACAACCCTGCAAAACAGCAAGTGAACAGATGGTTTAGTTGCCACAGACACATTTCCAGTGTTAGTTAGCCTGATGCAAAACAAAGTACAGCTACTGTCCTGGGATCCATGTCTGCTTCTCTTCTATTTCCTTGTGAATGAGATAATAGCATTGATTTATAACACATGTCTATGAAGTTAAGATCCGAGACTCTCTATTGCCATGAAAAGCAGTTAGGAAAACCTTGGAGCTTTCCATTTGAAAATATGTCTGGTGGATGCAGTCAGAATTCATTGTTCACTATCAATTTTCACATGCTTTTCAATTTTCCTAGTTTTTTAACTGTCTCTTTTAAGTGATAATTAATTAGTAAAGATATTGAAGAGTGCTAGAGTATAAGAAGAGGAACATCAGGGAAATTTGAAGAGGAGGTGCAAATATGGTGAAATTAAATAAACCAAACATTTTAATGTGAATAGCACTCTCTGGAATTGTGCTATGTAGTAGCCCCAAGTAATATCTACTATTTTGCTATGTTTAATATTCTTTTAAGATGAGCTCAGGACTTCGGAGACCTTATTATTTAAAGAACTGAATATAATTATATTCCTACTAAAGGACAGCTGTGTAATTTTTTTATTTAATCAAATAATAATTTGCCCCATTCTTAAAGTGTTACCATTTCATTGTTGAAACCATTACCAGCACCTTGAATTAAAGGGCATATATGATCATTAATAAAGAAATAGTAAATCATTGGGAAGCTAGATTGCAAATTTTCTCATGCAATCTGGTGTTAGAGAAAAGAAATTGAAGATTCTTCATGAATTTAACCTGTTAAAAGGGAAGGAGAAAGTCCTGTGAATTCAATTTTCAATGTCTTCTTTCTAAATAAATTAAATCATTATGCAAGACATATTTAATCTTTTATTTTTGAGATGAAATCATGCTTATTGTTCAGAACAACTTCGTCAATTCAATTATTTGTATTCACAAATTATTTTACTAGAAATATGAAATTTTTAACATTGCTACTCCTAACATCATTTTTGATAAAACTCAATGAAGTTCTCTATCAGTATGATATCTTTGAAGTGTAATTAAAGTTTTATACTATGAAATATACAGTACATGAGGGAAATTTTCAAAAGAAGTATCTGGTAGTATTTACCTACCATAACTTAATTTGGCTAATATCCTATTGTTGTTTTTCAGTCACTAAGTTGTGTCCAGCTCTTTACAACCCCAAGAACTGCAGCACACTAGGCTTCTCTGTCCTTCACGGTCTCCTTGCATTTGCTCAAACTCATGTCCATTAATCAGTGATGCCATCTAACCATCTCATCCTCTGTCTCTCCTTTCTCTTCTTGCCCTCAGTCTTTCCCAGCATCAGGGTCTTTTCCAGTGAGTCAGTTCTCCACATCAGGTGGCCAAAGTATTGGAGCTTCAGCCTCAACATCAGTCCTTCCAATGAATGTTCAGGACTGATTTCCATTAGGATTGACTGCTTTGATCTCCTTGCAGGCCAAGGGACTCTCAAGAGTCTTCTCCAACACCACAGTTCAAAAGCATCAATTCTTCAGTGCTCAGCTTTCTTTATAGTCCAACTCTCACATCCACACATGACTACTGGAGAAACCATAGCTTTGACTAAACAGACCTGTGCAGGCAAGGTGATGTCTCTGCTTTTAATACACTGTCTAGGTTCATCATAGCTATTCTTCCAAGGAGCAAGCGTCTTTTAATTTCATGGCTGCAGTCACCATCCGTATTGATTTTGGAGCCCAAGAAAATAAAAACTGACAGTTTCCAAATTTTCCCCATCTATTTGTCATAAAGTGATAGGACTGGATGCCATGATCTTCATTTTTTGAATGTTAAGTTTTAAGCCAGCTTTTTCACTCTCCTCTTTCATTTTCATCAAGAGGCTCTTTAGTTCCGCTTCACTTTCTGCCATTAAAGTGGAGTCATCTGCATATCTGAGGTTGCTGATGTTTTTCCTGGCAGTCTTGATTCCAGCTTGTGATTCATCCAGCCCAGTATTTCACATGTTGTACTCTGCATAAAGTTAAATAAGCAAGGTGACAGTATACAGCCTTGATGTACTCCTTTCCCTATTTTGAGCCTGCTGTTTCATACCCAATTCTAACTATTGCTTCTTGTCCTTCATACAGGTTTCTCAGGAGGTAGGTAAGTGCTCTGATATTACCATCTCGTTAAGAATATTCTACAGTTTTTGTGACCCACGCAGTCAAAGGCTTTAGAATACTAAATGAAACAGAGGTAGATGTTTTTTAAGCATTCCGTTTCTTTTTCTATGACCCAACATATGTTGGCAATTTGACCTCTGGTTCTTCTGCTTTTTAAAATCCAGCTTGAACATCTGGAAGTTCTAGGTTCACATACTTGCTGTAGCCTTGCCTGAAGAATTTTGAGCATAATATTCCTGGCATGTGAAATGAGTGCAACTGCGTAGTAATTTGAACATTCTTTGCAACTAACTTTCTCTGGAATTGGATTGAAAACTGAACTTTCCAGTCCTGTGGTCACTGCTGAGTTTTCCAAATTTGCTGGCATAATGAGTGCATCACTTTAACAGCATCATCTTATAAGATTTGAAATAGCTCAGCTGGAATTTCATCACTTCTACTAACTTTATTTGTAGTAACACTTCCTAAAGCCTACTTGAGTTCACACTACATGATATCTGCCTCTAAGTGAGTCACCACATCATCGTAGTTAACTAGGTCATGAAGTGCTTCATGAAGTATAGTTCTTCTATGTATTCTTACCACATTTTCTTAATCTCTTCTGCTTCTGTTAGGTCCTTGCCATTTTTGTCCTTTACTGTGTCTATCTTTGTGTGAATTGTTCCCTCGGTATCTCCACTTTTTTAGAGATCTTGAGTCTTCCCTTTTCTAATATAGATAATAATAAATTATATTGTAAATAAAAAAATATTTATACTTGCTTGGTTGTGCGTCTATGGGTGGGAAACTATTTCTTGGGGTGAATGCCACTTAGAAAAAAAGTACAAATGAAAAATAAACTTTCCAAAATTTTATTTCCAATAAAATTTGATGGCTATAGTATTATGAAAGAAGCAAGTGCACTAGTAATAGAAGTTTACTTCTGATAACTTGACTTTTTCAGTATGTAATACTTTACGCGTACTTTTATATGCCTGGCACTTATGTCAGGCACTAACTGCTACTTGAAACTACTGAAAACTAGTTTTCTTCCAAATTTTCCTTTCTAATAGGATACTATTACCTAATCTTAAGTAGTTTGAATCTAGAACACATTCTTGCAATTACCTAAAGGGAATGAACAACTTCGTGGAATCTTGCATTCAGTTTGATCTTGTTGTTTAAACCAGTTTTATATATGCCAGGTTCTGTATGTCCCTCTACTAGGGTCTTGACTAAGGTCTTGACTAAATTATCATGATTGTCATCATCAAGACAAATGTCTGAGTTCTGCATCAACTCCTATATAACAATTCATTTCACATTCCTTTTCTCTCCATCCCTCCCTGCTAACCTGTATCCACTCATTATTTCATAGCCATATCTCTTGAAAACATTAGTCTGAACTTACTGTCTCCTCGTTTTCAGCTCCAGTTCCTTCTCCTAACCACTACAGTGTGTCTTCTGTCCCTAGTTATTAAGCAAAACTTTTAACAATAGTACTACTACTGACAACCTAAATGCCAGTTGCAATAGTGCCTTTGGGTCCTCTTCCTATATTGTCATTCTGACCTTTGACATCATCAGTCATTCAGTTTTAAGTTATATATTTTCCTGGATTTTTCACTGAATTGCTCTTCGTTGGACTTTCTCCTATCCTTCTAACTTTGTCATTTCAATTTTCTTTCCTTTTCTTATTTTTGCTTACATGTGTGTTCTCCCATTGGTCTCTGTGAAGGAATTTAGTCCATATCCACAACTTCAACCACTCCACATCTTCTGGTGACTTTCATATTCATTCATTTTTTTCATTAAATAGGTTATTGATTGTCTATCTGTGACATGCAAGGTGTGTTCTAAAGGGTAGAGAGAACAACATAATTGTGTCTGCGAATGTGTGTATCTGTGAGTGTTCAGTCATGTCCAGCTCTTTGTGACCCCATGGACTGTAGCCTGCCAGGCTCCTCTGTCCATGGAATTTTTCAGGCAAGAATACCAGAGTAGGTCGCCATTTTATCCTCCAAGAAATCTTCCTGACCCAGGGATCAAACATGTGTCTATTGCATCTATTGTATTGGCGGGTGGATTCTTTACCACTGCTCCATCTGGGAAGCACACAGCATAAGTATGAGTGACGAATTGTCTGACTTCATGGTACTTTCATTATAGTTGATGAAACAGACAACACAAGGAAATAAGCAATATGCTTAATTCTGTCAGATAGTCATAAGTGCTATGAAGAAAAATAGAGTATTATAAGGATTTAGAGACTTACAGAGGGGAGAATGATATTTTAGTTCAAACATTTGGAGAAGACTTCTCTGAGGGGATGTTTAAGCAGAAACCAGAACAATGCAAAAGCCAGACCTGCATATATCGTCATCCAGTAAGTAGCACTAACTAAAACTTTGAAGTTACCCTTGGACACTTCTCTCCCATGCTTCTAGTCGATCTGATATTAACTCCTGTTGATATTAGCTCTTAAAATCTTACAGTCAGTCTTCTTCTCTTCATCTCTACCACCATCGCTACCACTACCCTAGTGAAGGCTGCCATCATCTCTCACTTGGGCTATAAAACAGCCTCTTAGATCCAATTTTCACTTTTACCTTCCCTCTCTGATCAATCTTGCACACTGTAGCCAATGGAATTTTCTCAAAATATATTCCAGTTATGTTACTTCCCAGCCTTCTCCCAGTGACTTTCACTGCTCTTTAGATAAAGTCAAAATCCTGAAAGTAGATCAAAAATCTGTGTGTTCACTCTTGTATATCCTTCTTGCCTTATCTCACACTAAGTTGTCATCCCATTATTTTTGCTCAGGCACATTGACTTTCTTATAAACTTATCAGATTCCACAGACCTAAAGTCAAATTGTCAACAACTCTGTTATTCACTGTGTGTCATTAGGAAAATCACTTCATATTACCATACCTTATTTTCATCATCTGTAAAGTGATAATAATAAACAAATATTACTGTTATTCATAGGGGTTGTTGTGTAAAGTGCTTATAACAGTGCTTATCACTTAACCACTATTACCACGATGTGAATCTTTTCTATCACAGTGCTTAGAATATAATTGATTCTCAGTAAACACTTTTTGAATAATAATTCATTCCTAGTCAGCCAATAGAGGCTCCTTCCTGTCTTCTTCTAAGCACACTAACAACCAGTTCTCTGGCTCACATGGGAATCAAGTTATACTTCTTTAGCCATAGACTGTTGTAGACAACATTAGCAATATCCCTATAGGTAATTTCTCATTTCCATTAAATTGACTTTCTTTTATTAAACCCAATTTTATATTTTATAACTTGTCTTTAGTAATGAGATGGGCTAAAATACATGATACATATTAATTAGGGATGAGGATATTTCTTCACAGATGGTGTGTGTGCTTTCTATTTCATTCTCAGATTTAATCTAAATTGCATATGAATTATGTCTATTCAGTTTTAAAAGTGGATATAAGCTTTTGTCCTCAACAGGAAAGAACAATTAACACATTCATGAGTTAGAGCTCAATTTATAGTTATATTATAATGGATAAGTATTTGCCAATATAATAAACTCAGTGTCTTAACTCAAATGTTAATAAATGAAAATAGTAGCTGAACTTTGACTATGTAATATAAAATATTATATTTTTAAAAAAATATTTAAATCCTTGAGGAAATATCTTATTTTCAATATTTCAATATTTTCAATATTCTGCTACCATTTGAAGCATTTCAGAACGATTTTATAATAATGTGACTTCTCTGGAGGCTCAGACGGTAAAAGCATCTGCCTACAACTCAGGAGACCTGGGTTTGATCCCTCACTTGGGAAGATCCCCTGGAGAAGGAAATGGCTACCCACTCCAGTACTCTTGCCTTGAAAATCCCATGGATGGAGGAACCTGATAGGCTATAGTCCATGGGGTCGCAAAGAGTAGGACATGACTGAGAGACTTCACTTTCACTTTATTATAATGTAAGAATACAATTTGTTTTTAAGTTAAATTCTGTCTACTTCTACCTAATAATTCTGACAGAAATTCATAAATGTTATCATCAATAATTTAATTTTTTATCAAATTATATTATGAGGTGAACTATTAAGTGCTAATTGTATTAATGGCTAGATAGAAATAATTTTAGTTTCATAAAGATGATTAAATTTTATGCTAGAAATGTAAATAGAATAGTGGTTAATACATTTTTGGCTGGTCTTTTTATTTGGGAGAACGAAATGCATGGAATATGTTTATTTAAATATTACAGTTTGCCCAAAGAGATTTTAAATATTGTTTAAGAGTAGGAAAATGCCTTTAATTTTTTTTTAACTTTTAACCTAACAATTCTCAGTTCTGTACATTTTTTGTAAACTAACCTCTCTCATACTGGAAAGAAGATATGTGATACATGGCCTAAATGCTAAAAGAAATCTAACAGAGAGCTACATACATATTTTAAACATTTTTTTAAAGTGAATCCTTATTACAGAAAATATGTTACCTATTCTTGGGTTTAATCTTAAAAGGGTAATTAGGGACTTTTTATTTTAATAGCATAGAGCTTTGCTAAAATAATGCCAAACATCACTGGTCCTTCAAAGTATAACTCAAGTCTTATTTTTGTTAGTACTCATTGTTAATTTCTCCATTCAGAATTCATTTTTAACCCCTTTGTGAGCATAAGTCTTCATACCCCCATTATAGCATTTGTCACGGTCTGCATTGTATCTGTGTGTGTGTGTGTGTGTGTGTGTGTATTGTTGAGTGGAAATGTATGTATACAATTGCCCAGTCACTTCTAGAAGACTGTGAGTAGTTACTAGAGTATTTTGCCCAAAGTTACTTGTCTTCTTAATGTTTCAATTTAACTCACATTCTTTGAGGTGGAAAATTCAGAAGTCTCCCTCAGTTATACATTTTTATTTAGGTTAAAAATAATAATGATAAAAATAAGGCTAAACAAATATACACTGTGAGTTTTCTCCTCACTCTACAACCCTACCATGTTACTCATAGCATTAATTCTAAATGAAACAGTCAGCTTTGTAAAGACTGATTTAACCAGTTTACTAATGGCTTTTCTCAAAAGTTGAATTTTGTTTCTGTGTAAATCTTATGTAGCTCTTAATTTTAAATGACTTAAATCGCTTGATACTGACAATCATTTACATGTAATATAACAATATATAGAAGAAGAAATGAAGCTTGGTTAGATAAGAGTTAAAAAACAGATCCTAGTGGATATAGAGTTACTTTTTTAAAATGTTGATCTTGACTGTAGCCTTCGTGTTTCCAAATAGTCAAAATTAATATGTAATTTTAAGCAGGCTCTTTGTGACTGAATTCAAAGAAAGCACCATTATGTTTTAAGACTTTAATTTCTTGCCAAAAATATGCTATTTCTACCAGAATATCAATGTAGAAAAAAAAAACCTCCATTTGATTTTCATATCTTTGCATAAGGTTGTGTTGACAGTGCTGATATCCACAAGAGCCTTCCATAGAATATTTTTTTCTTATAATTAAAACAGTAGGAATTAATGACAGGCCCAGGAAGCTTGCTGTTTTTGTAATAATGAATTGGACTATTTGAATGGGTAAAAAATGTTAATACAGTGATTATTTCAGACTGAGCTAAGTCTTGTCATGAAAGATAAAAGTATTATGCATTAGATGTTTTAAAATGAAATTGAATACTGTGAACCCATATAAAGGTAGTCCAACTTTGCCAAACATCATTACAATTGTAAAGGAATATAGAAGTTATGATTCAAATTAATTTACTCTGACAGGAAAATAAACCCACTGATTTTGAACCCAAGGTCACTGGTTTCATTAAATCCATATATTCAGTTCTTGGCTTGTGTGTATTGCTTCATTGTACTGTAGTTTTTGGTCTTCACTGGTGTATAGTTTTCTTAATGGAGGCCCTTCTATTTAAATATTGTATATTGTGACATATGAAAACCTTTCTTATTTAAAAATACATGATGATTAAAAATTAAATTCTGTGGGAGACACAAATCATTTGTAACTACAAATGTAGAGGGAATTATTAGAAGCCAAATTGTTAAAATAAGTCAGATAGTTAATATGATTAAAAAGTTACTCTTCTTGTTTCATCATCTTAGAATATATAGCTTTACCAGCTACTATACAAGTATTGGGCTTCCCAGGTGTTAGAATAATAAAGAACCTGCCTACCAATGCAAGAGATGTGAGAGATGTGGATCTGATCCTTGGTTCAAGAAGATCCCCTGGAGAATGAAATGGCAACCCACCCCAATATTCTTGCCTGGGAAAGCCCATGGACAGAGGAGCCTGGTGGGCTCCAGTCCACAGGGCTGCAAAGTCAAACACAACTGAGCGCACACACATACAATTGTAGTCTAATACTTTTAAGTTTTGATATTAAGTTTGATAATACAATTGGGGAAAGGGTGATTTTATTTTTAAGCATTTAGATGGAAAGACATATTGTGTCCTATGTGTGTATAAGAAAGCCCTTGAAGAATAAACCAACTTCAAAATACATGTTAATATCCACAATTATTCTGAATTTCAAAGATTTGTGTATTTCTTCTAACATTCATGTATTTTTTTACAATTTTTTTTTGTTTTTGTTTTTTTCTTCTCATCTCTGTCTTTCTGTCTCACATAACTGCTAACACCTTTCCCTGGATGAACCTAAATATCCAATTACTCTGCTTCTCTGCTTTTGAGGACAATAAAATACTCACATGACTTGATGCAGTTGTAAGTTTATGATTTCTGTCTCATACTGTCCCTGAGTTTTCTTTAACTCTCTTTACCTTATGAAAAGGCTCCTGTGAGCTTCCTTTCTCCTCTCCATGGATAGCTGTTTTGCTGGTACACACAGTGAAATCTGAACAACATCCCTCCTTTGAGCCACTTCAAACCTCTTCTCTGTGTCTCATATTTTCTCTGATTCTCAGAATATGTTACTATTTCCTTATTTACCAACAACATTATGATAGACAGACAGTAGCTTCTGCACAGTTGCTCTTTGCCAGCTCCTAGCTTTTCCTTCATTGCTGTTTCAGAGGAAGAATTGCTTTCTTCCTTTACACAGACCACCTTTTTCCCTTCATTCTTGCTCTCATCCCAGCTGCAACATTTCTCCATCATGTTGCCTTATTCCTGGATTACTCATTTCTCCTGACTCACTGGCTCCTCTCATACATCCTTTATATCAATTCTCTGGGGCTGGTGTATGAACAACTGCCTTTTCTTCTTAAAGTGACTGCCTGTTAATTTACTTTTTAAAAGAGCATAACTTTCTGGTGACCATCCTTTCTCAAATGTTATCTGCAATCTAGTGGCTTTCAACAAGGTCACAATTTCTATGGACTGAAATGTACTACCTCTCCCTCTCAGTTCATTTGTTGACCCCTAACTCCTGAGGGCATTTAGAGATGGGAGGTACTTGGGTTTAGACAAGGTCATGAGTGTGAATTTAATGCCCAAATAAGAAGTGAAGAAACATGTGAGAAAGTAGCCATCTTCCAGCCAGGAAGAAACCCTCCCCATATAAATGAGTTGGGTGTCATCTTGTCTTGGACTTACTAGCCTCCAGAACTGGAAAATAAGTGGTGTTTAATCCACCCAATATATGGTATTTTGTTATGGTTACTTGAGATAACTAATGTAGACTTTGATACAAAGAATGGGGTGTTGCTATACCAAATATCTGCTTACATGACAGTGCCTTTGGAACTGGGAAGTGGGTGGAGGCTGGAAGTGTTTTGAGGTGCATGCTGAAAATATGAACATTAAGGGTGATTCTAGTGAGACCTCAGATGGAAATGAGGAGCACATAATTGAAAACTGGAAGGAAGGCAATACTTGTTATAAAATGGAAATGAACTTGGCAGAACTATGTCTGCGTTCTAATATTTTGTGGAAGTTAGAACTTGTGAACAGTAAAGTTGGATATTTAACCCAGAAGATTTCTAAGCAACGTCTTGAAGGAGGGGCTTGGTTCGTCCTGACTGCTTATAAGATGCAAAACAAGAGAAATGAAGAGGAATTGTTAAGTGAAAAGGAACCAAAACTTAAAGATTTGAAAAATTATCAGACTATCCATATTGCAAAAAATTAGGAAGCATATTCTAAAGAACCAAGTGTATGGCTGGCATATCAATTGATAACAAGTTTATGATATCATGAGCAGAAACACCACCAGTTTGAACTGAAGGGAATCAAGACAGGAAAAAAATGAAAGAAGGCTGTTAAATTCCTTGAGTAGCTCCTCAAGGAAATTGGAGCTATTTGGCTGTGAATGCCAACTATTCTTTAAGGGGAGGGGAAATGTCTTTTAATAAAAGGTGATTTAGAAATGAATGGGGCCAGTGCCTTGGCTTACACAGGCTCCATGGCCTCCACCCACAGCCATGAGCTAGGACTGCTCTCTGGCGCTATGGAGAATGGAATGGGACCCCTGCCCAGCTCTTCTGCAGAGGCAGGACTACAATCCCATTGGTCCTTGCTCTGAAGGCACAGCATTGAACCAAAGATGACTATTCTTGGGCCTTAAGCTCTGTTGGAATTCATTCAACTATGTTTTGGATGTGCTTGAGACACATCACCCTTTCCTTCTTTCCTACTTTCTCCTTTTGGAATGGGACTATCTATCCTATGCCTACCTTCCATTGTATTTCAATAGCACCTAGCTTGTCTGGTTTCATAGGTTAGCAGATGGAGAAGAGCTGATTCACACCTCAAATTTAAATGGTATTTAGATGAAACTTTAGACTTTAAAGTTGACACTGGAACAAGTTAAGGGGGCTCTGCAAATGAAATATACAAATGTTACATTGTCAGAAGAACATGAACTTTAGGGATCATAGACAGGGTGGTATTTTTGTGGTAGCCGGAGATGACTGCTACACCAGTATTCCAATTTACAAACTCAAGAGTCCCCATTCAGTTATCTTTTTGATCTCTCTGTTGCACCTAACACTGATTAATTTCACCTAACACCGATTAATTTCACCTTCCTGAAATTCTCTCATTTCCTCCCCAGATCCACAGTACCACTCTCTTTGTTGGTTTCCTTTTCTGTTACCCGCTCACTTAACAATAATATTTTCCGCAGAGAATTACCTAGAAAAATTTGCATTCTCTCACCCTCCCATAAGAGGGTTTACTATCACTGATGAGCTTCCATCCTCATCTGCTGCCCTTAACCAGGATTAATTTTCCAAGTTACTGCCTTAGTCAAATGCTAAACCAAGGGGGCTTCCATGATGGTCCAGTAGTTAAGACTCTGTGCTTCTAATGCAGGGGGCACTGGTTTGATCCCTGGTCAAAGGAATAAGGTCCCATGTACTGTACAACAAAAAAAAATTAGAAAAACAAAAACACTCTCTGTGCTAGTATTATATTGGGTTAGCCAAAAGTTTGTTCATTGGGGTTTTCCTGTAAGACACTATGGAAAAATCCAAATGAACTTTTGGCTGACCCAAACATCCTAATCAATCTTATTAATTCTTTCTAGTTTCTTTTGCTTTTGTCTATTCTTCACACAATTGCTAAATCTGATCATGTCAATTTGTTCATCAAATTTTCAGTGGCCCCTTTCATGTCTTCAGTTCAGTTCAGTCACTCAGTCATGTCCGACTCTTTGCAACCCCATGAATCACAGCATGCCGGGCCTCCCTGTCCACCACCAACTCCTGGAGTTCACTCAAACTCACGTCCATCGAGTCGGTGATGCCATCCAGCCATCTCATCCTCTGTCCTCCCCTTCTCCTCCTGCCCCCAATCCCTCCCAGCATCAGAGTCTTTTCCAATGAGTCAACTCTTCGCATGAGGTGGCCAAAGTACTGGAGTTTCAGCTTTAGCATCATTCCTTCCAAAGAACACCCAGGACTGATCTCCTTTAGGATGGACTGGTTGGATCTCCTTACAGTTCAAGGGACTCTCAAGAGTCTTCTCCAACACCACAGTTCATGTCTTAGTAGGGAGTAACAAGTTAGACACTTATTTGGAACACTCCCTAGAGAAGGAAATGGCTACCCACCCGGTATTCTTGCCTGGAGAATTCCATGGACAGATGAGCCTGGCAAGCTACAGTCCATGGGGTTGCAAAAGTAGGTCACAACTAATCAACTAATACTTTTTGACACTTCTAGCCCTCATCAACTTATGTCCCATCCTCATAGAACTTCTTGAATTTTTTTCCAAACATATTGTTACCTGTTAGGACTCTATGTGGATTGTTTGTTTGTTTTTGCATGCTTTTATTCTATCTAGAATGCTCTTACTGTATTAAAGCCAACATTTTAAATATCTATGTTTCATTCAATCTCAGCCTTAAATTTCACCTTTTCTGAGTCAACAAAAAGTGTCACATTCTCCTTTTCTGTATTTTCAGAGAACTTCCGCTGTTCTATGAAAGAACAGTATCAGAACATGTGGTTGTGTAGTGATTGATGATCTTTGGAATTCTAAGTATAGAAGTTTGCTTGATAATTTCTGAAAACATTGTAAGTTGTTTGAAAGCTGAAAGGTTGAAAATAAGAATCATCTGTAATGTCAGGTGCTGGACAAAGAGGGCATTAACAATAACCAACAATGTTGAGTGTTTCCCATTGACCAGGTGCTTTTCTAGGAGTTTTACAGGACTAACATTTGATTCTCATAACAACTTTGTGAGAAAAGTACTTTTAGTATCCCAATTCAGTGATGTAGAGACTGGCAAATTGAGAACCTCACTAATATGGTTAAGGTTACAGAGGTGCGTTTATTGAGTGATTGAGCTAATATTGAAGCCTGTAAAGTTTTGTTCTAGAGCTAACACTCATCATTATATTTCACTCTCTAATTGTCAAAGGTGAACAGGAATGAGTTGCAGATAATCCTTTAGAACATAGTTTGTGTGACATGTATGTTCAACTTTCTTCTATGTGAGATATTAACTGCATAAATCTGTGAACTAGAAAAAAGCACAAATAAAGACAGAAACTTTCAAATTTCATTTTGACAATGGGCATAAGCAGCACTCTGATTTTCCTGCCCTTGTAGAAGAGCAGATAGCATTTAGCGCAAAATCCCCAAGGTTCCTGGAAGTAAAGATATTACTAAGCAATTTGCAACACATGTAAGTAAGACTGAATATCTGCAGAAAATTTAACATCTAAAATTTTAAAGAGAAAGCAAAAAGCAATTATTCTACAATTAACAAATTTTAAAAAACCAAAGGGACATTATAATAAAAATCATTATAAACAATAAAAATTTACTTCCAATAATATTAAACATTTATTATCCTTTTTGTCTTTCTTTGCTTGTAATTGTGAAATGATATGTATTTGAGTATATTTATTATTGCTTTGAGTTTCTTCCTTCCTAATCTGGCGATTCAGTGCCAATAGAAGGAGTATGGATGAATAGATGGAGTAGAGAGAAAAGGTAATCAATCAGTCGACTACTATTTACTGGCTGTCTAAAATGTGATGAAATTGGTAAATGGGAGGAGAGTCAAACTGAATTATGTCATCTCAGCAGGAGTACACCATTCACAGCTCCAAGAGTTCATAGTCCTTAAGGGTTTGCAGCAAAAGAACGAAAGGCAGTCAGATTAAATCTTTAGCTTTTAGATTTTGAACAAGCCAAAACATAGCTTTTTATTTCCATTCCTCTCTTTGGTGCTTAATTATTTAAAAAAAATAGTTTTATAAACTAATCATGTCAGTAGATGAGTGCTCAGTTTGGAATCATGTTTTTGAGGTTTTCTCCTACCTTTCACCTGAAATTGATAACATTGCATAAGATGTTGTGTAGTATTTCTAAAGCTTAGCATAGAAGTTGCAGCCTAATAAAATATAAGTGGCATGTTCTTTCTGTTTTATAAAGGAACTTTGATTTAGCCATACAAAAGAAAGTTGTTTTATCAGAATTGATTATGTCAGGGTTAGGTTTAAGATAAATGGATAGCCAGAGACTACTGTGGCAGTCTAGTGGTTTAGACTTTTTACTTCCACTTCAGGGGGCATGGGTTTGATCTCCGGTTAGGAACTAAGATCCTAGTTGTGGATATGCTCCTAGGTGTGGCCACACACACACACACACAAAGATAAATAGACAGATTGAGGTAGATACAGAAAATTGGACATTGTGAGGTCAGTCAATAGAGTGACACAATCTGGGAGTGAGGGAAGTCTTATGAAGTAAAAGATATCTAATTGGTGATCTAATTGTGTGTTGTAACTTAACCAAGTCTGTGTGTGAAGCATAGTTGGAGGATTATAGCAGTATGTGGTGAAGGGGTGATCGAGGTAAGTAAGTGCCAAGACAAAGGAGTCAAGAGAATTTTCAGGTGGGTTTGGATCATAGAGTTTCAAGTGAGGAATTCCAAGAGAAGCGGGAGTGACAAGCTGAGTCAAGTTACTTGAGGACTTTGGGTGAGCGCCAAAGAAGTGATGCTTTCGAACTGTGGTGCCAGAGAAGATTCTTGAGAGTCCCTTGGACAGCAGGGAGATCAAACCAGTCAATTCTAAAGGAAATCAACCCTGAATATTCTTTGGAAGGACTGATGCCAAAGCAGAAGCCCCAATACTTTGGCCACCTGATACAAAGAGCTGACTCACTGGAAAAGACCCTGATGCTGGGAAAGATTGAGGGCAGGAGAAGGGGATGACACAAGGTGAGATGGTTGGATGGCATCACCAACTCAATGGACATGAGTCTGAGCAACTCCGTGAGACAGTGAAGAATAGGGAAACCTGGCATGCTGCAGTCCATGGGGTCACAAAGAGTTGGTCACAACTGAGAGAGAGAGAGAGAGATTATTCTCTCTGTCATGCACGTGACAGGTTGTGTTCATGTGGGCACGTGTTGAAGGGTAATGGAAGATTAAGAAAAATGATGAAAAGTGCATAAGGTCAAAGAGAAGAGAGCTAAGTAAAGATGGAAGAATCAGTCTTTCATGACTATCTCTTGGCCTAGCTCTGAGTTTTTAAGGAGTAAGGAGCTGAGGCTACTGAAGACGTTCTGAAGGGGTTTTTGAGACTAGAGTCTCAATAACAGCTGTTGATAGAAATGGGGGCAAAATATGACACAGAGTTCAGAAGCAGCACACTTTACCAAGGCTGTGTGGAAGACAGCCGTGCTCTGATATGGTGAGAAGAAGAGGATAGAAGAGTATCACTCACTGTTTGGAATTATCGTAAGATGTAGCTTTTGAAGCACCAGGAAGTCACAGCCTGCACAATGATAGCATTTCCACAGAAATTCCAGCTTAAGGTTTAATGACTGCAGATATCATTGAAAAGCCCTGGGGAAAAAGAACCAAGAAAATATTTATGAACTTCTGGGAGTCTCCCTCGGGGAGCTCAGAAGTACCTGGAAAAGGCTTCAAAGGGGCAAATAGCAACAGGTGCTCTGCAAGCAGATGGGCCTAGAAACAGTGAAATCTGTGTCATTGATGTATGGCTCAGAGGACAAAGCATCTGCCTGCGATGCAGCAGACCCGGGTTCAGTCCTTGGGTCGGGAAGATCCCCTGGAGAAGGAAATGGCAACCCACTCCAGTACTCTTGTCTGGAGAATCCCATGGACAGAGGAGCCTGGCGGGCTACAGTCTATGGGATCGCAAAGAGTTGGACACGACTGAGCACTTTCACTAATGTGATATCATGAGCTTCTGACTCTTTGTAACCCCATAGACAATACCCTGACAGTCTCCTCTGTTCAAGGGATTTTTCAGGCAAGAATACTGGAGTGAGTTGTCATTTTCTCCTCTAGGCTATCTTCTTGACCCAGGGATCAAACCCATGTCTCCTGTGTCTCCTGCATTGTAAGTGGAGTCTTTACCCTCTGAACCACAGGGGAAGCCCCATTACCCATATGTAGCCTCAAATCTATGAAGATGGCAGAAACTCAGAAGATAACTGTTTATCAGTTTAAATAGAGCCAAACCATCCTCATGTTATAGTTTTGTGATGATATCTGCTCCTTCTAGAGTAATGTCAGGATAGAAAATGAGCCAAGGTATAAAGCAGATGTTTCTTTCTCCTATGCCCTTACTCAGGGACTAGAGATAAAGTCCTAGCATTCTGGCAGAGGGAGAGTATAAAGGTTCAAACAAGGAAATATATCAAAATGGGCTTCCAAATCAAATGCAAGGGATTGAGATGAAAACCGGAAGCTATAGTTCAGATCCTTCTGAAGATTTTGAGGAGGAAGGACCCTAAGCAAGAGGAAAGTGGTCAGAGTAAGCATTGGGAAGTAGCTGGATGACTTGCGGAAGGGAGTTTTAGGACCACCATTTCAAATTTTGATTTCAAATTTCAATGTGCAGGGTAAGTATTTGCATAGATGGACCAGGTCCATTGGCATCCAAATAGAACAGAGGAATAACAGGATTGAATGACACGTATTACATGTAGACACTAAATTTGCTTAATCATATGAGGACTTTTAACGTCTAGGAATTTTATTACATGTAGACACTAAATTTGCTTAAATCGAGGACTTTTAGCATCCAAGAATTTTACTTTTTTTTAATAGGAAGATGCTTATTTAAAAATATTCAATAGTTATAAATCAACTGCCTTGGGAGAACGGCATTGAAACATGTATACTATCTTGTAAGAATGAAGCGCCAGTCTATGTTCAATACAGGATGCAGAACGCATGGGGCTGGTGCACAGGATGATTCAGGGAGAGGATGTGGCGTGGGAGGTGGGAGGGGGCTTTGGCATTGGGAGATCGTGGACACCTGTGGCTGATTCATGTCAATGTATGGCAAAACAAATACAGTATTGTAATGTAGAATAAAGTGTTAAAAAATAAATAAATCAATCAACTGCCTAGACTCATATGTAAATAAATCATAAAATAAAATTTATAGTAAGTCTTTAGTTGTATATTTGCAGCCAAAGTCTTTCTTTGTAATAAGGATAACTCATAAAAATGTATATACTCATCTTAAGAAGGAAACTATAGCATACATTCCCACATATTGAACTTGATGATTTCCAACCAGTCGCATGTGACTCTGTGAAAGTAGAGAATATTAGGAACGATCTGTTTCTGTTCAATGACAACTAAGGCATCAGACATCTAGCCACCTCCCTATAGTGTTTGAGAGTATTTGCACAATATGTATGCTCAAAGAAAGGTTCAGTTTCTATCTGTTGATCTAGAGGTTGCTTTATTAATAGGCTGCACACTTCATTGATTTTTAATTAATTTCTAAAGGGACACAGAGGATAACTACTACAACCCACAGACATTTCCGTTCTCATTGCAATCCACAGCCTTATTGATCAGTTGCTTAAGGAGCAGAAGTAATCCATTTTAGGTTTACCTCTCTGAGAGAGTGTGGACGCTACAAGATTCACTCCTCTCATTTGTATTCACATTGACAAGAGGTCAGTCAGAGGGAAGAACCATAGCATGGTTAGTATTCTCTTGATCCAGACAGATGAGTTTTTTACTTGAAATTTATTTAGTAGGAAAGCAGTGGCTTCTCACACATGCTTTTTAACACACTTTTTGTTTATTTTATTGTTTTCATTTCTTTGTTTCTTTAAGAGAAATTTTTTAGTCTCAAGGAGACTGTTCTGCAAATTTTTCCAATGGAAATTTTCAAAATCTTGGGAAAAGTGATGAATAAAATTTCTGAAGAAATATTTTAAGAAACTGTAGGAAATGAAGGAAAAATTCTGTCACCCCTGCCAACCTCAGGAACCTTTAAATAGTATCCTCATCCACTTTCCTTGGTGTTCAAATATTACTACCTGGAAGTGAAAGTTGCTAGTTGTGTTCAACTCTGCAACCCCACGGACTAAACAGTCCATGGAATTCTCTACGTCAGAATACTGGAGTGGGTAGCCTTTCCTTTCTCCAGAGGATTGTCCCAACCCAGGGATCAAACCCAGATCTCCCACATTACAGGCGGATTCTTTACCAGATGAGTCACAACGGAAGTCCAGGAATACCGGAATGGATAGCCTCTCCAGCAGATCTTCCCAAGCCAGGGGGATTTGGCCTAATTGTTGCAGGGTTTGTTTTTGCTCCATCTTATCTTAAATGTCACAGATTTTTACATTTGTTCTAATTACATTGCAAAGAAAAAGCTACTGCCTGGACAGACTTGCAAAATTTTGGTCTTGTTTATTTAATCCAACCACAAATATATATAGAATACCAGGTAAATGCCAAGAAATCTTCAAATTGTTGAAAGTACATAGTTGAATTCACAAACGTTGGTTTATGAAGTGCCTCCAGAGTACTCTCCTAGGAAATCCAGAAAAACTAAAGTTTGTTTACAAGTTTTAAATGAGTATTATGTACAGAAATTTCTCTTTATTGAATTAGAGCACTTATTGTATACCTAACAACCATTCAGTTGTATATACTCTCTTTTGGTGGTTTTATGTGTGGTTTTATATAGTTTATTAACATACATGGTCATAGAGTGTGATGATTAAGATTGTTGCCTTTGGAGTGCTTGCAATCAAATCTTGGTTCTTCTAGGCTTTGCCATACACTCTTGGGAAAGTATTTTACTTCTTTGTGGATCAGCTTCCCTATCTTAAAATGGAAATAATGGTAACACAGGTTTCACTGAGTTCTTGTGAATTCCTGTACATATGCACCTAAAACAGTCCCCTGGCCTTGAGTGTGTATGTAAATGTTAACTATTTCATAGATACAAACATTTATAATGATAATATACTCACTTATGTTTTGTCCTTCCCATATGATTTCAGTGTTCTCAATCAACAATAGATCTTTCCATGTCGTATCTTCCACAGTGACTATTATTGTTTGTCTAGATTCTTCTGTATTTAAATTAGTACTGAAGAGAAGATAATTTATGTTGTAAAGCAAATGTGTAGCATTTTACAAATAGTATTAATGCTCAATTCAGTCTTATTTGCAGTGTCAAGAATATGGAGATAAGTCTGGTATCCAGGAATAGACAGTAACAATGCTATATATGTGTTTATGTTATGTTCGTATGTATAATTTAGTGCGACTATGAGAACTAGATTATGGAGAGCAGCATGTTTGTATCTAAAGTAAAACATGATCCTATTCAATATATGATACTATTTATATATTAGAAATGACACAAAACACTTGTTAGAAAATACAAATAAGACAAAGTAAGCATATACAGATTGAAAGGATATGTATTAAAAACATTATTGTGGGTATTTATGATGAATAAGAAATGGAATTTAGATAGAAGATAGAGGGAAGCAATAACAATAGTGTGCATGAATTATGGAGTTTGGTTAGCTGAAAATTCTGAGAACTTGAGATCATAAAGGAAAACTAGTCACACACATTGCCTACAATACCATGTGTTAAATAAATAATCTCAAATCCATCCTTCTTATGAAAGATACAATTCAACCATTGTAACAGAAAGAAAAGGCAGCCAGTTAAAATACCTACTGGTTATTCAGCGCTGTTGGGTATGGCAACTTCTGTTTTTCATTCTATGTGCCCCTGAATGTTCTTCCTATTATTCTGCTCAGAGGAAGAAAAGCAGATTCCCAGACTGGCTGGGCACTGATAAGTTGGCTCCTAGATAACAGTCTCTGAGAAAAGTTTTCATGTAGGGAGTTTGCATAAGTATTCTCAAGAACAACATCTGTCAGACAGTGAAAAATCAACATGAGGTAGAAGGAAAAATTCAACTTTGGTAAAATTGCAACAAAGGAATAATTTGATCCCATAAAGTGTTCGGGAACTAGAATAGCACTTCATAGTTGTCAAGAGGAGGTATGTCCTTTGTAACTCAACATCAGCAAATCACTGGTTATGGTCTGCCTCCCATGAGAGGGTGAAACCCCTGGCAAAGCAGCATCCTTATAGTTGGGTTGTGGGGTCACTGCCCCAAAACAAAGGCAGCTGAGATTAAAACCATCAGCAGTCAACACTCCCAGAGGCTGAGGTTATGAGAACTTGGGCATGGAGAGGTGTCTGGGTGCCACACCATAGCATCTACCACATGCATGTTGCATACACACACACACACACACACACACACACACACACACACACAAACACATTATTGGAACCAAATTTGATAACTGTATTTCAAATAGCAACGTTTTCATCACACACTATTAAAATGACAGAAATTCAGTTGTCCTCAATGTTTCAAAATCATCTTAAGAACTGCAACCTGACGAAGTCTTGTGAAGATCATAGGTGCAGTTGGAAAACATGAAAATTAAACTTGAGTATCAATGCCAAAATATCAACACAAATAAATTGACCAAGGTCACACAGATAGTCAGTAGCCAGAGTTTAAACACTGGGTTGCACTAAACTGGTTTTTACTAAAATGTATTCACAGTTCTCACTAAACATTTGAAGTAAAACAGCTACTCTTCCTCTTTCTTTACTTTTCTCTGTGTCTATTATTGGCCACCATTTAATATTTTAGATGGATGTATTTTACAGTCCCATCTATCATGGAATAAAAATTTAAAGCTAGAAGACACCTCAGAGATCATTTAGGCCAATTTGTCACTTTTATAGAAGAGGTGAATTGAGTACCTGTAGTCATAAACCTCGTGAGCAGCCTGTCTGGGACTTCTTTCTTGCAACACTCAGTTCTGTCTTCTTTCTACTGTGCCATGAACCAGCTTTGGCTGGTTGAAAAAGACTCAGTTGATTCAGTTACAGAGCCACCTTAGTTTCACTCCATGCGCTATGTGGATAAAGTCAGTCACTTCATCCAGAAAAGTATTTTTCTTCCCTTGAACGTGCTCATATCCTTTGCCCTAACAGTAGAGAGCATTAGAGTTAGATTTTTCTTTTTTCTCTCAGGGATAGAATTGCTTTCAGAAGGAAAGGTGGAAAAGAGGAGCAGTTCTCATTTGAAGATAGCTTTCTTGAAGCTCCCTGTTATTAAGAAAGCTTCAGGTTATTAGAATGAAATCAGAAAAAAAAAAAAAGTACTCTTGCTAACTCCAGAGATTAATGCCTGTGAGAAGACTACAGCTTAACAATTTTAGCTCCACGCACGTGTTTGATGAAACTGTTGCCTGGCCTATATGTGGGAAGCAAATATTTATTGTCAGAAATAGTCTGGTCTCTCTTGACTTCCGTTAGCCTCCTGCAGCTGGGAAGAATACATTTTAACATTGGATTAAAGCATAATAATGATGCATTTTTGCTAGCCAGCTGTGAGTCAGACATCATAAGATTGAAAAGGTCATTGCCAATACTTTATCAATGCCAATACTTTTAAATTGTCAGTCACTGATTTTTTTTTCCAGTAGAGTAGTTTATGAGTCAGTTCTAACCTGAGATTAAAACCTTAAATTCAATTATAATAAGATTATCCTTGGATTTTGTATTAAAGTGCATTCCTGAAAGTCAAGAGTAGAATTTGACTTTCCTCTGTGAGTTTGTGTTTATTGACACATATTTTAAGAGGTAGGAGCAAAATAGAAAATAAGTAAGCAGTCTTTGAAAACACATTACAGCATTCATAGCACGTATGAAAATGGTGAAGTTCTGAATGGTTTGAGTGATAGTAAATTCTGAGTAGTTTGAGTAAAATCAGAACTGCAGCACTTGGATCAAGGAGTAGAAAAAAATGCCCCTAAAAGGTACATGCTAATTCGCTTCAGTTATGTCTGACTATGGACTGTAGCCTGCCAGGCAATTCTGTCCATGAGGATTCTCCAGGCAAGAATACTGGAATGGGTTGCCATTTCCTTCTTCAGGGGATCTTCCCAGGGATTGAACCAGTGTCTCTTATGTCTCTTGCATTGGCAGGTAGGTTATTTATCACTAGAGACACCTGGGAAGCCCACCCCTAAAACACCTCTACTCAAAATATCCCTAAGTGCTGAGTGATAAAAGGCAAATACTTTGGTACAGAAAATTTACTATTTTATTCACTCAAGGAAAACATCCTGAAGCATTGAAAAGTTTTTGACCTATACTGTTTATAACTTTTATCTTCACTAAATTCCTGAATCTGTGATATATTTATGGAAAGCACCAGATCTTTTATTAGATTCCTTAATGTTTCCTTCTCCTTATATGACAGCACCCTCAGGTGAACTGTTATTAAAATAATATTGTGAACAGTAATTATTCTGAAATTTTTAGCCACACATTATTTATGATGGGAAGTTATGGGTATATGTATCAGCATTTGCAAACATTTATTGAACGCCCACTGTGATATATTAGTTGAAGCTCACAGATTTTCTAAAATGGCAATTCAAGTTAATGAGGGTAAATGATTCTTATGCACTGGAACTGTTGATAACTATCAGTGGAACGACATTGTCTATACTTACTACGTATACTACTACTACTTAAGTAGTAACTTAAGTACTTTACACACTATTTGACCATCACAACAACCTTTATGATAGGTGCTATTGTGGCTGTTTTAGAGAGGAAGAAGGTGAGCGATAGAGCGGTTAATCAACTCATTAGAGTCACATAGTTAGAATATGGCAGAGCTCTGGATTTTAGACAAGCAATCAACTCCAGAATTTATGCTAAAAGCCACTCCACCATCCTACCTACCCTGTGACCATAACAAGAACTGAGTTTCCAATTTACACAGTTTAACTTCTTGCTAAATTATAAGAAATTATATAATTTAGCAGAGTTTTAAATATAAAAGCAAACATGTCAGTCACCTTCATTATGCACTGAAATTCACGGAAATATTTGATGATATATTTTTTCTGCAGAAGTACTAGGATCTTGTAAAACTATACGACATCACTATGTACATTCATTTCTGTATGCCCATGCTACCCAGTCATCCATCAAGAGAGGAGGTGGGCTTAAATATGCAGACTTTGAATCCCATACCAAGGGGCCAAATCCCAGTTCTGCTGCTGCTGCTGCTGTCGCTTCAGTCGTGTCCGACTCTGTGCGACCCCATAGATGGCAGCCCACCAGGCTCCCCCGTCCCTGGGATTCTCCAGGCAAGAACAGTGGAGTGGGTTGCCATTGCCTTCTCCAATGCATGAAAGTGAAAAGTGAAAGTGAAGTCACTCAGTCGTGTCCGCCTCTTAGCGATCCCATGGACTGCAGCCCACCAGGCTCCCTCCGTCCATGGGACTTTCCAGGCAAGAGTACTGGAGTGGGGGTGCCATTGCCTTCTCCGAATCCCAGTTCTACCACTCATTAAATACATGACTTGGAGCAAGTAACGTGACCTCTCTTATCAGGATTTTCTTATATTTAGGATAGGGTAAAAGTAGTATGTCTCACATTGTTTAGGTGTTCAATTGTGTCCGACTCTTTTGCAATGCCATAGACTGTAGTCCACCAGGCTCCTCTGTTCAGGGGCTCTCCCAGGCGAGAATACTGGAGTGCATAGCCATTTTTCTTCTTCAGGTGATCTTCCCAACCCAGGGATCAAACCTTTATCTCCTGCCTGTGTCTCCTGCATTGCAGGCAGATTCTTTACCGCTAAGCCACTAGAGAAGTTAACTGACCAATGTAGACATGTAAAGTTTAATGCCTGCCATGTTCTAAGAACTCAGTCAATATTAGCTGAGGCTGTTGTCAGTGTTAGTATTCCTACTATATAGTCCACCTGAGCTGGCAGGGCAAGGACATGGGAGTTTCTACAGAGCAGAGTAAGAGCTTCCTTTTCAACCAAAGCAATTCAGTTCAGTTCAGTCACTCAGTCGTATCCGACTCTGCAACCCCATAGATGCACCACACCAGGCCTCCCTGTCCATCACCAACTCCCGGAGTCTACTCAAAATCTTTTCCATTGAGTCGGTGATGCCATCCAACCTTCTCATCCTCTGTCGTCCCCTTCTTCTCCTGCCTTCAATCTTTCCCAGCATCAGGGTCTTTTCAAATGAGTCAGCTCTTTGCATCAGGTGGCCAAAGTATTGGAGTTTCAGCTTCAACATCTGTCCTTCCAATGAATATTCGGGACTGATTTCCTTTTTTTTTTTTAATTTTATTTTTACTTTATTCTACTTTACAATACTGTATTTGTTTTGCCATACATTGACATGAATCAGCCACAGGTGTACACGAGCTCCCAATCCTGAAACCCCCTCCCACCTCTCACCCCATATCATCTCTCTGGATCATCCCCGTGCACCAGCCCCAAGCATCCTATATCCTGTATTGAACATAAACTGGCACTTCGTTTCTTACATGATAGTATACATGTTTCAATGCCATTCTCCGAAATCATCTCACTCTCTCCCTTTCCCACAAAGTCCAAAAGTTCGTTCTACACATCTGTGTCTCTTTTGTTGTCTCACATACAGGGTCATCATTACTATCTTTCTAAATTCCATATGTATGTGTCAGTATACTGTATTGGTGTTTTTCTTTCTGGCTTACTTCACTCTGTATAATTGGCTCCAATTTCATCCATCTCATTAGAACTGATTCAAATGTATTCTTTTTAAGAGCTGAGTAATACTCCATTGTGTATATGTACCACAGCTTTCTTATCCATTCATCTGCTGATGGACATCTAGGTTGTTTCCGTGTCCTGGCTATTATAAACAGTGCTGCAATGAACATTGGGGTACATGTGTCTCTTTCAACTCTGGTTTCCTTGGTGTGTGTGCCCAGCAGTGGGATTGCTGGGTCATAAGGCAGATCTATTTGTAATTTTTAAGGAATCTCCACACTGTTTTCCATAGTGGCTGTACTAGTTTGCATTCCCACCAACAGTGTAAGAGGGTTCCCTTTTCTCCACATCCTCTCTAGCATTTATTGCTTGTAGACTTTTGCATCGCAGCCATTCTGACTGGTGTGAAATGGTACCTCACTGTGGTCTTGATTTGCATTTCTCTGAGCATCTTTTCATGTGTTTGTTAGCCATCTGTATGTCTTCTTTGGAGAAATGCCTATTTAGTTCTTTGGCCCATTTTTTTGATTGGATCGTTTAGAATGGACTGGTTGGATCTCCTTGCAGTCCAAAGCAATATCCCTCTACTATCCTCAAACTTCAAGAGACTTCAGTTTATTTTTGTTACTGATATTTCTAATAACTGTCTGCCCACTTAAATGCATCATGCTCTGGTTTAAGAGTGATTTTATTTTGAAGGAATCTAGAAGAGAATGTGATTCTAATGAGATCTGGTAAGAAAATCTTGTTCCAATGACTGTGATGTGAAGAAACCTATTGTGAAAAATCCACAGATTTCAACACTCTTATTCAGAACCTGAAATTAGAACTAAGGTGGCAATCATGATTAATAAGTTGAAAGTGTTCATTTGTGTGATGATGTTTCATAGTTACAAAACAACAATTCAAACGTATTTTGATGATTTGATAATGAGACAGATACTTCTGTTTTTATCTCTTATAATCATGGTCAGATAGCTAAGGGAAACAGTAGAAATTGCAGTCTAGTTTCCTGAATTTAGTTCTCATTATTTTGAAGAAAATAATTTTTTTTTTTTTACAGACAAATTGTATTGAGGTTCAGGATAGTCTATCACTTGCTGAGGCTTTATGCATAGGATGTCAAAGATCTTTTGGAATTTTGAGGCTTCACTTATACAGTCAATGTGTCATTAAAGTCTTAAGTTTCTTGTTGAATATTAGTTCCCTATTAGTAGAATATATATTTCTTACATATATTTACATTAGGATAATATCTAATTAAAGGAATCTTTATCCACCTAAATTACAAAAGCACAGGCTTATTCTCAGTTTACTCTCTTCATCATTGTACAGTCATTTACCAAGGATGGTTATTTTATCAGTGTACCCTGAACTTGTTCTCTGCCTAGTTCCTTCTGGCCTAGTTTAGTTGAAGATTCAGACATTCATGCATATAGGAGTTGGTAACTATCATAAACAAATAAAGACTGAATTCTTGAAAATGGTAGTGAGTAGTAGGATCCTAGCAAACTGGGGACCAAATGCCCTTAAAGAGCATAGCCAGTAACCAACTAAAGAGGCTATATGAAGCTCATTCAGTGTCGGCACACAAAAATGGGATAGCTCACGGGGGTCAGTTTACAACCTTTATTGTACACTCTCTTCACTTTTCTCCTGTAATGTGGCAGTGACTCCTGACTTTAGCTATAGTTGTGTGTAATCCAGCCTCTATACTGGCACCAGATGGTATTTTTAGGCTCCAGTGATAATTGTGTCACTCTCCTCTTAAAAAAAAAAAAAGAGGCCATCACCACATTGAATGCTGCATAAAATGCAAAAGTCAAATTCTCTATCATGATTTATAAAGGGTCCTTCTTGGATCTAGCCTCTTACTCTATTTTCAATCTTATCACCCACCACATGCATAATACTTCAGAAATGCAACGTTATGTAACTTTGTCCAAGCATGCTACACTATTGATTCTCCTGAGCTTATTCTTACTGCAATTTTCCCCTACCTTGTCCAACTGGTGGACAACCATCCTTAAAGCTTTACTTAGGCCATAGTACCTCTCTGAAGCCTTCCTGCCCATGCACACTTGCTAGACTATACAACAAATGGTCCTCAAAATACAGCGCTCCTTAGGTGCCTTCCACACGTCACTGATCTGGTCAAGTTTTTACTCCATATCTGCCCACTTTATTAATTAGCTTCTATCCTCTAATGCACAAAACTTCTCTGACTCTCTTGTGTCTTTCTGGTGCCTGGCAGAGTACCTGGCATATAGTATGTGTTCTGTCATTGTGTGTGGATCTGAATATCAACTTCTTGCCAACATGCTTTCCATATTCTGTTATGAAGATGGTAAGAAAAAGAATTATGAATGTTTTTGTGAACACTTCCCACAGGGACAAAATTATCAAACAGACTTTATTTCCAAGGCAATGACTGCTTTTATTAATCCTTTAAAGCATTCAGGGTTTTATGTGTTCATGTTCACCTTATTCTAGAAGTAAATGGAGAAGGAAATGACAACCCACTCCAGTACTCTTGCCTGGAGAATCCCATGGACAGAGGAGCTTGGTGGGCTACAGTCCATGGGTCACAAAGAGTCGGACACAACTGAACGAACTCACTTCCCTTTATTCTAGAAATCTCCAAGTTGGCATGATCAAGGAGAAGGCACTGTTTAGGAAAGAGGACAAAGCTCCCAAAAATCCCAGTTGTGGACTGATTTTAGAAAACGCTAATACATATGATGTCACCCAACTGCTGACTGACTGGACCATGTCAGGCAGTATCTGCACTGGTTGTGTTTAATGGGCATTTATATAGTGCTCGGCTCATGATGCTGCTTGAAGCAATATTCTCTTTCCACTACACCGAGTATACGGAATATACGGTTCATAATTTTTTGACCTCTCTGATTTATATGTCTGTTTACCACAGCTTCAGTTTGATATCAGAAACCATTAATCCTTCAAAGTCCTGCAGTTGTAATGTTAACTGCCAGCAGCATTGATTTTCAATTGGCATGAGAGTATGCTTCAACCATTTTATAGCACTTCTGATTTGTTCTTACCACTGAAATCCTCAAATATAGAATTTTCCCTTACTCTTCAACAAAAATATGCTCACTCAAACAAAAGATGAGCACTTTAATATAGATCTTTGAGTTCATTTCCTTAGTTTTACTTCAACCTTTTAGTTAGGCTAGTGTTTCATGACTCTTGGTTTCCCTATTGATGAAATACAATGAACAACTATTGTTTCGGGATTATTTTTTACTTGTCCATAATCTAATATACATGCTATGTATACATATAACACATATGTATGCTATGTATGGGCTTCCATGGTGGCTCAGTGGTAAAGAACACATCTGCCAATGCAGAAAATGTGGGTTCAATATGACTGAGTCAGGAAGATTCCTGAAGAAAGAAGTGGCAACCTGCTCCAGTAGTCTTGCCTGGGAAATCCCATGGACAGAGAAGCCTGGCAAGCTACACTCCATGGGGTCTCAAAACACTCAGACATGACTTAACAACTAAACAACAACAAACAGTACGTGTATGTACATATACATGTGTGTGTGTGTAATATTGGGGGAAAATCCAGTTATATCTCTTATTGGCAATCAGCAATATACTTTATTTTTAATTACATATATGTTTTATGAAGAAAACATATTAAAGGCTAATTTGAAGGTCTTTATAAATGATGTACTTTCACCTGTGAGTTCTCACAGTGACTACTAATGTCATCAAAACCAATTTTTAAATTATAGGCTTTTAATGCCTCTAGGGTATATTTCATTTTTGCATAATTAATAAGAATAAGGGCTTCCCAAATGGCACTAGTAGTAAAGAACCTACCTGCCAATACAAGACACACAAGAGATGTGGGTTTGATGCCTGGGTCAGGAAGATTCCCCTGGAAAAGGGTATGGCAACCGATTCCAGTATTCTTGCCTGAAAAATCTCATGGACAGAGGAGCCTGGTGGGTTACAGTCCATAGGGTCATAGAGAGTTGGACATGACTGAAGCGACTTAGCATGCACGCAATAAGAATAATATAATTCTCAGCCTTGATAGAATCTATAATGGTGATTTTGCCTCCATTAAACCTTTATGAAATACTTATGAAAAGTATGGATAGCTGAATTTTTGTGGAGTGGGTGTATGGGGAAAGAAGACATGAAACAAGATGTTGAGAAGAAAACAAAAATATGTGAGTCGGTCCAAATATATGTTTAGTTTAGTTCAGTTGCTCAGTCGTATCTGACACTTTGCAGCTCCATGAATCACAGCATACCAGGCCTCCCTGTCCATCACCAACTCCCAGGGTTCACTCAAACTCATGTCCATCTAGTCAGTGATGCCATCCAGCCATCTTATCCTGTGTCGTCCCCTTCTCCTGCCCCCAATCCCTCCCAGCATCAGGGTCTTTTCTAATGAGTCAACTCTTCCCATGAAGTGGTCAAAGTATTGGAGTTCCAGCTTTAGCATCAGTCCTGCCAATAAACACACAGGATTGGTCTCCTTTAGAATGGACTAGTTGGATCTCCTTGCAGTCCAAGGTACTCTCAAGAGTCTTCTCCAACACCACAGTTCAAAGGCATCAGTTCTTCAGTGCTCAGCTTTCTTCACAGACCAACTCTCACATCCATACATGACCACTGGAAAAACCATAGACTTGACTAGACAGACCTTTGTTGGCAAAGTAATGTCTCTGCTTTTTAATATGCTATCTAGGTTGGTTATAACTTTCCTTCCAAGAAGTAAGCGTCTTTTAATTTCATGGCTATAGTCACCATCAACAGTGATTTTGGAGCCCAAGAAAACAAATTCTGACATTGTTTCTACTGTTTCCCCATTTATTTGCCATGAAGTGATGAGACCAGATGCCATGATCTTTGCCATGTTTCTGAATGTTGAGCTTTAAGCCAACTTTTTCACTCTCCTCTTTCACTTTCATCAAGAGGCTTTTTAGCTCCTCTTCACTTTCTGCCATAAGGGTGGTGTCATCTGCATATCTGAGGTTATTGATATTTCTCCCAGCAACTTGATTCCAGCTTGTGCTTCATCCAGCCCAGCGCTTCTCATGATGTACTCTGCATATAAGTTAAATAAGCAGGGTGACAATATACAGCCTTGACGTACTCCTTTTCCTATTTGGAACCAGCCTGTTGTTCCATGTCCAGTTCTAACTATTACTTCTTGACCTGCATATAGGTTTCTCAAGAGGCAGGTTATGTGGTCTGGTATTCTCATCTATTTCCATTAGCCAGTCTATTAGGACCTTTCATTTCTCACTAATGAAAGTGTTTGCATAAGAATATAAAGTACCTGTGGGGGAAAAATGATCTAACAATGAGCTCATGTGCAGGTAGTCCATTCTGCTTTTATAAGCCTTTTGGGAATAAAAGCCAAAAGCTATTTGTGGTTTGCTTTTTAACATCTGCCTTTTCCCTAATTTTGTAAATATTATCAAATTTTTATATCACCTAGAGAAATCAAGCACTTATACCTGAAAGCTAGGACTCCTTTTTTTTTTTTGACAATGGAGAACCCTAGGCATTAACTGTTTCTTTGGGAAATTTGGTGTTTTTCAGGGAATGATGTACCTGGAAGAAAGACGGCTTGTTCATCGGGACTTGGCAGCCCGTAATGTCTTAGTGAAATCTCCAAACCACGTGAAAATCACAGATTTTGGACTAGCCAGACTCTTGGAAGGAGATGAAAAAGAGTACAATGCTGATGGAGGAAAGGTGAATATCTTTTTGAGAGCAATATTACTTGAAAATATACTGTAATATCCTTTTATCTCCTTATATGTTATATAAAGAAGCCAACAAACCTGATGTTTAAGAGATTATAAAATCTTAGTTCTACTATTTGCCTTCTCTCCTACCCACAGTAATATATATATATATATATATATATATACACACATACATACACACACATACATACACAACTATATATACATATAATTGTATACATGTACATACACATATATATTAATAGGATATTTAAATATATATATATAGTATATATTACCAACTTCCATTTCTCAAATGTAGCTAAAATATGATGAGTGTCTGTATCCAAGTGGTCTTTATGTCAGTTCTAATGGGGAGTGGGTAGCTCCCAAGAAACTCTAAAGATTACATTTTAATCCAGGGCAATATAAATTGTTTCATTGATCCTACTAATTTAAGACTATCACAAAGAGATCAGAGAAGTACTTCTCTCTCATAGACTAGAGAGAAGTCTTGCTACTACCAAGAATCATAAATATTGGAAAGCTGATCATTCTATTTAACTTCTAATTTTCCTGTAGCAAAAGCAACAGATTGCTCTTATCTGGCTCTGTTTTTTTGTTTGTTTGTTTTCATTGTAGCATATGATTTACCAGTTTATTTATTGGATTGACCAAAAGTTCATTTTGTTTAAAGTAAAAATTAAAGACACATTTTTATTTTCACTAAGACTTTTATTGAACAAAGTATTCACTAATCAGGACTTCCCTGGCGGCTCACTGTTAAAGAATCAGCCTGCAATGCAGGAGACTCAGGTTTGATCTCTGGGTTGGGAAGATCCCCTGGAAAAGGAAATGGTAACCCACTTCAGTATTCTTACATGCGAAATTCCATGGACGGAGGAGCCTGGCGAGCTACAGTCCATGAGGTCCCAAGAGTCAGACATGACTTAGCAACTAAACAACAACAGTAACAAAAATTCACTAAGCGAAAGAACTTTTTGGTCAACCCAGTATTTTCTGACTCCTCCACTAGAATGTCAACCATTTTACCTGAAGGAACAGTGCCACTGCCTCTTCTAACTTTTCTGACTCTCCACCCACAAGCCCTGCCTGGCAGCTGTCTTTCTGCCTCTCTCATTCACCATATGGGGTCTCCATCCATGCCTTAGTTCCAGTTCTTATCTTTCTTCATTAACCCGCAGTTTAGCTTGTTATTCTTGGCTAACTATTGAGGATACCTCTTCTTCATGTGGGGGCTCCTCTAGCTTGGCCTGGATAAACTTACATCAGAAAAGACCAAGTAAAATAAGCAGATGCAGCCTTAACCTATAAGTGCATGCTAACAAAGACAAGTAATTAAGGTGTCAGGTAAATTTGCCTTTACTCATCATGGGTCATCCAGATGCATATTATAATTATTTTACAGTGACAGGCCTCCAAATGCTAAACATTGATTTTTATACTAAAAGCTTATAAATAAAACTATATATATTCAAATCTTATCACAAACACAAAGCAAAACACAACATGTATATTTTTAAAATCTTCAGTTTTGTAGCTTTCTCTGGCTTTTCCTTGATTTTATTAGCCTACTTTGCCTATTTACTACAAATTGCAGCCATTTGAGACCACAGCTTTGAAATTCACTGCAAGACTGCACAGAAGTAGAAGTCTATAAATCACATGACTTCACTTGTCTTGAGAACATACAGCTGTAAGATTTGTCTAAAGCAAGATTCATTAGAGCTTTAAATGCCTAGTAACCATTAAGTCTTTATCAAGCCACCTGTGATTTAAACTTACTTCTTTAACAGTGTCTGTAGTCCATAAAGTCAGCTAACTCCTTCCCCGTAGGGAAATTACTTTCAATGTGTCTTCTGTTCCCTTTCACTGAATACCATGATTCTGTCACTGAGTTACCTTGGTGTCACCTTGGTGAGCAGCCAACCTCATGATTTCAAAGGCCTATTTAGTTTTAAGCTTTCAACTGTGAGGTAGAAGTGTTTATCTTTATTCCATAGAATCTAATTATATTCCCAGTTCTATAACACTGCCCTTCATAGTTGAAACTTGTTCTGCTGACCCATCAGCAGCAGGGTATGTGAGCTGAGTCGCTTTTCTTACAGTGATGATGGATTTGTACTGATCCTCTCATATTCTTTTATATAATTCCTATTTTGAAAATGGTACATATTTTCAATACTGGCTACTCAAGGCGAGGGAGATCATTTGTGGCTGGAGAACAAAGGAAGGCTAACTTTGGAATTCATTATTTTAGGTATTTTAGTGACCAAATTATCTGAGAGGAGAGGGAGAGAATAGGTATAGAAAGAGTTCATTTTATCAGTGGCCTGAAATTTGAGGGTGCAAAGGGCTCCTGAAAATGTAGGAAATCTTATTTGGGGGAAAACAATACAGTATGATCACATTATTATAAATATATGTATTAGATGTTTTAGAATTGATGTTGTGAATCATAATATTAACTAGTAGCTTAATCACTGAATAGTAAGCTTAGAAAGTGATGCTTATTATTTCCTTTTTACTGTTTATGAAGGTTTTAAAAATAAATATTTTTAATTAATTCTTTTTAAGATTAGATTTCATTTCCTCTCTGTTTTGAAAATAACACATTTCTATTTTTCTATGCATACAAGAGAGGCGAATCCAGAGACTCATATTGAGGAAATATAGAAATGACTTTTTATATGACTTACACTTCTTATTTTTCTGTAGATGCCAATTAAATGGATGGCTCTGGAGTGTATACATTATAGGAAATTCACCCATCAGAGCGACGTTTGGAGCTATGGTAAATAATTCTTCTTTGTATTATAAGGCTTTTAAAGCAAAAATAAACATTTTAGGTTTCTTGGTTCTCTAAAATATTAATGTCTTAGTTGAGTTATCTATCATAACCTTTACTTTGGTAGCAACTTGTCTAATCATTTTGACGAACAAAACAAAACAAAAAGCAGCAGTTTTAGATTAGGGACGTTTTCATAGACTCCTATGGCCTTAATTTTCAACAGATCTTTGAAAGCATAATTTCAGATGTTTTTTATAAATGTTTTTCAAATGTTTTAATAAATGTTTTCTAAAAAGCATTTTCTTATTGAAATCTAGTTTATAGTGAGAAAATAGAGATTATTGTTAGAACAAATACCAATTATTGAAAGCAGTAGGATGAGAGCAATAAATGAGGCGAGAGATAGATAAGAGAGATGATTTATAATTTTATCTTTAATTGTAATTTATGAACTACTTTTGGAGTAAATAGACATATACGAAAATTAATAAATGAATGGGAAAAGTGGTTTTAAATTTTAGAACATTTATTTATTTGCATCTAAAAGTTTTTGAGATGAGCTTCTTAGTGCCTGTCTGGATATTTACAAACTTAAGTACACTAAATGCTAGTGAGAATAAATCAACACCTTTTCTAAGTTTACATAAACTGTATAAAACTAGCACTTCTAACAAGTAAAAAGCTCAGTGCTTCTTTAAACGAAAATGTGTTGGTGAGTCTTGAAATCATGAAGCAATTTATTTTACTCAAATTTACGCTTAGGTTTTATTTTTTGAAAGAAGATTAAACAACCTGTATTTTTTATCTTAAAACAGTATAAATTATCTTTAAAATATAAGATATTTCTATGAGGTAGTTTTTCTTTCCACACCTGTAAACCATATGAGGTGTTAAAATTTTCATGAAGACCTCATGAAGTCTACTCAGCTTAGAAGCAGCGTGTTGTGTGTTTGAGATTAGGCAAGTACAGGGGAACCCTTGACAAAACTTAATTAAGTTGAAAGGACTAAATTAAAAACAGATATATATCATTACATATAAATCATATACACTTAAATATGATATAGAAGTATACATGAGATACAATAGTGTGTACATATGCATTTATATGGATGGTGTAGATTAGCATATATATTACATGATAAAGTAGATTTACATATAAGATAGATTTCAGTTCAGTTCAATTCAGTTGCTCAGTTGTATCCAACTCATTGCGACCCCATGAAGTAAGCACGCCAGGCCTCTCTGTCTATCACCATTTCCCGGAGTTCACCCCAACTCGTGCCCATCAAGTTGGTGATGCCATCCAGCCATCTCATCCTCTGTCATCCCCTTTTCCTCCTGCCCCCAGTCCCTCCCAGCATCAGAGTCTTTTCCAATGAGTCACCTCTTCACATGAGGTGGCCAAAGTATTGGAATTTCAGCTTTAGCATCATTCCTTCCAAAGAACACCCAGGACTGATCTCCTTTAGAATGGACTGGTTGGATCTCCTTGCAGTCCAAGGGACTCTCAAGAGTCTTCTCCAACACCACAGTTCAAAAGTATCAATTCTTCAGCACTCGGCCTTCTTCACAGTCCAACTCTCACATCCATACATGACCACTGGAAAAACCATAGCCTTGACTAAACGGACCTTTGTAGGCAATGTAATGTCTCTGCTTTTCAATATGCTATCTAGGTTGGTCATAAATTTTCTTCCCAGGTGTAAGCGTCTTTTAATTTCATGGCTGCAATCACCATCTGCAGTGATTTTATCAAACAGATTTTTTTCTTTTCTTTCCCTTTTTTGTTCCTACTTATGTTTCCCTGAAATAAATGTGACAATCTACAAATTTTAAATGATTTCTAGAATAAGTAAATGCATATATACATTAAAGAAAATATTGGCAGGGCAATCACATTTTTAATAATAAAATGTATCTTTTGAAGAAAATCCTGTTTTAAAGTCATACTATTATTCTTCATGTTGAGTTCCAATATCTCAGAATCTGATGGATGGACAGAGAGATGGATGGATAGATAGATAAAGTGAACTCTGTTTTGAAACATAGCCCAGGTCATCAACCCATATCTATAAGGCATTTTAAGATTTTTATTATATATCATAGTTGGTTGCAAAAGTCATAAAAGTCTAAGAAAGATTCATAGTCTTGTTTACAGTGAATCTACATGGAACATTTGCCACTGGGTGCATCTTTACTTTTATAAAAATAAATATGCACTGAATATGTTTTCTATCTTCGAATGATAGAATCGTAAGTTTTAAAGATGTTTCTGATTTAGTTTTCTTGCTCTTCTACATGCAGCCATCTCTGTTTAACCCTATCTTGCCATCAACTCTGCAATGATATAATTGGAATATTATTGGTAGAAGTGGGGGTTTTGATTTCTCTACTTCAACTTTTGTATTGATGTGTTTCTGTTTATTGTATTTTCTATTATTTTTATTTGTAGTTGCCTTGTATATTACTCATAGAAGTCCTTTAGAGATGTGAAAGTACCTATTCTTTTATAATTACAAATATAAATTAATAAAATGTTGTCATTAAATACGTATTGTATAAATATGACAGTATGAATAGACAGTAATCTACTTCTTACTTTGTTTCAGCATTCATCATGAACACTGACTTTTAGTCATCAGCTCTATGAATCATTTTCAGTATGCAAAATCAAGTAGTGTTTTATAAGGCTGAAACAGTTAAACTGCATAACTAATTTACATGTTTATACTATATTTAAGATCTATAAGATGTAAACATTAACCAAAAAAATCAGATAATCTTTAATGATACTATTATGATGAATAATTTGAAGTTTACATATATTTTTATATTTTAAGCTTTGTATTTTTATCAGTCAGTGATAACTGTTATAAGCTAAAAAATGACTTCAGCTTAAATAAACAATTCATTACAAATAGTAGCAGGAAAAAATAACCATCATTAATGAATTTTATATTGAAAGATACTTGTATATGCATCAGTTAAAATTCACTTGCTAATACTACTGTATTAGCAGATACAATTTCTGAACTAATAACCTTTACCCTTAAAAAAACTATAACTATTAAATTAGCTAATTATTAGATTATAAAGAGGAGTTCTGTGTATGTTACTCTTCATATCAGTATCATTATTCTTATCAAAGTTAGCTACTTCCAAGCTAGTATTTAGAGTATTTGCTTTCACCAAGAAAGCAATGTTCTAGTGATTCAAGATACTGTTATTATCTAAGAAATAGACTATTACTGATTTCTTTCACTTTGCATGCATTTTGTTTTGCATATGGATCATTCTTCAATCAGTCTCTTATGTGTGCTAAAGGAATGAATCTGTTTTATTCCACTTGTTCTCTTTTCATTAGTTAAAAAGAAAGGCACAATTATTTATTGTAACCTAAACATTCTAGAACCCTAGCTTGACCTTTTGGACTTTTAATAGCAAAAATGTTAATCTCAAAATTAATCAATATCAGATTTTACCTAATCATATTTGTTTGGTATCAGTACACATGTATACAGTAAATAAATTGTTTTACAGGCTCTAATGTGATGAAACTTAAATTGGGTCAACAAACATCAGCATAATGTAGTAGAAATGGGGAATATATTCTGTCTTCTGATATCCTCTTTGAACTGTCTCCACTACCTATTGAAATTTTCAGGACAATGCTAAAAAAATTAAATTCCCCACAAAGATTTTAACATTAGGCTCCTTATATGGTCATAGGATTCTGAAGAGCCCTTCTTTAGACTATTTCTAATTACCCTCTGAAAAGCATTCTTTTGCCACGGACATGTTGCTAGTTTGCTCATAGTATATTGCTGATGTGCTTATGTGAGAATTTGATCTCTAATTTAGGAGTCACTATATGGGAACTGATGACCTTTGGAGGAAAACCTTATGATGGAATTCCAACCAGAGAAATTCCTGATTTATTAGAGAAAGGAGAACGTTTGCCTCAGCCTCCCATCTGCACTATTGATGTTTACATGGTCATGGTCAAATGTAAGATTGCTAATCAGTCTTCCCAATTTTTTCTGTGTATTGAAAAATATAAAATTTTAAAGGTCATTGTGAAAGGAGAATATAAACACCTGTGTTGCAATTTTTTTAAATGTGAAGCAGTATCATGCTTTCATACTATGAAGTCAACATTATATGATTCTTACACTTCTTAATTTCACTTTGATTCTTATCACTTCTATACAATCAACTTGTTTCTCACAAAGGGATATAATTAATCTCAATAATGTTAATAATCTTTAAAGGAAAGAAAGCAGACTAAAGAAATGATCTACACATAAAGAAAAAGAAGCTTGAAGCTAATCATTTAAAAAGATGAATTAAATGGAAATGAGTTTACCAGTCTCAGTCAACAGGAAATTAGCAAGGCAGAGTGGGAAGTGGAAAAGCATGAATCTATATTGAACTAAAAAGATTGTGAATATTTACTTTTTTCAATTAAATCATTTGTTTACATCTAACTCTCTTATTTTTCTTTCTCCCTTCTGTGTCTCAGACACATATGTGTTATAAATGTGTTTTGCAAGCCTAGGCTCTTAATTTAAATAGAATTAGGGAAGTCTCTGGAGTTTCTGAATTAATTTAAATGAGATTAGCATTCAGCAATCTTTCTTGTGTAATCTGAGGTTTTCCCCTTTGATTTACACAGGGTTAGCAAAGAAACAAACTGGTGAAGGTGAATAAGCATCTTATTAATAAGAGACTTTGGACCCAGGTCTACTCAGATTTATATTCATGACATGTGTGATACATTCTGACAGTGAGGGAAGAAATAAAAATGTGCTTTTCAGTTTGGGTCAGCATGCCCTTTTCTCTAAGCATAGTTCTATTTACTCAATATTTAGTTAGAAAGAAACTGATACCTCACTGAGAATTTAACCTTTTTGTTCCCATAGAGTTCCAGAAACACTGATTTTTTCAATAACATCTTGGTATCAAAAACATTTTTTAAATGGTTATGTATAAAATATAGAGCATTTGAGCTTAGTTAGGAGAGAAAAAAATCAAATAATATTAATGGCAGCCAAAGACTTCCCATAACAAGAATAAAGATTGAATTACCAGAAACAGAGAAACTAGTTTTATAACTTTATTAGGTCAAACATTGTTTGGTAGTCACCTATGGAAGAAAGTGTGCAAACACATGCATGACATACCTTGATCCCACAACTAGAGTGAGATGATTTAGATAGTTCATTTAGAAGCTCCAATAAAATAATGAAAACTCAGGAATACATTTTTGCCAAATAAGTACTTTTACCTTGCTTTTAGAAGTTTTAGTATCTAAGAAAAGGGTCATTTGGCAGTAAAATCAAGGAAAGCTTGGTACTTTTATTCTTGTCATTTCATCAGTTAAATAGAGCCTGGGGAGATAAGAACAACTTATCTAGACTCTCAGCTAAATAATAATACATATTTTGAAAATTGGCTAATACTCAGGTAAACGAACAGCTATTGCTCAACAAACATTGCCAATCACTTTGTATTAGTTGTTTTTCCCACCAAGGGAAAAAGAATAGCATAAGAAAGTTGCTTTTGATTCTTTTCTTCACTTTTATGCCAGTGTATCATATTGAAATCAAAGTTTTTAATCCATGTCACTCCTAATAGAAACTGATAAATTATATTCTAATCTCACCTTCTATACACATCAAAGAAAAGTTTTTTTAAAAAATTCTCTTTACACATAATGAGACAAGATCTGAGATTTCTTAAGTTCCTATGGTTAGCCTAGGTTATATTTTCTATGATGAAAAAATTAATTTTAAATTATATCAACAAGATAAAAAGCTTAGTTATTCTTTATTACATGTAGTAATGAATATCAGTAAACTAATTGTGAGACTCTCACCTATTGAATTGTTTCTTTCATTAGTTTTCTTTGTTTTTCAGGTCATTTTTATTAAAATAATATTTTTCAAACTTAACCTATCCCACTTCTTCGTAATTATGGATATAGTGACTTTTATTGCTTATGAATTTCTAGGCTGGATGATTGATGCTGACAGTAGACCTAAATTTAAGGAACTGGCTGCTGAATTTTCAAGGATGGCTCGAGACCCTCAAAGATATCTAGTTATTCAGGTTTGTATCTTTGACTTAGGTTTTTGAGAAGATCACAATGGAAAGCTCACTACAAAATAGTAATAATATCTGAACTTTCCAACTGTGGCTATCACCACTCACAAACTGATTAACTAAGCAGAACATAATGTGAAATGACTTTTGCTTGTCAGAACCACTTCTAAGCATTTTCCCTTAGCACTTAAGTGCCTCCGCCATTGATCTGTCAGATAATTATGATTATTCATATGCATAAAAAGGCCTTTATCCTCAGACAAGCCTTGAAGTACTCTACTAGTTACATTCATTGCTATAATGATCTCCTTTTGGAAAAAAAAGAAAATAAATTTTCATTTTCATTGTGTCCATATTTGAAGGCAGTGAATTAGAAGTTTAAATAGATTGACATTTCATTTCCTAGAAAAATATTTTTAAATATTTTATTAAAAATAATATCTCAAGTTATTATAACCAAACAAGAACTCAGATTTAGATGAATATATATAGATAAAATAATAGACCAAAAGAACATTTTATATGTAACACTACAAACAATGGATTTGATTATTTAAATTGCAGTAAATTTTGTTGTGAATATTTTGCCTAAACCATAAACAAATAGTCTGGATAACACTGAGTTAAGATTTCTCGATAAAACAGAGTACTGTTTATCGTCATATCAATAGTCTGACATGAAAATAAAAGTCACATTTTAGCAGACAATTATTTCTATGTAACTTTTTCCCAAATTAACTCTGATTTAAAAAAAAATGTTTACAATAACATCATATAACTTAAATTTTTAAATTATATTTAAGAAATAGTTGAGGCAAGAGAGTAACACTTGTTTTGGTGTTCCTCCTATTCCCATTTATGTTCTTTTCCATGCTTGCTGTGATTTTGAATATCACTTTCATAATGTTATGCTGTAGAACAAATAATGGATACTTTGTGTCCGGATAGCATTGCACTATCAACCAACCAAATATAATAAAGATTGATAAGTTCATAGGTCTTTCTTTATTATTTACTCTTAAAGTCAAAGTTCAAACACCACCTTGGCAATGAAACCTACCATTATTCTCAAATCTAAAATGGATTATGCCTCTCTAAAAATAGCCATAGCAATCTGCTTTATTTATCTTAAATGAGCATTTATCAGATTTTTTGTATTTATTTATCTTTCCCTCTCATATCTGTATATGTTATAGGCTTCTATATGGCAGGTAATTTTGCTAAATATTCTTTAATGAGTGCATGAATTTGCAATGATTTTGATATGATATAAATTTGCTGCAAACTTTACATATTTAACATGAAGGAAAGAATTATTTTTGTGTGTGTATCTGATGGGCAATTTTTAGGGTGATGATCGTATGAAGCTTCCCAGTCCAAATGACAGCAAGTTCTTTCAGAATCTCTTGGATGAAGAAGATTTAGAAGATATGATGGATGCTGAGGAATACCTGGTACCTCAAGCTTTCAACATCCCTCCTCCCATCTATACTTCCAGATCAAGAATTGACTCAAATAGGGTAAGAAGTAATTACATACCACTTCTTATATTATTTCTGAGAAACAAAACCATGGAAATACTCTGCAAGCACTAAAATTACCAAATAAATAATATAGCTCAAATCAGGGTGATTCCTAAATTAAAAGCAAGTTTTATCAACAAAAGATATGCCAAACTTGCCACATAGAGTTAATTTTGGGAGGCAAGCATGGGCAATAGAACGTGCACTCTAAAATATCTTCAAGATTTCAAAAGGAGAAAATTTTTTTGGTCTTAAATTTAGTTAAAACAAATTTCAATTTTTAAAATCTATCACCAATTCAAAGTAATAAATCTGTATGTGTTTATAAATAAATGAAAATTCTTCCCAAGATAGACTCGCTCCTTTTTTAATAAGATAACGTGACTTATTGGTCAAGAGACAATACAAGTACAGCTCTTTATTTAGCAGACATTAAATATTTTCTGTGATGTCAAAGTAGAAACAGAACACTGTGCAATTCTTTGGACTAAATCAATCATCTTCGTAGGGCTTCTGAATCATTTCTTTCTCTTTTTTTTGCAGGATTTTATTTTTTTTTATTTTTATTTTTTTAATACTTTATTCTACATTACAATACTGTATTTGTTTTGCCATACATTGACATGAATCAGCCACAGGTGTACACGATCTCCCAATGCTGAAGCCCCCTCCCACCTCCCACCCCATATCATCTCCCTGGATCATCCCATGCACCAGCCCCAAGCATCCTGTATCCTGTATTGAACATAGACTGGCGCTTCGTTTCTTACATGATAGTATACATGTTTCAATGCCATTCTCCCAAATCATCCCACCCTCTCCCTCTCCCTCAGAGTCCAAAAGTCTGTTCTATACCTCTGTGTCTCTTTTGTTGTCTCACATACAGGGTCATCATTACTATCTTTCTAAATTCCATATATATGTGTCAGTATACTGTATTGGTGTTTTTCTTTCTGGCTTACTTCACTCTGTATAATCGGCTCCAGTTTCATCCATCTCATTAGAACTGATTCAAATGTATTCTTTTTAAGAGCTGAGTAATACTCCATTGTGTATATGTACCACAGCTTTCTTATCCACTCATCTGCTGATGGACATCTAGGTTGTTTCCATGTCCTGGCTATTATAAACAGTGCTGCAGTGAACAGTGGGGTACATGTGTCTCTTTCAATTCTGGTTTCCTTGGTGTGTATGCCCAGCAGTGGGATTGCTGGGTCATAAGGCAGATCTATTTGTAATTTTTAAAGGAATCTCCACACTGTTTTCCATAGTGGCTGTACTAGTTTGCATTCCCACCAACAGGGTTCCCTTTTCTCCACATCCTCTCCAGCATTTATTGCTTGTAGACTTTTGGATCACAGCCATTCTGACTGATGTGAAATGGTACCTCATTGTGGTCTTGATTTGCATTTCTCTGATAATGAGTCTTTTGATCTCCTCCTCCCTCTAAGAATATTGTCATAGCTTGTGGAACAAGCAGTATCCTATTTGTCTTGACCATAAGCATAAATCCATTCCAGTATTTTTGCCTGAGAAATCCCATGGACAGACAAGACTGGAGGGCCACAGTCCATGGGGATGCAAGAGTTGGACACAACTTAGTGACCAAACCCCCACCACAGTAAGCATAAAAACTTCCAACTTGCCGCTCATTCTCCAAAACAAAGTCATTTACTTTATTTCAAACTGATAGCAGTAATAAACCTCCTCCTTACTATATGTCAACACATACATGTTTACTCTTAATCCTTACAACAATCCCATGAGGTTCTAATATCATTATCTCTTCTTAAATATGAAGAAACTTGTCACAGATTTAAGGACTTGATGGGTGTCACCCAATCAGTAGAAGTTCAGGATCCTAATGTGTACAATCTCTCTGTGCTATACGATTGCTTCAAAGTGATTGGAACATGTTCTTTTCAATATAGTTTCTCTTTGCATCAACCTCAACCTCTGAGTTACATATTGTTTGGAAAGCTCCCTGGGTATTTTCTTACAAACTCCATCTCCCAACCTGCCCAATACCTTTTCTCTCCTCCATCTTCATAAGGTCTGTTATCAGTTCAGCTCAATCGCTCAGTCATGTCTGACCCTTTGCAACCCCATGGATTACAGCACGCCAGGCCTCCCTGTCCATCTCCAGCTCCCAGAGTTCACTTGAACTCGAGTCCATCGAGTCAGTGATGCCATCCAGCCATCTCATACTCTGTCATCACCTTCTCCTCCTGCCCCCAATCCCTCCCAGCATCAGAGTCTTTTCCAATGAGTCAACCCTTCTCATGAGGTGGCCAAGATATTGGAGTTTCAGCTTTGGCATCAGTCCTTCCAATAAACACCCAGGACTGATCTCTTTTAGGATGGACTAGTTGGATATCCATGAAGTCCAAGGGACTCTCAAGAATCTTCTCCAACACCACAGTTCAAAAGCATTACTTCTTCAGTACTCAGCTTGCTTCACAGTCCAACTCTCACATCCATACATGACCACAGGAAAAACCATAGCCTTGACTAGATGGACCTTTGTTGGCAAAGTAATGTCTCTGCTTTTCAATATGCTGTCTACGTTGGTCATAACTTTCCTTCCAAGGAGTAAGCATTTTTTAATTTCATGGCTTCAGTCACCATCTGCAGTGATTTAGGAGCCCCCAAAACAGTCTGACACTGTTTCCACTGTTTCCCCATCTATTTCCCATGAGGTGATGGGACCAGATGCCATGATCTTCATTTTCTGGATGTTGATCTTTAAGCCAACTTTTTCACTCTCCTCTTTCACTTTCATCAAGAGGCTTTTTCGTTCCTCTTCACTTTCTGCCATAAGGGTGGTGTCATCTGCATATCTGAGGTTATTGATATTTCTCCCAGCAATCTTGATTCCACCTTGTGCTTCATCCAGCCCAGTGCTTCTCATGATGTACTCTGCATAGAAGTTAAATAAGCAGGGTGACAATATACAGCCTTGACATACTCCTTTTCCTATTTGGAACCAGTCTGTTGTTCCATGTCCAGTTCTAACTGTTGCTTCCTGACCTACATACAGATTTCCTCAAGAGGCAGGTCTGGTGGTCTGGTATCCCCATCTCTTTCAGAGTTTTCCACAATTTATTGTGATCCACACAGTCAAAGGCTTTGTCATAGTCAATAAAGCAGAAATAGATGGGTGTGTTTTTTTTTTTTTTGGAACTCCCTCGCTTTTTTGATTATCCAGTGAATGTTGGCAATTTAGTCTCTGGTTCTTCTGCCTTTTCTAAAACCAGCTTGAACATCTGGAAGTTCATGGTTCATGTATTGCTGAAGCCTGGCTTGGAGAATTTTGAGCGTTACTTTACTAGCATGTGAGATGAGTGCAATTGTGCAGCAGTTTGAGCATTCTTTGTCATTGCTTTTCTTTGGGATTGGAATGAAAACTGACTTTTTCCAGTCCTGTGGCTACTGCTGAGTTTTTTAAATGTGCTGGCATATTGAGTGCAGCACTTTCACAGCATCATCTTTCGGGATTTAAAAGAGCTCGATTGGAATTCTATCACCTCCACTAGCTTTGTTCATAGTTATGCTTTCCAATAGAAAGAGGCAAAAATAAAGACCTTAAGTATTTTTTCTGTTATATGAAAAATATGTCTGTAGCTCAGTAGAGAGTAGACAGAACTAAAAGTTTAAGATTAAATCAACTGATAGATACTGAATATCAGTATTTTGTTTATGTCAAGGAACAATATCTTTGGGACTTTCTTGGTGGTCCAGTGTCTAAGATCTGCATTTCCAATATAGGGGGCCTAGGTTCAATCCCTGCTCAGGGAGTCAGATAACATATGCTACAACTAAGAGTTCAGTCCAGTCCAGTTCAGTTCAGTCGCTTAGTCACTCAGTCGTGTCCAGCTCTTTGTGACCCCACGAATCGCAGCATGCCAGGCCTCCCTGTTCATCACCAACTCCCGGAGTTCACTCAGACGCACATCCATCGAGTCAGTGATGCCATCCAGCCATCTCATCCTCTGTTGTCCCCTTCTCCTCCTGCCCCCAATCCATCCATGCCACCAAATAAATTTATTTCTTTAAAAGAAGGAGCAACATCTTTAAGGTGTGTAAACGAGGCACTTTTTTTCCACTATACACTTTACAAAATGATCAGATCATAACTTTGACATTTCTAATTTTACATAACGAATTCATGACTTTTATTAAAACAGGGAAATTTCAAGAAAATAGTTTTCCTTCATTAACATAATATGTTATAAAGGCCAAGGGCTTGAATCTTTCTTTTTATAATGATTATTGAATTCTAGTTTTCTGTTTATTTCAATTTACACTCAGTGCAAGGAATTCATAATGAAGTTTTGAGTTAACTGAGTGGAATTACTAAAACAATGTGAAAACCACATGAGAAATTATTTGGCCTTTAGTCACCATTTCTTATTCCACATTATTATTTAAACAATGTTATCTGTATATTTCTTTTTCCTTTTTCGTGTCTTTGTTAAAAGAATTGTTTTTAAGTATCATTTTATTTTTAGGCCTTAGAAAGCCTCATATTTCATCTATATTTTTCAATTTTTTCAGTAGTAATGTCAAATATGTGAAAATACCCCTTTCCCCCTTCTTTCCTATAAAGCTAGTCTTACTTTATCGTTAAAAAGTAAATTCAGTTTTAGGTTCTGTGGCCACCTTCATGGTAAGGGAACATTTTAAAGTGAATTTTAATCAAAGGTTGTTTTGAGCATGTTTGTTGGACTTTGAAACCAAAAAGTAATCCAGTTTTTAAATATAGACTCCCTGCTCACTAGCTGAGAGGCTTAAAATTCTGAATATTGACAACTTTGCTTCTTCATTTGTAAAATAAGCACAGTAGTATTTACATGATTGTTAGGCAGTTTAAAAAACTGCAGCATATCTGAAGTGCTAGGCAAATACTTATTACTTTCTTTTAAAATCACCCAAATCTTGTTTTTAGTTGTTTCCTTGTCAATATAATAAACTATTACATTCTTTTATAAACTTCTCTACACATTATCCATGAAAAACCCATTGATACAATCACTGCTTGACAAGCAAATTATTTCAGATGATTTCAGGTTCTTATAGCAAATAAGTTATGAAAGTTATTTTTATTATGGTTTTCATTATTTCAAATTTTATATATAGTTTGATAAATTATAATCTTAAAATGACGCATCAGCTAAAAATACAGTGTTGATATTTATCCAGCAAGATGATAGATATAAAGGCAAATAGTGCTAGAAAACATCCAGCTAATTTATATTTTTGTTATTATTGTTAGATATTCTCTTAATATTATCTCAAAGACTTTAATCAAAATAATATACCCAAAACACTTACTTTAGCATGAGGCAAATATGAAAACATGAGAACCTTTCTAAACTTCTGCAAACTTAAGTTCTCTGTATCTATAAAATGGGGACAAAAAATTCCTCACAGAATATTGTGAAGATTGACTTTTAATATATCTAAGCATATTATCCATCGAGGGACTGCAGTAGGTGCTCAATTGAGTTGAAGTAAATGAAAACCAACTATTTGTTCACAGCTTACTATGTAGCAAGAGAATCTGCCACTGTCATTTGTGTTTGGGGAGAGATATTGGTTTCGCAGCTGGAGCAAGTGGTAAAGAACCTGCCTCCCAATGCAGGAGACATAAGAGATGCAGGTTCTCTCCCTGGGTCCAGAAGTTTCCTGGAGGAGGGCATGGCAACCCACTCCAGCCACTCCAGTATTCTTGCCTGGAGAATCCCTTGGACAGGGAGCCTGGCAAGCTACATACAGCCCATAGTGTCCCAAAGAGTCGGACATGATTGAAGTGACTTAGCAAGCACACAAGGACAGAATGGGAAACCTTTATCATTTCAGTTCGGTTGCTCAGTCGTGTCTGACTCTTTTGTGACCCAGTGGACTGAAGCATGCTCAGGTTTCCTGTCCATCAGCAGCTCCCAGAGTTTACTCAAACTCATGTCCATTGAGTTGGTGATGCCATCCAACCATCTCATCCTCTGTCGTCCTCTTCTCCTCCTGCCTTCAATCTTTCCCACTATCAAGATCTTTTGATGTGCTGTCTAGGTTTGTCATAGCTTTTCTTCCAAGGAAAACTTGGAAGAAAAGTTTGTCATAGCTTTTCTTCCAAAGAGGAAACTATAGTGGAGACAAAGGAAGGCTTCAGGTATGCCCTGATTGAAGGCAATTGGCTTGGGGAATCAATAAAAAGGCTAATGAAAAGCAGGGCATCCCGTGGAGTTGGGTGCATATTTGGCTTTCTCTGGTTGGCTCTAAATTGAAAATGGGGACAAAAATGAGAGAAGCTGCTAGTTATTCATGAAATCCTAATCACTTAGGGCCAATTGTTAACAGAACTTATTACTTAGCTTCCTGGATTGTGACTAAAGATAACAATCAAACTTCCTGAAAAAGTCTGATTCATAGTTGACTGTCTTCCTGGGCTATTTATTCTAGCTATGGTTTCCTGGGCATGTTGCTGTAGGTATGAATTAGACTGCTGGGTTCATATATGATCCTGCCATTGTCTGTTTATATATTCAGTCTATCAAGAGGTTTTAGGTTCCCTTATTCCTTTCTTTTCTCTTGATATATTTATTTAAACGCATAGTGTCTTATATTTTAAATTCAATATTCAATATGATTTTGGACTTTCTGCACAGCTTTTTTTCTGTTTACACATATAAATTTTGTCTCTTTCTTTTGAGTTACCTAGATTTATGTTTGTTTCATATCAGGAGTTGTACATTAAATGCAACAGCAGTGAAAAAGAGTGACTAGTAAATTGATGCTGCTGCTAAAGATATTTTAGTTTTAGTGATTCTAATTCAATTTAATGTAAAAACTTCAGTGTATTTTTATAAAGAAGGATATATTTCAATTGTTCCAGGATCATTCAGTCATTTGTGGTAAATAGTTTTAAAAATTAAGTGTCCCATCTCTTTCAAAACACATCAGTTAACACATCAAGTATCCAGGTCAGGGGAAAATAGAGAAATTGTAGCTGCTCCACATTGGTACATCAGGTGATCCATAACAGATCCAGCATTACAATTTAAAGTTTTCTCACTTCTTTCCAATCTGCTAAGAAATAACTTCATTAACAGATTTGCATTTTTCCTCCTTTGTTTGCCCTTTTTCTTCCAGGATGGGTATATAAATGAGTTGAAAAACTGGAAAAGTATAGGCAAGAAAAATGAAGGATGATGAAAGATAAAAGGGTTTGGTATTTCACAAATTTGATCAGCTTCTAAATAATTGAATATGGACTGAATATTGACTGCTCAGAAAATATAATTCTATAAACTTTATTTTGTACCTCTATCACTTTACTATCAGTTAAGATTTCATAACTTTGATGAAGATATTTTAGCAAGGTTTGCACATGCATTGTAATTATCTGTGAGATTTTAACTAATTCATCAGAAAAGAGAGAAAGAAAAGAAGGAAGGAAGACAGATAGTGAAATATAAGAAATCTCTGGCCTTCCCTGTAGGATTTTGATACTGTGCTGTGTATGCTTCCTAATGATATATGATCTAGTAGAAATTAAAGCAAGATGAGAATGCAGAAAAAGTCAGTCAGTCAGTTCAGTTGCTCAGTTGTGGCCGACTCTTTGAGACCCCATGAATAGCAGCACACCAGGCCTCCCTGTCCATCACCAACTCCTGGAGTTCACTCAGACTCATGTCCATCGAGTCAGTGATGCCATCCAGCAATCTCATCCTCTGTTGTCCCCTTCTCCTCCTGCCCCCAATCCCTCCCAGCATCAGAGTCTTTTCCAATGAGTCAACTCTTCGCATGAGGTGGCCAAAGTATTGGAGTTTCAGCTTTAACATCAGTCCTTCCAAAGAAATCCCAGGGCTGATCTTCAGAATGGACTGGTTGGATCTCCTTGCAGTCCAAGGGACTCTCAAAAGTCTTCTCCAACACCACAGTTCAAAAGCATCAATTCTTCGGCACTCAGCTTTCTTCACAGTCCAATTCTCAAGTAATGCCATTTAAACTGCAAGAGTTTCAGTTGAATTTTTCTTTACAATTTAGGAAATCAGAACTTTGACTTATTATTTTATGAAACAAAAATAGTAATATCAACTGAAACTTATTGAGTTCTTACTATAACCCAATTACTATAGTACTAGCTACACTTAGTAGTGTTTTAAATTAAATATTTCACAAAGCTCTGTGAGGTAGGTAATTAAAATTTGGAGCTAAGGAAATTAAAATATGGAGAGGTGAGATAATTTACCAATGATAAGAGACAAAGCTATAATTAATTAGGTTTAGCTTCCAATAGTCCCACTTAGAATCCATATTCCTAAAATAACAGAGGGGCTAGGGGAAGGAAGTTCTTCAATTCAAGTTGCTATTGAACTTCTTACAACTTATGGAACTAACACTTTTCATTTCCTTAATGGTAATTGGGTAAAAGAAACTAAGTTGGATGTCAGGAATCTCACATTCTAGAACTCTTTGACACTTCAGCATCGGTCATATTATTTAATCAGATTCAGTTTCTTTACTTCAGGGATGAGAAGATAGAACTGAATCACATATAAACACTTTCTAGTTTTAAACCTATCTTTCCATTTGGTGGCTTTTCAAAATAATCATTTATTTTATGTAATTATGTTATATTTTCTTGTAGAAAATGTTTAATTGAAAAATGCCCCCAAACATTTTGGATTACATCTATACACCACTTTTTTTTTTTTTTTTTTTCCTTATGTGATTGATTATAGAAGAGAAAAACCTAAGGACACAAGTTAAGGAAGCATCTCATAGCTAAATAATGTAGTGGGAGAATTTTGTGATGATACAACAAGGTTACTCTGGTTGCAATTTACCAAGGATCAATATCAATTCTAACAACAGCTGCTACTTGATGATAAATGATTGTAGTCTCAGGATATTGCTTTTACATTTCTTCCAAAATTATGTCAAGGATTCCTGCACAGTATCTTTGATATGATATTTGTTTTGTTTTGTTTTCCTCCAATTTTATCTATCAAGACAGGAGAAAAGCTCTTCTTACTAGGATAATCCATATCACTAGGTATTTTTTGCCCCAAAGTGTTACCTAAGTAGTAATCTTTAGCTTGTTAGGTTATTATGATGAAAGAGCAAATGGATAAATATAGTGAATGTTTATCTTGGACCAGACACTGTTTTGGGCAATGAGAGTACAGAGGTAAAAGCAACTTTATTCCCTCGAAAAGTTAATATTCTAGTTGAGGAAATAATGTACTGAGGGCAATATGCCAGGTACTGTAGGCAAAAGACCAAATCAGCTTAAGAGGCTATCGAAAGTCATTTGTGGCTGTATCATTATTGAACCTAGCTTGGAGTAGAAGTGGAGTTTTGGTAGGGTGGGACTGAAATGGATCAGAAGGAAAGCAAAAGTCAAAACTAAACAGAAACTCTGACATGAACAAAGACGTGATGATGTATTTTTAAGTATACTTTTTAAAAATCCCCATTTTTGTAATAGTTCTATACGAACTCTTTGCCACCCCATGGATTGCAGCTCTCAGGCTCCTCTGTCCATGGGATTCTCCAGGCAAAAATACTGGAGTGGGTAGCTATTCCCTTCTCCAGGGGATCTTCCCTACCCCAGTGATCAAGCCTAGGTCTCCTGCATTGCAGGTGGATTTTTTACTGTCTGAGCCACCAGGGAAGCTCTTTTCCATACTGTACATGCTTAATAGCTCTTTTATGTTATCAGAGGAGATCTGATGGACCTTCTCTCAGTTTTCCTATTTTTTTATCAATGTTACGAAGGCTTGAGACATGGTTGTGAAATTCTCTTGCTTTTCATTAAAAATCATCCAATTCAAAACCAAATCCTTTCTGGTCTTCCTGAAAAACAGCTCTCAAATTCCTGCCATTATTTTAATTCAGGCTTTCATCACTTCATAAGAATTACTAAAAATCATTCTAACTAATATCTACATTTTTTTTCATTTTTGCAGATGGGCTGTTTCTATATATAGGGTTTAACGAATGAAAGACAATATTGTGAATATGTCAAACACTTGATCAGTTACTAGCACTAATCTCTTTCACTTTGTTTTGTCCTCATCTATTGAGAGTATGCCTTTTATTTTCAGCAATGGGATAAACTTGAATGATATATGTTATATTAGATTTCTCTTTATATGATATATAGTCCTATTGTCACTAACAGTAGAAAGGATTTTGAACATTCATCCTAGGAAATGACTTGGCCATTCCAGTTGACCAGTCACTGCAATTTATTTTCCACTACTCTCTGCCTCACACTTATAAAATTGCCCAGAGCTGCAAGCATTATCCCTGTCTTGCTCTCTTTCAAAATATATCTCATATTGGTATTTTCTGTTTTAGTTTGGAAGTGTGGGTGGATAACTTTAACAAATAACTATTTTTCCTTATGCATTATAGATTTGTTTATTTGCTTTTTTCCCCCTAACTAAGAGCATATGATCAAACTACATTTGTTTAAACTTCGAAGTTCTTGGAAATTATATGGACACCAAAATTAATTCTGCCCTCTCTGGTTTGCCACTAATTTGAGAGTATCTCTCTGTCTCTCAAATGATTAATTTATCATCAAAATAACAATGTCTTTTTGTACAATGTCTTCTCTACCAGTGACTTTCTTAAAGTCTGGCTATATTATTTCAGTTATACTACTGTTTGTAAGCTTTATTTTTCTTTAACAAAAATATTTTTTTCAGTAGTGTTACTCTTTTATTTCTCCTTGATTCCCAAAGAATTTTCATAGAATTTAGGTCACAGCATCATGTTATGATGCTTTTATAGTACCAGCTCTGCATTCTTCATATAACCTTATATTTACAAATTACACCCAAAAATTAATTGCTCTTCAATTTTTTAAGTAAGTAAAATTTTTTAGATTTCTTTCTCAAATCTCCAGGTATCAGAGATATCACTTCTAGCAGATTTGGACTTGAGGTACCACCTCTTTGTTATAGAATCTTATGATTTCTTCCATAGTTGTTTATTGTTTAGAGAATCTGCTCTTTCTGTTTGCAAATGAAAGATTTAAAACTAAATACTAATGCCTATGAATGCATGTTTGTAGATGTAATAGAGATGGTATGTTTACTAGAGCATGGTAAATCAGAGTAACCTCTGCTCCCTGACCCCAGATGAAATGACAAGAAGTTATATAGAGTTTCCCAAACTCAAAGCTGAGGGAGGAGAGGAGGTTGGCAGTAAATACAAATAAATAAATAAAAATAAGAAACATTATGTTATTCTTGTACATAAAACTCCATGGTTCCACTTACACAGAGACCCTGATTATTCTTACCATACAGCAATATAATCTTCGCTCTCATTTTCCATTTTCCTTCTTTCTTTCCCCTTATATTTATGTCCTTCTCTAGTCACTTGTTTCAAGTAGATTTTCTCTGAATAAAAATATATCCAAATATGGTCCAAGTATATCAATCAACTCAGTAATTTGCATCACTGAGCTGCCCCATTGTAATATGAGGTGACATGTAAGTAATTATATATTCATAGAGTGTCAGAGATGGGATCTTAAAGGCCTTCTGGTACAAGCACTGTCTTCTAAAGTGAAGTCGCTCAGTTGTGTCTGACTGTTTGCTACCACATGGACTATAGCCTACCAGGCTCTTCCATCCATGGGATTTTCCAGGCAAGAATACTGGAGTGGGTTGCCATTTCCTTCTCCAGATCTTCCTGACCCAGGGATTGAACCCAGGTCTCCCTCACTGTGGGCAGACACTTTACCATCTGAGCCACCAGGGAGGTCTACATGTATAAACTGATACTAGAAAAGATAAAATCCAGAACTTTGTGTCCTTTGCTGTTAAAGGAAAGGTGAGAAACCGTTCTCTGATCTCTTACTTCTAACATTTAATCCTTTATTGTTTTTATCCACTTTTTTTACTGGTCAAAATATGGATATCTTGATGTTGACTTCAAGTCCAATGAGATTTGGCATCAATTGGTTTAAAAATGTTCTTGCTGGAAGTGCAGTGAGAGGCCAGAGAGCCAGCTGCTGTTTGCCTCCTCTGTTTATTCTCCTGTGAGACTCCTTGCAATCAAGAGTTAATGGTTTAAGAGGATCAAATGGAACTGATAAAGCCAAAATCCAAAATCTTGGAGCACAAAGAAAGCACAATGTCTGTGTTGGGACTCAGTAGTTACATGCTTGAAGATAAAATGACCCTTACAAGTTTCATAAAACTTTCAAAATTTTCAAACACTAATTTAATACAGTTACCGCTTATTGATCACAGATGTATGTGTTAGGTTCAGCTCTGAGCTTCTGAGCTTTTGCGTTTGTTACCTTAATCTTCATAGCAAGGCTAAGCAGAATTTACCATTTGAATTCTACAGAGGAGAAACAAACACAGAGACACAGAAGTCTCTTTTACTGAGGCTTCCACCTTATGTGGTAAAAAAGTAAGATTTGAACACAGAGGAGTGTCATCTACAGTCTAAGTGTTTAACACCCACCTTTCATTTGTTAAAATAGCATGGAAAATCAATATATCATCTCCAAAAAATAATAACATATAAATAAAAGCCTATAACTATTCAAACTGCTAAAAGCAGTACATATTTTTTAATTTTTTAAATATTTAGGACAATCTGTAAACTTTTTTTACTCTTGCCTACAAAGTCATATTTTGAAAAGTACTCACACCTTTCCTTGAACTCTTTGAATATGCAAAATCCACTACAAGCCATACGTTATAAAAACAGAGTCACTTTCATTCTTGGCATACTCACAAATTAAATGATAGCTTATAAAGCTTACAAAGGACTTTGATATAGGTGGTATTTCATTTTCACACCAGAACCCCAGAGGACAGTATTTGAAATCCCTGACTTGATAACTTGGTGAAGAACTTGTTAACTCAAGACCCAAACCAGTACTGACCCAAACCAGTACCAGGCCAAACCAGTATCTAACTCCAAACTGAGTGACTCGACTATTAAATGATGGTTCATCTGAAAGCACTTATTGTTGGCATCACTGTTTGTTGCCTCTTCTCAGTACTGTACTTGGACACTGCCAAACAGACCCTTCTGTGACATGGAGACAAAGGGCCATAGCAATACGGCTTGTTGAAGGCGAATCGAATGTTAAAGAACATTTCCGTGATCTTTATGAAATTATTTTACACAAGCAATTATCAGATACCTTAACAAGACTTTTTAAATAAACAAAAGAGCTTCTTCCTTGCTTTGTTCAAAAGTGCTAAGGAAAAACTCAGAACAAGAGAGGGAAACAAAGAGGAGGGAGGGGCCCCTTAGAGATTTAGGTTTGGAATGTTAATGAATGTGTTATCTAAGTCACTTAGATGGTTATTTTTGTATTATTGCCACAAGATTCCCAGCTCCATTTTACATTATGGGAAACATCTCATCAAGAAGTCTATTCTTTACTGTAGGAGACCTGGAGAGCACAATTGTGAGTTTCTTTACCCTTTATACAATAGAATTGGGAGATGATCATCAACTTTCTATTCATATTTTGTGGAGGTTATCTAATTTATGTGTGTATGTATTTATTTATTCTGACAAATCAGTCTTTGTCTGCCAAAGCTCCCTGTTCAAGCCGGATTGCTCTGATGATTTCTCCTGCAAAGGTTTAAGAGAGAAATGTTCTATTTCTTTGTCAATAAGGATCGCTGGTATTTTGAGAGGTGCAGAATATCCTTTGATTGCTCCATGAAACAGACTGGAAAAGATGTTCGTGGGTAGTGGGGGGTGGGCTCACTCATCAGCTTTCCTTTGTGCAATTGCTGCAGTTGCACACACCCTCATCACAAGCATCTTTGTGTGTCAGTCCCTTTTCTCCTTTACCTGCCCAAATGAAATTTTCCATTGTAATTCTAACACACCAGTGTTCTCAGGAGAGGCTAACGTGTGCACTGTAGTTCTCACTCAAACACTGTAGCCATACGACCCTCTCATTATACTTTAGCAAAGGCTGAACTGAGAGAGAGATTCCCCTGGAGAAGGGAATGGCAACCTATTCCAGTATTCTTGACTGGAGAATCTCATGGACAGAGGAGCAGGGCAGGCTCCAGTCCATGGAATCATAAAGAGTTGGACACAACTGAGCAACTAACACTTTCATTTTCAGATCACCGTGGGAAAAATTCCAAATACTGTGACCTTATCCCTTGTAAAATGTTTTGACAAAAGAAGTACTGTAAATTTGAGAGGGAAAGATAATAAAAGTTTAATTCACAACCAATTTGGTTTGCTTTGTCCAACAAGAATCATAGACATTGTTTAGTAACATCCATACTTGTTTTCCCTCTCTGATAGAAAAAATGATATTTGACATTCTTTGCATAATGGAGATGGTGAGATGTATACAATTAAAATTTATTAAGAGTTTGGTGTAATTTGTTCTTATTTAGAGCTAGGTACTATAGTTTTATGTTATATACACCGAGATTTTGAATATCCTGAGTTTAAATGACTAAACTCATTCTTTAACTCCTCAGTTCAGTAGCTCAGTCATGTCTGACTCTTTGTGGCCCCATGGACCGCAGGACGCCAGGCTTCCCTGTCCATCACCAATTCCTGGAGCTTGCTCAAACTCATGTCCATGGAGTTGGTGATGCCATCCAACCATCTCATCCTCTGTTGTCCCCTTCTCCTCCCACCTTCAATCTTTCCCAGCATCGGGGTCTTTTCCAATGAGTCAATTTCCTCGGATGGATCAGTGTGACAGCGCCATGTCACACCTCAGTTTTATTTAGAGAGCAAAAGGAAAATATATCCTTGAGGCATGAGGGTGGACCAACCCAAAAAATGCAAAGAGAAGTTCCATGGCCCATTTTTAGCTCTTTTTATATATTTTTTCTCCTCCCTCCTGAACCTGCCCTATGTAAACTGGGCTAGCCAGGAGGGCTGTTTGGTTTACCTGAGGTTCTCACTCAGGTCCTCGGGCCTTCCTTTGTTCTGTTCCACAGGCTTTTCCCTTCTTTGACTTTTTAGCCACCGTCATTCTGGTCTCCTTTTTCCTATTCTAACTGCCTAACACAAAGTTTGACATAAGTGACAGTTTTGAGAAAATCAGTAGGATTGGGGTACCATTTGGATGTTGCAGAGTGAGATAGAGAATTTAGGTGACACCAAATTTTCTCAATGAAAATGTCAGTATTACTAGCAGTGTATGAGAATAGAGAATGTATAATAAGGAAATATATTCAATATTTTGGAATGTAAGTAGATACAGATGTTAGATGCTTGGGAATGTATGTCTAGAACTCAAGTGAAGCTGAATCTTGGTTTGGATGATTCAACTCGATTCATGATATATTGGTATTGTTCTTGAGAGTATTTTTTGTAGAGTATAGGACTAATGAAGAACAGAATATGATTGAAAATTACAGGCAGGCAGTGGTAATTCTTTACTTTTAAAAAAATTATTATTGTAAAGGGAAGAAATGGGATTAAATGTAAACTCAGAGTGGAAGATTAGTCATAGGATGCTTTCTAGAATAATAGGCATTCAAATATTCTTAGAGTGAGGTCGGAGAAGGAGGCAATGGCACCCCACTCCAGTACTCTTCCCTGAAAATCCCATGGACGGAGGAGCCTGGTAGGCTGCAGTCCGTGGGGTCGCTCAGATTTGGACAGGACTGAACGACTTCACTTTTGCTTTTCACCTTCATGCATTGGGAGAAGGAAATGGCAACCCACTCCAGTGTTCTTGCCTGGAGAATCCCAGGGACGGGGGAGCCTGGTGGGCTGCCGTCTCTGGGGTCGCACAGAGTCGGACACGACTGAAGTAATTTAGCAGCAGCAAACTTGAATGACTCCACCTCTTAGTTTCCTTTTCTCTAACTCTAGGTTCAAATAACACCTACTGTTGGTTTTTTCAAAATGCACAGCATGAGAGTTCCGAGTTAAGATTTTTTTTGTGGCAGAATGAGGACTGCAACTTGGGACACTGCCTTTCAGATAGCTCTGAGAAACAACTCCAAGGAGATGAAGGGGGAGCTAGGATATATAGGAGTTTTGCAACAAAGGGCAGGTAGTCAGAAAGATCAATTACTGTTAATTAAAGAAACCAGATTTGTCAAGTTAAGAAATTCAGCTCTTTTCTTGTATGGGCAGATGCAAGAGTATGGGCTCACTGATATCAGTTGTTTGATATGCACCTCAGCTATCTGGGATCAGTCTCCTATGTTTTCACATCCTGAGTTTTCTCAGGGTTCACTGTAGGGAGTGGCTGCAATCTGATAGCTGCTAGATGGCAGGTATTCTTTTCCTCTCTGAGTGTCCTCAGGGCTCACCAGCTTACTTGTAGAACTGTAATCACTAATAATTGTGATATCCTTCTTACTGATAGGGCAGGAAATATTCCATTTCAGATATCACTGGGCAATGTGAGTGATTGTTGTTTAGCTGCTAAGTCATGTCTGACTCTCTTGTGACACAATGGACTGTAGGCTGCCAGACTCTTCTGTCCATGGGGTTGTCCAGGCAAGAATGCTAGAGCAGGTTGCCATTTCCTTCTCCAGGGGATCTTCCCAACCCAGAGATTAAACCTGGGTCTCCTGTATTAACAGGTAGATTCTTTACCCCTGAGCCACCTGGGAAGCCCATCTGAGTGATACCAGTTAAGAGAGTTAGTGTTGGTAAGTGGCTGTGAAGACTTTAGATAATAATCACAAGGATAAGGACCTTGTGTGTGGGTATCAAAAGAGGATGCCATGATCTGAAAGTTTACAGCTTATTAATCCTGGCTTTGATGCCTGAGCTGAATCATGGAATGAATATTTTCCACTAGAAAAAATATTCCAAAGAAGCCTTCTAGATGTGTTGCAGGAAGGAGGACCCTTTCCAGGGCCCAAAACTGGGCTCTTGTCTAACACTTGGAAATGAATTGTCCGAGGAGACACATGTACTGACAAAGCAAGAGACTTTATTGGGAAAAGGCACTTGGGTGGAGAGCAGTAGGGTGAGGGAACCCAGGAGAACTGCTCTGCCACGTGGCTCACAATGTCAGGTTTTATGGTGATGGGATTAGTTTCTGGGTGGTCTTTGACCAATCATTCTAATTCAGAGTCTTTCCTGGTGGCACATGCATTGCTCAGCCAAGATAGATGCTAGTGAGAGGGATTCTGGGAAGTGGACAGACACGCGGTATCTCCTTTAGACCTTTCCTGAACTCTTCCGGTTGGTGGTGGCTTATTAGTTCCGTATTCCTTACCAGGATCTCCTGTCATAAAACAACTCATGTAAATGGTTACTATGGTACCTGGCCACGGTGGGCAGTTCAATCAGTGTGCTTCCCCTAACAGATGCACAGAATAGGAGATGGAGTAGCACTGCTCATGAATACCAGATTTCTGATAAAGAATAAACCATAGGGAACATTCTCTGAAAAGTGAGGGGAGAATATAGGAGGATCTAGGTATTATGGAGCCAGTCATATCATTGGGAGCAGGGGTTGAGCCTCTTTAAGAAAAATACTGCAAAATAAAAATCTTAAATAAAAAAAGAAAGGATATAAATAAAGTTATTTACAAAACAGAAACTGACTCATAGAGAGCGAACTTATGGTTACCAGGGTAGAAGGGTGTCAGGAAGGGATAGTTACTGAGTTTGGGATTGACATGTACACACTGCTGTTTTTAAAATGGACTTCCCTGTTTGTCCAATAGTTAAGGCTCTGTTCTTCCCATGCAGGGGGCACAGGCCTGATCCCTTGTCAGAGAACTAAGTTCCCACATGCTGTGTGGCAAAAAAAAAAAAAAAAAAAGGCATAAAATGGGTAACCAACAAGGACCTAGTGTGGCGCACAGGGAGTTCTACTCAATATTATATAACAACCTAAATGGGAAAAGAATTTGAAAAAGAATAGATATATATATATTATAATGGAATCACTTTGCTGAACACCTGAAACTAGCATAGCATTGTTAATGAATAATACTCTAATATAAAATAAAAAGTTAAAAATAATAAAAATCTTACTTTTTAAAAGTTTACCAAATTTCCCAGGCCCTGGAAGAAGTGATGCAACTGAAGAGCCTGAAGCTTTAAACTTTACCGCTTCAAGGTAAATTCGCTCTGGGTAGAGGAGGTAAGGTTACATGCAGGAGTAAAGACTGCTGGGACTGTATGTGTTCCAAGTTTCAAATAGCACTTTAGTGAAAACTTCCTCTGGGGCTCCCAGTATTTGGAAACTCAAGATGGATGGCGTGGGCCCGGAAATTCAATATAATAACAAAGTGGCACTTCCTTCCTCCCTTCTGGAGGTGGATGATCTACCATTTTTAGAAATTGTATTTGTGGGCTGCTAAACATTTTATGAGCAGATGCTTAGGATGAGCTGTTTTTGCTCTTCTCTTGACCAGAATTTCCACGCAGGAAAATATGAAAGCATTTCAAAGCAAATAATTCACAACCTGGGCTTATGTCAAGCTCTCTTGGAAATATCTTCTCCTCCTGCATAACTGATATTCAATATGCTTTTGTATGGAAACAGGTTGGATTAAAATATCCTAAAAGTGCTGTCAGTGTGCTGATTTTATTTCTAACTGCTTTGGTTACCTTTCAATAAGAATTTAAGAAATCAGTCTTAAATGATCAAAAATTCTTTTCTCATTTATTGTTTTTGGCAAAATCTGAGCTACTAGGTATATTTTTAACATTTAGACAAGTAACTTTGGGAGAAATGAGAGAAGTGAGAAAGTAATACAACTATTTGATTGTGTATTTAAGGAGCTTGCATTCTAAAAGATAATATTTATGAAAAATAAACAATTTCTAAAATTTTGGGGTATATATTTACAAATAAAAACAGTAATGGTTTTTATGAGAGCCTGGGAAGCCTAACATTTAAGACTTATGGCATGAAAGACAATCAGCCACACTCTCCTTTGTGATTATATTCATTAGATCAAGTATTAATATTTTCTTTTGTCAGAACATAGCTGCACCTTTGCATAACATATTCTTTTAGATATGATAAGTAACAATTGTGCTACTATTAATACATAATAAAGACCAAGTGGCCTGGAAAATAAACCAGCGGCTTTTCTTGTCTGTCTAGCACTTTTTGTTGTTTGTTTGGTAGACCTTGGGAGAAAGCCTGGGGTATACAATATGTGGGAAAATCTAATCTATTCTTCCCCACTCCAAGTCATTTATCAAATTATTTCAGATTGCAAATCTAAGCACTTTTCTATAATTTAGCAACTTTCTTTCCAAGAGGTGTCTTTCTTAAAAGTGTTCAGCATACTTTTAAAATCTATAAAATGCTTCAAGTCTTAACTTATTTTTAAAAAGTAACACATAGGAATTCTCTCTCCACCAAATGGAGTAGGAGAATTCAAACATTTCTTACATTAGTATGTGCTTCTCTTAATGTGCCAGTTTTCCTTGACAACATCAATGATCTCAAGGAATTAAAAAAAAAAAAATTAAGCACACATTCCAGACTGAGGACTTCTCCTTGCCCTGTTAACAATGCCTTAGCATGAATTATGAGACATATGAGGTGTCTGTCTGAATCAGTACAAATGATTCAAGATCAAGGCCAACGCATGCGCTGCAGAGATAGGAGTTTCTAATGTTTGGCTTTCATTGACTCTGACAGTATCATCATCAAAAGAAAACAAAAGTAATGAAGATTTTATTTCAATTCATCATAATCTCTACTGTTAGGTCATTCACTTAATTTTATTTTAGCTGCTTAAGGAATTAATTATTGAACATTTAATATACACTTTTCTGTGTCTAAGTGCTGAAAGAGGGTCGTGATTTGATTTGCTGCTGCACTAAGAAAAGCATGTGTGTGAAGTCGTTCAGTCGTGTCCAACTCTTTGCGACCCCATGGACTGTAGCCTACCAGGCTCCTCCATGGGATTTTCCAGGCAATAGTACTGGAGTGGATTGCCATTTCCTTCTCCAGTGGATCTTCCCGACCCAGGGATGGAACCCAGGTCTCCTGCACTGTAGACAGATGTTTTACCGTCTGAGCCACCAGGGAAGTCCAAGCATATCATCATTATTTTTTATTTTCAGAGAAATGTTTTACAATGACTTTAAATGATGTGCTAACCTATATATATATTCAAGTGAAACATAAATTATTTTTTATTTGTATCAATAACACCATCCCCTTTTTGATAATCTTTTCAAATGACATTTATGTGTGTGCAAGTGCTCAGTCACTCAGTCATGTCCAATTCTTTGTGACCCCGTGGACTGCAGCCTACCAGGCTCCTCGGTCCATGCAATTTTCCAGGCAAGAACACTGGAGTGGGTTGCCATTTCCTACTCCAGGGGATACTCCCAACTTAGGGACCAAACTTCTGTCTCTTGTGTCTCCTACATTGACAGGAAGATTCTTTACCACTGAGCCACCTAGGAAGCACTTCAAATTACCTATATGATACTAAGGCTGCAAAATGAACTCTATCATCACACAGATACAAAATAGGAAACTGTATACTTTTATTCTAGTATACAAGAAACATATATTGGCTTGGTTTGCAGCATTTAGTATAGTTTTGTATGAGTGATACTTGGACAAGTCACCCTTCAGCTGGATTATTTGTTTAATTACTAGAAAAAAACACCATATTGCACATTTATATAATAAATTTTTTTTCAAATACATTTACCATGAACATGAACTTATAAAACTCATAAAGCAGGCAGACAGACATTATTATTTCCATTTTACAGATGAGGACATTAAGCTTTGAGTAAAATTTATCTACAGCAACAGAGCTGATGGGTGGCAGTGCTCTTCCCTAATCAAGAGCTGTCCTTCTATAGCTTCTTTCCTTCCTAGAGACTTAGAATTTCATTTATTTATAACTTTGATTTTTCCATACTGTGTGTCAGTTGCTCAGTCATTTCCAATTCTACAATCCCTGGGCTGTAGCCCACCAGGCTCCTCTGTTCATGGGATTCTCCAGGGAATATACTAGAGTGGGTAGCCATTCCATTTTCCAGGGGATTTTCCCGACCCAGGGATAGAACCTGGTTCCTGCATTGCAGGTGGATTCTTTACCATCTGGGCCACCAGGAAACCCAGTCCAATACTGCTTAACCATAATTATTCTTAAAAAAAAAAAAAAAAGGCCTTCTGAAAAATTTTTAACAAATTTTAATGATTCTTCCTGTCTGTTATGCACAGAAATGTAGGTGGGTGGTATGTACAACTTAAAATGAATACTTGCAGAGATCTGTGTTTGAGCTTATGAGCCAAAACTACACTTTTTATCTGACTACAGGCAATTTATCCTCAGCATTTGTCTTTCCTATTGTTTTTACTTAATTTATATTCTTCAGGATAAAGCAGAAGCTGAGTTTCCTAGACCTCCAAAGCATTAGGAAATACATAGATGTCTCAAGGGAATGTTGTCATACTAGTGATAGAATCCTGATGTTTTATAACTAGATGCAAAATATCCATTGCATCTGGAACCACTCATTATTTGTAAAAATACATTTTTGGCCATTAGAATTAAGACTTTAAACAATGCTTCCAGAAATAGTAGCTAATTGACAGGAAGAGTGAGTGTAATAGATAAGATATAATATTCAGATGATTGTATTGGGATTCAGTTTCAATTTAGGACTCACCCTGAGTATCTGCAGAGTAAAATATGTGCAATATATAATTTAAGGAATGTTAAAATTCTTTATTCTTTAAAACATATCCCACTGCCTGAGGTCTTGAAAGTGAAAAAGTGAAAGTGTTAGTCGCTTAGGCCTGTCTTACTCTTTGCAACCCCATGGACTAGGACTATAGCCTGCCAGGCTCCTCTGTCCATGAAATTCTCCAGGCAAGAATATTGGAGTGGGTAATCATGCCCTTCTCCAGGGGATCTTCCCGATGCAGGGATCGAACCAGGAAGGCCCTGAGATTCTCATTAATAAAGTCAAACTTGAAGTTTAAATATCTTTTCCATCTGTCCATCCTTTGATTCAATATCCTTTACTAAATACTCATCACATCTATGTTCCTGACCTGTGCTAGGTATGAAAGATATAATATTAAATTTAAGGCTTCTTCTAAATAGCCTTGGGCTTTGGCTCAGATGGTTAAGAATCTGCCTGCAATGCAAGGGGCCTGAGTTAGATCCCTGGGTCAAGAAGATCCCCTGGAGAAGTATTCAGTATTCTTGCTTGGAGAATTCCATAAACAGAGGAGCCTGGTGGGCTATACTCCATGGGGTCACAAAGAGTTGGATACAATTGGGCAACTAACACTATCACTTTCTTCTAAATAGATTCACAATCTAAGAAAGCAAACTAATGAAGTAAATAAACAATTAAATAAAATTGCTGAAGTACTCTTAATGGGGTGAAGAATAGGTTCTTGATAGATTATTTTTGAATCAATAATTACATGTAAACAGGGCAATGATAGCATTCCATAGAATTAATACGTAATCAAGATGAAGATACTAGAAAGAAATGTTTAGGAAACAATTGAAACCTGGGCAGGTAACTGGAGGTAGTAGAAGTCATGGACCATCAGGAACTGCTGGTACTTTTTTGACTGGAGGCATATGATGAATAAGCAGAAAGACAAAGCTGGAAAAATTGGCAGGAGCCATAGCTACCAAAAGCCTTCATGCCACAAGAAATTGAGATTTGTTTTAACCTGAAGCCAAAAGGGGTCTTGTAGGTTTTTAAGCAGGAAATGAAGTGTGAATGTTAGATTGGAATGAGGAGATCAAAGAGACCAATTAGAAAAATATTATAGTAGTTCAGTCAAGAAATGTGGTCATCATTAAATTCACTGCATGTGCTGTGCCTGTTTTCCCTAGAGTCCTGGTTTACTCCTATTACTCCTGACTTAATTATTTATAGCATTTTCTTTTATCCTCAAAATTTCCCAGTTAGAATGCGAAATGATTTCACACCTTAACATCAGAACTAAAACAGTATCAATAAAAATGGAGAAAATGGTTGTATCCTTGAGGTATTAAGATGTTTAAATGGGTAGACATTGGATGCTTATGAAGAATGAGATAGAGGTGAAGTCAAAGATGGCACTGAGATATTTAACTTACACAAGTAGATAAGTTGATACTATTCACCAAGCCAAGAAAGATAAGAGAATTCCATTTAATGTCAGGAGAGGTGATGTTCATTTCAGTTTGGGAAAAGTGACATTTGAAAAAGCATGGAACATTCCAGTGGAGGTGTCAGGTCAGCAGTTAATTATGTATGTACAGGTTGGTATTCAGTAGTTCAGTGTTACGGGAGGTGGGACTATTTATGATCTACTAAGGCGATGGCACCCCACTCCAGTACTCTTGCCTGGGAAAATCCCATGGACCAAGGAGCGTGGTAGCCTGCAGTCCATGGGGTCACGAAGAGTCAGACACGACTGAGCGACTTCTCTTTCACTTTTCACTTTCATGCATTGGAGAAGGAAATGGCAACCCACTCGTGTTCTTGCCTGGAGAATCCCAGTGTTGAGGGAGCCTGGTGGGCTGCCATCTATGGAGTCGCACAGCGTCGGACACGACTGAAGCAACTTACCAGCAGCAGCAGCAGCACCAACCACCAAGTTGCGAAAATTCCGCCAAACTAATCAGACTAAATGGATGCCCTTAGCCTAGCTACAGCCAAATCCCTGAGAAAAGAATAACACTACAGATAAGACAAGAGGTTTTGGAATATGAGTTACTGACTTAAAATGGTGCATCTTTTATGAGATGATTCAATAGCCCCATTTCTTATAGAACCAGGACTAGAATCAGTGGACTCTGGCATCTGTTGCTGCTGCTGCTAAGTCGCTTCAGTCGTGTCTGACTCTGTGTGACCCCATAGATGGCAGCCCGCCAGGCTCCCCCATCCCTGGGATTCTCCAGGCAAGAACACTGGAGTGGGTTGCCATTTCTTTCTCCAGTGCATGAAAGTGAAAAGTGAAAGTAAAGTCGCTCAGTCGTTAAGAGCAATAAAAAAAAATATGGACTTGAAAAGGAAACGTGATAATCAGACTTCACTTTTAGAGTTTCATCTGCCTTGTCCCGATTCAGTTATACAGACATAATCTAAGAAGGATACCAAGCAGATTGTTTTTGTTTCATAGTAAACTGTAGAAGTATTTTTCTAATTTGGCCTATTGATTTTTGTTGTTGGTAACTAGATGTGTGACCTTGAGCAAAGTCCCCTGCTGTCTCTATTACCACAGCTGAAAATAGGGAGAAGGACATGGGGTGATCTCTGGCATCCATGTCAGATTTAAATTAGACACTCTAGTTACTCCTCTATTTTATTTTTTTGGCTTCATATTTTTTAAAATTTAAATTTATTTATTTTAATTGGAGGCTAATTACTTTAAAATATTGTATTGGTTTTGCCATACATCAACATGAATCCGCCATGGGTGTACTTGTAGTGTTAGCTATTTTAGAAGTTGAAAGAAAATTATTATGACCATGGTTCTGGCTAATACAGGTAGCAAATGGTTTAAAGGGCAAAGTAAAAATATTGTGTTTTTTTTTTTTTTTTACTTCAGAAAATTCCAAAGTGGTTCACAAATAGATGCAGGAATTCTTTGTATGTTTTTCTTCTTCCTTTTGACATGCAGCAAAATCACATTTGGGAGATTTTTAAAAATGGTACAAATGCCTTAGACTATGGGCAACCACTTGCTGTGGGGGAAAGTTTTTTTCTCTTGGGGTACTGCCTTCAATCTGATATTCATTTTGGCTCAGATCAGTTGTAAATACCAGCCAGTTTCTGTGAAATGTAACTGGTGTTTGCTCTGGGCTGATGGGACAGCCATGTACTGTTTGCTCTGTCAGTAGCTGTACTGGAGTACGCACAGTACATTATTCAGATCAGCTCTCACAAACCAGATGTCCTAATTCCAGGTGGACTGTTAGAAATCTTTTTACTTACAGCAACAGCTGTACCACTTCGGAGCCTGAAGAGCAGTAGTTCGCCTAACCAACCATTGTTACAAATTCACTTTTCTCTGGTAAACAGTTTGCATAAACTAACATAACTGAAGGTATTTCCAACCTGATCCACACTGAAATGATAGGAACATGGAAAGCGTTATCTGTATTATGTTAAATTGTTTGCTTGTTGCAACACTTATTTAAGACACTGAATAAAATCTACATGCCAAACTTAGAGTTATAAAATTTGTAGTTGTATTTTCTATATTATTTGTTTCCATCTCCCAATACATGAACTATTTTTTATAATCTTACACACAGATCACTTTAAATACTGTCATAGTTATTTTGAATATATAGTAAAACTTTTCTGGCATGGATTATTGCTAAAGAGGAGGTTGAAATATAAGGTGCTTCACTGTTGCCTTTTATTTGCAAGTAAATAGTATAACTCCAAATAACCACAAAAGAAACATTTTCAAGTGGAACTCCTGTAAATGATGCTTTAATGAATATGATTTACTTCCTGATATATAATATCCACATGTGAAAAGAGTAGAAACAAAGCAAAACTAAGTCCACAAATAAACTAACAACCTATAAAAGAAAATTTGTTAGTTTGAATGAATTAAATAAAACCTTATTATCTTGTTTTAAGCTATTAATTTTCTTCGTGTATGAATGAACATATATATATCTACATGCATGCATATGTGTATAGATCAGTTCAGTTCAGTTTAGCACTCAGTCATGTCTGACTCTTTGCAACCCCATGGACTGCAGCACGCCAGGCCTCCCTGTTCATCACCAACTCCCGGAGTTCACCCAAACTTATGTCCATTGAGTCAGTGATGCCATATCGAACCATCTCATCCTCTGTTTTTCCCTTCTCCTCCTGCCCTCAATCTTTCCCAGCATCAGTGTGTTTTCCAATGAGTCAGTTCTTCACATCAGGTAGCCAAGGTATTGGAGTTCAACTTCAACATCAGTCCTTCCAACAAACACCCAGGACTGATCTCCTTTAGGATGGACTGGTTATATCTCCTTGCAGTCCAAGGGGCTCTCAAGACTCTTCTCCAGTACCACAGTTCAAAAGCATCAATTCTTCTGTGCTCAGCTTTCTTTTTAGTCCAACTCTCACATCCATACACGACTATTGGAAAACCATAGCCTTGACTAGAAGTACCTTTGCTGACAGTAATGTCTCTGCTTTTTCATATGCTGTCCAGGTTGGTCATAACTTTCCTTCCAAGAAGTAACTGTCTTTTAATTTCATGGCTGCAATCACCATCTGCAGTGATTTTGGAGCCCCTCAAAATAAAGTCAGCCACTGTTTCCACTGTTTCCCCATAATTGTGATTTAAGTAAATCTTTATCAATAGTATAAAAGGAAACATATTATACCCAAACCAAGTCTTAGCATTTCAAATTCTAAAGTAATGGCATTCATGACATTCAGAGTGCCCATAGGTTTGTTGTTTTTTTTTTTTTCATTTTGCCCTATAGACTACGTAATTCTTAAGCTATTTCTGTAATTTCCATACATTATCTAATTATATAAATAGAAGTGAGTACTATGCAAGTGAAAATATGTCAATTGACAATAAGCACGTGTATAATTGTTGTTTAGTCACTAAATCATGTCTGACTCTTTCAGAACCCCATGGACTGTAGCCCACCAAGATCCTCTCTCCATGTCCATGGGATTTCCTAAGCAAGAATACTGGAGTGGGTTGCCATTTCCTTCTCCAATCAGTCTTCCCAACCCAGGCACCCAACCCATGTCTCTGCATTGGCAGGTGGATTCTTTACTGCTGAGTCACCAGAAAAGTCACATCCAGATGTGTTCTTGCCTCCCCAGAGTACAATCATTTATTGCATACAGACTAAGGTACTCCACAGATACTCCATTTAGAGAAAAGGGAAAAAAGAAAGAAATTCATATACTTTAAAAAAGTTTTTGAGAGATAAGTTTGCAAGATGCTTTCACTTTAATGTTAATCACATTTTATAATATTTAGCAATCAATGATATGAACTTCAGGCAGAATATTCATTTTACATACACGTAATTTGATAGTTGGAATTGATCTTTACTTTTACTATAGCTCATTTTCCTTTTGAGAGCTAAATAAACTGAGGGTTCAAGAGATTAAGGTAACTGTTTAAAAATTTCATGGTTCAATGTCAAAAGTTCAAGAATACAACCCTAGAGATAGAAGGACCTCATGTAGTCAATTGCTTCATGTCGATGGTACTTGCATCCTCAAAAGTTACCTGACCTTGGGGACTTGCTGGCAATCCAGTAGTTTAGACTCTGCACTTCCAATGCAGGGGGTGCGGGTTGAATCCCTGGTCAGGATCTAAGATCCCACCTGTCATACAATGTAGCCAGAAACAAATAAACAAATAAAACCAACATCAGAGAAATAAAACAATAAAACAGTAACATTCTCTTGACTTCCCTGGTGGCTCAAATGGTAAAGCATCTGTCTACAATGTGGGAAAGCCGGGTTCGAGCCCTGGGTTGGGAAGATCCCCTGGAGAAGAAAATGGCAATCCACTCCAGTAAGTTGCCTGACATCAATGCATATTTTTTTAATATATATTAAGAAATCCTCACTAAATAATCTTCATGATTTGGGATAAAAAACACTCAAGCAAAGAGACAGACTACTTTTGCATGCACTTGGAAAATTAGTCAGATGACCTGAGAATTTGGACACAGTAAAGGCTTAATGATTTCCTTTAGATTCAAACGGAGACACTGCAGTTGAACTATATGTTCTCAAAGATAAGTTTAAAAATTTGAGAAAATGACTGTACCTTCTCTAACTGAAAAGAACTGCTGGGAAATCCTTAAGGAAACCCCTAAAAATTCTCCTCTTTAAATTTCTAGATACATATGTCAACTAGTAGCTAAAGTGATAATTAGGAAAAGATTCAAATATTACAATATGTTGGCAAAAAGAATGTAAACAAAAGAAAGATGCAAAAAAAAAAAGTTGCCAGAACAAAAATAAAGATATATTTATCATCTTCATCCCAGAATGAAGAGATATAAATTTTACATGATTACTAATATCAAGAGAAGTGACAAAATTCTTATTGTTCATCTTAAAATCAAGCTAAGGAATGTTGGCCCTAACGTAAAATCACATTTCTTTATAACCTTTCTTTTTGGCTATGCTAATAATGTTCTTCAACTTCATCATGTAACAAGAACATATGGAAAGGTATAAAGTGTGAAGTTTTCAGCTCCCATTTTATTGACTCATCATCCAACCATGACTATTTAAACAGGGAATGTCCTCTTGTTCTACTAATATTTGGAAAGGCTACAGGAGTTGCTGCCTGAGGAAACAATAGCTTACTTACCCTTAGTGGAGCAGGAAGGGGAATTTATTGACTAAGCTTGGACTAGGAATAATAAGTCCATCAGCAAGAGTCCTGTTATGGAAAATCTTTGTGCTCTCCCATTATTCAAAACCATCTCCTCCTGCTTCAGGGTTAATTTTTGCTCTTGGTAAGGTAAGTAATCTACATAGACATGTATATGAGCATCTGTTCTTGCTTAACAGTCCGTCTTGTTGATCTAAAATCATAGTTTGTGTATATATAAACACACACATATATTCTCTATTAGCACTTAACATTCTACATCTAGTAGCTTCCCTGTTTAAGTCCTTTGAGTAAATTAAAATGCAAATAAGATGGGAGGCCAACATTATAAGCCATTATCAGTCTTTTATAATTAAGCCTAGTTACTTTTTCAAATTTCTCCTTTAGGTTAGTTTTTCAGAAGAACGATAAGCCATAATATCTTACTTGAGAGAGGAACTGAAACATTATACAGTGGCAGAGAGGGCAGAGAATAGAATTGCTAAAGTCAAAATCTGTATGTGGAACAATGAGAAGATGTGAGATTCAGAGAATCATACACCAGTGGCTGTGTTTATGCATGGGAAGAACTTGAAACTTCCCTGGTCCTGTTTTCTCACCTGCAAAATGGGAGTCATAATTTTTAATTATGATATTTATCTTGAAAGTTCATATGAATACATAAAACAAAATATTCCAGTCCGTGGCATAAGATAGGTTTACAATACATGTTAGCTTCCTTGCTATTTCTCAGTTTTCCTAAGAGAAGCAATATATTCATCTGTGAAACAGAGTGGACTTTATAATTAAGTTCTAGGGTGAGTGAAAAGTGAAAAAAGATGAAAGCCCAAGTTAATATGCCTTCAACTGGCACACAGGGTCATTGTAATTAACTTATTTACTATAATATTATGTATTATTATATCATCATTATTTTGTTTGTATAGAGTGTGTGCGTGCTAAGTTTCTTCATTCATGTCTGACTCTGTGTGACCCTATAGACTACAGCCAGAAGACTACAGGCTCCTCTGTCCACGTGATTCTCCAGGCAAAAATACTGGAGTGAGTTGCTATGCCCTCCTCCAGGGACCTTCTCAACCCAGGTATTGAACCTGCATCTCTTATGTCTCCTGGATTGGCAGGCAGGTTCTTTACCTTAGTGTTAACCTGGGAAACCCTGTTTGTGGAGAGTAAAATATATATTTTTTTAAAGTAGAATCTCATATAATCAAACTAAATAGATAAATGAGTGCATTAATAAACACATATAAACAAACAAACATTTTGTATAACATATATGTTCACACATATGCACGTGTATGTGAGAAAACTGCCTAAATTCAATAGGCTTCCCTAGTTCCTATTGGTTTGGGGAATGTGACTATATTTTGTTTGTTTTCTTCCAGTTGTCTTATAAAAATGAAGATTCAAAATCCAAATGTCTCACACGCTGGGGTATTGAACTCAGTTGTAAAAAAGATAAAGAGTTACAGCCAAACATCAAAAATTGTTCATAATACAAAAAAGAGGCATTTTCTCTGTCCACTACCTGACCTGTGAAATGGAAAAGTGCCCATCAGTGTTAAGGATGTATGCCAAAGAGGATAAAAAATTGAGAACTCTTCTTACTTAATATGTGCAAGTGTCCAGGTAATAAATCAGTGCTGATGGATTAACACCATCATACAGAGACACATGTCATTTTAGTTAAAAGGATTTAGGGTGATTCTTGGCCCTAGAAACTTTAATCCTATGGCTAATATTGAGAGTAACAATTATCTGAAGATTTAAAAAATTCTCATTAAGCACATCTTTAATTTAAATAGAAAGTAGGCATTAAGCATGTCCTTTTGTTTGTTTCCTAAGAAGATTGATTTGTATAATATTTTTTGAAAATATGATGGTTAATGATTCATCTATTTAACAATTTAAAATTTCACTGAGTTAACAAGTTAAAATTTCGTAGGAATAATACTTTTAATTAAAACAATAAATATGAGAAATGCAGCACATGTAATAAGACAAAGGTTAAAATTTTTACCGTTCAGTTGAAAAGTAAATTTTAGGACATGGTGTATGTAAATATCCATTTAATAGTGTAGTTGATATATTTGCTGACATTTGCCTTCTCTATAACCCCTGGGATTTGAGTCCAAGTTAATCATACAGTGTCCCAGTGATTACGGCCACAAATTAAACTTGACTCTCTTCATCACCCTTACATAGTTCCCCACCAGGAACAAGCCCCATATCACCTGCCAGTTTACAGCCCACCTCTTTCTATCTTTGTCCTGCTGACAATAAATCCCCTTGCCAGTTAATTGAACAGATGTACCCAGTGCTGCTTCCTGAAGATCCTCAAAGCCAGGCTTTGATAGACAGTTTAGAAAGTGTCACAATAAAATAACAAAAGCCTTTTAACTGAGAGCACTGCTTTGTTATGCTTAGAATGTTAAGGTCACTCCAGCTCATTCCGATCCTGGGGATCTTAATTTTTACTCAGCCAATTTACTTGCAGCTGTCATTCTTTCCAGTATTAAAAGTTCAGCTCTTCAAGTGTGGGGAATTGGAGGGATGGTTGTGTGGGGAATGAGAAGAGCTTGTTACAAACTAAAAATGGCAAAAACAAGTAAAATCTGGCTTGGCTCTCAAGTACAAAAAGTTATTTTCAAAGCCTATAAATTATGACATAGTGATTAACATGTAATTTAAATATATTTAAACAACAATTATATCACATTTCCAGCCCAGCTAATTGGCCTCACAGATGTTCCCTTGTAGATGTATTGCCCTTCCAGGGAGATATGAATGAGGTGCTTTTTATCATGGAAAACAGAAAAAAAAAAGCAAATGGAAAAAATGGAAACAGAAACATAAAAAGCAGCCAGTAACCCTAAAAACAATGAACACTAAGGGGACTTTGCTTAGCATTTTTTCCCATTTTTAATGGTGAAAACTAGGAAGAACATGAAGACACTCTTATTACTGTGATGGTATCTGGCAGTGTGTCCAGAAGCAGAGTTGGCAGGTTGCTGATGGAAAGACTTATAAATGCAAGACAGCAGATGCATTCAAATAAAGCATGGCCACACTTCCTGTCTTGGAACACACTAACTGCAAGAGGTCTAGTTATTTTTAATATGATGCCTTTACAATTGAAGATGGCCTAGCCCAGATAATGAATATAGATAATAAAGTATTTCCTGTTGAAAAATGACTTTTAAGTTATTCTTTTGATCATTTATCTCTCAAGTTTTATAAAATGCTAAACATGTAGCAGACAGTGCTATTTTTTCAGCCACAATTCAAACATTACCCAGTATAACAACACTTGCAAATATGAGGTCAGAGGAACACTGGTGATTTTGAATACTTTGAAATACTTTGCCTTTTAATATATAATCATAGAATTGAAATAAATTCACTCCAGCCTCACTTTACTCTTGCTTTTTTCTTTCAACAATCTCAGGAAATGTTTGATCGTACAATGTAAACTGGGAAAGGCCACTGGCCAAGCCTTTCCTAGTATATCATGATACTCTAGCATCGAACATAATCCCTATGCTTTTATCATAGAAATTTTACAAATATTTACTAAATGCTTGCCAAATAATTCAAGTTTAATGAAAGGGTAAAGCCAAGATTTGTAATATGATAAAGTTCCAACAGGCGGGTATCATATTTTTGTACCAGCTCTCTATTTTAGCATATCACTGGATTATATGGAAAATTTATTTCTCAAATGTATGAACAAATGAATTAGATTTAATAACTTTCTGAAAGATAGCAAAATATATTTCAGGTGATGTGGAAGACAGGTAAGCATTTAAAAATGCTTCTTTGATGAGAAGCCTTAGCAGTTTGATTGCTTGAATTTAAAAATCTGATTTAGCACGTGTGAACATTTAAATTTTATATGTCCTCTACATTTGTATAATAGTGCAGAGTTTACAAAGCTTATTCATATGTAAAATACCTTATTTCTCCATTAAGAATAGGTATCTTCATTAAGAATAAGGTAAAGAGGCCAAGGATGAAAATGAGATATTTCATGATTGACCACATCACTTATAATTGGGACTGGAGCTCAGTCCCAACAATACCATATAACAATCTGTCTACTTTACAAAGCTCCTCCTATGCATTGCATAACAAATATATCCAAATTTCCACATTATATCCTTTAGTGTGTTGTTAGCTATGTTACTAGAGAAAAAAAAGAGATTAAATATTTTCTATACCATCACGTAAGTGACTCAGTTATGGGCAGAGTTAAAATCTAAACTCAGTGTAGGTGTTCAGAGTTTGTTCCCTTAAGTTCAGAAGACTCAGTTAAGGAAAATTCTATTATCTACTTGCTATTAATTTGTACTGAACAGTTAATCTCTGTGGGACCATATTCTTAGGTTGTTCTGTCAATCTATAAATTATAAAAACATCGACCTGGAATATGATTTAGCTCTGTCTTATAGATGTTTCAAGATGTTATCTTTGAGGTTTATTTTAGTGATCTCTGTTCACTTAAAGCCAGAAGGTATAGAATTAAAGGTTCACAAAACCAACTGTTTTTACCTTCATTATTCATTATTTCAAGTGCCTTGAAAAGTGCCTTATGCATACACAGATAGTGGTTTCTCAAGAAATGTGCTTAATAAGTGATCGGTATTATTATACATACATACATATATATATATATATATTATATATATATATGAGAAGGCAATGGCACCCCACTCCAGTACTCTTGCCTGGAAAATCCCATGGGCAGAGGAGCCTGGTGGACTGCAGTCCACGGTGTCGTGAAGAGTCAGAGAAGGAAATGGCAACCCACTCCAGTGTTCTTGCCTGGAGAATCCCAGGGATGGAGGAGCCCGGTGGGCTCACACAGAGTCGGACACGACTGAAGTGACTCAGCAGCAATATATACATACATACATACATACATATATATATATATATATATATATATGCTAAGAAACAGAATTAGCGTTCATGTATCCTGTACTTAGCCTAAAGAAAGTTATCCTTAATATTTTACCGTATTTTTGTATTGACTTTTATTTAACCCATAGGTTAGAGTTGTAAGCCATAAGAATATGTCTTTTTGTTTTTTTCTAATTGCAATCTAATTTCAACTGATTCTAAATACATAAAAGTAATGTATGTTAAGCATGCTTCCAGGAAAGAAACCAGTTTTTCAAGATTTTCTGCTGTTTGTTCACTTAAAAAGAGACTAATGAGAAAATATTATTTACCCTTTCTATAAGAAAAGGTTGAGAAGCTGACCCTTAGCTGAAGTGGTAAAGAATAAATGTAATTTGGTAACAAAAATTATTCCAAGAAAATTGAAATCTACTTCTATCTCTTTTTAGATAAGCTTCTTATAGGAGAAAAGTTAACGAGGTGATACGTGATCATTCCAGTCACCTGAAGTATAACAAAGGAAAGCATTCCTTGTTTATAACTCTAGTTTATTATTTACTACTTTTCCGTTTCTTTCAGGGTTCATCAGAAGAATATTGATTGTCAACATAATTTTTTAATGCATTTAAAATTTTTCTCTTTAATTTTCCTCTACAGGGATTAAATTATAGATAGTATTTTCAAAATATATAAATAAACTTTCTTGAGATCAGAGTACGTAAAATTTTTCTGTTTAGCAAACATCACTGTTGTGCATGTGTTCCCTATTGGTTCATACAACTCATGTGGCTTTTCTTTTTCTTTTCTTTTTTTCCCATTCATATCACCTCTTATTATATCCATCATTCCATTTTTCTTTCCTATTAGAGTGAAATTGGACACAGCCCTCCTCCTGCCTACACCCCTATGTCAGGAGTAAGTATTTCACAATCAACCTTCATCTTTTAGGATTTTGGTCTTTGCCTATCATGTTTCCTCTGTCTCGTCTCACCATAATTTCCTCATTTGGCCTTTGCCAACAGTGACTTAAGAATTTACTGTACTTGTGTAGCTGCCTATGTAGATATGTTTTATCTCAGTAGATAATCCAGAGCTAAGATATCATTCATCTACAGTAGCTTTTGATTTACATCTGAAAAATTTACCTGGGCTCATACATTATGCTTCTGGGTGAGGAGGTTATCTTTATTTCCATGATTATAGGTCTTGTGCTAAAAAGTCAGAATTTTGATGATGATTTTCCAGTTATGTACTATAGACTCAAAATTAGAGTAACAACAGACTAGAAGGCATAAGGAACTATCACTATTCAAATTTCATCACTGTGCTTCTGTTCATAATGGCAGCTGCCTATAGTTAATGACATTGCCATTTGTCTTGAAAATTCACTTTGCATTTTTACATTAAAAATAGAAAGTTGTGGGAAAGAATATTGAAATACTTTTTATTAGACCATGTGTTAGGTGGTTAGTAAAACTAAAACACATATTTCCAAATCGTTTTCCTACAATTGATTTACTTTATAGGGCAAAATTGGAATTTTAGGCATTTCTAGTCTATAACTCAGATTCATTAACTATTAGGGGAAAAAAAAACCAAACAATAAACTCTGACTTTGCTCTGAAACACAAACTTCTGTATTCTTTTGGTTATTAACATCCATATTTTTGATTGCTATTCCTCCCAATAACTTTGGTCTCCAAATGTGTTTCTACTATTGACAGAACCAGTTTGTCTACCGAGACGGGGGCTTTGCCGCAGAACAAGGAGTGCCCATGCCCTACAGGGCCGCCACCAGCACAATCCCCGAAGCCCCCATTGCTCAGGGGGCTACCGCAGAGATTTTTGATGACTCCTGCTGTAACGGCACCTTACGCAAGTCCGTGGCACCCCATGTCCAAGAGGACAGTAGCACCCAGAGATACAGCGCTGACCCCACAGTGTTTGCCCCAGAACGGAGCCCACGAGGAGAGCTGGATGAAGAAGGTTACATGACTCCTATGCGAGACAAACCCAAACAAGGTACAAGCAGAATGCTCAGAAGTGATTGCCATTTGACATTTACTTTCATCAACATAAGCAAAGTCTAGAAGGGAAATTGCCAAACCATTTGCCTGTGTAACATTTGTGACCCACAAATGGCCTAGACACTGCTACTCCTAGTAGGCTATCTGAATTAACAGCATCCACATCATCTAAGGGCTTTTTTAGAAACTAGAATCTCAGACCCCACTTGATTAGGAATCTGCGTTTGAACAAGATCCCCAGGAGACTTTTATGCATAATTAAGCTTGACAAGCACTGATATAAACATAACTTTATTAGAATATTTAAATGAGGCAGCATATCACAAGATTTCAGAACCCTTGCTCCATTGGTGGTCATAAAAACTGGTATTATTGGTAAAAATGTCCAAAGCTTTTGATGGTATCAATAAAAGATTTGACTGATGCATTAAAATGGTGTCATTTAAATGACCCAGCTTATAATAGGAAATTATGACTCCTGATAGGGTACATTTCAAAAATTAAAGTTCTGGCCCTCCATGTACTTATATGTATATCATTACATCTTGAAAATATTCATAGTTTATGGTTTTAGGAAGCACAGCAATAACTTTACAAAGTTAGTAGTAGGAATGTTAAATATCCAAATAAATTTCAATTTTGAAAAAACCTCTTTCCTTCTATGTTAACAGCATCAGAAAAAAGAGAAGATGGATGACTGTTATTAAAAACTGATGACTGTCCCAGAGTCTTAGTGTCACAGTAAATTATATTTTAAGACTCTGTATGAAGGTCCTTTATCTCCCTTAATATGTAGTTATATTCACTTTTGTAATATGCAGTTAAGGCATCATTAAGTACATATTATCAATAATCTATTAAAATATATCCACTTCCATATGTATGAAAGTATTACTGTAATGAAGAATTGGATGTTTAAGTAGCCTAGTAGTGACACAAATGTAGTATTCTTGCCTGGAGAATCCCATGGATGGAGCAGCTTGGTGGGCTACAGTCCAAGGGTCGCAAAGAGTCAGACAGGACTGAGTGACTTCACTTTCACTTTCAGAAAGCGGAATGTTCCCCGGGAAGATTCTCAACTCAACCATAAAACTATTCCTGTTTACAGAACCACGTGGCTATACAAATTTGCATTAGAACAATAGATGAGCAGATTGCATTGAGAAAAGGTACCTTGAACCTTCCAAGAGAAAAGCAATTCAGTCTGTGTAGACTCACAGTAGGTAGACCATCCCCAGATTTTCTCTGTGTACTAAGAAACCCATGTTTCTGTAGAAAGTTATTCTATTCTAGCCCAGTTCTCAAAGAGCAGATAATTTTAGTATAGACATACCTTTATTTTCAATGGAGAAATTTCAGGAATCTGGTAAGAAAAATCCAATTCTGACTCCCTTAAAGTTTTTTATATATTTTTCTTAAAATGACAGTATCTTTGAGATCCATTCAAATTAAAACTTGTGATGAAGTATAAAGTTCAACCTACTCCTTCCTCTAAGGGCAACAGTGAAAACCATGCCATAGAACCAGAAGATCCTTCAACATGAGTTAGGGAATTTGAATTCTACTTCAACACTAATTGTATCTTTCATACATGATTTAATCTCAATTTTCCATCTACAAAGCTGGAAAAATACAGCTTGCATCCCTTTTTCACAGGATTGTTGTGAGGATGAAGTGATAGTGCCTTGTAAAATACTGAACTGTAATCTGTGAATTTGATGGTAGGATGTTCATTATTATTATTACTTTTTGCTCAGTATTCAGTCATGTCCTACTCTTTGTGACCCCATGGACTGTAGCCCACCAGGCTGCTCTGTCCATGGGATTTTTATTACTGTCTCTTAACTTGCACATGATGCTAAATAGTTAACTATATCCAACGGCTTTATACCCAGGGAAAAATAACCCTGGATTGATAAGATTTTTCTTTCTGTGTGTCAAATTTAGTATGGGGGACAGGAAGTTTGTTTCAGAATGGTAGTATCTCAACAAACAGGCCCTTTTCCTACCCTGACACCAAAATAAGAATAGCTAAAGTATCACTTCTGTGCATATATTTAAAAAGAGGATATGCTACATATATGTAGATATGTCTATACATAGTCTACACTATAAACAGAGGGGTAAAATTAAACTTGAGGGAAGCAGTATTAATTAGCAGCATTTTTTTAAAAACTTCTAGGCCAATACCTATTTTAGATAAATTTATTATATTGAATTATACAAAATAGCTCCTCTAAGACTGGTTTCAACCTACAAAACAGCAATTTCATATGATTCAATCTATACTTTGCTATCTTATGATTATGATTAGCTATTGGAAATAAATGTTACAATTATATTTATTGTTAAGCTTGTATACTATCAAGTAATTCAATTTAAAAGCATGTTAGCTATTTATCTGATTTGATTAGTTGAGTCTTTTCCTTAGATGTTTTCTTCCCTGTGTGTTTATCTTTCTGAGGGAACATCTATAATCAAACCTTTATTACTTACGCACACATTCCCAGCAAATACATAGACTAAGAAACACTATTCTTTCGCTTCATTCATTTATTATGTTATGGAGTTAATCTTGATTTTCCAATACTATTTTTTAAAATTCTCACTTCTGCACGGTTAAAGGCTATTTAATCCAGATAGGTTGTTTTATTTTCTAACAGAAATGACTAACTTCAAAAAACAGAAGCATTTAAACAAAGCGGCCCCATGTGTAAGAGCGTGAGTCGCTCAGTCGTGTCTGACCATTTGCAACCCCATGGACTGTACCCCGACAAGCTCCTCTGTCCAGGGACTTCTCCTGGCAAAGATACTGGAGTGGGTTGCCATTTTCCTTCTCCAATATGTAGGAGAGACAAATATAATTAGAAGGAAAGAAGAACAGTCTAGGGCACAGGAACTCTGACTCTGGCCCTGTTGGTGCCTCGTTTTGTCACTAACACTTTTTGCCCACTTACTCCTCTTTCCTATGACAGTTGTAATCAACAAAATAGTTTTGGGGGAAATTCATGAAACCCGTGGCTTTATTTTTCTGGAAAAGGAAACTAACCATCCTGGATAACCATGGCCGGAATTACATTTTCCAGAAAGTAGATGTTAACTGATACTTTTGTATTCCATCAGAATACCTGAACCCTGTGGAGGAGAACCCTTTCGTTTCTCGGAGGAAAAATGGAGACCTTCAGGCTTTGGATAATCCCGAGTATCACAGCGCTTCCAGTGGGCCCCCCAAGGCGGAGGATGAGTACGTAAACGAGCCGCTGTACCTCAACACCTTTGCCAACGCCTTGGGGAACGCCGAGTACCTGAAGAACAGCGTACTGTCCGTGCCAGAGAAGGCCAAGAAAGCATTCGACAACCCCGACTACTGGAACCACAGCCTGCCACCCCCGAGCACCCTTCAGCACCCAGACTACCTGCAGGAGTACAGCACAAAATATTTTTATAAACAAAATGGACGGATCCGGCCTATTGTGGCAGAGAATCCCGAATACCTCTCTGAGTTCTCGCTGAAGCCGGGCACGGTGCTGCCTCCGCCGCCCTACAGACACCGGAATACTGTGGTGTGAGCTCCGCAGGGGAGAGGCACGCCCGCTCTAGTTGCCCGCCGCCTCTCTTTCTCTTTGTTTTCTTCCTTCTACTTCTAAGGCCAGTAGTTTTGACACTTCCCAGTGGAAGCTCTAGAGATGCAATGCTAATTTTGTGCTTATCTAACTTGAACATTAGAAGGAAGGACGGAAGAGAAAGAGAGGAGGAACCACACTGTTTCTTCATTTCTCTGCATGGGTTGGCCAGGAGACTGGAACAGCTAGAAAAGGACACGCAAATAGGGAGGCAAGACTGCCTGCCGTCAAACTAGTTCTCAGCGTCCCCCCCACCCCACCATTTTTTTCTTTTTATTCCTTCCTTCCTTTCTTTCAAAGCAGATGCTTGAAAGATCCAAGCTATCTGTTCCTATCTGCAGGAACTGATCCATATATTTTCAGCATCCCTGGTAATCCTAAGGACATTTTCAGTAGAACAAAATGATAACCTTTTCTATAATATATGATAGTAACTTAAGATTGAAAATCCAAACTCTTTCTCCACCAGTGTCTGTCTTGACAAGCAAGAATGGCCAACTCAGCCTTCATAATTTTTGAATCTTCATCCAAGTTATAACCAGTAATTAATTATGTTTAGGGAGCTTTTCTGTTGTATCACTTTGTTTTGCTTTGATCTTTCTCTTCATATTACTTTCTCCTATATCTTCAGCTTTAATTTGTAATTGCAAAGATTTTTACATCAAACCTTCTTAGGTGTTGCTATAAATTGAAAGAATTGTAAAAAGAGATATTTTAATATGGTGAAATGGCCACTATTTTAAATATACAGTCTTTAGAAGGGAAGGCCAAGGTATTGGTCAAGCATAACATTAAATCTAACTTTTGTGTTTTACAGTATTGAATATGGATTCTCCTCCCTCCATTCCTTTATATTCTTCATTTTCTTCCCCTCTATGAAAGACAGTACTTGATAGGTAGTAATAATGTTAAGAATAGAAGGGAAACTAAGAGACTGTTCTGCGTGATTCATAAAAACTACTGACACTTTCAGGGGTGGTCCAACGGGGAATCCTTTGAACTGGAAGAAACACACTGGATTGAGTGTGTCTACTTGATAGATACTCAGAAATGTAGTTTGCACTTGAGCTATAATTTTATTTGTTCTCTTTCTGAACTTCATTTTGGATTTTGAATGAAGCAATATGGAAGCAACCAGCAAAATAACACATTTGAGTACATTTTTTTAAAGAGCTAAGATGAAGAAAGACTGTGGAAATGCCAAACCAAGCAAGTTAGGATTTTCGAACAGTATCAGGGGATTATGGTAAAGAGTCAGTACATGCTCCACATGTAAAATCACATTTTCTACACGAGGAAAGTTGTCCAGTTTGTACACTCCATTTGAAGGAATATAAGTAAGGATTGGCTTAAATTCCATGGAATTTTTAGTATAAGACTCATTCGTATTAAGTGGAAGGTAACTTTGCACATAAACTGGTATAACAAAAGAAATAAATAAACATTCACTGCTTTAGACAGATCCTTGGGTCAAAAGTTGTAAATAAATGTGAAAAAAGTTTCTCATGTAGTTATTTTAATATACAACATACTACCCTTTTGATACATTATATGATAACTCTTTTTCTTCAAACAGCATCCTAGTTCTAGAGCCATCTTTATTGTGTATCATTTTGAAGAATACCTATTGAGTTAAGATGAGCAATAGAAACAAAGGATAGGGTTGAGTTTTCAGAAAAATGGAAGCCTTAGGTCAGCAATTAGAAAAATTGGATATAAATCTGCCCCTTCTAGGAAAATCCGCCCCAATTTATTTGAAATTTTGTAAAATATATTTCTTTCCAGTGATAAAATATTGGGAATTTGAATGTATCACCTGGTGGTGGTGGTTTAGTCGCTAAGTCATGTCTGACTCTTGAGACCCCATGGACTGTATACTGCCAGGCTCCCCCATTCATGGGATTCTCCAAGCAAGAATACTGGAGTGGGTTGCCATTTCCTTCTCCAGAATGAATCACCTAATTGAAAACAGACTGAAAATCTCCATGGAAAACAGTAGGAAAAAAATGACAAGAAATCTAGGTTTCTGCCTATTTTGAAAAAGTAAGTCTCTCCACCCATTCATCTTCCTTATTTTTCAATTCGTATTTATTTATAGTCTACTAAAAGCACTGTGTTATGTGGGGAAACACCCAGATAAATGCAATACTATCCCTAACTTTAAAATTTTACAATTAAAATGTATTTGGAATGACATTTAATTTTTTTTTTTTTTAAATAATTCAAAGAATACAATTGCATGGACTTTTTTTTGAACAATTGTATAAAATCAGCTATTTGTTAAAAGATCTGTGAACTCATCTGGGACATGAGTGAAACGTCCTACAAGTTACTGAAAGTAACGCATAGGATAGTTTCAGTGTTATCATCCAAACGCAAACTGGGCTAGAAGGGTATTGTATCACTGGCTAAGTGTCATTTCCAGATTCTAACTTAACCATTATATCAGCAGTAGATGTTGGGTTTTGCCCAAGAACATTGGAGACATTGGGATTGATTTCTTCCCAAGTTGTGAAAAGTGAGGGAAGCTAAAAGAATGAGGTCGAGTAAGGAGGGGTTTTATGAGAGTCCTTACAGTGAAGTTCAAGCATGAATTTCCCAGGGGTGAAGACAGAATGATTCAGGGCCACAGCCTAAGAGCTCAGAGTTCTTCCACCCAGTCAGAGGAGTCTTCAGGAAAAGCAGTCCTCACATCATCATTTATAGAAGTTTAGATAGAAACCTCTTTTTAGATAAATCTGTACCAACTTATCACTGACAGTATCCTTGTTGGATACTAGAGCTTGACTTTTTCTCCTGATTTACGATATTCATATGGTTTTTTTGGGGGAAATGACAAGCAGAATCACTTAGCGAAGGAAAGAAAATTATTTTACTGTTAAAGTAATAGAAATATATTCAGTAAAGGTAGTTATCTCCTTCATCCTGGGAACATAACACTTTTACATAGCAGGTACTAATAACTGGAGATAGATGCATGTATAATCCAAAATGACCTAAAATGCTTCACAAGAATCTAATTTTGAATGATTTCTTTAGTACATACATGATTTCAATTGTTTTAGTTTCCCTTTTGTTTTATTTTTGTCCCCCAGGAAAACATATTTCAAAGTGTATGAGAAGGAGAAAAAAAAAGTTTATTTGATCCAAAGAATAATTTACTCGACTCAATAGAGTGAAATTTTAAAATGCCAATTAAAGCCTTCACAGTGCATTGGGATATCAGAGTATTGCAGGCTAGTTGTATTAATGCAAATATGCAGAACCAATTAAATAAATTTGAAGAAAATAGTCAAATTACACAGACTGTATTTTTTTTTTAATCATCAAATCTTGTAGCTTAGACCTATCTTAGGGAATCTTATTTCCAGGTAAGGAAAACTATATAACTAATTGGTTGTTCAGGGCAGTAGTTCTTAGATAGATAAGAAAAAGATGTCTTCTAAACCAAGGTAGACCCAAAACCACAAAGCATCCTGAACCACAAAGAGGTGCTTGAACTACTGAATAACAGTTGATTTTTCCAAATTACTTGTGGCACAGTTGAGGAGCAGAGTTCTATCTTGGGTAATATTCTTGACATGGAATAAAAATTAATGCAAAACTCAAATAAGATTAAAATGTATAAAGTAAAAATTTGAGTTTGTTTTCTTAGTAGATCAGGAAGAATGAATATTTGTAGCTGGAGAAGAGAAATAGTGTTATTTTAAGTGAATAATGTATATGTTAATACCTTGTAAATCAGGACTTGGCATGAAGATCATGTATATTTCCAATACCTAGGACAAACCAGCAGAACTGTGAGGTTCTGCTTGTAGATGAAGTTGAAAGGGTTATCAACATGCTTTTGAAGTGTCAAAAATTTAAAAAAAAAAAAAAAAAAGGAAATTGGTTAAGCCTGACAGGGAAAGATGTAAATACATGTTTTTCTAGAGCTATCTAAACTTTATTTCAAAACTTGAATTATTCATCCATCTATAAATGTTGATTATTTAACTAGTATATGTAGTTCATAAGGTAATAGAAAAGGTGACCATGAAAGCTTGTATATATCTGGGCAAAACCATGATAATGCTGTAAGATGTAGATTTAGTTAGGTTAACAGATGTTAAATGATTTTAATACCATGAAATAAATCAAACTAGGAAACTAATCACAAAAATAATGTAGCAAAATAAAACGCAGGATATGAACACGTAGGATGGATTTTGTGTAGTAAAAATGTTTGTCACTTGAATTTATTATTTGTTAGGTTTAGCTGAAAGTAGGCATATAAAAAGTGAGTTTCACTAATGAAAACTTGCTTTAAAGCATTACAATTCTTTTGCCATTCTCTTATTCCTTGATTGCTTGTAAAATGTTTTCCATGTAAAGAGAAAATTTTCAGATTTGTTTTGCAAAACACCACCTTGTAGAGTTTAACAGGCAAATATGATACAAATGACTGTAAGTAAGAAGTTTCAAAATGAAGTGAAGGAAATGAAAATGTTCTATTACCTTATGCAGAGACGAAAGAATGAGTGGCACCATATAGCAAACAACCAAAATGCACTTAATTTTGTGACATATCCTTTCTTTTTTCCATCATACCGTCCCATTTCCAAAAAGAACCCAAGGAATTTATTAACAATATTCTGAGAAATAAACACTAAAGCAAGCTGCTATATTTCCATTATTTTGGACTCTAGTTAATAACCAGATAATTTTTAGTAAGACCGATGAGAATTTCAGGTGGATAGGCTTCTAGTTGTTGAAAACCCAGAAAAGTAAATCTGCTCTTAATGCTGAAGGCAGAGAATTCTTCTTGGCCTCTCAGTATATATGGCCTTTAAAGGACAGTCTTGTACCCATGCAGACACCTAAAGGCAGATTCATATCTCCTGCCATTTGCTTAAGAAGGAATAATATTTCAGAGATATAGACTGGACATCATTTTAAAGTAACAGTATCAGTGGAGACCTTGATGTTGCTTATACCTCTGGGTAGAAATAATACAATCTTTTCTAATCCCAGAGAAACTTTGCAAGAGTTGCTCTTTCCACATTTGCAAACATGAAGCTGTTGTGGGCACCATGTTGGGTGAGAAGCCCTTGTGTTTTCATATGGAAACAATTTTTCACACTATGGGCTGCTTTGTTCTTTTCATTAAAAAAGAAGTCTCTGTAAAAAATAAATGAATAAATAAAATCTATACCCTTGATTCAAGTCCCCTGATTTTATAGAGTTGCAAAAATATAAGACTTGTCACTTTTACAGACCCCTGCCTCACCTCTTCAGAGTCAGATGATCTTTAGGGCACAGAAATGCTTCTCTAGTCATGAGCTGAAAAGAGGCTAAGCCCTAATTTCATGAAGGTATTCACACGCTTGCTCTGGAAAATACTCTTTGATAGTCAGCTCTGCAAGTAAGTGATTATCTTGTTAGGAATCACAGAAAAATTCATTTTTCTCTGAACATTATAGGAAAATCCTGGCCTTACTTCTTTTCCTATTGGCATGATTACTCTGTTTTCCTCACTTACTGCCACCTCAGTTCAAAGTGGCCCTCGTGATGCTGTGCCTATCTCAAGCCATAGTAGAACTCTGAGGTCCCACATGTTGCTTTGTGAAATACTGATTTAGCCTCTGCCCTCAAACGTCTGACTTTTCCATAAAAAGTACTAACAATCTGGACATTGTTTAAATTATTTTTTAAATAAATGACTGCACAGAGTATGCTTTATGAAATTAAAATTATGCTTTTCCATAAAGATTGAGTCTCTTACTTTGTCCTTTGTAAGAATTTGAGACGAGTCAGCCTGTGATGAATCTTGAAACACATATGTGCACATACCCTTGGTAGGTTTTAGACTTAATCATTTCATAAAAACTTTACATTCTAATAAGTTATTATACCAGCAAGTTAACTTATTGATTGCAAATATTTTACAGCTGCTGTATGTTTGTTTGTTTCTCATAAGAAAGAGTCTTACAATGGTAAAGGCTATTCAGCTCTGAGAACCACCTGTAACTCTTTACTGGATCATCCGTCCATCTGACAAATATATAATGAATGCAGTTTCATGGAAACGAAAATCCATGTTGTCTAATAAATCACCATTTTTCCTCTACTTTTGCTCTTTCAGGATGTTTTTCTTTCAATGCTCTAAGAATTTTACATGTATCATCACAACATGTGGTTATATTTGCTCAAATATACAAATACAAGAAAACAAAATTTCATACCTGTAGGCAATAGCCTAACTTGTCCAAACCACTTTGCCTTTACTGCTATTTTTATTCCTGATGTGTAGCTGTTTTTTCCCCAGGCCTGTAGCTGTTTTGAAGGAAAGCAAATCATACATCCTAAGTAATGACATCACCTGATTCTTGAGTATCATTTCCAGATTTTTCAGTTAATTAGGGGGTGGGTAGGGGTTGTACCTTTTCCCTAATGTGAGAGTCATTTTCCTGTATATTTCTGGATTTCTCAGGGGCTGGGTGGGGGAGCAAGGGGGTTACACCATAGCACTCCAAGAATCCTTTGGGATTACTTCAGTAATCAACTGCGGAAGTTATTTTCTAAGTGTAGATATGTAAGCTGTTCTTTTAAAGTAAGGTACTTTGGAATATGTAGCATAAATTGGTACTGCTGTTAAATGGGTCGATTATTAAACTGAGCAGCTGTGCGAGGGCAGCTAACTTTGAATGCACATCTCACTGGCTGGTGTGCCTACATCTCTTGTTGTGAGCACCAGGAACTTGAGCTCCTGCAGGTCAAAACTGCATTTTCACATGACCTGACTACTTGTTCATCTTTCTTGAGCACCATTACAGTAAGGTCAAATGAAAATGAAATTGATCTGCTAGATAATTCAGAGCACAAAAGTAAATAAATAATAATAATAAGTTACATGAAATCCTCTCTCAAGCATTCATCTCATACATGCCTCAAAGTAGTTGACTAAGATCAGTTCAGGTGATAAAGGGAGACCCTTTACCAAAAAGGCACAGGCTTAAGGTATTATATACATTTGTATTCATTTCCTTATGTTCTTAACTTGTAAACAGAAAACAAGCCCTCTCTCTTCTGAAGTATCTTCAAAGGACAGGGGTGTAAGAATACCTAGCTGGTAAGCCATTGATGTTTCATTTAAATCCCAGTGTTCAAAGTTAGCTGCCTTTTTGAAAAAAACAAACAAAAAAATACTACTGTATGTTTGAAAATGTGAATAGTATTTTTATAGCTTGTTAAAGACATGGCTAGTTGCATTTGTAAATAGGGATACTGTTGCTTTGATTTTCCTCTGTGGACATCTTTATTTGGAACATAATTGTCTTTAGGGTTGATTTGTATATAAGTAATTGGCTGGTGATTGTTTCTTTCGGGTTGGAATTTATCATTCTGACATTACTTGTGATTCTGTGTTCAGCACTACGGTGATGTGTTCAGCCTCTGCACTCGCTTACACAATAGGATATGCCAGTTGTGTGTGGTGTAATGTTATTTTGATTTTTTTCTATTTTATCTATGAAGGATTATGCACTTAACACATACTAACTTTTTTAATGTTAGGTATGTTTTTAGTATAATTTCCCTTGTTCTTTCCTCCCCTCCAACCCTTCACCCCACCCTCCTTCCCTTCTCCATTTTCTGTTGTTATTTGAGAATGAGGGACAAACAGTATTTTAAATTTCTGTAATTAGGCTTTTCTGTTAGTTCTCAAGGATCCTCTCTTGGCTCTTGGGAAAGAATTGTACCTGTACAGGCAATTGTAGAATGCGACCTGCTTTGCCTCATTCCATACTGATCATCCCAGCTGAACAATTTGAAAACTGTTCTGCCTTTTGTTACATGAATCTGTCAGAAATATATTTTTAATTTAATATAAATGAAATTCAATAAAATATGAAACAAATATTCTCTTTTGTGTCAGAAATATGTTATAAGAAAAGCCAATTGAAGTAGAAGATTTGTTCTAGATTTAATAATCAGAATATGTGAAAATGGGCTTATTTTGTCCATATTTATGAACCTTATTAATTATTCTTCAGAACCCTTTGGTTGTTTGGAATGTAACACATTCCATATGTTTTTACTATCTAGCACAAAAGCCTATTGACGTGTGCAGACTCATTCATCTGTGCAGACTTAATTCACCATGGTTGGTTTGTTGCTTTGGGAATTTTAAAAATTACGAAATATTTGGTAAGTTGTATTCAAATAACATTAATATTTTTATGATTTTTTTTTCTTTCTGCCCTCATTTTAGTTTATAAAAATGGTGCCAGCAAATCTTTTGTTATAAAGAATATCAAATGCTAGTACCATGCTTGAAGTCAGGGAGAGAAAAAGGGACTATAAACAGTCAATCAACTGAGATGATTTGGGACAAGCCCATGGAAAGATGGGAGAATGATTTCAGGGACATTAATGATGTGAATAAGATCCTCTCCCAAAATCTTTTTTATTCTAACTTTTCTATTTAAATTATTGTTTCTTAATCCTTTGTATTCCAATAATTTCTCATTCAGCACAATTACTCTTTCAAACTAATTTGGTCATTTGAATACAAATGATGTCAACTGAAAGGGTGAACAAAAAATATATATTTTCAATATATTGAAATAAGTTCTCTTAAACTTGCTCAGTCATGGAGCTTTAAATATCCTGTTGATTAGACCTCTGCTATTTGCATGGACATGAACACATTCTCTCCCTTTAATATTTTGACCTGTTCTTTTGAGATCATTGTCATTTCACTGTGTTCACGGTGAGATACATCAATTTTTACCCAATGATAGCCTGAGGAAGAGGGAGAAACAACTTGTATTTATTATTGCTTTAATACCTTAAAGAGTAGAGTTGACACTTCAGTGGCATCATATGAGTTCATTCACAGTAGCTGTAACACCTACCAATTGTACAGTGCTTCACCATGTGTTAATCTGCATAGGTAGGTTTTTGGCTCACCATACCATTTTGAGATATTGCTAAAATAGCAGTCATCTCGATAAGAAAATAAGGCAAAAATAACAAATCTAGAGTCAAGTGACCATCTCTAAGTGGTAGTCCTCACCCTCAAAGCTGCATCTTCTGATTGAAGTAGCTTTCTTTCCTCCACTTAGTTAAACACTTCTCTTTCTCCTGCTATTGCAGAGAAATCTCATTTTGATTGGAGAATAATTTATGCTGACAAATTGACTCAGTTCAAGGACCCCAGAGGTCTTCATTAGTCCTTTAATGACTGCCCTGAAAATTTCACTCAAACTACCCTGGAGCAAGTCATCTATGATGAAGAAATGGGTTCCTTTCACTTAAGAAAGATAAATGCAACATAATCACAAGTAAAAAGATTTTTGAAAGTGACCATGTGGGGAGCCTATTAGTAGAGTCTCCTTTTTCAGGGTCTTATAAATCTGCTCAGTAAAAGCACCACTATTCCCCCTCATATATCAGAGATGATAGCATATAACTATCCCTAGCTCTCAGAATGCTATTACATATAGTAATATTTAAAGAAAGAGAAACTTCACATCAAACACCGAATTCATAAGTAAGATAATAAATTTTCTAGGGTTACTAAATGGCCACTGGAAACAACTTCTGAAATACAGCATACAATCTGACCCTGAACCAACGTCAAAACTTCAATTAGGGAATTCCCTGGTGGTCCAATGGTTAGGATTTGGTGCTTCCACTGCTGAGGCCCCAGGTTTGATACTAGGTTGGGGAACTAAGAACCTGCAAGCCACACAGTGCTGGAAGAAAAAAAAAAAAAGCTTTGAGAGACTTCCTTGCTGGTCCAGTGGCTAGATCTCTGCACCTCCAGTGCAGGGGGCTGGGGTATGTGATTCCTGATCAGGGAACCACATCCCACATACCACAGATAAGACGTGACACTGCCAAATAAATTTTTTAAAAAGAAACAGATTAAGAAGATGATGGTAAGAAGAAGAATACTATGGAGAAGCTGTGAGGTATTTAAGAAGTAAAAGGTTAGATGCTAAAATAAATGTCAAAATTCAGGCTCTAGCTATTTTCTACTGCTTTATGCTCTGAGACTCCTGAATTTAGAATTGTTTAGCTTTATAAGCCTAGCAGGCAGATATCTACCTATATTTATGTATTTATTTATCTCTCTCTTTCTCTCTCTCTGTATATATACATATATGTTTGTATACATATAGAAAAGGAATATGGAGAAAACATTAAACAAAATATTTAATGATATATTTATATATTGCAAAGCTTCATACAGAATTTCTGTTTTCAAGCAATTTCATCACAAGCCCCAAGATGTATATCATAGAACAAGTCATACTCATAAAACTGTAAACTGAGCAGGTGCATAGTTAGCTAATTGTATTTCCCTCCACAGTATTATCAGGCTGTACGATGAACTATAGGGAGCAAACCCACTAGATAACCATTTTAAGATTAGAAACAGAAGACTGTCACCCAGATAGCAATTTTAAAGCTATAAACAGAACGATTCAGCACAAGATAGCAATCAGGAGACTAAACCAAATGGTACACGTGGGAAAGTGAATATTGAAATACCTGTTATTGCAAGTTACCCATAGATTCTTAAAAGAAAAGTACCCATCTTGCAAACCTGTTTCTATTTACTTGTATTTTGAAGATAAGTATTGTGTGTTCTACAAAATGATATGTATCCAATCTTTCTGTCTCTTTTAGAAACAAAGGAAAACCAAGATTCCAAGTTTTAAGAACATTCTGTTAGTAGCCCATGGATCCCTAGGGCAAGAGACACATACATATCATAAGATATCCTGAGAATAAAACCTTAATATCTCATCCTAGTTACCTTTAATATCTTATATCATCTTCTTACGTGTATTATTTGGATTTACTCAATCATCTTGCCTTTACTGTGTAAAAGCATTATATTTATATGGACTTCAAGCCCATACAACATTAAAATAGTAATAGACTTTGATTGAAGGCTTCCCATATGCCTGGCCCTCTAACAGAGGGCCAGAGAACATTGTACTCATTGTTTCATTTAATGTTCACTACACCCTTACAAGTTATTAATATTTTCCTTTTTTCATAAATGAGGAAAGTAAAATTTTAGTAAGGTTAAACAGCTTTTCCAGGCTGCAGAAAAAGTGGCCATTCCTAGGACATAAATCCACTTGACATCAGAATAACTTATCCTGCATGCTAAACTATATTTCTCTTATAATATTTATAATGAAGTAGCAAGCATTATTTTTCTTCAACTATTTAAACTCAGATGTGTGATAAACACATTTTTTTTTCTACAGTAAAACTTAATTCCCTTCCCAAATCTCCAGTTTATTTAGAGGCAGAAAAAATAAACTGACCACTTAAATTTTTTCAAAATTAATCTGAAAGATAGTTGACCAGTTTAAGATTCTTCCCCATTACTTGTTCTCATACATGACATCTAAATTGCCAGATGTACATTAGTAATAATTTTCAAGATTCTGTAACCATGATAACAACACTGAAATATCACTGACTTACCACATAAAGTCTTATTTCTGTCTGACAGATTTTTTTTTTTCTTTTCTTTTTGGCTTGTGGTATTTTATTTTCCCAAGCAGAGACTGAACCTGTGCCCTTGTCAGTGAGAGCTCAGAGTTCTAACCACTGGACAGCCAGGGAATTCCCCTGAGGGCTTGCTTCTAAATGACGTCTTAGAAGGCCAGCCAGGCTTTATTTTGTGGAACATCTATCTCTGCATACGACCTCCATGTAATAGAAAAAAGACTGCTGGATAGTCAAAGAATTTTATCCTGCCACAACTTAGTGGTGACATATCTCAGTCTATTGCTTAAAACTAGTCACTTGGTCCTACCCAAGTTCAAGAGAGCTGTGGGAATACAAAGATATTGAGTGAACATAAATTTTTCTGCTGCATGATTGATGTAGCTTTATGACAATGGAGGGAAATGTCTAGCCCTTGAGCAATATCTCATAATAGCATCTGTTAGAATATGCACGATCGCTCTCATTGTTGGTAATGGTCATTCTTTTAGTCTGTCTTCCACTGTGATATCTACATTCCCATCTGGTATCTGGCCATTTGGTCCAATGCAGTCCACAGTCATATACTTTTAATTTGACCATGGTGCTCGGATTCCCTTACAAATCCCTGGACCTTTTTAGAGGAAATAGTAAAAGTGGTGTTTGCACTGTTTGGCTTCTAAAGTGGCTCAGTGCTAAAGAATCTGCTTTTCAATGCAGGAGACACAGAGACCCGAATTAGATCCCTGGGTTGGGAAGATCCCCTGGAGGAGGAAATGGCAACCCACTCCAGCATTCTTGCCTGGAAAATTCCAAGAACAGAGGAGCCTGGTGGGCTATAGTCCATGGGGTTGGAAAGAGTCAGACACAACTGAGCTCACATGTGCACACACACACTACTTGGAAGCTCTGAAGCATTGGTTCTGCTATCTGAGTCTCCCTGGACTGACACATCTGCTGACACATATTGGTTTACTTCTAAACGAAGGACAAGTGAAATTCTGTGAGACCCCTTTCTCATGCTTCCTGGAAAAGGCTGTAATCATTTGTATTTCCAAAACTGACCTAAGAGAAGGTGCAAAACAAAATCGTATTTTTATGAATAGAATCAAATTCTATTGATGAACATTAGCCAGAATTTATTATTTTTTTCTTCATCTCAAGTCTTCCTTTCCAGGTCAGAAATGTTTTATAGATTTAAAAGTAGAATAAAGAGGAAATTTAAAATCCAAGATTTTTTCTGAATCTGCTTTCTATGGTAACACGGAAGTCTCCTATCTTGCAGCCTGAAGAACACATTAGTTCAAAAACAATTGTAGAAGAAGGGGGAGAAAACAGTTATGTACTAGGTAGTGTGCTAAGCAAATAATTTGAATTATCATTTTATAAATCATAATTTAAGAGCACTATTGTTAAAATATTTATTTTATTTGGCTGTGTTGGGTCTTAGTTGTATCCTGAGGGATTGTCCATTGTGGTGCATGGACTCTCTGTTTAAGGCGTGTGGGCTCAGAAGTTGCAGTCATGCGGGCTCTCTAGTTGTGGTATACAGGCTCTGGAGTGCACAAGCTTAGTACTAGGAGCTCGCAGGCTTAGTTGCTCCTTGGATGTGGGATCTTAGTTCCCCAACCAGGGATTGAACCCTCCTCCTCTGCATTCCAAAGTGGAGTTAAGTACTGGACCACCAAGGAAGTCTCAAGAACTGTATTTTTAAATTTGCTGTATTCTGATGATGATGACTGAGTGACTTAACTGACTGACTGACTGATGATGGTTCAGTTCAGTCGCTCAGTCATGTCTAACTCTGCCACCCCATGAACTACAGCATGCTAGGCTTCCCTGTCCATCGCCAACTCCTGGAGCTTACTCAAACTCATGTCCATTGGGTCGGTAATTCCATCCAACCATCTCAACCTCTATTGTCCCCTTTTCTTCCTGCCTTCAATCTTTCCCAGCATTAAGGTCTTTTCCAATGAGTCAGTTCTTCACATCAGGTGGCCAAAGTATTGGAACTTCAGCTTCAGCATCAGTCTTTCCAATGAATATTCAGGTCTGATTTCCTTTAGGATGGACTGGTGGTGGTGGGACATAAAAAATGACCTCTAGATAGATGAGTGGCAAAAAGCATTATTACTTCCAGAAGACTGTCAATACAGGGCAGCATTAGAGATTGCAACTGGAGAAAGGGTAACAGCAAGCTGGTACTGTAGCAGGCAGCTTATATAAGGCAAACCAAATGTAGCTAGCTAGGTTTCATGGGATTCTTACAGATTATTCTGAATAATTCTGCAAACTAAGGAAAAAGAGGCTCTCCTGGATATTCGGGATCTGGGGCCTCTGGTAGTTGGCTGTGTGAACAATAACCCAGAGTGTTAGAGCCCAAAAGGGAAGCGGTTAGAGTGTAGGCTTGGCAAACGTCCTTCAATGGGATGAGTGAGTTTTTAGCCATGAGTTTTAGCCATGATCTTAAAACTGTGTCAAGACAGCACTTTGAAATATATTATAAACCATCATAGTTCTTCCTTTGCAGTTAAAGTAACTAAAATGTAGATGTGTTCAGTTATTTAACCAAAGTCTTAGAAAATCATGAGGCTAGGATTCCAATCAAGATCCACCTAGATCCTAGTTATTATCGCTGTTGTTCAGTCATGTCCAACTCTTTGCAACCCTGTGGACTGTAGGTCACCAGGCTCCTCTGTCCATGGCATTTTCCAGGCAAGAATATAGAAGGGATTTGCCATTTCCTTCTCCAGGGGATCTTCCTGACCCAGTGAATGAATCTTCTGCATTAGCAGATGGATACTTTACCACTGAGCCAAACAACTTGGGAAATGGGTCATGGCTATACTGCCTCCCTAAATGAACCTGTTGTCTGATATACTTTCTCTAGCAGAGCTTTATTATGTTTTCTTTTCACTCTTCAGCTTAGCCCTTTTCTCTCTCTGTCTTGCACACTGTATAATGTACATGACTGCTAGGAGCTATCATGTGTTGAATTTCTGTGCATTCCCCTCTCCAGACCCACATCTACTTTATCTTGGCTCATTCTGCTTTTCAAGCTTTCAGTGCTTGGTATCCACTTGTTTCCTAGAGTTTCAAGGGTGAGGAAGAAGAAAAATTGGGGAAGAAGGAGAAAAACTGTACTTATATTGTTTAAAAACACATTTGAAACAATAAAAGCTCTGTATATTAATAATAATAGTGTGTTTGACACTGCAATTTTGGCAAAAAGAGCATTTAAGTATCCAATGAGTTAGATATACTGTGCTACTCTGTAGGGCAATTTTGAAAACATTTTACTGTTAACAATAGGAATATAATTGCTTAACATTCTACAAAAACAAAAAAAGATTGGCCTTTCTCCTGTTATGTGCTGGATTCTTCATAACTCTCAGTGAATGACAGATCAAGCAGTGATTATCCTGAAGGCACATAATACTCCAGGAGCCAGATGGGTCAACTTTATTATTGTGTGACAAATATAAATTTGTGTTTCAATGTTATCTAATTATATGTGTTAGGTCAAAGGTTGTATAGGTTGGAGAATTATGTAATGAAAAATATTGACATTTTCCTTTCAGAATAGAAAGGACATTGCAGAAAAGATTTTAACAGTGATCTGCATTGAACTGGGATTCTCACTAAATTTAGTAAAAGTCCTGCCATTGTTGTTGAAGAACAGATAACAAAGTACTAATCACATGCTCTGCTGTTTCCTGCCTATTCAAATACTCAGCTTGACTTTTAAGATGAAGGAAGAAGAGAAAATATTGGACAATAGGTCTGGTAGTATCAACCAGAGGAATAAAATGTAGACGATTTTCTTGGATCAAGAATGATAAGACATCTGAAAATGTTGGAATAAATTAAAATAGTTCCAAATGAACCTATATGCTTGAAGATAGTCTTTTTCATGCATATGCTTTTTTAAAAATGCTCTTCTCCTGAAGAAATATTAAATTTAAGAATGATTATTAATCAAAGTAAGTATTTGTGTATATGTTTATGCTTTTGCCCATTACTGCAATCTGATTCATAGATTTAAATGCCGAGTGTCTAAAAAGCAAAACTACAATGGGTCAGTCACCCACCCCCGTTATCCCATTTTAGGAAACTCCCAGAAATCTAAATACTTGGGGAAATGTATCTATTCTCTCAACTGTAGATATGTTACTAGTTAGGGCACATGGGACTGTCCTTTAGGCAAAAGAAACACATACAGAAATGGAAGTTGATTTTCCAGTAGACAGATCCATAGCAAGAGCTAAAAATTATGTTACCAATGGAACTTCACACCTAAAGCATAGTACATAAAATTTCGAAACATCTCAAAGATGTCCAAAAGCTGATTAATGATATAAAATTTTTCCTAGAAGGAAAAACAGAAGGAACAAAGTGTGTAGGATCAGAGACAAAGGCTGAGCAAGGAATTAACAACACTTCAGCTTGGAGAAGTTATCAGATAAATGATAGTGAGCATCATTGACTGTGTTTCCTGAACAAATGTCTCAAATCAATCATTGCCAAAGAACTAAAAGAATGAAAACAGCCACTAGGAGCCTAGGCATTGTGGCTTCTTTCAATTGGTTTCCTCCTCAGCCGCCATGTCCAGTTTTTTGCCTGTGATCTCTCTGGAACTGTTTTCTTTATTCAGAAAGGCGATCTTACCACTGTTTATACTGTCCTCTAGTTCACATTAGAGTCTTGCTTCACACATGTCTTGATAAGTTCCTCAGCTGGGAGTGTAGAAGTACAAAAAGAAGGTAATTGAAGAGAGTCTCTTCAATTAAGATACTCAGCAAGATTTTTACATAGGTGAAATCTAGACAAATATGAAATATAATATTGTTAGGGAATGGAAATGGCAAAGCAGATTGTGTGACTTAAGGAGTCCCACATGGAATGGTTACATTTCAGGGGCCTGATCACCACCCTGAAGTTTTCTAATTTGGTGGTGGTGGTGGTTTAGTCACTAAGTTGTGTCCAGCTCTTATAACCCCATGGTCTATAGCCTGCCGAGTTTCTTTGTCCATAGAATTCTCCAGGCAAGAATACGTTAGTGAGTAGCCATTTCCTTCTTCAGGGGATCTTCCCAACCCAGAAATCAAACCTGGGTCTCTTGCATTGCAGGCAGATTCTTTACTATCTGAGCCACCAGAAGTCCCTCTGGTTTTCTAAATGGACTCAAGAAAGAAAGATTCAAACAAACAGCAAGTTATGAGCATAACAGTGGTTTAGTACAGTAGAAGGAGCATGAGCAAGAGAAAAAAGGGTACTCACTGAAAGTAGTCTAGAGATATCAGGCAGAGGATTCTGACTGTTTCCCCATCTTTGATCACACAAAAGACACTTTCCTCTCTAGCTGAGAACTGTCAAAATGCACACAAAGTGTCTTTGCACAGAGAAACTTACCTGAGTCTTAGGATCCAAGATTTAAGAAGAATGGATCATGTTGACACATACTGCTATACAACCAACCACAGTAACTGAAATTCAGAATACCAACAGTGAAACCAGGAGTATCGTCCATCTTGATGTTTGCAGGAAACAATCTTGACAGTCCTGATGAGCTGATACAGCACCCCCATGGCTCCAGACATCCATGACATCATCAGTTAGCACCATAAAAAGCATCCTAAGAGCCACATGCCTAGGGTCATCACCAAAGGCCAATCAAAGTTCCAGGATCCTCAGGAAACATGCAAGGATTGAATAAACCAGACCTGATGTGCTCTCTCTTCACGTCTCTATTGACATGCTTGGGAGGGAATGGGAATGCAATCCAATGATTCCTTCCTCTGCCCACCCCTTACTGTAGCCCAAGGCTTGAGGGAGAGGGCAAGGAACATTGGGTTTTGATGTTCTAGAACATGGCAGGTCTGATACCTAGGAAATCTTTCTCCTGCCCTTTGGGGACAGTAACCTGGAGGAAATTGCTATGAAATGAGGTTTTTACTCAATGAATGGATGAAGCTGGAGGCCAAGCTAGTCTTGAAGTCCTTAGCAAGGAGTACTCAGCGAGGTTGCTCGTCCCAAGCACCACAAAAAGGGGATGCACAAAAAGTATATCAGCAAGTATGAAAATGAAAGCCGCTCAGTTGCATCCCACTTTTTACGATCCCATGGACTATACAGTCCATGGAATTCTCTAGGCCAGAATACTGGAGTGGGTAGCCTTCCCATTCTCCAGGGGATCTACCCAAACCAGGAATTGAACCCAGGTTTCCCTTATTGTAGGCAGATTCTTTACCAGCTGAGCCACAAGGGAGGCCCAAGAATACTGGAATCCTTCTCCAGTAGATCTTCCTGACCCAGGATTCTTTACCAACTGAGCTGTCAGAAAGCAAGTGTATGGCATGAACTTAATATTTTACATTTCTTGAACAAATTATTTTTAATTATTTTAATTTTAACTGCATGAATAATATATATTTATTGAAGAAAGTGAAAAAGAATAAAAATCAAAAGTAATCATATAACATCATAGTACATACATATCCTTAAATTCAAGGATTATTTTTTCCAAATATGTGATTATTTGCTATAAATATTTTATCAGCTCCTCTTCCTGCTTCAAAACATGTAGTTGTTACCCACGTACATAAAAATTCTTTAAAAAGCTTGTTTGCAATAGTTGTGTATTTTTCAACTGATGCTTTCTTATTGTGGTGTTGGAGAAGACTCTTGAGAGTACCTTGGACTGCAAGGAGATTAAATCAGTCTATTCTAAAGGAAATGAACCCTGAATATTCATTGGAAGGACTCATGCTGAAGCTGAAGCCAATGCTTTGGCAACCTGATGCAAAGAGCTGACTCACTGGAAAAGACTCTGATGCTGAGAAATACTGAACGCAAAAGGAGAAGGGAAGGAGGTAGCAGAGCATATAATGGTTAGATAGCACCACGGACTCGATAGACATGAATCTGAGCAAATTCCAGGAGACAGTGAAGGGTGGAATGCTGCAGTCCATAGGATCACAATTAGCAACTGAACAACAATTGTATCTTTAACCAAATTCTTTATTGTTGACATCTACATTGTTTTGGCATTTCAGGTATATCATACATTATTTTCTTAGGATGAATTCCTACAAGTAGGATTGTGGAGTGAATCTGTGAGCATGCTTTTAAGGGGCTATGAAAGAATGTTTTAGTTTGCCATGATTTACATGTCTATTTTTTTTGGTGGCGGGGGGTGGGGGTGGGTGAGTTGCTCTTTGTGAACAAGCTCAGAACATTTAAAATAAAGTAAAAACCCATCAGGGTCCAATTTTGCCAGTTTGGTTCTCAGATCTCTGTGTGCAAGTATTACTAAGGATGCTGTCTTTGAGCTTCCTTCTCACAGAGACAGTGTCTTGATGTAAAATTGGGCCTGGAGGATTTCTCCATGACAGGGAACTTCCTCATCCTCACTGGTAATATTTTACCCTAGTAACATTGGTTTTATTTTTTAGTGCTAATGAGGTGAGCAAAGGATGGATTATTAAGCAAAAAAAAAATTGACCTGAGACCAAATATCGAGATGTTTTTCCATATAAAGTTGTCTTTAACCCAGGAACTCATTGAGGAGAGGGACTTCCCCAGTGGCTCAGCCATAAAGAACTTGCCTGTGATGCAGGAGACTTGGAGAAGCATGGACAGAAGAGCATGGGGGCTACAGTCCATAGGGTCACAAAAAAAGTTGGACAGGACTGAGTAGCTAACAAGGAGAGATACAGATTATGAAGCCTTTGAAATGTCTTTTCCTCATTTGTATTACTTTATCCTCAACCACAAATTGTAGCTCCAGAATTGCATTAGTTTTGTGTTAGGACCTTGTGATTTTCCCTTAGGGGATTTGAAACAGATTCCTTCAGGATTCTCTTTATATCTCCTAAGTAAGCCAGCTGGCATTGACTTTGCACTGGGGTCCATTCTTATATTTTCAACTCTCTGCCCCCTAGGAGAATGCCACTGTTGCTTTAACAAGTCCAAACATATAACAGATAATTCCTAGCTTTCTATATTAGAAAGCATGAGGATTTAACAGCTGCACTTTGAAGTCCAGGTCCTTACATTTACTTAATGTGTTTTTCAAATGAAACTAGTAGCTCTGCTGATAAAGAATCTACCTGCACTGCAGGAGACCCCAGTTCTACTCCTGGGTCAGGAAGATCCCCTGAGGAAGGGATAGGCTACCACTCCAGTATTCCTGGGCTTCCCTGATGGCTAGGCTGGTAAAGAATCTGCGTGCATAGCGTAGCTACTCAAATCACTGGGGCCTTTTTCCCATAGAGAAAGAGAGAAATCTGGCTTTTATAATGCGATTTTATTTTTAAAAATTTCTTTCTAGGACTTCCCTAGCTGTCCAATGGTTAAGACTCCACCCCCTACTGCAGAGTGCTGTTCGATCCTGGGTCTCAGAACTAAGATTCCATATGCCCCCTGGACATGGCAAATAAACAAACAAATAAAATTCCTTTCTAGTTACTGAGTAGACATTATTTATTTTTAGCATAGAGATGAGGAAAAATAATTTTATGACACTGGAAAGGAAATGCTTGAAAAACAATCTGCAGCCCCAGGATAGAAGAACTAGAAAAGTAGCTATAATTGCCTAATTATCAGAATAGGGCGATAATAAGATAGAAACACCACAGTAGCTCCTATACCTGGCTCAGCCACCTTATTCCCTGGCCAAATTAGATAAAAGAGGAAACTGCATCCTTTAACTGCAAGTTTTGCAAGTGAAAGTGGCTATGGCTTTGTGTTTTAGATCACAGTGAATTTCCATTTGTTTTTCTCCTCAGGCACTAGATAAAAATCATTCCAGGGAAACATCCCTTCATTTTAATGCTTTGAGTTTTGGCAAGTCTAATGCCTTAAGTTTAAATGCTTGAACACCTCAACTCAAACTCTCTTGATAAATGTGTAATCTGGACGCAGGTGAGCGTTTTATATTTAGTGTGAAAAAGTAAAGGTCATTTAGCTCTTCAAGGCATGTTTTTAAATATTCCAATTTCCCTAGGTGCCAACTGTTTGTTTCTTGAACGACCTCAATATTTTACATTCACTAGCCTGGAAAGGTCATTTCTAGAAATTTAATTCTCTTAAACTGAAAATGTCCATGTTTCTCATTGTTTATTTGGAATATGAGATACGTTAACTTGCCTGTAACATGCCGGAATTAGATGTGTGTGCTAACTTACACAAAGCTCACAGCCTTGAGCTGTATCTTGGATGAAATTTATACCCACTTTGCTTTTCCATGTCTTTATGCTTCTTTCTTGTCAAACACTGGTTTTCCAATTTTGTTTCTTTAGTTATTGAACGTTGAAATGTTACGTTGACACCTAAGACAAAACCTCCATTAATTTCATATCCCAATATTTTTTGGATACACACACATAAAAACCCATCAGCATGAGATTTCACTTCTTAAGCCATTTACACTTTAAAAAATAAATAAATCTTAAAAACTGGGATGAGATGGAAATAACCCATTTTAAAATGTCTTTCTATAGCTATTCAAATGCATATTTACCAACAGTTGATAACAAATCTTTCTTTGGAATGCATAGGAAGGGAAGTACAGGCAGCAAGATGTGAATCAGATGTGGCTTCTCTCCCTTTTGTTTCTTCAGAGGCTGGTTTCTCCTTAGGTTGAAACTATTTTCATGCCCGTCTTACTAAGGTTCTTGGTTAGCTACTGCTGCCTTTTTTCTCTTGCACCCTCTTTCCACTTAGTTGGCACTTTGCAGTCTGATGATTTATCTTTTTCCTGCTCCCTTTCTGGGCCATCTCCCTTGCATTCTCCCTCTACTGCTGCGTAGCTAACCTGACCTTCCTTTTGAGCCTTTGGCAATGGTCTTCAAGGGTGCAGTATGGCCAGAGTCTGAGAATCTGGGCTGCCTGGGGGTATTGCCACTAACCTTGTTTGAATATCTTTAGCTTGTAAGAGATCCTCTGCAATCCACACTGTGACCTGAAGCTTGGGAGTATGATTCGTCTCAAGATGATCTTAGCCTCTTGAATAATTTTCTCTTCCCAATAGAAATAATTACATTATTTGGGCAGGGGACTCTTCCTAGGAAAATTCTTAAATATAATTTTTTTTGTTTCCTGTCCTCCTAAAGGTCTATGGAAAATTTATTCTCTAATAAATTCTATAACTCCTAAGTCATTCTCATCATCCTTCCTTTTCACTTCTAGCTTTGTTTTTCTAAGTAACTCTGACCTGAAGAGTTAACATGTAGTGATATGATCTGCAAAGCTTTTCCCCTGACTTTGATGTAAACAGGGGATGAGACTTACTAGATTACTGCTTTTCAAATTATTTCCCTATTAGTCCCAATACTAGCCCCAGCTGAGCTGTCAGTCTGGACTAATCAGCTCTTCTCAAGCATCAGTGACCAGTGTGTTTGTGCATGGCTCCAGAAACTTGATGGAATGTACATTCTTATTCAAAAGGTCAGATGGGACCCAGGATTTTGCATTTCTAACAAGCATCTTGCCATTGCTCTAATCCATAGGCTACACTTAAACTCGTCTATTTGGTCATTGACAAACATGGCCACTCAGGGCTTCTCCTCTTTTCTAGAAGCACTTCTACTGTCTATCAGGATCTAATTAGCCTTCAAGTTCCAGTTCAGTGCCACTCTCTTTGTTAGATCTTTCCTGCTGTCTTTCTTGATTATCCAAACAAGAAATCTAATTCCTTCATAGTGAACACTTACGAAGTCATAAGAAATCAATTAAGAGACATCTTTTCTGACTTCATTTTTGTGTGTGTGTGAGCTTGTCTTACCTCTCTGGGGCTTCACAGGTGGCTCAGTGGTAAAGAATCTGAGCCAATACAGGAGAGGCAGGAGTTGTGAGTTCGATCCCTGACCCTGGAAGATCCCTTGGGGTAAGAAATGGTAACCAACTCTAGTATTCTTGCCTGAGCGGGCTACAGTCCATGGGTCACAGAGTTGGATGCGACTGAGCGCACACACACTTCCCTCCTATTTAAACTGTGGGAATTGTTACCTGCCCAACCCACTTTATTCATTCTGTTTCCAAGTGTTCTAGGCTTCCCTAGTAGCTCAGATAGTAAAGCATCTGCCTGCAATGCGGGAGACCCAGGTTCGATCCTTGGGGTGGGAAGGTCCCCTGGAGAAGGAAATGGCAACCCACTCCAGTATTCTTGCCTGGAGAATTCCATGGACAGAGGGCCCTGGTGAGCGGTAGTCCCTGGGGTCATAAGAGTCGGACATGACTCAGCGACTAGCACACACACTCCTTATGTTTAGATCAATGATCCTCAAACTTCAAAAGCTTCAGAATCACCTAAGGCTAAGTAAAACACAGGTTACTGCGCCTTACCCCAAGGGTTCTGATGCTGCTGGTCTTGGGGGCCAATGAATTCACATTTTTACAATCTAGCATTTGTAAGAATGCTGGTGGTTAGAGGATGGTGCTTTGTGAAGCACTATTGTGAGGGAAAATGTTTGGTTTTAGATTCAGAAGAGCCTGGATGTGATTTCCTAGTTGTTTTTTTTTTTTTTTTTTAATTTCATATCAGGATATGCTTGGAGTAATTACTTCTTTCCATTCTTATTTCTTTATCTATAAAATAAAAATTTTGATATCTTTTAGGATTTGGGAAAGAAATAAATGAAAATACACATAGAGCTCCTCTTTGTTATTCATTAGGCTTTAGATTATTCATTAGTATCTTTCTCTTATTCTTCATCAAACTTTAATGTCACTTCTACTGGGCTGTTTCTGATCACCCCTAGATAGGAGCAGGTCTCTTGCAATGGGCTCCATAGTTTTCAGTGATTCCTTCAGTGTGCTGTTTTTCACATGTTTTATTGTAACTACTTCTTCAATTGTCTATCAGGGTTTTCCTGGCAGTCCAGTGGTTAAGACACCATGCTTCTATTACCCATGCAGGGGCACAGGTTCAATCCCTGTTTGGGGAACTAAGATTTCTTCATGCTGCACAGCACAGTCAAAATTATAGTAATACTAAAAATTGTCTTTTTGTCTTCTTATGGATAAACTGCAAGATCTTTGAAGACAGGTAAATGCTTGGACCTAAAAGTATTTTGTCTATAATCTTCAGAGAGTGTTCCATACAGAAAGGAGCACAGTAAATATGGCTGAATACAAAGAAAAAGAAAGATGAGAGAGAATATTGCAGCCAAGTAAATGAGAATAACAGTACCTACCATACAACATTATTTCTGGGAAAAAAAATCTAGCTTAATGTTGGGCATGTTGAAGGAATCCAACAAACACCAGTCATGTTTCTACAATAAAAAAAAATAATGTATAAATATGATATTCATACTTCCAAGGCTTTCTAAGACTATTTTTAAGGTAATTTTATTCTTTTAAAGAAAATCAGTGTACAAATGTATATTATAAATTTTCCAATTTTATTATTACTTATCATTATATTTATTATTATTATGTTATAAATAATACATTATGCATTACAATATGTTATATAGACTTGGATGAAGACAGGACAGGGTCCAGTGACTGGTTAAAACTATGCTCTCCAGGGCCAAGCCATTCTGATTCAAATCCTGAGCTAGAGACCTACACAGAAAATCACTTGATTTCTCTAAACTTCAGTTTGCTCTTCTCCAAGCTGGTTTTAGAAAAGGCAGAGGAACCAGAGATCAAATTGACAACATCCGCTGGATCATGGAAAAAGCAAGAGTTCCAAAAAACATCTATTTCTGCTTTATTGACTATGCCAAAGCCTTTGACTGTGTGGATCACAATAAACTGTGGAAAATTCTGAAAGAGATGGGAATACCAGACCACCTAACTTGCCTCTTGAGAAATCTGTATACAGGTCAGGAAGGAGCAGTTAGAACTGTACATGGACCAACAGACTGGTTCCAAATAGGAAAAGGAGTACATCAAGGCTGTATATTGTCACCCTGCTTATTTAACTTCTATGCAGAGTACATCATGAGAAATGCTGGACTGGAAGAAACACAAACTGAAATCATGATTGCCAGGAGAAATATCAATAACCTCAGATATGCAGATGACACCACCCTTATGGCAGAAAGTGAAGAAGAACTAAAAGCCTATTGATGAAAGTGAAAGTGGAGAGTGAAAAAGTTGGCTTAAAGCTCAACATTCAGAAACAAAGATCATGGCATCTGGTCCCATCACTTCATGGGAAATAGGTGGGGAAACAGTGGAAACAGTGTCAGACTTTATTTTTGGGGGCTCCAAAATCACTGCAGATGGTGACTGCAGCCATGAAATTAAAAGATACTTACTCCTTGGAAGAAAAGTTATGACCAACCTAGATAGTATATTCAAAAGCAGAGACATTACTTTGCTGACTAAGGTCTGTCTAGTCAAAGCTATGGTTTTTCCTGTGGTCATGTATGGATGTGAGAGTTGGACTGTGAAGAAGGCTGAGCGCCGAAGAATTGATGCTTTTGAACTGTGGTGTTGGAGAAGACTCTTGAGAGTCCCTTGGACTGCAAGGAGATCCAACCAGTCCTTTCTGAAGGAGATTAACCCTGGGATTTCTTTGGAAGGAATGATGCTAAAGCTGAAACTCCAGTACTTTGGCCACCTCATGCGAAGAGCTGACTCATTGGAAAAGACTCTGATGCTGGGAGGGATTGAGGGCAGGAGGAGAAGGGGACGACAGAGGATGAGATGGCTGGATGGCATCACTGACTCGATGGGCATGAGTCTGAGTGAACTCTGGGAGTTGGTGATGGACAGGGAGGCCTGGCGTGCTGCAATTCATGGGGTCACAAAGAGTCGGACACGACTGAGTGACTGAACTGAACTGAAGACAAAGTCATTTATAATACCTCATAAGTGTGTTGTGAGAATCAAATAAGCAATTCAGGTTAAGTGCTTCAAATAGTGCCTGGTATATACTATATACACAATCAACACTGATTCTGTTGTCAAAATCTTGGCTCCTTGTCCACTGATGTCAAATAGAAATATAGAGAAAGAGTTTGGAGGAAATAGAAAAGAGCAGCTTTATTATTTTTGCCAGACAAAAGGGAAACACAGTAGGCTAGTACCTCGAGAACTGTGCCCTTCTCTCATGAGCAGGCAGAGGTTTATATCCTTACAAAGATCTTGCATTTTTGTTTTTCTTTTGCAAAGTTTCAAAACAGCCACAGCTGGCATCAGGCAACACAGCAACTGGGTTTGATGTTCCTAAAATTATCAGTCCATTACCTTCATTCCAAAATGTAGAATTTTACAAAATCCCATGGACAGAAGAGCCCAGCAGAGCCTACAGTCCATAGAGTTGCAAAGAGTTGGATACAACCATGTGACTGAGCAGATACACACACTAGAGAGTGCAGGGGGAGAAGAATATCAGTGGCAGGGTATAATATATATGGAGTCAGAGAATAATTAGCTTTGCAAAGGCCAAGTCCAGTTACAGGTGTTTGCTAGCGTATATGTGCATGCTCAGTCCTGTCCTATTCTTTGCAACCCCATGGACTGTAATGCACTAGGCTCCTCTGACCTTAGAATTTTCTATGCAAGACTACTAGAGTGGGTTGCCATTTCCTTTTCCAGGGTATCTTCCCAACCCAGGGATCAAACCTGTGACTCTTGCATCTCCAGCATTGGCAGGTGGATTCTTTAATAACACTGTGCCACCTGGGAAGCCCTAAAGTATTTGTTAGTAGTAAGGGCTAAAGAATAACCAAGACTGTTGAACTCTGGCAGGCCTGTTTTGATGGCATGTGCCAAAGGCCACACTCTTTTCTGTTTTTTGCAACAATCCTTAATAATAATGATCAAGTCAAGTGTTAGTAACTCAGTCATGTCCAATTCTTTGTGACCCCCATAGGCTATAGCCCACCAAGGTCCTCTGTCCATGGGATTCTCCAGGCAAGAATACTGGAGTGGGTAGCCATTTCCTTTCTTCAGGGGATCTTCCTGATCCAGGGATCGAACCTGAGTCTCCTGCATTGTAGGTGGATTCTTTACCATCAGAGCCTCCTGGGAAGCCAATGATGATCATCAGTTCAGTTCAGTTCAGTTGCTCAGTCATGCCCAGCTCTTTGTGACCCCAGCACACCAGGCTTACCTGTCCATCACCAACTCCAGGAGCTCATAGTTGGTATTAAATAAATGTTTACTGGATGAATTAAAAAAAAAAAAAAAGTATGTTACTTGATCAGAAACCTGGCCAAATGGTCCTGAGAAGTAGGAAAGGAAGAAAATCGTATATATATTAGGAATTCTCGTGGGTCAGTTAGTGAGGCAGATTATATTTTCTCAAATTATCCAGAGTATCTCCCATCCTATGTGCTCTTCTGACAATCTGGCTTTGGTACACTTTTCATTGTGAGATGGGTCCTATGTTCCTTACCCTTACTTTTGAATGGGTTTGTGACTAAAGCAAAGTGAAGCTATGTGACTTCTTCTGCAGGGTATAAATGATGATTGTGCATTTATTTGGTTCTCTTGGGATACTCATCTTTGGACCCATGAGCCACATGTAAGAAGTCTGAGGGCACTAAGCTATGATAAAGCTCAGATACATGCCAACAAGTAGATCAGCTGGCATATATGACTCACAAGAAAATGTTTCTTGATAATACTAGCTTGGAGCTGCACATCACCTGCATCCTTAAGTCCTCCTAGCTGGGATTAGATAATGGAGCAGATACAAGCCATTCCTGCATTACCTCCAAATCCCCGACTTACTGTAACCAGGAGCATGACTGTTGTTTTACACCACTAAAGTCTGGAATTCTGAAATAGATGGGAATATCAGACCACTTTACCTGTCCTGTGAGAAGCCAGCATGTGGTTCAAGAAGAACCTTACTTGGAACAACAGATTGGTTCAAAATTGGGAAATGAGTGCATCAAGACTGTATACTGTAACCCTGCTTATTTAATTTCTATGCAGAGTACGTCATGTGAAGTGTCAGGCTGGAAAAATTACATGCTGGGACTAGGTTTGCTGGGAGAAATATCAATAACCTCAGTTATGCAGATAACACCACCCTAGTGGTAAAAAGTGAAGAGAATATAAAGAGCCCCTTGATGAAGGCGAAAAAGGAGAGTGAAAAAGCTTGCTTAAAACTCAGTATTCAAAAAACAAGGATCATGGCATCCAGTCCCTTCACTTCATGACAAATAGATGGGGAAAAATTGGAAGCAGTGACAGATTTTATTTTCTTGAGCTCCCAAATCACTGCAGTTGGTGAGTACAGGCACAAAATTCAAAAATGCTTGCTCCTTGGAAGAAAAGCTATGACAAAACTAGACGGCACATTAAAAAGCAGAGACATTACTTTGCAGATAAAGGTCTGTCTAGGCAAAGCTATGGTTTTCCAGCAGTCATGTAGAGATGGGAGACTTGGAGCATTAAAGAAGGCTGAGTGTTGAAGAACCGATCTTTTCAAATTTTGATGCTGGAGAAGACTTTTGAGAGTCCCTTGAATAGCAAGTAGCATATTGGGTACCTACTGACTTGGGGAGTTCCTCTTTCAGTATCCTATCATTTTGTCTTTTCATAGTGTTCATTCTACTGGAGATCAGTGGAGAAATAACTCTAGAAAGAATGAAGGGATGGAGCCAAAGCAAAAACAATACCCAGCTGTGGATGTGACTGGTAAAAGAAGCAAGGTCCAATGCTATAAAGAGCAATACTGCATAGGAACCTGGAATGTCAGGTCCATGAATCAAAGCAAATTGGAAGTGGTCAAACAAGAGATGGCAAGAGTGAACGTCAACATTCTAGGAATCAGTGAACTAAAATGGACTGGAATGGGTGAATTTAACTCAGATGACCATTATATCTACTACTGCAGACAGGAAACCGTAGTAGAAATGGAGTAGCCATCATGGTCAACAGAAGAGACCAAAATGCAGTACTTGGATGCAATCTCAAAAATGACAGAATGATCTCTGTTTGTTTCCAAGGCAAACCATTCAGTATCATGGTAATCCAAGTCTATGCCCCAACCAGTAACTCTGAAGAAGCTGAAGTTGAAAAGTTCTATGAAGACCTACAAGACCTTTTAGAACTAACAGCCAAAAAAGATGTCCTTTTCATTATAGGGGACTGGAATGCTAAAGTAGGAAGTCAAGAAACACCTGGAGTAACAGGCAGATTTGGCCTTGGAATACAGAAGGAGGCAGGGCAAATACTAAAAGAGTTTTATAAAGAAAATGCACTGGTCATAGCAAACACCCTCTTCCAACAACATAAGAGAAGACTCTACACATGGACATCACCAGATGGTCAACATCAAAATCAGATTGATTATATTCTATGCAGCCAAAGATGGAGAAGCTCTATACAGTCAGCAAAAACAAGATCAGGAGACAACTGTGGCTCAGATCATGAACGCCTTATTGCCAAATTCAGACTTAAATTGAAGAAAGTAGGGAAAACCACTAGACCATTCAGGTATGATCTAAATCAAAGCCTTATGATTATACAGTGGAAATGAGAAATAGATTTAAGGGACTAGATCTGATAGATAGAGTGCCTGATGAACTATGGACTGAGGTTTGTGACACTGTACAGGAGACAGGGATCAAGACCATCCCCATGGAAAAGAAATGCAAAAAGCAAAATGACTGTCTGAGGAGGGCTTTCAAATAGCTGTGAAAAGAAGAGAAGTGAAAAGGAAGGGAGAAAAGGAAAGATAAGCATCTGAATACAGAGTTCCAAAGAATAGCAAGAAGAGATATGAAAGCCTTCTTCAGCAGTCAATGCAAAGAAATAAAGGAAAACAACAGAAAGGGAAAGACTAGAGATCTCTTCAAGAAAATTAGACATACCAAGGGAAATTTTCACGCAAAGATGGGCTCGATAAAGGACAGAAATGGCATGGACCTACCAGAAGAAGAAGATATTAAGAAGAGATGACAAGAATACACAGAAGAACTGTACAAAAAGACCTTCATGATGCAGATAACCACAATGGTGTGATCACTCATCTAGAGCCAGACATCCTGGAATGTGAAGTCAAGTGGGCCTTAGAAAGCATCACTACGAACAAAGCTAGTGGAGGTGATGAAATTCCAGATGAGCTATTTCAAATCCTGAAAGGATGCTGTGAAAGTGCTGCAGTCAATATGCCAGCAAATTTAAAAAACTCAGCAGTGGCCACAGGACTGGAAAAGATCAGTTTTCATTCCAATCCCAAAGAAAGGCAATACCAAAGAATACTCAAACTACCGCCCAATTGCACTCATCTCACACGCTAGTAAAGTAATGTTCAAAATTCTCCAAGTCAGGTTTCAGCAGTACATGAACCATGAACTTCCAGATGTTCAAGCTGGTTTTTAGAAAAGGCAGAGGAACCAGAGATCAAATTGCCAACATCCGCTGGATCATCAACAAAGCAAGAGATTTCCAGAAAAAATCTATTTCTGCTTTATTGATTATGCCAAAGTCTTTGTGTGGACCACAATAAACTGGAAAATTCTGAAAGAGATGGGAATACCAGACCACATGACCTGCCTCTTGAGAAACCTATATCCAGGTCAGGAAGCAACAGTGAGAACTGAACAGGAAACAACAGACTGGTTCCAAATAGGAAAAGGAGTACATCAAGGCTGTATATTGTCACCCTGCTTATTTAAATTATATGCAGAGTACATCATGAGAAACACTGGGCTGGAAGAAGCACAAGCTGGAATCAAGATTGCCAGGAGAAATATCAATAATCTCAGATATGCAGATGACACCACCCTTATGGCAGAAAATGAAAAGGAACGAAAAAGCCTCTTGATGAAAGTGAAAGAGGAGAGTGAAAAAGTTGGCTTGAAGCTCAACATTCAGAAAACAAAGATCATGGCATCTGGCCCCATCACTTCATGGGAAATAGGCGGGGAAACAGTGGAAACAGTGTCAGACTTTATTTTTTTTTGGGCTCCAAAATCACTGGAGATGGTGACTGTAGCCATGAAATTAAAAACGCTTACTCCTTGGAAGAAAAGTTATGACCAACCTAGATAGCATATTAAAAAGCAGAGACACTACTTTGCCAACAAAGGTCGTCTAGTCAAGGCTATGGTTTTTCCAGTGGTCATATATAGATGTGAAAGTCGGATTGTGAAGAAAGCTGAGTGCTGAAGAACTGATGCTTTTGAACTGTAGTGTTGGAGAGGACTCTTGAGAGTCCCTTGGACTGCAAGGAGATCCAACCAGTTCATTCTGAAGGAGATCAGCCCTGGGATTTCTTTGGAGAGAATGATGCTAAAGCTGAAACTCCAGTATTTTGGCCACCTCATGTGAAGTGTTGATTCACTGGAAAAGACTCTGATGCTGGGAGCGATTGGGGGCAGGAGGAGAAGTGGACGACAGAGGATGAGATGGCTGGATGGCATCACTGATGATGGGCGAACTCCGGGAGTTGGTGATGGACAGGGTGGCCTGGCATGCTGTGATTCATGTGGTCATGAAGAGTAAGACACAACTGAGCGACTGAACTGACCTGAACTGAATAACAAGATCACCAAACCAGTCAATCTAAAGGAAATCAGTCCTGAATATTCATTGAAAGGACTGATGCTGAAACTGAAGCTCCCATACTTTGGATTAACTCATTGGAAAAGACTGTGATGCTGGGAAAGTTTGAAGGCAAAGGGAGAAGAGGGCAGCAGAGGATGAGATGGTTAGATAGCATCACCAACTCAATAGACATGAATTTGAGCAAACTGCAGGAGATAGTAAAGAACAGGGAAGCCTGGCATGCTACAGTTCCTGGGGTCGCAATGAACTGGACATGACTTACTGACAGAACAACAACAATAAGAATTTGTAATTCTTTATTATGCAGTTAGAGATAACCATAACAGCTACCTTATACTTAATTCAGTTATTACATGTCCACTACAGTATTTCAAGGCTTTTATTAAAACATTCAGTTTGCCACTGGAGATGATGAGTGTTAAAGTAGTAAAATACATTTTTCAAGTTAATCAACAAGTCAACAGTGAAGCTGGGATTTTAACCCAAAATTTTGACTTCAGATTTGTTTTTTTAAAATTATCAGTGGGAAAAACATTCTTATGTCTTGAAAAATTCATTTTTAAAAGTAAAAATCTTCCTAAAATTCTTGTTCATTTTTTTAGGCTATTCCTGATTTCACTTAGGTCTTCAGAAGATGGTGATTTTCACAGTCAACCAGAACTATCAATGACAAAGGTCTTTCTAAATTCAAAGCTGCTAAAATTATCAAGTCCAAGGCTGTTGTCTGATTTTCTGGATATGCCCACCTGTGCCTCTTTTAGGGAGGGCAGATCTCAGCATTACCCAGGATGAGCTGAAGAAAACACATTTTAAATCACTTGGATAATAAACTTAATAAATGATCCTTAGCCTCATGCTGAGGACTGTTTGCCCTATGTACAATGAACATTCATGGTATATGGTGTGTGCAAATTATACTGAGAGAGAAAAGGAGAATGTTCAGTTATGATAAATAATACCAAGCAGCCAAACATAGGAGTCCATGGTATTTATGGGCTTGAAGTGGTTTCAAAGAAAGGATGAGATTGCAAGTTACTCTATTTGTTTTTCTGCTCAGCACTAGCTGTCATCTACATAATAAGATGTTAATTTTTCAGTAAGAGCTAAACCTACATCATTAGCCTTAGTTCCCATAATTCCTTATCCATATCCTGTTCAACACTTGGAACAAGTACACCTTCCTCCCAGAATTATTTATTTACATTTCTATGTCTTTGTGCTGTGATATCTTTAGACCAAGGACTATCTATTCTGTACATCTTTAAAGTTTCAACATCTACTGCTGCTGCTGCTGCTAAGTTGCTTCAGTCGTGTCCAATTCTGTGCAACCCCATCGACAGCAACCCACCAGGCTCCCCGTCCATGGGATTCTCCAGGCAAGAACACTGGAGTGGGTTGCCATTTCCTTCTCCAATGCATGAAAGTGAAAAGTGAAAGTGAAGTCGCTGTCATGTCCGACTCTTAGTGACCCCATGGACTGCAGCCCACCAGGCTCTTCGGTCCACGGGATTTTCCAGGCAAGAGTACTGGAGTGGGGTGTCATTGCTTTCTCCAACATCTAACTCAATGCCTAATAAAGAAATTAACAAGAAATGGCTGTTGAATTAACAAGTCAGTCAAGAGTCAGTGCCACTGGGAAGAGGGAAAGTGGAGTCCCAAGAAAAGAAAAAGTAAAACTCTAAATAAAGTCAAGATCACTTGTGATTAACAAGACTTTGCTTTTCCTTCTTATCTCTCACCCTCAGGTGAAAGAATGTTCTTTGGATAGAAGGTTTGGAGAGGTTATAACTTAGTTGAGTTGGAGGACAGGATCATGGCTGGGGATCTTTTCTAGGTGGAGGAAATTTGAGATTCTTTCTGAAGTGGTCTTACTGTACTCTGGGGAAAGAGAGTACATAGTGGGGTTGCTTTTTTGTGGAGGAGACTGCTTTGCTTTGCAAAATCCATGGGACCAGAGAAGGTTTTAGAATAGAAAAAGCAGGATCTGGTGGCTCAGGGCTGCATTTATCAAGATAATAATAGTTCATAATTTACTGAGGACATAGTATGTGTCAGATGCTGAGATAAGTGGTTTATATGTATTATCAGAGATGTGTGTGTGTGTGTATTTTTGTTACTTAGTTGTCCCCAATGCTTTTCTACCCCATGGACACTAGCCAGCCAGGCTCCTCTGCCCATGGAATTCTGTAGGCAAGACTATTGAAGTGGGTTGCCATTCCCTTCTCTTGGGAATCTTCCTGACCTGGGATCAAACCTGGGTCTCTTACATTTCAGGCAGATTCTTTTATCATCTGAGCCAATGGGGAAGCCTATATTATCAGAGTTGATGCTCCCCCAAATCTAATAATATGAGTCCTCTTATTATTTCTTCTTTATAAATAAGATGATATCTATTCTATGAACATTATAAAAGATAACAAAAATAAAAACTCCTAGACATTTAAAACTGATGTATGTGGTTGGCTTCTGGGGAGAGAGTTGTATATAGCAACTTTTAACCCTAATCCACAAGTTTTTACCCATAGTTATGAAATTTCTCTATTTCCAAACCCTGAAAACTTTGAAAATCAGACATTTTTGTAAGTTTGTAGGAAATCAGTTACACTTGATCTTAGGCAAAAGTCTGAGAAAGGCTTTCCTGGTGGTTTAGAGAGTAAAGAATCCACCTGCAATTTGGGAGACCTGAGTTTGATCTGTGGGTTGAGAAGATCCCCTGGAGGAAGGCATGGCAACCTACTCCAGTATTCTTGCATAGAGTATCCCCAGCTTGCTTTTTATAATATTTTGTGTAAAAATCCATATATTTTGTTACAGATACTATTTAATTTGAAAGTTATTTGTTCTGATCCTGGAATGTGAAGTCAAGTGGGCCTTAGAAATCATCACTATGGACAAAGCTAGTGGTAAGGTAAGGTGAAGTCGCTCATTGCGACCCCATGGACTGTAACCTAATAGGCTTCTCCATCCATGGGATTCTCCAGGCAAGAATACTGGAGCAGGTTGCCATTTCCTTCTCCAAGGGATCTTCCTGACCCAGGGATTGAACTTGGGTCTCCAGCATCGGAGGCAGAAGCTTTAACCTCTGAGCCACCAGGAAAGCTAGTGGAGGTGATGAAATTCCAGTTGAGCTATTTTAAATCCTGAAAGATGATGCTATGAAAGTGTTGCACTCAATATGCCAGCAAATTTGGAGAACTCAGCAGTGGCCACAGGACTGGAAAAGGTCCGTTTTCATTCCAATCCCAAAGAAAGGCAATGCCAAAGAATGCTCAGACTATTGCACAATTCTACTCATCTCACATGCCTGGAAAATCCCATGGATGGAGGAACCTGGAAAGCTGCAGTCCATGGGGTCGCTGAGGGTTGGACACAACTGAGCGACTTCACTTTCACTTTCATTTATTGGAGAAGGAAATGGCAACCCACTCCAGTATTCTTGCCTGGAGAATCCCAGAGACTGAGGAGCCTGGTGGGCTGCCATCTACGGGGTCGCACAGAGTCAGACATGACTGAAGTGACTTAGCAGCAGCAGCACACACTAGTAAAGTAATACTCAAAATTCTCCAAGTCAGGCTTCAGCAGTACGTGAACCGTGAACTTCCAGATGTTCCAACTGGATGTAGAAAATGCAGAGGAACCAGAGATCAAATTGCCAACATCCACTGGATCATGGAAAAAGCAAGAGAGTTCCAGAAAAATGTCTATTTCTGCCTTATTGACTATGCCAAAGCCTTTGACTGTATGGATCACAAAAAACTGTAGAAAATTCTGAAAGAGATGGGAATACCAGACCTCCTGACCTGCCTCTTGAGAAACCTATATGCAGGTCAGGAAGCAACAGTTAGAACTGGACATGGAACAACAGACTGGTTCCAAACAGGAAAAGGAATATGTCAAGGCTATGTATTGTCACCCTGCTTATTTAACTTATATGCAGAGTACATTATGAGAAATCCTGGGCTGGAAAAAGCACAAGCTGGAATCAAGATTGCCAGGAGAAATATCAATAACCTTAGATATGCAGATGACACCACCCTTATGGCAGAAAGTGAAGAGGAATGAAAAAGCTTCTTGATGAAAGTGAAAGAGGAGAGTGAAAAAGTTGGCTTAAAGCTCAACATTCAGAAAATGAAGATCATGGCATCTGGTCCCATCACTTCATGGGAAATAGATGGGGAAACAGTAGAAACAGTGCCAGACTTTATTTTTGGGGGCTCCAAAATTACTGCAGATGGTGATTGCAACCATGAAATTAAAAGATGTTTACTCCTTGGAAGGAAAGTTATGACCAACCTAGATAGCATATTGAAAAGCAGAGACATTACTTTGCCAACAAAGGTCTGTCTAGTCAAGGCTATGGTTTTTCAGTGGTCATGTATGCATGTGAGAGTCTGACTGTGAAGAAAGCTGAGCACTGAAAAATTGATTCTTTTGAACTGTGGTGTTGGAGAAGACTCTTGAGAGTCCCTTGGACTGCAAGGAGGTCCAACCAGTCCATCCTAAAGAAGACCAGTCCTGGGTGTTCATTGGAAGGACTGATTCTAAAGCTGAAACTCAATACTTTGGCCACCTCATGTGAAGATTGACTCATTTGAAAAGACCCTGATGCTGGGAGAGATTGTGGGCAGGAGGAGAAGGGGATGGCAGAAGATGAGATGGCTGGATGACATCACTGACTCGATGGACCCAAGTTTGAGTGAACTCCAGGAGTTGGTGATGGGCAGGGAAGCGGCATGCTGTGATTCATGGGGTCAGAAAGAGCTAGACACGACTGAGTGACTGAACTGTACTGAACTGTTCTGATCCTGCTTGCTGGGGTACCGTTTTGTTTGATTCTATCTTGCTAAGCTCCAAAAATGATTTTCAGAATGTATCTGGCATCATGGGTTTCTGATCAGGAATTATGGATGTTGTTCATGACATGACTTTTCTGACAAAGGTTCATACAGTCAAAACTATGGTTTTTCCAGTAGTTATGTACAGATGTGAGAGTTGGACCATAAAGAAAGCTGAGCACTGAAGAAGTGATGCTTTTGAACTATGGTGTTGAGAAGATTCTCCAGATTCCCTTTCACAGCACAGTGATTAAACCAATCAATACTAAAGGAAATCAACCCTGAATATTCACTGGAAGGACTTATGCTGAAGCTCCAAAACTTTAGCCAACTGATGTGAAGAGCTGACTCAATGGAAAGGACCCTGATGCTGGGAAAGGCTGCAGGTAGAAGGAGAAAAGGGTGGCAGAAGATGAGATGGTTAGGCAGCATCAATGACTTAATGGACATTAATTAGAGCATGACCTAGAGCTGTCTCCACATCTGAAAATGTCTGATTCAATATTGCTTATCCAGGTTCCAATCCTCCAGCTCTCTTTATCCATTCTACCCAACAAATTTGTTCTCAGATATCAATCAGTATCAGTAGATCTCTGCATCCCCCTTTTCTCCCAATTAGTTCTTTCTCCTAATTTCCCTCCCTGTCCATGCCAAAATTTATAACCTTCTCTCCTGACAAAATACAGCAGCTTACTCCTACTCTAGTTGCTGGTGATTTTGAGGTCCTTTCTTCCTTGTTAAAGTGAGCGTAAAAGTCTCTCAGTCGTGTCTGACTCTTTGCAACCAGAATACTGAATTCGCCAGGCAAAAATACTGGAGTGGGTCAGTCAGTTCAGTCACTCAGTCGTGTCTGACTCTCTGTGACCCCATGGACTGTAGCACGTCAGAGCTCCCTGTCTATCACCAACTCCTGAAGTTTACTCAAACTCATGTCCATTGAGTTGGTGATGCCATCCAACTGTCTCATCTTCTGTTGTCCCCTTCTCATCCTGCCTTCAATCTTTTCCAGCATCAGGGTCTTTTCAAATGAGTCAGCTCTTCACATCAAGTGGCCAAAGTATTGGGGTTTCAGCTTCAAAATCAGTCCTTCCAATGAATACCCAGGACTGATCTCCTTTAGGATGGACTGGTTGGATCTCCTTGTAGTCCAAGGGACTCTCAAGAGTCTTCTCCAACACCACAGTTCAAAACCATCAATTCTTCCACACTCAGCTTTCTTTATAGTCCAACTCCCACATCCATACATGACTACTGGAAAAACCATAGCTTTGACTAGATGGACATTTGTTGGCAAAGTAATGTCTCTGTTTTTTAATAAGCTGTCTAAGTTGGTCACAACTTTTCTTCTAAGGAGCAAGTGTCTTTTAATTTCATGGCTGCATTACCATCTGCAGTGATTTTGGAGCCCCCAAAATAAAGTCTCTCACTGCTTCCACTGTTTCCCTGTCTATTTGCCATGAAGTGATGGGACCAGATGCCATGATCTTCGTTTTCTGAATGTTGAGCTTTAAGCCAACTTTTTCACTCTTCTCTTTCACTTTCATCAAGAGGCTCTTTACTTCTTCATTTTCTGCCCTAATGACGGTGTCATCTGCATATCTGAGGTCATTGATATTTCTCCTGGAAATCTTGATTCCAGCTTGTACTTTATCCAGCCTAGTGTTTCTGAAGATGTACTCTGCATATAAGTTAAATAAGCAGGTTGACAATATACAGTCTTGACATACTATTCCTATTTGGAAACAGCCTGTTGTTCCATGTCCAGTTCTAACTGTTGCTTCCTGACCTGCATATAGATTTCTCAAGAGTTGGGTGAGGTGGTCCAGTATTCCCATCTCTTTCAGAATTTTCCAGAATGTGTTGTGATCCACACAGTCAAAGACTTTGACACAGTCAATAAACCAGAAATAGATGTTTTTCTGGAACTCTCTTGCTTTTTCGAAGATCCAGTGGATGTTGGCAATTTGATCTCTGGTTCCTCTGCCTTTTCTAAATCAGCTGGAACATCTGGAAGTTCATATTTATGTACTATTGAAGCCTGGCTTGGAGAACTTTGAGCATTACTTTATTAGCATGTGAGATGAGTGCAATTGTGCTGTGGTTTGAGCATTCTTTGCCATTGTCTTTCTTAGGGGTTGGAATGAAAATTGACCTTTTCCAATCCTGTGGTATATTGAGTGTAGAACTTTCACAACATCATCTTTTATAATTTGAAATATCTCAACTGGAAATTCATCACCTACACTAGCTTTGTAGTGATGCTTCCTAAAGGCCCATTTGACTTCACATTCCAGGATATCCAGCTCTAGGTTGGTGATCACACCACTGTGATTTTCTGAGTCATGAAGATCTTTTTTATACAGTTCTTCTGCATATTCTTGCCACCTCTTCTTAATATCTTATGCTTCTGTTAGCTCCCACTGGCGTGGGTAGCTTTTCCCTTCTTCAAGGGATCTTTCCAACCCAGGAATCAAACCCCAGTCTTTTGCATTGCAGATGGATTCTTTACCAACTGAAGCACCAGGGAAGCCCAAGAATACTGAAGTAGGTAGCCTATCCCTTCTCCATGGGATCTTCCTGACTCAGGAATCAAACCTGGGTCTACCTCATTTCTGGAGGATTTTTTTTTTTTTTTTTTTTTACCAACTGAGCTATCAGGGAAGAATTCAAAGACAAAGCAGAGAAGTTAAGAAAGTAAAGTGAAAGTGAAAGTGAAGTTACCCAGTCGTGTCTGACTCTTTGCGACATCATAGACTTTAGACTACCAGGCTCCTCTGTCATGGGATTTTCCAGGCAATAGTACTGGAGTGGATTGCCATTTCCTTCTCCAGGGGATCTTCCCAATCCAGGGCTCGAACCCAGGTGTCCTGCATTGTAGACAGACGCTTTTACCATCTAAGCCACCAAGGAAGTCTAAGAAAGTAAAACGAAAGCATATTTAAGCAAAGAGATACTCTCAAAAATTGAGCAGGCAAGAAGGTGAGGAGCTTCTGCATTGCATTTCTCTGGCAACCAGGTTTTGAGGAGAACGCAAATGAAGGGGCAGAATATTCACTGGCAGTTATCCTCCCTAATTTTCATCTCAGCTCCATTTTTCTGAAGGGAGGAGGAATTTTTGCCCTTATTTAGTTTAGTTCAGAAGTGTCAGAACTGCTGTGCAAGATGAGCTCTTCTTATCTGAAAGCCCTGTGAGCAAAAGACAAAGAAGATTCCCACATTTCCCCACCTTTCTTTGTCTGCTACTCAGACCCTTATCACCTAATTTCCTGTCAGTCTGAAGGTTCCAGCTTTCCTTTGTCTGCCTATGGACCCCCACTGTTTACAAGAAGGGTGATTTCCTGCCACCTGGCCCCTCCCCACCTCCCGCCCTTTCTCTGCTCACACCTAGCTTCTCGGCTCACATCTAGCTACCTGCCTGCTGTAACACTCTCTCTTTCCAGAGCCTTCTGATTTTATTGTCATCTTTCTACCACTTGGTTCAAATTCTTCATATTAGATACTCTGAATTGTCTCTAGTTCTCAGAATGTTCTTTGTTTACCTTTGCCTCCCTGTTGCTGCTGCTAAGTCACTTCAGTCGTGTCCGACTCTGTGCGACCCCATAGACAGCAGCCCACCAGGCTCCCCTGTCCCTGGGATTCTCCAGGCAAGAACACTGGAGTGGGTTGCAATTTCCTTCTCCAATGCAAGAAAGTGAAAAGTGAAAGTGAAGTCACTCAGGCATGTCCGACCCTCAGCAACCCCATGGACTGCAGCCTTCCAGGCTCCTCTGTCCATGGGATTTTCCAGGCAAGAGTACTGGAGTGGGGTGAAGTATATAGATTTTCTCTGCTTAGAGAGCTCCTGTCATTGTCCTTATTTTGTCTGTCAGGATGCATTTTAGTTGTCACTCTCTGTGAAAAGACTCTTCTAAGCACTCCTTGCAGCTGCACCAAACTGTGCACCCTGAGGGGAGTCAGGCTGGAGAAAATCAAGATATTGGTCCTAGATTCCTTAGGTGTGTATCAGAGGAATGATTGCAATGAGCCCAGACTCTTCCATACATTGAAAAGCACTAAATTCATTAACTTAAGATGTCTGCTGCTGCTAAGTTGCCTCAGAGGTGTCCGACTCTGTGCAATCCCATAGATGGCAGCCCACCAGGCTTCCCCATCCCTGAGATTCTCCAAGCAAGAACACTGGAGTGGGTTGCCATTTCTGTTAGGGACCGCCGCGTAAATGACCACCAGGGAAGACACTCAATTAGCAATTGCTTTATTCACGAATCCGGATCCGGGCCCCCACCAGAATAACAGAAAATTGGAGGCCCCGAACCCACGGTGCGCAAGTGTTTTAAAGCCTACAGGTTGGGGCAGTGGGGGTTTAAGCTACTTGTCGGAGCATTATTGGCTAGTTCGAAACCAGCGTTTAGTCATTTGTCGCGATATTTGTGGTTTTGCAAGATCCTGTCTTTCTGCTCTTACTTCCTTATCTTGTACAAACACTGTGGTTACTTTTTGGCGGGCTGGTGCGGGGGCTTTCCAGCCCTGGTTAATCTTTACCTCCACTAACAGCTTGCCCTGGGCCAGGGGCCTGCTTTTCTCTTATCACAAGAAGGTTTAATCCAGAGACTGTCCTCAGGCAGAATACATTGTTATTATATACTCCTAAGAACTGTAGAGAAATAAGTTTGTCCTTTCTTCCTCCTTGAGAATTCCAGACCCCTCTCTCCTTGGGGACCCCTAGACTTCTTATCAACCTGCCTAGGAAATGACTCTCTCAATTTCCTTCTCCAATGCATGAAAGTGAAAAGTGAAAGTGAAGTCACTGAGTTGCATCCAACTCTCAGCGACCCCATGGACTGCAGCCTACCAGGCTCCTCCGTCCGTGGGATTTTCCAGGCAAGAGTACTGGAGTAGGGTGCCATTGCCTTCTCCGATGTCTGGTTTTCCGTAATTAACAATAATATTATGATGTTCCAATTATCTGGGTGCTTTTTTTTTTTCCAAAAACTTTTACTGATTTCTCCCTTGCCTCTTCTAAACAATCTCTGAGAACTATCTGAGAAGCTGCCTCTCAGGCTTAAGTCTTTAGTTTGTCTGCCAAATAAAAAATAATTCTCAACTTTAAGGTTTCCCATTTGTTTTATCATTGGAGGGTTTCTAGAGTGCATCTTTATCTTATGCATTATCCTTGTTTATTTTCTTGCTTGTCTGACTCCCTCAGGTACTTTTAGGATAAGGACTATGTCCTTTTTATCTATGAATCTTCTTTTAATCCTAAAAATGTGCTCTTTCTCAATATATAAATGAAAAGAGGTACTATCAGAAAAGATTCTGTTAAAGTAATAAAACCCATGAATTTGTGTGAAACTTTATATTTTATCTCTTAGCCTAATGAATCTGGTCAAGAGAAGTCTAGTTTGAATGCAAAGAATGTGGGTTTTGTGCTAGTCCACTTACCCAGTTCAGTTCAGTTCAGTCTCTCAGTCATGTCCAGATCTTTGCAACCCCACAGACTGCAGCAGACAAGATGTCCCTGTCCAACACCAACTCCCAGAGCTTGATCAAACTCATGTTCCCTGAGTTGGTGATGCCATCTAACCATCTCTTCCTCTGTTGTCCCCTTCTCCTCCTGCCTTCAATCTTTCCCAGCATCAGGGTCTTTTTCCAATGAGTCAGTTCTTCACGTCAGATAGCCAAAGTATTGGAGCTTCAGCTTCAGCATCAGTCCTTTCAATGAACAGTCAGGACTGATTTCTTTTAAGATGGACTGGTTGGCTCTCCTTGCAGTCCAAGAGACTCTCAAGAGTCTTCTCCAACACCACAGTTCAAAAGCATCAATTCTAGAGGTTAAAACGTCTGCCTCCAATGTGGGAGACCTGGGTTTGATCCCTGGGTCGGGAAGATCCCCTGGAGAAGAAAATGGCAATCCACTCCAGTATTCTTGCCTGGAGAATCCCATGGACAGAGATGCCTAGTAGGTTACAGTCCACAGGGTCGCAAAGAGTCGGACATGACTGAGCAACTTCACCTTACCAGCTTTCATTATGGTCCAACTCACATCCATACATGACTACTGGAAAAACCATAGCTTTGACTAGACAGACCTTTGTTGTCAAAGTAATGTCATTTCTTTTTAATATGCTGTCTAGATTTGTCATAGCTTTTCTTCTAAGAAGCAAGCATCCTTTAATTTCATGGCTAGAGTCCCCATCCCAGGCCTTATCTAATTTTCAACAAATGTTTATGTTAAAGAATGAATAAATGGCTTTATGTGGCAAAGGTTAACATGAGTAATTCTTTGTAACATATAGAATTGAAATATAACAATTATGCTGGACATGATCTGTGAGTCCTATCAATCCATAACCCCCTGTATTCTCTGTCTATCATGTTCCTACACCCTTTCCACAGTTGGTTCTTTTAAGAGCTGGCATCTGGCAAGAATACAGCCATTTAGAAGCTATCACCTGAAGTCATGGCATCTGGTCATGGCATCTCTGCTTAACAGGCCTGCTGTGTGTCACACAATGACAGGTGATCTAGTCAGATACTCTCCTGGACATTTTAGAATTACTAGAAATTAAGTGAGAACAGTAGGGGTCTATGTCAAATCCTCAAAGTCACATAATTAATTTAACTCCAGGGATATCTCCTCGGATTACTAGAATCCCTGAAAATTCTGGTGCTGCTACTGGGATCTATACACTTAGGAAGTATGGTTGCATACCAGAAGACCTGCTTCCAGTGTTTCTTACTTTCCTTCTTTTCCCTTGATTAAACATCCTATCAACTGAGATAACTAATGGTATCCTATATGCCCCTATTTCTTGTAGTCTAAAAACACCTAATGAATATTTGAATACATAATTCACAAGGTTGAAGACTTTATTCCTTCATTTACAACGTACCTCCAGTGCCCAGATCACTGCCTGGTACATAGAAGACTTAACTATTTGACCTAATTATTTGCCATATGAATACATAACTAGCACATTAATTTGGTCAATGTTCTGTAATTTCAAAACTGAGTCCTATTAGGTTGAGCTCTGGTGTCTGACTATGTTTACTGTTTTTATTATCTATTTATTTACTTATTTATGGCCACACCGGGTCTTCGTTTCTGCTCACAGACTTTCTGTAATTGTGGTCAGCGAGGGCTACTCTCTAGTTGCAGGGCAATGGCTTCTCATTGCAGTGGCTTCTCTTACTGTGGAGCACGGGGCTCAGTAGTTGTGGCATATGGTGTTAGTTGCCTGGCAGCATGCTAGATCTTCCTGGACCAGGGATCTAACCCGTGTCCCCTGCATTGGCAGGCAGACTCCTAACCACTGGACCAACAAGGAAGTCCACTGCCTGTGTTTACATAGGAAATTCTCCACTTGTTAGGCTTATGACTCACTCCTTCTCTCGGGATTTGTTCTATTTATTAGAACAATAATGTTACCTCCAGGTGTTTCTTGACTTCCTACTTTAGCATTCCAGTCCCCAATAGTGAAAAGGACATCTTTTTTGGGGTGTTAGTTCTAAAAGGTCTTGTAGGTCTTCATAGAACCGTTCAACTTCAGCTTCTTCAGCGTTACTGGTTGGGGGATATGGATTACTGTGATATTGAATGGTTTGCCTTGGAAACCAACAGAGACCATTCTGTCATTTTTGAGATTGCTGTCGTTTTTGAGATTGCATCCAAGTACTACATTTCGGACTCTTGTTGACCATGATGGCTATTCCATTTCTTCTAAGGGATTTTTTTCCCCACAGTAGTAGATATAATGGTCATCTGAGTTAAATTCACCCATTCCAGTCCATTTTAGTTCATTGATTCCTCGAATGTCAGCGTTCACTCTTGCCATCTCTTGTTTGACCACTTCCAATTTGCCTTGATTCATGGACCTTACATTCCAGGTTATTGCTCTTTACAGCATCAGACCTTGCTTCTATCACCAGTCAAATCCACAACTGGCTATTTTTGCTTTGGCTCCATCACTTCATTCTGTCTAGAGTTATTTCTCCACTGATCTCCAGTAGCATATTGGGCACCTACTGACCTGGGGAGTTCTTCTTTTTGTATCCTATCATTTTGCATTTTCATACGGTTCTTGGGGTTCTCAAGGCAAGAATACTGAGGTGGTTTGCCGTTCTCTTCTCCAGTGGACCACATGGACATCACCAGATGGTCAACACTGAAATCAGATTAATTATATTCTTTGCAGCCAAAGATGGAGAAGCTGTATACAGTCAACAAAAACAAGACCAGCAGCTGACTGTGGCTCAGATCATGAACTCCTTATTGCCAAATTCAGACTCAAATTGAAGAAAGTAGGGAAAACTACTAGACCATTTAGGTATGACTGAAATCAAACCTATTATGATTATACAGTGGAAGTGAGAAATAAATTTAAGGGACTAGATTTGATAGATAGAGTGCCTGATGAACTATGGAATGAGGTTCCTGATATTGTACAGGAGACAGGGATCAAGACAATCCCCATGGAAAAGAAATGCAAAAAGCAAAATGGCTGTCTGAGGAGGCCTTACAAATAGCTGTGAAAAGAAGAGAGGTGAAAAGCAAAGGAGAAAATGAAAGATATAAGCATGTGAATGCAGAGTTCCAAAGAATACCAAGAAGAGATAAGAAAGCCTTCCTCAGTGATCAATGCAAAGAAATAGAGGAAAACAACAGAATGGGAAAGACTAGAGATCTCTTCAAGAAAATTAGATATACCAAAGGAGCATTTCATGCAAAGATGGGTTCGATAAAGGACAGAAATAGTATGGACCTATCAGAAGCAGAAGACAGTAAAGAGGTGGCAAGAATACACAGAAGAATTGTACAAAAAGAGCTTCAAGACCAAGATAATCACGATGGTCTGATCACTCTCCTAGAGCCAGACATTCTGAAATGTGAAGCCAAATGGGCCTTAGAAAGCATCACTATGAACAAAGCTAGTGGAGGTGATGAAAATCCAGTTGAGCTATTTCAAATTCTGAATGATGATGCTGTGAAAGTGCTGCACTCAATATGCCAGAACATTTTGAAGATGCAGCAGTGGCCACAGGACCAATTACAAAGAAAGGCAATGCCAAAGAATGCTCAAACTACCACACAATTGCACTCATCTCACATGCTAGTAAAGTAATGCTCAAAATTCTCCAAGCCAGGCTTCAGCAATATGTGAACTGTGAACTTCCAGATGTTCAGGCTGGTTTTAGAAAAGGTAGAAAAGGTAGAGGAACCAGAGATCAAATTGCCAACATCCACTGGATCATTGAAAAAGCAAGAGAGTTCCAGAAAAACATCTATTACTGCTTTATTGGCTATGCCAAAGCCTTTGACTATGTGGATCACAATAAACTGTGGACAATTCTGAAACAGATGGGAATACCAGACCACATGACCTGCCTCTTGAGAAACCTACATGCAGGTCAAGAAGCAACAGTTAGAACTGGACAGGAACAACAGGCTGGTTCCAAATAGGAAAAGGAGTACGTCAAGGCTGTATATTGTCACCCTGCTTATTTAACTTCTATGCAGAGTACATCATGAGAAACACTGGGCTGGAAGAAGCACAAGCTGGAATCAAGATTGTCGGGAGAAACATCAATCACCTCAGATATGCAGATGACACCACCCTTATGGCAGAAAGTGAAGAGGAACTAAAGAGCCTCTTGATGAAAGTAAAAGAGGAGAGTGAAAAAGTTGGCTTAAAGCTCAACATTCAGAAAATGAAGATCATGGCATCTAGTCCCATCACTTCATGACAAATAGATGGGGAAACAGTGGAAACAGTGTCAGACTTTATTTTTGGGGGCTCCAAAGTCACTGGAGATGGTGACTGTAGCCATGAAATTAAAAGATGCTTCCTCCTTGGAAGGAAAGTTATGACCAACCTAGATAACATATTGAAAAGCAGAGATATTACTTTGCCAACAAAGGTCCATCTAGTCAAGGCTATGGTTTTTCTAGTGGTCATATATGGATGTGAAATCTGGACTGTGAAGAAAGCTAAGCGCTGAAGAGTTGATGCTTTTGAACTGTGTTGTTGGGGAAAACTCTTGAGAGAGGAGCTCCAACCAGTTCATCCTAAAAGAGATCAGTCCTGGTTGTTCATTGGAAGGACTGATGCTGAAGCTGAAACTCCAGTACTTTAGCCACCTCATGCCAAGAGTTGACTCATTGGAAAAGACCCTGATGCTGGGAGGGATTGGGGGCAGGAGGAGAAGGGGACGACAGAGGATGAGATGGCTGGATGGCATCACTGACGCGATGGACATGAGTTTGAGTGAACTCCAAGAATTGGTGATGGACAGGGAGGCCTCGTGTGCTGTGATTCATGGGATTGCAAAGAGTCAGACACCACTGAGTGACTGAACGGAACTGAGCTGAAGCCATTTTTTCTTAACCTTTGCCGATCCAACCTATGAAAGACATACTGAGAGCTTCATAAACAAGTGAACTGCCCTTTAATTTAAAGCTTAAAGGGTATAAACACTGCAATCTTAAACTTATATGGTTGTGTCCCTAGGTTAAAGTGTTGTGTACATGTTCGAGGATGCTAGATTCATACTGAAGCCTCCCATAGGAAATATATCATATCTGTCTTGTTTGTGTAAGAAAATTATCTGCTCTCTGAAAGAAAGTGAAAGTTTTTAAGACCCTAAGTATCCTTCACAACGTAAAGCACATCCCCCAAACATTAGAAAATACGATATTATATCATAATTTGTATAATGCTTTCATTCCTTAACATAAGATAATTAATAGTTGATTGGATTATATTCTAACATCAAACCAGATCTTTGTTTAATCCTATGGAATGAGTTTCCTCTTCTCACCCTTCACTCCAGACCTGCTGCCATATTCTACTCAGTCTACTTTGGAATATGCATGATACTGAGATGGTAGCTGCTCTTCCCTGGGTTTCCTGTAGATAAATCAAGTTTTAAAAAATACCCACAGTCATATTCAAAAACCAGGAGTATAGCTGTAACAATAAGTGATACATAAATCTATACATATATACATAATGTTATTAGTAGTCCAACTGGGAATTCAATTAATCATCTTTTCTTCCCATTCATCTGTTTCCCTCATAGCGGATGAAGAAAGCATGATAATGATTTCCACATTGAATCTCTTTGAGGGCCTTATTCTGGTGGCCAACTTTCAACATTTGAGTATCCCAGGTGGTGGAAAGATGTATTCAGATGGTCATCTGTGTTGTGTGTTCTTTGAGATGGAAGAATCAGAGAGATTAGGGACTGTTTGTACTGTGTTCTCTGTAGTCTCTCCTCTGCCATTCCAGAAGGAAGTGCCTTTGTTTTCTTGTCTCAAGGGTATTTGTACACAACCACCTTCTTAAGCTTTTGTGAAAGTCTTAAATACTTGAAGTTTTCTGGCAAGGAGACAGAGAGTCTCCTCTTTCAGTCAGAGCAAGACAGTGGGGAGAATATTTGAGACTAGGAAAGGGGCAGTGTTAGGAGACCACAAGATTCTCACAGGGGCTTGGACATAGCTAGATCGCTAAGAAGAATGGTTGTACAAGTCACTTAGGGAGGCTGGACTGAGGCTCTTGGTCTTGACAGTGTTCCCTTCATCCAATAAAAACAGAGAAGGAGGAGAGCCACCAAACATCACAAAACAGGGTGAGTTTTAATAATGAACCTCCGAGGATTATCTATATGGGTTGAAACTGGAGTAGTCATTCGTGAATATTTTGTTCTGCATAAGCCAAATAGGTTAATCTTCCACAGTGGCTCAGCAGTAAAGAATCCACCTGTAATGTGGGAGTTGCAGGTTTGATCCCTGGATCAGGAAGATCCCCTAAAGAAAAGCATGGCAACCCGCTCCAGTATTCTTGCCTGGAGAATCCCATGGGCAGAGGAACATGGCGGGCTACAGTCCATAGTGTTGCAAACAGTGGGACATGACGGAAGCAACTTAGCATGTTAGCACACGAAAGCCAAGTAGGTCATTTGAAATCTTCAAGAAAGACTGATGTAAAAGTTACCTTCAGGACAGCATGAAGCAGACATGGAGTCAGATTTAGTTTGAGTTAAAGAAATAAGATACCATAGATTTTCTCATATCCCTGTACATATAGCTGCAAATTCATAAGCACGGTGTTATGTTAGTAACTCCAAGGCTGGCAAGGGATGCAACCTTATATTCCCCTTCAAAGTGTATGCCTAGCATCCTGTATTCTGAATGTTTGGTTCATAAACTTTGTGAAGCTGGTGCTAATTTATCTCTGTTAGGTCTGGAGAAGAAAAGAAAATTCATGATACATTTTTAAAAAATGGTTCTCCATACCAAATTCTTTCTTTTTGTTTTCTATCTCCATAAAGGACAGAGAAGAAAACTGGGAATGTGGGGAAAAAAAAAATCCAAAGAACTCCACTGTAACTAACAAATTAAATTGCCATTCAGAAATCTTCACATGAGGATTCCTTAATACAAAATGCAACCACCACTACTGCAATTATTCTAAGCTATAATTGAATAAGGTAAAATTATTTTTGAATGAATACTGTAGTAAATTTTTGTAAAAAATAAACCCTCTAACATTGGAGGAGAGGCAAATCACTGTATATATACACAAGTTTTTAAAGAAATGGTACCATTGTAAAATAAAACTTCAGATTACCGTATGCATAATAAAAGGCAATTCTAATGATGTCTTTATTAGAGTGAGAAATCCAAGGTGAACCTGGGCCCATCGGTGTCTCGATATTACTTCTCATAAAGAGTAGCGGTACCCCAGGGAAGAACAGCAGGTGCTGTCCTAGAATGTAGAGAGAAGGTGGTGAGTGCTTGGCATACTTTTCTTTGATCTTCTTCTCTATACTCAGACCAAAGCTCACACCCTTAGGGGTGGAAGGCACTAAAGCAGGGAGGGTCCTTTAGCAACTGAGGCTTAAGATTGCAAGGACAGTAGGGAAGCCAAAACTGGCTTTCATTAATAAAACCTCAGTTCTCCTTTGAAAATCTTTCCATCTCCTGTTTACAGTACAATGAACCCGATATGATCCATATGCAATCTTTTTCCTACATCACTAGCCTAGATTCATTTGCTAAGCAATAAATAAATGAACAATGGCATAATCAAATGATCTTATGTTTTCTTGTTAATGATTGAGACTCCTCTCTTTTCTAAAGAGAAAAATAAGAAATTTCTAACATATACAGATAGACTGAATATTTATGAGGAATTTAGTTTTTGGAGTTCTGAACAATGCAGCAAAATTCAACTCTTAGAGGAAGAAGACAGTATCTTCATTTTGCTTGTCTTGAGTGGACTCTGACAATGTTGAACTTTACCTGAGCATTGTACTCCTGGAAAACAGTGATCATTAAGAAATCCTCCATCATTTTGTGTTCCAGGAAATGGCTCATTGCTAAGAATCATCTTTCTTCATCTGACTTAGATAGGAATCAGGGAGGAGCTCTTGATCCTGAATGTTCTCATTCTTTGTCTCACAAGTGATGGAATTCACTTTTGTCCCTACTGTCCAGCCTTGACAACATGTCCTCTCACTTAACCAAACTTTAATTAGGCGTCTCTTTCCTCTCAAGGTCTCTGAACTTTGACCCATTCTTAAGCCTAAGCAAGCACTGTGGGATAGCCCCTTCTGAAAAGCAGTTCTGTTCTGCCACCTGTTCATCTTGCTCCCCACACCTGTTTTCCTCTTCTCTTGCTAACTGCCCTATCTAGGATAGAAAAGCCTTTCTACTTGAACTTTGAGACAATTCTAGATCTTACAGTTCACTTTTCTACCCATGGTAATAGTCTTTCTTTATTAGTTAACATAGTTCTCTTTCTTGTATGAAAATAGGGTTTCCCAAGTGGCTCTAGTGGTAAAGAATTTGCCTGCCAATGCAGAAGACACGAGAAGCAAATTAGATTTCTAGATTGGGAAGATCCCCTGGAGGAGGGCATGGCAACCCACTCCAGGTGGGCTGCAGTCCGTGGGGCTGCAAAGAGTCAGAAATGGCTGAGCAACTTGTTGTTGTTCAGTCACTCAGTTGTGTCTAACTGTTTGTGACCCCACAGACTGCAACATGCAAGGCTTTCCTGTCCTTCACCATCTCCCAGACCTTGCTCAGACTCATGTCCATTGAGTCAGAGATGCCATCCTAACATCTCATCTTGTCATCTCCTTCTCCTCCCACCTTCAGTTCTTCCAGCTTCAGGGTCTTTTCCAATGAGTCAGCTCTTCACCTCAGGTGGTCAAAGTATGGGAGTTTCAGCTTCAGCATTGGTCCTTCCAATGAAAACCCAGGACTGATCTCCTTTGGGAGTGACTGGCTGGATCTCCTTGCAGTCCAAGGGAGTCTCAAGAGTCTTCTCCAACACTACAGTTCAAAAGCATCAATTCTTTGGTACTCAGTCTTTATGGTCCAACTCTCACATCCATACATGACTACTGGAAAAGCCATAGCTTTGATTAGATGGGCATTTGCTGGCAAAGTAATGTCTCTACTTGTTAATATGCTGTCTAGTTTTGTCATAACTTTTCTTCCAAGGAGCAGGGATCTTTTGATGTCATGGCTGCAGTCACCATCTGCAGTGATTTTGGAACCTAAGAAAATAAAGTTTCTCATTGTTTCCTCATCTATTTGCCATGAAGTGATGGGATTTCATGGGACTGAGTGACTAAATACATACAAACTTGTATTAAAATACCCTCTTTCCCCTATTGCAATAGTCCCCTTCCCTCTAGTATAATAATTCCCCTGCCTCATTGCAATAGTCTTTTCAAATCAAGTCTATCCATCTAAATTCAGGTTAGTTTTTTATTTGATAGCCCTCATGGGTCAGCTAAAACTCAAACTTTCAGTAACCATGCTTAGTAATTCTATAAACTTTAAAAAATATTTAGGAAAATTAAATTTACATTGATTGTTATTTTCCCTTAAGCACTCAAAGGGACAAAGCAAAAAAAAAAAAGCAGAAAGAAAAGAAAAAGAAATCTGCTGGGATTGCATTCAATCTAGAAAGAAATTGTGGAGAATTAATGCCTTTAATACTGGGTTTTCCAGTCCTTGAATACAGTGGAGCTGTTCTTTTCTTTAGATCTACATTGAATCCCTTCATTAGTGGGTAGTGTTCATCAGACAGATAATTCTGTACGCACTTTATTTTTGGTGTTATAGCAAATTTCTTGTTTTAATTTCAAATTCCAATTTTCTATGGCTAATGTCGCTCCCCTGGTGGCTCAAAGGTTAAAGCGTCTGCCTCCAATGCAGGAGACCCGGGTTCGATACCTGGGTTGGGAAGATCCCCTGGAGAAGGAAATGGCAATGCACTCCAGTATTCTTGCCTGGAGAATCCCATGGAAGGAGAAGCCTAGTAGGTTACAGTCCATGGGGTCGCAAAGAATCAGACACGACTTAGTGAATTCACCTCACCTCACCTCATGGCTAATGTGACTGGCTTATATATTGACTTTGTACCTACAGTCTGTAAAATATACATTGTATAATATAAATTTGTGTTTAAGAAATCTGAACTAAATAAGTGTGTTATGAAAATCTAATTAAACTATTTGCTTCCACCTAGATGTTGAATTATTACAGGGAAAAGAAATAATATATTTTAAAACCTGATTTAATTACCCTTCCTCCTCCTGCCCCCTTATTCTCATTAATTGGTTTTATCTCTTTTCTGTGAAAATTAATAATGTGTGTGTGCTGTGCTAAGTTGCTTCAGTCACGTCTGACTCTTTGCAACACTATGGATAGTAGATTGCCAGGCTCCTCTGTCCATGGGATTCTCCAGGCAAGAATACTGGAGCGAGCTGTCATGCCTTCCTCCAGGGGATCTTATGGACCTAGGGACTGATCTCGAATCACTTACATCTCCTGCATTGACAGGCTAGTTTTTTTTTGTTTGTTTGTTTGTTTTTGTTTTTACCACTGGTACCACCTGGGAATCTCTGAAAATAAATAATAAGTAACAGTAAGCATTGATGCCTTTCAGTTCAGTTCTGTGGTTCAGTCGTGTCTAACTCTTTGTGACCCTATGGACTGCAGCACACAAGGCTTTCCTGTTCATCACCAACTCCCAGAACTTGCTCAAACTTATGCCTCTGAGTTGGTGATGCCATCCAACCATCTTATCCTCTGTCATCCCCTTCTCCTCCTGCCTTCAAATCTTTCCAGCATCAGGGTCTTTACCAATGAGTTGGCTCTTGGCATCAGGTGGCCACAGTATTGGAGCTTCAGCTTCAGCATCAGTCCTTCCAATGAATATTCAGCATTGATTTCCTTTAAGATTGACTGATTTGATTTTGTAGTCCAAGGGACTCTCAAGTCTTCTCCAACATCACAGTTCAAAAGCATTAATTCTTTGGGACTCAGCTTTCTTTATGGTCCAACTTTCATATCCATACATGACAATGGAAAAATCATAGCTTCGACTATAATGGATTTTTGTTGGCAAAGTATGTCTCTGCTTTTTAGTAAACTGTCCAGGTTTGTCATAGCTTTTCTTCCAAGAAGCAAGCATCTTTTAATTTCATGACTGTAGTCATCATCTGCAGTGATTTGGGGGCCCACCCAAAATAAAGTCTCTCAATCTCTATTGTTTCCCCATCTCTTTGCCATGAAGAGTTGGGACCAGGTGCCTGGATCTTCTTTGATTTTTGAATGTTGAGTTTTAAGCAGATTTTTCACTCCCCTCTTTTACTTTCATAAAGAGGCTCTTTAGCTCCTCTTCAATTTCTGCCATAAGGGTGGTGTTATCTGCATATCTAAGCTTATTGATATTTCTTCCAACAATCTTGATTCCAGCTTGTGCTTCATCCAGCCAGGCATTTTGCAGGATGTATTCTGCATATGATTTAAATAAATAGGGTTACAATATACAGTCTTGATATACTCCTTTCCCAATTTGGAACCAGTTCATTGTTTCATGTTCAGTTCTAACTGTTGCTTCTTGACCTGCATACAGATTTTTCAGGAGGCAAGCACAGTGGTCTGGTATTCCTCTCTTTAAGAGTTTTCCACAGTTTGTTGTGATCCACACAGCCAAAGACTTCAACATAGCCCATAAAGCAGAAGTAGATGTGTTTCTGGAACTCTATTGCTTTTTCTATAATCCAACAAATGTTGGCCATTTGATCTCTGGTTCCTCCGCCTTTTCTAAATCCAGCTTGAACATCTGGAAGTTCCTGATTCACAGGTCTTAATATTTTCTAAGAACAGGTAATGTTTGTTAGTAAAAAGTATTTGTATTCAACACAACACAATTATTGACAATTTTTACTTCTATGATTAGAAGTTGGTGATACTAAGAAAAGAGATATTATTATTGTATTTGAAGAAATTTTGTTTGATTTTGGTAGCCATTATTATCATGTTTAAATTAATTGATTAAAGAAAGTCTCATGTAAAATGGCTCTAGAAAGGTGATGTGCCCATGAATTCACTGGAAAACAGTTTTTAGTGGTGACAAAAGCATTTTGTGTTCTTGAGTTCTCATTAGTTATGAGGAAGAGGAGAAAAGAAAAGCATATGGGTATAGGTATAGAAACAGAAGGCTAGAGGACCTGCAAGTATAAAAATGGAGAAAGTCTGATATGTGTGTGTGTGTGTGTGTGTGTGTGTGTATGTGTGTGTGTGTGTGTGCTTGTGTGTATGTGTGTGTGCTTGTGTGTATTAATCACTTAGTGATGTTGGACTCTTCGAGACTTCCAGTGGGCTGTAACCTGCCAGGCTCCTCTGTCCACAGGATTTTTAGGCAAGAATACTGGAGTGGGTGGCCATTCCCTTCTCCAGGGTATCTTCCCTGACCCAGGGATTAAACCTAGGTCTCCTGTGTAGAAGGCAGATCTTTTATTGCCTGAGCCACCAGGAAAGCCCATGCTTATGTGTACATATATATATTTAAAATATAATTTTCCTTCAGCTTCTAGATATAATCCTTTTTATTTCCAGTTGTCCTAGTTTACACCTAAATATATTTTAAAATAAACTAAGTAAAACAACCTTTCTCTCTATTGCTTAGTAAAACAAAGAGGCAAATTCTAGAAGCAGATTAGCCATTTGACTTATTATTATTAACAAAATATTTTATCAAGCCATCTGGTTTCTTCAGGAATTATATATAGAATGAATCTATTAGATTTGATGATAAAGAACATTAACAAAGAATTTAATAAATAACTTCCTTTTAACTTCATCCTCAATAGTTTTTTTAAATTTATATTTCAAATATTATATAAGGTGGTGAGCTGAGGGAATACAGGACATTTCAGCTCTGCTTATAAAAGATAAAAACAGTATAATTTTTTTTTTACCTCAAGGTATGTGGAATCTTAGTTTCCAACCAGGGATTAAACTCACACCTACTGCCCCAAAAGTGCAGAGTTTTAACCCCAGGACCACCAAGGGAAGTTCCCTGAACGGTGAGACTTTAATGTGACTGTCTGCCATGGCAGAAAACTTCTAAAAGGCTGAGAAAACTGTGACTGAGAGTGTTATGAGAAGTGATTACTTGTCCTCCAAAGTCAGTTTCTTTATTCTTTATGTACTTTTATGAATTTCTGATTTCACTGAGAATTAGGAACAGAAATCTCTATGCCCTCATCCAGAAGCATCACACAGAGAAAGACGCCTTAGTAGATGGCAGCCAGGAGCCCAGTCTCAGGTGTAAAGTCTCTGGGAAAAGAAGCTTGGCCCCAAGAAGTCAAACAGCTTTTAGATTACACACAGGTAAGGCAGTTGCGCTGGCTCTAAAGCACAGGCAAGGTAGCTGTCTGATCAAATCTGAGCACAGCACCTCTGATGGCAAGGCACCCGCATCCACCCAGAAGTTGACTTTCAGGGCTCAGCCACTGTGCCTTCCACTCCCATGGAAGCAGAAAGCGCCTCTTACCAAGGTGATAGCTCCCCGGCCCCAGAGAGCAGCAGTGAGAGAAAGAGAGTCTCTCTTTACATATGAAATGAAAAAAATAAGTCAGACACTTTAGCGGTGCTTTTTCCATACAGCATGAACATTCCAGTCTGAATAGCCAACTTTTCAAACAACAGAAAGGACTTCTTCTCATTTTAGAGGATGTTCCTTGTTTGAGACTTGAAATTTGGATTCTAAATATGTGTAAGCGTTATGTAAATTAGCCATATAGATGAGTCTGCAGCTTTGATATTTGTTTTTACCACTTCACCTCCCTCTCACTTCATGTGCTCTGCTCAGCGGTGTCCAACTCTTCCGATGCCATGGACTGTAGCTCACAGGAGCCTCTGTCTATAGGATTTCCCAGGCAAGAATTCTGGAACAGGTTGCCATTTCCTACTCTATGGGATTTTCCCAACCAAGGGATCAAATCCATGTCTCTTGTGTCTCCTGCACTGGCAGGCAGATTCTTTACCACTATGGCCCTGGAAAGCCCTGAGACATAATCCACATGCAGTAAAATATATTCATTTAAGTGTATACTTCAATAAAACTTGATATTGACTACAGTCTTATAATCACCACCAAAATCAAGAAATAGAAAAATTGACAGTGTCCTAAACATTATTTTCTTATGACTTGTCCTCTCCTTTGGACCTTAGTTGTATGTAATCACTTACCTACTGATTTTTTTCACTTAGTGTGACTACTTTTTGAAATTTATCTCTATTGTTACATGCATTATTTTCCTCTGTTTCACTGTTGATGTTATATAGATTGTCACATCATCCACCTGTTGATGGATATTTGGTTATTTCTAGTTTTTGGTTATTGTGAATATTGATATGTTTGTGAACAAGTAATTGTGGTTTCATTTTTGTTGGGCAAGTACCTAGGAATGAGTTTGCTGGGTTGTATAATTAATGTATGCTTAATTTTCTAAAAATAAAAACAAAAAACACACAACCAACAACAACAAACCCACTCATAAAACCCACTTTACTATTTTCTAAATTTGTTGTACCATTTTGCATTCATTGTATGAAGGCTCCTTGTCAACCTTTTAAACTCAATTACCTACATTGCTCTAAAGCAGTGGACCCAGTCCCATTGCTAGGAATCTATACTGGTCTGTGATCTATTAGGACTGGGCCACACAGCATGAGGGGGAGAGGCCAGTGAGCAAGTGAAGCTTCATCTGCTTGTATTGCTGCTGGAACCACCCCACTTCCACCCTGTCTGTAGAAAAACTGGCTGCTATGAAACTAATCTCTCTCAAAAGTTGGGAACCACTGATCTAAAGGTATCTCAAATGTAGTTTTAATTTCCAGTTTCCTGATAGGGTAATTTTGTGGATTGCATTGTGTCTCACCAATGATATATTGAAATCCTAAGACCCAGTGCCTCAGATTCTTGACTGTTTGGAAAGAAGATCGTTAAACATGAACTTAGTTAAGAAGATTTTATACCAGAGTAGAGTGGCCTTTTAATACAATATAACCATGGTCCTTATAAGATGAAGGCAATGTGAAGACAGAGACACACACACAGAGAATACCATATGACAATGAAGACAGACATTGGAATTATGCAGCAAGCCAAGGAACACCAAAGACTGGCAGCAAACCACCAGAAGCTAGGAAGAGACAAGTAAGGAGAACCTTATAGTTTTCAGAGGGAACAGGGTCCCAGGGCCATGCAAACACCTTGACTTTTGACTTCAGCTTCAAGAACTGTGAGGCAATAAATTTGTTATTTTAAGCCACTCAATTTGTGGTACTTGGTTACAATAATTTAAGAAATTTATACAACTAATGATGCTGAATATCTTTTCATGTGCTTACTTGATACTTGCATATCTCATTTTGTGAAATACCTATTCAAGTATGTGGCCTATATTTTAATTGGATTCTTTTTCTTATGATTAAGTTGAAAGAGGTCATTATACATTCTGAATCAAATCTTTTGTGAAATATATTCTTTGCCAATATTTTCTTCCAATTTGTGTCTTGATTTGTTTCTTAGCTGTCTTATGAAAAATAAAAGTTTTAAAAATTTTATTGAAGTCCATATTGTCATTTTTACTTTTAAAGTTTGTTTCTTATTTTAGAAAACTTTTCTTTCCTCAATATCATAAAGACTTCTCTTATCTATTCTTTCAGAAGCTTAGTAGTTTAGCTCTTACATTGCTTTCATGCATTTCAAGTTAATTTTATTTTAGTTTGAATGAGATAAAAGTCAAGATTTTTATTTTTGTTTATTTTTTAAATTTCAAATTGATAGCAAGATGTCCTAGAACAATGTGTTGAAATACTACCATCTGTTTATTTTTAAAATTTATTTTTATTTTAATTAGAGAATAGATACTTTACAATATTGTGATGGTTTTTGCCATACATCAGTAAGAATTAGCCATAGGTACACACCTGTCCCCTCCATCCTGTATCCCCTCCCACCTTCCTTCTCTTGTGCAGGGCAGTAAAGGAGACACAAACATAAAGAACAGACTTTTGGACTCAGTGGGAAAAGAAGAGAGTGGGATGATTTGAGAAAATAGTATCAAAACATATACATTACTTTCTCCCTGTTGAGTTGCCTTGGAACCTTTGTTGGAGTCAAATGACCATATAAACATGGGTCAGTGTCTGGAGTTTTCCATTCTGTTCTATGTCATCTGAATATTGAGGAAAGTTCTCTAAAAATCAAATGATATGACATTAACATGTTTCAATTATGTTGCAGATTTAACTATACTTTCATCTTCACAGAGTAATAATAACTGGAATCTGGAAAGTATTTCAAGAATGCTTGAATATTTTTACAAACACCCAAATTTGTTGGGATTGGAAGCCATCATCCGAGGAACTCAAGCAGTCTTCCAGTGTTAAAATGTCACTTCGACACTCTTCTTTTTCTTTAGGCTCAACTTTACAATTTTGTGCTTCCTCTTATTTTTCAAGTAAGCTCAAATACATTCTTGAAGAATTAAAAGTATTTTCCTCCATTGCCTTATTTTATTGAGTATAAAAAGAGTATTTCAGAGAGGAGGCAGAGAAACTAAGTTATCTGAGAGATGTGTTCCTTGGGAAAGCTGAGTATAGCTCAAGTTGTGAAATCTATTGGTTGAAAGTAACCAGCAGCAGAGCAATCTTTGGGAGGGACGAGGAGGCATTTGGGAGGGATTAGTTAATGTTGGTAGATTCCCCAGGAGACAATAAGCCAAATCCTTTCTCTGTTAAACACAAAGAACAAGAGTTTGGTTGGAGAAAGTTTAGAAGAAAGTACATGGATCTAATCAGCAAAATGTAAGTCAGAGCATTTGGCTGAGTCTTGCTATATATCAGCGTAATGTGGATTTGGACTTAGAAGAGCTGAGTCCTTAGTCCGGATACAAGTTTTGTGACCTTGGTTAAGTCAGTGAGACTAGGTACCCTGACTTGAAAAACGGGACCTAATAATATCTCATAGAGTTGTCATGAAGTTCAAATGAGATGATGGGAATCCTGGTTAATAATGAATCAAATGACTCGAATCTGCTTCTAGTACATTTTAAATAATTAAGTGATATTAAAATGGCATTTAATATTTTTATATGAAAGGAACTATACAGAAGAAAGGAAGTGAAGATTTTTCTTCTTTTTTTTTACCAGTTACTTGACATTTTGTTTTATGCTCTTCAGCTTTAAAATGTTTATGAGATTAAAAGCAATTTTTTAAGTTTTATTTATGTATTTATTGAGAAAAATTTGCAACAATTTATTTATTTGCTTGTTTGGTTGGCCATTCTGTGTGGCTTGCAGAATTTTAGTTGCCTGACCAGGGATGGAATCAGGGTTCCCTGCAGGGGAAGCATAGAGCCCTGGCAACTTGACCACCAGGGAATTCCCTGAGTTTTTATTTTACAAATAAACATGAATTGTTGATATTTTGCTATTCATTTGAAGAAAACATGACTGAAGCTGCAAGAGAACTGAGAAATGAGTTTGCTCTACCTCATCATCTGATAGGTAAGAAATGCATGACCTGTGAGCATATGATCTCCAAACCACCAGGATACTGAAAGACAGATGGTTTCTAGCTTCTCACATTTTTTGTTATTGATATAGGAACATGAACAGAAAAGACAGAAATATAATTTATTTCCTTTATCCTGTCTTTCAAATGTGCTAATTTAGTAACTGGTCCATCTAAAAGATAAACTCACAGAAAAACATAAAAATTATTAAAGCACACTGTGAACCAAAAGATGATATTAAATATTTGACACAATGAAATGCAGAAACTTTAGGTAGAAGGTACTAAGTCACAGAATAATTGAAAATCATTCCTGTAACTGGAACATTTCAGAGTTGTTGACACACCCTTTGTCATCTTTGAGCACAGATTTCTGCAGAGCGGAAGAGACACCATCTATCTGGTATGGCATACATGGTACCCAAGGAACTCTTCTGCAAACAAAAGGTCTTCTTAGTTGACTTTAGGTGGGCCAGGCATTTTTTCAGTAAGAACATTACTGAGATGGTGTCTTTAATTCTATTCAATATACATTCATTGAAAGGCTGTTTGCTATGTATCAGGTGCTAAACTAAGTTAAAGGGCTTCAGTACTATGGAAGGCTCACTGCCTTCAAAGAATTTTTGGCACAATTGAATTATTATACCCAGATAAGAATATATTCATAGTTTAATGCAAGACAGAGGGGAATAAGTTCTGAGGAAGGATGATATATAAGTTATTGTGTTAGAGAAATACTTTCTCCTTAAAAGTGTTCATGGAGAAGGATATTTGAGGTTGGTTTTGCAAGAGGAGCAGAATTTCAGGAGATCTTGAGGTTGGGATGAAGGAATGCCTACTTCACATCCCCATCTAGAGGCACATCTTTTTTTTTGTTTAAACTTTTTGTTTTATATTGGAGTATAGCTGTTTAAAAACGCTGTGATAGTTTCAGGTACATAGCAAAGCAACCCAGCCGTATATGCATTTAGTAGAGAACTTGATAAATAATAACCATTCTAAGGATTTGGGATATAGGGCATGGATATAGGAATAAACGGATTAGATTTGAATAGTAGTTTGAGTGGATCATACAGGAGTAATTGGAGATGACCTAGATAAATCAATTTGGAGCTATATTGTGAAGTGAAGTGAAATCGCTCAGTCATGTCCGACTCTTTGCCACCCCATGGACTGTAGCCCACCAGGCTCCTCTGTCCATGGGATTCTCCAGGTGAGAATACTGGAGTGGGTTGCCATTTCCATCTCCAGGGGATCTTCCCAACCCAGGGATCGAACCCAGGTCTCCTGCATTGCAGGCAGATGCTTTAACTTCTGAGCCATCAGGGAACATACAGGAGTAATTGGAGATGACCTGGATAAATCAATTTGGAGCTATATTGTAGAGCATATTAAATATGATAAGGGAGGAATTTGCAACAAATTTAATTAAGGTCAGAAATTTGTACTGTCCATGACATCCAGTAGGGAAGAAGAACCCAAGGGAATTATATCAAAGCGCTAGTAACTTGAAAGGAAAATTCAAGCTAGGGAAGGAAAGGTTATGCACACAAATCATGGTCCAAAGGCTGTGTATATATGTGTGGATGCATCTCTGTATGTGTGTGTTTCTGCTGTGACCATGTGATGGGGAAAGAAGTATAAAGGAAAGATTACCTGGGGTTCTTCTACTAGGCTTAGAAGAGGAAACTGAAGAAAATGTTTTTTAAAATGGAAGAATGACAGATTTTCTTTCTTTTCAAGATTGGCAAATTAAACAGGGGCAGTTTAAGAGAACAGCAAAGACTTTGGAATCCGACAAACTTGATTTGAATTCCAATTTTGCCACTTAGTGGCTGTGTGTAGTAAAGAAGTTAATATCTCTTAATTACAGTTGTGTATTTAAAACATTGAGAATAACACTTCCCTCCAAGATAAATGCAATACAATAAGCATATGGAAAGTGGCTTACATAGTGCTGGGCATAACAGCACTCTACCAGGGATGATCCATGAATCCATCCCCAACATTTACTATACAGGCTTACTGTGATGATGGGGTTCTGATTTATATTCTAGACCTACTAGATAAATAGGCAGAATTATTTAATGCACTCATTTGTCCATGTAAAATATTGCAACAAAAACATCCTCAAAGGAATTTAGCAGGGCTCATTCTGAAAGTTCATGGTTCCCATGTATTTTATAACAAGTGGTAATTACTAGTGTCTCTATTTCTAAATCACACAGCTGATACTTCCACAATCCCTTGTGGTCATAGTGCTTTTCAATATTCTATTTTTGGATTGCTTTCCACTTAATTCTTGTGCCCCTAAGATCAGAAACAGCACCTCTGAGAACTTCAACATGCTGACAGAAAGAAGGCTAGAAGACCTCCCCTTCCAATCGTAAGCTGAGGCTGGAGGCAGTGGCTCTTGTTCTGAAGACTCCATTACTATAGTGGGACCTGCCCACGATTTTGGATTAAATAACAACCTTATTTATTTAGTAGAGAATATTTTTAGAAGTTAACACTTCATCTGAAGGATAAAGAAAATTGAAAGTGAAGTCGCTCAGTTGTGTCTGACTCTTTGGGACTCCATGGACTTTAGCCTACCAGGCTCCTCTATCCATGGGATTTTCCAGGCAAGAGTACTGGAGCTGGCTGCCATTTCCTTCTCCAGGGGATCTTTCCAACCCCGGGATTGAATCCAGGTCTCACGCACTGCAGACAGTTCAGTTCAATTGCTCAGTCATATCCATCTGTTTGCGACCCCATGAACCGCAGCACATCAGGCCTCCCTGTTCATCACCAACTCCTGGAGTTAACCCAAACTCATGTCCATTGAGTCAGTGATGCCATCCAACAGTCTCATCCTCTGTCGTTCCCTTCTCCTCCTACCCCCAATCCCTCCCAGCATCAAGGTCTTTTCTAATGAGTCAGCTCTTCACATCAGGTGGTCAAAATATTGGAGTTTCAGCTTCAACATCAGTCCTACCAATGAACACTCAGGACTGATCTCCTTTAGAATGGACTGGTTAGATCTCCTTGCAGTCCAAGGGACTCTCAAGAGTCTTCTCCAACACCTCAGTTCAAAAGCATCAATTCTTCTGTGCTCAGCTTTCTTTATAGTCCAACTGTCACATCCATACATGACTACTGGAAAAACCATAGCCTAGACTAGACAGACCTTTACTGACATATAATGTCTCTGCCTTTTAATATGCTGTCAAAGTTGGTCATAACTTTCCTTCCAAGGAGCAAGTGTCTTTTAATTTCATGGCTGCAGTCACCATCTGCAGTGATTTTGGAGCCCAGAAAAATAAATTCAGCCACTGTTTCCCAATTTATTTGCCATGAAGTGATGGGACCAGATGCCATGATCTCAGTTTTCTGAATGTTGAGCTTTAAGCCAACTTTTTCACTCTCTTCTTTCACTTTCATCAAGATGCTCTTTAGTTCTTCTTCACTTTCTGCCATAAGGGTGGTGTCATCTGCATATCTGAATTTATTGATATATCTCCCGGCAATCTTGATTCTAGCTTGTGCTTCATCCAGCCCAGCATTTCTCATGATGTACTCTGCATAGAAGTTAAATAAGCAGGGTGACAATATACAGCCTTGATGTACTCCTTTTCCTATTTAGAACCAGTCTGTTGTTCCACGTCCAGTGCTAACTGTTGCTTCTTGACCTGCATACAGGTTTCTCAGATGCTTTACCAGCTGAGCTACCATTTCTCTCTATCTGCATACTTTTCAGGAAACCACTGGAATCTGAGAATAATAAAACTATTTATTCAAATTCACCTAGATCACCAATGAGCCAAAATAAAAACAACATATGATCTGTAATTTTTTGTAGAGTAGCAACAGTTCAACAACTCATATTCCAGTTGCCTGCAGTGATGTAATAAAACAAATTGTGAAACTTGATGCTTTATAATGGGCTGGCTATATGAAAGCAGATCACTAGTTCATTCTTTTCAGAGGCTGATGGTTGAAATTTGCTATTGATCATCAGGCACATCTTTTGGCAAGAAAAATGTTAATGCCTTCTGTCACTTGCTTCTGTCTCCAGGAGAAATGGTGGTTTTCTCATTTACTTTGCCATACACAATCCTTATGTCTTAGAATTTCTTTATGCCTTTCTGTGACACAAATTGGATTTTTATATACTATCTTTTTTTTCAAATTCTGTTTATAGATTTATATAAAAAGAAAAAAAACCTAATGGGGTGGTGTTAGATGGGAGTTGAATTTTACATTGGCTTTCTCTTTTATTAGCCATCATAAAGTTTTATTTTTCTTCTTAAGTTCACAATTCATAACAAAGAGAAATAAGATAAAAATCAATAATCAAGAAGGTAGGGTCTCACCAGCCATCCCAAAGAATTTAAAATGTCTTTTCACATCTAGTTTAGTAGATGCCAGCTGAAGGCTAAATCAATCCTTAGACATGTGACTTTTTTGCATTAGATACTGAGATAAAAGACAGACTTCATTCTACTGGTCCTTTCTGCCAGGACAAATCTGCACAATCCGAAATTAGGCAAACATCTTCTTCTTCCTAAAATTATTTATCTAATTATTCTTCAATTACTTGTTAATGTAATTTTGATTATGCATTAGCTGACAACTAATTTAGATAGGTTTTCCATGCGGCTCAGTGCTAAAGAATCTACCCGCCAGTGTAGGAGACACGGGTTTGATCCCTGGGTCAGAAAGATCCTCTGGAGAAGGAAATGGTAAATGGTTACAGTATTCTTGCCTGGGAAATGCCATGGATGAGGAGACTGGTGGACTATGGTCCATGGGATCACAAAGAGTCAGACATGACTAAGCATGCATGCAAAGCAATGAACTTTAGATATAATCCTTTCAGGGATGTTTGTAAAGTCTTCCAGGTCACAAGGAATTAGGGGGTATCAGACTGGGGCTATGAGAGCAGTTAAGAAAAAAGGTTCCGACACCAAAATGTTCATGTCAGTCCCACCATTAACTAGTGCCATAAGCTCCTAGTTACTCAGGGGTTTTTCACCTGCAAATAAAGACTATTTTCATTTCTATCTCCTGACATTGTTATGAAAAGAATATATATATATTAAAAACATCCAAAACTCAGTCATAAAAAAGTATGAAGCAATATCAGTTACAGCAAAATGAATGGGCCTAGAGATTATTATACAGAGAAAGACACATATCATATGTTATCACTCATCTGAACCTAAAAATGTGATGCAGATGAACTTATTTATAAAATACAAATAGATTCACAGATGACACAGAAAGTAAATCTACAGTTGTCAAAGGGAATGGGGAGGGGGAAATAAATTAGGAGTTGGGGGTTAATATATATACACTACCATGTACAAAATAGATTATACTCAATATCTTGTAATAACCTATCTGAAAATAATATATATGTATGTATTCAGTTATACACACACACACATATATACACATCAATGTATACCTGAATCACTTTGCTATACACGTGAAACTAATACAAAATTTTAAATTTATTATACTTCAACAAAAAAGAATAAAGATCATTGTTATTAAAAAAAATACCTCAAACTCAGCAACATTAGAGAACTACTTTGTCCTTGCCACCGGCCAACCTTAGTAGGTGTGTCTTTTTCCCTTGCCTCTCACTCTTCTTAAACGAGTCTAGTTGTGTTTCTTAGACTAGTCATGTTTCTACCACTTGGAACAAAAAGTGACTTATTAATACTCATTTTGCAGGAAAACACACACACAAAGGGAACATATGTGAAGATTCTAAAAGTGGCACACAGAAATTACAGAATTTGCCAGTGTAAACTGTCAAGCAAAAAGAGGCATTTGATTAAATTTATATAGAATTATGATCTTCCTAGGTGACTCAGTGGTAAAGAACCCACCTGTCAATTTAGGAGACACAGGTTCAAACCCTGGGCTGAAAGATCTCCTGGAGGAGGGCATGGTAACTCACTCCAGTGTTCTTGCCTGGGAAATCCCATGGGCAGAGAAGCCTGGCTGGTTACAATCCATGGGGTCAAGGACTAAGCTACAACAACATATAGAATTATAGCATCCATTTACTGTGCTGTTTTAACTGTAGTTTATGTACATAATGTACTATTATATTGTTACGATGATTCTTTTTTTTTGCAGAAAATAATATTCTTTTCCTATTATCCCAGATAAAGAAACTGTAATTTTTATATACACAGAGAGTCATTTTGAATATGAATATAATACTTTCTTTAGTTTTGTAAACTAAATCTCAGAAGAGATGGTAATGGAGGAAACTGAAAAAAATTTATTTTTGCTTTTATTTCCTCTCATTTTTCTTTTGGTCTCACTGACCTTCCAATTCCTGTTTCTCACCTCCCAGCAGGCAAATGTTTCAGCTGTGATATTCCATTTAAATCTGTCCCAAGCTTGTAATACTCCATGCATTTTCATCTTCACCATTTTTCCTTTATGATAAGTACTATTATTTTATTTCTAAGATTTTATCAAGCTTCTAGGAGAAAAGACTCTCTTTGAAGTAGGTAATTTTGAGATAATTTTAATGACAATGTGACATTTTCAAGTATTTATTATCTTAAGAAAATATTTTCAAAGGTTTATTTTATACCAGGATACATGGAATTGAAAGCTAGTTTTCCTGATCTCTTTTAGAAGTTTAGAACTAATTAAGTTGATTGGGCTTAAGGATATTTAATGATCTTTGTCATTCTCATATTTTAAGATCCTTTACTTCTAGTACGTAAGTTATTACAAACAAGTTACTATTTGTTGTTCAGTCTGTAAGTCGTGCCTGATTCCTTGCTTCCCCATGAACTGCAGCACACTAGGTTTCCCTCTCCTTCACTGTCTCTTGGAACTTCTTCAAACTCATGTCCATTGAGTTGGTGATGCCATCCAACCATCTCATCCTCTGTCATCCCCTTCTCTTCCTATCCTCAATCTTTCCCAGCATCAGGTGTATATTGGCTTATCCAAAAGTTCCATTCAGATATTTCTCTAAGATGTTATGGAACAAACACACTTTTTGGCCAACCTGAGACATCCTTGCAAAGTCCAGGGTGTCCAACTTCAGTGGACACCTTACTCTAAATTGTAAAATTACCTCTTGTCCTGGAGATGAGAGGTTTACTTTTCCTTTAGGTGAGGCCAATTAGCAAACACAGATGGCTTTCTATCCCTCTACCTCTCTCCTCCATCCCAGCTCTTAAAAACTCTCCAGCCAGTTGTTTCAGTAAATTTAAGCTCAGACTGAGTTCTGGCCTCTGTTCCCTATTGCAGTAGCCTTGAATAAAGTCTTCCTTCCTGTTTAACTTTGTCTAGTGCAATTTTTCCTTTACATTGGCTAAGTAAACTTTGTGAAGCATTCTATTGAAAGGGTACAAGAAACTATTATGCCTGCCAAGTGAATCTTTTTTTAAAAAAGATATTTATTTATTTATTTGGCTACACCGGGTCTTAGTTGTGGCCTGCAGCATCCTCAATCCTTGTTGTGGGATGCAGCATCTTTTAGTTGGGGCATGTGGGATCCACTTCCCGGGCCAGTGTTCAAACCCAGCACCCTTGCATTGGGAACAGGGAATCTTAGCCACTGACAATCAGGAAAGTCCCAGCCTGCCAAGTGAGTCTTTTAAGACGAGACTTTTATTTGAGAGATCTCAAATATATTTGTGTTTCACTGAAAAACAAATAAGCATAATTTGTTAGTAATTGTCATCATATCCACAACAGCATACATTTAGAAAAGGAAAAATAATAAGTTTAATATTTTGCATCCCTGAAAGGAAAGGATCTAGCTTTTAAAACTTAAACTCAGATGCTCAAACTCCTTTTGGTTGTTGTTTACTTGCTAAATCATGTCCAACTCTTTTTGCAACCCCAGGAACTATAGCTCACCAGTTTCCTCTGTCCATGGAATTTCCCAGGCAAGAATATTGGAATGAGTTGCCATTTCTATCTCTGGGGGAACTTCCCAACCCAGGGATCCAACCCAATCTCCTGCACTTGTTTCCTGCATTGCAGGAGGATTTCTTACAGCCTAGCCACCAGGGAATTTAATTCTTTTTGGAGATGTCCTTAATGGATACAATCTTTAATGGATAAAATCTTGTGATTTAAGAGACAACAATTCATTTTAATTGCTAATATCAAAGGATTATCATAATCAGCCTTTGACTCCAACTCTTCAAAAAATGATGAATTTCATTACCTTTAGTAATTTTTTTCATCGTCTAAAATGACAGACTGTACTTGCAGCCTATGTTAGCCCTATTGAAAAAATAATTGTGTCTATATTGTTGTATGAGTAAAAGTTCAGAAGTTTAAATTTTTGCTGCTATTGTTTCTGTTTTTGTTTTTTTCCTTTAAAAAATTAATTTAATTGGAGGCTAATTACCTTACAATATTGTGGTGGTTTTTGCCATACATTCACATGAATGAGCCATGGGTGTATATGTGTTGCTCATCCTGAGCACCCCCTCCGCACCCCCCACCCCCCAACACCTTCCCCATCCCTTTCCTCTGGGTCATCTCAGTGCACCAGCCCTGAGCACCCTGCCTCATGCATCGAACCTAGACTGACGATCTATTTCACATATGATAATATACATGTTTCAATGCTATTCTCTCAAATCACCCCATCATCACCTTCTCCCACAGAGTCCAAAAGTCTGTTCTTTACATCTGTCTCTCTTTGCTGTCTCACATATAGGATCATCATTCCATCTTTCTAAATTCTGTGCTGCTGCTGCTGCTGCTAAGTCACTTCAGTTGTGTGAGAACCCATAGACAGCAGTCCACCAGGCTGCCATCCTTGGGATTCTCCAGACAAGAACATTGGAGTGGGTTGCATTTCCTTTTCCAGTGCATGAAAGTGAAAAGTGAAAGTGAAGTCGCTCAGCCATGTCCAACTCTTTGAGACCCCATGGACTACAGCCTTCCAGGCTTCTCCGTCCATGGGATTTTCCAGGCAAGAGTACTGGATCGGGGTGCCATCACCTTCTCTGTCTAAATTCCATATATATGCATTAATATTGTGTATTGGTGTTTTTCTTTCTGGCTTACTTTGCTCTGTATAATAGGCTCCAGTTTCATCCACCTCATTAGAACTGATACAAATGCATTCTTTTTAATAGCTAAATAATATTCCATCATGTGTATGTGCCACAGCTTTCTTATCCATTCATCTGCTGGTGAACATCTAGGTTGTTTCCATGTCCTGGCTATTGTAAACAGTGCTGCAGTGAACACTGGGGTACACGTGTCTTTCAGTTCTGGTTTCCTCGGTGTGTATGACCAGCACTGGGATTGCTGCGTCGTATGGCAGTTCTATTTCCAGTTTTTAAAGAAATCTTCACACTGTTCTCCATAGTGGCTGTACTAGTTTGCATCCCCACCAATAGTGTAAGAGGGCTCCTTTTCTTTTGCACCCTCTCCAGCATTTATTGTCTAGACTTTTTGATAGCAACCATTCTGATCTGCGTGAGATGGTACCTCATTTTGGTTTTGGTTTACATTTCTCTATAATGAGTGATGTTGAGCATCTTTTCATGTGTTTGTTAGCCATCTGTATTTCTTCTTTGGAGAAATGTCTGTTTAGTTCTTTGGCTCATTTTTTGATTGGGTCACTTTTTTTCTGGAATTGAGCTGCAAGAATTGCTTGTATATTTTTGAGATTAATTCTTTGTCAGTTGCCTCATTTGCTTTATGTTCTCCCATTCTAAAGGCTTTCTTTCACCTTGCTTATAGTTCCTTCGTTATGCAAAAGCTTTTAAGTTTAATTAGGTCTCATTTGTTTATAGGCTTCCCTGGTGGCTGAGATGGTAAAGTGTCTGCCTGCAATGCAGGAGACTTGGGTTTGATCCCTGTGTCGGGAAGATCCCCTGGAGAAGGAAATGGCAACTCACTCCAGTACTCTTGCCTGGAAAATTCTGTGGACAGAGGAGCCTTATAAGCTACAGTCCATGGAGTAGCAAAGAGTCAGACACTACTGAATGGCTTCACTTCACTTCACTTCACTTGTTTCTTTATGCTTTTATTTCCATTACTCTGGGAGGTGGGTCACAGAGGATCCATGTAAGGGAGTGTTTTGCTTATGTTTTTCTCTAGGAATTTTAGTTTCTGGTCTTACATTTAGATCTTTAATCCATTTTGAATTTATTTTTGTGTATGGTGTTACAAAGTGTTCTAATTTCATTCTTTTACAACTAGTTGACCAGTTTACCCAGCACTACTTGTTAAAGAGATTGTCTTTTCTCCATTGTATATTCTTGCCTCCTTTGTCAAAGATAAGGTATCCATGGGTGCATGGATTTATCTCTGGGCTTTCTATTTTGTTCCATTTATCTATGTTTCTGTCTTTGTGCCAGTACCATACTGTCTTGATGACTATGGCTTTGTAGTAGAGCCTGAAGTCAGACAGGTTGATTCCTCCAGTTCCACTCTTCTTTCTCAAGATTGCTTTGGCTCTTCGAGGTTTTTTGCATTTCCATACAAACTGTGAAATTATTTGTTATAGTTCTGTGAAAAATACCATTGGTAGCTTGATAGGGATTGCATTGAATCTATAGATTGCTTTGGGTAGTATACTCATTTCCACTATATTGATTCTTCTGATTCATGAACATGGTATATTTCTCCATCTATTTGTGTCATCTTTGATTTCTTTCACCAGTGTTTTATAGTTTTCTATATATAAGTCTTTTTTTTCCTTTAGATAGATTTATTCCTAAGTATTTTATTCTTTTTATTGCAATGGTGAATGGAATTGTTTCCTTAATTTCTCTTTCTGTTTTCTCATTGTTAGTGTATAGGAATGCAAGGGATTTCTGTGTGCTAATTTTATATCCTGCAACTTTATTATATTCATTGATTAGCTTTAGTAATTTTCTGGTGGAGTATTTAGGGTTTTCTATGTAGAGGATCATGTCATCTGCAAACAGTGAGAGTTTTACTTCTTCTTTTCCAAGCTGGACTTCTTTTATGTCTTTTTCTTCTCTGACTGCTGTGGCTAAAACTTCCAAAACTATGTTGAATAGTAGTGGTGACTACTGACTTTAGGGGAAATGCTTTCAATTTTTTACCATTGAGGATAATATTTGCTGTGGGTTTATCATATATGGCTTTTATTATGTTGAGCTTTGTTCCTTCTATTCCTGCTTTCTGGAGAGTTTTGATTATAAATGGATGTTGAATTTTGTCAAAGGCTTTCTCTGCATCTATTGAGATAATCATATGGTTTTTATCTTTCAATTTGTTAATGTTGTGTATCACATTAATCAATTTGCAAATATTGAAGAATCCTTTCATCTCTGGGATAAAAGCCACTTGGTCTTGATGTATGATCTTTTAATATATTGTTGGATTCTGTTTGATAGAATTTTGCTAAGGATTTTGCATCTATGTTCATCAGTGATATTGGCCTGTAGTTTTCTTTTTCTTTCTTTCTTTCTTTCTTTTTTTTTTATAGCATCTTTTTCTGGTTTTGTTATTAGGGTGATGGTAGCCTCATAGAATGAGTTTGGAAGTTTACTTTTTCTGCAATTTTCTAGAAGAGTTTGAGTAGGATAGGTGTTATCTCTTCTCTAAATTTTTGGTAGAATTCAGCTGTGAAGCCATCTGGTCCTGGGTTTTTGTTTGTTGGAAGATTTTGGATTACAGTATTGATTTCTGTGCTTGTGATGGGTCTGTTAAGATTTTCCATTTCTTCCTGGTTCAGTTTTGGAAAGTTATACTTTTCTAAGAATTTGTCCATTTCTTCTAAGTTGTCCATTTTATTGGCATATAGTTGCTGATAGTAGTCTCTTATGATCCTTTGTATTTCTCTAATGTCTATTGTGAGTTCTCTATGTTCATTTCTAATTTTGTTGATTTAATTATTCTCCCTTTTTTTCTTGATGAGTCTGGCTAATGGTTTGTCTATTCTATTTATCCTCTCAAAGAACAAACTTTTACCTTTGTTGATGTGGGCTATGTTCTCCTTTGTTCCTTTGCATTTATTTCTGCCCGAATTTTTATGATTTCTTTCCTTCTGCTAATCCTGGGGTGCTTCATTTCTTTTTCTAGTTGCTTTAGGTGTAGAGTTAGGTTATTTATTTGATTTCTCTCCTGTTTCTTGAGGTAGGCCTGTATTGCTATGAACCTTCCCCTTAGCACTACTTTTACTGAGTCCGATAGGTTTTGGGTTGTTGTGTTTTCATTTTCATTCATTTCTATGCATATTTTGATTTCCTTTTGATTCCTTCTGTGATTTGTTGGTTTTTCAGAAAGGTGTTGTTTAGCCTCCATATGTTTGTATTTTTAATGGTTGACATCTAATTTTATGATTTCATTTTTTTTTTTTTAATTTACCGAGGTTAGATTTATGGCCCAGGATGTGATCTATCATGGAGAAGTTACTGTGTGCACCTGAGAAAAAGGTGAAATTCATTGTTTTAGGGTTAAATGTCCTATAGATATCAGTTAGGTCTAACTGGTCCATTGTATCATTTAAAGTTTGTGTTTCCTTGCTAATTTTCTGTTTGATTGATCTATCCATAGGTGTGAGTGGGGTATTAAAGTCTCCCACTATTACTGTGTTACTGTTAATTTCCCCTTTCATACTTGTTAGCATTTGCCTTACATATTGTGGTGCTCTTATGTTGGGTGCATATATATTTATAATTGTTATATCTTCTTCTTGGATTGATCTTTTGATCATTATGTAGTGCCCTTCTTTGTCTCTTTTCATGGCCTTTATTTCAAAGTCCATTTTGTCTGATATGAGTATTGTTACTCCTGCTTTTTTGTTTGTTTGTTTGTTTCCATTTGCATGAAATATCATTTTCCAGCCCTTCACTATCATTCTGTATGTGTCCCTTGGTTTGAGGTGGGTCTCTTGTAGGCAGCATATATAGGGGTCTTGTTTTTGTATCTATTCAGACAATCTTTGTCTTTTAGTTGGAGCAATCAACCCATTTACATTTAAGGTAATTATTGATAAGTATGATCCCATTGCCACTTACTTTGTTGTTTTGAGTTCGAGTTTATAAACCCTTTCTGTGTTACCTGTCTAGAGAAGATCCTTTAGCATTTGTTGAATAGCTGGTTTGGTGGTGCTGAGTTCTCTGAGCTTTTGCTTGTCTGTAAAGCTTTTGACTTCTCCTTCATATTTGAATGAGATCCTTGCTGGGCACAGTAATCTGGGTTGTAAGTTTTTCTCTTTCATCACTTTAAATATGTTCTGCCAGTCCCTTCTGGCTTGAAGGCTTTCTATTGAAAGATCAGCTGTTATACTTATGGAGATCCTCTTTGAATTATTTGATCCCTTTTGTTTTTCCCTTGCTGCTTTTAATATTTGTTCTTTGTGTTTGATCTTCATTAATTTAATTACTATGTATCTGGGATGTATCTTGGGGTGTTTCACCTTGGGTTTATTCTTTTGGGATTTTATGGGTTTCTTGAACTTGGGTGGCTACTTCCTTACCCATTTGGGGAAGTTGTCAACTATTATCTCAAGTATTTTCTCATGGCCTTTCTTTCTGTCTTCTTCTTCTGGGGCTCCTATGATTCGAATGTTGGGGCATTTGACAGTGTCCCAGAGATCTCTGAGGTTGTCCTCATTTCTTTTAATTCTTTTTTTCTCTATGCTTCATTTATTTCCACCGTTCTATCTTCCACCTCACTTATCCTGGCTTGTGCCTCAGTTATTCTACTGTTGGTTTCCTCCAGAGTGCTTTTGATTTCAGTTATTGCATTATTCATTATTGACTGACTCTTTTTTTTTTTTTCTAGGTCCTTGTTAAACTTTTCTTGCATATTCTCAATCCTTGTCTCCAGGCTATTTATCTGTAACTCCATTTTGTTTTCAAGATTTTGGATCATTTTCACTATCATTATTCTGAATTCTTTTTCAGGTAGACTCCCTATCTCCTTCTCTTTTGTTTGGTTTGGTGGGCTTTTATCATGTTCCTTTACCTGATGAATATTTCTCTGCCTTTTCATCTTGTTTAGGTTGCTGTGTTTGGGGTGGCCTTTCTGTATGCTGGAAGTTTGTGGTTCCTCTTTATTGTGGAGGTTCCTCCCTGTGGGTGGGATTGGATGAGTTGCTTGTCAAGGTTTCCTGATCAGGGAAGCTTGAGTCAGTGTTCTGGAGGGTGGAGCTGAATTTTGTTTCTCTGGTGTGCAATGAAGTGTCCAGTTTTGAGGTATCTATGGGTTTGTTTCCTGTGTTTTTGTGCCTCAGGGTTATGTTCCTGCATTGTTGGAGAATTAGCTTGGTATATCTTGCTCTGAAACTTGTTGGCTCTTGGATGGAGCTTGGTTTCAGTGTAGGTATGGAGGCTTTTGGATGAGCTCTTGTCGATTAATGTTCCCTGGAGTCAGGAGTTTTCTGGTGTTATCAAATTTTGGATTTAAGCCTCCTGCCTCTGGCTTTCTGTCTTATTCTTACAGTAGCCTCAAGACTTCTCCATCCATACAGCACTGATGATAAAACATCTAGGTTAATGATGAAAAGATTCTCCACAGAGAAGGACATCCAGAGAGGTTCACAGAGTTAGTTACATGGAGAAGAGAAGAGGGAGGAGGGAGGTAGAAGTGACCTGGGGGAGAAAAAGGAGAGTCAAAAGGGGAGAGAGCAATCAAGCCAGTAATCACACTCCTAAGTAAAAATGGGTACTGAAGATTGGATTCTTAAAGGTACAGAATTGATAACAAATACCAAAAAGCAAAGATAAAAAATCTAGACTAGAGGTTAGACTCTCAAAAATACAATACTAAAAAAAAAAAAATCCCCAAAGTTATAAAAATATATATGAAATATGCTTTAGAAATAGGGTCCTTTTTTTTGCAAGGTAATAGTAGGTTTTAAAAATGAAAATTAAAAGGGTAATAAAGAACTTTAAAATTAAAAAAATTAAAATGATTTAATTTTATATTTATATATTTAATTTTATAATTATATATATTTATATATTATATATAAATATATAAATTTATATATTTAATTATCTATTTATATATATATAATTTAATATATTTAGTAACATATATTTAGGAATTCCTCTGGAGCTGTGGAGGGCAGTGTGGGGTCAGTTAAGTTTCAGATAATTCCTTCTTCCAACTTCTCAAGGTCTATAGGTCCCTTCCAATGTAGCCAATGCTAACTACAGGCTTTTAATCTGTTGTACCTGTCACTTCCAAAGCGGTTCCCTCTTTTTTGTTTATTTTGGCTTCCTCTGTTTGCAAGTCTCTTCAGTATCTAATTTCCACCCTAACACAAGGGGGGGTGAAGGTGGCCATTTATTTGGGCTCACTTGTTCAATTGTACTCCGGGAGGGAGGAACATTGCAAACAAATATCACTGACATGTGTGGGGAGTGCTTGCAGTGTCTGAGCCACACTGGGTTTGCCCCTGCTCACAGTGTGTGTGCTTTCCTGGTCTATACTGTTCAGGCTCCAGGTTGCTCTGCAGGGGAACTGTCTAAGGTGAGCCCTGGGTTGCATGCATTTCCCAGGTCTTAGTCACTCAGGTTCAGTTTCTTGGGTACTCCACAAAGGCACAGATTTGGTTTGGCCTGCGTTTTGTGCCCTTCCCAGGTCCGAGCAGCTCAGAAGACCAGGTGCTTGGTGAGCACACACTACCTATGTGAGCAGTGCATCTTATCATCTCCCCTGTCCCAGCAGCTCGGTTTCCTGGGTGCAAAGTGGGAGCACCGTCTCAGGCAGATGTGCCGCGTGTCTCCCTCTGGGGAGCTGATCTCTGGCTGCAACCCTCCTGGCAGACAACAATCCAGGATCCCAGGAAGACTTGGTTAGCAATTGGGAGCCTGCTTGCTGTTTGGTAGAGGATGCCATCTCTGGGGCCAAGTTTGCCCCTTGACTTCTGGGTCTGACTCTCAACCACCTGCCTCCCTGCCTCTGCCAAGGGATGGGCCCATCCGCTGCTGGCTAGCTCTCTTCTGGTATTTGCTCAGTCCTTTGTTCTGTGAGACCCCACAGTGCCTTAGATTAGAGCTTTTCACGGGAAAGTTCTCTCTCCGTCTCTCTGGCTACCCCATGGTTTGGGTTGCTATCTCATGTTAGCTCCCTCAGATTGCCTTCAGGGCATTCAGGCCTAGTCGTTACCCTAAGCAATGCAGCCAGCACCTCCCTGTTCAGCTCCCGCTTGCTGGTGGCAGATGCAGGTGTCTGGGCTACTTCACCATTGGGAGTTGGAGTTAGGTGCGTAATCTGTGGATTTTATTTATTTTTTCTTCCTGGTTATGTTGCCCTCTAAGATTCCAAATTCCTCCACAGACCTGCTGGTGAGAGGATTTCCTGGTGTTTGGAAACTTCTCCTCTTTTATGACTCCTTCCCCAGGACGGGTCTCCATCCTTAACTCTTTTGTCTCTCTTTTTATCATTTATATTTTGTCCTACCTCCTTTTGAAGACAATAGGCTGCCTTTCTGGGTGCCTGGTGTCCTCTGTCAGTGTTCAGAAGTTGTTTTGTGGTATTTGCTCAGTGTTCAAATGATCTTTCAATGAATTTGTCGGGGCAAAAGTGGTCTCCCCATCCTTTTGCCTGGTTATTGTTTTTGACTCATTACTAATAGTTGGATTTTGAACAAATCGATTGATGATTTTATTATTGCTGACTTTTCACCCAAGGTGCTCTGGGAAATAATAGACTACCTGAAAATGACCCTCTGTCAGTAATAATCAAGAGTGATGCTGCCAACTAACTTATATTGAATAAAGAATGAGAAATATGTGAGTCTATGTTAGGTTTAAGTGCACAGAATGAAAGAGTACTGCTTGGTTAACACTCAGCCTACAAGATCTTTGGAAGCTATTTGGTATGTCTGGGGGAACGCTGGTGCTTACACAGTTATTCAAATAGGTTAAATGCAAAGTAATAAACATATGTTAATATGTGTGTATGTGTGTATACATAGAAAGTATGTGTGTATATACACAGAAAGTGAGTGTATATGTTGTTAGATAATTGTTGTTATTTTGTTGTTAGATTATGTTTGTTAGATTATGAAGTTTCAGTTTCAGCATCAGTTCTTCCAATATACTATTAAGAATATGGAATCCATGCACAATAGATGAGATCCTTGTATGAAATTTAATTGTTGTTAGATTATGTTTATTTTCTGTGATAGGGAATAAAAGAAAAATGCATAACAATATCATGCATACCACATATATCATTGCCAAATTCTGACACCATCTTTATTCTTACTTAAATGAAAGGTAACCAACAATCCTAGATTTGAGTTTTGTTGATGTTGTATATCCCAACAGCCCAGATGCACCTAAAGAAAACAAAAGAGGCAAACAATTAGATCATCAAACTGTAACAGAAATAATGGTAGGCTTGAGTTACCTTGAAAAATATTGTATCGAGACTTAACTAATGATAATACTCTATGACTAATTAATATTTAGGCACATTTTACACCTAACAATGCAAAAGTAAGTACTAGAGCTTAGCAGATTGTCATAATTTGAGTTGGTGAATTTCTTCCTTAGGAAAAGAAAACCCTCTTATTAATGTCTGTCATGTGTGATCATAATTTGCTAAAAAAGGAAACAAAAAATTAAAGGTAATCCTTATAACACTATGTAACATGGATTTTTCCTTTATTTGTGAGTCAGTAGCTGAGGGGTTATGTATCTTTATTAGAAGTCAACATTTGGTATATTTCATACAAGGCTCTCATCTATTGTGCATGGATTCCATATTCTAAATAGTATATTGGAAGAATTGATGCTGAAACTGAAACTTCAATACTTTGGCCACCTGATGTGAAGAACTGACTCCTTGGGAAAGACTTTCATGCTGGGAAAGATTGAAAGCAGGAGGAGAAGGGGATGACAGAGGATGAAATGTTTGGATGCCATTGCGAACTCGAGGAACCTGAGTTTGACCAAGCTCCAGGAGTTGGTGATGAATAGGGAAGCCTGATGTGCTGCAGTCCATAAGGTCACAAAGAGGTGGATACGACTGAGTGACTGAAATGAACTGAATGGAACTGAACTGAGTAGTATATTCATTTCTCTGTGAAAACTAATTTTTCACTATGACTTCTGGTGAACTCAACCCCAGAGTGCTTCTGCCAAACCTGTCCTGTCACAGGTGATGGGGACAAAGAGATTGCTCATTAAAATCTGAGACTTCTTTTTATTTTGCTGTTCTGATGTTTAGAAGGAAAATTTTGATATGAATATGGAAATAATGAAGTATTTTTTCTTGTTCTTAGAAGAATTTCAATTAATGTCTTATTAATATGATCCCTGAAAAACAAAACAAAACTCATTTCCCAAAGGGCAACATACTTTAAGTGGCAGTCCTAAATTCAAGTAAAATGCAATGAGTTCTTAACATATATTTGTAAATCCTAGAATTGTGGATGAATAAAATAGGTACTAGTTTTTCTGATCTGGAAAGGAGAAGCTGTGTTCGTTCTTTGGAAATATGATGATATTCTGAAGGAAAAAGGGAAGTGAGGATTTGAAAGAAAAGCAGTTTCAACAGATCAGCAAAAGCAGAATACTGTACACAGACCCACTTTGGAGGGTTTTGCCCTATGAATTTTGCTTCACAAATGTCATACAGAAACCATCATACAAGTACAACTCATTGTTGGATTTTCTTTCCTTATATCTGTTAATCTCCAAATGCATTTATGAAATTATAGGTGATTCTGATAGAGTAAACTACATATTTTGGAGATTGACAATAAATGGCTTCTGCAGTCACCAATTTGCTAAAAATGGGATTCAGTTTGCATTGCAGTCACTATAAAAGTGAGAGCTATAAGTCAGTTAACATTAATGCTCTACTCAAATTAATAAAGATACGGTGGTGGGGTTGCCCCAGGAGTGGGGGTGATGAGTACTTGGATGAGGCAGAAAAAAATAGATTGGTTTGAAATGTAGTTACTCTCTGTTATCCATTTAATAAGCATACTTTCTTAGCGAGAAACATTATAGAATTGTTAACTCTTACAGTAAGACTCCTGGAGAAGGAAATGGCAACCCACTCCAGTATTCTTGCCTGGAGAATCCTACGGACAGAGGAGCCTGACAAGCTACAGTCCATGGGATCTCAAGAGTCGGACACGACTTAGCAACTAAACCATCACCACCACCACAGTAAGACTGATCTTCACTTGTTCACCAGAAAACAGGCTGTGGGTTTACAGCTTGTCAGAATGATGGATACTCTGCTTCTCAGAGGTTCTCCGCAAATTTCCACAGCATGCTTTGGTAGGAAAAAAAAAAATCAGGTTCAGTCTCTTATAAACTAAGTAAGTAACCAAGCAAATAAATAGTTTGTTATTTTAGTTAAATCAAATCAACTTCAGTGAGCATGGCTGGGTATGCTGCTGCTGCTACATCACTTCAGTCGTGTCTGACTCTGTGCAGCCCCATAGATGGCAGCCCACCAGGCTCTCCTATCCTTGGGATTCTCCAGGCAAGAACACTGGAGTGGATTGCCATTTCCTTCTCCAATGGCTGGGTATAGTGAGTCTGAATTTCAGAAAATTAATCTGCTGTTTAAAAACTTATGTCCACTAAAATTTATATCAAGATTAGAGGATAACACTGCCTTCAAAATTTAAAAAAAAAAAAATGAGAAGAAAATTGAAGTTAAAGGTGAGAAAGAAAAAACATTTATGGAAATCCTGAGCACAGAGACAGCCAAACCTTCCATATCTACTCTTGTTGGTGAATTCCTTAACATATGGGCTTTTTAGATAAGTAGAAAAAAATGTAAAAATTCATGGCATTTAACATTAAAAAAATAGAAAAAAATACCAGTTCAAGCCTAAAATCCTAGTCACAGTGAATTGAGAATGTAGAGGAGGAAAAATGTTTTTCTCAATGACATCTGATTTCTTTTGAATGATCTCTAGTTACCTGACAAATTGGGAGGTGCGTTACTTTAAGAACACCTGTTTGAAAGAAATTGCTTTAGATACTGAAAAGCAGATGTCTATAAAAGGTAATTTTCTTAATGTTATGAAATTAGAGTACATATAGTTGGAATTAGGGGTCCTTGCTGCTGTGGAAAAAGTATATTGTGTACAGAGAGCTCTCTCCTGATATTTCTTAAGTTTCAACTATCATTTTTGATCATCTCAGTGAAGACTTTTCTAGATCCTCAGAGTTCTATGTGACTTAATTGTTCAAATTGACTTTGCTTGAGCAATTTGTGAACTCTACGTATGTAGCATGCATATATGTACGGATGCATCAAACTATCAATCTATCTATCCACCTATCTATTTGTGCTATGATTAGTTGCTCGGTCATCTTTTATGATGCTATAAACTGTAGCCCTGGAAAAGAAAATGGCAACCCACTCCAATATCCCTGCCTGGAGAATCCCATGGACAAAGGAACCTGGTGGGCTACAGTCCATGGGGTCGCAAAGAGTCGGACATGACTGAGCGATTTCACTTCACTTCACAATATAGCTCCAAATTGATTTATCTAGGTCATCTCCAATTACTCCTGTATGATCCACTTCACAAACTGTAGCCCATCAGGCTCTTCTGCTTATGGTATCTTCCAGGCAAGAATACTGGAGTGGGTTGCTATTTCCTTCTACCTAATCATCCACCTGATATTCTGCACTCAATTTCAATGTATGTTTTTTTTCCCATTGTTGTTGTTCAGTCACTAAGTCATGTCCGACTCTTTGTGACCCCATGAACTGAGCCACGCCAGGCTTCCCTGTCCTTCACTATCTCCCTGAGTTTGCTCAAAATCATGTTCATTGAGTCAGTGATGCCATCCCACCATCTGTTGCCCCCTTCTTCTCTTGCCTTCAATCTTTCCCAGCATCAGGGTCTTTTCCAATGAGTTGGCTCTTTGCATCAGGTGGCCAAAATACTGGAGGTTCAGCTTTAGCATCAGTCCTTCCAGTTAATATTCAGGATTGATTTTCTTTAGGATTTACTGGTTCAATCTCCTTTTAGATCACCAAACAATTCTCAACTCGGAGTCCTATAATTCAAGTCAATTCTGACACTATCTACCAGGATATAATGTCAAATCCCAGAGGTTAAAGGCTGAGTCTCATAAGACTGTGCCCCAAACAGTTTCAATTTACTAGTCCACTGCTTCTCTGCTTCTGACTGACCTGCTATAGATAGGCGGGTTCAACACTTCCTTTGCTGGGTTCAATTAATTTGCTAGAAGAGCTTATAGAACTCAGAGAAACATTTTAACTACTAGATAACCTTCTTATTAGCAAAGGATGTTATTTAGGAATAGCTGGATAGAAGAGATGCAGAGGGTGAGGCAATGAGGAAAGGGCACAGGATTTCCATGCTCTTGAATGCATTACTCTACCAAATCTCTATGTGTTTAGCAGCCCTGAAATTCTCCAGCCCTTTAAGGTGTCTATGGAGGCTTCATTAGCTATGCACAACTGATTAAATCTTGGCCACTGGCAAAAATTCAACTCTTAGCCCCTTTGCCTTCCCAAAAGTTGGTGGCAGTGAGGTGGGGGTGGATTGGGGTGGGGTTGGGGGAAGGGGCACTCAAGTTTCCAATTTTCAATTCTCTACTTCAAGGTTGGTATGATAGACAACAAATCTGAATTCTCAGGGGTCTTCCAATGTCAGCTTATTTTTATTAACATAAATTTAGATGGGGTTGAAAAGTGTTTGTTGTGAATGTAAAGACACTTTTATCATTAGGAATGCCAAGGGTTTTAGGAGTTCTGTGTCAGAAACAGGGATATGAATATGGTATATATATTTCTTGTTATAAACCATGTCACACCTTCATTTCCTTATCTATACAATATACATACATTTTAAAAAAAGTTATTGAATTTATTGATTGAAATCTAGAGTTTCTTGTGGTTTACCTGCGATTTCAGGTATCAGAGAGTCAATAACTGGATTATATTTGTGGCAGACTGAATAATGGCCCCCAGAGATGTCCATGTCTTAATTCTCAGACTCCGTGAATACGTTTCCTTGTAGTGTTACTTTACAGGATAAAATGGACCTTACAGTTATGATTGAGTTAAGAATTTTCGAGATTACCTTGAGTTATCTAGATATTTTGTAAGTGTCCTTATAAAACAGAGGCAGGAAAGTATAGAGTTAGAAAAGGAGATATGATGATGGAAGCAGAGATCAGAGTAATATCATTGCTGGAAGGGGATCATGAACTAAGGAATGCAGCTTGCCGCTAGAAGCTGGAAAAGGCAAGGAACAGATTCTTTGAGCCTCCAGAACAAACACAGCCCTACTGACATCTTGATTTTAGTCCCATAAGACCTATTTTTCAGCTTCTCCAAAACTCTAAAATAATAAATATATGCCACTATAAACCATTATGATTATGGTCATTTGATACAGAAACAATTAGAAAATCAGCTATTAGAAAACTAATGCACTGTTCATCACTTCCAAGAATTTTAAGAGAATGGAATTTTGTGTTTTTATGTTATATTGGAACATAGTTCTTAGAAAGGAACAGATGTTCTTAGGAACATCCTCACTAAGAAGTGTGGACTCTGGCAAGGAGACATGGACAGCTGGACCAGAGGCTGCAGAACATTATTTAAAGTTAGAATTGCAAGATTAATTAGTGGAAATTAACTTTTGAATTTTAAAAGAACATTGTTTAAGGAGAGAATGCATTTTTAAATGTGACCTCTAGAATAATTTCAAATTTGGGAGAAGAAATATATTAATAAAATCTTTACATTATTTTTTAGTTCTATCTGTGATTTGAAGTTAAATGTTCTTAATTGACTGGCTTTCCTGGTGACTTTATGTTAAAGAATCTGCTTGCAATGCAGGAGACACAGGAACTTGGGTTTGATCCCTGGTTCAGGAAGATCCCTGGAGGAGGGCATGGCAACTCACTCCAGTATACTTACATAGAGAATCCCATGGATACAGAAGCCGGGAGAGTTATAGTTGATAGAATCCCAGAGTCAGACAAGAGTGAAGCAACTGAGCAAGGAGCACATTATTAACTGACAGGTTTCCCCGGTAGCTCAGGGAAGGTCCCCTGGAGAAGGGAATGGCAACTCACTCCAGTATTCTTGCATGGAGATTCCTATGAACACAGGAGTCTGGTGATCTACAGTCTATGGGGTCTCACGACTAAGTGGCTAGCGCGCGCACACACACACACACACACACACACACACACACTTAATTAATAGGTATCACAGAATTTCTTTAAGAATTATTATTTTTTGATCAGTTCAGTTCAGTCACTCAGTGGTGTCCAACTCTTTTCGACCTCATAGACTGCAGCACTCCATGCCTCTCTGCCCATCACCAACTCCCAGAGTTTACTCAAACTTATGTCCAATGAGTCGGTGATGCCATCCAACCATCTCATTGTCTGTCATCCCCTTCTCGTTCCACCTTCAATCTTTCCCAGCATCAGGGTCTTTTCAAATGAGTTAACTCTTCCCATCAGGCAGCCAAAGTATTGGAGTTTCAGCTTCAAAATCAGTCCTTCCAATGAATATTTAGGACTGATTTCCTTTCAGATGGACAGGTTGTATCTCCTTGCAGTCCAAGGTACTTTCAACAGTCTTCTATACCACTGCACAGTTCAAAAGCATCAATTCTTTGGCACTCAGCTTACTTTAGAGTTCAACTCTTACATCCATATATGACTACTGGAAAAACTATAGCCTGGACTAGATGGACCTTTGTTGGCAAAGTAACGTTTTTGCTTTTTAATATGCTGTCTAGGTTTGCCATAACTTTTCTTCCAAGGAGTAAGTGTCTTTTAATTTCATGGCTGAAGCCACTATCTGCAGTGATTTTGGAGCCCAAGAAAATTAAGTCAGCCACTGTTTCCCCATCTATTTGACATGAAGTGATGGGACCAGATGCCATGATCTTAGTTTTCTGAATGTTGAGCTTTAAGCCAACTTTTTCACTCTCCTTTCACTTTCATCAAGAGGCTCTTGAGTTCTTCTTCACTTTCTGCCATAAGGGTGGTGTCATCTGCATATCTGAGGTTATTGATATTTCTCCTGGCAATCTTGTGTTTCATCCAGCCCAGTGTTTCTCATGATGTACTCCGCATATAAATTAAATAGGCATGGTGACAATATACAACCTTGATACACTCCTTTTCCTATTTGGAAACAGTCTGTTGCTCCACGTCCAGTTCTAACTGTTGCTCCCTGACCTGCATATAGATTTCTCAAGAAGCAGGTCAGGTGGTCTGGTATTCCCATCTCTTTCAGAATTTTCCACAGTTTATTGTGATCCACACAGTCAAAGGCTTTGGCATACTTAATAACGCAGAAATAGATGTTTTTCTGCAACTCTCTTGCTTTTTCAATGATCCAACTTATGTTGGCAATTTGATCTTTGGTTGCTCTGCCTTTCCTAAAACCAGCTTGAACTTCTGGAATTTCAAAGTTCATGTATTGCTGAAGCCTGGCTTGGAGAGTTTTGAGCATTATTAGCCTGTGAGATAAGTGCAATCGTGTGGTAGTTTGAGCATTTTTTGGCATTGCTTTTCTTTGGAATTAGAATGAAAACTGACCTTTTCCAGTCCTGTGGCCACTGCTGTTTCCCAAATCTGTTGGCATATTCAGTGCAGCACTTTCACAACATCATCATTTAGGATTTGAAATAGCTCAACTGGAATTCCATCATCTCCACTAGCCTTGTTCATAGTGATGCTTCCTAAAGCCCACTTGACTTCACATTCTGGGATGTCTGGCTCTAGGTGAGTGAGCACACCATCGTGATTATCTGGGTCATGAAGATCTTTTTGTGTGTAGTTTTTCTATGTATTCTTGCCACCTTTTCTTAATATCTTCTGCTTCTGTTGGATTCATACCATTTCTGTCCTTTATTGTGCCAATCTTTGCATGAAATGTTCCCTTATTATCTCTAATTTTCTTGAAGAAATCTCTAGTCTTTCCTATTCTATTTTTTCCTTCTATTTGTTTGCATTGATCACTGAGGAAAGGTTTCTTATCTCTCCTTGCTATTCTTTGGAACTCTGCATTCACATGGGTATATCTTTCCTTTTCTCCTTTTTGCTTGTCACTTTTCATTTCTCAGCTATTGTAAGGCCTACTCAGACAGCCATTTGCTTTTTTGCATTTGTTTTTCTTGGGGATGGTCTTGAACCCTGTCTCCTGTGCAGTGTCACTAACCTCTATCCATAGTTCATCAGGCACTCTGTCTATCACATTTAGTCCCTTAAATCTATTTTTCACTTCCACTGTATAATAATAAGGGATTTGATTTAGATCATACCTGAATGGTCTAGTGGTTTTCCCTACTTTATTCAATTTAAGTCTGAATTTGGCAATAAGTAATTCATGATCTGAGTCACAGTCAGCTCCTCATCTTGTTTTTGCTGACTGTATAGATCTTATCCACCTTTGGTTACAAAGTATATAATCAGTCTGATTTCATGTTGACCAATCTGGTAATTGCCATGTGTAGAGTCTTCTCTTGTGTTGTTGGAAGAGGGTATTTTTTGATACCTAACACCAATTTAATAATGAAGGATACTTATACAAATCTTCACCATTGTATACTATCTGTCATTTTAAATAACTATTCCAAGTGTGTTTGGGGATACACAGAGAAACAAGGCTTGGTAACTGCTTCAAGGACAAAGGCTAACCATAAACAACTAATTAAAAATGAGAACTAAATTAGTGGTAGATTGTGGTATCAAAGTGATGGTTAAACACTAAACACACACTAATTCTCATGGATAAACTCACACTAATTTTATGGGTAGAGAGAGTTATCTAGAAAAGGTGAAAGTAAGGTTAGGCCTTGTGAGATCAGGTGACAATATGATCTCAGGCTTGAATCAGGCAACCTTGGCTTTGAGTTTATAACCCTTGATGAGATTTAGTTTCTCCTAAGAAAAATGGGGCAAGTGAGATAATGCATTGATTGCGTGCATGCATGCTTAGTCACTTCAGTCTTGTCTGACTCTCTGCAACCCCCATGGATCATGGCCGGCCAGGCTCGTCTGTCCATAGGATTCTCCAGGCAAGAATACTGGAGTGAATTGTCATTTCCTCCTCCAGTGATGAAGTATGAAGTGAGTGAAGTGAAGTCATTCGATCGTGTCCAACTCTTTGTGACCCCATGGACTGCAGCCTCCCAGGCTCCTCTGCCCACGGGATTCTCCAGGCAAGAGTACTGGAGCAGGTTGCCATTTCCTTCTCCATTGATTAATGCATGCAAAATCCTTATGCTAATACCTGGCACACAGCAAGCATTTGGTGAATATTGTCAATGATGATGACAATCTGATGACAATGTAAGGAAGTAGGAGTGGAAAATTTATAAAGATTTCAAACCGTAAAGGTGTATTCTTTTTCCATCTCTACTTTTAGCTTCAATAATCTATTTACACACACACACACAAACATACAAATAGCAGACATGTGAAATAAACAGTATGTTAGAGTCTCAGGATAAAAATCAATGCTACAGCAAAAACAGACATATCTCTTGCCGTTTGGAACTTATAGTCTAATGGAGATACACACAAAGTCAATTTGCAAAATTATTAACTGTGATAAAAAGTTATTTGGTTCTGTGAAAGCTTGTAATGGGAAATTGAACCTAGTCAGGGTGTCCAGGGAAAAATCTAAAGTAATTGATATTTTAGATAAAATATAAAGGAGTAAGTTGTAATAATTGGAATAAAAGAGGGAGGAGAGGGCATACCAGTGAGAGAGAATAGAACATATAAACAATGAGGTTAAGGGATACCTGGCAGAGAAATGATGGGATTTTGGCCAATGAGAAGAAAGCAGAGAGAAGTTTGAGGTGATTCTGGAAGCTAAATAAAGTTTGGCCTACTCAGACCATTAAAAGCATATTAGGAATTTTGACCTTTCTCCTAAAAACACTGGAAAGCTATTGAAGAGTTTAGGCAGAAAAAGTAAGCTACCAAAATTGCATTTGAATCTATTATTCTACATGTTGTTATTGTTCAATCACAAAGAGTCTGACATGACTTAGCAACTGAACAACAACTATTCTACCTGCAGGGAAGGAACAGTTTAAAGGGTGCCAAAGTAAAAGCTGGAACCAGTTAACAGACTGTTTGCAGTGGTCCACCTAAGAGATGATGAGAGTTTAGATAAGGAGTGGTAATTGTGATATCAAGAAGTGAAGATGACATAGGTAGACACTGACATACATATGGGGCTTCCCACGTGGTGCTAGTGGTAAAGAACCCACCTGCCAATGCAGGAGAAATAAGAGACTTGGATTTAATCTCTGGGTCAAAAGATACCCTGGAGGAGGACATGGCAACCCACTCCAGTATTCTTGCCTGGAGAATCCCAAAGGACAGAAGAGTCTGGCCCCTACTGTCCATAGGGTGGCAAAGAATTAGACACTACTGAAGTGGCCTAGCACATAGGCAGATATACATGTGGATGTAGATATGTATATTCTTGTAACTGAATTTGCTCCTGAATTGCATCATGAGGTATTAAGGATAATTCTTGAATTCATGGTTATCATAACTAGATGGATGGTGTTGCCTTTGACTAAAATTTTAAAAATGAAACACTTTTTGGCTTGGGAGAGACAGCCATGAGTTCAGTTTTATACAGGATGCTTTGCAAGCATCCTTGAGACATCACCTTAGGCAGCTCAATATGCCAGTGAGTGCTTGGGAGATAAGTCTGAATAAAATATATAAATGTAAAGACCTTCTATTTATAGATAGCGGTTGAAGGGATAGGCAGGGGTGGGACCTGAAGTTTAGATAAGTTAAGAATGAAACAGGGGAGACCTAGGAATGAGCCTTGTAGAAGTTCCAGGACAGCTGGGGGTTGAATTTGTAGTGGAATCACTCTGACCTGGCTTAGTCGTGATGGCTATTCATATGTGAGTACAGAGAAAAATCAACCTGAGATATGCAGAGGTTACCATTTTAATGGCAGAAAGCAAAGAGGAACTAAAAACCTCTTGATGAAGGTGAAAGAGGAGTGGAAAAAGCTGACTTAAACCTCAGCATTCAAAAATGAAGATCATGGCATCCGGTCCCATCACTTCATGGCAAATAGATGTGGGAAAAATGAAAAACAGTGACATATTTTATTTTCTTGGGCTTCAAAATCACTGCAGATGGGGACTGTGGCCACAAAATTATAAAAGACACTTGTCTTTTGAAAGAAAAGCTATGACAAACCTAGACAACATATTAAAAAGCAGAGACATCATTTTGCTAACAAAGGTCCATACAGTCAAAGCTATGTTTTTCCAGTAGTTATGTATGGATGTGAGAGCTGGACTATAAAGAAGGTTGAGTGCTGAAGAACTGATGCTTTCAAACTGGTGTTGGAGAAGATTTTTGAGAGCTCTTTGACAGCAAGGAGATCAAACCAGTCAATCCTAAAGGAAATCAACAATGAATATTCATTGGAAGGACCAATGCTGAAGCTGAAGCTCCAATAGTTTGGCCACCTGATATGAAGAGACAACTCATTGGAAAAGATTCTGATGCTGGGAAAGATTGAGGGCAAGAGGAGAAAGAGGTGATAGATGATGAGATGTTTGGATGGTATCACTGACTCTGTGGACATGAGTTTGAGCAAACTCCAGGATAAGGCAAAGGACAGAGAAGCCTGATGTGCTACAGTTCATGGGGTTGGAAAGAGTTGGACATGACTTAGCAACTGAAAAAATAGAGATAAAGGCTCACTGGATCTATTCAAAGATGTGCTTTTCCCAGACCAGTTGAGACACACAAAAATCCTACATAAACTAATGAGAGGTTACAAAAAGGGCAAAAAAGTATGCTAAAACTGATGACCATGAGATATAAGATAGATGATAAAAATATCAGGAAAGGAAGAGGAGAAAGATGTTCCAATGAGGACATGACGGTTCTCTACTTGGTACTCAGGATGGAATAGCTTACCCATATTCCAAAGCACACTGCTTGCTTGGGTATGGCTTTGTGTAGGATTAAAGAATAACTCAGTAAAGGAAAAATAATTTCAAAGTTCAATTTGACTGGAATCAAGAAGGATTTTCTCGTCTGTTGTAAATGTTTTTTTACATCTTAACATGGAGGCATGAAAACATTGAATGCCTAGCACATAAAAACCAGTCTGTGTCTCCAGTGTCACTCTAAAGAAAAAGTCTGTATCCTTTTCTTACTTTCTAGATTTTCATAACAGTTTGGGTAACATCAAGGCTAGACACTCATGACCATAGAATTTTTTTTTTTTATACAGCCACTTCAATTTGCTGAAGTAAGCTGTCTGAGAGTAATAGATGGATGTAGAAAATGTGAACAGCCCATAGCAGCAAATGAAAAATTCAGAAATAATGTTGTAATGGAGATGGCTCCTGTGAACACTGCACAAATGGTTTTAAAGTACAGTCATGAATTTATTTTTCAGATTTAAGAAGCATTAGTTAGAGCACTAACATATCAGATTTTGGTTTAAAGACATCTTACCCATCTGGAGGATATGTGTGTAGAAGAGATCAAGAAGGCTTTTTCCCTTTTCCATTTTAAATTTAAGCTGTAAGATTCTTATTATAAATTGAATCCATTTCAACAATATCCACCAAAGAAATACAAAACTATAAATCTCAGGATAGGTTAGCATAACACAATCAAGGAGTATAAAAGAATCACAGAGCTTTGGTATGGAATTGAACAGGACAATCAGTCTTGCTAAATTCAGACTCAAAATAATGTCAGTGCACCCTACTGGGTAATTTTATTCAGTCTTTGGAAATTTTATTCTATATACTAACAAGCTGCTAGGATAGATTCAATATCAGATTATACTTTTTTCCTTTCTTGGCTCTTCTTGGCCAATGGACAATTATTTTTGCCTTGGAATTGCCTAGTGTTTTGCTTGTTTGTTGTTTATTTTGAGATATGGACTCATATTATGCCTCTGTACTTGTTTGTGTTTGTTTGTTTAAAGCAACATTGACCTAAGGTATATGAAAGCTATGTTTATCCCTCTGGTTTATTCTCAAAAGTGTGACTTCTCACTGATTCACATGGTAGATTTAAAAACTATTTCATGTACTGGCACATACTTTTTGCAACAATTGTTCAGAGATAATTAAGCCTTATAAGACTAAAGCTGTTAGCTGCTGCTGCTAAGTCGCTTCAGTTGTGTCCGACTCTGTGCGACCCCATAGACGGCAGCCCACCACACTCCCTCGTCCCTGGGATTCTCCAGCAAGAACATTGGAGTGAGTTGTCATTTCCTTCTCCAATGCATGAAAGTGAAAACTGAAAGTGAAGTCCCTTAGGTGTGTCCGACTCTTAAAGACCCCATGGACTGCAGCCCACCAGGTTCCTCCATCCATGGGATTTTCCAGGCAAGAGGACTGGAGTGGGTGCCATTGCCTTCTCCAAAGCTGTTAAGTTGTTTGCAAACAGTAGTGTTATATGGGCACAGAATCCAATAGGAGAAGGCCCAGTGGTATCAAAGAGCATAAAAGTAAAAAATAGGAAAAAAGATGTCTCTTACATGAAAAGACTTGAGGAAGACACTAAAAACTGACAGTAAGAAATAAATTGACTCAAGTAGTTTCATCACATACTTTTGCACATAAATCACTATATTATACAGCTATAGTAAAATTAACAAACAATTTAAATAAAAGCAAATCCTAAAGGCACTGTTAGAGTTTTTTGGATTATGTTAAATGTAGATTGAAATCACTTAAAATTAGCAGTTCATCTGCAAAAAGCACATGCTACTAGATTTTGAGTTTTTCATTCTCCCTGATGCATGCCATTTGCTGGGCTATACCACCTTTTTATTAACTCATACTTTTACTTTTTTCCTCCTTCCTTTCACTCCTTCTCTTTTTCTTCCTCCATCTATGTGTTAGCTGCTCTGTCATGTCTGATTCTCTGCCATCTGTTGGACTGCAGCCGCCAGGCTTCTGTGTCTATGGGATTTCCCAGGAAAGAATCTGGGAGTGGGTTGCCATTGCCTTCTCCAAGGAATCTTCCTCCCAGGTTTGACTCCAGGATCAAACCAGGTCTCCTGCATTTCAGGCAGATTCTTTCAGTGTCTGAGCCACTAAGGAAGCCCGTCTATCAGTTCAGTCCAGTTCAGTTGCTCAGTTGTGTCTGACTCTCTGCGCCCCCATGCATTGCAGCCCATCTATACTTTTATAGAATTTTCTGTTTGTATTTGTTCATTAAGGATTGTATTTATTATCTAAACCGGGACCACTTTTTTATTTCACTTTTCCCTGCCATGGAAGATGAGTTTTGAAATTCTCTATCTTTTCGTATTAATTCCTTTTCAGTATCTAAATCCACTTTGTTTTACTATAATCATATATCTCCCATACTAGTTGCTGAGAGCCATGTATCTTATTTTCATTGTCACTCTGTGTCTGAGTATTCATGAAGTATTTTGCCTCCATTTCTCCATCACCATTGCTAAAATGTATGCTTTTAGCCTTGGTAGTGAGAATATTAATTTTTTTTATAACATCTAAGAATCTTTTGGCTTTTTTGTATCCTTATTAGCTAATAGATATGAAAATTAAACTCAGACTTGAATGAGAGGTAATCGGTCAATCACAAATGGGTGACATGTCTTTAGAATAAACTTTTGTTGTACAACTCTACCCTAGTACTCCCAGTATCCAAAGCTCCTCTGGAAAATAGGTTCACAGGGTTTTAGGCACCTGAAATTTCTATCAATAAACATGGTAATGCAGGCCTCTAGGTTGGATATTTGCAATATTTGCAATTTTCATCACAGTCCCATGTATTTCCTTATTTAACATCGTAGAAGACATAAATGGAGTGCTTTGGTCTCTCTGGGCTATTATAACAAGATACTGTGGAAGGGATTGCTTAAATAACAGGAATTTATTTCTCACAGTGATGGAGGCTGAAAAATCCAGGATGTACGTATCAGATAACTTGGTTCCTGCTGAGGATCCTCTTCCTGGCTTGCAGACACCCATCTTCTGCCTGTGTCCTATTATGAGAGAGACAGAGCTCTAGTTTCTGCCTCTTCTGATAAGGACATTAACAACATCACAGGGGCCTCACTTTTCTTAAATAATCTAAACCTAATTACTTTACAAAGATACTACTTCCAAATACCATCACTTTGCAGGATTAAGGACCTCAACACATGAACTGAAGGAGTGATAATAATCATTCCATTCTTAAACTGAAGTGAAGTGACAGTGGCCCAGTTGTGTCTGACTCTGCGATCCCATGGACTGTTGCCTGCCAGGCATCTCTGTCCAAGGCATTCTCCAGGCAAGAATGCTGGAGTGGATGGCCATTCCCTTCTCCAGGGGATCTTACTGACCCAGGGATCGAACCTGGATCTTACACATTGCAGGCAGATTCTTTACCATCTGAGCCACAGGGATAACCTGAGCCACTGGAAGCACAGAGGGTTTTACTCATATTCAGGCATTCAGAGAAGACTTATGAGAAGTATGTAAACCTAAGGTCATATTTGAAACATGAAAATAATCTAACTATGTGAACAAAGACAACAAGATGAGTATTTCATGTATTTTTGACAGTAAATGTAACCAGGTAGCTGACTGCAAGAGGATAACTGACTGAATGAGTGAAAGAGGAAACAAGCAGACAAATTGAGGTGACTTTAGCAACACTTTATTGAGGATATGAGAGGAGCCTGCACTGGGTGGTGACAATGGAGCAGGAAGGATGGTGCAGCTGTTCAGTTCAGCTCAGTAGCTCAGCCATGTCTGACTGCGAACTCGTGGACTGCAGCACGCCAGGCTTCCCTGTCCATCACCAAATCCTAGAGTTTACCCAAACTCATGTTTATTGCATTGGTGATGCCATCCAATCATCTTATCCTCCATCATCCCCTTCTCCTCCCACCTTCAATCTTTCCCAGAATCAAGGTGTTTTAAAATGAGTCAGCTCTTAGCATCAGGTGGCCAAAGTATTGGAGTCTCAGCTTCAACATCTATCCTACCAATGAATATTCAGGATTTATTTCCTTTAGGATGGACTAGTCGGATCTCCTGGCAGTCCAGGGGACTCTCAAGACTCTTCTCCAACACCACAGTTCAAAAGCATCAATTCTTCTGCAATCAGCTTTCTTTATAGTCCAACTCTCACATCCATACATGACGACTGGAAAACCATAGACTTGACTAGATGGACCTTTGTTGGCAAAATAACATCTCTACTTTTGAATATGCTGTCTAGGTTGGTCATAACTTTTCTTCCAAGGAGTAAGCATCTTTAATTTCATGGCTGCAGTCACCATCTGCAGTGGTTTTGAAGCCCAAGAAAATAAAGTCTGTCACTGCTTCCTTCCACTGTTTCCGCATCTATTTGCCATGAAGTGATGGGACCAGATGCCATGATCTTTGCTTTCTGAATGTTGAGCTTTAAGCCAACGTTTTCACTCTCCTCTCACTTTCATCAAGATACTCTTTAGTTCTTCTTCACTTTCTGCCATAAGGGTGGTGTCATCTGCATATCTGAGGCTATTGATATTTCTCCTGGCAATCTTGATTCCAGCTTGTGCTTCATCCAGCGCAGTGTTTCTCATGATGTACTCTGCATATAAGTTAAATAAGCAGGGGTGACAATATACAGTCTTGATATACTCGTTTTCCTATTTGGAACCAGTCTGTTGTTCCACGTCCAGTTCCAACTGTTGCTTCCTGACTTGCATACAGATTTTTCAGGAAGCAGGTCAGGTGGTCTGGTATTCCCATCTCTTTCAGAATTTTCCAGTTTGTGTGATCCATACAGTCCAAGACTTTGGCATAGTTAATAAAACAGAAGTACGAAGATTTTCAGACACAAGCTTTTTCAGTGATCCAGCAGATGTTGGCAATTTGATCTCTAATTCCTCTGCCTTTTCTAAATCCAGCTTGAACATCTGGAAGTTCATGGTTCAAGTATTGTTGAAGCGTTGCTTGGAGAATTTGAAAATTACCTTACTAGCATGTGAGGTGAGTGCAATTGTGTGGTAGTTTGAGCATTCTTTGGCATTGTCATCTTTGGGACTGGAATGAAAACTGACCTTTTCCTGTCCTGTGGCCACTGCAGAGTTTTCCAAAGGTGCAGCTGAGAGCTAGGTAAACGATACAGGGACAGTTGATGTTTATGTCACTTTCCATTATGTTCTGTAACCTCCAAGAAGAAATGCAAGAGGAGACTGTTGTGTTTGAGGCCTAGGAGATTTGTCCCTTCTGCTGTAGGAGATTTTTAAAAGTCATTCTAGGCTTCCTTGAGAAAAAGAAATTCAGTACTTAAGTGTTTATTGTCATAGGCTTTTATTTTAGCTTACTGTTTCCAAAAGGAATTATTGTCAAATAAAAAAGCATTCATGAACAATTAAGCAAAGAGTTATGGACTGACATCATACAATTAAAAGCAAAACCGACTACAGCAAGAACATTTGAACTACTTTCTATACACTCTAAAAAATTGTCCCACTTCTATTTTTCACATATACTTTATGTACACCTAAGTTATGGCTTGCCAGGTTTCTCACTGATTCTTGATCTCATAGTCCCAAGCATTTCAAGGGCCAGAGTGGGCATAATTTGTACAACAAGTGGCCAGCAAAGGGAGCAACCTTAAATACTTCTACCATCACCAATCAAGATAGGAATGGGTCAGATACTCTCAGATACTTTTGTCTAGAGATGCTTTATCAGTGGGCATCTTACATGCTGTCTTTTAAGATAAGCATTGTTTCAGCTGGAAATAATTGGTAAAAGGACATGAGATATTGCTAATTACCTTTCATATATAATCCAATGTTCAATAACAAACTATTAAAATTAATATCGTACAATATTGACCAGATATCTGGCCTGAGGTGGCCCAGTCTTGAAGTCTACAGGCTCTATGGTAGGGCTACAGGTGACTTTCAAAAGGACTTATGCCAACATGTACCTCTCGGGAGTGCTGCCAATGTACCTGTCTGTGTGGCAGGCCACTGCCAGCCCACACCTCTGCAGAGACCCTCAGTTTTGCCAAGAGAACAGACTAGTGCCAAACAAACACCCTCTACGGCAACACAAGAGAAGATTCTATACAAGGACATCATCTTATGTTCAATACTGAAATTACATTTATTATATTCTTTTCAGCTGAAGATGGAGAAGCTCTAGGCAGGCAGCCAAAAGAATAAAAAAGTCTTGGAGCTGACTATGGCTCAGATCATGAGGTCTTTATTGCAAAATTCAGGCTTAAATTGAAGAAAGTAGGGAAAACCACTAGACCATTCAGGTGTGACCTAAATCAAATCCCTTATGACTATACAGTGGAGGTGGCAATTAGATTCAAGGGACTAGACCTGATAGAGTGCCTGATGAACTATGGACGGAGGTTCAAAACATCATACAGGAAGCAGTGACCAAAATCATCCCCCAACAAAAGAAATGCAAGAAGGCAGAATGGTTGTCTGAGAAGGCCTTACAAATAGCTGAGAAAAGAAGAGAAGTAAAAGGTAAATGAGAGGGTTGCTGCTGCTGCTGCTAAGTCGCTTCAGTCGTATCTGACTCTGTGCGACCCCATAGACAGCAGCCTATCAGGATTCCCCATCCGTGGGATTCGCCATGCAAGAACACTGGAGTGGGTTACATTTCCTTCTCCAATGCATGAAAGTGAAAAGTGAAAGTGAAGTCGCTCAGTCATGTCCAACTTTTCGTGACCCCATGGACTACGTAGCCCACCAGGCTCCTGCATCCATGGGATTTTCCAGGCAAGAGTACTGGAGTGGGTTGCCGTTGCCTTCTCCCAAATGAGAGAGTTAGACATATGCAACTCAATGCAGAGTTCCAGAGAATAGCGAGGAGAGATAAGAAAGCATGCTTAAGGGTACAATTAAAAGAAACAGAGGAAAACAATAAAATAGGAAAGACTAGAGATCTCTTCAAGAAAATTGCAGATAACAAGGGAACATTTCATGCAAAGATGGGCACAATGAGGGACAGAAACATTAATGACATAACAGGAGCAAAAGAAATTAAGAAGAGATGTCAAGAATACACAGAACTATACAAAAAAGGTTGCAATGACCCAGATAATCATGATGGTGTTATCACTCACCTAAAGCCAGACATCCTGGTGTTTTTTGTCAGGTGGGCCTTAGGAAGCATTACTACAAAACAAAGCTAGTGGAGGTGATAGAATAGGATTCCAGCTGAGCTATCTAAAATCCTAAAAGATGATGCTGTTAAAAATGCTGCAGTCAACGTGCTAGCAAATTTGGGAAAGTCAGCAGTGGTCACAGGACTGGAATGCTCAGTTTTCATTCCAATCCCAAAGAAAGGCAATGTCAAAGAATGCTCAAACTACTGCACAACTTCACTTATTTCACATGCTTGCAAGATTAATGCTCAAAATCCTTCAAGCTAGGCTTCAATAGTACACGACCTGAAAACTTCCAGATGTACAAGCTGGATTTAAAAAGGCAGAGGAACCATAGATCAAATAGCCCACATCCACTGGATCATATCAAAAGCAAGGGAATTCCAAAGAAACATCCACTTCTGCTTCATTGAATGTGCTAAAGCTTTGACTGTGTGGGTTATAATAAACTGAAGAAAATTCTTGAAGAGATGGGAATACCAGACCACCTTACCTGCTTCCGGAGAAACCTGTATGCAAGCCAAGAGAAAGCAGTTCGAACCAGGCATGGAACAGTAGACTAGTTCCAAATTGAGAAAGGAGTATTTCAAGGGTTTATGTTGCCACCTGCTTATTTAACTTCTTTGTAGAGTACATTATGTGAAATGTTGGGCTGGATGAATCACAAGCTGGAATCAAGATTGCTAGTAGAATATCAACACTTTACATATGCAGATGATACCACTCTAAGGCTAGAAAGTAAAAAGGAACTAGAGAGCCTCTTGATGAAGGTGAAAGAAGATAATGAAAAACTTCAACATTCAAGAAACTTAAGACCATGGTATCTGGTCCCATCACTTCATGGCAAATAGAAAGAGAAAAAGTGGAAGCAGTGACAGATTTTACTTTCTTGGGCTCCACAATCACTGAGGATGGTGACTGCAGCCATGAAAACAAAAGACGTTTGCTCCTTGGAAGAAAGCCTATAAGAAACTTAAGCAGCATATTAAAAAGTAGAGACATCACTTTGCTGACAAAGGTCCATATAGTCAAAGCTATGGTTTTTCCAATAGTCATATAAGGATGTGAAAGTTGAACAATAAAGAAGGCTGATTTTATTAATGCTTTCAAATTCTGGTGCTGGAGAAGACTTTTGAGAGTCCCTTGGACAGTAAAGAGATCAAATCAGTCAATTCTAAAGCAAATCAACCCTGGATATTGGAAGGACTGATGCTGAAGCTGAAGCTCCAATATTTTGGCTGCCTGATGCAAAGAGCCAGCTCATAGCAAAAGACTGATTCTGGGAAAGATTGAGGTCAGGAGGTGCCGGGGTACAGCCCCGGTGGATCCAGGGTGATTCGAAGGTGGGGACGGGTCAGCATCCTTGGAAAATACATATTTCATTACAGATATATAGAGAGCTTAGAAACGGGTAATGTAGTAGGAAAATTAGTGGAGAAAAAGAGGCTAAATAACTTGGTTTATGTAGAATAGCATCCACGCTCCAGATGGGAATTCGGCCAGAAAAATGGGGAGCAAGAAAGAACGACATGGGGGAGTCAGTCTTTCCAGGAACTGATCCCATTTCTTTATTTTTCAGGTTTTATTATATACCTTTTGTTACATATAGGGATGAATACAGAGTCATGCAGGGGTCAGCAGTCCTGAGCTTTATCAAAATCAGGTGCTTTACATAAAAAAAAAGGTCTTAGGAGTTTTACATCATCTTCAGGCCATTTCTGCCTGCTGACATTTACAACCCTTTCTTTCTGATAACCAAAAACCTTATTTTTTCCAAGGGTGTTTTTTTTCTTAAACCAGGCACCACCCTCCAAATAAAGTTGCATACCTATAGGGTGAGGGTGTAGTGAGTTACAATCAAGAAAGGAATTTATTTAACCCAAGGTTAACATGATCAATCTTAAAGGTTAATACTTATTTTTCCCATATGCTAGTTATATTTATTATAAAGGCAGGGAATATGGACATTTAGCAGCAAACATCAGTCCAACAACAAAAATCCTTTCACCAATGTTCCCTTTAAGATCTATTTAGTCTTAAGATAGTGATAAAGTTACATTTTTACATAGCAAGGACACAGTGATTTATAACAAAGTACAGTGATCTAATACAAAAGAGAAAATTTATTAACTCAAAGGCTAGTATTGCTAACCTTAAAAACTATTATATTTCCTTTTCTATATTCCAAATACATTGATTAATATATTCCCAGGTGCCTAAGGATATGGGGGCCTGGTGGCAATCATTGACTCAACAATGAGAAAAGCCCTATGCTAATTAAGACTCTTAAAATACTCCAAAGCTTTCTGTGCTGTTTATGGTTGAGAGGTAGTAAACAATCATGTGCATAGTGGCAGAAGTATGGACAATCCTGTCACACAAGCTAGTCTGTCAGCAGAGAGGTTTGATCTGAGACACCCTTATCACACCCAGGGCAGGGAATTTGCAGCAGATATTGGCTCAACAAATGAAAAACCCTTCACCAATATAACTCCTAACCAACCCACTATACTAATAATTTCTAATTTCCCAAAAGAATTTGCCCTTAGTAAGTCTAAAACATCTCGTGCCTCTCACAGTTGGGAGGTTGTAAACAATCACATGTGGTCGGACGAACCTGTACAGGCAGGCTAGATAACCTTCAGAGTTCATAAGTTGAAACACTATTGTCACACTCAGGAATTTTTATTGACTTGGAGCTGCAAGTTTACTCCTTCTCTGAGAGAAATGGTTATGGGGAGAGCTCCCTGTAAAGTCAGAGGTGTAGGTGAGAGCACAAAACAGACTCTGGTTTTGGGGTAGATGCTTGGGAACAGGGGATTTCCTGAGGCTTGATCATGCCTTTGTGTATGCCAAGCCTCCTTCTTCATGACCTTTGCCATGGACGGAGTTCCTCACGCTGGCCCCTGGCAAGGAGGAGAAGGGGGCAACAGAGACTAAGATGGTTGGGTGACATCACCAACTCAATGGACATGAGCTTGATCTAACACTTAGTGAAGGAGAGGGAAGCCTTGGATGCTGCAGTTCATGGTGTCACAAAGAGTAGGACATGACTTAGTGACCGAATAATGGCAACAACAATAAGAGTTTTCCATTAATATTCATGAAATTATGTTACATTTGTAATTTTAGAATTTAAAAATCTACAAATACAGTTAAGCCAATTTGCTATTCAATAAATTGTTTAAATAAGTCTATATTTCAAGATTATTTTTATTATCCCATTTTACACTCTAAAAGTCCCTGATTGGATAATAAATTATATTTTCACTTAGTATTATGGAACTTGTTTGCATTATTATGATTTTTCATTATTGTTAATATTTTGAACTAAATAACAATATTCTGTGTATCGTACACTGAGAAAATTTCACTAGGTCAGATATCTAAATTAATCTTTATTTTTAAAAGTTGTTTCAAAAGAAAACCTCATATTTGAAAACAAGTTGACTTTTTATGACCTTTATACTGTAGAAAATCTTAGCATTTCTTAAAATTTTCTAATACATTTCCTTTTAGTAGTGACTGCTATGTTTGCATTAGGCAAAACATATTGAATTATAAACTAACAAAAAAGCTGGTAACATTTACATTCCAGCTTGTAGGAGAGTAATGGTATATTTTTTGATAAATTGATATATCATGCTACTAGTATTTTCTACCATGTAAATCAAAATACACCTCTCTTCTTGAAAGGAATAATAGAAGTATTGTTGTCACCATGGAAACAAGAGCTCCCTCCTAATCTCCTAATTCACTTTCTCACAAAGTTCTTATCTTGGATGAATTCTTTTCCTTTCTCTGCTGGGCACAACATCTCATAAAAAATTGAACTGTTCTGTGTCAAGAATTGGCTTATTATTATTATTCCTCCCTTAAACTCAGGTTTAAGGGAGGAATACCCCACTCCAATGCGCTTGCCTGGAAAATCCCATGGATGGAGGAGCCTGGTGGGCTGCAGTCCATGGGGTCGCGAAGAGTCAGACATGACTGAGCGACTTCCCTTTCACTTTTCACTTTCATGCATTGCAGAAGAAAATGGCAACCCACTCCAGTGTTCTTGCCTGGAGAATTCCAAGGACAGGGGATCCTGGTGGGCTGCTGTCTCTGGGGTCGCACAGAGTCAGACACGACTGAAGTGACTTAGCTTTTAGCTTAATATCTCAGGGAGTAATGTAAAGGCCAATAAACCAACCCAATATGGAAAAAATCTGAGTCAAGGTAACTTTTAATTTCATCAACATTCCATGAAATTGCTTAAAAATAATTTCCTAAAAGATAAAACTTAAAAAAAAATGCTTAAAATATGTAGATATTTTCAATTAGAAAGTATATGCAAAATTAAATTTAAACCAATATATTTTTCAACTTTGCTTTCCTAGCAACTTGGTGCCAGGATTCTATGGAGGATTTCAGGCAAGAAGGGGGAAGACAACTAAGGTATTGGAAATGGAACTCGTGGAACTCAAACTTTATGTGGTGACCACCTATTGTTTTCATTCCGGTCCTCTTCAAGACATCCCCACCTCAGTCAGTCTATATTTTGGTTGTAAAAGCCAAAAACTGAGTATCAAGCTTCATATTTCCTTCCTTCATCCAATCATAGACACACATTTTCAGTTTGCCATCATAAATTTATCCTGAAGCAATTCCTATCACTGCCACCATTTTAGACGAATACACCATCATGTTTTTCCCCGGATTTCTAAATTCTGGAATAACTGATCTTTCTGCATCTATTCCTATCCCCCAGTTCACTCCCTCTGCCATGCTAGAAGAAATATTTCTAAACTTAAAGCTGATAGCATCATTTCCCTCCTTAAGATAGACTATGATTACGTTTTGTTCTAGATAAACAGCTGTCTGCTTCCCTAAGCCTCTTGCTCCTACATCCCGTTGCTTTCTTTACCCCAGCGATATCACTGTAGAATTCTCTAGCACTATGGACTTTGCACACACTGCTCCCTGCACCAGAAAATCTTCCCTCCACATTCACTGTTCTGATGCCTTTTGTTCCATTAGGGATGTGCTCCCTGAATTTCCAGACTATCTTAGTTTTTAAAGGAGAGGATTTCTCTTCACAACACTGTTTTTCTTTTAAAACATGAATCACAGTTTGAAATGTGATACCTAGTACTGTCATTATTTGATTATCATACACTATGTCTTTATTTTATTTTAAATTTTACTCATTAATGTATCTCCAGAGTCTAGCACAATGCCATGATATATTAAATAAACTAATTTACTTAAAGTTAAATGAGGGCAAACGGGGCAGCTGTGAGGTAATACCCCTCGTCCTAGGTAAGGAGCAGCAGCTGCACTTTGCTGGAGCAGCTATGAAGAGATACCCCAAGTGCAAGGTAAGAGAAATCCAAGTAAGACTGTAGGTATTGCAAGAGACATCAGAGGGTAGACACACAAGCCATAATCACAGAAAACTAGTCAATCTAATCACACTAGGACCACAGCCTTGTCTAACTCAATGAAACAGCCATGCCGTGTGGGGCCACCCAACACGGGCAGGTCATGGTGGAGAGGTCTGACAGAATGTGGCCCACTGGAGAAGGGAATAGCAAAAAACTTCAATATTCTTGCCTTGAGAACCCCATGAACAGTATGAAAAGGCAAAATGATAGGATACTGAAAGGGGAACTCCCCAGGTCAGTAGGTACCAAATATGCTACTGGAGATCAGTGGAGAAATAATTCCAGAAAGAATGAAGGGATGGAGCCAAAGCAAAAACAATACCCACTTGTGGATGTGACAGGTAATAGAAGCAAGGTCCAATGCTGTAAAGAGCGATATTGCATAGGAACCTGGAATGTCAGGTCCATGAATCAAGGCAAATTGGCAGTGGTTAAATAGGAGATGGCAAGAGTGAACGTAGACATTCTAGGAATCAGATAACTAAAATGGACTGGAATGGGTGAATTTAACTCAGATGACCATTATGTCTACTACTGCAGGCAGGAATCCCTTAGAAATGGAGTAGTCATCATGGTCAACAAAAGAGTCTGAAATGCAGTACTTGGACGTAATCTCAAAAATGACAGAATGATCTCTGTTGGTTTCAAGGCAAACCATTCAATATCACAGTAATCCAAGTCTATGTTCCAACTAGTAATGCTGAAGAAGCTGAAGTTGAATGGTTGTATGACAACCTACTAAAAAGCCTCTTGATGAAAGTAAAAGAAGAGAGTGAAAAAGTTGGCTTAAACTCAACATTCAGAAAACTAAGACCATGGCATCTGGTCCCATCACTTCATGGCAAATAGATGGAGAAACAGTGGAAACAGTGTCAGACTTTATTTGGGGGGTGTCCAAATTCACCACAGATGGTGATTGCAGCCATGAAATTAAAAGATGCTTACTCGTTGGAAGGAAAGTTATGACCAACCTCGAGAGCATACTCAAAAGCAGAGACATTACTATGCCAACAAAGGTCCGTTTAGTCAAAGTTATGTTTTTTCCAGTCATCATGTATGGATGTGAGAGTTGGACTGTGAAGAAAGCTGAGCGCTGAAGAATTGATGTTTTTGAACTGTGGTGTTGGATAAGAATCTTGAGAGTCCCTTGGAGTGCAAGGATATCCAACCAGTCCATTCTAAAGGAGATCAGTCCTGAGTGTTCTTTGGAAAGACTGATGCTAAAGCTGAAACTCCAATACTTTGGCCACCTCATGCAAAGAGTTGACTCATTGGAAAAGACTCTGATGCTGGGAGGGACTGGGGGCAGGAGGAGAAGGGGACAATAGAGGATGAGATGGTTGGATGGCATCACTGACTCCAAGGATGTGAGTTTGCATGAACTCCTGGAGTTGGTGATGGACAGGGAGGCCTGGCATGCTGCAATTCATGGGGTCGCAGAGTCGGATGTGACTGAGCGATTGAACTGAACTGACTGATGAAGACCTACAAGACCTTTAGAACTAACATCCAAAAAAGATGTCCTTTTCATTATAGGGGACTGGAATGCAAAAGTACGAAGTCAAGACACACCTGGGGTAACAGGCAAATTTGGCCTTGGAATATGGAATGAAGCAGGGCAAAGGCTAATAGAGTTTTGCCAAGAGAACACACTGGTCATAGCAAACACCCTCTTCCAACAACACAGGAGAAGACTCTACATGTGGACATCACCAGATGGTAAACACTGAAATCAGATTAATTATATTCTTTGCAGCCAAAGATGGAGAAGCTCTGTACAGTCTGCAAAAACAAGACCGGGAGCTGACTGTGGCTCAGATCATGAACTCCTTATTGACAAATTCAGACTTAAATTGAAGAAAGTAGGGAACACCACTAGACCATTCAGCTATGACCTAAATCAAATTCCTTATGATTATACAGTGGAAATGAGAAATAGATTTAAGAGACTAGTATCTGATGAACTATGGACTGAGGTTTGTGACACTGTACAGGAGACAGGGATCAAGACCATCCCTATGGAAAAGAAATGCAAAAAAAGAAAAATGGCTGTCTGAGGAGGCCTTACAAATAGCTGTGAAAAGAATGGAAGTGAAAAGCAAAGGAGAAAAGGAAAGATATAAGCATCTGAATGCAGAGTTACAAAGAATAGCCAGGAGAGATTAGAAAGCCTTCCTCAGAGATCAATGCAAAGGAACCGAGGAAAACAACAGAATGGGAAAGCCTAGAGATCTCTTCAAGAAAATTGGAGATACTAAGATGGGCTCAATAACGGACAGAAATTGTATGAACCTAACAGATGCAGAAGACATTAATAAGAGGTGGCAAGAATACACAGAAGAACTGTACAAAAAAGATTTTCATGACCAGGATAATCACGATGTTATGGTCACTCACCTAGAGGCAGACATCCTGGAATGTGAAGTCAAGGGTGCCTTAGAAAGCATCCACTATGAACAAAGCTAGTGGAGGTGATGGAATTCCAGTTGAGCTATTTCAAATCCTGAAAGATGATACTGTGAAAGTGCTGCAGTCAACATGCCAGTAAATTTGGAAAACTCAGCAGTGGCCACAGGACTGGAAAAGGTGAGTTTTCATTCCAATTCTAAAAAAGTAATGCCAAAGAATTGCACTCATCTCACATGCAAGTAAAGTAATGCTCAAAATTTTCCAAGCCAGGCTTTAGCAATACATGAACCAGGAACTTCCAGATGTTCAAGCTAGTTTTAGAAAAGGCATTGGAACCAGAGATCAAATTGCCAACATCCACTGGATCATGGAAAAAGCAAGAGAGTTCCAGAAATACATCTATTTCTGCTTTATTGACTATGCCAAAGACTTTGACTCTGTGGATCACAATAAACTGTGGATAATTCTGAAAGAGATGGGAATACCAGACCAGCTGACCTGACTCTTGAGAAACCTATATGCAGGTCAGGAAGCAACAGTTAGAACTGGACATGGAACAACAGACTGGTTCCAAACAGAAAAAAAGTACGTCAGGGATGTATATTGTCACCTTGCTTATATAGCTTATATGCAGAGTACATCATGAGAAATGCTAGGTTGGAAGAAGCACAAGCTGGAATCAAGATTGCTGAAAGAAATATCAATAACCTCAGATGTGCAGATGACACCACCCTTATGGCAGAACGTGATGAGGAACTGAAAAGCCTCTTGATGAAAGAGAAAGAGGAGAGTGAAAAAGTTGGCTTAAAACTCAACATTCAGAAAACGAAGATCATGGCATCTGGTCCCATCACTTCATGGGAAATAGAGGGAGAAACAGTGGAAACAGTGTCAGACTTTATTTTGGGGGCTCCAAAATCATTGCAGATGGTGATTGCAGCCATGAAATTAAAAGACGCTTACTCGTTGGAAGGAAAGTTATGACCAACCTAGATGGCATATTCAAAAGCAGAGACATTACTTTACCAAAAAGGTCCATCTAGTCAAGGCTATGGTTTTTCCAGCGGTCATGTATGGATGTGAGAGTTGGACTGTGAAGAAATCTTGAGCGCCACAGAATTGATGCTTTTAACCTGTGATGTTAGAAGACTCTTGAGAGTCCCTTGGACTGCAAGGAGATCCAACCAGTCCATTCTAAAGGAGATCAGTCCTGGGTGTTCTTTGGAAGGAATGATGCTAAAACTGAAACTCCAGTACTTTGGCCACCTCATGCAAAGAGTTGACTCATTGGAAAAGACCTTGATGCTGGGAGGGATTGGGGGCAGGAGGAGAAGGGGAAAACAGAGGATGAGATGGCTGGATGGCATCACCAATCAATGGAAGTGAGTTTGAGTGAACTCCGGAGTTGGTGATGGACAGGGAGACCTGGCATGCTGCAAAGAGTCATCAGGTTGCAAAGAGTCAGACAGGACTGAGCGACTGAACTGTACTGAAGTTAAATGAAATAAATAATGAACATGGACTAGATGGAAGCATACAAAGTGGGGTTAAGAAAGTTTTGTTTGTTGTTGTTTAGTCACTAAATTATGTCCAACATTTTGCTACTTTGTGGACTGTACCTTACAGGTTTATTTGTCCAGTGAATTTGTAGACAAGAACACTGAAATAAGTTGTCATTTCGTCCCTCAAGGGAGGTCTTTAAAGTACAAACAAACCAACTGTGGTTTGTGTTGATAAAAAGCAATAGGGAGGAAAAGATTAGTTATAAGAAAAAGCAAAGCTCATGATAAAAGCATAGATTTAAAGATTGGCTGACATTGCAAAAGCAACACATTTTCTACTAAAAACAGGAGAGAAAAAGGAAAGTTAGACTGCATATTTAAGAATTTTGTAGTGTTGTAGCAAGAATTTGCAAGAGTACCTAACTTGTGAATTCTATACAGTTTAAAAAATTCTACATATTTATTTATTTTACACAAAGGAGGAGGAAAGAAAGAGGAACAGATGAGTTTAGCAAGCTCAAAGTTTGGCAGAATATGAAGAAGTTTTGAGGTTGCCATGGTAGAGACTAGGGTAGAATTCTGGCTGTAGAAATTTGAATATTGGGTCGCACTCAAGACTGCGTTGAATGGCAGGCTGAGTTGGTAGCGGAAGACCTCTCTACTTGGCTACTTGGTGGTGTGACATTTTTTTAGTAACTTGTTGCAGCTCGAAGGCAAAACTAGAGACTGACTATTACATCAACGCAAGATGGAAGTTTTGATACATCGATATGATTTAAAGACAGGGAATTTCAGTTGCTGGCAAATACAGAACCGTTATTTGCTAAAGCAGTATCTTTCCAAAATGGTTGTATTTGCTTACTTTCTTATTTCATTGAAATCTCTTCTCAAAAATCATTTTATCAGAGTTCCTCCCTGATGATTCTATTCAAAATATTTATCTTTTGAATTTTTTTCATCATCTTAACATGATTTATTTTCCTCTTAGTTCTTGCCATTTTATAATTTAATCCTTCCTTCTTCCCTCCCTCCCTTCCTTCCTAATATGTATCTGTCTGTCCCTTTTACAATTATACTATATGAGAATAGTGATTTTTAAAAAGTAATAAACCCCAGCCCTACTACTCCTATTACTTAAATCATTATTGCAAAGAACTCTAGTACAAATTTATATAGAGAAATTTATGATTAGGTTTATTTCTGAGACTGATCTGTGCTCATTTCACTAGAATTGTGTTTACTTTGTCTTAATTGAAGTTTAAAAACTTTTAAAGCATTGACATAAATGTTGGCTTATTTAAAGTTAGTTATTTAACAACAACCCTTTAAGGGTCTCCTTCTCTTTTTGCAAATTCACAATCTGAATTTTGGGTTGGATTTGAGAGACTAAACTCTCTATGACTTCTGTGAAATTTTTCATCTCACTTTTCATAGACTAGTTCAATATTCCTACCCCTCTATTTGTCCCCTGTATATTGATTGTGCTCATTGTACTGAATTCCTTATTTATAGAATTTGTTTCTTACTATATAGTGAGTTTTTGGAAAAAAAAAAAAAGTGAAGTTGCTCAGTCATGTCCGACTCTTTGCGACCCCATGGACTGTAGCCTACCAGGCTCCTCTGTCCATGGAATTTTCCAGGCAAGAGTCTTTAAAAAAGACTTTATTTACATATTTGTCTTCATCAATCTCAACACAGAATCTGGTCTTATTAAATTTGAATAAATATGTGTTGAGTGAGGGAATAAAATGAATGAATGAATGAGTCCGTTTGGCAGATGAGAAAACTGAGCTTCTGGAGTAGTTCATTGACTTAACCAAGTCCAGAGAGTTAATAAAGAAAGGAGCGCTGGCTTTCTGATGCCTATATAAAAGCTCATTGTCATATGCATTACACTTTAGTCATGGATTTACAGTCCTAGAACTGCCATGTGAATTTAATATTTTCAAAGAATCTGAGCTTGAACTGCTTAAAGTTTCTAACTTAAATAAATAGCCCATTAAGCCCTCTATTTTGTTTTGCACATTTTATATCCTTCCATGGAAATGTTTTCCACGTTAGCTGCTCTAAAGCAAAGAGCATGGTTATATAAACAGCAGTACAGAGCAGTGCCACACAGCAAAATGAGATGTCCCCTTGTACAACAAGAATCCTTGAGGCTGGCAGAATTCAAATCAAACCAAGAAATCTCTCTGGTTAATATTTTTAAATTTTTTCACAAGAAAATTTTCTGCCATAAATACTGATTTGAGTGGCATTTATATAGTAATAGAGGCATCTTGAAAATTCATTTTTACTATTGGCTCATGACATTATATTGTTTTGTTAATTAGATACTTTAAAATCAGGATAGAATATTATTCCTTTATGGAGCATTGTTCCAAGAGAGGTTTGTAAATGTTGCTGCTGCTGCTGCTAAGTCGCTTCAGTCGTGTCTGACTCTGTGCGACCCCATAGATGGCAGCCCACTAGGCTTCCCCCCGCCCTGGGATTCTCCAGGCAAGAACGCTGGAGTGGGTTGCCATTTCCTTCTACAATGTACGAAAGTAAAAAGTGAAAGTGAAGTCACTCAGTCATGTCTGACTCTTAGTGATCCCATAAACTGCAGCCTACCAGGCTCCTCTGTCCATGTATTTTCCAGGTAAGCGTACTGGAGTGGGGTGCCATTGCCTTCTCCATTGTAAATGTTAGGGACATGTACAAGTCACAGATCATATAGTCAAAAGATGTAGGCAAATTTCAGGAATTTAGATTTTACTCTGCATAAAAGTAAATCAACTCAAATGTAGGATTTCATGAGGTGAAAAGTAATAAACACACAGATTAAATGGGAAAAACCAGGAGCCTATAGATATAATAAACATCAAATAAAGATAACCTGAATATGCTTAGTTTTAAGGGTGATAATTTTGTCCTTTGAATTACTTTACAGTCTCTACTTAGGTTAAAGGTAGTCTCTAGGGACAGGTTATTGGGACATATTCTTTTTTGAGGTTCTTAACTATTTCTCATTAAGAAATACATGAGGAAGTAGTAGATATAAATGATTCAACTAGTTTTGTGACTTAAGGCAAGTGATCAATTTTGTCTAGTCCTCAATATTCTTATAGGCTTCTTGTGAAGTTCCAATGAAACTTAATATGAAATAGTTAATACTTCCAAACCCAGAGAGTATGGTAAGAAATAAAGTGGCTACAATTTGCCATAAGCACTGAATGTAGACAGAGATTTAATGGATCAGACCAAGATTATTTCAGCAAAGCCAGTGGCATGAGTATCAGCAGAATTGTAGCGGTTTCCCTACCCCCAAGTCCATGGGACAGCACACTAGACCTAGACAGATGCTGCACATGCAGTGGGTTTATGTTGCAGGTAAGGAATCTGGAACTTAAGGAATCTCATGTTTTTGTATCAGGTAGTAAGCAAGCCAGCTACATAAACAATCCTGAGAGATGGCTGAGCGAAAAATGAGTCAAAATCTTACAGCTTTGATACCACAAGAATCTCATGGGGGACTGCCTCACAGTAGAAAGCACTTTGAATAATAGAAAACATCATTACCGAAAGAAATAAAAATATACATCCACACAACAATGTGCAACTGTGTGTTGAAAGCAGCATTATTCATAATAATAAAAGAGAGGAAACAACTCAAATGTTTACAGAGAGGAATGAGGGATGAAGGCACAGAACGTGATATATCTATAAAATGAAATACTATTCAGCAGTAAAAAGAATAATGTATTTATACAAGTCACCCATGAATGAAAGTTGAGAACATTATACTAAAGAAAAGATCATATATGATAATGATTCTTTTCATATAAAGTGTCCAGAGTGAGTGAACAGAAAGTAAATTAGTAGTTATGTAGTTTGTGGAGGTGGGAAAAAGTGGGAATAGGGAAATGACTGCTAATAGATAAAGAATTCCTTTTGGGGATGATGAAAATGTTTGAAAATTAGATTGGGTGATTATTGGATAACATTGTGTGCATGTGTGTATTTGTTTTTGTGTAGCACTGAATTGGAGAAGGAAATGGCAACTCACTCCAGTATCCTTGCCTGGAGAATCCCAGGGACAGGGGAGCCTGGTGGGCTGCCGTCTATGGGGGTCGCACAGAGTCAGACACGACTGAAGCGACTTAGCAGCAGCAGCAGCCCTGAATTGTAGTTTTTAAATGGGTAAATTTTATGCTGAATAATAAATAACATCTAATGAAGCTTTTTTTTTTTTTTTAAAGAAACAAATCATTAAACATACTGGGTGTGTTGGATTATCTGTGTCAACTCAGTAGTACCATTGTTCCGTTATAGAGCATTGCAAAGAAAAGCTAGGAACTACGTTTCCCAGAATCTCTTTCCTGTTTTGGTTCCTGGTTAGAACTGGATAGTGAGAAGCTCCTAAGTGAGGTTTGGAAGATGAAGAACAGAAGAGATCATTATTTTCCAGAGGTTGTTCACACTGGAGAGCAGGCAAATGTGAGATTCACAGAGAGCTCTTGAGAATGACTGGCTTTAATGTTAAAGTTGAAATGATATGGCAGCTTCCCTGACTTTCACCCATGGCCTTTCGCCAGGAGTAAAAGCCTGTGTTTTTCATTATTCAGTTGCTGAGGCATGTCCAACTCTTTGTGACCTCATGGATTGCAGCATGTTCAGTTGCTGAGTCGTGTCTGACTTTTTGCAACCCTATGGACTGTAGTCCACCAGGCTCCTCTGTCCATAAGATTTACCAGGCAAGAATATTGGAGTGGGTTGCACTCCCTTTTCTTCTCCAGGGATTCTTCCCAACCCAGCAATTAGACCCACGTTTCCTGCATTGGCAGGTGGATTCCACCAGTGAAGCCCAAGATACAATTTCATTCATGTGTAAAAGAGGTCTAGGAAAGCAATACCATGTAAAGCAGCAACTATGACCTCATTTCTGATATCATAAGGCTTTGAGCACACACACACACACACAAAAAGCAAAAAGTAATAGAAAGTAAATTAAAATTCACGTTCAAAATAGCTCTAGCAGAGTAACGAGTGATGATCAATAATCAAGTTCTCCCATTGTTATTGATTCAACGTATTGCGACTTGAAAATTGAGAACTGCTCCCTGTTAAGAATATCTGGGTCTTGATATTCAGTTATATCTAAGAATCTTCTCACTACAGGAAAAATAATTGGGTAATAGAGACTCTAGGGCATATTGGGAAGTAAAAGAAAGTTATTAAGTTCATAATTTTATATAGAAAGAAGTCAAAGCACCAGAAGAGAAAGAATAAGAAAAGGATATGACTTTCAGGAAATTCCAACCTGTCTCTTGTGATCATTTTACATAACAAATACAACTTTTTTACTTAATCAACAAGGTAAAGAATAAGAACTAGGATGTCTATACGTGAGATGAACGTAGCAGAAAATATTGTTGAGGGAGAAAAGAGAGAACTTGCTGATAATACAGTACTTGCAAAACCAACTTTTGCTATTTCCCTCCTGACATGGCGTCTGTTGTCTACTAGGGCAATCATATCCAGTAGTAATTGTCTAACAATTGTTCCGTACTGAGAAAATATTTCTGATTACAGACATTAACACGTTTAGGCATTAAACCTCCTCACTGTAATTACCCTTGAGCTTATTCTCACAAATGAATTAATATGCTGATCGTTTGGACTAATACAGCCAGCAAAAGAGTGATGAATTGCTTCCAAATCAGATAAAATGAGGCATGACATCATTTAATTAATTTCATGGAAGTGGGGGGTTGAGGCATAAAGGAAACATTTCCACTGGGGCAATCTTCCCAGAATGGGGTGTGAAGCAGGGGCAGAAAGTAAGAAATGGAAGATGAAATCCAGGGTTATTGAAAGTTTCTTTGTTTTTGAGAAGGTGGATTTGCATACTCCAATGTACCATTTGAGGCAGACATATTTTAGTAGCCAGTTGCCCACAGCATGGGCAATTGTGTGCCCCATTGGAAGCTCTCAGAAGGCAGAATGTGCTTGTTTTTCCATTCTAAAGCTAAGAATAATTTGCCTTATTAAATGACCAACTTGCATTAAAAGGATACAAATACCAAGAGCTTGGTTTGAAATAGAAAATCAAACAAAAAGCAAGGACATGTGGAAGGAAAGATATGCTAACAGGGTGTGATTAGGACACAAAATGAATTTTTTCTCACATCTACCAAGATTGGGAGCCTTGGTAAAGGACAAAAAGGCTGGGTACACAGTAAGGGAGTGTTCCTGGTTGAGATCAAAAGGTGATTTGCTTGCGTAACCATGAGGATAGTAATCCATCTTCCTGACTAGTGCCCATGCTCTTTAGTCATCCAACGGAAAGAGCTTTAGCAAAGCTACTAACAAATCAATAGTACTTTATTTAGATTGTGGCTTGATTTCTTCCACTATCTCCTACCCATTTCCACCTTTGAAAAGGCTGGAGTCGTCCAGCTGGGGATATTTTTAAAGGAGATACATGCTTGATTCAACACGGCTTCCTCCATTAGCTTTATGTAGAATTTTCAAGCTGTCTTTTAAATATAGGACTGAAGCATATCTATTACAAATCCAATTGCTAATAACAAATTAAACACCTTAGACATTTGACTTATAATTTCGTAACTCCAAAGTAACTGTTTTATTAACAGTAAACAAAGACCTAAGATGTCTTTCGGTCTTCATTTGTTTTCCTTTCACTGGGTAAGAGTGTATAAGTTTGCTAAACAACAGGCTGTCAGCAATGCTCTGCAATTAATTGGATTTATATATGTGAGAGTGCAAACACAGTAATTCTCAGTTACTTGCTATGTGACTTTAGGCAACCTGTGTGAGTCTGCATTTTTTAACCATAAAATAAGCTCAATCACATACTTATAGAGTTGTGGAAAGATTCAATGTTGGAAACATATAAAGTAGCTTGCACTCAATAAATATTGATTTTTTTTCCTCATCAATTGTTGAAATTGACAACATTTATTGTTAGCTTGATCATACTAATTCAACATATTGACCTCACATCCATTCACTTCAGACTTACTCCTACACCCACACGCAACTCCCTCTGTAACATCCCTGGTCCCTGTTCTCTCACTCCTACCAATCTTCAAACATTTTCTTTTTGCATAAGAGTGAAAAAAAAATCTTAAAATATAAATAGGATTTGTCACATTTCCTTTTAATACCCTTCAATAATCTGACTTTATATTTAAAATGAGATCCAAACCTCTTTCTGTGCCTATATTCTTTAATTCCTACCTCTTCGATTTATCTATGTTATTTTCTACCTCTTTCTGTTCAAATATTGAAGAAAAAAAAAAATAAAGGCAATGAGATAAAAGAATGAGCACTGAATAGAGAAGTTTGCCCAACTTATCAGAGTCTCTGCTCTGGGTGAGAGGGTTGGCTATAGGAGACAGGGAAGGCTTTTTAAAGCCAAAATAAGAGGAATATTTCGAGTTCTTTTAAGGGAAGCAAAATCTCTACTACCAGAGGTGGGTTAGTGCCTCTAGGCTTGTTGATTTAGGTAAGCGCTGGGGGCTGACTGTCTGATGCTCAGCATATGGAGAGTACCTGGGAGAGGGGGCCCAGCTGCCTTTGTTGCAAAGATGCCATGCCAGAGTCAGGATGATGGTGCCCAGCCAGGCCTGCTCCATCGCCTACAGGTTGAGTCATCAGGTCAAGATTTGTCACTGCCATACTGGACTTCTTTTAGTTCCAGAAATAGCATTCCTGCCTCAAGGGTTTTGAACATGCTCTTCCTCTGCTTGATGCATTCTTCTGCTCTTCATGTAGCTATTGCTCTATTTTCACATCTCACCTCAAATTATTAATAGGATATCATGAAGTCTGTCTCGATCTAAGTGTAGCCCTTGTTCTGTTTATTTGACAAACGGCAATTTTTCTTTGCCAAACTTATGTCCGTTTAATGCTAAAACTTCAGTAAGAGGAAGCTGTCTTTCTGTGAGGGGCATTGAGAGGGAGAACAAAGAAGTAATCATCCACATATTGCAATATTGTAACAAAATAGAACCTCTAGGGAAATATAGGTCATCCGGATCAGCCTTCAGGATTTTTGAGAAATAAGGAGGTCTCTTGGTATCACTGTCCAGGTAAAATGTTTTTCTTCCCAGGTGAAAACAAACAAAAAAAGGATTGTCTACCTTCATCAACTGGAATACTAAAGAACGCACTGCATAAATCAGTTATAGTAAAGAATTTACTTTCAGTGGATATGGATTTTAGTAACATATGAGGGTTAGGAACAACAGTATCTATGTTGTTTATTACTCACATGTCCTTGGACAAGCCCCTATCCTTGGCTCTTAGATTTTCTTACTGGTACAGTGGCGATGTTACAGGGGCTGGTATAGGGATAATGAAGTTTTGAGCCTTGTGATCTTCTGTTATGCACTTTACACCTTGAAGGGCTTCTTTATTTATAGGCTATTGATTAATTCTGGGAAGAAGTTTTCAGGGATCTGTTTAATCTTGATGGAAAACGCACTGCAGATTTTGCCAGCCTTAATTGGAGATTTTGTCCATAGGAAAGTGGTAGCTGACTCAACAGGGACAAATGATCAATGTTTTCAGAATCAGCTGTTATACCATCAGAGATAGAACAAATGAAAGATGCCAAAGAGTCATTTAATTCATTTGGTGTCTTTGATATTACTGTCAAATCCTAGAATTATTTCCTCCTTTTGGGAAAAATAAATTCTGGTATAACATTCAGAAATGTCAGTTTAATAAACAGTTAGGGGTAAAGGAATTAAGGAGAAAATGGTGTGCATCTCTCAAAGGATGTATCTGAACAAAAGAGAACAGCTTAGAGATACCTACTCTTTGAACTGTTTTAGTACTCAGAGGCAGAGTTACTGGGGTTGAGCACTGAGACTGTGGCTCTGATATCTGTTAGGAATGAAAGAGATGCACCCCAATCTGGGGAAATGTTCTCTAGGCTGATTTAAAGGAAAGATTAGGAAGAGCCTCTTAGTTGCTTGGAGTCACATCATAGAGAAATGAGAGGACTTTAGAAAGGCTGCAGATGCCTAAAGAGATTACCTTTGTAATAATCTCTTTTCCAATGTCTTTGCTCTTTGCTGTAAGAGCAGAGACTAAGAGGGTTCTCATTTCTTTCAGAAACCTTCATTTACTGGACTTGAGGATTAAGAATTTTGGTGATTTTTCTTTCATCCAGAGTATGAGAGAGCTGGTTTGCCAGATTAAATCTGGAGTGGACATGGTTTCCCATTCCACCCTGGTTCTTTTTACGAGAAGGGAAATTTCTCTCTTCAGGATATTAATAAACCTAGAGTTAAAGCTACCTGAGTGAAATCGACATCTAGAGACCAAAATTTTCTTTAAAAGCAATCTGAAATCAATTGTAATATGCACAAGAAGATGTGTCAGATTCTTGTGTGCAAACCTGAATTTTGTTCCAATCAACAGATTTAGGAAAAGATCTAAAAATTGCTTGATAAAGTTGTCTGGCAATTGTTGAAGCCTATTCATACAATAAGTTAGCTAGCTGGCCTCTGAATTGTAAATCTGGATACCTTTCAGTATTTTCCCAATTAGCGATTTTTGTTTAATGTCAGACCTGGCCTTCAATAGCAAACATATGCACTAGATGACTTATAAGTCAAAGAAACCAGGTTATGATCATTTGAATGACTATATTCTCTCAGCAAATCTGGGAGGATCTCAGGTTACTTGAGAAACATCTGATGAATGTTTAGTTTTAGTCCAGGGAGGTCAAGAAATTAAAAGTTTAGCCTGTGGATCCTCAGAAGGCCTAATTTTAAAGCAACAGATTCTGACAAGTTCGGAGGAAATGGGGAAGTTTGGTTGGAGAATTAGCATGAGAGAATTGAGGATATAGTGGATGCGTCTGTGTGTGTGTGCTCAGTTGCTCCATTGTGTCCGACTCTTTGCAATCCCACGAATGGCAGCCCACCAAGCTCCTCTGTCCACAAGATTTTCCAGGCAAGGAAACTACAGTAGGTTGCCATTTCCTGCTCCAGTGGTGCATAGGCAGTCTAAAAGAAAAGAAGGAAGATCGCTGACTCTGGCCACAAGAAGCCCAAGGAGAGAGAACTGTTGGTGCCCAAAGCAGAGCCTGATACAAAGAAGCAAAGGAAAATGGGACTGAGGCTTTGGAATTCATTTTATCTTTCTTCAATCATTTGTATGCCTCAATTAATCTTAAAATCTTATTTTGTGGAAAGGCAATTTTAGACTTCTGACAACTTTGGAAAGTCTCAAAATACCAATTGAAATAAACATTCCTCAGTTCTGAAAATTTGGGGGTTATTGTAGTCCAAATCAGTTTTAAGGAAATTAAGTTTGGGAATTTCAAAAATTTCCCATAATGGTCACTGCTATTCTAAATTGCCTTTAGTGAGGTTGATCCACTTAGTTATAATTGTACATGAGGAAGGATCAAGACTTTTAATACTTGGATAATGGGGATCCCATTTCCTAGAAGTTTTTCCTGTAGGGTAAAGAATAGTTCCTAAACTGTATAACCAGCATACAGCACAAATAGCTCAATGCATACAACTTGCAAGCCTATCCCAGCCAATTCAAAAGAAAGATCTCACTTCCAGAGGACCCATAAAGAAGGCTTTTTCAGTCATATTCCAGAGAATAGCTCTTCCAAAGGAATAGCCAGGAAAATTCCCTGGTGGTAAATGGTTAAGACTCCATGCTTCCAATGCATGGGGCAAAGGTTTGATCTTGGTCAGAGGACTAAGATTCCACATTCCTTGTGGTGGTGTGGCCAAAAGAAAAAATTAAAAAAAAAAAAAAGAGTTTAAAAAGACTATTAAAAAAGGGAAGAGGATAGGCTGAAAAACTGAGTACTATTTCATTGAAATAACCCCTGTTCCTGAAGGAATATGACAAAAGCTAGCCAACTTTAAAAGAAGCAGCTCCTTTTCTGAAGGGAATAGGCTAAAGGTGATCAGTTAAGTCTGATATCAAGCAAGACAAAAATGCCAAACAAGTACTCAAATACAAATCAAGGCCTTAAACAGAAAGATGAAATCTTTAAATAGGCCCCAAATGAAGCCAATCCTAAAGGAAATCAACCCTGAATATACATTGAAAGGACTGATGCTGAAGCTGAAGCTCAAATACTTTGTCCCACCTGATGTGAAGAGCTACTCACTGGAAAAGACCCTGATGATGGGAAAGATTGAAGATAGGAGAAGAAGGGGGCAACATAGGATGAGTTGATTGGCTGGCATCACTGACCGAATGAACATGAGTTTGAGCAAACTCAGATATAGTGAAGTACAAGGAAGCCTGTGGGGCCCTAAATGGGAAACCTTAAAAACCAAGGGGCTAGCTTTGCGGTCGAAAACCTAAGATGGCGCCTGGCGGAAGAGATGGGGGCAGGGTCTATGTTGTCTGTCAAAGTTTTTGATTGGCTCTCTTGATTTCTGTGCACATAGACTGTGTGATCTCTATAGACTCCTGTTATAATGAAGGTGACAATATGACCTTTAATGTGATTGGTGCAACTATGGAAAGTCCCTCCTAAAACCCTCCTGTTTGTCTATATAAGCTGGGAGTTTGCAACAATAAACCGGAACGGCTTCGACGGAACCCCTGTCGCGTCTGATTGTCTCTCTCGCTCGCCGAGGGGCTGGGTTGGTGGACAGCAGGCTCACCTCTCCTCGGGAAACCCTCGGCTTTGCTGAGGGAAGTTCCACTGCCTCCGCTCTTTCTGCGGAGCGCCCGCAGAAGCCTGGCTTGCTGCAGTCCATAACATCACAAATAGTCGGACATAACTGAACAACGACAGCAACAAACGAAGCCTAGAGAGCTTCAGAGCCAAAGAGGGCATGATATCAGATTCAGAAGAAAGATTTACCTTCACCTTCAAGGTGATGAGAAAATCAGTAAGTGACAATGGGCTCTAATTGTGAAGTACCTAATCTATTTACTCACCAGCCCTGGAATCTTTGGGAGTCTTCTCTGGCCCCCTTACAGGCCACCAAAATGTTGACCTGATACAAACAGAATGCTAGATATTTCTCCAGCAGCAAGGATGGGTTTACACAGGAGTTACAGAGAAGTGCAGGTCTGAATCTGCAACCCTGGTGAGCAATGTGCAAATCTCCTCCAGAGCAAGGGAAGGAAAATACTTTTATAGATAGGAAAGGGAGTTGGGAGAGTTAAAATAAGCAGGAGTCCATGGCTTTTCATTGGCTGAATCCTTGCCAGGAAAGAGGAGAGGCCTTTCTTCTCCCTGTTGAACTCCGCTATTATCTCAGAGGATGGGAGCTCCTCCTTCTGGTCTCTCAGTTCTATTTCATTGTGGTTTCCGTGTTTTGTTTTTTTTTTTTCCCACATCTGGAAGTTAGATATATGGAGCAAGATAGAGTAGAAGATGAATAAGATAATTTTTTTCACCTCATTTTCTTTAATTCAGCAGGCAAAAGTAAAGCTATGATGCCTGAATGGATACCAAACAATCTAGTTATATTTAATTCATAGTTATTACATAGAGGTGCCACTCACATTTTCAAGGGTGTTAACAGTGGATCAAAATAAATATTTCTTTGGAAAAAATCCTAAAACTTCATTTTTGGATGCATGTATTAATATTCATTTATTTGTATGCAGTCAGCCTTTAGAGCAAGCAAATGTCCTCTAACTGCAATTTCAGACTGGTCAAGGTAAAAGACCTTTTCCATTAAGCACTTCTAAATTTCTAATCTATCCATGAACGTGAAAAATCTGTGCTAATTAAAGCCTGTCATATAGGCCAATAGTGCAGAGAAACCTGGGAGTTTCTTCGGATTTAAAGGAGTAGACTTGACATTAAATATAGTTAGAATTTTCTATACCACAACGCAAGATGTTGCTTTGTTCTGGTTTTGTTGCCCAATTTATGAGCAGTTGTTAAAATGCTCATTGGAATTTTACCTTATAAAATGTTGATCAATTTTTGTAGCTAGAAAAGTGGAAACCACCCAATGTAGAGAACATTTGCCAGAACAAATTTAGTGGATAAAATCCTTACTTCTTTTACATCATCCTGTCATATGCCTGAAGGATTTCAAACATGAATGTCTTCAGAGGTCTGGGAGAGTGATTTTTTTCATTTTTTTTTTTTTTTGCAGTTGGGCTGTGCAAAATGAAGATCTCTAAATGGGGCTAGCCACTGTCAGTTCCACTAAACTTTTGCCACACAAAGTGAATTTATGAATGCGTTCCTACCATATTTTCTATTTTTTCTAAAGAAGCCAGGTATCAATATTTCCAAAATGATAATATAAAATATGCATTTACTATCTATAAAAATTCTTTCTACTAATTAAATTTGTTTAAACATTGTACAGACAAGCAAGGGAAGTTTGTGGGCTAAGTGTTCTCTAGCAGTTTTTGCTTTCTGGATCCTCATGCTTTTACCCTCTAGTGTATCACTGTTCATTAGATGTATGTGGACCACATATGTAATTTTAAATTTTATAGTAGCCACATTAATAGAAGTAAAAATAAACAGGTAAAATCAATATAAATAATGTATTTTACTTAAATTTATTTACTTAAGTCTATTGTACTTTCACCATTTGAGATAATAGATACAAAGAACAGATTGGTGGTAGCCAAAGGTGAGGGTTAGAGGGAGTGGAAGAAATGGATATACTGTGGGTTTCTTTTTCAGTTTGAATAAATTAATTTTTAAAAAGTATAAGTAAAAGTAAATGCTTATTAAATAAATGGAAAAACAAGTTGACAGCTGAGACTTTGAAAAAGAACAGGATTAGGTTTAAATTCTAATGCTTTCTATTTCCACTCTTTCCCTAGGAAAATTGCTTATATAGCTATGTATATCTATAAATGTACATCCACTGAAAGGGTCTAGAAACAATGATGCATGAGGAGGAGCAAGGAGAATGCAGAGCATCCATATCCTGGTTTTTAAATACTTTTCCCCACTAAAAGGAGACAGGACACCTTGGAGAAATAGCTGATTCTAATGCTGGAGAAAGAAAAGTAGAACCTGAACCTGAAACCTCTTGTATAACAAAGTGAGTAGTGAGGAGGTGCTAAAAAGAAGATGGATGTATGTGTTTTCACTGAAGGAGATGAAGTCCCAAAATACAAGGTCTAGGTTGAAGGAGTTCCCAAATATGGAGCAATATGAACATAAAAATAATTAAGAACAGTAATGAGTTAGAATACTTTGTATACAGGAAGAATCCATAAGTCCATACTGAGATTAAATACTACATAGAACAATATGAAGTCATTCTCTGTAGTGCAATGCTCACTACTCTTAATCCATGATACCTCTAGTATATAAAACACAAGTTAACAGTATACATTTTGCATTTTGTATATCTAATAGATGCACCTTGGTTACCAAGAGCTATGTAATAGCTGTAGGTTGAATTTTAAATTCTAAGAATACAGAATACATAATATTCTCATAGGTGCCCAAACTAACGTGTTATCACCCTAAAACTTCCATACATTTTCTAAATGTAGAAATCGTATGTCACCTAATGTCAACACTGTAAAACTGTAAATTTTTACAAATTCAGATAACAAAATCCCTGTTCCATGGGTGGGAAAGTAATGAGATAAGATCAAAAATTAAAAATGTGAGAATATAATAATAATAAAGAATTTTAGGGACAAAGTCAATATTTAGAAATATTTTAATGCCCTTAAAATATTAAGAAATAAGAATAAATATAAATAAAGAAGTTAAATTTCCAATCAAAAAGTTTGTGACAAGACCAGTAAAATGAAATAAAAGAGAAGGATACAATTAAGCATATAGAGAGATGCTCAGTACACTCATAATAAGATTAATTTATATTAGGACAACACTGTTGTAAAACTTCTAGTCAACCAAATTTATAAAATCCTCAACGTGTGAGAACTTGTGTGCAAGGGCATACAGAGAGTGGCACTCTATTACTTTCTGGTAACAGTATAAATGGGTAAAAACTGGTAGGAATGCACTTTGATTAATGGCAGCAGGAATTACAAACACGTCTCCTTCTGTAAAGCAATTCCTCTTCTAGGTATTTGTCCCATGAGTACACTTGCATGTTTGAGAACGACTCCTATGAGGTTTTTTTTTGTTGATGTATTGTTTGTAATAAAGGGCTTCCCAGGTGGTGATAGTGGTAAAGAACCTGCCTGCCAATGCAGGAGACTTAAAAGAAGCAGGTGAGATCCCGGGTTATAACTGTTTGTAATATAAAAAGATTAGACACTACAGTTGCATCTGCAGGCTGTGCTGTAGCCATCGCCATTGTTTCTTGGAAGCAGAGACTTCCTTTCCCTCTGCCCCCTCCTCCACCCCACCCCCAGGCTCCCTGGTCCCAGCTCCTGTCCAGTCACATGAACACTAGCAGCTCAGAGGAGGTATCCTGGATTTCCTGGTTCTGTGGGCTCCTTAGCAATGAATTCTTTGGTTTAGTGGATGAAGACTACATTTAGGATAAATTCAGTGTCACTGGACTCAGTGAGAAGGTGCCTCGCTATAGACTACATATGATCTTGAACCTGGAGCTGGTTATGGAGTTGGAAGACAACACCAACAAGAATGACCTGACTGAATCAGTTCAGTTCAGTCGCTCAGTCGTGTCTGACTCTGCGAACCCATAAATCGCAGCACGCCTGACCTCCCTGTTCATCACCATCTCCCGGAGTTCACTCAGACTCACGTCCATCGAGTCAGTCATGCCATCCAGCCATCTCATCCTCGGTCGTCCCCTTCTCCTCCTGCCCCCAATCCCTCCCAGCATCAGAGTCTTTTCCAGTGAGTCAACTCTTCGCATGAGGTGGCCAAAGTACTGGAGTTTCAGTTTCAGCATCATTCCTTCCAAAGAAATCCCAGGGCTGATCTCCTTCAGGATGGACTAGTTGGATCTCCTTGCAGTTCAAGGGACTCTCAAGAGTCTTCTCCAACACCACAGTTCAAAAGCATCAATTCTTTGGTGCTCAGCCTTCTTCATAGTCCAACTCTCACATCCATACATGACCACAGGAAAAACCATAGCCTTGACTAGACGGACCTTTGTTGGCAAAGTGATGTCTCTGCTTTTGAATATACTATCTAGGTTAGTCATAACTTTTCTTCTAAGGAGTAAGCGTCTTTTAATTTCATGGCTGCAATCACCATCTGCAGTGATTTTGGAGCCCCCAAAAATAAAGTCTGACCCTGTTTCCACTGTTTGCCCATCTATTTCCCATGAAGTGATGGGACCAGATGCCATGATCTTCGTTTACTGAATGCTGAGCTTTAAGGCAACTTTTTCACTCTCCTCTTTCACTTTCATCAAGAGGCTTTTTAGCTCCTCTTCACTTTCTGACATAAGGGTGGTGTCATCTGCATATCTGAGGTTATTGATATTTCTCCCGGCAATCTTGATTCCAGCTTGTGTTTCTTCCAGTCCAGTGTTTCTCATGATGTACTCTGCATATAAGTTAAATAAGCAGGGTGACAATATACAGCCTTGATGTACTCTTTTTCCTATTTGGAACCAATCTGTTGTTCCATGTCCACTTCTAACTGTTGCTTCTTGACCTGCACACAGATTTCTCAAGAGGCAGATTAGGTGGTCTGGTATTCCCATGTCTCTCAGAATTTTCCACAGTTTATTGTGATCCACACAGTCAAAGTCTTTGGCACAGTCAATAAAGCAGAAGTAGATGTTTTTCTGGAACTCTTGCTTTTCCATGATCCAGAGGATGTTGGCAATTTGATCTCTGGTTCCTCTGCCTTTTCTAAAACCAGCTTGAACATCAGGAAGTTCATGGTTCATGTATTGCTGAAGCCTGGCTTGCAGAATTTTGAGCATTACTTTACTAGCAAGTGAGATGAGTGCAATTGTGCGGTAGTGTGAGCATGCTTTGTCATTGCCTTTCTTTGGCATTGGAATGAAAACTGACATTTTCCAGTCCTGTGGCCACTGCTGAGTTTTCCAAATTTGCTGGCATATTGAATGCAGCACTTTCGCAGCATCATCTTTCAGGATTTGAAACAGCTCCACTGGAATTCCATCACCTCCACTAGCTTTGTTTGTAGTGATGCTTTCTAAGGCCCACTTGACTTCACATTCCAAGATGTCTGGCTCTAGATTAGTGATCACATCATCATGATTATCTGGGTCGTGAAGATCTTTTTGTACAGTTCTTCAGTGTATTCTTGCCACCTCTTCTTAATATCTTCTGCTTCTGTTAGGTCCATACCATTTCTGTCCTTTATCGAGCCCATCTTTGCATGAAATATTCCCTTGGTATCTCTGATTTTCTTGAAGCGATCTCTAGTCTTTCCCATTCTGTTGTTTTCCTCTATTTCTTTGCATTGATCACTGAAGAAGGCTTTCTTATCTCTTCTTGCTGTTCTTTGGAACTCTGCATTCAGATGCTTATATCTTTCCTTTTTTCCTTTGCTTTTCACCTCTCTTCTTTTCACAGCTATTTCGCCTCTCTTCTTTTCACCTAACTGAATAGGCAGCCAAAATGCTTTACAGATGGACCCACAGCTGCTATATCCTCACTTCATGTTTTTTAATTCTTCAAGCTAAGCTTCAGCAGTTTGTGAACTGAGAACTTCCAGATGTAAAAGCTGAGTTTAGAAAAGGCAGAGGAACAGGAGATCAAATTGACAACATTTGTTGGATCATGGAGAAAGCAAGGGAATTCCAGAAAAAAAAAAATCTTTCCACATCATTGATTATGCTAAAGTCTTTAACCATGTGGATCACAACAAACTGTAGAAAATTCTTCAAGAGATGGGAATACCAGACCTCCTTATCTGTCTGCTGATAAATCTGTATGCAGGTCAAGAACCAACAATTAGAACTGGACATGGAACAATGGTTTGGTTCAAAATTTGGAAAGAAATATGTCAAGGCTGTATATTGTCACTCTGTTTATTTAACTTCTATGCAGAGTACCTCATGCAAAATGCTGGGCTGGATGACTCAAACCAGAATCAAGATTGCCAGGTGAAATATCAAAAACCTTAAATATGCAGATGATACCACTCTAATGGCAGAAAGTGAAGAGGAACTAGAGAGCCTGTTGAGGGTGAAAGAGAAGAGTGAAAAGTCTAGCTTAAAACTCAGCATTCAAAAACTAAGATCATAGCATCTGGTCTCATCATTTCATGGCAAATGGAAGTGGAGAAAAGTGCAAACAATGACAGACTTTATTATTGAGCTCCCAAATCACTGCAAAATTAAAAGACACTTCCTCCTTGGAAATAAAGCTATTTCAAACCTAGACAGTATATTAAGAAACAGAGAGATGACTTTGCCACGAAAGGTCCTTATAGTCAAAGCTATAGTCATGAATGGATGTGAGAGTTGGACCAGAAAAAAGGCTGAGTACTGAGAAAGAATTGATGCTTTTGAATTGCGGTGCTAGGGAAGACTCTTGAGAGTCCCTTGAAGAGCAAACTAGTCAATCCTATAGGGAACCAACCTTGAATATTCATTAGAAGGACAGATGCTAAAGCTGAAACTTCAATACTTTGGCTACCTGGTGCGAAGAGCTGAATCATTGGAAAAGACCCTGATGCTAGGAAAAGTGAAGGCAAAAGGAGAAGGTGGCAGCAAAGGATGAAATTGTTAGATAGCATCACTGACTCAATGGACATGAATTTGAGCAAAGTCTAAGAAATAGTGAAGGACAGAGAAGCCTGGTGTGCTGCAGTCCATGGGATCACAAAAAGTTGGACACAACTTAGTGACCGAATAACAATACATCCCCATCAACTGTGGCATTGCCCAGATGTTGAAAGAGTACCAACAGGAAGACTTTGGCTACTGAGCCTGTGTGTACTGTGGAAACCAACCAATGCTTCCCAGTGGCCTTTCAGACATCCCACCTGAGGCTGTAGTAAGCTCTACTGCCTCAAATGCTTGGATGTGTACACACATAAGTCACTGAGGCACCAACATATGGATGGCATCTACTTTGGCACTGGTTTCCCTCACATGCTCTTCATGGTACACCCAAGTGCTCAAAAGTAGGCCCACCAACCACATTGTGTCCAGACTCTATGGTTTCAAGATCCATCCAGTGGTCTGCCAGCATCAGCTCCAAGCTACCTGCAACTTCAAGAGCCTTAAGACGATTCACTGATGCCTCACCTGACCTGACACTCAGTCTTTGACACATTCATTACTTTGCTGCCACCTTTTCAGGATCCCTCTATGGTTTATGTTTAAATTAGCCATTATTGTGGTGGGAATATAAAATAAAGTGCAAGAAAAGGCAAAAACAAAATCAGAAACAACCAAAAGGCTATCAATAAAGAATTAGTTAAATGAAGAATGTGGTACTGCCATCCATGCAATGGAGTACTACACAACCAACTAAATGAACAAAGAACCTTTTTGTAGTGATGTGGAACTACAAAATATCCTTTTTATGCATCACTGAGCATAAAAAACAGTGTGCAGAATAAATCATTTAAAATTTATCATTTGCTTAAAAATTTAAAAGAAAATCGCATACATTGTTTATCTTATAGACACAAAGAATGGTTCTAAAATCATCTTCAGAATCCATAAACAATAGTTGTCTCCAGGGAGAGGACTTGAATAAGTATATCCAAAATCACTGCAAATGGTGACTGCAGCCATGAAATTAAAAGACGCTTACTCCTTGGAAGAAAAGTTATGATCAACCTAGATAGCATGTTCAAAAGCAGAGACATTACTTTGCCAACAAAGGTCCATCTAGTCAAGGCTATGGCTTTTCCAGTGGTCATGTATGGATGTGAGAGTGGACTGTGAAGAAAGCTGAGCACCTAAGAATTGATGCTTTTGAACTGTGGTGTTGGAGAAGACTCTTGAGAGTCCCTTGGACTGCAAGGAGATCCTACCAGTCCATTCTGAAGGAGATCAGCCCTGGTATTTCTTTGGAAGGAATGATGCTAAAGCTGAAACTCTAGTACTTTGGCCACTTCATGCGAAGAGTTGACTCACTGGAAAAGACTCTGATGCTGGGAGGGATTGGGGGCAAGAGGAGAAGGGGACGACAGAGGATGAGATGGCTGGATGGCATCACCGACTCGATGGACGTGAGTTTGAGTGAACTCTGTGTGTTGGTGATGGACAGGGAGGCCTGGCATGCTGCAATTCATGGGGTCGCAAAGAGTCAGAAACGACTGAGCAACTAAACTGAACTGAACTGAATACTGTGCATATTTAAATGCACATTTAATTTTTTACTTGCTAAAAATAAATAAGATTATGGTGATCTTTTAAATGGAATGGAAAGAACAAAAAACATGAAGAAAATACATTGGGTTTTCATATCTTATGTTCAGGCACTAAAATGTTTTCTCTAGCACCTGGGAAATGCACTAAAAGCAATAGAGTTAATTAAAATGCCCTCTATATGTTACAAAGGAGTAAACAAGCCCAGTGGATCCATTTTCCTTTAAAACTCCATTATTATGTACTTGAATAAATGCTAATTAATCCCTTAGATTAGGATTTATCCCTGAAATGTCATCACCTGTATGTTACCATTACCAGTTCATTCAGTATTTTAGTGTGTTAATTAAAAGGATGTCATATGATGCAGTAGTTTAAACCATGGCTTATTTCTAGGTTGTGCCCTTTCATCACTGCTCTTTTTAATTGGTAGGTTTTTACCATTAAAAACAGAACTTTGGATAACTAGTATTTTTCATATTAAACTGAAATTTCTTTATTTGGTTTTTAAATCAACATGATTATCTTGAAATAAATACTTATTTTTAAAAATATATAATTTATTAAAAGCCTTAAAAATTATAAATAGTGCTAGATAATTTACTCATCCTAGAATGGCTATACCTAAGGAGAATCAAGAATGGAAATTTCATTCTTAATTCATGTATGTGTGTATATGTCCATATTCATTTTCACATGTATGTACCTGGTAAGTAAGCATATTGCTCTTCATACCATGTAAAACTGGTTTCCTGCAAGCTCTTCGCTTTCCAGAAACTTTGGAATCTCATAGGAGGTTCCAGAGTTCAAGCCAAAAAGAATCAATGTAAAAGAGACTTTCACTTTTTCATAGCTCCTGTGAAACCAGAATTATAATATAGTGTGAAATTAGCTTTCTAATAAAATGGTTAAGAGGACAGGTACAAAGGTTAAGTGGCCTACACTTCAAATTCCCAGATTTAAGAGCTACATGCCTCTTGGGAAAATTAGTTATTAGAATCATAGTTTCCTAATATGCAAATTGCTTATAGTAACATCTATTTCATGAGGGTGCTTCCCTGATAGCTCAGTTGGTAAAGAATCAGCCTGCAATGCAAGAGATCCCGGTTAGATTTCTGGGTCAGGAAGATCTGCTAGAGAAAGGATAGGCTACCTACTCCAGTATTCTTGGGCTTCCCTGGTGGCTCAGCTGGTAAAAATCCACCTGCAATGAGAGAGACCTGGGTTTGATTCCTGGGTTGGGAGGATCCCAACATGAGGTGGTAAAAATTAAATGAGAAAAATTACATTAATGTTCACATGCGTGCTAAATTGCTTTAGCTGTTTCTGACTCTTTAGGACCCTATGGCCTGTTGCTTGCCCGGCTCCTCTGTTCATGGGATTCTCCGGACAAGTATACTGGAGTGGGCTCCTATGCCCTCCTTCAGGGGATCTTCCTGACCCAGGGATCGAACCTGCAACTCCTAATGCTCCTGCATTACAGGCAGATTCTTTACTGCTCAACCACCAGGGAAGCCCCATTAATGCTCAAAGTATTGCTTAAAAAATGATAGCTATCAATATAATAAAAACTGTTAACATATTTTCATTTTATTTTATTTTAATAATACAGTTGCTCAAGTAGAGTCGCAACTCAGTAAGTCTGTGGTCATTTATTTATGGTATTGATGGCACACCAATTAACCACCAGAAATACAAAAGCTATCCCCCTACTTTTTTTTTAAATTTTTGATTTTGCTTCAAAAATGAAACTTATTCTATATATTTAGGGAAATTTGTTTTTTGGGCTATCCCAAAGATAAGAAACCGCTATGGGTTGCTCACCTTGATCTTTAATATTTATACATGGCAACTTCCAAATATACCTCAGAAATGATATTAGTGTAGGGAGAACAGTATGTCAGAACACTTTAAGATGGGCCAAAAGACTACTATTTTCATTACTGAGGCTCTTCGTTCTGGCAAATAGCTGCCTTGATTGACTCAGTTTTTCATAAGCACTTTTGATCCAATTTCCCTAAGGCGGTGTTCCACAGGAGAAAATAAAACCCACCAAATATTAATATACACATGTTTAATTATTGCTTGACAGTTAGCTAACAGCATATGTAAGAAAAAGTACATTGGGGAAAACAATAAATCCAGGAGTGATTGCAACTGGAAGTTTAAAAATTAGATAAACCAGTGATGATGCAGTTTTTTTCTTCTAAGAAGTAGAAGAAATAAGTTCAAAAAGGGCACTGTGACTTTAGGTGGAATTACACCAGAACTAGTGTCCAAAGTCATCCAGAATGAGTCATTCAGTAATCCAGAGTCACCCCGTGATACTATAAAAATTCTGCAACATTTCAGCCCTTCATATAGTGACAAAATTTTCGATAAAACCTTGTCATTCCTTTCATGAATTTCTCTACTTATTGATCTGAGCTGGCTTGTTTTGCTACAAAGAATGTGACGGAAGTGATGGTGTGTCAGTACAGTCTAGCTCTCAACAGGCCTTGAATTCTTTCATTTTCCTTGAATTCCTGCTTTCGCCGTTAGAACAAGCCCAGGTCAATCTTTTGGAGGAAATACTTAGGTGAACAGCTGAGGACTAAACAGCTTTAAAGCTAAGCCCAGCCTAAAATTGTTCAATCCCAGAATTGTGAGCTAAATAAATATGTTGGGTTAAGCCACTATGTTTGGAGTTGGTAACAGCCAGCTGTTAAAATTGACGACAGTTATGGTAAGGCAAGAGGTTTCTTAAAGGCCAGAAAATCCATCGGATTTGGAGCTAGGTCTTAGCCAATGCTTAAGGATATGGGAGGGGGATCTTGTTTCAACAGCAAAGAGGAAACTGGCAAAGGCTAGAAGAAATTTCATGGCTCAAGCAGGTATACTAAGGGTAGGGCCAGGGTGAGCTTTCAGGCTCAGTGAGGAACTGGAGAGAAATCAATAACCTACACTTTAGACTTGGAGAAGAAAAGAAAAAAAAATCTTTTTGGAACTTATTGGAAAACAGGGTGTTTAGAGCTCAAATAGTCTGACCAATTTCAGACAGTTTGAGGCTGACACCAGCCTTACTAAAACTGGGCAGACCTGAGCTTGCAGGTGGCAGACTTTAGTCACTAAAGCTGAGACCAAGAAGTAATGAAACAAGGAAGGGAAGAAATTTCATGCTGTGCAGAGAGCAGAAGAAGAAATTTCAGGCACATATATTAATATCCTCCCTCTGCCCCCAAGTCTTCTCTTAGCTGCTTCCTTCCTTTATTCTTTCCAAACAGAGTATGTTTTATTGTACTATAGTATTTACAACATAACGATAATTTTAAATTTTAGTCACTCAGTCATATCTGCCTCTCTGTGCAGGGTATGACCATCAGGTAGGCCTGTGTATGGCTAACATGTTAGTTATGGCTAACATGTTAGTTATAGATTGAAAGAAAACAGAAATAATGCAGACTGCCAAAGGATTCTGCAAACTTCTGACAATTTTGTCTTAAAGACTAATGCAAGGAATCAAAAGGAGGCCCTAAGGCTTGGGTAGATAGTATGGAGTTGTTGGATATTGGAGAGACTGCCTTATCCCTACTCTGGATGCAGCTTCTTCTGAGTAATTATAGACATTAGATTTTAGAAAGTACAGCACAGAACTTCCTGGGAGTCTAGTGAAGATTCTCCACTGCAGGTCGTATGGGCTCAATCCTGGTTGAGGAACTAAGATCCCCCATGCCACATTGTGTGACCAAATAAGAAAAAAAAAAAAAAAAAGAAAGAAAGAAAGAATAAATAAAGAAAAGGGTGCCTAGTATTTGGAAGGTCTGGAAAACTTGTTTGAGGGAATAACTGTAACTGTGCCAAAATTTTAATATGAAACATAGAAGACGAAAAAAAAAAAAGATGAAATGGCCATGGTCTTTGGATATATAAAGATTAGTAGTGTGACTCTAAATTTATTCTGAGAGAAATTAGACATGGAAACAGAATTCAGATGGCATAAGCTACAGAAAGGGAGAGAAATCAGACTTTAAAATAAAACTGAAGTTGATTTTATTATATTTTGAGATGGAAATTTATTCACCAAGATTATATTATATAAGTTAAAAGTTTAATTACCTAGGTATAATTAGAAAATACCAACCTAAACAATAGATGTAAAAGGACAATGAGAGAGAAAAATCAAGATAACTATTTTATAAGAGTTTGACAGAAAAATTATATACATCTTTTTGTTTTCTAAGATAATGCTTTGCTCTCCTTTGCTTATTACATTTTTTGAATTCAGTTGATCAAAGTGAATAGCAAAGCAAGAGATGATATATCTTTCGTGTAGCAAATTCTAAACATTCCTCAAATTCTGATCTGTCAACAGATGTCAACAGCTTAAAGTTCTCAACTAGTAAAATGTTTGTATCATTCAAATCATACACTTTGTTAAAATCAATTGTCTTACCAGGGTACTGTTATCATCTGAAAAATAATTAAAGGTCAGTTTTTCATAATTTTGACTGTGAAACATTCTTATTGTACACTAAAATTTTCTGAGCTTTTTCTTAAACTCATGGCCATTGCCTAGATAGAATACATCTATTTGAATTGCAATATAATACTTTATTATAACTAACAAAGGAGGAGCTCCAAATGCAAATGAAATGCAGATTCAAGTGAGCTGTTAAGGTCATTTGGTTACATGCTAGAAAATAATTCAAAGATAGATATAACCACCATCAAGTGTTGATCCCCAAAGAAAGAGTGGAGGAACTATTGAAGTTGAATTTTGACTTCTGAAGAAATGGAATCTGTATTGAAAAAAGTGTGCTCAGTAGGAATGGTGGTTCCAACAAAGGAAGAAAGAAACCCATTATCTAGTTTTAAAAATAATAAAAACATTTCCAAAGGATTTTCTTTTTAGTTAGTCCTTAAGTATACTTGAGGTTACTTCTCTGGGCAGAAGAGTGACTGATAATATTGAAACTTATCTCTCTTTTTGTCAGAATGTTTTTAAGAGTATTTTCATAGTTGATGAGCAATTTGATTCATTTTATTTGAGGAGAATCATCGCCACCAGAGAACAAAAACAGCTTATATTGGAAAATTAATTTACTTTTTTTAAAAAGCAATCATATTCTGTGAAAAGTAGGAAGAAATTACAGTGACTCCACCGAGGCCTCAATCTTGAGCATAATATACCCATTGCTCTCACAGGATTTTCCTATTTTCTGTGACAATCAAGGTTATAAAACTTTATGTTTTCATTGCTTGGAAATTTATGAAATGAAAACAAGATAATTTTTTTTCATTTTCTCTACCTGGAGATGTTTATTCGTGGAGCTTCAGGAGTTACTTTCTAACACAGGAGGAATTTTATTCTCTCTGTACTCTTTCTTGAACAGAATATGTATATACTTTTTGGGGAAATAGATGGGGAAACAGTGGAAACAGTGTCAGACTTTATTTTGGGGGGCTCCAAAATCACTGCAGATGGTGATTGCAGCCATGAAATTAAAAGACACTTACTCCTTGGAAGAAAAGTTATGACCAACCTAGATAGCATATTAAAAAGCAGAGACATTACTTTGCCGACTAAGGTCTGTCTAGTCAAGGCTATGGTTCTTCCAGTGGTCATGTATGGATGTGAGAGTTGGACTGTGAAGAAGGCTGATGCTTTTGAACTGTGGTGTTGAAGAAGACTCTTGAGAATCCCTTGGACTGCAAGGAGATCCAACCAGTCCATTCTGAAGGAGATCGGCCCTGGGATTTCCTTGGAAGGAACGATGCTAAAGCTGAAACTCCAGTACTTTGGCCACCTCATGCGAAGAGTTGACTCACTGGAAAAGACTCTGATGCTGGGAGGGATTGGGGGCAGGAGGAGAAGGGGACGACAGAGGATGAGATGGCTGGATGGCATCACGGACTCGATGGACGTGAGTCTGAGTGAACTCCGGGAGTTGGTGATGGACAGGGAGGCCTGGTGTGCTGCAGTTCATGGGGTCGCAAAGAGTTGGACATGACTGAATGACTGAACTGAACTGAACTGAACTGAGGAGGAACATTTCAGCTATAAAAGATGAAAGGAAAAAGAGACAACTGTCCTCTGTATCACAATTTTCAATCCTTGGACACTGATTCATCACATGGATCCATCTCACATTTAACGTTGCCAAATTACTGCCAAGGAATGTGAATTATGTATATTATCTGGGAAGTTGCCTATTCTATTTTCTCCTGAAATTAAAGGAAATTATTTCCAAAACTTTATTGGTACCATCCACAATATTTGTGCATTGTTTGGATAAGACTGTCTTTTCTTTAGCAAGTCTAATGCCAGTCCCTTGTACAGAGACCCTTTTGCAGTTAGCATTAAAGCAAACATAAGAGAACACGTTACACAGACACAGAAACGTGGCAATTGCTTTCATTTGAATTATACAAAGATAAACGGCAACTAATTCTTCTCAAAATCAGTTGTCCACAGTCTCATCAGGCTCACCTTTTCCTACAAAATAGAATTATTACATTAAAAAGAGGGTGAGATGCATGGAGAAAGTAACATGGAAACTTACATTACCATATGTAACATAGCCAACAGGAATTTGCTGTGTGCTTCAGGAAACTCAAACAGGGGCTCTGTATCAATCTAGAGGGGTGAGATGGAGTGGGAGATAGGAGGGAGATTCAAAAGGGAGGGGATGTATGTCTACCTATGGCTGATTCATGCTGAGGTTTGACAGAAAACAAAATTCTGTGAAGCAATTATCCTTCAATTAAAAAATAAATTAATTAAAAGAAAAAAAAACTCAAAAAAGATTTTCAAAATCTAGAAGATGGGTTTTTGTTGTTTCAGTTGGTCAAAATTTTCCTTAGCTGTATAGTTAAAAATTACAACTGAGATGTGCTCTGTAAAATACTTTAGTCTTCTGATTACTGTTGTGCTTTTAAAAATATTTTTGACTTGAGATTATTAGGTAGTTAAAATAGGAAAAAGGAGTCCAAAATGGCGGTGGCTACAAGGTCTATGTTTTTTTTTTCTCTTGTTCCCTCCTTCCCTCTCTCCTTTCACATTTTCTTTTTATGAGTCTTACCTGCAAGTGGATTCAGAGGATTCTCATCTAATTGTCATCAGGTTAATTCATTAATCAATAATTCTTAGACCCAAGATATCAACTTGATCTCCTTTTTAAAGGAATAAATTCCACTGAGATGAAACAGCAATTTTTCTTACTGAGTCACCGTCACTTTTACAAAATGGTCAGTGATGCATTTCACTTCTAGAAGGAAAAATAGAGGATGTAAGAGAGTAGAGGATAAAGTGATCATTACAAACATAAGGATCAAAAAACTGCCTAGTGAAGAATAATTGACATTTTTCTTCATACAGACTAAATGTGCATTGACTCTGCTTATCCATAAAATATGGTAAATTTCCACAAGCTTCTGCTTGCTGAGATAAATCATAATTTCTTCTAGGTTTTGAATTTAATGTCAGGTCCCTTCATATATCTATTGTTTGAAAGATAAAATTTAAATTCCTATTTTAAAATATAGTGGACTAACTGTATATTTATTTATTTATTTATTTTAATATTTGAAACTGAAGTACAGAAAGTAGAGTCATATCCTCTTGATTAGTTGTTTTTGTTTCGCTTTTACTCCCATTCTCTCCTTACTCCCATTTCTGTCCTCTCCGCAAAAGCAACTTGGTTGAAGTTTTAATTATGCAAAATTGCAAAATATGTAGTACCATTTTGTAATATGTATTAAGCAATAGGCTTGTTCCTTTCTTATTTTAATGTTCACTTAGCACTGTGTTTATGTAAGATATACCCATGGCTCTCTGCTTATGTGTAGTCTGTTGCTTATAAAAGCTGCAGAGTATTCTGTAGTGTTGTAGATTTTTAAACAAAATACTGATTTTAGAAGATGACAGTGAGTCACCTATTTCTCCTATAAGATGTAGTTATAAACTTTGTGGTGTAAAAGAGCAAAAATATCAACAGATCATTTTTACTATTCTGGAGTTGAGAAGTTCAAAATGACTTGACAAGGATTGGTTTCTTTCAGAGTTTCTAAGAAAATCTGTTGATCTGTTCTGCTCGAGTTTGGAGGTCTACAGCTTTCCTTGGTTTGTGGTTTCTTTTTTATCTTCAAGTTCAGCAGTGTTTCATTTGCCACTCTCTCTGCTTCTGAACATCTGCCTCTGCTTCTGTCCTCATGTCACCTTCTCTAACTGTGACCCTCCTGTCTCTCTCTTTGAACGATCCTTGTGATTACATTGGGCCCACCTAAATAATCCAGAAAAATCTCGCTATCTCAAAACCCTTAACTTGATACTCCAAGGTGATACAGATTCCTCACAGGGCTGTCCATCCCACCAACTGCAAACTACTCAGATGTAGGATTGTCAAGGACCCAACTTGTGTTCAGTAAGCATCCTTCACTGCTATCATTCCTGAACCAACGGTGTTGCATGCAAGTTAGTCACAGGTTCCTGACACTTAAGTTCCTCAGACGTTATCCTCTCTCCACTTCAGCAAGCTAACCAGTTTTGTCCTATCTAGGCAATATTTAATTTCCCATGCCTTTATTTCCTTCTTGCTCACAGGTTTATGCACTTCCATTGCTTAAGTGAGTCTGATCTTTCCTAAAGCAAAGACTGGCTGGTATTGCCTGGAAAATTCTACCCTGGGCACTACTTTTTTTTTTTAAACAAGCGTAAAAATTCCTTATACTGAGGTACATAAGACTTTGGTTACCTTTTAAGATGGGCAAGCATACTCCTATATCAGTGAGGAAAAAATAATTACACAAATTGCTAAATTAAATTTGTCTACTGAAATAGCTCATGTACTTACTGCTTAAGAGCTTTGTTCATTCTCTTGGTTGTGCTAACTTTTTGAGATCAGAGACAGCAGCCTTTGAGGATGCCAAAATCATGACTGGACACATAAAAATCCTGCATTTAGATGGGTGTATATAATCTTTACTGATATGCTTAAATGTATAGATTGATTATCAGCTTTACTGCCCCCAGTATGGGTTGACTTTTCTCTTTCCTCTACTCTGGTGGAATGCAACTGATTCTAATGCATTTTCTTTCAAACAAAATTTTTTATTTCACCTTTGATTGGCTTATGACTCCTGCTGATTGACAGGCAAGTCTACAGCTGTGGGTTCTCTTTTGAAGCTATTTTACCTTTTCTCTTTGACTCTCTTTTAATTTGATTGGATTCACTCTTGGAGCACCCTGTAGAAAGAACCCTGATTACTCTTTTTCCACTGCGACTTGGTAGATGGCAAAGCGCACTCAGAGGTCTTATTCCTTCTTTGTTGGGACTGGCTGCCTGTGGAAGCCCTGGGAGTGCTTATCTCGGTTGGCAGATAACTGCTCTCAGGTTTAAACTTCAAAGGCAAAAGCCAGGCAGCCTCAAAGAAGGAAATTTCAGTCAGCTTCAAGGGGAGAGTGCACTGATCATGTGGCAACTTTTGGAAATGTGAAAGACTCACTGAGAATTCATGCTAGCCTCAAGATCTCCAGGTCACTTTCTCACATTTGGGTAGTAATTGCAAGGTCCTGGGAAAGCACAGACTCCTAGTTCTCTTGGCAAGGAGAGCGAGACTCTCAGTGGGAGTGCCGTCATGGAGGGCATGTTCTGACATCATAGCCAAGGACTCCTCAGAGAGTCTCCAGCTGCAGTAAGAAGATGGCTCCCCACAGCAATACTCTTTAGCTGTTGCAGCCCAGCCTGGGGTTTTGTGCCACGACTGGAGAGATTCATGTCCGAAACTGACAAATCACATGTATTCAGTAACTATAGATCAAGGTTCCACAAGGAACCCTCACAACTGTGTGTGTTTCCTTAAACACAGTAATCTATTAATGCCTATAGCATATTTTTGTAGTCCCAAAGTTAGGATGGCTAGAATATCAAGGAAAAATAATATTCTCATTTTTTCCCCTAATGATGATGACATAATGACAACCCATTCTTGATTATCTCTTCCTTTATTTTTTCATATATACACACAAAAGCACACACAATTTTAAGTGGACTCACTTATGGAGCACACAGTGGAAAAACTCTGATTATTCCCTTTTTCATTGCTACTGTCTATTTATGAAAGAAAGAGAGAAAGATACTTAGAGTAATCCCCTGTTTCTTAGTACTCTGAGCCTCTGCTTACTCTGTGGTAGGCTTTATCTTTAGTCTGCTTCTTAACCTTTCTAAGCATTATTTGTTTTAAAAAAATGAACCTCGTTGTAGTAAAGTTGTTGTAAGGAGTTCAGTTCAGTTTAGTCATTCAGTCGTGTCCGACTCTTTGCAACCCCATGAACCACAGCACACCAGGCCTCTCTGTCCATCACCAACTCCCAGAATCCACCCAAACTCATGACCATTGAGTCGGTGATACCATCCAACCATCTAATCCTCTGTTATCCCCTTCTCCTCCTGCCCTTAATCTTTCCCAGCATCAGGGTCTTTTCCAGTGAGTCAGCTCTTCACATCAGGTGGCCAAAGTATTGGAGTCTCAGCTTCAACATCAGTCCTTCCAATGAACACTCAGGACTGATCTCCTTTAGGATGGACTTGTTGGATCTCCTTGCAGTCCAAGGGACTCTCAAGAGTCTTCTCCAACACCTCCGTTCAAAAGCATCAATTTTTCGGTGCTCAGCTTTCTTTATAGTCCAACTCTCACATCCATACATGACTACTGGAAAAACCGTAGCCTTGACTAGGCAGGCCTTTGTTGGCAAAATAACATCTCTGCTTTTTAATATGCTGTCTAGGTTGGTCATAACTTTCCTTCCAAGGATTAGGCGTCTTTTAATTTCATGGCTGCAATCACCATCTGCAGTGATTTTGGAGCCCAGAAAAATTAAGTCAGTTGTAAGGAGTTAATGAGATAATATTAAGTATTCAATAGATGTAACTGGTTATTGTTATTGTTCCATTCCTAATTATTCCCTTTAGAAGTCTCTGGTACAGTATGCACTTGTTTGTGTAGGAGTCAAGTCTGGAAAAAAAAAAGAAGGAGGTTAATCTGGCTCTCATCCTAACAACTGATGCCCATGTTGTCCTTCCCTGTCCTTTTCTTTTAGATTCTTTGAACTTTGGCCTCCTACTTTGTTGCTTTCCACTCCATTTTTAACCTTCACATCCCGGATCTCCTGGGAACCTGGAGATGTCTCTCAGTACTGGTCCTGACCTTGCCTGACTCCAGTCTCTTGGGCTTTTCTTGCTTGACCAGCAGGGAAATGTCTTTTGTCACCAGCTCTTTCCTACGGGGTTCCACTAAAAGAAACGTCAAGCTCCAGTAAATGTTCTCGTCATCTGAAGGCAGAACAGAGAACCAGGTTAGTGGATGGTGAAGTAATGGTATCACATGATACCTGGGATCATTGTACTCTTCAATATATGGGCTGCTATTAACAGTCTGCCCACTCTACTAGTCTTCTAACTGTATAATGGGTTTCTCTAGGGGCCTTGTTTTACATCCTACTAGTCCTGCATTTCATGGGAAAAGTCATTATACATCTGAATTTCATTTGTAAATGTTCCCACTTTTATCCAGGGTTCCTGACACTAACATCTGCATTATTATCAAACTATCTTCAGGGGTAATGTTGAACCACGCTGAACAACCAATTGTTTCTGATGATTTACCAAAAAGATGTTAATACTTGCATAAAGGCAAGGTCCTAATGCAAGTCCTAAGGACCTAATGCAAGGTCCTCTGGTACACAGGAGGCACTCAGTAATTTGCCTATTATGAGCAGAATGCTCCACAATATGGCTTATAATCCCTATTTGAGAAATGATGATAACTGTTTAGAAATGGTATGTGATGAACAAAGACTTATAATATCTTAATTCTGTGTATTTGCAGTCCAAGAAAATATGGTTAAATAAAGTATTAGAAAAGAGAAGTCTGTTACTCCTCTCGTGACATGGTGGCCCCTGATGACACACTGAAGCGTATCCAGTTTTTATTTATGTGTGAGTTCATTCAGTTCTCTCCTAGAATTATCTCTTCTTCCTCTCTGCCCTATTATTCAATCACTTCTTCAATTTCCCTGTCCTCCCACACACACGTTCACAAGTTTGGAGCTTAGTTACCAGTCTGAATTACCTTCAGGCCAAAAATTGGGTCCATATTTGCAAATAAGTGGGTTGAACTATTACCCAGCTATGGTATCTCGCTTAGCAGTGACTTCACCTTTTTGAGCAAAGGCTACTGAGGGACATCAATTGTCTATAGACTATCTGCATTCATACTCCTTCCATTATAGAATAATCACATGGATCACAAGGAAAAATACTGGACACCACTCAACAACTGAATAAAATGTTAACATCTACAAACAGTTAACATACATATTTTATGGCTGGAGAAAATACAGAGGGCTGCATTTCGAGAGACTGAAACAGGATGGTGGTTAAAGGGGCAGGAATGACTCTATTTCTTCTGGATGATCATCAGTTAACAATGACTACTGAGTACTTATCACATGCCAGAAAGTGACCCAGGTAGTAGAGACACAATCAACCTTGAATAAGACGAACAAAGTCCCTGTCTCGGTAGAGTTTGTCATAAAGTCAGGAATGCAAGCATATAAAAAGGAATTATTTTTTAATATACTAGAGTGTGTTCCATGTTCTGATGTGAAAAGTGGAGGGTTCTAAAAGATCATGTATGAGAAATGCCTAAACATCCATGGGTATTTGTGTGTTTGGAAAGTTGTCAAGGAAAAATATTTAGAGGAAATACCATCTAAAGTGAGATGAGACAGAATTAGCTAATATAAGGGGTAAAAAGGGGAGCATGTTTCAGGCAACAGAAATAACACGTGAAGACAGAAACGAGAGGCTTGGTGGGCTAGAGTCCATTGGGTCACAAAAGAGTCAGACAGGACTTAGTGACTAAACAGCAAAGTCATAAACTTCCACATCCCAATCCCTGGAACCTGAGGTAGGTTATGTTACGCAAAGGGAATTATAGTTTCAAATGGAATTAAAGTTGCTAATCAGCTAAATTTAAGGAGATTATCCAGGACTATGTGGGTGAACTCATTGTGATTGCAACAGTCTTTTAAAGAGGAAGGGAGGCAAAACAGGAAGTTGGAGTCAGAGATTTGAAAATGCTACATTGCTGATTTTGAAGATGGAGGTAAGCAGCCATAAACTGAGGGATACAAGAAACCTTAAGAAGCTGAGTAAAGCAAGCAATTAAACTCTACCCTAAGAGCCTAGAAGGAATGCAGGCACATTGACACCTTAACTTTGATTCAGAGAAACTTATTTTGGATTTTGGAGTTCCAGAAATATAAACCAACACTGATATGTTGTTCTAAGGCACTAGGGGTGTGGTAATTTGTTATAGCAGCCATAGGAAATATCTAGGTATTAGTTCAGTTCAGTTCAGTCTCTCAGTCGTGTCTGACTCTTTGCAACCCCATGAACCGCACGCCAGGCCTCCCTGTCCATCATCAACTCCAGGAGTCCAGCCAAACCCATGTCCATTGAGTCAGTGATGCCATCCAACCATCTCATCCTCTGTCGTCCCCTTCTTCTCCTGCCCTTAATCTTTCCCAGCATCAGGATCTTTTCAAATAAGTCAGCTGTTTGCATCAGGTAGCCAAAGTATTGGAGTCTCAGCTTCAACATCAGTCCTTCCAATAAACACCCAGGACTGATCTCCTTTAGGATGGACTGGTTGGATCTCCTTGCAGTCCAGATGATTCTCAAGAGTCTTCTCCAACACCTCAGTACAAAAGCATCAATTCTTCGGTGCTCAGCTTTCTTTATAGTCCAACTTTCACATCCATACATGACTACTGGATAAGCCATAGCCTTGACTAGATGAACCTTTGTTGGCAAAGTAATGTCTCCGCTTTTTAATATGCTGTCTAGGTTGGTCATAACAGAGATAGAAAAAGAGATATTTGAAAGTGGCAGGAGTGAAATAGAGGGTTCAGTTTTATAAGCAAGAGGAAAGTGAGTTAACAAGAGTTAGTTCTTCCCCCATCCAAAAAAAAAAAAAAAGTTTTCTAGTGTTTTATCAATTACAGTTGGAGAAATCCTCATACTAATATGACCTATAACAATAAATTTGACTAGTGTATTTGACTCAAAGTAACAGTGAATAATAGTAAGACATTAAAGACAAAGATGGATACATTTGGTACAAATGACTAATTATTTATTTCTCTGGGTATTTTAGCATCAATACTTCATTAGATTGATGACAGATTCACATAGTTCAGATATTGATATTCTGCCAAATGCCACATATAAATAAATAAAATTAAACATTAGATTTTAAGGCATACAAGTAACAGCTTCCATAAGGCTGTAAAATGTTACATGTTCTAGGAAAGCCCTGTGGCTCTAAGGATTGACAGACATTACTTAGATAAGAAAAGAAAATAAGACTATTTGGGAAACTTGGTGAGATTTAATTTAGCTGGAAAGAAAATAAATAACAGACATGTAGTTCAGAAAATAATATTTAATATTACTTTAGAATTCAATAAGCATATCTGGCAACTATTCAAAACCAGGCTACTCACCAGATGAAAGGTCACCTCTTTTTAAAAAACTATCCATGCTCATCTTTTCTCTCTCCTTTTCCAGAACTACTCTTTTTCTTCTCTATGGTTCAATGATCTGTCAATTCTCCTATATTATGTTTCATATCCTTCACTAAATTACAACTATTTATACATCTATTTTTCCTTTTCATTATATTTTTAACCACTTAAAGATAAGAACTGTGTCCAGTTTATCTTTTGTGTTTGTCACAGAATCCAGCACAATGCCTTATATAAAAACCTAGTGAGTGATGGAAAAGTAACGAAGATGTGTGTCAAGGGCTTGATTCCAAGTTCATAATTATTTGATATGAACTTGAGGAAAGTCATTTCACATCTTTGAGTCTAGTTTTCTATTTGACTCATGACTTCAGTCTCATGACACAAGAAAAGCTGTTACATTTTTAAAATGTATAGTATATTTGGATGAAGAGAGATCTGTCATAAGTCTGCTTAACTTATTACACAGGAGAAGGGGGCAGCAGAGGAGGAAATGATTAGATAGCATCACCAACTCAATGGATATGAATCTGAGCAAACTCCAGGAGATTAGTGAAGGACAGGGGAACCCGTTGTGCTTCAGTCCAAGGGGATGCAGAGTCAGACATGACTTAGTGACTGACCAGCAACACCAAAACTTACCACAGGAGTCACCATTCAGTTAATGAAGGATGCTGATGAGACACCAGAGGGAAGAAAGCATTTGGGTGAAAACTGAGATGTCTGATAGAAATCTGATTAAATTTCTTGCAGTTATACTATGTCAGTTTCTTCCCTGTCTCCTCATGTAGTTTCTAGTTAAATATTATTTTTCTCTTAATGCTTTATGGAGTTGGATCTATTTCTAGGATACCTCAAAACTCTAAGTCTGGCCCAGATATGGGTACTAGGAAAGTGTAAAATCAGGGTGGAAAATCAATGTATACAGTTTAAAGATGTAATAAATGTTTGAGGAAATTTACCTGCTTTTTACTCTTATAGTTTATGTTTTTAAGAAAAAAATTTATACAACATTTCATTTTTATGTGGATGCTAGTCAAGGCAGAAGACTTCTGGGCATTATTTCAGGTAAACTGGAAATATCAGGGTCATTTTTTACTGCCAGCCAGTTCTTATGGTATTTTGTTCCATGAATTTTTGTATTTTGTATTGGTAGTGAGGCTAATGGGGAGTCTGCTATCACTTTTGGCCTATATATGATTGAGATTGAAACTGAAAACTAAGGTATTATGTTCAGTAAAAGAGAAATGAAAGTTGCTATATTGAGGAAATAAAACAGAGATTTTTCCTTTCCTAGGCCAGTCCCATAAAATTTCTTACAACTCTACCCTCTTCTAAGATTTCATTAGAGACCAAAATATGTTACTGTAAAGTTCTTTAGGTTTTTGTTTTCAAGTTGCTGGTGTCGCTAGAGTTTCCTATAGTAGAAAGCCATAGAGATTTGTCCTAAAGTAATAACAATGAAAAGAAACATTGACACACAGATATCATGATCTGGATGCCATTTAAAAAACTACTCTGTGTTGATATTTATTGTGGACACCAAGTATCTTCTTGTTAAACCTGACCCCTACTTGACACTGGGGAAAACTGGCCATTTTTTAATACTGTGAATATTCACATGTCACAACAATAGAGATCAAGAGAAGACACTAACAGCATCTCAGAAAATCACTCCCCTTTCTCAGAGGTAACAGTTAGTCAGACATTTATCACCACAGATTAATTTTGCTTGTTTTTGAGCTTTGTATGAAAGAACTTATACCTATGAGTGGTGGAGTTTGCATATCATGTCACTAAGTCCTATCCATGTTTGCGTGTAACAGTAAGTCATTCATTGTTTCTGTATAGTGCCATCCATTATATAAAACTACCACAATTTATGTATTAATTCTACTATGAATGGAAATTTGGGTTGCTTATAATTTTAGCATATTTCAAATAATGGTGCTCTGAACATGTTTTTTTGTTTGGTGACCCTATGTATACATTTGCTACTCCGAAGAATTGATGCTTTTGAACTGTGGTGTTGGAGAAGACTCTTGAGAGTCCCTTGGACTGCAAGGAGATCCAACCAGTCCATTCTGAAGATCAGCCCTGGTTGTTCTTTGGAAGGAATGATGCTAAAGCTGAAACTCCAGTACTTTGGCCACCTCATGCAAAGAGTTGACTCATTGGAAAAGACTCTGATGCTGGGAGGGATTGGGATCAGGAGGAGAAGGGGACGACAGAGAATGAGATGGCTGGATGGCATCACTGACTCAATGGACGTGACTTTGAGTGAACTCCGGGATTTGTTGATGGACAGGGAGGCCTGGTGTTCTGCGATTCATGAGGTCGCAAAGAGTCGGACATAACAGCGACTGAATTAAACTGATATAGCCAGGAGTAGAACTGGTAGTTCACAAGATATGTACATGCTCAAATATACCCAGATACAGCCAAACCATTTTCCAAATTGGTTGCATGAGTGGTGGTGGTGGTTTAGTCGCTAAGTCTTGTCCAAGTCTTGTCCAAGTCTTGCAACCCCATAGACTGTAGCCTGCCTAGGTCCTCTTTCCATGGCATTCTCCAAGCAAGAATATTGGTGGGTTGCCATTTCCATGAGTGCCAGAACTAAAATCAGTTGAGCTAGATAAACACTTAGGGCACAGGGTCTAAGAAGGTTCTCATACTCAGGGTTGACCTTCTACTTGCACATCCTTGAGGAGACACTCACTCTTTGGATCATGCAAGTGAGAATGAGCTCTGACAGTGAGTGTGTGCTTACATTTTGTGCCCTAGTTGCATTTACCTCACCCTAGTCCTGGCCCTGGTTTCCACCAATTTAGAATTATTTAAGAAATCTATTAGAATTCTGGTTTTATTCCTACTTCATTAATTTCTATTATTTAAGAGTTTATTTTCTCCACCTCTTCTGAGGAAGATTTAACTTGCTATTTCTCTAATTTTTAAAGATAGATTTTTAATCATAATTTTTAGCTTTTTTCCATATATTAATATATGTATTTAAGGCAATATGTACTCACTCGGTTGTGTCTGACTCTTTGCTACCCCGTGAACTCTTCTGTCCATAGGGTTATCCTGGGAAGAATACTGGAGTGGGTTATAATTACATTCCCTGGGTGATCTTTCTGACCCAGGGTTCAAACCCAGGTCTCCTGAGTCTCCTACATTGGCAGGCAGATTCTTTACCACTGATCCACCTGGAAAGCCCCACATTTAAGGCTATATATGTCTTTAAATTTTAGCCTTATTTATACCCCACAATTTCATATATTTTCTGTTATACATAGTGAATTCTTATTTGGTTAGTGGGTTAATTTGGGGGTATGCTAATACGCTGCCAAACTTTAGGCAGTTTTCCAGTTCTGTTTTTGTTGCTGTTCTCCACTTGTAGTTTAATTTCTCTGTGGCCAAAAACAAGATTTTACAATTGTAATTCTTTGATCTTTGTTAAGACTTGCTGGAAGACCCAGGATGTGGTAAATTTTGATAAATGTCCCATAAAAATATTGTATATTCTGCATTGTTGTAGTGTAATGTTCTATAATTATCCACTAGATTAATTAGCATTTTTAAAGTTAATTAGTATGTTTTTCAGATATCTTATGTGCTTACAGAATAATTTTGTCTAATCTTTCTTTCATATATTTAAAAATCCAAAATACTAGTGGATTTATCTCTTGCACTTCTTAGTTCTTGCTTGCTTAATATATTTTAAAGCCATGTTGCTTTAAATGTATACAGTTAGAATTGCTAAATATTACTATTGAATTCTCTTTAAAATTTTGAAAAATTTATGTGTATCTTTAATATGCTTTTTGTTGTCAATGATATTTTTCTGTAAGTAGAATAGTTTTTTTCTGGTATATCTTTTTATTCTCTAACTTTCAGACTTTATATGTATTGCTTTCAACTTCTATTTTGTGATGATCTTTTAGTTGAGTATTTTTTCACTATCTAATCTTTTAATTGGGTCCATTTAATGTAGTTATCGGGGTTTCCCAGGTTGCTCAGTGGTAAAGAATCCACTTGCCAATGCAAGAGATGCAGGAGACTCAGGTTCTGTCCTTGGGTCATGAAGATTTTCTGGAGTAGGAAATGTCAACCCACTCCAATATTCTTTCCTGGAAAATCTCATGGATAGAGGAGCCTGGTGGGCTACAGTCCAAGGGGTCACAAAGACTTAGACATGACTTTGCGATTGAGCAACATGCATGAGTGTAGTTACTGACTTATTTAAGTCTAACTATAAAATCTTAAAATCTTGGTATATTATTTTCTATTTGCTCCATATTCATTTTATCCCTCATCCTTTTTGCTTTCTTTGACTTGATCAAAAGTATTCCTCTTATTATTAAGCTTGGTATAGTGTTATTACTCTTCCCCTAAGACACTCATTGTGTCATTGTAACTTTTAACTCCATTTATCGCAATCTATTTATTCATCTCAACTTTAAAATTAGACAAGCAAAAATATAGACATCTCCTCCTTTTAATCCCCTAACTCAAATCATTCATGAAGTAAAACATCAGAAAAGACCTAGCTATTTTTGATGAAGCAGAATCAGGAAATAGAAGGAAAGAAAACAAATAACTTATTTTAAAAGATGAAAATATTATATGTTTGTGAATATAGATTAGTGAAATATACAAAATAGCCCAAAAGTTTTTCTTTGAATTAAGAAGCAAGATATCTGATTGAAACTGAAGGAAATTATTGTGGAATATGAAGTATAAAGTTATTAGTTTTGTTTAGAAATGACACTCTTGAGAAATTGGGAGAGAACAGAACCAGGAGCCAGAAAAAGAGTTGATGAACTCTGCTAAAAACCCATCTGGAGATCAAATAATTGGCAAAAATTCACACAACTGAATTACTTTGTCTAACTATTCATAAATCTGTGAACAGCAAAAGACAGATAATCTGCAAATGATTTTAAAGTGATGGAATGAGGATGTTGGGATACTAGTAAAAACGTTATTGCAAAAAAAAAAAAAAAAAAAAACCACCTACCAGGATTCAAGCCAAGAGAAAATGACATAAATCTATGAAGAAGGGTAGCAGACTATAAGTGAAAGGAAAGATAATCCATTGTACATCATGAATGAAAGAATAGGAGTGAGAGACCAAAATGGGCAGGAGATATGGTAAGATGATTATGTTTTGGATTTTATGATTTCATATAAGAGTGTGGGAGATCATGTTCATAGTATTGATGTGAAAGTGATTTAGAGGGAGTGGGATTGTGGTAATTATATTGATACTGAAGTCAACCATCTTTCATGCTATTTGTTAGAAAGATTATCTACATATAGAAATTACTCAGTTGATGATGGTTGATTTTACTGGGAGTAAAGACTAGGTTTTGAAGTCCAAAGAGAATGATAGGAGTAGTCAAGACTATAGAGGATAATGTCAATCAAAAGAATAAATGATAGCAAGCTCAGTCATCATGAGCCTCAAGGAAAGAGTGGTTTTTGCATACAGTGAAGTGAAGTGAGGTCACTCAGTTGTGTCAGACTCTGCGACCCCATGGACTGTAACCTACTGGGCTCTTCTGTCCATGGGATTTTCCAGGCAAGAGTACTGGAGTGGGTTGCCATTTCCTTCTCCAGAGGATCTTCCAGACCCAGGGATCAAACCCAGGTCTCCTTCATTGTAAGCAGACACTTTACCATCTGAGTTACAAAAATACTTGAGAGCTAGGAGATTACTGACACCAGGCTATCATGATCTTTGGGTGTGAAAGTACAAAAATGTTTAACTTGACTGGGAACAAGGGAAGAGACATTTTCAAGGGAGATCCAGGTTTCAAATCTAACCAGGTAACAGAATTTTTTCTGTGAAAAGATTAAGGATACAGAACATAATAGTAAGAGCATGAAGGTTCAAGCAGCTACTGTTGAAAAGGAGAAGCCAACTGTGAGGGGAAGAATTGAACTGGAGAAGATAATTATGCAATGTGATACTAAGTGAGAGGATCACTAAAAGAGGGCCTTGAATTTGGGTTGGTGGCTAACAATAAGAGGAAAGAGAAGTATAACTAAAGTAATTATCTTCAGGTTCTTGCTCTTATTAGAATAGTAAGCAGCATTCTTTGGTAAGTATACAAGTGAATAGACCCTGGGCATTTGTGTTTCAAGAGAATTCTCTCTGGGCTTTCAGGAAGGCAGAAATATAGCAATAATTTAATGCAGACATACTCCTTAAGAGATACCGTTAGACTAATGAAATGACTCTTTAACAAGCTAAAGTCTTTGGGAAGAATATAGATTAAATCTTCAGAAAATCATGCAGAAATTGAGTTGACTTTTTGATTTCTGGTTAGTTTACTTTTATTGGATTCACTTGGAAGATGTTGACAGAGGATGGGTGACATCCTTTGAGTTTTGTAGCAAATAAGCAATGTGGAGGATTTTATGTGATAAGATCTCCATATCAATATCTTAATGAATCTCTTAATGAAATCTCTTCTCTTAACGAAATCATAATGTTCAAGGTGACTAGAAAGACTATGGGGTCTTTGCAGAGGGTTGAGAACCTTATAAAAACCCACCCAAATCTGACTGGAAGGAGCAAAGCCTAGGAAATTCTCTTTGCTCTGGATAAAGTGTCCATCATCCTGCATTAGTCACAACCAGTATGTCATTTTGCCGTGTGTCTGTGTTTGGAGAAATGCTATACTTCATAATTTTACTAATGTTTATAATGTGGACTGACATTGTGTTAAAATTTGAAAGCAAAGTTAACATTCTTCCCTCCCAACCCATTCTATTATGCCTGGCCAATCAAATTCTCAAAAACAATTAAGTGGCAACACATAGCTTTTGAACTGTGATACTGGGAAGACTCTTGAGAGTTCCTTGGACTGTAAGGAAATCAAACCAGTCAATCCTAAAGGAAATCAACCCTCAATATTCTTTGAAAGGACTGATGTGCTGAAGTTGAAGCTGCAATACTTTGGCCACTTGATGCAAAGAGCCGACTCCTTAGAAATGACCCTGATGCTGAGAAAGATTGAAGGTAGGAGGAGAAGGGGACGACAGAGGACAGGATGGTTAGATGACATCACTGACTCAGTGGACATGAGTTTCAGCACCTCTGGGAGATGGTGAAGGAGAGGGGAGCCTGGTGTGTCCATGGGGTCACAAAGATTCGGACAAGGCTGAGAGACTGAACAACAACAGAATGAATTTTTCCCACTATGACTTTGCCATCAAATCCAGAATCAAGTTAAATCAATAAAGAACACAACGGTTTTCAGACAGATATGTATCTTACCTAATTTTTGAATACTCAGTGATTTTCTCTGATCATTGAAAAAGCAAGAGAGTTCCAGAAATACATCTATTTCTGCTTTATTGACTGTGCCAAAGCATTTGACTGTGTGGATCACAATAAACTGTGGAAAATCCTGAAAGAGATGGGCATACCAGACCACCTGACCTGCCTCTTGAGAAACCTATATGCAGGTCAGGAGGCAACAGTTAGAACTGGACATGGAATAACAGACTGGTTCCAAACAGGAAAAGGAGTACATCAAGGCTGTATATTGTCACCCTGCTTATTTAACTTCTATGCAGAGTACATCATGAAAAACGCTGGGCTGGAAGAAGCACAAGCTGGAATCAAGATTTCTGGGAGGAATATCAATAACCTCAGATATGCAGAGACACCACCCTTATGGCAGAAAGTGAAGAGGAACTAAAAAGCCTCTTGATAAAAGTGAAAAAGGAGAGTGAAAAGTTGGCTTAAAGCTCAACATTCAGAAAACTAAGATCATGGTATCTGGTCCCATCACTTCATGGGAAATAGATGGGGAAACAGTGGAAACAGTGTCAGACTTTATTTTGGGGGCTCCAAAATCACTGCAGTTGGTGATTGCAGCCATGAAATTAAAAGACGCTTACTCCTTGGAAAGAAAGTTATGACCAACTTAGATAGCACATTAAAAAGCAAAGACATTACTTTCCCAACAAAGGTCTGTCTAGTCAAGGCTATGGTTTCTCCAGTAGTCATGTATAGATGTGAGAGTTGGACTATGAAAAAAGCTGAGCACTGAAGAACTGATACTTTTGAAGTGTGGTGTTGGAGAAGACTCTTGAGAGTCCCCCGGACTGTAGGGAGATCCAACCAGTCCATCCTAAAGGATATCAGTCCTGGGTGTTCATTGGAAGGACTGAAGTTGAGGCTGAAACTCCAATACTTTGGCCACCTCATGTGAAGAGTTGACTCACTGGAAAAGACCCTGATGCTAGGAGGAATTGGGGGAAGGAAGGGAAAGGGACGACAGAGGATGAGATGGCTGGATGGCATCACCAACTCGATGCACATGAGTTTGGGTGAACTCCGGGAGTTGATGATGAACAGGGAGGCCTGGCATGCTGCAGTTCATGAGGTCGCAAAGAGTCAGACATGACTGAGTGACTGAACTGAACTGAATCGATGATGCAAAGGCATTTTATTAGGTATAAATGAAAATAAAAGATTTAATATTTATACTCTACTGATAAATATAAACCTCATATTTTATTTTATGTTAAAAATTTTAAAAGAACAAATCTTTGAAGACTATTTTTGGATTGTTATGTAAGTCCTGACAGATTAAGAAAGTCATTATTTTTCTTTCCATACTGCTTACACATTTTCATCAACCTGCATCTTTAATTATTTGCTCTACTTCCTTTCTCTCCTATTTTATTTAGAAACAATGACATATATTGCTCTATATGTTTAAGGTGTATTGTCCTGCTTTCTTAAAACAATGAAACTATATTATTTTAAACTGAAAAAATTATTTAAAAATTTTTAAATAGGAGGGAGGGGGAAAAAGATGGCGGAGGAATAGGATGGGGAGAACACTTTCTCCCTCACTACTTCATCAAAAGAACATTTCAACGCTGAGTAAATTCCACAAAACAACTTCTGATTGCTGGCAGAGGACATCGGGCATCCAGCAAAACAGATCATTGGCTTCAAAACCAGTCATCATCTGCCTGAGAAAGAGCCCCAGCAGTACTCCCAGAAAATTGAGTGACCTGGAAAGGCCAGAAGTCGCAGCAATTGCACGCGCCAAACTCCCTAGCTACTTGGACCTGGGAAGGGAACAAAGCCCAAGCTCAACCAAATCCAAGCCTTGGAGGGCTTCCTGAGCGCCAAACCTGAGCGGCTGAGACCGGGGAGGTGCATGAAGCCTTGGGGAGCCCCAGACAGTTATCCCGCAGAGCAACGGACAGCCTGAGTGGAGTGCACCGCCAGAAGGGGCAAGCCCAGTGCAGAGTCTACCACCCCATCCCTGTGTCAAGATGGAAATCAGACACGGAAGAGAACAGCAAACCGAGGAAGTCAAACAGAGGGAATTGCCTTGATAGCGACCCCACACAGCCCACAAAGACAGAGAAAGGGCCGTTACTACTTTTATGATAAAAACTTTTTTTGGGGGTTGATGTGGAAGTGTGATTTTTTTTTTAAGAAATTTTTTTGAAAAAAATTTGTTTTTTCCTCTTTTCTTTTTCATCTTTTTTTCTAAACTTGCTTAAATTTTTCAGTCCTCTATATTTCGATTTATTATTTTTATAACCTAATGTTACTTTTCAAAAAAAAACACCCTATCTTTAAAGCAAATGCAGTATATAGTCCTTTTGGTGGTGGAAGCTGTTGTCTTTTAATAATTCTGGAGTCTTTTATTTTATTTTTTTCTTTTTCTTTTTTAATTTTTTCTCCTTCTTCTTCTTTACTTTAATATTTTATCTTTGAAAATCCAATCTCTACACCAGATTTTTAATCTCGGCATTTTGTTATTTGTTGCCAATTTTGTACTTTAAAAACCTAATCTTCAGTACCCAATTTTACATGAGTGCGAGATTACTGGCTTGACCACTCTCTCCCCCTTTGGAATCTCTCTTTTCTCCACCAGGTGGCTTCTGTCTCCTCCCCTCCCCCTCCTCTTCTCTACCCAACTCTATGAATCTCTGTGTGTTCCAGAAGGTGGAGAATTCTAAGGGAACTGGTCACTGGCCGGATCTGTATTCCTCCTTTGCATCTCCCTCTTTTATCCTCCTGGCCACCTCTATCTACTTCCTGCCTCTCCTCTTCCATGTATAACTCTGTGACCACCTCTGAGAGGTCCAGACTTTGGAGCGCACACAAGAAAGTGGTTAAGGGCCAGCTTGCTTTTTCCTCTTTTGATTCCACCTCATCCCATTCCACTCACCTCTAAGTACCCCCTCCCTCTTCTCTCCTCCAAGTAACTCAGCGATTCTCTAGGGGCGAACCTCAAGGTGGAGAAACCTATCATCATTAACCTAGATGTTTTAACATTAGTGCTGTATAGATGGAGAAATCATGAGGCTATTGTAAAAATAAATCTGAAAACCACAATCAGGAGGCGTAAGTCCAAATCCTGAGAGCATCAGAGAATTCCTGAACACAGGCAACATTATCCAATAGGAGCTCATCAAATGCCTTCATACTTACACTGAAATCAAGCACCACCCAAGGGCCAACAAGCTCCGGAGCAAGACATACCATGCAGATTCTCCAGCAACACAAGAACACGCCCTTGAGCTTCAATATACAGGCAGCTCAAAATACTCCAAAACCATTGACGTCTCATAACCCATTACTTCACACTTCACAGCACTCCAGAGAGAGGAAATCCAGCTCCACCCACCAGATCTCCAACACAAGCCTCCCTAATCAAGAAACTTTGACAAGCCACAGATATAACCCCCCACACAGAGAGGAACCTCAATAATAAAGAGAATTCCACAAATTCCCAGAATATAGAAAGGCCACCGCAAACGCAGCAATATAACCAAGATGAAGAGACAGAGGAATACCCAGCAGGTAAAGGAACAGGAGACATGCCCACCAAACCAAACAAAAGAGGAAGAGATAGGGAATCTACCTGAGAAAGAATTCCGAATACTGATAGTGAAAATGATCCAAAATCTTGAAATCAAAATGGAATCACAGATAAATAGCCTGGGGTCAAGGATTGAGAAGATGCAAGAAAGGTTTAACAAGGACCTAGAAGAAATAAAAAGAGTCAACATATAATGAATAATGCAATAAATGAGATCAGAAACACTCTGGAGGCAACAAATAGTAGAATATCGGAGGCAGAGGATAGGATTAGTGAAATAGAAGATAGAATGGTAGAAATAAATGAATCAGCGAGGGAAAAAGAAAGACGAATTAAAAGAAATCAGGACAACCTCAGAGACCTCCAAGACAATATGAAACGCTCCAACATTTGAATTATAGGAGTCCCAGAAGAAGAAGACAGAAAAAAAGACCATGAGAAAATACTTGAGGAGATAATAGTTGAAAACTTCCCTAAAATGGGGAAGGAAATAATCACCCAAGTCCAAGAAACCCAGAGAGTGCCAAACAGGATAAACCCAAGGCGAAACACCCCAAGACATATTTTAATCAAACTAACAAAGACCAAACACAAAGAACAAATATTAAAAGCAGCAAGGGAAAAACAACAAATAACACACAAGGGGATCCCCATAAGAATAACTGCAGAGCTCTCAATTTTAGAAACACTTCAGGCCAGGAGGGAATGGCAAGACATACTTAAAGTGATGGAAGATAAAAACCTTCAGCCAAGACTACTATACCCAGCAAGGATCTCATTCAAATATGAAGGAGAAATCAAAAGCTTTACAGACAAGCAAAAGCTGAGAGAATTCAGCACCACCAAACCAGCTCTCCAACAAATACTAAAGGATAGATTTTCGACAGGAAACACAAAAGGGCGTATAAACCCGAACCCAAATCAATAAAGTAAATGGCAACAGGAGCATATTTATCAATAATTACCTTAAATGTAAATGGGTTGAATGCCCCAACCAAAAGGCAAAGACTGGCTGAATGGATACAAAAACAAGATCCCTATATATGCTGCTTACAAGAGACCCACCTCAAAACAACGGACATACAGACTGAAAGTGAAGGGCTGGAAAAAGATATTCTATGCAAGTGAAGACCAAAAGAAAGCAGGAGTAGCAATACTCATATCTGATAAAATAGACTTTAAAACAAAGGCTGTGAAAAGGGACAAAGAAGGCCATTACATAATGATGAAAAGATCAATCCAAGAAGAAGATATAAAAATTATAAATATATATGCACCCGCAATATGTAAGACAAATGCTAAGAAGCATGAAAGGGAAAATTAACAATAACACAATAATAGTGGGAGACTTTAATACCCCACTCACACCTATGGACAGATCAACTAAACAGAAAATTAACAAAGTAATGCAAACTTTAAATGATACAATTGACCAGTTAGACCTAATTGATATCTATAGGACATTTCACCCCAAAACAATGAATTTCACCTTTTTCTCAAGTGCACACGGAACCTTTTCCAGGATAGATCACATCCTGGGTCATAAATCTAACCTTGATAAATTCAAAAAAATCAAAATTATTCCAAGCATCTTCTCTGACCATAATGCACCAAGGTTAGATCTCAATTATAGGAGAAAAACTATTAAAAATTCCAACATTTGGAGGCTGAACAACACCCTTCTGAATAATCAGCAAATCACAGAAATCAAAAAAGAAATCAAAAGATGCATCGAAATGAATGAAAATGAAAACACAACTACACAGAACCTGTGGGACACTATAAAAGCAGTGCTAAGAGGAAAGTTCATAGCAATGCAGGCATACTTCAAGAAACAAGAAAAAAGTCAAATAAATAACCTAACTCTACACCTAAAGCAACTAGAAAAGGAAGAAATAGGGAACCCCAGAGTTAGTAGAAGGAAAGAAATCCTAAAAATTAGGGCAGAAATAAATGCAAAAGAAACAAAAGAGACCACAGCAAAATCAACAAAGCAAAAAGCTGGTTCTTTGAAAGGATAAATACAATTGACAAACCATTAGCCAGACTCATCAAGAAACAAAGAGAAAAAAATCAAATCAATAAAATTAGAAATGAAAATGGAGAGATCACGACAGACGACACAGAAATACAAAGAATCATAAGAGACTACTATCAGCAATTATATGCCAATAAAATGGACAACTTGGAAGAAATGGACAAATTCTTAGAAAAGTACAACTTTCCAAAACTGAACCAGGAAGAAATAGAAAATCTTAACAGACCCATCACAAGCATGGAAATTGAAACTGTAATCAGAAGTCTTCTAGCAAACAAAAGCCCAGGTCCAGACGGCTTCACAGCTGAATTCTACCAAAAATTTTGAGAAGAGCTAACACCTATCTTACTGAAACTATTCCAGAAAAGTGCAGAGGAAGGTAAACTTCCAAACTCATTCTACGAGGCCACCATCACCCTAATACCAAAACCTGACAAAGACACCACACAAAAAAAGAAAACTACAGGCCAATATCACTGATGAACATAGATGCAAAAATCCTTAACAAAATCCTAGCAATCAGAATCCAGCAACACATTAAAAAGATCATACACGATGACCAAGTGGGCTTTATCCCAGGGATGCAAGGATTCTTTAATATCCGCAAATCAATCAATGTAATTCACCACATTAACAAATTGAAAAATAAAAATCATATGATTATCTCAATAGATGCAGAAAAAGCCTTTGACAAAATTCAACATCCATTTATGATAAAAACTCTCCAGAAAGCAGGAATAGAAGGAACGTACCTCAAAATAATAAAAGCTATATATGGCAAACCCACAGCTAACATTATCCTCAATGGTGAAAAACTGAAAGCATTTCCCCTAAAGTCAGGAACAAGACAAGGGTGTCCACTTTCACCACTACTATTCAATATAGTTCTGGAAGTTTTGGCCACAGCAATCAGAGCAGAAAAAGAAATACAAGGAATCCAAATTGGAAAAGAAGTAAAGCTCTCACTGTTTGCAGATGACATGATCCTCTACATAGAAAATCCTAAAGACTCGACCAGAAAACTACTAGAGCTAATCAATGAATATAGTAAAGTTGCAGGATATAAAATCAACACTCAGAAATCCCTTGCATTCCTATACACTAATAATGAGAAAGTAGAAAAAGAAGTTAAGGAAACAATTCCATTCACCATTGCAACGAAAAGAATAAAATACTTAGGAATATACCTACCTAAAGAAACTAGAGACGTATATATCGAAAACTATAAAACACTGATGAAAGAAATCAAAGAGGACACTAATAGATGGAGAAATATACCATGCTCACGGGTCAAAAGAGTCAGTATAGTGAAAATGAGTATACTACCCAAAGCAATCTACAGATTCAATGCAATTGCTATCAAGGTACCAGCAGTATTTTTCACAGAGCTAGATCAAATAATCTCAAGATTTGTATGGAAATACAAAAAACTTCGAATAGCCAAAGCAATCTTGAGAAAGAAGAATGGAACTGGAGGAATCAACCTGCCTGACTTCAGGCTCTACTACAAAGCCACAGTCATTAAGACAGTATGGTACTGGCACAAAGACAGAAATATAGATCAATGGAACAAAATAGAAAGCCCTGAGATAAATCCACACACCTATGGACACCTTATCTTCGACAAAGGAGGCAAGAATATACAATGGAGTAAAGACAGTCTCTTTAACAGGTGATGCTGGGAAAACTGGTCAACCACTTGAAAAGGAATGAAACTAGACCTCTTTCTAACACCATACACAAAAATAAACTCAAAATGGATTAAAGATCTAAATGTAAGACCAGAAACTATACAACTCTTAGAGGAGAACATAGGCATAACACTCTCCAACATAAATAACAGCAGGATCCTCTATGATCCACCTCCCAGTATAATGGAAAAAAAGCAAAAATAAACAAATGGGATCTAATTAAAATTAAAAGCTTCTGCACAACAAAGAAAACTATAAGCAAGGTGAAAAGACAGCCTTCTGAATGGGAGAAAACAATAGCAAATGAAGTAACTGACAAAGAACTAATCTCAAAGCTATACAAGCAATTTATGCAGCTCAACTCCAGAAAAATAAATGAACCAATCAAAAAATGGGCCAAAGAACTAAATAGGCATTTCATCAAAGACTTATGGATGGCTAACAAACACATGAAAAGATGTTCAACATCACTCATTATCAGAGAAATGCAAATCAAGACCACAATGAGGTACCATTTCACACCAGTCAGAATGGCTGTGATCCAAAAGTCTACAAGCAATAAATGCTGGAGAGGATGAGGAGAGAAGGGAACCCTCTTACACTGCTGGTGGGAATGCAAACTAGTACAGCCACTATGGAAAACAGTGTGAAGATTCCTTAAAAAATTGCAAATAGAACTGCCTTATGACCCAGCAATCTCAGTGCTGGGTATACACACTGAGGAAACCAGAATTGAAAGAGACACATGTACCCCAATGTTCACTGCAGCGCTGTTTATAATAGCCAGGACATGGAGACAACCTAGATGTCCATCAGCAGATGATGGATAAGAAAGCTGTGGTACATATACACAATGGAGTATTACTCAGCCCTTAAAAAGAATAAATTTGACTCAGTTCTAATGAGATGGATGAAACTGGAGCCGATTATACAGAGTGAAGTAAGCCAGAAAGAAAAAGACCAATACAGTATACTGACACATATATATGGAATTTAGAAAGAGAGCAATGATGACCCTGTATGTGAGACAACAAAAGAGACACAGAGGTATAGAACGGACTTTTGGACTCTGAGGGAGAGGGAGAGGGTGGGATGATTTGGGAGAATGGCATTGAAACATGTATACTATCATGTAAGAAACAAAGCGCCAGTCTATGTTCAATACAGGATACGGGATGCTTGGGGCTGGTGCACGGGATGATCCAGGGAGATGATATGGGGTGGGAGGGGGCTTCAACATTGGGAGATCATGTACACCTGTGGCTGATTCATGTCAATGTATAGCAAAACAAATACAGTATTGTAATGTAGAATAAAGTATTAAAACAAAAAGAAAAAAAAAATAAAAATTTTTAAATAGTATGAGGAAAAAGGCAAGCACATCATTTTAGTAATACTATTTGTGCAAAGGGATGTTACTAAATAGACCATGAGTTGCTTAAACTGTATTTTGTATGAAACCCTTGTCCTGATTTTTACTTCATTTAAGAAGGAGAATAATGAAAACTGCATTTGTTATTTAAATAAAGCTGAATAACCTCCCTTTTTTCTTCTGTTGACAAACCAAAGAATTGCATATATCTCAAACCATTTCTTACAATTTAAGGTAAAGAACACAAGGGAGTCACATGTACTGTCCCCAAGAAATAATTATTAACGGAGTAAATGAAACAGTTTGAGAAAAAGAAGAGATTCCAAAATAAAACAGAACATTGGAAGATTTTGAGTTGTGACTAATTTATTTTTAGTTATGTGAAACCTTATAGTAGTGCACAGAACATCCAACAACAATTAGGAAATTCTGTTAGGATATGGAAATTACCAACGATGCATTATGACTACAGCTACTGAAGACATATCATAAACAATAAAAAACAGGATTTCTTGTTTAGAGATTTCTCTTTTTCAGTATATATTTAGATAAGAGTAAGAACAACAAAATTAAAGGAGTAATATAATGTAAAAATTGCAAGTACAGAGTAAAGCAAATGGCTTTAAATAGGAAATGTACAAATTGAAGCTTAACAGTGCAATGATTTTAAGAAATCATTTCCTTACTATTAATTGAATTTCTAGATTACAAACTATTGAATTGAATTTCTAGATTATAAACTATTTCTCTACTAATTCATAGATAGTTTTTCTCACTTTTTTTTTTTTGTAGTAACACATAACACAGACCAATGGAAAACAAAGAATGCCTCATACTGCCTACAAACAGAAATAAAAATAAGGCATAGTGTTGAGGAAGTTAACAGGAAGGAGACTTCAGAGATACTTAATCTCTAACAATTTTTTTCATCTTTCTGAATAACATGTACTTTACTGCTGCTGCTGCTAAGTTGCGTCAGTCGTGTCCAACTCTGTGTGACCCCATAGACGGAAGCCTGCCAGGCTCCTCTGTCCCTGGGATTCTCCAGGCAAGAACACTGGAGTGGGTTGCCATTTCCTTCTCCAGTGCATGAAAGTGAAAAGTGAAAGTGAAGTCGCTCAATGTGTCCAACTCTTAGCGACCCCATGGACTGTAGCCTACGAGGCTCCTCTGTCCATGGAATTTCCCAGGCAAGAGTACTGGAGTGGGGTGCCACTGCCTTCTCTGAACATGTACTTTAGGAAATAAGAATAGCGCAGAGTTTACAAGGTTAAATGGGATAATAGGCCAATCACCTTATTCAAGACCTCCAGGTGCCACTTGAGTTAACTCCTAACACAAAACCTTGCCCTCTCCATGCCCTCTCTAATCTCTTCTTTCCCTTAAGAAACTAGGGAAGAAGAGAAAGGCCTTTGTCTGTAAAAGCATCACTTGAAGAACATCCATAAATTCCCTGAAGTAAGAAAGAGACAGAAGACATTAGCCACGAAGCAGGTCAGTCAAGGTGTAGGAAAAATCAGTTTGAGTCACACTGGAGCCACCAACCAAGGACAAAGCAGAATTTACCGAAAGACTAGCATAAGTAGGCAGAGAATGGGAATACCAGTCCAGAAAGAGGGGGTCGGTCTTTAGAGAATCCAAGCTCAAACAGATATTCTTTTGTTGCAACAAGAGTGGGGATCTTGTCAGGCTTAAAGAACACCCTTAAAGGATACAAGCTGTGCCAAACACAATACCGTGAATCCTCTAGCCTAGGATGAGTACAGAATCTTAAGGGACTCTACCTGGGGTGGAGAGTCACTCAGTGCTATCATCAGTGGACAGAGGTGTTACTTCTTTAGAGATTCTATGACCCAGAAATTCCTGTTTGTGGCCACATCTCCTGGGAGATCAAAATGATTCTAGATCCCAGCTTCAGCCATTTCATGCAGTTCACTTTCAACAATGTTCAAATACCATTAAAAATCTTTTTTATTTTTTTTAAGACTGTGGAAATTTTCAGTAAAATGGAAACAAATTACTATAAGTAAACCATTTGTCACAGTCTGATTACTTTGCAGCCACTCTGGGAACACCAATTTGTCATGCTAGATCAAGATAACCACAGCCTGACTAGAGGAAATGGCTTTTTGCCTACTAGTTGTGATTTTTTTTAAACATTCACCCAGAGAGACGTGCTACATGGAGCCTTCACGTTCCACTCCAGCTGTGTGACCGAATAGGAAAGCTAAGGCATTAAGAACAAATTGCACCATCTAAAAGCATTTAAAGGCGAAATGATTAACTATGGTTAAATATAAAATTCTGGGCTGGAAGCAAATATACATTTGGAGTACAATATTTCATTGTATATGTTTAAGTTATTTAAATGAAAAAAGTGAAAGAACTATTATTCAGTTGGAAAAAGAAAGATGGAAAATAATAAAATAAATGATCTTGCCTACATTAGTTTCTTAGCACAAAGTAGGCACTTAAGAGATGTTTGGTAATTTGTTAGTTGATTGATATGAAAAAAAGGACCAGCTTGTCCTCTTATTTTTACTGGATTTTGAAACTGAGAAGGTTTTGAAAATTTGATTGTTTAATCACATGATCTGAAACAGTGTAAGCATAATTTGGGTTTAAAGAGAAGGCAAGTATTCAATATGCTTTTCTTTTTTGTTTGTTTATTTGAATAATCAAATTGTAATAAAAATGACATTAAGCAATAAGCAAGAACTGGGCTTCCCAGGCGGCACTGGTGGTAAAGAATCAGCCTACCAATGCAAGAGACACCAGAGATGTAGATTTGATCCCTGGTTTGAGAAGATCCCCTGGAGGAGGGCATGGCAACCCATTCCAGTATTCTTGCCTGGAGAATCCATGAACAGAGGAACCTGGCAGGCTAAAATCCATAGAGTCACAAAGAGTCAGACACCTCTGAAGCAACTAATCACCCAGACAAGCAGGAACTACAACTTGCTGGAATAGCTATAGCACCGGTCAGAAACTCTATTAAATCATATCTCTTCTGAAGAATGCTGAAAAATGCTGCTAGATTCTCTCTTGCAGCTCTAAAATCTCACCCTGGTAACAGTCAATTTTTCCTAAGATCACCAATCATGTCATTACTGCTCACAGTTAAGTTTGGAATGGTAAATTCACTCTTAACTTTGTTAATGTTATAAAGATGAAACTGTTAGCAAAGGCAATCAAGTCTTTTTGTAATAGGCCATTTGTCCAGTGATGTTTTGACATGGATATCCAGTTGGCTATCTCAACTACATTTTGCATATACCTTTTTATATACATTTTGAAAACATTTCATAGTCAGACCTGAATGGGTGGTCTGTAAAATAAATGTCAATAATTTTTAATCCATTTATTCTCAGTCAGATTTTCTTCAGATCTTTTTTTTTTTTTTACATTTTGATGGAGACAGGTGCCTTCTTGACACAGGGTGCTACTTTGAATCACTTGATCTTGTACTGTTAAACTCAGATATTATCATATTCTAACCAAATATATATCTTATTTCACTGGGCCTTAGTGTTAAACATTTTTGAGACTCATTTCAGGAGCTAATTCTGAAACACAAATGTCCTCTAAGCCTTATAAATTTAGTTACCTCTTGATCTTGGGACTTGGGAATCCACAGGAGTTTAGTGGATAGAGGTTGCAATGAAAGGAGAGGGAGAAATTATTTCCCATTAAAGTCACTGTCATCAGCTTTTTAACCCCCCCTTTTGTGTCCACTGTATCACTCTACATATCATGAAAATACTCTTTCTTGTAGAGGTTTTATCTATAATCAGAGCCTCTGTTATCATGGTTAGTAGCCTAAAAACATCTATCATTTAATATAACTTACAAAGTTGTTTACTTTCAATAATTCTCTAATATATAACTATGTAATTGCTACCTATGTATTTATTGATCTATCGCTCTACCATGTATGTTTGAATCACAAATATTTTAAGAATATCATCTATTTATTAGAAATTTGAGTTAAAAGAACTTGACTCAAATAGTGTTTTTAAAAACCTTTTCCCCCTCATTTTTTCAAAAGCAGTTCACAACAAAATTGAGAGGAAGGTCCAGAGATTTTCCATACACCTAGTGCCACTACAAATGCATGATGTCCTCTATTGTTAATATCACTTACCAGAATGGCACATTCTATGAAGCTGAGAACCACATAGGTTTTTGTAAGTATTAAAAAAGGTAATGAATATAGAATGCTTAGAACTGTGCTTATGTTCTAAATGTAGTAAAGTCTCAATAAATTTTACATATGATGATGAAGTAAATGTAGTGAAGTCTCAATAAATGTTACATATGATGATGATGATGATGATGGTGATAAAACTGGCACTTTAATAGACACTTTGGACATTAATTCTTATTATTAAAATTTCAGTAAAGAACTTTCATATCACAACAGAAATAAATTTTAGATTTATTCTAGCACTTGTTCCTTCCAGTAATAAATCAGTAACAAGTAGGTTTCCATAGGTTTTTAAAAATTCTCCATAAGGTTTTGGATATATTCTCTCTGTATACAGCACATCTTTCCATTAATTATGTTAAAAATGCTAGCTGTCAAGGAATTGCCAAGGAAGACAAAATTTACCTCTCGGAAACGTCCCCAATATACTTATACTTGTTAATACTCAGTGATCTATGGAGCCTTTTAGACCTGGAGCCTTATATACCATGTACAGATGTGAGAGTGGGACCATAAAGAAGGCTGAGCACTAAAGAATTAATGCTTTCCAATTGTGGTGCTGGAGAAGACTCTTGAGAGTCCGTTGGACAGCAAAGAGATCAAACCAGTCAATTCTAAAGGAAATCAACCCTGAATATTCACTGGGAGAAATGATGCTGAGGTTGAAGCTCCAATACTTTGGCCACCTGATGCAAAAAAGCTGACTTATTAAAAGAGACTCTGACACTGGGAAAGATTGAAGGCAAGAGAAGAGGGTAACAGAGGATGGTATGGTTGGGTGGCATCACCAACTTGATGCACACGAGTTTGAGCAAACTCTGGGAGATAGTGAAAGACAGGGAAGCCTGGCAAGCTGCAGTCCATGGGGTCTCAGAGTTGGACACAACCTCACAACTGAACAACAACAGTTTACCTAGAGGAATGGGAGATTAGCGAAAGGTTTATGTTTAAATTTTAGGAGCAGCCCTTCAAGATCTTGGTTCAATAAGACCCGACTCCTATTCAGGTGGTTCTTTATGTAAGCTCCATTGTTTTAGGCACTGGGGAATATACCAGAAGACTTGTTAACAAAGATACTTTATTTTTAGCTGTGAGGAAGGAAATAGGTGGAAAATGCTGCCAGTCAGAATAGGTTGAATAATAATACCAATAACTCCTGGGATGTAAATGAATTTAGAAAATATTTTTGAAGAACAGTCATGATTCACTTAGAATGCTTTGGGCATTTTGAAATACCCCTGTGAATTTCTACTTTGACATCTGGAAAAACAAACTCCAAGTTCTATGATGCCTTCCTCAATCTGAATGCTAAGCTGGATGGAAAATGGTACCTGTTCAGAATAACATTTTCTCTATTCTTATAGTATTTTAAATATTTTCAGTTTTCTTTAATATCCTAACCTAACTTTCTTGTTTTTGAAGCAATTAAAACATTAGCATAGAATTTCTTGTAGGATATTAAGTTAATGGTGAAGTCATTTGAATAAAGCACTACCTTAAAGTAAAAAAATAAATAAACCTGCCTATCTTAATGAAATAATATTACTTCAGTATTTTGAAAGTTAAATCATGCCTTATTTTCCTTGAGGTAGAAAACGTATTGAATCCCTAAATTAATGAAGATACTAAATGGGTAGGAAAATGAAAGGAGAAAAGACAAGGAAGATATAAGAAATTCTCAGGCTGTATATTTCTACCTGGCATTAACCATTCCTCTGAAAAATATCTCTGCCATAGATTTTCACTCTCTCAAAATTACTGACATGCCGGGAGAAATATTAATAACCTCAGATATGCAGATGACACCACCCTTATGGCAGAAAGTGAAGAGAAACTAAAAAGCCTCTGGATGAAAGTGAAAGAGGAGAGTGAAAAAGTTGGCTTAAAGCTCAACATTCAGAAAACGAAGATCATGGCATCTGGTCCCATCACTGCATGGGAAATAGATGGGGAAACAGTGGAAATAGTGTCAGACTTTATTTTTGGGGGCTTCAAAATCACTGCAGATGGTGACTGCAGCCATGAAATTAAGAGACGCTTACTCCTTGGAAGAAAAAGTTATGAACAACCTAGATAGCATGTTCAAAAGCAGAGACATTACTTTGCCGACTAAGCTCCGTCTCGTCAAGGCTATGGTTTTTCCTGTGGTCATGTATGGATGTGAGAGTTGGACAGTGAAGAAGGCTGAGCGCCGAAGAATTGCTGATTTTGAACTGTGGTGTTGGAGAAGACTCTTGAGAGTCCCTTGGACTGCAAGGAGATCCAACCAGTCCATTCTGAAGGAGATCAACCTTGGGATTTCTTTGGAAGGAATGATGCGAAAGCTGAAACTCCAGTACTTTGGCCAACTCATGAGAAGTGTTGACTCATTGGAAAAGACTCTGATGCTGGGAGGGATTGGGGGCAGGAGAAGAAGGGGACAACAGAGGATAAGATGGCTGGATGGCATCACCAACTCAATGGAAGTGAGTTTGAGTGAACTCTGGGAGTTGGTGATGGACAGGGAGGCCTGGCGTGCTGCAATTCATGGGGCCACAAAGAGTCAGACATGACTGAGTTTCTGAACTGAACTGATTCAGTGTTTTGAAACTATTTTTATTTTAAACTAAATAGCAGCTAAAAAAAATTTTGTCCTGAGTCAAACGGAATATTATCACAGAGAAAAAGAAGTTAATGGTGAGAAAAGTATAGTTAGAATTATCGTGTAAAAAGGTGAGTTGTATCCTACACAATGTACACTGGCATTTATTTTTGTCATAAAATAAATCAAGTGTAAAAGGCCTGTGCTCTTCATTTTAAGAAAAGATTGATTTGGTCACAAGCATGATGCATCTTGACTACTGATGGCTTAACAAGTGTAGTTAAGGTGCCATGTTAGAAATGCCTGTGATTAACTGTGGTGTTGGAGAAGACTCTTGAGAGTCCCTTGGACCGCAAGGAGATCCAACCAGTCCATTCTGAAGGAGATCAACCTTGGGATTTCTTTGGAAGGAATGATGCTAAAGCTGAAAGTCCAATACTTTCGCCACCTCATGTGAAGAGTTGACTCATTGGAAAAGACCCTGATGCTGGGAGGGATTGGGGGCAGGAGGAAAAGGGGACGACAGAGGATGAGATGGCTGGATGGCATCATCAACTCGATGGACGTGAGTCTGAGTGAACTCTGGGAGATGGTGATGGACAGGGAGGCCTGGTGCTGCAATTCATGGGGTCGCAAAGAGTCGGACATGACTGAGCGACTGAACTGAATTGAAGTGAACTTACTACAAAGTTTACTAAAATGAGATTTTAATCCGGGCTCTTTTAGCACATCACTGTGTACAATCATTCCTTTAAAACCAATAAAAGCATAAAATTATCTAAACATTGGTTTAATTTCTACTAGTAAAATGGAGAAGGCGATGGCATCCCACTCCAGTACTCTTGCCTGGAAAATCCCATGGATGGAAAAGCCTGGTAGGCTACAGTCCATGGGGTCGCAAAGAGTCGGACACGACTGAACCACCCCATTTTCACTTTTCGTTTTCATGCATTGGAGAAGGAAATGACAACCCCCTCCAGTGTTCTTGCTTGGAGAATCCCAGGGATGGTGGAGCCTGGTCGGCTGTCGTCTGTGTGGTCGCACAGAGTTGGACACGACTGAAGCGACTTAGTAGTAAGTATGGGAATAGATACACAAGAGAAAGCAGATAACTACTTTTGCCTTTAAAGAACACACGTTTGGAATTAATTCCCCAGACTTTTCACTTTTCCCAGAATTTTCAGTTATACTCACAAGGTCCTAGCAGAACCTTGCTATATCTGAGATCATATGAAATATTTCCCACTTTGAGCACTGCATGAGGCTAGCGAAATGATGAAGTATTCTGAAATAACATTTGACTTAAAGTCTGCTATTTGGTTCTGCATGATATTGATCAACATATTTACTAGGTTAGCACCAAAACAGCATCATTGATCAGCACTATTTAAATGTATCCAAAATAGTTCATTTTTTTTCCTTTTTGTTTTCTTCTTCTTCTTCTTTTTGTTTTCTCACCTGATGAATTGCACTGGGTCATTTTTAAATTAGACAGGATAGTAGGTAGGACCTTGGGGGTACATCCATCTGCATTTTTAAACTGCATCTCTTGAATTACAGGCAACTTATGGAAAAAGAAGTGAATAATGTGATTCTCTCACTGTACCTGTTGGAAGTTGAATTTAAAAATAAAATGGTAAGATACTGTTTTCATAGTTAGTGGATTACTTCTCACTCCTAACACTGCTGATAATCACTTGACAGACTCAGCTTCTGAATGCTCTTGGTTCAAGATTAGATCTGTTCTTTCCTGGAATCTGACTGCCAACTATGCAAGAAATTATTACTGATAAACCCATTGAGATATTTCCTGTAAATGTTATCTTCTGTACTATTTTTTGAATTAACTTAATACTACCACTTCTTTCTGCTCTCTCCAAAATAAAAATCACTGCAACTTAAGAATGTGTCTCCAACTAAATATGATCTGCAGAGACTATTTTGGACTAAACAAGATTTTAAAAGTTTCATCTGAAGGTAAAGGTCTTTTTCAACTGTAAAACTTGAAGATACTTAAATACTTAGCTTATAACCAGAATCAGTAATCATGTTTTTATAACTTGCAATTGACCTGTACATTGGATTTTAAAAATTCTACATGTCCCTCAGTCCACCTCTCATTCCTGTTACTGCTGTGTCAAAGCTGCTTCAAGTAGATGATTCAACCTTCAAATAGGTGATTCAAGTAGCTGCTTCAACTAGAGGATTCTCCATTTTAGTGGTACCAGGAATCTCAGGCATTCCACCTAAGTCTTCTCTTGCACATGACACTCTTGTAGGAACTTCCCCAGACCTCATACATGCACCATCTTGGAGTGAGATGGAGCTAACAATCCTTCACTCATGGAGAATAAGCCCATCCATTGATCTTTTCTGTGGATCATCCAGTAATCGACCTGGGGATATCTTGGCAGGACTGAGCTGGTGCCAGTTTGATAGTACACATTTGTTTTGGCCTTTCTTCCTTCTTTTTACCACTGTCTCCATTCCTTCCTTCCTATTCCTTGGTGTGTGTGGACATGCTAAGTCACTTCAGGTGTGTTCAACTCTTTGCAACTCCATGGGGTGTAGCTCCCCAGGCTCCTCTGTCCATGGGATTCTCCAGGCAAGTATACTGGAGTTAGTTGCTGTGCCCTTCTCTGGGGATCTTCCTGACCCAGAGACTGAACCCATGTCTCTTAGGTCTCCTGCATTGGCAGTTGAGTTCTTTACCACTGGGAGTCCTGGAAGTCCTTCACCTCCTAAATAAACCACTAGCAAGAAAACTACTCCTGAGATTCTGTTTTTATAGGCAATCTAAAGAACAGAGTATCCTCATTTCATGTTAGAGTATATATCTTAAATTGGGAATTATGGGATCATGCTCTTTATTGCTACTAAAATATTAGCAAGGGATTATCTATTCAGCATAAGGGAAATTGCTAAGGGAATCTTCTTGGGCCTATGAGTCATACACACTGAGCTTCAGAAAAATGAAAGTGAAAGTCACTCAGTTCTGTCTAACTCTTTGTGACCCCATGGACTATATAGTCCATGGAATTCTCCAGGCTAGAATACTGGAGTAGGTACCTTTTCCCTTCTCCAGGGGATCTTCCCAACCCAGGATCAAACCCAGGTCTTCTGCATTGCAGGTGGATTCTTTACCAGCTGAGTCACAAGGGAAGCCCAGAACAAAGCTTCATTTTTAAAGGAACTTTAATATGAGACAAGAAAGTTCATTTTAAAGACATGCCCATCAAATCTTAGAGGAGAATGCCTTGCTTTGTGAGTTTGAGGTGTTTTCTAAGGCTCTTCCAACCTGAAGACTTTAAATCCAGGAGCATGGACCAAAGTAACGGCAATGAAACAACAGTCACTAACTCAAGCACCAATCAGTGGACTCACGGGACCCTTGGGTTCCCCTATGCATCACTCACTCTGGGCATGGTCCTGAAGTGGCTCAGGAAGAGGCTGGGCTTGGACTTCCTTGGTGGTCCAGGGGTTAGGACTCTGTGCTTCCACTGTGGAAGGGTGGGTTTCATACCTGGTGAGGGAACTAAGATCCCATATGCCCTGCATGGCAGTCAAAAGAAGGGAAGAGGCTGGGACACAGTTGTCCTTGTCTGTTAACCTGGACCTTTGGCCTGAACTGGTAGGAGTCTATCATGATCATGGGGCTTATTTGTTTCCTCTTTGTTATTTTTACCTCCTGTGGTGGTCATTATCACTGGATACAACTATATATGCCAACATGAAAAAAATCTTGCAAATATGAAGCTGAGTGAAAAAAATTCACACAGAGATGCTGCTTATGTAAAAACATACAAAACACCAAAAACTCAATGTCATATATTGCCATGGGTGAATTATACATAGAATCAAATGTAAAAGTAAAACACATCCAGAAAGAATATCTATTGTCTTCGGATTATTGGTTACCTACCTCTGGGCAACAAGGGACCAAGTAAGAAGGGTGCAAGAGGACCCTGTAGGTGTAATTACAATACCAAAAATGTAAACAAAAGAAAAAATCTCAAAAAAAAATATATCAAACAAATATGACCGAATATTATTAAATATGAATGGGTGATATACATAATATGTTTTCTTACTAAGTGCATGTTTGAATAATTTAGTATTTAATTATTCATGAAATATTAAGCTAAATAAAACAGTTAATAAAACATTGTTGGTATAAGGCCACAAAAATTCTACTTCATTATTGAACAATTCTTCAGCCTCAGAATATACTTACTATGGATATCTATTAGAAATCTAACAATTGAGATGCATTGTCAATCTTCCAAAATCTACTTTTCCACTTTGGTGGAATGGAAAACTAGTTAATAATATCTTCTATATAAGAATCAAGTATAATCTATGGTCTCTTTTTCACCTTCAGCCTAAATTAATGACTATAATTCCCTTAAGCCAGTGGTCCTCCATTGAGAGCAATTTTGTTCCCTCAGACACGTTCATCTATGTCTTGAGACATCTTTCATTGTCATAATAGGGGATGCTAGTGGGTGGAAGCCAGGAATACCAGAAAGTATTCTGCAATTCATGGCTCCCATGAGAAAGAGCTATCTGGTCTCAAATGTCAGTAGTACTCAAGTTAAGAATGCCTGTCCCAAGCACTCTTCTTTCCCAAATATTTAGATGTTTAATTCTCTTATTCTTAATCATTTTTGTGAGCTCCATATCTCAAGAAATGATCATGGCATTCTAATAAGAATCTGGCCTGACTTATCAAATAATAATATTCTCTCATTAACTTTTCTTTTGGATTTTTTTTTTAGCAAAGTCTTAAAAATATTAAGAACCCATTTTATTTCTTTTATTTTTCAACATTACCAGCAGATCAAAAAGAAAAGTCATTCTAAGTTTGGTAGTTTAGCTGAAAATTTTGTTTTTAGCCTCTCCTTAATATACTGGTCATTTGTACCAAGTAACAAATATTGTGTTCTGTTATAATAAGGAAGAAATAAAGAAGTAAATGTTTCCACAGAAGAAGTTGCTACCCATTATGGTACTTCAGTTAACTTCATTGAGATGCAGAGGATAGCTACTAAATTTTTGAAGTAGAGCATCTCATTCAACAAGGGGCTACCCCAGAAGATGTTTACTTTCCATAGCATTTTGGGGAAATAGTTGGAGGCTCTACAAAATAGCTTCACCAAGGAAAGGATCACAGAGCTATACTTACAAAGAAATAATTTGCATGTGTGCTATGTGATGTACCACATGCATATTTTGGCTTCCCTGGTGGCTCAGAGGTTAAAGTGTCTGCCTCTAATACGGGAGACCCGGGTTCGATTCCTGGGTGGGGAAGATCCCCTGGAGAAGGAAATGGTAACCCACTCCAGTATTCTTGCCTGGAGAATCCTGTGGATGTAGAAGCCTGGTAGGCTATGTCCATGGGGTCGCAAAGAGTCGGACACAACTGAGCGACTTCACTTTCACTTTTGGTTTCTATTATATGAAAGATTAAGAAGTGGAATCATTAAGAAAACATTATAAAGGAATTATAACTGTGAATTCAGGGAAGTGTCACCAATTTTTTTTCCCCTATTTTTGACCATGCAGTGTAGCTTGTGAGATCTTAGATTCCCAACCAAGGACTGAACCCATGCCCTGGGCAGTGAGAGCAGAGTCCTAATCACTGGACCATCAGGGAATTTTCTTACCAAATTTTACATACAATCTTTGATGCAAAAAGTAATTAACCAGATAATATGTATTTAGTTAGATCAAAGGTTTCTCACAGAACAAATGTTGAAGGAAGCATACCCCCATGTGAAACAAACACAACAGACTTTGGTCTAATTAATTTGGGCAGTATGAAATTTCAACTTGATATGAGCTAATTAAAAAAAGAAGATATTCCCTTTGAAATATAAGGCAATGTGTGAAGCAACAGTACCAAAAACACTATCAGGTCAGAACTTTCATGTGAAAGTGAATTTGCTCAGTCGTGTCTGACTCTTTGTGACCCCATGGACTGTAGCCTACCAGGCTCCTCCGTCCATGGGATTTTCCAGGCATGAGTACTGGAGTGGGTTGCCATTTCCTTCTGCAAGAGATCTTCCCAACCTCGGAATCAAACCCAGGTCTCCCGCATTATAGGCAGACGCTTTACCATCTGAGCCGCCAGGGAACTTTGATGTACTGGTGTCAAATATGCCTAGTATACACTTACCTATGTAATCTGCTCTACCAAAGAAGTACTTAATTTTTCTTTTTCTTTTAACAATATCAAAGTACTTGAAAACATATAATTAGTAATGAAAACCATAAAATTTAGTGTATGTGTGTATGTCACAAGATAGCTCACAAAGCAAGACATGGGTGTGGCAGACAGGGAAAGGGAATACCTTGACAGCAATTGACAGCACCTTACAAATTTTTTCAATAGAAAACCACATAAAACTGACTAGTCATGTGACCTTGGGTAGATTACTTAGGCTCTCTGAACTTCAATTTCTCCTCTACAAAACAAGAAGATTAATGATATTTATTTCACAAGGTTGCTGGGGAATTTAAAGGCAGGCAATTGATACTGACTCTTACTATTAAAAATGGTGTTCAACCAAGGAATCATGATGAAATGGTATTTTGCAAACTATTTCTTAAAAGTAATAATTAAAGTACACTGAAGTAATAATTAAAATACCTTTTTTTTTTTGGGGGTAAATAGAGTGGATTGACGTGTTCACTAAAAGAATGTCAGTTCTACTCCTTAGCATTCAAAAAAGATTTTCCAAGTGAGAGGGAAAGAGGTGGAGCTGTGAAGGGTGTCTGACAAATCCTGCTCTTTGTATCTATACCAGTGGTTGTGTTCATGAAAATATGTCATGCCCAGGGCATGTGTTGTTGAAGAAAGGTAACTTTTGAGATTCTCTGATGTACACTGTAAACAAGATAGGAGGAAAAATGAACAGTGAGTAATGAGATAATTTTCACAGCCAGTTAAAAAAAAAAAAAAAAAACACCTTTGAAGCTTTTTTCAAAAAACTTGAAAAAAACTTTCAATTAACAAACTTGAATTTTATTCTATAAAAAATGTAAGACCACTGACTTTGTTAAATCAGTAAATAATAATGTTGATCCATCCATTCACTCAACAAACACTCCCTGGATACCCATGCAGGCTCAGGTGGTGGCAGGTTCTCTTAGCAAGAGAGATGTAGTCATTGTCATCCTGACCAACAGGGGCCTTGAGAAGAGAAATGAGGAGGAATACTGTGCCTGGGCTTGTAAGAGAGGAGAAATGCTAAATCAAGAAAGTTCACTCTGAGAATAATAAAATATAGCAATAAGGTAAATGCAAAAAACCACACTATGACCACCAAAATATTGGAATTTGACCCTCAGAATTACAGCAAAAGAAACAAAGAATTTTACTGATCATTTTTCTCTAACATCTTTTCTAACTTTATTTTTGTTCTAACATCAATACATATTTTTCTCTCATGAAATAACACTTAGTTTCTACTTGTTATCAAGTTTTAGGGATGACTAAGATAAGGTTTTCCTTCGCCACTTACTAGCCATACAAATTTGGGTAATTTACTTAGACTTTCTGGGCCACTACTTCTTTTTCTCAAAGACAGTATAGTGAAGTCATTCAGTCCTGTACGACTCTTTGAGACCCTGTGGACTGTAGCTTACCAGGGTTCTCTCTCCATGGGATTCTCCAGGAAAGAATACTGGGGTGGGTTACCATTTCCTTCTCCAGGGGATCTTCCCGACTCAGGGATCAAACCCAGGTCCCCAGCGTTGGAGGAAGATGCTTTAACCTCTGAGCCACCAGGGAAGCCCATCCCATAGGGTTAAATGAAATAAAGTTCTTTATGTGGTCCCTGCCACTTAGTAAGTGCTCAGCAAATCTTAGCTATAATTATTACCTTTCTACCTTGCCAGTACAAAGACACGATTACCCAAATCTCTCCTTTCAGACTGACCTGGAATCTTCTAGTTATTAAGAAATAGACATTTTTCAGATGGGTATGGACTAGACTCAAAAAATGGAAAGAAAATGTTATTTGTTTCATTGAAAAGAATGAATGATTAAAATCAATTGTTAAGTGGATAATTAGAAATGATAATTCATCAGAAATGCACTTGAGTCCCTATGGAAACAACCTAACCAATTATACCATAATAGAAAACTCTTAGCTTATCTGCTCAATAGAAAATAATTGCTTCATCTGCCTCACCTCATCTAGACCAATGGGCCTCTCATGGCAACATTTTCCTCTGTGATCACCACCCTTAGCTACACGTGATTAGATAGAGGCCACCTGGTCACTCTGGACCTATGAAATACTCTCTCCTAGAAATTTGAAATAAAAATATGATCTGAGGGTTTTTTTTCTTTTGGTTTCAGAAACCACTAATGTCCTTATCATAAATTTCTTATTTCTGCTTAAGCTGTCCTATGTTAATTTCTTTAACTTCCATTCAAAAATATTCTAATAGTACATACCATATATTTCATTTCAAACTCAATTCAAAGCTAAGATGATGTCAACAAATAGGTGGATAATCAAGTTCTATTAATAGTATGTTGAAAATGTCAACATTTGCACTATAATATGGGCTTCCCAGGTGGCACGGATGATAATGTACCTGCCTACAATGCAGGAGACCTGGGTTCAATCCCTGGATTGGGAAGATTCCCTGGAGAAGGGAATGGCTACCCACTCCAGTATTCTTGCCTGGGGAATTCCATGGACAGAAGAGCCTGGTGGGCTATAGTCCATGGGGTCACAAAGAGCTGGAAACAACTAAGGGACTTTCACTTAAAAATCAACACTAATTACCTTTGGTGTTGGGACTTCGTTGGTGGCTCTGATGGTAAAGTGTCTGCCTGCAATACAGGAGCCCGGGGTTTGAACCCTGGGTTGGCAAGATCCCCTGGAGAAGGAAATGGCAAGCCACTCCAGTACTCTTGCCTGGAAAATCTTACGGATGGAGGAGCCTGGTAGGCTAAAGTCCATGGAGTCGCAAAGAGTAAGACAGGACCTAGCTACTTCACTTTTCTTTCTTTTCACCTTTGACATTAAGATAGGAAAATAAAGACATCAAATTTCAATGAAACCAGGTATATGATTTTTCCACTAGATGCTATCTGTTACTCATAGTGTCTGGTAGCTATAGATACCATTTCTATTCCCATTCTTGGAGATATAAGCATTTGTTTTTATTGGTGATCACACAAATATATTTCACAAATGTATTACAGGACAAAGCTCATGAAAATAGGTGAGAATAAAGGAATCTGGTAGACATGCCCAGGAAAATGAGAATGACATTTACAAAAACCTAAGTCCAAGCGCTTGGACAGAATAAATACATAAATTCAAGATATCTACTCCCTTTCTCAGACTTGACCTTTTGTTAAGATAGAGAACTACTAACTACTAGAATTGCTTAAGGGGCTTCTGTTTAGCTGGGGTGCATTGTTAAATATTACATCTGGAAAATGGCATACAGAGAAAGAGAAGCAAACTATTTAAGGTGCCTCACTAGCTCTAGTAGTTTTGATATGAACCTGATTGGAAAAAAGAGAAACAAACAAAACATAGGAAATGAAATCAACTCTTTCACTTACAGGAAATGGAGAACTGCTTCTACAGAGGTCCATTCTAATCCAAATCATTGCAACATGTAAAACTAATAGAACTCTCATTGCTTGATTTTAGAGATTTGGTTTTCTTACAATGAAAGAATTTTATATTTATAAATTAATAAAAACAACTTTCATCATAGATCACTATCAGCTAAACACTTTTAGAACTTACACCCAAATCTTGTCCATTTATTTCAACATCTTTTTTCTTCCACAGTTGGCTGAAGTTATTGAAATTCATTTTACTAACCCAGAGGAACACAATATTAATATTAATGTTCATTCTGAACACTGTATAAAAAGGTATTTTTTTCCATTATTAACAAAGAAAAATACTATTTAGCATATTTAAATGAAGCATATACAGTTTATAACAGAGTACAATAGTAATCATGAAAAGCTACAAAATGGTATTATTCTGTTAAGACTTCCATCAAAGCAGCCATAGAAAGTGAAATATGAAATCTAAGCAAAACTGTTCAGACAGCCACGCATAGATGCATATTGTAAATACTTCTATTCAGCTTATTAAAGTTTCTCATATTGTGTCTGTGTAATTTGTGGCTGTTTCATCAGCTGAGAGCATTGTCTTTAAGCGATAGTACACATCACTTTTAAGAGTTAAAGGAAACGAAGAGCGTGAAAGGCAAGCTGACTAATTTGTGGTAATATCAAACTGAATAAAGAGCTGATTTCATCAAAGGCAGATGGAAAGATATTTCTGGTTTTTCAAATGTTAATGAATAAATAACATTTAATTTCATAAATGTTCAGAGTTATTCTGAAGATAATTATTTCATAAAAGTTTCTCATTTCCACCACATGCAAGCAGCTGCACTACAGACAACAGGAGATGTGTGCTTGCAGTTCAGAGTGGACGCTAATACCTTATTATCATAATTCAGAGGTGGTTTCTACATACTATGAACATTATCAGGGAAGAAGGCTTACTGATGAGCATGCCTCCTTTAAATTATTATCCAGGGATACTGAAAAAGATGAGAATTTAGGCCCACGAAACTTGGCTTATTTTGCCAAAGAAATCTCTAAGTCTGAAGCAACACCCCTAGCTTTGCCTGTCCTAAAATTAACCCATTCACATTGTCTGACTTTGGATTATTCGTCCTGAGTCAGATCATTCTTCACATACAGCATGCTTGCTCTTTTATATAGAAACAGCTTGAGAAAAGAGTATCAGAATATGAAAAATAACGTGATAGCTCAGGTTTAGAAGAAGCTGCAAAATGCAGTTATGTTAATTCTTCAGGATGCTGTGTTTAATCTTAAATGATAAATCAGAAAAAGTTTATACCCTGCTAATATTATTTTTTTCTTGTTTACTTCCTAATTCTCTGCTTGGTCCTGCCTTATTTTCATTCTGTATTTAATCTGGAATGCTTTCCTTTTGCATTCAATATTTGTTGGATGATTAGATATTTACAGATTCATAGATAAACAGAACTGGAATGGACACTGAAAAATTCATAATCACATTTGCAATCAGATGTGAAACTTAGATGAAAACAAGCCAAATGACATGTTCAGTGTCACATGGTTGATTTTTGATTGAAGCCAGATGAAAAACTCTTTGCGACACTTCTCCTCCTGCCTTCAGTCTTTCTCAGCATCAGAGTATTTTCTGAGTCAGCTTTTTGTATCAGGTGGCCAAAGTATTGGAGCTTCAGTATCAGTCCTTCCAGTGAATAATCAGGATTGATTTCCTTTAGGACTGACTGGTTTGATCTCCTTGCAGGGGATGACAGAGGACGAGATGGTAGGATGGCATCATTGACTCAAATGATATCCGTTTGACCAAGCTCCAGGAGATGATGAAAGTCAGGGGAGCCTGGCATACTGCAGTCCGTAGGGTTGCAAAGCGTCAGACATAACTGAGTGACTGAAAAATAACAGATGAAAAACACATATCTCTGAATTCCTTAGACTATATTTGTGTTTTTAGAGAGAGATCCAAGATTGTGAAAATTGAAGTAAGCTCAGGTGATGCTTCCCAGGTGGCGCTAGGAGTAAAGAACACTCCTGACAATTCAAGAGACAAAAGTGATGGAGGTTTGATTTAATCCCTGGGCCAGGAAGATCCCCTGGAGTAGGAAATGGCAACCCACTCCAGTATTCTTGCCTGGAGAATCTCATGGACAGAGGAACCTGGCAGGCTGCTGTCCATAGGGTTGCAAGGAGTCAGAAAATACTGAAGTGACTTAACACAGTGATGCTTCAAATACAAACACATGATGTATTCCTTTCCCGATCTGGAACCAGTTGTTGTTCCATGCCCAGTTCTAACTGTTGCTTCCTGATCTGCATACAGATTTCTCAAGAGGCAGGTCAGGTGGTCTGGTATTCCCATCTCTTGGCTTCCCTGGTATTCCCATCTCTTGGTGGCTCAGACGGTAAAGTGTCTGCCTGCAATGCGAGAGACTCGGGTTCGATCCCTGGGTTGGGAAGATCCCCTGGAGAAGGAAATGGCAACCCACAAAATACAAAAACATAGTTCCATTTTTTATAACTCATGAATTGGAACCTCTGGGGTACAGTCTATTCATTTCAGTCACTCAGCCGTGTCTGACTCTGCAACCCCCATGGACTGCAGCATGTCAGGCTTCCCTGTCTATCACCAACTCCCAGAGTTCACTCAGATTCATGTCCATAGAGTCGGTGATGCCATCCAGCCATCTCGTCCTCTGTCATCTCCTTCTCCTCCCACCTTCAATTTTGCCCAGCATCAGGGTCTTTTCCAGTGAGTTGGTTCTTCATATCAGGTGGCCAAAATATTGGAATTTCAACTTCAGAACCAGTCCATCCAATGAATAATCAGGATTGATTTCCTTTAGGATGGACTGGTTGGATCTCCTGGCAGTCCAGGGGACTCTCAAGACACTTCTCCAACATCACAGTTCAAAAACATCAATTCTTCGGCAGTCAGCTTTCTTTATAGTCCAACTCTGATATCCATACATGACTACTGGAAAAACCATAGTCTTGGCTAGATGGATCTTTGTTGGCAAAGTAACGTCTCTGCTTTTTTAATATGCTATCTAGGTTGGTCATAACTTTCCTTCCAAGGAGTAAGCATCTGTTTATTTCATAGCCTCAGGCAGCATCTGCAGTGATTTTGGATTCCAAAAATATAAAGTCTGCCACTGTTTCCACTGTTTCTCCATCTATTTGCCATGAAGTGACAGGACCAGATGCCATGATCTTTGTTATCTTAATGTTGAGTTTTACGCCAACTTTTTCACTCTCTTCTTTCACTTTCATCAAGAGGCTCTTTAGTTCTTCACTTTCTGCCATAAGGGTGGTATCATCTGCATATCTGAAGTTATTGATATTTCTCCCTGCAATCTTGATTCCAGCTTGTGCTTCATCCAGCCTGGCATTTCGCATGATGTATTCTGAATGTAAGTTAAATAAGCAGGGTAAAAATATAGAGCCTATTGGTTTTTTCTATTAACAAGATCCCATAAGATACTTAGGGATGTTAAGATCTTTGAACAACTGTAGTGTACCAGAGCAACTCTCTGAGATTCCATGGGATATTATTAAATTTGCGGGCGGGAGTGGGGGGTGGGGAATCTCTGAGGTGGGGGGCTCTTAGGATGTCCCACTTCTAGTTTCTGTTCTTAGTACAGTTTGGTGTGAAAAGACTTAAGTTATTAAAAATAATACAAGTAAGTCCACGGACTGATATTTGAATAATACTGGGTGAAGTAATTCAGACAGAGAAAGACAAATATATCATTTATATGTAGGATCTTAAAAAAAAAAAAAAGAGACAAATGAACTTACCTACAAAACAGAAATAGAGTCACAGACACAGAAAATAAAATTATGGTGACCAGGAGGAAAAGCAGGGATGGAGGGAAGAGGAATAAATTGGGATACTGTGATTAACAAATACACACTATTTAGATATAAAATAGATAACTAACAAAGACCTACTGTATAGCACAGGGAACTCTTCTCAATACTCTGTAAGGACCTATATGGGAAAAGAATCTACCAAAGAGCAATTATATGTATGTGTACTGCTGCACAGCAGAAACTACATAACTTTATAAATCAACGATACTGCAATAAAAATTGAAAAAAATGACAAAAGTATCTAGAAAATGTAAAACATGATAATGATAACAACTTTTTGGTGGGACATCAGAGACACACATTTTAGAAGAAAAATGAAGTGCCTTCTTATCAGAAGTATGGAGTTTCAGTAAATGGGATAGAGGAAGTCACATGTCGACAGAGCTAGTATTGATGATGTTTTGGTAATGATGATTTTTATATTGTTTATCAAATATTGATCCATATTGTTTATCACTAAAATTGAACTGAAGAAATCAAGGAGATAGGAAGAGAGCTTCTTAAGGAGAGCTAGGCGAGGATCTGAGAAAAAGGGTGTAATGGTTGACACTGAGATTCCTTGAGTCTAGCTGGGAGGCAGAGAGTCGGGTGTGTTAGTATTGGGCCCCTGCTGGCTGTGGAGGACATTGGTGATTGAAGTGTGCTGTAATTGTGAAGTTTCCAAGGATATCCCACAACACGGTAAGCCCTTGCTAGAGGCTTCTAGCATTGGGTGACTGCTGAGTTCAGATTTGGCAGTTACAGCTTTATTATCTTTGTCCTTTTCTGTCAAGGTTTTAGTACATAATTTATCTTTTAAGAGTCAAGCTTCAACTTACACATCCTTAGGTATTGCATGTTCAAGGTTCTATTTGCCTCTCATAGGAAGGAAACCTCTACATCATTTCTTGTTTTCAGAGAGATGGGTAGAAGATGATTTGAATTTCTGCTATTCAGCATCAGCAGACCAGCCATGGAGCATCACAATTTACTGTGAGCTTAATAAAAATACAAAATCTCAGCTCTTATCCCTGACCTTACTGATTCCGATATCTGCATTTTTACCAGTATTCCCAGGTGATTCATAGCTACTTAAAATTTGAGAAGCTATTAGTAGATGAAAATGGACTCTGATTCCAATCTTTTCATTTTCAGTTTATACTATTTGAGAGTCCCAGATTAATTTTCTTAAGATAGTTTTCATGTCATGTCTGTAATTAAAACACACACACACACACAAATCTTCAGTCTTTTATTAAATTAAAACAAGTTTTAAGGCATTCTAAGTACTCCAAAATCTCATTCCATCCTACTGCCTATGTTTTCTCCCACCCATTTCCTTTTACCAAAGCTTCAGAGAAATTATACTGATTATTGTTGTATGAATACATTTGCACTTTCTGGCCTCCTTTGGTCCTTCTTCTGGTGTTATCTAAAACCTAAGTGCTCATATTCCTACTTTACCCCTAGTAACCTAACTTGCAATTCTCTATTTTCTATTATGTCTTCCATAAAGTCTTCTGTAATATCTCCATCTATATCTTTTGATAATTCCATATCATCTTGTTCACACCTTTCTCATGGTCTTTTTGTGTGCTCTTCCTTAATGTATTCATTAACAACTTTTAATTTAGATAAGCCATGTCATACCTCTGAAATTCAGTTTACTTGTTTGTGAAAGAGAGATCATCACATACCTATTTAACAGAGCTGGTGTAAAATGATTTGTAAAAAATCTCTGAAAATATGAATTATTGTGAAGGTGTAAGATTCTCATATCTTTAGCCTCTTCTCTGAACCATAAGGCCCTTTAGGATAGGGATCATGTCTGTGAAGTTCTGTATTTTTCCAAAGTTTATATACAATAAAGTATATAATAAACTTTAAACAAATAAATGTATACTTAAGTATATTCCATTTCTCTTGTTTTAAATACATGAAAAATATATACAGAGTTACACCATTAAATTTTCTTTTCAAAGTACTATGTATTGATTGTGCTCCCCCAAATCTTCAATTTTTATGTCTTGATTTCTGTCATTTCTTTAAGCATTGTCTTTGCAAATGCAACTCCAACCAACCAGATTAGTTGGCTTCAATGTCATGGTTACAGCTCTAATTCCAGTTTTATAAAATTTCCTCAGTGTTAGAAGGCCATTTTAGTTACATCAGCCCCAGATTCTCGACTGCAAATAGTGGACAAACATGCAGGCTCCAGAGTCAAATTGCCTTGGTTGTAATCTCAGCTATGCTTCTTCAGTTCAGTTCAGTTCAGTTGCTCAGTCATGTCTGACTCTTTGCATCCCCATGGACTGCAGCATGCCAGGCCTCCTTGTCCATCATCAACTCCCAGAGTCTACTCACACTCATGTCTATTGAGTCGATAATGCCATCCATCCAACCATCTCATCCTCTGTTGTCCCTACCTCCTCCCACCTGCAAACTTTCCCAGCATCAGGGGCTTTTCAAATGAGTCAAGTCAGTTCTTCACATCAGGTGACCAAAGTATTGGAATTTCAGCTTCAGTATCAGTTCTTGCAATGAATATTAACGACTGATTTTCTTTAGGATGGACTGATTGGATCTCCTTGCAGTCCAAGGGACAGTCAAGGGACTCTCATGCCTCTTAGTAGCCCAATTATCTTAGAATATGAGTTTACACGGGTTTGATCCCTGATCTGGGAAGATTCCACATAGCACAGAGCTAAGCCAGCGTGTAACTACTGAAGTCTACACACATGCTCTGCAACAAGAGAAGCTACTGTAAAGAGAAGCCCACACATTGCAACATGAGAGTAGCCCCCTCTTGCCACAACTAGAAAAAGCCTGTGCACAGGAATGAAGACCCAGCACAGCCATAAATAAATAAATAAATAATTTAAAGGACAGTAATAGAACTGTTTATGACATTGTGAGATTAAACATTTTTGCTCACAATAACTTTTAAAGCAATGATTGTCACAAAATAAGTTTCAATTAAAGTTTTTTATTACTATGAAGACTATAAAGATGATGAAAATATGTGCTATTGTTTGTAAAAAAATGTTTGTAAACTAAAAAGAACTGCACAAATTTTATGAAATTTTTAAATTACTGTTGTTATCAGAATAGATTTCTCTTATAGGTAAATAAAGAGGTTCCTCTTGAATGATTTGAGTCAAACTTTTAAAAAATTTGAAACTCTGTTAAACTAATAATTACTATATAAATTTTGTGCATTTTATATAATAGCAACCAATAGAGTGACTCATGCTAATTTCAGAAAGATAAAATGTTCTCATGGGCACTGAAAAAGCTAACATGATTCATTATTGAGTTATGCTATTGTCAGTATTGACACTGTTGGTGACTTTTATTGATGAAAATAGAGAAATGGTCATGATTCTGGTTGACTTGTATATTCATAAGGGAGAGTGATGGAGAAAACACAGAATAATTATTTTCCTCGCCAATGTACATCAATATTTCCAAATAAATATGTTTATTGGTAGAAAATGGGTTTTAGTCTTTATAATAAACCAGCATGGGAACATTAAAATTAGCTGTTTTTTTCAGGGACTTGGAGTTTATTTCCAAAGCAAAACATTATGCAAAACATTATCCTATACTTATGGTATATACAGATATTATCATGCCCCTACTTTAACCTGTTATGAGAAAGAATTTGGGATTAAAAAAAAGGAAACTAAGGCAGAGATGTGACCTCTAAGGTTCAAGCATATCAAGATATATAACAAAGGAAGTTTTCATCAGACTATTTACAAATGTATGTAGAAAATATTCTGGTAGGAAAAGGCAGCCACTGCTTGAAACAAGGTTTATGCATCCTGAGAAGTGACTCTTGAGAAAAATGTGATTGTTTAGAAACAATAAGATGGAATCTATAAGAAAAAAAAAATGGAAAAAGCTGTTCCCAGAGATAACTTTGTATTGGGAAAACTGACAACTGGAATGAATGTTTCTCTAGCTCCACCTCCCTTCCTCCAGCATCTGAAAGGTTTGCTGTCTAAATAAAGTGATGGTGTTTTATTTATTTATTTTTTAGTTTTTTGTTTGTCTTCCCCTCCACTTATTCTACCCAGGTGCTACTTTTCACAAGAAACTTGTAATTGAACTTCTGCACTCTGAGGAAGCTCACAGTGTAGTAGAATTCAAGAATAATTAAGGGAAGGAATACTTTTGTACATCTGCACATTTTGTACCTCCCTAGAGTTCAAAGTAGATCTTTACATAACTTTCACCATACTTACCACAAATATTACATTTGTACCAGTGTGTGATAGCATTCAGCTTTCACTTTTTAGTGACAAAAACTTTGAGGTAATTATCTTGGCTTGATTTCTTAGTAAAATATAGAGACTTTCAGAGAAGACAGAGTGCTAGAATTGCTTCCTTTTTCCTGCTATTCAGGAATGGTATTAGAATTCAAGGAACAAAGTTTTCACTTAATATAGAATTAAATAAAAAGCATTCACTGTGGTAGATACAAAGCAAAAGTTAATAATTTTAGGGCTCAATTTCCTTAAAAGATGAAATAATTTTAGGTTAATGTACAAATGTTCTCCTCTGATGATTTCACTTTCAATTTCTCTATGGGGAAGCATTCACCAGCTCCAACTGGTTTCTCAACAGGAAAATGCACTAGAAAAAAAACAGAAAAGTGACACATGACGGCAAAGCAGGAGGAATTATGCTTTAACAATAGGGGAAGGTAATGCACATCCTAGACTCAGCCTATTTACTATTATAATCTTTTTAGTTTGAGTTTCTCAGAAGACAGAGTAGATGTGAAAACTGGCACTTAGAGTACAATGGCATATTCCATGTTAATATGCTATGCCATATAAATATATAAATTTTAATCTTTTAGATAAAAAGAATTATGGGTATTTTAATACAGCCCTTACTTCCTGAGTACATATAACTCAAATACCTAAATACATTTATGCTTTCTTATAGAGAAAATTGCCAATAATATTTATAGTCTTTATAATGGCTTTCAGGTCTTAAGATCACTTTTGTATTGCAACTAAGGATTGAACTAAAGGGATCAGCATTTTAAGAAAAGTTTCTTAGATTGTTGTTTTAATATACAAAATCTTCTTAGTGAGCTCCAAGTGAAATGCTGCCTCTCCATCTTTAGCGAAGTGTACCTTTTGCATAAACCTACAGGTTACATGGATTCTTGTTGTTCACCATGTATTAGGAAGTGAGATTGAAAAAAATTACTCATATACAGCATACTTTTCCCCTCTTGGCTCTGTCTCTCTGGTCTCTCTCTAATCCCCAACACATTCTAATCTAGCTATCTTAAAGTTCTAGACTACAGGACATTGAGATTGTTCAAATAGAAGCCTACACTGTATTTTTGTCATACTTCTTGCCTGGAAATGTGCCTGCACCTGCCCAGAAGACACACCTCATCTGCCCAGCTTGTATGCCCTTCCACCAGGGAGAGCTTTCACCTGAGCTAGTAAATGCCTGAGAAGAAAGACAAGAGGACATGAAAACCACAATCTTTTGGGGAGAGAGAAAACAAATTCAAGATTGAACATGGACATTTCAAACTTTTAAAAAGAAAGAGAGGATAGGGAGCTAAATAAATAGAGAATATGGGGGAGAACAGAAAATACAGTATTTCTGAGTATTGTAAAATTGAGTCTGAAAAGAGTGTACATCAGTTCAGTTGCTCAGTCATGTCCAACTCTTTGCAATCCCATGGGTTGTGGCATACCATGCTTCCTTGTCCTTCACCAACTCCCAGAGTTAGATCAAATTCATGTCCATCGAGTCAGTGATGACATCCAACTATCTCATCCTCTGTCATCCCCTTCTCCTCCTGTCTTCAGTCTTTCCTAGCATCAAGGTCTTTTCAAATGAATCATTCTTTGCATTAGGTGGCCAAAGTATTGGAGTTTCAGCTTCAGCATCAGTCCTTCCAATAATATTCAGGACTGATTTCCTTTTGGATTGACTGGTTTGATCTTCTTGCAGTCCAAGGGACTCTCAAGAGTCTTCTCCAACACCACAGTTCAAAAGCATCAATTCTTCAGTGTTCAGCCTTCTTTATAGTCCAACTCTCACATCCATACAAGACTACTGGAAAAGCCATAGCTTTGACTAGATGGATATTTGTTGGCAAAGTAATGTCTCTGCTTTTTAATATGCTGTCTAGGTTGGCCATAGCTTTTCTTCCAAGGGGCAAGCATGTTTTAATTTCTTGGCTGCAATCACCATCTTCAGTGATTTTGGAGCCCCACCAAAATAAAGTCTGTCCCTGTTTCCATCAATTCCCCATCTATTTGCCTTGGAGTGATGGAACCAGATGCCATGATCTTAGTTTTTTGAATATTGAGCTTTAAGCTAACTTTTAACTCTCCTCTTTCACTTTCATCAAGAGGCTCTTTAGTTCCTCACTGTGTGCCATAAGGGTGGTATCATCTGCATATCTGAGGTTGTTGATATTTCTCCCAGAAATCTTGATTCCAGCTTGTCCTTCATCCAGTCCAGCGTTTCACATGATGTACTCTGCATATAAGTTAAATAAGCAAGGTGACAATATACAGCCTTGACATACTCCTTTCCCAATTTGGAACCAGTCTGTTCCATGTCCAGTTTTAACTGTTGCTTCTTGACCTGCATACAGATTTCTCAGGAGGCAGGTAATGTGGTCTAGTATCACCATCTATTTAATAATTTTCCAGAGTGTGTTGTGATCCACACAGTCAACGGCTTTGACGTAGTCAATAAAGCCGAAGTCGATGTTTTTCTGGAACTCTCTTTATGATTTATGAATATCTCTTTGTCCAGCAAGCAATTAGGGGATAGGAAACAAGGTTTGTTCCATTAGTTGAATGAAATAGTATATAAAAAGATGAATGAATAAACTATTTTAGTTGAGAATCTCTGGTGGCTCAGACAGTAAAGAATCTGCCTGCACTGTGGGAGACTTGAGTCTCATCCCTGGGTTGGGAAGATCCCCTGGAGGAGAGCATGGCACCCCACCCCAGTATTCTTGCCTGGAGAATCCCCATGGATAGAGGAGCCTGGAGGGCTATAGCCCATGGGGTCACAAAGTGTCAGATATAACTGATTATTTTAGTCTGGATGGAACAGGAGAGAAATGTCATTCTTAAGTGTCAAGTTAGGTAAGTTCCACCACTATTATTACTAAGTTCTTCCCATGTTAAACTAATTATAATAATAATAATGATAATGTACTAACATCCTAATTTTATAGATGAGGAAGCAGAGTCTGATATTACCTAAATAGGTTGCTCATACCTGGTTGGTGGCAAGGCCCCAGGCAAATTAAACAAAAGTTAAGCCAATTGTGGTCTAACATATGGCCATCAGCTGCCACTATGTGTCAATAAGTAAAGCAGCTGCCATTACCCATCACACTAACAGTAGATATTCAATCACTACTTTAATTCTGGGTAATCCCTTGCCTCTGTTTTCCATGTCTGCATTGCTAGATGTAAGGCTGAGAATCACATCCCAGATTTGCTCCACCTTAGTTGTCAATTCACACATGTTATTCTTCCATTCAACACTGCATATCCACATCATGTTAGACAGCAGGCTGGGGTATGAAACAGAGGGAGCAAGGGAGACATGAGCCCCATCCTCATGAAATTTATAGCTTAGTTGGTTAAACAACTAACAATTAAAGATAAAAACATATCCATAGACACTGCTATTTGATATATAGAGGAAAAGAAAATAAATAAAGCATCCTCCTTGGGTCCTGAGCAAGCCTGCTAGGATCAGGAAAATTTGAGCAGACATTTGAAGGGTAGAGAGTTAACCGAGTGAAGGGGAAGTGGGTTAGATGGAATGACAAGTACAAAGGCCCTAAGGCAGGAAGAACATGCCTGAAAAACTGAGAGAAAATAGTGTGGCTGGAAGACACAGGCAGAGACAGACATGACTGAGACACTGAGCACACATATATACGTACATATTGCAGTTATTATAACTGGACAATATTTGTAACACACGCAAGTTTTGTCTAAATTTTCCCATCTGAATTAGGTTTGAGATTTCCATGACCTGATGCAATGAGGCTGAGGGTTACATGAGGTAAGAAATTAAGAAAAAAAATTTCTTATGATTCGGCAACAAATCATATTGATCAATCTTCTCTGGCTTAGCCATAACCCCTACAGCTGTAGCCTTTAATAGGTAGTATGAAAGTTCTGCTATCAGAAGTTTTAACTAGACATAACTTTGAATTTCATTCCACTTGCACTTTGGTTGCTCTGCAAATCTCTAACAATCCTAGACACCAGAATCAATAAAAATTGGCCAATACCCTCTACAATTTCCTTCACTTTTTCTATGAACTCGCCAACATTTATTGACACCTAAGGACTCTATTCTGGGTTGTTCCTATTTTAACTACATTTTACGTTGGGTTCTGTAATGTCTTAAATGGTCAGCTAAACTCTAAGTCAAATACCATAATGTCTATTAACCAGATATGCTTAAATAATTTGCTTTGTGAAATTTTAGTGAGGGTTACCCAGAGTCAAAACTTACGTGTGTGTATGTGTGTTTTTAAGGTAAATAATAGAAAATAAAATAAAAATGTGTATGTGGCTTATCACACTAAACTGCTATAAGCTTATCTATGTTACTTTTACTCTGTGAGCTTTTCCTTTGCAAAATAAAGTTTGTTGAACTGCACAATTCCTGTTTTTAAAAGTTTAAATTTTAGACATTAAACATGTCATACAGTCTTGCTGCTGCTAAGTCGCTTCAGTGGTGTCCGACTCTGTGTGACCCCATAGACGGCAGCCCACTAGTCTCCCCCATCACTGGGATTCTCCAGGCAAGAATACTGGAATGGGTTGCCATTTCCTTCTCCAATGCATGAAAGTGAAAAGTGAAAGTGAAGTTGCTCAGTTGTGTCTGACTCTTAGCGACCCCATGGACTGCAGCCCACCAGGCTCCTCCATCCATGGGATTTTCCAGGCAAGAGTACTGGAGTGGGGGTGCCATTGCCTTCTCTGGTCATATAGGCTTACCTAGTGTTTAAATCAAGTATCTTACTGCTGTGCTATGCTTAGTGGCTCAGTCATGTCTGACTCTTTGCAACCTCATGGACTGTAGCCTGCTAAGCTACCCTGACTATGGGATTCTCCAGGCAAGAACACTGGAGTGGGTTTTCGTGCCCTACTCCAGGGGATCTTCCAAGCCAAGGATCAAACCCAGGTCTCTTGCATTGCAGGCAGATTCTTTACCGTCTAAACCACTAGGGAAGCCCCAAATATCTTACTATATGACCATAAAAAGTATTGAGTCAGTGATGCCACTCCTACATCTCATCCTCTGTCACCTCCTTCTCCTCCTGCCCTCAGTCTTTCCTGGCATCAGAGTCTTTTCCAATGAGTCCTCTCTTTGCATCTGGGGGCCAAAATATTGGAGCTCCAATTTCAGCCTCAGTCCTTCCAATGAATATTCAGGGTTGATTTCCTTTAGGACTGACTGGTTTGTTCTCCTTGCTGTCCAAGGGATTTTCAAGAGTCTTGTCTAGCACCACCGTTTGATCAATTCTTCGGCACTCAGCCTTCTTGATGGTCCAAATCTCACATCTATATATGACTTCTGGAAATAAATATAGCTTTGACTGTGTAGACTTTTGTTGGCAAAGTGATGTCTGCTTTCTTTTAGTATATTCTAGTGAAATTCCTTTAATAAAAATTTAAGTCTTAATTCCCTTAAGCAAAACAATCACCTACGATTGTGATTTCTTTGACATAATATTCTAGACATAAGGTGCCTCTAACACCTTATCCTCCAAGAAAATGATGACAAGTTCTTATTCAGTGATACTTCTTTTGGGCTCTTTGACAAATACTTATTGGGCCCTTGCTGTGTATCAGACACTGCGTACAACCAATTTAACAAGTCTTTACTCTGCAGGATAGACAGGTTTTTATAAACTGGGAATGGGAGAATAACTCAAGTGGTGCGATAGTGCGAAGCTTTAGTGAGCAGCACGGTAAGCTACTATTGCCAAAAAAAGGCTGTATGCTGAGAGGAATAGGTCAAAATCAAACATCGATTTTCATCAGATTATAAGAGAGCCTTGAATGTCAGTCTAAGGAGCCTGGCTGATTTCCCAATGAAGACGAATGTGCAAATCACTCCAAGTGTTATTTCTAAATCCAATTCAAAACAAGAAAAATCAGCAATGATTAGCATAATCAACCATCAGTCCTCTAGTGCTATTTTTGAAAGAAGTTAGATAATTCTACTTTGTCAGTTTCTACTTTCAAAAATGAAATTTGCTGTCCTCTTTCGCTTCAAATATTCAGCATGATTATAGACAGTCACTCTGTTGATTTACCCTAGATAATTTGATCCAACATAGATTGAAAATCAAGTCAGAAGATCCTAATATTAATACTTTCTGTGGTATTGCCACCTACTGCTTTTTTGCAACTGCTTCATCTTCCTGATGTCATCTCTATATCATGACACTGGTGGTATGGAGAGCTAATGCTGTTATTCATATAGAAAGCTTTTTATTGGAGATGGAGGGATTTGAGATTTTTATTAGACAAAATCCAAGGTTGATTGGCTATACATTTTCAAAGAATGCATAATACTAAGCAATACCTAGCAGAGTTGATATGCTCCCAAAATTATAGTAAAAAATGAAACCCTATCCATTCTCAATACTTTCTGAACTGTGGAGATGCTTTCATAGTTATAATTTTTACATTTAATTTATATAACTCAAATATAAGTTATAGATTCTCAATCTGGAGAACAGAAAAAGAGGCAGGTTAGAATAAGCACAATCTTAACAGTTTTTCTCATTGCAGTTAATAACTGAGATTAATTAGGCCTTTAGCTTTTTTTTTCCCTAGTGCTATTACTAAGTAGCCTCAGTCACATCCAGCTCCTTGCGACCCCATAGACTTCTCTGTCCATTTTCCAGGCAAGAATACTGGAGTGGGTTGCCATCCACTCCTCCAGGGGATCATCCTGACCCAGGGGCTGAACTGGCATCTCTTGCATCTCTTGCACTGGCAGGCATGTTCTTTACCACTAACACTTCCTATGTAAGTTTATTTTTGATAAACTCTGAAACCATCTAAATTTCTACTAGAAAAAAAAATTCTTTCTGCCATCTCCATCTAACAGAACACGAGGCTGTAAGTACATGTTTGGAGAGCATTGTGTCTTATGCATGTATGGATAGACAATGTAGAATAATTTAAAAAATTGGGTAGCTAGTCTGTAAGTTATTTTTATTGTATTCCATGAGGTCATTCCATCTTACCTATTTCAGTATAGTTTAATTTTCATTCATTAAAAAAAATTCTTTCATTCACGAGATGCATTTTCATTCTTTTTTTTCTTTTATGTTTATTTTTAAATTTTAATCAGAGGCTAATTACAATATTGTGGTAGTTTTTGCCATACATTCACATGAATCAGCCATGGGTGTACATGTTTTTCCCATCCTGACCCTCCCTTCCACCTCCCTCTCCATGCCATTCCTCAGTGTCATCCGAGTGTACCAGCCTTGAGCACCCTGCCTCATGCATCGAACCTGGACTGATGACCTATTTCATTCACGAGAGAGCATAAAGTGAAAGACTATGGACCTTTGGATTAGATGGGCCCATGATGAAATTATAACTTACCACTTGGAGGAAGTGAGCTTATTTGCTTAATCAACACAGCAATGACAAGGGATATGCTTGAAAAATATCCAGTAGTCTACCTTTTAAGTTCTAAATTTGGTGCAATGGAGAGATGGAAATATTTTAAAAATGAAATTATAATACAGTGAAGTAAGTAGTTTAAAATAACAGGAGTGCTCAAGATGATCATCTAACTAAACTGGGGGAAGAGATATCCTGGGCTATAAGTTCTAACATGAGTATTTAGTTCAGTTCAGTTCAGTTCAGTCATTCAGTCATGTTCAACTCTTACTTAAGGTAAAGAATAAATTAACAAGGTGAAGGGGACAAGACGGTGAGGATATTAAAAGGAGAGAGTTTATCCCATTCAAGAAAAGAGAGCAGAAGTGTTATAGCCCAGAGCAGAGTGAAGAAAAATGTCACGTGAGGCAATGAAATAGCTGATCCTAGCAGAAACATAAAATACAAAAGGACAAGCCATGGTCATCCAAGCAACTGTTTTTAGTACAATATTGAGACTTTTAATTTTCTTAAGAGAACCAATAAAGACAGAATGTTTTCACAGAGAGATTATGCATATATTTGTTCATCATAGCCTCTTATTATCCTATATATTTTTATGTTGTCTGTTGTAATCTCTTATTTATAGTTTCATTTCTTTTGAGTCTTCTTCTTCTTGATTGCTGTAGCTAAAAGTATGTTAATTTTGTGCATATTAAAAAAAACTAACTCAATTTTATTGATTTTTTTCTATTGTCTTTCTCCTTTCTATTTTTTTTGTTCTAATCTTTATTATTTTCTTTCTTCTGCTAACCTTAGACTTACTTTGCTTTTGTAATTTTTTGACATATAAAGTTAGGTTGTATACTTGAGATTTTCTCTCTTTTATTATGTGAACATTTACTCTATAAATTCTTTTCTTAGAAAGGGTTTATTGCGTCCCATGCATTTTGTACATGTACATTCATATTCATTTTCATTTGTCTCAAGATACTTTCTGAATCACCTTTTGCTTTGTTTTTCAACCCATTGATTGTTCAGGATTGTGTTGCTTAATTTCTAAGCATTAGTGAATTTTCTAATTTTTGTCCTATTATTTAACTTCTAGTTTTGTACAACTGTGATTGGAAAAATACTTGATAGGATTTTAATCTTCTTAAATTTGTTAAGACTCACTATGTGCCCTAATATATGATTTATCCTGGATAATATTCCATGTGTGCTTGAGAAGAATGTGTATTCTGGTGCTGTTGGATGGAATGCCCTCCATACGTCTATTAGGTCAAAAGACTTCTATGAACAATTATACACCAACAAATTGGACAACCTAAAGAAAATGGACAAATTCCTAGAAACATTAAACCTACCAAGACCAGGTGTGAAGAGATAAAAATGTGAGTAGACCAAGAATCATGAAGAAGACTGAAGCAGTAATCAAAAATTTCTCAACAATGTAAAGCCCAGGATCAATGGGCTACCAAATATCCTAAGAGTAATGAATGCCAATCTGTCTCAAACTCTTCCCAAAAATTGAAGAGAAAGAATATTCCCAAACTCATCAAATTAGCATTATCCCACGTCAAATCTGGATAAGGACACTACAAGAAAAGGAAACTACAGTTAATATATCTGAAAAATATATATACAAAAATTCTCAACAGTATATTAACAAACTAACTCATATGTGTGCAATAATGGTAAGTCTTTAGGGTTTTCTACATATAAAATAATGTATGTGTACATAGATACAACTTTACTCCTTTCTTTCCAATTCAGATGTCTTTATTTCTTTTCCTTGCTTATTTGCTTTGGCTAGGACTTTCCAATACCATGTTGAATAGGAGTGGTAAGAAAGCACTCTTGTCTTATTCCAGATTTTAAGCCTCTTGTACCTAAGTTGTGTCCAACTCTTTGTGACCCCATGGACTGTAGCCTGCCAGGCTCCTCTGTCCATGGGGATTCTGCAGGCAAGAACACTGGAGTGGGTTCCTATGCCTTCCTCCAGGGGATCTTCACAACCCAGGAATCAAACCCAAGTCTCCCACATTGCAGGTGCGTTCTTTACCATCTGAGCCACCAGGAAAGCCCAAGAACACTGGGTTGGGTATCCTAGCCCTTCTCCAGGGGATCCTCCCAACCCAGGAATCCAACTGGAGCCTCCTGCACTGCAGGTGGATTCTTTACCATCTGAGCTACCAGTGAAACTCCCAAACTGAACTCAACAGCACAATAAAAACAGCATACACCAGGATGAAGTGAAATTCATATCTGTGATGCAAGGGTGATTTGACATATGCAAATTAATAAATGTAATACATCACAAATGACATAATTAAGAGTAAACATTGGGGCTTCCCAAGTGGCACTAATGGTAAACAAACCACCTGCCAATGCAGGAGACTCAAGAGATGCAGGTTCAATCTCTGGGTCAGGAAGATCCCCTGAAATAGGAAATAGCAAACCACTCTAGTATTCTTGCCTGGAAAATTTCATGGGCAGAGGAGCCTGGCAAGCTACAGTCCATGGGGTAGCAAAGAGTCAGACATGACTTAGCAACTGAGCAACAGCAACATCCTCTGATCATCTCAGTAAATACAGGAAAAGTGTTTGACAAATTCCACACCCTTTCAAGATATAAATTCTCAATAAATTGAATATAGAAGGAACATACCAACTCATAGTGATAACTGAGTCTAATCCACTTATAATACTAGATTCCACAGTGACAGGTTGAAAACTTATTATCTAATATCTGGAATATGACAAGAGTGTTTTCTTACCACTCCTATTCAACATAGTATTGGAAAGTCCTAGCCAAAGCAAATAAGTAAGAAAAAGAAATAAAGACATCTGAATTGGAAAGAAAGGAGTAAAGTTGTCTCTATGTACACATTATATTATTTTATATGTGGAAAACCCTAAAGATTTACCATTTTAAGTATTTTAAGTTATAATCCAGTGGCATTAATTACATTCATAATATTGAACAGTCATCATCACCATCTATTTCCAAAACTTTCATCACTCCAAACAATAAATCTTTAGCTATTAAGCAATAACATCTCAAATTCCCTCTCCTCAGTTCCTGGTAATCTCTAATTACTTTCTTACTCTATAAATTCTTATATACTAGATATTAAATAAAGCTTAAGCAAGAAATTTTGAAAAAAAACAGATAAATTGAACTTCATCAAAATTAAAAACTTTGGTGCATCAAACAACACTGTCATTAGAATGAAAAGACAACCTATGGTATAAAAGAATCTATTTGGAAATCATATTTCTAATTAAAATTTAATATCTAAAATATATAAAAATTCCTATAACAACAACTGCTGCTGCTACTGCTAACAGCAACACAAAGACAACAACTATAACAACAACAAAAAGACAAAAACTCAATTTAAAAATAATAAACAAAGAACTTGTCTTTAAAGAAGATAAAGACTTTTCTTTAACTTTATCCATCTTAAAAAAAAAAAAAACTTTCTTTTAAAGAAGATAAAAAGTCTAAAACAAATGAAAAGATTCTCAATAGCTTCAGTCTTTAGGGGAACGTAAATCAAAACTAAAATGAGATATCACATCATACTTACTAGGGTAGCTGTAATCAAGAAAAATTTAAATAACAAGTGTTGGTGAGGGTGTGGAGAAATTGGGACCCAAGTACATTACTAGTGGAAAGATAAAAATGGTATACCCAGAGTAGTAAACAGTTTGGTGTCTCCTCAAAAAGCCAAACAAAACTACCACATGACCCAGCAACCCTACATAAGTATTTTAATTAAATAATTGAAAACAGGGACTCAAACCAATGCTTGCCTACCAGTATTCTTTAGAATATTACTCACAATAGTCAAAAGGTGGAGACAACCCAAGTGTTCATCAACAGACGACAATGTTCAAAATGCAGTATATATGAGCAATGAAATATTCATTCATAAAAGGGAAACATCTCTAATAGATGCTACCACATGGATGAACTTTGGAACTATAGTGGTAAGTGAACTCAGCCAGAAACAAAAGGACAAATGTTCTGCAATTCCTCCATTATTTTTCTTCATCTTCATCACCATTGAAATTATTCCAGTGAATCAGTCTTTTTTGTCTTTTTTTTTTAATTTTTATTTATTTATTTAATTACAATACTGTATTTGTTTTGCCATACATTGACATGAATCAGCCACAGGTGAACACAACCTCCCAATGCCGAAGCCCCCTCCCACCTCCCACCCCACACCATCTACCTGAATCATCCTGTGCACCAGCCCCATGCATCCTGCATCCTGCATTGAACATACACTGGCGCTTCGTTTCTTACAAGATAGTATACATGTTTCAATGCCATTCTCCCAAACCATCCCACCCTCTCCCTCTCCCCCAGAGTCCAAAAGTCCGTTCTATACCTCTGTGTCTCTTTTGTTGTCTCACATATAGGGTCATCATTACTATCTTCTAAATTCCATATATATGTGTCAGTATACTGTATTGGTCTTTTTCTTTCTGGCTTACTTCACTCTGTATAATCGGTTCCAGTTTCATCCATCTCATTAGAACTGACTCAAATTTATTCTTTTTAAGGGCTGAGTAGTACTCCATTGTGTATATGTACCACAGCTTTCTTATCCACTCATCTGCTGATGGACATCTAGGTTGCTTCCATGTCCTGGCTATTATAAACAGTGCTGCAATGAACATTGGGGTACATGTGTCTTTTTCAATTCTGGTTTCCTCGGTGTGTATACCCAGCAGTGGGATTGCTGGGTCATAAGGCAGTTCTATTTGCAATTTCTTAAGGAATCTCCACACTGTTTTCCATAGTGGCTGTACTAGTTTGCATTCCCACCAGCAGTGTAAGAGGGTTCCCTTCTCTCCACATCCTCTCCAGCATTTATTGCTTGTAGACTTTTGGATCACAGCCATTCTGACTGGTGTGAAATGGTACCTCATTGTGGTCTTGATTTGCATTTCTCTGATAATGAGTGATGTTGAACATCTTTTCATGTGTTTGTTAGCCATCCGTATGTCTTCTCTGGAGAAACGCCTATTTAGTTCTTTGGCCCATTTTTTTTTATTGGATGGTTTATTTTTCTGGAGTTGAGCTGCATAAGTTGCTTATATATCTTTGAAATTAGTTGTTTGTCAGTTACTTCATTTGCTATTGTTTTCTCCCATTCAGAAGGCTGTCTTTTCACCTTGCTTATAGTTTTCTTTGTTGTGCAGAAGCTTTTAATTTTAATTAGATCCCATTTGTTTATTTTTGCTTTTATTTCCAGTATACTGGGAGTTGGATCATAGAGGATCCTGCTGTGATTTATGTCAGAGAGTGTTTTGCCTATGTTCTCCTCTAGGAGTTTTATAGTTTCTGGTCTTACATTTAGATCTTTAATTCATTTTGAGTTTATTTTTGTGTATGGTGTTAGAAAGAGGTCTAGTTTCATTCTTTTACAAGTGATTGACCAGTTTTCCCAGCACCACCTGTTAAAGAGACTGTCTTTACTCCATTGTGTATTCTTGCCTCCTTTGTTGAAGATAAGGTATCCATAGGTGTGTGGATTTATCTCAGGGCTTTCTATTTTGTTCCATTGATCTGTATTTCTGGCTTTGTGCCAGTACCATACTGTCTTAATGACTGTGGCTTTGTAGTAGAGCCTGAAGTCAGGCAAGTTGATTCCTCCAGTTCCATTCTTCTTTCTCAAGATTGCTTTTGCTATTCGAGGTTTTTTGTATTTCCATGCAAATCTTGAGATTATTTGATCTAGTTCTGTGAAAAATACTGCTGGTAGCTTGATGGGAATTGCATTGAATCTGTAGATTGCTTTAGGTAGTATACTCATTTTCACTATATTGACTCTTCCGACCCATGAGCATGGTATATTTCTCCATCTATTAGTGTCCTCTTTGATTTCTTTCATCAGTGTTTTATAGTTTTTGATATATAGGTCTTTAGTTTCTTTAGGTAGGAATATTCCTAAGTATTTTATTCTTTTCGTTGCAATGGTGAATGGAATTGTTTCCTTAACTTCTTTTTCTACTTTCTCATTATTAGTGTATAGGAATGCAAGGGATTTCTGAGTGTTGATTTTATATCCTGCAACTTTACTATATTCATTGATTAGCTCTAGTAGTTTCTTGGTCGAGTCTTTAGGATTTTCTATGTAGAGGATCATGTCATCTGCAAACAGTGAGAGTTTTACTTCTTCTTTTCCAATTTGGATTCCTTGTATTTCTTTTTCTGCTCTGATTGCTGTGGCCAAAACTTCCAGTACAATGCTGAAGAGTAGTGGTGAAAGTGGACACCCTTGTCTTGTTCCTGACTTTAGGGGAAATGGTTTCAATTTTTCACCATTGAGGATAATGTTAGCTGTGGGTTTGTCATATATAGCTTTTATTATGTTGAGGTATGTTCTTTCTATTCCTGCTTTCTGGAGAGTTTTTATCATAAATGGATGTTGAATTTTGTCAAAGGCTTTTTCTGCATCTATTGAGATAATCATATGATTTTTATTTCTCAGTTTGTTAATGTGATGAATTACATTGATTGACTTGCGGATATTGAAGAATCCTTGCATCCCTGGGATAAAGCCCACTTGGTCATGGTGTATGATCTTTTAATGTGTTGCTGGATTCTGATTGCTAGGATTTTGTTGAGGATTTTTGCATCTATGTTCATCAGTGATATTGGCCTGTAGTTTTTTTTTTGTGTGGTGTCTTTGTCAGGTTTTGGTATTAGGGTGATGGTGGCCTCGTAGAATGAGTTTGGAAGTTTACCTTCCTCTGCACTTTTCTGGAATAGTTTCAGTAAGATAGGTGTTAGCTCTTCTCAAAATTTTTGGTAGAATGCAGCTGTGAAGCCGTCTGGACCTGGGCTTTTGTTTGCTAGAAGACTTCTGATTACAGTTTCAATTTCCATGCTTGTGATGGGTCTGTTAAGATTTTCTATTTCTTCCTGGTTCAGTTTTGGAAAGTTGTACTTTTCTAAGAATTTGTCCATTTCTTCCAAGTTGTCCATTTTATTGGCATATAATTGCTGATAGTAGTCTCTTATGATTCTTTGTATTTCTGTGTCGTCTGTCGTGATCTCTCCATTTTCATTTCTAATTTTATTGATTTGATTTTTTTCTCTTTGTTTCTTGATGAGTCTGGCTAATGGTTTGTCAATTGTATTTATCCTTTCAAAGAACCAGCTTTTTGCTTTGTTGATTTTGCTGTGGTCTCTTTTGTTTCTTTTGCATTTATTTCTGCCCTAATTTTTAGGATTTCTTTCCTTCTACTAACTCTGGGGTTCTCTATTTCTTCCTTTTCTAGTTGCTTTAGGTGTAGAGTTAGGTTATTTATTTGACTTTTTTCTTGTTTCTTGAGGTATGCCTGTATTGCTATGAACTTTCCTCTTAGGACTGCTTTTATAGTGTCCCAAAGGTTCTGTGTAGTTGTGTTTTCATTTTCATTCATTTTGATGCGTATTTTTATTTCTTTTTTGATTTCTTCTGTGATTTGTTGATTATTCAGAAGGGTGTTGTTCAGCCTCCAAATGTTGGAATTTTTAATAGTTTTTCTCCTGTAATTGAGATCTAACCTTAGTGCATAATGGTCAGAGAAGATGCTTGGAATAATTTCAATTTTTTTGAATTTATCAAGGTTAGATTTATGACCCAGAATGTGATCTATCCTGGAAAAGGTTCCGTGTGCACTTGAGTAAAAGGTGAAATTCATTGTTTTGGGGTGAAATGTCCTGTAGATATCAATTAGGTCTAACCGGTCTATTGTATCGTTTAACGTTTGTGTTTCTTTGTTAATTTTCTGTTTAGTTGATCTGTCCATAGGTGTGAGTGGGGTATTAAAGTCTCCCACTATTATTGTGTTATTATTAATTTCCCCTTTCATGCTTGTTAGCAATTGTCTTACATATTGCGGTGCTCCTATGTTGGGTGCATATATATTTATAATTGTTATATCTTCTTCTTGGATTGATCTTTTAATCATTATGTAGTGGCCTTCTTTGTCCCTTTTCACAGCCTTTGTTTTAAAGTCTACTTTATCAGATATGAGTATTGCTACTCCTGCTTTCTTTTGGTCTTTATTTGCATGGAATATCTTTTTCCAGCCCTTCACTTTTAGTCTGTATGTGTCTGTTGTTTTGAGGTGGGTCTCTTGTAGGCAGTATATATAGGGATCTTGTTTTTGTATCCATTCAGCCAGTCTTTGCCTTTCGGTTGCGGCATTCAACCCATTTACATTTAAGGTAATTATTGATAAGTATGCTCCTGTTGCCATTTACTTTATTGTTTTGGGTTCGTGTTTATACGTCCCTTTTGTGTTTCCTTTCTAAAGTCTATCCTTTAGTATTTGTTGGAGAGCTGGTTTGGTGGTGCTGAATTCTCTCAGCTTTTGCTTGTCTGTAAAGCTTTTGATTTCTCCTTCACATTTAAATGAGATCCTTGCTGGGTACAGTAGTCTTGGCTGAAGGTTATTATCTTCCATCACTTTAAGTATGTCTTGCCATTCCCTCCTGGCCTGAAGAGTTTCTATTGAAAGATCTGCAGTTATTCTTATGGGGATCCCCTTGTGTGTTATTTGTTGTTTTTCCCTTGCTGCTTTTAATATTTGTTCTTTGTGTTTGGTCTTTGTTAGTTTGATTAAAATATGTCTTGAGGTGTTTCGCCTTGGGTTTATCCTGTTTGGCACTCTCTGGGTTTCTTGGACTTGGGTGATTATTTCCTTCCCCATTTTAGGGAAGTTTTCAACTATTATCTCCTCAAGTATTTTCTCATGGTCTTTCTTTTTGTCTTCTTTTTCTGGGACTCCTATAATTTGAATGTTGGAGCATTTCATATTGTCTTGGAGCTCTCTGAGGTTGTCCTCATTTCTTTTAATTCGTCTTTCTTTTTCCCTTGCTGATTCATTTATTTCTACCATTCTATCTTCTATTTCACTGATCCTATCTTCTGCCTCCGATATTCTACTATTTGTAGCCTCCAGAGTGTTTCTGATCTCATTTATTGCATTATTCATTATATGTTGACTCTTTTTTATTTCTTCTAGGTCCTTGTTAAACCTTTCTTGCATCTTCTCAATCCTTGACCCCAGGCTATTTATCTGTGATTCCATTTTGATTTCAAGATTTTGGATCATTTTCACTATCAGTATTTGGAATTCTTTCTCAGGTAGATTCCCTATCTCTTCCTCTTTTGTTTGGTTTGGTGGGCATGTCTCCTGTTCCTTTACCTGCTGGGTATTCCTCTGTCTCTTCATCTTGGTTATATTGCTGCGTTTGGGGTGGCTTTTCTATATTCTGGGAATTTGTGGAATTCTCTTTCTTATAGAGCTTCCTTTCTGTGTTTGGGGTTATATCAGTGGCTTGTCAAAGTTTCTTGATTAAGGAGGCTTGTGTTGGAGTTCTGGTGGGTGGAGCTGGATTTCCTCTCTCTGGAGTGCTGTGAAGTGTGAAGTAATGGGTTATGAGATGTCAATGGTTTTGGAGTATTTTGAGTTGCCTGTGTATTGAAGCTCAGGGGCTTGTTCTTGTGTTGCTGGAGAATCTGCATGGTATGTCTTGCTCTGGAGCTTGTTGGCCCTTGGGCAGTGCTCAATTTCAGTATAGGTATGAAGGCGTTTGATGAGCTCTTATTAGATAATGTTCCCTGTATTCAGGAATTCTTTGATGATCTCAGGATTTGGACTTACGCCTCCTGATTCTGGTTTTCAGATTTATTTTTACAATAGCCTCATGATTTCTCCATCTATACAGCACTAATGTTAAAACATCTAGGTTAATGATGATAGATTTCTCCACCTTGAGGGTTGTCCCCAGAGGATCACTGAGTTACTTGGAGGAGAGAAGAGGGAGGGAGTAGTTAGAGGTGAGTGGAATGGGATGAGGTGGAATCAGAAGAGGAAAAAGCAAGCTAGCCCGTAACCACTTTCTTGTGTGTGCTCCGAAGTCTGGACCGCTCAGAGGTGGTCACAGAGTTATACATGGAAGAGGAGAGGGAGGAAGTAGATAGAGGTCGACAGGAGGATAAAAGAGGGAGATGGAAAGGAGGAATACAGATCCGGCCAGTGACCAGTTCCCTGAGAATTCTCCACCTTCTGGAACACACAGAGATTCATAGAGTTGGGTAGAGAAGAGGAGGGGGAGGGAGGAGACAGAAGCCACCTGGTGGAGAAAAGAGAGATTCCAAAGGTGGAGAGAGTGATCAAGCCAGTAGTCTCGCACTCATGTAAAACTGGGTACTGAAAATTAGGTTTTTAAAAGTACAAAATTGGCAACAAATACCAAAATGCCAAGATTAAAAATCTGGAGTAAAGATTGGATTTTTAAAGATAGAATATTGAAGAGAAGAAGAAGAAGGAGAGAGAAATTAAAAAAATAGAGAAAAAAAGTAAAATATAATAAAAGACTCCAGAATTACTAAAAGACAACTTTCTCCACCAATAGGACTATATATGGCATTTGCTTTAATGATAGGGTTTTTTTTTTTGAAAAGTAATATTAGGTTATAAAAATAATAAATAGAAATATAGAAGACTTAAAAATTTAAGCAAGTTTAGGAAAAAAAGATGAAAAAGAAAAGAAGAAAAAAATTTAAAAAGAAAAAAATTTTTAAAGAAAGAAAAAAAATTCTTAAAAAAAAAATCACGCTTCCACATCATCCCCCAAAAAAAATTTTTGATCATAAAAGTAGTAATGGTATATCTGGCGCTTTCTCTGTCATTGTGGACTGTGTGGGATCGCTACCAAGGCAGTTCCCTCTGTTTGACTTCCTCTGTTTGCTGGTCTCTTCCATGTCTGATTTCTGTCTTGCCACAGGGAGGGTGGTGGTGAGCTCTGCACTGGGCTTGCCCCTTCTCGCTCTGTGGGATAACTGTGTGGGGCCTGCCCTATGATTCATGCACTTCCCCGGTCTAAGCCGCTCAGGTTTGGCGCTCAGGAAGCCCCCTCCAGGTGTCAGGTTTGGTTGATCCTGGGCTATGTTCCCTTCCCAAGTCCGAGTGGCTAGGGAGTTTGGCATGCACTATTGTTGTGTGTTCTGGGCTTTCCGGGTCTCTCAATTTTCTGGGAGCTCCGCTGGGGCTCTTTCTCAGGCAGATGATGACTGTTCATAGACCCCCAGAAGTCTCAGTAAAGAAACCTGTTTGCAATTTGGTAGGTAATGTCTCTCTTGAGCTGCGACTGCCCTCTTCCAGCGCTTAAGGCTCTGGCTGCCTGTCGCCAGTGGGGGATGGTCTGCAGCTGGCTATTTCCGATCTGTCCTTTGATCTGTGCGCGGGCCTGTCGGTCGGTGTCTTATGTTTGAGCGTTTCACGTGTTAGTTATCCCCCAGGCTGGTTTGCTAGTCCGAGATAAATCGTTCTAGCCACGCGCAGACCCGATTCTGGCCCCCGTTACGTCCCGATTCTCGAGAAAAGCCCTGCAGCCTACGTCTCCCGCAGCCCAATTCTTAGAGAGCACTGTCGCGGGCACGCTCCTCCCTGCCCAACCCCCACTGCTGTCAGACGCAGGCGTTTGCGCTGCTTATCCGCTGGGGGTTATACTGTTGAATTCGTAATCTGTTGGTTTTAATTATTTATTTATTCTTCCTTCCTGTTATGTTGCCCTCTGTGCTTCCAGGGCTCGCCCCATACACAGCTGTGAGAAAGTTCCCCAATTTTAGGGAACCTCTCTTTTTAAGAGTCTCTTCCTGGGACGAGGTTCCCTTCCCATGCCGAGGTTCCCTCCCTACCTCCTTTGTCTCTATCTTCGTCCTTTAAAATAATTCCTACCTGGTTTTGAAGCCAATGATCTGCTTTGCTGGATGCCTGATGTCCTCTGCCAGCAATCAGAAGTTATTTTGTGGAATTTACTCAGCGTTGAAATGTTCTTTTGATGAGGTAGAGAGGGAGAAAGTGTTCTCCCCATCCTATTCCTCCACCCTCTTTTTCGCTCCTCCGCGAATCAGTCTTTAACCAAAGTTGTCTCTGAGATCCTGGCATTCCTAATTTTTATCTACTAATTCTGTTGGGATTGTACATGGATCAGTTTTATGTTATTTCTGTTTTACCATCATGATATAAAACAGTGTTCCTCACAAAGAATAGTAGAAGTTGAGTGATAATGTGTGTTAACCTACAACAGTCAAAACAAAACATGCAAACATACACTGGTCTTAGCCTCTCAGGGCTGCTATAGTAAAAAACACCATAATCTAATAATTTATATAGCAAATATTTATTTCCCATAGTTCTGATGACTGGAAAGTCAATAATTAAGATCCAGGCAAATTCTCTCTGTGGGGCTGCAAAGAGTCAGATATGACTAGCAACTGAAAAACAATAACAACAGATATTCTGTTAGGTAAGGGTCCACATATTGATTCAGAGGACTGTCTTCTTTTGCGTCCTCATGGCCGAAGGATGAAAGAGCTCTCTGGAGTCTCTTTTATAAGAGCACTAATCTCATTTACTCAGACTTAAATTGAAGAAAGTAGGGAAAACCATTAGACCATTCATGTATGACCTAAATCAAATCCCTAATGATTCTACAGTTGAAGTGAGAAATAGGTTTAAGGGCCTAGATCTGATAGGGTGCCTGATGAACTATAGATGGAGGTTTGTGACATTGTACAGAGAACAGGAATCAAGACCATCCCTAAGAAAAAGAAATGCAAAAAGCAAAATGGCTGTCTGAGGAGCCATTTCAGCCATTTTTACAAATAGCTGTGAAAAGAAGAGAAACCAAAGCAAAGAAGGAAAGGAAAGATACACCCATTTGAATGCAGAGTTCCAAAGAATAGCAAGGAGAGATAAGAAAGCTTTCCTCAGTGATCAATGCAAAGAAATTGAGGAAAACAACAGAATGGGAAAGACTAGAGATCTCGTCAAGAAAATCAGAGATACCAAGGGAACATTTCACGCAAAGATGGGCTCAAAAAAGGTCAGAAATGGCAAGGACCTAACAAAAGCAGAAGATATTAAGAAAAGGTGGCAAGAATACACAGAAGAACTATACAAAAGTGATCTTCACGACCCAGATAATCACAATGGTGTGATCACTCATATAGAGCCAGATATCCTGGAATGTGAAGTTAAGTGGGTCTTAGGAAGCATCTCTATGAACAAAGCTAGGGAGGTGATGGAATTCCAGTTGAGCTGTTTCAAATCCTAAAAGATGAAGTGCCAGACTCAATATGCCAGCAAATTTGGAAAACTCAGCAGTGGCCACAGGACTGGAAAAGGTCAGTTTTTATTTCAATCCCTAAGAAAAGCAATGGCAAAGAATGCTCAAACTACCTCACAATTACACTCATCTCACACGCTAGCAAAGTAATGCTCAAAATTGTCCAAGCCAGGCTTCAGCAATACGTGAACCGTGAACTTCCTGATGTTCAAGCTGGTTTTAGAAAAGGCAGAGGAACCAGAGATCAAATCGCCAACATCCGGTGGATCATGGAAAAAGCAAGAGAGTTTCAGAAAAACATCTATTTCTGCTTTATTGATTATGCCAAAGCCTTTGTGTGGACCACAACACACTCTGGAAAATTCTTCAAGAGATGGGAATACCAGACCACCTCATCTGCCTCTTGAGAAATCTGTGGTCAGGAGGCAACAGTTAGAACTGGATATGGAAAACAGACTGGTTCCAAATAGGAAAAGGAGTATGTCAAGGCTGTGTATTGTCACCCTGCTTATTTAACTTTTAGGCAGAGTACATTATGAGAAATGCTGGGCTGGATAAAGCACAAGCTGGAATCAAGATTGCCAGGAGAAATATCAATAACCTCAGATATGCAGCTGACACTACTCTTATAGAAGAAAGTGAAGAGAAACTAAAAAGCCTCTTGATGAAAGTGAAGGAGGAGAGTGAAAAAGTTGGCTTAAAGCTCAACATTCAGAAAACAAAGATCATGGCATCTGGTCCCATGTCTTCATGGCTTATAGATGGAGAAACAGTGGAAACAGTGGCTGATTTTATTTTCTTTTTGGCTCCAAAATCACTGCAGATGGTGATTGCAGCCATGAAATTAAAAGACGTTTACTCCTTGGAAGAAAAGTTATGACCAACCTAGACAGCATATTCAAAAGTTGAGACATTACTTTGCCAACAAAGGTCCGTCTAGTCAAGGCTATGGTTTTTCCAATAGTCATGTATGGATGTGAGAGTTGGACTGTGAAGAAAGCTGAGCACCGAAGAATTGATGCTTTTGAACAGTGGTACTGGAGAAGACTCTTGAGAGTCCCTTGGACTGTAAGAAGATCCAACCAGCCCATCCTAAAGGAGATCAGTTCTAGGCGTTCATTGGAAGGACTGATGTTGAAGCAGAAACTCAAATACTTTGGCCACCTAATGTGAAGAACTGACTCATTTGAAAAGACCCTGATGCTGGGAAAAATTGAAGGTGAGAGGAGAAAGGGACGACAGAGGATGCGATGGTTGGATGGCATCACCGACTCGATGGACATGAGTTTGAGTAAATTCTGGGAGTTGGTGATGGACAGGAAAGCCTGATGTACTGCTATTCATGGGGTCGCAAAGAGTAGGATGTGATTGTGAGACTGAACTGAACTGAATCTCATTTATGAGAGCTCTACTAATATGACCTAATCAGCTCCCAAAGCCCTACTTTCTAATACTATCACACTGAGGGGTAGGATATTGGAATGAATTTTGTAGGGAACACCAACACTTAGTCTATAGCAACATACATACTGAAGTAGTCCATATATACAATTTAAATGAAATAGTTTCTTTTATGGTGTTAATTCCAAGGAAAAGGCAAGGGTCATTCTTGATGTTATTTTACAATATGAGGATTAATCAGTGTGTAATGGAAACCTTCATGTCAACAGTTTCTCTGCATTTCCAAGTATTCAACCAACCAGGAAATGTGCAGTATTCTAATATTTACTAATAAAAATTATCCATGCATAACTGGATATAGGCAGTTCAAACCTGCATTGTGCAAGTATCAACTGTACTTCAAGTAGATCTAGTCAAATTATTAGAGAAAGAGAGAAATATGACCTTAGAGTAAATGTTCATTTGCATTATATATTTTCATATGTTTTGCAGGATAAAAATGAAGTATTAAAATATTGCCCAGAAAAATAAGCCATTCAGATTTAAATTCTTTCTTTAAGTTTCTTTTATTAAACAAAAATTAAGCATTTAAGCACTAGGTATTAGAAAATAATGGAAAAAATATATATATATATTAAAATAATAAATGGCTTTTTATTTAAAATTTTTCTTAATAGAATTTTTACATCTAACACAAACACTAAAAAGTCAAGCTGAAAAATCACATCTTATATTAAAGTTAACTAAAATTAGGTGAAGTCTTTGTATAATAAAAGTTATATAAGGTGGCATTTTACCAACAATAAAATTTTTAAAATCCAGTGCTTCTTTTTTTTTTTTTTAAACTAAGAATCTCTAATCTCTGAACCACAGCTGATGCCAAAGATAATAGAATTGATTCTAAAGCAGCCCAGTAGGCAATGTAAAAACTATTCCTGCTGAACATGTTCTTTCTACTTTGAGAATCAAAGCCTAATCTTGTTATATTTAAATGTGTAACCCCTGTCCTGTCACATTCTGATAAACATCTTTTAGTGCTGGAAGAGCAATTTTCTCTTTAGCTTAAAAACTTCTGTCTTTCACTTTAAATAGCAAGTGATTTATTGTCAACCTGCAAAATTTATTTTTGAATTATTTATTTTCTTCTGCATTGATATTTTTAGTTTTTGGAAGGATATTGAAATGTGAAGTGGTTTCAATTGCTTCATGTGGTCTTGCTCCTCTCATTTACTTCACTCACTCTAATAATAGTTCTTTTTAATTTATATGTTGTCTTACAAATAATCATGATTTAAACTTCTTATTGAGAACTATTTAGAGGTATTTTTGTTTCACAGAAGTAAAAAAAAAAAGCAATATAGGAGGAGAATGGATACATATATATTATGGCTGAGTCCCTTCTCTGTTTACCTGAAACTATCACAACCTTGTTTATTAACTGGCTATATCACAGTACAAAACTAAAAAGTGTAAAAAAAAAAAAAAGCAATATAGGGTAGATAATGCAATCTCATATGAATTTGTTCTTCGTCAATGAGAGATTTTGGTTCTTTTTTTCTTCTTTTTTTGCTCTGCTGGGTTTAGTTGCTGCGCTCAGTCTTTTCCCTAGTTGCGGCAAGTGGGGACTACTCTTTAGTTGTTCTCATTGCTGAGGCTTCTCTTATTGCAGAACATGACCTCTGGGATCGCAGACTTCAGTGGTTGCAGCACACAAGCACAGTAGTTGTGGCTCACAGGTTTAATTGCCCTGTGGCATGTGGGATCTTTCTGGGCCAGAGATCAAACTCATGTCCTCTGCATTGCATACCAAGTTGCCTCAGTTGTGTCTGACTCTTTGTGACCCTATGGACTAAAGCCCGCTAGTCTCCTCTGTCCCTGGTAGTCTCCAGATTAAAATACTGTAGTGGGTTGCCTTGCCCTCCTTCAAGGGATCTTCCTGACTTAGGGACTGAACATACATCTCTTATGTCTCTTGCATTGGCAGGTGGATTCTTAACCTCTGGGCCACCATCAGTTCAGTTCAGTCGCTAAGTCGTGTCTGACTATTTGCGACCCCATGAATCGCAGCACACCAGGCCTCCCTGTTCATTACTATCTCTCAGAGTTCACTCAGACTCACGTCCATCGAGTCAGTGATGCCATCCAGCCATCTCATCCTCGGTCATCCCCTTCTCCTCCTGCTGCCAATCCCTCCCAGCATCAGAGTCTTTTCCAATGAGTCAACTCCTCCCATGAGGAAGCCAAAGTACTGGAGTTTCAGCTTTAGCATCATTCCTTCCAAAGAAATCCCAGGGTTGATCTCCTTCAGAATGGATTGTTTGGATCTCCTTGCAGTCCAAGGGACTCTCAAGAGTCTTCTCCAACACCACAGTTCAAAAGCATCAATTATTCATCACTTAGCCCTCTTCACAGTCCAACTCTCACATCCATACATGGCCACAGGAAAACCATAGCCTTGAATAGACGAACCTTAGTCGGCAAAGTAATGTCTCTGCTTTTCAATATACCATCTAGGTTGGTCATAACTTTTCTTCCAAGGAGTGTCTTCTAATTTCATGGCTGCAATCACCATCTACAGTGATTTTGGAGCCCCCAAAATAAAGTCAGCCACTGTTTCCACTGTTTCCCCATCTATTTCCCATGAAGTGATGGGACCAGATGCCATGATCTTCGTTTTCTGAATGTTGAGCTTTAAGCCAACTTTTTCACTCTCCTCCTTCACCTTCATCAAGAGGCCCTTTAGCTCCTCTTCACTTTCTGCCATAAGGGTGGTGTCATCTGCATATCTGAGGTGATTGATATTTCTCCTGGCAATCTTGATTCCAGCTTGTGTTTCTTCCAGTCCAGCGTTTCTCATGATGTATTTTGCATATAAGTTAAATAAGCAGAGTGACAATATACATCCTTGACAGACTCCTTTTTCTATTTGGAACCAGACTGTTGTTCCATGTCCAGTTCTAACAGTTGCTTCCTGACTGGCATACATATTTCTCAAGAGGCAGGTCAGGTGGTCTGGTATTCCCATCTCTCTCAGAATTTTCCACAGTTTATTGTGATCCACACAGTCAATGGCTTTGACATAGTCAATAAAGCAAAAATAAATGTTTTTCTGGAACTCTCTTGTTTTTTTTTCATGATCCAGCAGATGTTGGCAATTTGATCTCTGGTTCCAATGCGTTTTCTAAAACCAGCTTGAACATCAGGAAGTTCACGGTTCACATATTGCTGAAGCCTGGCTTGGAGAATTTTGAGCATTACTTTACTAGCATATGAGATGAGTGCAATTGTGCAGTAGTTTGAGCATTCTTTGGCATTGCTTTTCTTTGGAGTTGGAATGAAAACTGACCTTTTCCAGTCCTGTGGCCACTGCTGAGTTTTCCTAATTTGCTGGCATATTGAGTGCAGCACTTTCACAGCATTATCTTTCAGGATTTGAAACAGCTCAACTGGAACTCCATCACCTCCACTAGCTTTGTTCTAGTGATGCTTTCTAAGGCCCACTTGACTTCACATTCCAGGACGTCTGGCTCTAGATTAGTGATCACATCATCATGATTATCTGGTTCATAAAGATCTTTTTGTACAGTTCTTCTGTGTATTCTTGCCACCTCTTCTAGTCCCTTAATCATCTTTTGATCTCCTCTGCAAAGCAAGACTCTTCAGAATAAAATCTACATATTAGCCCACATAAAAATAAAATATTAACTAGCAGGTGATATTTTTTGCCAAAGAAGATTTTTTAGACCCAAAATATTCAAGTTTATCTGTTTTTGCCATTTTAAAATAAACAACATATATTTAGCTGCTTGAATGGATAGTACATTCCACCCAATGCTGAAGTAACTTAACTACTTAAATTCACACCTCATCATACATAAAACAAGTTTTCTGCCTTTCTTCATGATGATAGAGAAAAAGTTACTAAATATGTAACTATGTAAAAAATCAACTATTTAAGTATGTATTAAGAATCGTGAAAGACTAAGGACAGCATATTCCTAAGCTTATTCATAGTTTTTATACTGCCAAAGAGTGCAAGCTTTCTGAATAGATGGAAAAGATTGTGTGGACTATGATATTTTTCTCTATTTGAAAATGACAGTGATCCTTATGCTCAATATTTTGAAGATGTCATTAATCAAATCACAATTTAAGAAATAGACTCTGAAATGCACTATGTACTCTCTTTTTGGAGAAAGATTGCAAAATGCTCTGGTTTGACTTTAGGGCATTCTGGATTTATACAGGCATGAGTGGTCAAACATGATAAACTTCTTTCAGATAAGACCCAAGAGTCATGAAAGTCTTTGTCCTCCATGGATAGAATTCTGTGGAAGACTTATACAAAGAGCCAACTCACTGGAAAAGACCCTCATGATGGGAAAGACTGAGGGTAGGTGGAGAAGTGGGGGCAGAGGATGAGATGGTTGGATGCATCACTGACTCCATGGAAATGAGTTTGAGCAAACTCCAGGAAGTAGTGAAGGACAGGGAAGTCTTGGGTGCTTCAGTCCATGGGGTTGCAAAGATTCAGAAATGACTGAATGACTGAACAACAATGTTTATAACTGATTTGCATTGTTGTGTTGCAGAAACCAACACAACATTGTGAAGCAATTATCCTCCAAAAATAAAAATAAACAGCAAATTTTACATAGGTGATCCCTTTCAGCTCTTCAGGCATTAATTAAATGGTGCAACTTTCTTTACCATCTTCTAGAAAAATGCTTTCTCATAGGAATGATGCCTGAGAAATGTAAATTAATGAAACTATTCTAAGATAAACAAGGTTACTAACAAAAGAGCATCCCACTCTGCACAAACTAGCGCAGGCTAAGACCTTAGGAAAATTATCTTAGCAGTAAGAGGTTATAAATATGTGTAATAATCGGGGTCCATAATGCTAATTGTCCACAATTGGATGTGGTCTCTCTTAGCTATGAGCAATCATAGCACTCACCTTGAACCGCCTCTTTGTAATTTTATTACTGTGGGTTAACTACATAAACTTTGTAACCGATAAAATGGGTAAAAAACAATCACAAATAACTGGTGTGAAGATTAAGTGGGATAATCAATATAAAATACTACTTAGTATAATACTTAGATTATACATTGAATATGCAGGAATCCTTTTCACCTATACACATACTCTAAACTCCAAAAGTAAAAACATTGTAATAGTAATAACAGGGACTGCTAAAATAATTCTTAGAATTTTTCCAAATGATTTACATGAATTAGTGTATTCAATCCTCACAACAATGCTGTGAGGTAGAACCTATCATGATCTCTTTTATAGTTATTCCACTTGTTTTCTAGGATAGAGAGTCCTGGGAATGATAGAACCACCATGTTTCATGTTTATTTGCTCCTACATCCCAAGCAACTACTCCCCTCAAGTTTCATCTTATTTTTTTCTTTCAAAATACCAGCATTAGGGTAAGACCATCCTCTTAGATTTGTAATCCGTTAAGCCCAAGGGTAAGGAGAGGGAACGTAAATGAATGTAGGAAGCTGCCATCTCAATCCATATGTATTTTCTTTACCTCCTATTTCTCTGATATTCTTCAACTTTCCTGATGTTGTGCAGAGGCCCTAGTGGTTTGGATTGTCTCTGCCTACTTCTGAAGTAAAGAGCGTACTGTTTGTCCCAAGGCAATAGTGGAAACGGGATGATTACTAAATGAACTAAAGCTCTTTTCTTCCACTCCCGCCTTGGCTACCTTGCATCTTGGGCCTTAGCCTGTGCCTCTTGCAAATTGAATGCAGGGTTCCAGAGATAGCAAGGAGAGGTAAGAATCCCTTCTTAAGTGAATGATGCAAATAAATAAAGGAAAACAATAGAATGGAGAAGACTAGAGATCTCAAGAAAATTTACCAAAGGAACATTTTATGCAAAGATGGGGACAATAAAGTACAAAAATGGTATGAAACTAACAGAAGCAAAAGATATAAGAAGAGGTGGCAAGAATACACAGAAGAACTTTACAAATAATGACCCAGGTAACCACGTTGGTGTGGTCACTCACCTAAAGCCAGATATCCTGGAGTGTGAAGTCAAGTGGGCATTAGGAAGCATTACTATGAATAAAACTAGTGGAGGTGATGAAATTCCAGCTGAGCTACTTCAAATCCTAAAAGATGATGATATGAAAGTACTGCACTCAATGTACCAGCAAATTTGGAAAACTCAGCAGTGGCTACAGAACTGGAAAAGGTCAGTTTTCATTCCAATCTCAAAAAGGGCAATATTAAAGAATGTTCAAACTACTGTACAATTGCTGTACTCATTTCAGATGCTAACAAGATAATGCTCAAAATCCTTCCAGCTAGACGTCAACAGTATGTGAACTGAGAACTTCCAGATGTAAAGCTGGATTTTAAAAAAGGCAAAGAAACCAGAGATCAAACTGCCAACATCCACTGGATCATAGAAAAAGCAAGAGAATTCCAGAAAAGCATCTACTTCTCTTTCATTGACTAGGCTAAAGCCTTTGTGTGGATCAAAATAAACTGTTGAAAATTCTTCAAGAGATGGGAATGCCAGACCACCTTACCTGCCTCCTAAGGAACCTGTACGCAAGTCAAGAAGCAAAAGTTATAACCAGATATGGAACAATGGACTAGTTCCAGATTCGTAAAGCAGTAAGTCAAGAGTGTATGTCGTTACCCTGCTCATTTAACTTCTATGCAGAGTATATCACACAAAATGCTGGGCTGGATGAATCACAAGCCGGAATCAGGATTGCCAGGAGAAATATCAACAGCCTCATATATGCATATAACACCACCCTAATGGCAGAAGGACAAGAGGAACTAAAGAGTCTCTTGATGAGGGTAAAAGAGGAGAGTGAAAAAGCTTAAAAGTCAATATTCAGAAAACAAAGATCATGGCATCCAGTGCCATCACTTCAAGGCAAATAGATGGGGAAAAAATGGAAACAGTGGCTTATTTTCTTGGGCCCTCAAATCACTGCAGATAGTGACCGTAGCCATGAAATTAAAAGATTCTTGCTCCTTGTAAGAAAAGTTTTGACAAAGCTAGTGTGAATGTGTTAGTCGCTTGGTCATGTCTGTCTCTTTGCGACCCCAGGGACACTCTATGGACTATAGACTGCTAGACTCCTCTCTCCATGAGGTTTTCCAGCTAAGAATACTGGAGTGGGTTAAGAATACTGGAGTGGGTTGCCATTCCCTTTTCCAGGGCATCTTCTTGATCCAGGGATCGAACCCAGGTCTCTTGCATTGCAGACGGATTTTTTACCATCTGAGCCACCAGGGAAGATTAACAAAACTAGACAGTGTGTTAAAAAGCAGGGAAGTCACTCTGCCAATAAAGGTCCATATAGTGAAATCTATGGTTTTTCCAGTAGTCATGTATGGATGTGAGATTTGGACCATAAAGGAGGCTGACCACTAAAGAATTGATGGTTTTGAATTGTGGCACTGGAGAAGAATCTTGAGAGTCCCTTGGACAGGAAGGAGATCAAACCAGTCAATCCTAAAGGAAATCAATGCTAAATATTCATTGGAAGGACTGATGCTAAATCTGAAGCTCCAATACTTTGGCCACCTGATGCAAAGAGCTGACTTATTGCAAAAAAAAACCCCTGATACTGGGAAAGACTGAGGAGGAGAAAAGGACAACAGAGGGTGAGATGGTTGAATGGTATCATTGACTCAACGGACATGAGTTTGAGCAAACTCCAGGATACAGTGAAGGACAGGGAGGGCTAGCGTGCTGCCGTTCTTGCGTTGTAAAGAGTCACATACGACTGAGCAACTGAACAGCAACCCACAAACATGGCAGATAGAGACAGCCTTTGTTCTTTCTGTAGTTATCTTATAATTTTTATTTTATTTTGTTTAGCTAATACAATCCAAGTTTCTTTTCTACTGCTGTAGTTTAGAGTTGGTGCTACAGGATGAGGTTAGCAAATGGGCTATTTTACCATCTTAAAAATCCTTATGTTCTTAATGTGATAGTAACGGATGTGGTTTCCCAAGTTCCTTAGATCTTTAGATAAACAGCCTTGTGCTCACTCACTAGGTCCTGCATAGACACACGCACACTCATATGTATAGCAGGGTACTAGAGTTCCACCTTCACATCCTAGACAAGTGTTTAACTTTCTATTATAGACTACTGGCCTTGTGCATCTGTCTATTTGGACATTTTAATATAACTGCTGCATTAGTTTTAATACAGTCTGAGAGCATGTCATTAATATAAGGAATTGGGTTTATAGTTATTGAAGGACAGTAAAGCCTTCCCTGTGGCTCAGATGGTAAAGCATTTGCCTGCAATGCAAGAGACCTGGGTTCAATCCCTGGGTGGGGAAGATCCCTTGGAGAAGGAAATGGCAACCCATTCCAGTATTCTTGCCTAGAGAATCCTGTGGACAGAGGAGCCTGGTGGGTCTCAGTCCATGGGATCGCAAAGAGTCAGACATGACTGAGTGACAAAACGCATACACACACAAAGTCAAAAAGGATGAACAAAGTAATACTGAGCTAGCAACTATAGGAAGCAGCTACTGCTGCTGGAGCTAGGGGAACAAAAGAATATGATTAGGGTTGTCAGAACACAGAATTTTGGAGTAGGCTCTGGAGTTCATACTAAGACTTCTGAAATTGTGCATCAACCCAGGCTGAGAGCTCTGATGAGTATGATGAGGGTAGTACTGAGATTTGAGGAAAAAACTGGAAACGAGGCTGGGTGATGCAGCCAGGGAAGGGAAGGGAAGAGATGCTAACAGAAAGGGAAGGCAAATAGGAAAAAGCATCCTCTTTTTCTTTCATCCACCCTTCCAGATTTCTTCTAAGCCCCCTATTAGGAGAGCTTAACCAAGAGCCAGCTGGAAAGGAGAAGTGATTTGCACCATCTCAATCTCCGGATCGCAAAGAGTATGGGAGTGTGGGTTTGGAGCAGAGTAACAATAGTTTTATTATTAACTGCTGCCAAATTTTCTCCTGTGGTTTGCAACATTTACGTTTACCTATATGAGCCTTTCTCAGTCGTCTGTGGTATAGTGAGCATTAGTAATACTGCTGATTGGATGCCAGTAGAAGAGGACTGAACACTGGGACTCTACTGAAAGGACCTGGAATTGCCAGAGGCTTGCAAAGCCAGAAGCTGTCATCCACTATTTCATTCTCCACTTATAGGAGCAGCTGCCAGAAGACCATGCCTTTTAGACTCTGATTAAAGCTGGCAGCAGCAGGTATTTTTGCATGAATAAGGGACCTTTATTTCTACTCACCTCTGAGGGAAAATAGGAAGGGAGCTCATTGCTCATTTTATAATATTTAGGTGGATGTTTAAAAAAAAATACTTAAACTGAAAGACTTGATACCCAAGAGATCATATAACTTGCCTCAGGTCACATAGCTCATGCTCGTTAATGCCAGAGCCATATCAAACTCTTGACTTCTGGTTTTTTCCTCCAGTGCATTAGAGATCAATTCAGTTTGTCTTTAATTACAGACATAGATTATACATATGGTTATATATGCAACTCTAATTTCTAGAAATTTGGCTGAGTGTGTCAGGAGATATAAGGTTGAGAAGGGCATATTTCTTCTCTGCAGTTTGTAATCTAAAAGGAAAGATAAAACATATATATACATAGCTATGACCTACTTAAGAAAGAAAGAGACTTTTTTTTTCCCAAAGCAAGGTAAGTAGAGGTAAAGATTACTAATACTTGGGGAAAATAAAATCAATAAAAACCCCTCAACATGATTATTCCAGAGAGTCAACAGATGTAAAATATTTAACACAGGAACTTTTGGTAATTTAGTTTTTGAATTATAATTGTGAAAAATATAAATCCTTCTTTAAAATCAGGTGTAAGTTACCTAAATTTTTAAATTTACAATTATTTTTATTTTTAAAATTTATTATTATTATTATTATTGTTGTTGTTATTATTTTTGCCACACTACACAGCATATAGGATTTTAGTTCCCCAACCAGGGATTGAATGATTGAACCCAAGCCCTCTGCAGTGGAAGCATTAAGTCCTAACCACTGGACCACCAGGGAAGTTCCTCTAAAGTGATTTTTAAATGTCATTTTTGCAAAAACAAGCAAAGACAACAAAATGAAAAGAAAAACTAGTCACAAGGATGAACTATTATGAAATTGAATTCTTATGTATTTTTATGTTAAAATAGCTATCAACTGAAAGGACAATTTATTGCTGAAATGTTAAAGAATACAAATCAACTTCAAATAATTGAATACAAATGAACTCAAAATAGTACAGCAATTGCAGCTATGTACCATAAAGGTAAAACAAATATGGATCTTGAGAAAATGAGCCAAGATTTTGACGTCAATCATTAGGCTATTTTGATGGTAATAACAACTATTAAAAACAGCAGGAATGAGACTGAAAGTATAATATTGATACGTAAAGAAGATAATTTCATAATTAACAGTAGTAGAAAAAAATCAGGACAAGTCTTAGAGCAGTGAGTGGCATGTCTTTTGAGTTTTGCTTGTTTATTTGGTGAACTGATATTTGTTGTTCCCAGAAAGATAAGGATGTTGTAAAGATCCTGAAATGTGTTCATATTTTTTTTCCACTGCCTTTAGGCTGGAATATACTTGAGTACTCTCAAGAAAAATGTTCACCTGTTCTGGACATTTGGAAAAACAATTGTGAATCAGAAAGTTTATTTTTAGATAAACAATCTGCTTCAGAAATGTAAGCTTATTTTATTTTTAGTAAAAATACAAATTGATAATTCACCTGTGTCTTTGTTCTTATCCACACCAAAAAGTAATTTTAAGTCTCCTTTAATTTATGTCAGGATTTCTCAGCCTTGGCACCACTGACTCTGGGCTGGACACCTTGTAGTGGGGGAAGGCTATCCCATGCATTTTAAGATGTTCAACAGGCCCCCTGCCCTCCACCCACTAGATGACATTAACATCTACTCCTCCACTTGATACAGCTAAATATTTCTCCAGATGTTATCAAGTGTGCCCTGGGGGCAAAATCCCCATAGCTGAGAACTACTGGTTTTATCTTTTCCAAGCTTGTCTCTAACTCAACACATCTATTAGACTGGTACCTATTATCCTAATTGAATCTATTTAAGGCTAACACGGGACATTAAATTTGGAGAATTTATGGGGTTAAAGAGATGTGGAATTGGAGAGATTCCAAGTGGCTTGAGGAATATAGGACAATAAACGGTTCTATCATCAGTGCCCTCTAGCCATGCATTGAGCAAACATTTAGCACAAGTAAATCAACCATTAAAGAGGGACCAGGCTTGGGAGTTTCCAGGATGTAGAGATAAGAGCACTGGAAGATGGAAATGTGGTTGAAGAGAAGATAAACCATTATAAAGCTCTGTTAACAGGTTAATATCTGTAATCAGGGTCAATATTTGGGGGCCCATATATTTGGGAGAAATATCCTATGACATACCTTATATGTGGAAAGTAAAAAGAAATGATACAAATGAACTTACAAAACAGAAAGAGACTCAAGGACTTAGAGAATGAATTTATGGTTGTCTGTACGCCCTGCTCTATTTAAAATGGATAACCAACAAGGGTCTACTGTATAGCCTGTGGAACTCAGCTCAGTGTTGTGTGGCAGCCTGGATGGGAGGGGGTTGGGGAGAGAATGGATACACGTATATGTATGGCGGAGTCCCTTTGCTGTTCACTTGAAACTATGACAGCATTGTTAATCAGCTACACCCCAATACATAATTAAAAGTTTTTAAAAAGATATAAAGCAAGGTCCATAATAATAAAAAAAGAGGAATGAAGGGACGAAATTTGGGGTTAGAAAAGACTGAATATGGAGAGTGCGCACATAGATTGGGAAAGTAGCTGGGCAAGCCTGCAGTACCTTCTGTACTGTTAGGAGCTCACCGAGCATGCAGTTATGGTCAAGGATCCAAGACACTCCTGGGCTTACTTGTCACAGGACACTGTTCTTGAAAGAGTTTCATGCACGATTGTTCTGAATAGCTGCATATGGTGAGTTCTCTGTTCTCTTCATCTTGTAGCATGTTGCCCAGCACAGAAACATGCTTAGTCCTCTCAGTAACTAGGTCATTTATTACGTATGATTTTTACCTATAGAAAAACCATTTCTCTCTGCCTTTTATCTTCTTTTTCTTAATGTATGCAATTATGGTTATTTTAATTAGTTTTACTGTATCTCTGCATAAAAACTTTATGAAAATAAATATTATTTCATCCACAATTACAGATCTCAATATTTATTTTTTAAAAGAAACATGAGAACCAAACTCAGTCAAATGGGAATATATAGACTTCAAAAGTATAGAAACTACAGGATTTAAAATCTGGAAACAACTATGCATGAAAGGCCACATTGCAGTTTAAGTATTTTGTTTAAGAGTTATGTCTAAGAAAACCCTTTGTAAAACAATGGATAAAATATTTGTTAGATTTTCAAGTATGTTTCTAAATATTCAAATGAAGTGGTGAGATAATGAAATCTCCCTTCTTGACAACCATTTTCCACTGACTTATTCTAACCGCACAATGTGATAAACATTTGATGTATGTTAGAAACACTTTGAAGAATTTAGATTCTCAAGGAGAAAAATGTAATCCATCTTATACATCTTTTAGATATTATTTTCATTGTTCCACAAATTTACTACATTGCATAGTATAATAGAAAACCTAGCTACTGGTAAAAAATTTAAGCATGTTTTGTATGCCTTAGACAGTCTCTGTTTACATCATGATATATAGCTGCATTTTTCTTGATGGTGTATTACTTTGAGTCTCTGTTGTTAAACAAATCACAGTGGGCCATATATTACTAGTATTTTTATTTATCTATTTTTGGTGTTAGATTAGGAATAGCAAATGTTATAAATAGCTGTTCCCTTATCCCTTGCATTTGGTAGACAGTAATCTTTTTGCTGAAGCAAGACAAAACCTTAGAATCCCCTTGAATATGGTACTTCAGGCAACCACTGATAGTTTTTAGAATGGGAATGAGTCCCTGAGATGTTCAGTTTCAACATGATGAGGTTTTGACTCTATGGACATGAGTTTGAGTAAGCTCCGGGAGTTGGTGTTGGACAGGGAAGCCGGGTGTGCTGCAGTGCATGGGGTCGCAAAGTGTTGGACACAACTGAGTGACAGAACTGAACTGAACTGAATCTACTAAGGATTTTGATGATGCTGAGAAGATATTTTGGTCTTCCCATGTGGTGGTACCACTAGCACCACACAGGAGGCTAATACAGGAGACGTAAGAGATGCAGGTTCGATCCCTGGGTTGCTTTCCCCTGGAGGAAAGCATGACCATCCTTTTCACTGTTCTCACCTGGAGAATTCCCTGGACAGAGGAGCCTGGCAGGCTACAGTCCGTGGGGTCACAAAGAGTCAGACACGACTCAGCAACTTAGCAGCACACAAGCATATGAATGCATTTTATAAATGTGATTCATATTGACAATCAATTGATGTTATGAAAAGGGGATTATTTTACATAATCTGCATGAGCCTGATTCAACCTGTTGAAAGACATTATGAACAGAATTGAGATTTCCCTGAAGAAGGAGAAATTCTGCTTGTCCACTATAAAATCTGCTCCTGCTGAAGTTTCCAGTCTGTCTTTCTTGATGGACTGTCCTATGGATTTCTAGCTTGCCTGGTTATAGCCCAGCTTCTTTCTATAAACCCAGTTACCTAATCCAGTTCCTTGCACTAAATCTCTCACTCAGTCTGTCTATCTATCTATCTATCCATCTGTCTATCTGTCATCTGTTTCCTAAATATTGCATTTCCCTCTTACATACACTTTCATTTTCACCAACACAAGATATTCTTGAGCAAACATCAGAGAGCAACATGAGTTTACTGTGATATAGGTATCGGTTTCAAGAAAAAAAGAAGAAAAGTAACTAATAAACATTAATGTATATAATTTACAGGAAAATCATAATTTGTTTCTACTGTATTATCTTATTTTCAAAACTGGGGTCCTTTTTTGAAAAGAATTTTAGTCAAAATAGTGGCTTCTCAGGTGGCACAGTGGTAAAGATTCTGCCTGCCAATGCAGGAGATGCAGGAGATGCAGGTTTGATCCCTGGGCTGGGAAAATCCTCTGTAGTAGGAAATGGCAACCCACCCCAATATTCTTGCCTGCAAAATTCCATGAACAGCTGATAGGGTTGCAAAAAGTCAGACATAACTGGACGACTGAGTACATATGCACACACCATGTCTATGTAATGAATAGGTCTATAGTCAAAGTGGATCATGTTTGGAGAAGAATGAGCAGGCTGATGAAGAATAAGTCAAATCATATAAAGGAACTACTGGAACCACTTGGACTGTCATCGTAGAAATGAAGCCACAAAATATGGAAGGGGTATATCCATGGTGGCCAGACAACTAGTATGACAGAAATACACAAAAGTGACTCCCACTTATATATGATTCAAGACTAATGGTTTGTAAGGTGAATATTAGTTCAGCACAACTCTGTGAAGTTAAGTATTATTATTATAGTCCTTTTGTCAAGGAAGAAAGTCAAAAAGTGTTTAATAACTTTCTCAAAATTACAGTTCATAGGCTTATAAATGTGGTTATTGTTATAGGTTAAATTCATATGTTGAAGTCCCAACCCCCAGTACCTCAGAATGTAACTCTATTTGGAAACAAGATTTCTGTAGATGAGCAAATTAAAATGAGGTTATTATGCTGGGCCTCAATTTAATATGACTGATGTCTTCATAAAGGAGGACTGATGTATGTATGTAATATGTCTAAAGGAGAAGTTTAGACATACTATGGACACACAGGGAGAATATCACGTAAACAAGAAGATAATGATTGGGGTGATGCTTTTACACTTCAGGGATCACCAAGATTGCCAGTAAACCACCAGAATTCAGGAGAGAAATATGAAACAGACTTCTGCTCACACCCAACAGAAGCAATCCTGCTTACTTGATTGACCTCAGACTTTTAGGCTGCAGAAATGTAAGATGATGAATTTCTGTATGTAAGTAACTCAATGTGTGGTATTTAGCTACAGCAGTCTAGGACAAGTGTTAGGCAGTTATGGCAGACTAATAGAGGTATCTCACTTGGATTATATTTCAGCCAGTCCCAACTACAAACAATAGCATAAACAATGAATCTGACAGTTTCTTAACATATCCTTTTAAATATTAATAAGAAGGCAAAACAACATAGGCTGTGTATGTAGTGTGATTTCACAGCTGTTAAAGCTACTCTTTCCTTCTTAAGGTCCAATAGGGCTCTGGGTCTTGCCGGCCCTAGCTTCATGTGGAAACACAATTAGATGTATTTCTGGTTGGACACAGGAAACAAAACAGGGACCAGTGGATAAGAGTTTTACAGAAGCAAATTTTGGCACAATGAAAAGAAAATCTCCCCATGGACAAAAGCTGCCCAAATTAGAATGAGAATTCTGTGGGACTGTGGCATCCCCATTGTAAGAGATATTTGTGCTCTCTAGAGGGATCTAGTCCTCGGTAGAAAACTGATCCCTCTAATCCTTGTGAAGCACCACCTGTACTGTCCTGCTATCTAGGAAAAAGCAGATAAAAGATGAAAATTAGTTTTTGATATGAAAAGGGCTGACAGAGTAGATTTACTTCTAAGGAAGTTAGGATAGAGGGCTTGAGTCTGGGAGAAATGCAATAGTGTAAACTATTGTTATAAATACAGATGAAGTTCAAAGAAAACTACTACAGCAGTAAGTTCTGAAACAGACATGTAAGGAAGGGCTAAACTGACGATTACCTGACACTCAGTAATAAAGAGCTGGCAAGTAATGGTGTTTCATTGATTGGTGATGAAAGGTATACCCAGTAAAGAATATCAGAGTCTTGGAGATCTGATTAAAAACAGTGGGTGTGTGCTAAATCGCTTTAGTCATGTCTGACTCTTTGCAATGCCATGGGCTATAGCCGGCCAGGTTCCTCTGTCCCTGGGCTTCTCCAGTCAAGAATACTGGAGTGGGTTGCCATGAACCCTTTCAGGGGACCTTCTCTATCCAGGGCTCGAACCTGCACTTTCTCCTGCCTCCTACACTGGCAGGCAGGTTCTTTACCACTAGCACCCCCTGGGAAGCCCCACAAAAAACAGAGGTAACCCTTACTTCTCAGGTCACAAATAGAGGTGCTCTGTTATCCAAGACTACATGTACTTTATCCCCCAAACATGCAGAAACCAAGAGCTGCTGATGCAGTTACATGTCTAAAGAAGAGATATGATAGAACTACTATTTAAGATCAATTTTGCCTTCAAAAAAAAAAAAAAAAAAGAGGCATAGGAAAATGCAGCTGTGGGATTAAATGACTAAAAGTAAGATGTGAAATCATCTGCTATGATTATTTTTATACTAGAACAGTTGTAAAGGTGTTTTCTGAAGAGCTTGTTTATATCTAGTCAATCTGATCACATGGATCACAGCCTGGTCTAACTCAGTGAAACTAAGCTGTACCATGTGGGGCCACCCATGACAGGCAAGTCATGGTGGAGAGGTCTGACAGAATGTGGTCCACTGGAGAAGGGAATGGCAAACCACTTCAGTATTCTTGCCTTGAGAACCCCATGAACAGTATGAAAAGGCAAAATGATAGGATACTGAAAGAGGAACTCCTCAGGTCAGTAGGTGCCCAATATGCTAAATCAAATCCCTTATGATTATACAGTGGAAGTGAAAACTGGATTTAAGGGACTAGATCTGATAGATAGAGTGCCTGATGAACTATGGATGGAGGTTTGTGACATTGTACAAGAGACAGGGTTCAAGACCATTCTCATGGAAAAGAAATGCAAAAAAGCAAAATGGCCATCGGAGGAGGCCTTACAAATAGCTGTGAAAAGAAAAGTGAAAAGCAAAGGAGAAAAGGAAAGATATAAGCATGTGAATGCAGAGTTCCAAAGAATAGCAAGGAGAGATAAGAAAGCCTTCCAAGGTGATCCATGCAAAGAAATAGAGGAAAAGAAGAGAATGGGAAAGACTAGAGATCTCTTCAAGAAAATGAGAGATACCAAGGGAACATTTCATGCAAAGATGGGCTCGATAAAGGACAGAAATGGTATGGACCTAACAGAAGCAGAAGATATTAAGAAGAGGTGGCAAGAATATACAGAAGACCTGTACAAATAAGAGCTTCACGACCCAGATAATCATGATGATGTGATCACTCACTTAGAGCCAGACATCTTGGAATGTGAAGTCAAGTGGGCCTTAGAAAGCATCACTGTGAACAAAGTTAGTGGAAGTGATGGAATTCCAGTTGAGCTATTTCAAATCCTGAAAGATAATGCTGTGAAAGTGCTGCACTCAATATGCCAGCAAATTAGGAAAACTCATCAGTGGCCACAGGACTGGAAAAGGTCACTTTTCATTCCAATCTCAAAGAAAGGCAATGCCAAAGAATGCTCAAACTACTGCACAGTTGCACTCATCTCACATGCTAGTAAAGTAATGCTCAAAATTGTCCAACTCAGGCTTCAGCAATATGTGAACCGTGAACTTCCAGCTGTTCAAGCTGGTTTTAGAAAAGGCAGAGGAACCAGAGATCAAATTGCCAACATCTGCTGGATCATCGAAAAAGCAAGAGAGTTCCGGAAAATCATCTACTTCTGCTTTATTGACTATGCCAAAGCCTTTGACTGTATGGATCACAATAAACTGTGGACAATTCTGAAAGAGATGGAAATACCAGAGCATCTGACATGCCTCTTGAGAAACCTATATACAGGTCAGGAAGGAACAGTTAGAACTGGACATGGAACAACAGACGGGTTCCAAATAAGAAAAGGAGTACGTCAAGGCTGTATACTGTCGTCCTGCTTATTTAAATTATATGCAGAGTACATCATGAGAAACACTGGGCTGGAAGAAGCACAAGCTGGAATCAAGATTGCCAGGAAAAATATCAATAACCTCAGATATGTATATGACACCTCCCTTATGACAGAAAGTGAAGAGGAACTAAAAAGCCTCTTGATGAAAGTGAAAGAAGAGAGTGAAAAAGTTGGCTTAAAGCTCAACATTCATAAAACTAAGATCATGGCATTTTGTCCCATCACTTCATGGGAAATAGATGGGGCGGGGCAACAGTGTCAGACTTTATTTTCATGGGCTCCAAAATCTCTGTAGATGGTGATTGCAGCCCTGAAATTCAAAGATGCTTACTCCTTGAAAGGAAAGTTATGACCAAACTAGATAGCATATTCAAAAGTAGAGACATTACTCTGCCAACAAAGGTCCGTCTAGTCAAAGCTATGGTTTTTCCAGTGGTCATGTATGGATGTGAGAGTTGGACTGTAAAGAAAGCTGAGCGCTGAAGAATTGATGCTTTTGAACTGTGGTGTTGGAGAAGACTCTTGAGAGTCCCTTGGACTGCAAGGAGATCCAACCAGTCCATTCTGAAGGAGATCAGTCCTGGGTGTTTGTCGGAAGGACTAATGCTAAAGTTGAGACTCCAGTACTTTGGCCACTTCATGCGAAGAGTTGACTCATTGGAAAAGACTCTGATGCTGGGAGAGATTGGGGGCAGGAGAAGAAGGGGACAACAGAGGATGAGATGACTTGATGGTTTCACTGACTTGATGGACATTAGTTTGGGTAAACCCCGGGAGTTGGTGATGGAAAGGGAGGCCTGGTGTGCTGCGATTCATGGGGTTGCAAACAGTCAGACACGACTGAGCGACTGTACTAAACTGAATATATAAAAAGATGGAATCTCAAAATATGGTGCCCAAAGCAAAACAAATTTTGTTTGGTTTTTGGTATGGAAACCACCTAAGACCTCCGATGATTTTCATATGTCTACTTTGTAATTCTGGTCACAGAGCAGACATTTTGACATTAAAATTTTATAATGCTTTATAAAACTCTGGAGATGGTGAAGGACAGGGAAGCCTGGCATGTGGCAGTCCATGGGGTCACAAAGAGTCAGACACAAATGAGTGACTGAATAAGAACAAATGCTTTATAAAGTAGTGCCTCCTCTTATGCCATAATAAAAGTCAGGAAAAGACTTTCAGATCTCCTGACTTGTAATGAAGTCTCATTTCTACTCTGAATTGTTGACAGTGAATTACCAAGAAAATATGGACATGTAAAATTTCATTCCCAAACTGAGAATGAAATTTCTTGATAGTCAATGAGCAGTTACATCTTTCTTTCTGATTATTCTATTACTTAGTTTTTTAACTTCACATTTCTTAACAAAAGTTGATCAGTGTCACTTGTGCTGAAAGATGGCACCAGAACTGCCTAAAAGTGAAAGATAGTTGCACAGCCATGTCTGACTCTTGCAGTTCCATGACTGCAGACTGTCCTGCTCCTCTGTCCATGGAATTCTCCGGGCAAGCATACTGGAGTAGGTTGCCATTTCCTCCTCCAGTGGATCTTTCTGACCCAGGGATCGAACCCAGGTCTCCCTCATTGCAGGCAGTTTCTTTACCAGCTGAACTGCAGGAGAGGCCCAAGAATACTTTGTAGCTAAGCTGGAAAGAATGTTACTGGGAGAAATAATTTATATTTATTCCCAAGAATAAGAGAATAAGTAATATTAATGAAAAAAATCAGTTTAATTTGTGCATTCTAAGGGTTACATTAAAATATCAGATCTAAAAACCGTTAAATAATTTACCTCCCCCTTTCACCTACATAGGCTTTTTTCTTCTTAATGCTCTCTTCTACTCTAAAGCTGAATTGGAGACATTAAATTCTGATTCTGTTTTGATACTTTTACCAATAAACACACATACATATGTACTACCATGTGCTTATTTCATAATCAGTCATTTATAAGCAGGATCACAGTAAAGCATAGTTTCTTTTTGCCTACTACTGCTTCTAAAATTGATTCAAAAGTAAAGACACTCAAAATGAAATACTCCCTGTAGGTTTTCAGTTCTTCTAAATTACTGTTTTGAAGATTTTTTCAAGCAGAAATATAAAATTTTCTTATATATATATATATATATATATATATATTTTTTTCCTTTTTCAATCTGGATTCAGCTAAACCACAGGAAGCAAACTCAGTTTTTCAATGATTTGAAGAAAAGGATAGAATTTTACGTTGTATCTAAAACTCGGACTTGAGTCCTGTTTAAGAATCTTTGGTGGCCAATGAGAAGATACATATTTCTTTCTCTTTGTAACCATGTATTTTGAAAAAACAAGAATGAAGAGAAGGTAGTAATAGCATTCTTCCAAGATATGAGAGTCCTGTGTTTTCCTTGGGCTTCACCAGTGACACAGTAGTAAAGAATCTTCCTGCACTGTAGGAGATGCAAGAGACATGAGTTCGATCCCTGGGTCAGGAAGAAACTCTAGAGGAGGAAATGGCAACCCACTCCAATATTCTAGCTGGGAAAAATGGAATGGACTAAGAAGCCTAGTGTACTGTAGTCCATAGGGTCACAAAGAGTCAGACATAACTGAGCATGGAAGTATCATCCTTATTCTTCAAAAAAAAAAAGATTTTTAGTTTCCCTAAAAAAATTGTTTATTTAATATTTGTCTCTTTTTAACTTTTTGTATGTGCCTTTTCTTCTCTGAAATAGGCTCGGTTCAGTTCAGTCGCTCAGTCGTGCCTGACTCTTTGCCACCCCATGAACCGCAGCACACAAGGCCTCCCTGTCCATCATGAACTCCCGGGGTTTACCCAAACTCATGTCCATTGAGTCGGTGATGCCATCCAATCATCTCATCCTCTGTCATCCCCTTCTCCTCCTGCCCTCAATCTTTCCCAGCATCAGAGTCTTTTCAATGAGTCAACTCTTCGTAACAGGTGGCCAAGGTATTGGAGTTTCAGCTTCAACATCAGTCCTTCCCATGAACACCCAGGATTGATCTCCTTCAGAATGGACTGGTTGGATCTCCTTGCAGTCCAAGGGACTCTCAAGAGTCTTCTCCAACACCACAGTTCAAAACCATCAATTCCTCGGTGCTCAGCATTCTTCACAGTACAACTCTCACATCCATGCATGACTGCTAGAAAAACCATAGCCTTGACTAGACGGACCTTTGTTGGCAAAGTAATGTCTCTACTTTTTAATATGCAGTCTAGGTTGTTCATAACTTTCCTTCCAAGTAGTAAGCGTCTTTTAATTTCATGGCTGCAGTTACCATCTGCAGTGATTTTGGAATCCCCCAAATAAAGTCTGACACTGTTTCCACTGTTTCCCCATTTATTTGTCATGAAGTGATGGGACCATCACTTAGTTTTCTGCCATGATCTTAGTTTTCTGAATGTTGACCTTTAAGCCAACTTTTTCACTCTCCTCTTTCACTTTCATCAAAAGGCTCTTTAGTTCTTCTTCACTTTCTGCATAAGGGAGGTGTCATATACATGTCTGAGGTTATTGATATTTCTCCTGGCAATCTTGATTTCAGCTTGTGCTTCTTCCAGCCCAGCGTTTCTCATGGTGTACTCTGCTTATAAGTTAAATAAGCAGGGTGGCAATATACAGCCTTGACAGACTCCTTTTCCCATTTGGAATCTGTCTGTTGTTCCATGTCCAGTTCTAACTGTTGCTTCCTGATCTGCATATAGGTTTCTCAAGAGTCAGGTCAGGTGGTCTGATATTCCTGTCTCTCAGAATTGTCCACAGTTTATTGTGATCCACACAGTCAAAGGCTTTGGCATAGTCAATAAAGCAGAAATAGATGTTTTTTGGAACTCTCTTGCTTTTTGATGATCCAAAGGACGTTGACAATTTGATCTCTGGTTCCTCTGCCTTTTCTAAAACCAGCATGAACATTTGGAAGTTCATGGCTCACGAATTGCTGAAGCCTAGTTTGGAGAATTTTGAGCATTACTTTACTAGCGTGTGAGATGAGTGCAACTGTGCGGTAGTTTGAGTATTCTTTGCATTGCCTTTCTTTGGGATTGGAATGAAAACTGAGTTTTTCCAGTCCTGTGGCCACTGCTGAGTTTTCCAAATTTGCTGGCATATTGAGTGAGTGCAGCACTTTCACAGCATCATCTTTTAGGATATGAAATAAGCAGCAACCGCACAGCCCAGGAGTGGCCAAACGAAGCTACCACACGTCCAAGGTATGGAGCAGCGGCTGCATTTTTTCTGGAGCAGCCGTGAAGAGATACCCCAAATCCAAGGTAAGAGAAACACAGGAAAGAGGGTAGGCACTGAGAGAGGGCATCAGGGGACAGACAGACTGAAACCACAATCTCAGACAGCTAGCCAATCTGAAATAGGTTAGGATTTCATAAACTTTGACAGATTAGGGCAAGTGGTAGTTATTAATGTTATTCGACTCACATAATGTACTGACAAATTATTTTCCCAATAAAATTAAATGCAGATCCCAAATTTTAAATATAATGGTTGAATTAAATAATTAAGAATTCTTTAATTCTTAAGGGTCAGAGTAAATGTTTTACTCTTTTTAAAATTGCATTATCATGGGCTAAATTACTAAAAGAAATACAGAATTAATTCCTTTATCACTTAGTTTCAGCTTTCTTTAGAAACAAACCTAGAATAATTTATACATAATTACCAAATATCTCAATTAGAAGCATTTGTGTTTATCTTAGCATGAAATAATTTTGTAATTAAATCAACAGCTTTCTTCTTGAATCAAACACATATTGGAATATATGCTGTCTTACTAGTCAATATCCTACAGAGCTAATTTCATATAAAAATGATAGCTACCACTTACTGAGTGCTTAATTTGTACAGTTCCTATGATAATAACTTTAAAATAATTGTTCTAATTTACTGATGAGAAAATGAATTTCCTATTAGAGAACTTAACAAATTTCCTAGGATTTCACACTTGGATCTGCACAAAGTGGCTGAGGATCAAAAATTTCATCTCTGAAATTCCAGCTTTTGTGTTCTTTAATATTATACTAGAAAAGTTGAAGAATTCTAATTTAATTAATAAATGAAAGCACAGACACATTTAAAACAACATTCTTCTTCAGAGATAACAGGCATTCCAAGTTATAATTGGTTTATTTCAAGGAATATTTATTGTTTCCTCTTGATAACACCATGGTTGTGGAGCCTGGGTAACGTGGAGATTAGAGTGACATGGCCTAATTTCTGAAGCAACTTTTATGACAGTGAATTCATATTATGTAGAGTGGCAAGATTATTTGTTTCAGTTCAGTCATTCAGAGTGTCCAGCTCTTTGCAACCTGATGGAATGCAGTGTGCCAGTCTTCCTGTTCATCACTAACTCCCAGAGCTTGCTAAAACTCACGTCCATTAAGTCGGTGATGCCATCCAATCATCTCATCTTCTGTTGTCTCCTTCTCCTCCTGCCCTCAATCTTTCCCAGCTCCAGGGTCATTTCCAGTGAGTCAATCTTCACATCAGGTGGTCAAAGTATTGGAGTTTCAGCTTTAGTATCAGTCCTTGCAATGAATATTGAGGACTGATTTCCTTAAAGATTACTAGTTTGATCTCATTGCAGTCCAAGGAACACTCGAGTCTTCTCTAACACCACAGTTCAAAAGCATCAGTTCCTCAGCGTTCAGCCTTCTTTATGGTCTAATTCTCACATCCATACAAGATTACTGGAAAAACTATTTTTTTTTTACTAGATGAACATTTGTCAGCAAAGTAATGTCTCTGCTTTTTAATATGCTGTCTAGGTTGCTAATATAGTTTTGCCTAGAGAATGCACTGGTCATAACAAACACCTTCCAACAACACAAGAGAAGACTCTATACATGGACATCACCAGATGGTCAATACCAAAATCAGATTGATTATATTCTTCTTAGCCAAAGATGGAGAAGCTCTATACAGTCAGCAAAAACAAGACCAGGAGCTGACTATGGCTCAGATCATGAACTCTTTATTGCCAAATTCATACTTAAATTGAAAAAAGTAGGGAAAACCACCAGACCATTCAGGTATGACCTAAATCAAATTCCTTATGATTATACATTGAAAGTGAGAAATAGATTTAAGGCACTAGATGTGATAGACAGAGTGCCTGATGAACTATGGATGGAGGTTTGTGACATTGTACAGGAGAAAGGGACCAAGACCACCCCCATGGAAAAGAAACGCTAAAAAGCAAAATGGCTGTCTGAGGAGGCCTTACAAATAGCTGTGAAAAGAAGAAAAGTGAAAATCAAAGGAAAAAAAGGCAAGATATAAGCATCTGAGTTCAGAGTTCTAAAGAATAGCAAGGAGAGATAAGAAAGCCTTCCTCAGCGATCAATGCAAAGAAATAGAGTGAAACAACAGAATGGGAAAGCCTAAGGATCTCTTCGAGAACATTAGAGATACCAAGGGAACATTTCATGCAGAGATGGGCTCAATAAAAGACAGAAATGGTATGTACTAAAAGAAGCAGAAGATATTAAGATGTGGCAAGAATACACAGAACTGTACAAAAAAGATCTTCACGACCCAGATAATCACGATGGTGTGATCACTAACCTAGAGCCAGACATCCTGGAATGTGAAGTCAAGTGGGCCTTAGAAAACATCACTACGTTTATTTTTGCTTTTATTTCCAATATTCTGGGAGGTGGGTCATAGAGGATCCTGCTGTTATTTATGTTGGAGAGTGTTTTGCCTAAGTTCTCCTCTAAGAGTTTTATAGTTTCTGGTCTAACATTTACATCTTTAATCCATTTTGAGTTTATTTTTGTGTATGGTGTTAGAAAGTGTTCTAGTTTCATTCTTTTACATGTGGTTGACCAGTTTTCCCAGCACCACTTGTTAAAGAGATTGTCTTTTCTCCATTGTATACTCCTGACTCCTTTGTCAAAGATAAGGTGTCCATAGGTGCATGGATTTATCTCTGGGCTTTCTATTTTGTTCCATTGATCTGTATTTCTGTCTTTGTGCCAGTACCATACTGTCTTGATAACTGTGGCTTTGTAGTAGAGCCTCAAGTCAGGCAGGTTGATTCCTCCAGTTCCATTCTTCCTTCTCAAGATTGCTTTGGCTATTCGAGGTTTTTTGTATTTCCATACAAATTGTGAGATTATTTGTTCTAGCTCTGTGAAAAATACAGTTGGTAGCTTGATAGGGATTGCATTGAATCTATAGATTGCTTTGGGTAGTATACTCATTTTCACTCTATTGATTCTTCCGATCCATGAACATGGTATATTTCTCCATCTATTAGTGTCCTCTTTGATAAACAAATGGGACCTAATTAAACTTAAAAGCTTCTGCACAGCAAAGGAAACTATAAGCAAGGTGAAAAGACAGCCTTCAGAATGGGAGAAAATAATAGCAAATGAAGCAACTGACAAAGAACTCATCTCAAAAATATACAGGCAACTTATGCAGCTCAAGTCCAGAAAAATAAATGACCCAATCAAAAAATAGCCCAAAGAACTAAACAGACATTTCTCCAAAGAAGACATACAGATGATTAACAAACACATGAAAAGATGCTCACATCACTCATTATCAGAGAAATGCAAATCAAGACCACAATGAGGTACCATTTCACGCCAGTCAGAATGGCTGCTATCCACAAGTCTACAAGCAATAAATGCTGGAGAGGGTGTGGAGAAAAGGGAACCCTCTTACACTGTTGGTAGGAATGCAAATTAGTCCAGCCACTATGGAGAACAGTGTGGAGATTCCTTAAAAACCTGGAAATAGAACTGCCTTATGACCCAGAAATCCCACTGCTGGGTATACACACCGGGGAAGCCAGAACTGAAAGAGATATGTGTACCCCAATGTTCATTGCAGCACTGTGTATAATAGCCAGGAAATAGAAGCAACCTTGATGTCCATCAGCAGATGAATGGATAAGAAAGCGGTGGTATATATACTCAATGGAATGTTACTCAGCCACTAAAAAGAATACATTTGAATCAGTTCTAATGAGGTGGATGAAACTGGAGCCTATTATACAGAGTGAAGTAAGCCAGAAAGAAAAACACCAATATAGTATACTAATGCATATATATGGAATTTAGAAAGATGATAATGATAACCCTATGTGTGAGACAGCAAAAGAGACACAGATATATAGAACAGTCTTTTGGACTCTGCAGAAGAGGGAGAGGGTGGGATGATTTGGGGGAATGACATGGAAACATTTATAATATCATATAAGAAATGAATGGCCAGTCTCAGGTTTGATACAGGATCCTTGGGGCTGGTGCACTGGGATGACCCGGAGGAATGGTATGGAGAGGGAGGAAGGAGGGAGGTTCAGAACATGCACATGTGGGGAACACATGTATGCCCATGGCGTATTCACGTTGATGTGTGGCAGAACCAATACAATATTGTAAAGTAATTAACCTTCAATTAAAATAAATAAATTTAAATTAAAGAAAGAAAGAAAGAAAACAACAACAAAAAAGAAAACATCACTACAAAAAAACCTAGTGGAGGTGATGGAATACCAGTTGAGCTATTTCAAATCCTGAAAGATGATGTTGTGAAAGTGATGCACTCAATATGCCAGGAAATTTGGAAAACTCAGCAGTGGCCACAGGACTGGAAAAACTCAATTTTCATTCCAATCCCAAAGAAAGGCAATGCCAAAGAATGCTCAAACTACTGCACAAATGCACTCATTTCACACACTAGTAAAGTAATGCTCAAAATTCTCCAAGCCAGGCTTCAGCAATACATGAACCATGAACTTCCTGATGTTCAAGCTGGTTTTAGAAAAGGCAAACAAACCAGAGATCAAACTCCCAACATCCTCTGGTTCATCAAAGGAGCAAGAGAGTTCCAGAAAAAACCATCTATTTCTGCTTAATGACTATGCCAAAGCCTTTGACTGTGTGGATCACAAAAAACTGTGGAAAATTCTGAAAGAGATGGGAATGCCAGACCACCTGACCTGCCTCTTGAGAAATATGTATGCCAGTCAGGAAGCAACTGTTAGAACTGGACATGGAACAACAGTCTGGTTCCAAATAGAAAAAGGAGTCTGTCAAGGCTGTATGTTGTCACCCTGCTTATTTAACTTATATACAGAGTACATCATGAGAAACGCTGGGCTGGAAGAAGCACAAGCTGAAATCAAGATTGCCAGGAGAAATATCAATAACCTCAGATATGCAGATGATACCACCCTTATGGCAGAAAGTGAAGAGGAACTAAAAAGCCTCTTGATGAAAGTGCAAGAGGAGATTGAAAAAGTTGACTTAAAGCTCAACATTCAGAAAACTAAGATCATGGCATCTGGTCCCATCATTTCATGGCAAATAAATGGGGAAACAGTGGAAACAGTGTCAGACTTTATCTTGGGGGGGTTCCAAAATCACTGTAGATGGTGATTGCAGCCCTGAAATTAAAAGATGCTTACTCCTTGGAAAAAAGTTATGACCAACTTTGATAACATATTCGAAAGCAGAGACATTACTTTGCCAACAAAGGTCCGTCTAGTCAAGGCTATGGTTTTTCCTGTGGTCATGTATGGATGTGAGAGTTGGACTGTGAAGAAAGCTGAGTGTGGAAGAATTGATGCTTTTGAACTGTGGTGTTGGAGAAGACTCTTAAGAGTCCCTTGGTCTGCAAGGAGATCCAACCAGTTGATTCTAAAGATCAGTCCTGAGTATTCATTGGAAGGAATGATGCTAAAGCCGAAATTCCAGTACTTTGGCCACCTCATGCAAAGAGTTGACTCACTGGAAAAGACTCTGATGCTGGGAGGGATTGGGGGCAGGAAGAGAAGGGGATAACAGAGGATGTGATGGCTGGATGGTATCACCGACTCGATGGACATGAGTTTGGGTGAACTCAGGGAGTTGGTGATCGACAAGGAGGCCTGGTGTGCTGCGATTCATGGGGTCAGAAATAGTCAGACAAGACTGAGTAACTGAACTGACTGAACTGAACTGTGGTTGGTCATAGCTTTTCTTCCAAACAGCAAGTGTATTTTAATTTCATAGCTGCAGTCACCATCTGCAGTGGTTTTTGAGCCCAAGAAAATAAAGTCTGTCACTGTTTCCTCTGTTTCCTGATCTATTTGCCATGAAGTGATGGGACCGGATGCCATGATCTTTGTTTTTGAATGTTGATTTTTATACCAGCTTTTCCACCTTTCTCTTTCACTTTCATCAATAGGCTCTTTAATTCCTCTTCACTTTCACCCATAAGGGTGGTGTCATCTGCATATCTGGGTTATTGATATTTCTCCCAGCATTCTTGATCCCAGCTTGTGCTTCCTCCAGCCTGGCAAGTAAGTTACTTCTAACTTAAAAGAAGTAAATGAGGTAATGGATCCATGTTGTATGCACAGTGATAGTTCTTAATCTTCCTTGTGCCCTAATACACTTAACAGGTTGTATTCATCTTAGTAACACTGGATCATGACAGTGGTATTTCTTAGACTGAGGGTTTCCTTTTTATCACCCACTCTCTATTTGCCTGTTACATTTTGGTCAAAAAAATCTCAAGGTATAGTCATGCAAAAATATGTGCAAGAGAGAATAATAATAAAAGGGTATGTACAGAATTAATTATCAAATTTGTATATTTGTGTGGTAAAATCATGGATTGCTTTCCTTTTTTTTCCTCCACATCTCCTTAAATGTTTTAAATTTTACTTAAAAATTTTGAAAATTAACTTCGATTTTAAAAGACCTATAATATTCTGGGATATAGGAGTTGACTCATTGGAAAAGACTCTGATTCTGGGAGGTATTGGGGGCAGGAGGAGAAGGGGACGACAGAGGATGAGATGGCTGGATGGCATCACCAACTTGATGGATGTGAGTCTGAGTGAACTCCGGGAGTTGGTGATGGACAGAGAGGCCTGGCGGGCTGCAATTCATGGGGTCACAAAGAGTCAGACACGAGTGAGCAACTGAACTGAACTGAATATTCTGGGATATATTCATTATACGAAGTTGGAAATTTTCTATCATTTTTTTACTTAATAAAAATTATAATATTTGGTTCAAAGTAACCAAGGGAGGCAAGGTCCCTGTTTACTCTTGGACAAGCAAATAGTCCAACAAATGTACAAATGGTCATCAGAAGCTTTAAGGGAATTTTCGGTGCAATTAAGTATTACTACCATACGATTCAACTCATCTTTTTTCTCCACATCCTTTTGAAAATCATGACTTTAGACTATGTTCTTCTGTTTATGAATAGAATCATAGTAATCAATTTTGATACATTAAAAAAAAACACATTTACTTGTTCCCATACAGAATAAATAGTGGGATGAAAAAGGAAAAAAAATGTGAAAGTGGATATATTGTTACACTGCTCATCAAAATTAGTTTAACTACAAAAAAGAAGAGTTAATCTTAAGCAGCAGATAGAAAAAACTAACTTCTCAGAAGAATTTAGGATAAAATAAACCAGTGCTGATCTTCCTGATAGAATCCTTGTTCTATTGCCTAGAAAAATGTACCTCAGCAGTCTAGGGTTCTTGGTCTTTTACTATTACTGTTATTATTTCTGTCTCCTTAATCACTTGAAATCTTTGAACATCCTTACCTAGGCAGATAAATATGTAAATATATGTGTGTGTGTGTGTGTGTGTGTGTATGTTACATATATATATATATATACATATGTATGTGTATATATATATGTAGTGCCCAGAAAAGTGAAACCAAACTCTATATAAATTCTTTTTCTTTGTATACAGACTGACTTCTAAAAACAAAAAAAGTACAGGGTGATTAAGTAATGAAGAAAATTTTCCTTTATGTTTAGGTCTGTAGAGTTTAAGGAACTGAGCCAGAAAACTATAACTAGCAAACTTTCACTTTTCTACATTTGCCTCTGTGTGAGAGCGAGGGAGAGACAGAGAGACAGAGAGATAGGAATATACAGAGAGAGACAGGTCAAGGGATAAGGGTTGGGAGGAAGGATAAGTCAATAAGAAAATTAGGGATAGCACTGAAAATATATTTGCTATGGTCTCATTACCCAACTTTACAAAGTAACCAAAATAACCTTATATATCATCATTTATAACTTTTTTTTTCATATAAGGCATCCCTTAAGAGAGAATCCTGAAATGATTTGCATGGCTGAGAGAAATCACTGTCTTGAACAACTTTCTTCAGAATACCTCATTCTGCTTCCTATAATACCAAACTTATCAGGCACTCTTACTCTCAGTTGTGAATGTTAATATACAGTGTTGTAAAAGACTGTATTACCCATAAAATTCTATTGGAAGAAGATACGTATTACAGTCAGATGATGGCAGACAAAAAAGCAGCAATTTATTTCTATATACATATTTCTTTCAGTGAACTCAGACTTAGATAATGCATATTATTAATCCCATATTATACAGGAAACCTTAAAGAACTCAGACTTATTTAGCACTGTAGAGAGATTTAGGCAATGCTAGGAAATAACTTAGAATTTATGCTCTTATATTTTCTTTCTATCAGAATTCCAAAAGACAAAGGTGTCTTTCTAAAAGACCAAGAAAAGAAACCATTCACTGTAAATCAGAATGCATACAACGTTCTGGCATGTGGTTAAAACTCTGTTATTCAGATCCCTCTAATATTTCATGTTTAGTATAACTGCATGTGTGTTATGATTTGGTGTGTGGAATATCATTGATTAGAAGCTTTTAGCTTTTCCTGTGTTATATAATGGCAGTGACTACTGTGCATTGTGTAAATATTTCAGGGCCCAATGAGAATGACAGTTATTTCTCAAATGCATTATGAAAAATATTCTGGGGAATACCAAAGCTGCAGCCGACTTTCATCCAACTTCTTCTAAGTTCAAATATTAAATTAGGGGTGGGCTTGACAGAGAGCTAGGAGAAAAGAATGGCTGTGGATCACTCATCATTTTTGCAAAGGATAATTCATGTACAGAATTGTGTTCCAATTAACTCAGCAGTTCTTCCATCTGCAAGACTGTCATTTTTTTTTCTTGTTCAACAAATACATGAAGTTCTAAAAAAATACTTTAGTGGGGTAATAAATCATTTCTTGGAATCACATTAAAGATACAAATTTTTAGTATATAGATCTTGTACATTTTTAAGACTATATACCAAAGTATTTTATTTTTCTTGGTGTGATTGTGAAAAAGAAAAATTGTTCTGACAGTGTTAAAGTGACAAGGAAGACTATTTAAGAATATTGTAATAAGGGTCAATTCTATTGCAACTGGGGAGAAACACTAGGCTCAACTTCAAATATAAGAATAAGTGGGGATTTATAGTCAGTGAGCAGAATGAGGGAGACAGTGGATGGAAAATTAATAAGAGAAGACATCAAGGGTAGAGGGATTCTTGGTAAACTGGCTTAACAAGATTTTTCACTAAAGTCAGGATGAGGGTATACACATCAAGAGTGATGGATGATGAACTTGATAATATTAAGTGTTCTGAGGCATCAAGGGTAGGAGGATTCTTATTAAACTGACATCAGGATTCTCTGCTGAAAACAACAAAGGTTGAGATCTAACAGAGAAGAGGCTCAAAGGAACCTAAAGTTTGGTCAAAGAACCATTTTCAATTATAATATTATTGGGGTTTTTACTTAAGTTTTACATGTTCATTGCTGAAATTTGTTTTTCAGCCACCAAATTCATGTCTGATTCTTTGTGGTCCCATGAAGTGTACCACATCAGGCTTACCTGCCCTTTTCTGTCTCCCAGACTTTGTTCAAACTCATGTCCATTGAGTCTGTGATGAAGTCCAGCCATCTCATCCTCTGTGCCCCATTCTCTTCTTGCCCTCAAACTTTCCCAGCATCAGAATCTTTTCCAATGAGTTGGCCCTTCACATCAGGTAGTCAAATATTGGAGCTTCAGCTTCAGAATCAGTCCTTCCAATTAATATTAATGGTTGATTTCCTTTAGGATGGACTGGTTTAATCTCCTTTCTGTCCAAATGTCCATCTAGTCAAGGCTCTAGTTTTTTCCTGTGGTCATGTATGGATGTGAGAGTATTGGGGGCAGGAGGAGAAGGGGATGACAGAGGATAAGATGGCTGGATGGTATCACCGACTGGATGGACGTGAGTCTGAGTGAACTCTAGGAGTTGGTGCTGAACAGGGAGGCCTGGCATGCTGTGATTCATGGGGTCGCAAAGAGTCGGACACGACTGAGCAACTGAACTGAAGTGGATCTTCATATCTAAAGTTGTTGATATTTCTCCCAGAAATTTTGATTCCAGGTTGTGAGTCATCCACCCCAGCAAGAAGTTAAATAAGCACGGTGACAATACACACCCTTGATGTACTCCTTTCCCAATTTTGAACCAGTCCACTGTTACATGTCTGGTTCTACCTGTTGCTTCTTGACCTGCATACAAGTTTCTCAGGAGCCAGGTAAGGTAGTCTGGTATCCCTATCTTTTTAAAAATTTTCCAGTTAGTAGTGATCTGCACAGTCAAAGGCTTTAGCATAGTCAATGAAACAGTAGTAGATTTTTTTTTTTTTAATTCTCTTGCCATTTCTATGACCCAGAGAATGTTGGCAGTTTGATTTCTGGTTCCTCTGCCTTTTGTAAATCCAGCTTGTACATCTGGAAGTTCTCAGGTCATGTAATGTTGAAGCCTAACTTCAAGGAATTTGAACATTGCTTTGCTAGCATGTGAAATGAGTACAATTGCACAGTAGTCTGAAAATTCTTTGGCATTACCTTTCTTTGAGATTGAAATGAAAACTGATTTTTTCCCATCTTGTGGCCATTGCTGAGTTTTCCAAATTTATTGGCATATTGAATGCAGCACTTTGCATTGTTCACTTAAGACTTTCTTATCTCTCCTTGCTATTCTCTGGAACTCTGAATTCAGTTGGGTTAATCTTTCAGTTTCTCCTTTGTCTTTTGCTTCTCTTCTTTTCTCAGCTACTTGTAAGGCGTCATCAGAATACCACTTTGCCTTCTTGCATTTCTTTTTCTTGAGGATAGTTTTAATCCACCTCCTTTACAATTGTTATGAGCCTCCATCCATAGTTCTTCAGGCACTCTGTCTATCACATCTAATCCTTGAATCTATTCATCACTTCCCCTGTATAAGTGTAAGGGATTTGATTTACGTCATACTTGAAAGGTCTAGTGGTTTCTCTCATTTCTTCAATTTAAGCCTGAATTTTGCAATAAGGAGTTCATGATCTGAGCCACAGTCAATGCTCAGTCTTGTTTTTGCTAACTGTATAGTGTTTATCTTTGGCTGAAAAGGATATAATCAACCTGGTTTCAGTGTTGATCATTTTGACTTTCTTTGTCCTTGGATGTGGGGTGTCTCTTTTTGGTTTCAACATCCTCCTCTCAATGGCTTTCAATAGCTAGTTGCAATTTTGGGATTCTTGTGCAAGAAGATGAGCTGAGTACAGAGCCTTCCACTCTGCCATCTTGAACTCTACCCCTTGTTAGTATATAGAAACACTATTGACTTTCATACATTGAACTTATATCCTGAAACTTGGGTGAACTCACCTATTTGTTCCAGAATTTTATCATGTGATTATTTGCTTTAAACCAAATTCATGGGATTCTCAAAATCTTCTTCTGAATTGATTTCATTTATGATTCAATACTTTCATTTACAAATTATTTTTTAGACATGCATAATTGTACCCACAATTTTGATAACTGGCTTCACAGTTGGATGTGGAAGGTGTACATGGGAAAGGTGAAGTTTGACCAGTTGGAGCCCTCACCATTGACCAAAGTTGTGGATACTTCAGGTCAGGGTCTTTGGTTTATGAGACTAAGGAGGCTGACTGATGATAAGCCTAAGGCAGTGCTCTGTGATGATACCATAAGCCTGTTTCTTGATTGCAGTGGTGGTAACAGAAATTCCAACATCTGATAAAATGACATAAAACCAAACGCACACACTGTGCCAGTTTTAATTTCTTTGTTTTGATAGTGATTATGATTAAGATGTGATGATGGGGGTAAAATCTCTCTTCTCTTTTCCAAATTCCTGTGATACTGTAACTGTTTCAGAATAAAAACTTTAAAAAAAATTATAGTCTATTTTAATTTATTAAGAACAGGTACTCACTCATTATTGTTATTAAAAAAAAAACCTCTCATAGAAAATGCATGTATTCTTTGAAATGAATATTAGAATTATTTTGTGAAGTCCTAAAAATGAAAGTAGATTTCATTGGCATCATATTACACTGACAGGTTATTTGAATGGGAGAAATGGAAACCCTATAATACGGTCCTCCTATTCTTGTAGTTATGAACTGGAATGGATAGTACCACTGACCACATGGCCTTTGTAGCTTCAATGACGGAGGCATAGAAGTCCAGCAGAGGAACCATGTGCAACCCCCTTCACTATGGAAAATATTTCCTTTCACTAGTAAAGAAGTTCATGGAATCAGATAAGTATGAAAGTGTTAAAAAAAAATCTGTTGAGAAAGGTAAAGCTCTTTTATGGAATTAATTCAAGATGAGATACCTTGCTTCTCCTGTGAGGGCTTAATAAAATTATCTTTATTGATAACAATGCTTTTACAAATCATAGAATATTTTATACAAAGAAATACATGGGATTTGTAATTTTAGCTCATGGCTATGTTTTTTTTTCTCTAGTTCCATAATTTTACCATGGTTTAATTCTTAGAACAGTGTTTTGCACCTTCTATAAAAGTGTGGATCTTGGTGAGAAATACACACTGAGTGTAATTTTAAGCACTGATCCAATCACTTCTGATTAAAACTGTCTTGTGGGTTGAGACAATTAACTAAATTCACTCTTTTAACAACTTATGTAATATGGCCACTGCCTATTTCATGGATATCACCTCATTCTGTTATTCCATTTAGTCTATAAATATTTATTAATATCATTTTATCTTAGTTACTCTTCTCGGTGCTGGGCATTGTAGAGTGAAAAGACAGGCACCATGTTGTACCTGCTCTCAAGGAGTGACCCTTCTGGTATGGATAACCACATTTGCAAGTCAATGCATGTCTGCTTTTCCATGCATTTATTTCTATAAAACATTATTGAAGGGCAAAACAAGAAGCACTTTCTTTATTCCCAACTGATTGTCAGTTTTTATCTGCAGCCTTTTGGATAAAGGAGGTAGAGATTATAATCACAGCACTGCTGTTAGAAAGAAACAAGCAAACATTTTTAGACTGTATGTCACTACATTCAAGGTTCAAGGAAATATGTAACTAGTGTGACATTTTGTCATGTGCCCACCACTTGGCCAGGGAATATTGAAGCACCTTGGCTGATCATACTACCAAAATTATTTCAAAGGAGGGGAGGATACTTTCCCACAAGAAGATCAGAGTGCTATTTCAGGAGTGGCAGCTGCCATGACAGTTAAAATAGGCATATTTCTACCTTGTTCTTCTGTGAAGAAGGCAGGACACACATTATGGTGTCAGTTTTACAAACGGAGAATCTGAAAACTTCAAAGTTCAATTGCACAAGGCTAAAGCGGTTCTAAATGACATGGCTAAGGTTGGAAGATATTTTAACTTCAGTCTAGTGTGTGTGTCACTATCAGAAATTATTAAACTGAGGCTCAAAAAGGAGCTTTAATGAATTTGTGAAACTCTTGAAACAATAGGCAAAATGTTGTTTGTAGTCTTGGATAGGAGAAAGTGGTCTGGGTATTGAATTGGATTCCTTTATTTAATATTATCTTTATTGAAGTATAGTTGATTTATAATGTGATGTTAATTTCTGCTGCACAGCAAAGTGGGCTGTACATATATATATATATATATATATATATATACATACTTTTTAAAAATATTCTTCTCCTTTATGGTTTATCAAAGGATATTGAATAGTCTGTTGAATATAGTTCCCTTGCTAATTAGATTCTTAAAAGGTTTATGACCAAAGAAAATAAAGTAATAATTATGAAGTTAAGAACTACTGCATGCATACTGCATCTATTGAAAGGAAGTAAGGAAACACGAATCCTCCCACCACTATGCAGCTCACATCTTTCTCTTTCATGTTTAAGGGGCTATGAGCTGCTGCTGCTAAGTCGCTTCAGTCATGTCCGACTCCGTGTGACCCCATAGATAGCCCACCAGGCTCTTCCGTCCCTGGGATTCTCCAGGCAAGAACACTGGAGTGGGTTGCCATTTCCTTCTCCAATGCATTAAAGTGAAAAGTGAAAGTGAATTCGCTCAGTCGTGTCCGACTCAGCGACTCCGCGACTCCATGGACTGCAGCCTACCAGGCTCCTCCATCCATGGGATTTTCCAGGCAAGAGTACTGGAGTGGGACGCCATTGCCCTAGATTGAGGGGCTATGAGAATTTAAAACAAATCTGTGAACTTGGTAATGCATTCCATCACTTACCACTAGTTTGGGATTAATGGCACACTTTCTGAGAAGCACCCATAGGAGCCTCTTTGAAGGAGAAGGACTGCTTTGCTTGAGAGGTAATGACAAGCATCCACTCATTTCTACAATTCTTTAAATTATCTCTGCATGAACTTGGTTTCATATTTAGCCTCTACTCTTTCTAGTACTTGCTCAAGTAGGAGAAGAAGGTTGCTGATTTGTTCACAACTTCGTAGTGAAGGAACTTGGACCAGCTTGTTTCTTAGCTTCTGTAGGTGCCTCCAGGGAGAGCTAGGTGCTGGAGGAGATTAACCTTGAAGTGTGTACTTAAGTAATTAGATGGGAAGAGGGACTGGGGACTTATCCCTCAATAAACTTGCACTACTTTTGGGAAATCCAGTAAGTTAAGGATTCCCCAAGAAATCAAAACAAAGCATTTCTTCTCAGCTCTGAAAGTAAAACTATAAGTATAACAGATGTGAAAGTGCTTTGGAAAAGTAGTTAAAACACTAGAAAAAAAGTGATGGCTTAAAATGGAAGCAATCCCCCACTCCCCCTCGAATGCTACATTAGAATTTTGCATGCAGAAAACTGGCAGTAACAAAATACGTTATTGAAAAAGAGCACCTAAGTAGGAAATGATTTAAGAGTGGTAAGTACTACAATTAAGAATTAGCTTACTTTGGTAGTGTTGTCTACATTTATTTTTTAGTGATTTTTATTTTCAGTACTTAAGGATGATATTTTCCCCTTTGGAGCACAGAAATGAATATAGGTTAATTCTACTTGCATCTGGCTGAGTGTTCCAAGACTACTCCTGTGGGTTTGGGAATCAAGCAGAGATCAATTCACACAAAGCCCTTCTTTGCTGATTCTATACTCATCTCTGACTTCTTACCCTTAGATAATAGTTAAAACTCAATTCTTGAGGGGAAAACAAAGCTACTGTTTCAGTTTCAGAATTCATTGTTCTGCATTTTCAGCATCTATGGGATGATTCCCAAAGACAGGACTCGTCCAGGTGCTCCCTTGTCTTTTCCCAAGTAAGGAATCTACATAAAGAGCCAAAATTAACACAGAGATTGGAATTCACTTCTCTTCTGGCATGCTTTAAATTACATACAGATATAACCAACTACTGCTTTTCTATGGCCTTTCCCTAGAGTCACTTTTATTGTGTACATTAACTGGATCTCTTTTTATTTATCAGGCAAGAGTTTCCCCCTCCCTCTTAGGATATAGCAAGGGATTAAAATTAGTGAGTAAATGGGGGCAAGGTTGGAGGGAGTAAGGCTTTGCTTACTACATTTTAAGGATGTTTGTTGTATCCCCAGCATCTTTATTAAAGATTTATCAAAAATAAGGCCTGCTACAAGGGATGATTCAGTGATTTAGCATAGCAAGTGAAATATCCTATAGCAGTCTGTCAAAGCAGGGTCCCAGATCACAGCAGGAGCATCACCTGGGAACTTATTAGAAATGCACATTCTTCAGTCACACTTGAGGATGGGATCCAGTAATTCCCTTTTTAACAAACCTCCCATTACTTCATGGCAAACAGATGGGGAAACGATGAAAAAGTCACAGAGTTTATTTTCTTGGGCTCCAAAATCACTGTGGACAGTGACTGTAGCCATGAAATTAAAAACACTTACTCCTTGGAAGAAAAGCTATGACAAACCTAGACAGATTTTAGACAGTATTAAAAAGCAGAGGCATCACTTTGCCAACAAAGATTCATATAGTCAAAGCTATGGTTTTTACAGTAGTCATATATGGATGTGAGTATTGGACCATAAAGAAGGCTGAGTGCCCAAGAATTGATGCTTTTGAACTGTGGTGCTGGAGAAGACTCTTGAGAGTCCCTCGGACTGCAAGGAGATCAAATCAGTCAGTCCTAAAATAAATCAACCCTGAATATTCATTGGAAGGACTGATGCTGAAACTGAAGCTCTATCTAATACTTTGGCCACCTGATGAAAAGATTCAACTCATTGGAAAAGACCCTGACGCTGAGAAAAATTGAAGGCAAAAGGAGAAGGGGCAACAGAGGATAAGAAGTTTGGATGGCATCACTGATTCAGTGGACAAGAGTTTGAGCAAACTCCAGAAGATAGTGAAGGACAGGGAAGGCTGGCCTGCTGTAGTTCATGAGGTTTGCGAAGAGTCAACTTTGTGAAGGTTGACTGAGTGACTAAATAACAAAACAACAGCTGGCACCCACTAATGTCTGAGATCATCTGCTCAAGTGAACAGCCATCTTCCTCTTTTCTTAAGATACCTGTATAAATATTTTTTTAATTGAGATTAGTTTACTCTCATGAATGTTTTCATTTTTAGTATCACAAATTTTAGTTAAATCCATATTCAACTTTTATCTTATTGTAATTGTATTCACATAGATCTCTTCTAGGTTGTCTTCTCTGATTATATTTCTTTAAAAAAATTCCTAGAGCTAATTATTGTCATTTCCTGCATTCCATCAAATATTCTTCCTAAATCAACTATGAGAAGCACAAAACTTTCCAAATGCTATTTTGTGTTTTGTCATATACATCAGTCTCTGTTCTTACCTTCACACAGTGAGGGTACTTCCAGGAGACCTCTGTGTTCCTAGTGGGATTATTTCTCTTGAGTGGTAAGCAGAGTTCTCCCTCTGGTTTTCCCTTATCTCTCCTGTGGGTCTCATTTCTGTTACAACCACTGTTTTTCTCTTATTAACTCGTCTCTTTCTTCTCCCTGATAAAAGATGAATGGAAGTTAAACATTTTGAGTCTTTCTTATAGGAGTGTTTTTAGCCTGTTCTTACACATGGAAGTTGGCAGTTTGGGGGCTGACCATTTCTTTCTAAGACAAACCACTGAAAAATGACATGGAAGCCTTGTAATTATGGTGGAAGTTGTCCACTGATGAACTTTGCTAGCAGATCTGATCCAGGAGGAACTCAGCTATGTAATTAGGGAACCCTCCCAAGTCACTGTCTTTTGCATTTCTCTATGCGCTGTTTAGTTTCCCTAATAAGATTTTTTTCAATTTCTTATCTTAGGGGAGAAGCAAAAGGCGGTAATTTTATGCCTGACTCCAAACCAAAGTTATTGGAGCCAAGAAGTATCCAGGAGGAAGAATTTTGCCTTTCAAGGCATAATACTTTGCTTCTCAGATCAGCACCCACCCCTCCCGTATTTTGCAGAGTCCCCTATATTCTGAAGCTGCTCTGACTCAGTTTATCTTCAGAAAAAACTTTCAGGATCCAGCAACCACCTGGCTGTGGAGACTCTAAAACCATATATCAACTTTTAAACAATGCCTCAGTCTTTAGCCCCACATCGCACACATATTAGAGATAAGTGGTACTTTCACTTGTTGAGATTTCCTGGACTCATGCATCTTGAATAAGGTTGGTTCTCTTTGGAAGCCTCCTTGTAGACACTTGGTATTTAGCTTCCCTCTCTTTGTAAATATTAACTCAGAGCTGATGCAAAGCATGAAAAGCATAGTGGCATAAGGTATTCAGAAAGGAATATTGATAAATCGTAATGACTCGATGAAGGGATGAAGAAATCAGAGAGGAATACCAGCTATGTAACTGAGTTGACAGTATTAGAATTTACTGAGCTAAGTAATGTGCTGTGTGCTTAGTTGCTCAGTCCTATCCTACTCTTTGCAACCTCAAGGCCTGTAACCCGCTCTGTCCATAGGCTTTTCTGTCCATGAGATTTCCCAGGCAAGAATATTGGAGTGGGTTACCATTTCCTTACCAAAGAGACCTTCCCAACCTGGAGATCAAAGTTGCATCTCTTGCTTTGCAGACAGTCTCCTGAAGTGCAGGCAGATTCTTTACCACTGAGCCAGCTGGGAAGCCCCTATGTAATAAGAGAGTGGTTTTGGTGTGTTTAGAATGTTGATACACTCAGTGCTTCATGCGCTGATTTTATGGTGCCTGTAGGTCTTGCAAACTAAAATGTCTAACAATGAGCTATACATACAGTTTTGTTTGACCAGAAAGTGACGTGTATCTAAGATAAACACTTGAGACATCTTAATAAAAGGATGCTATGTTGTATATATATGGAAGTAATTAAAATGAATTATTATACAAAGTACAAAAAGTGGACAATGGAATCAAGGGAAACTTTAACATTTAAAGGGACAGTTGAAATAATCCTACAAAAAGTTTAGCTTTTCAAAGAAGCAGACTAAATTAGATAGATGTATAAGGGATTTATTGGGGGAAATACCTGTAAAGGATAAACATGAGAGAGTAAAGGAGTAGGAAGGGAGAAATGTCACACCAAAATGTGGATCTGATACCTGAGAATGGAGAAAGAGAAGGAAGGACTGAGTAGGAAGATGTCATGTGTAACTGATTCCTCCAAAAATTTTGGCTGAAACAATGGGAAGTTCCCCAGCATTGAATGAGTCCTGGGCAGGCAGGAAAGGGTGGGCACTGCTATCCCAAGTTCCCATGTTCATCATTAACTGGGAACAGTAAAAGGGGGTGTGAACTTGGTACAGATTTAGTGATGAATCCAAAGTTGAAGCAGCTACGGCTTCATCTATGCTTTCTAAAGCATGGTTTCCTGAAGAAAATTCAAAAGGCCTATCTCGAAAAAAGAGAGAAACTATTACTAGAAAAAAAAGGCAGTACCAAAGTCACTAGAGGAAGTCAAGTGTATTTATACTTAAAACTCTGTTATAAAAAGAAGTGATAGATAAATTATCTTAAAACTGCAAATTTGAGCCTGAGACTTTCCCCTGTGAGACCTGTAGTTAATAGTAACATGCAAAAACGTGCATAATTGGAGGCAACACTAATACTGGGGAAAACCTAGTTCTGGAGAAGATGATAGATTGAGTTTAAAGTTTAAAACCATTTATAATATTCAAATATGCACTTTGAGTTGATTTGAAATATTTCATACTTGAGTTTCCTAATGGAGCTAATTAATCACAGCTGATTTCATTGCAAGCACAGCACCAACCAGAAGCAACATAGTCATAGAACAAATTAAAATCAAGGCATATCAGTACCACGTATTCAGTGATGTGGAGGGGATTTCTTTCCTAAACTTGGATTCTTACCTTATTAATGCATTGTATTTCAACATAGTTAGCAACTCAGTTATGGCTGCAGCCTATGTATAATTGCAACAAGTCAATTTCTGTGTTATTATTCTTTGGTAATTTTAAAGTTATCAAATGTTTCTATTATCCTTATGGATGCATTCCTGAAAAAAAAAATGAGTCCACATCTCATAAAAAAACTCCCTGTATGCACGTAACTGTCAACTAGTGGTTCAGCAGCACAGATCCATTTTCAGAGGTATGTTGGGATGTGTCTGCTATATACACACAATGACACAGATAAGGAGCTTAAATAGAGAAAAGAAACGTTGAGGAAAATTTGTATTTATTGAAGATCACCTCTGTACCTGTAAGCTGAGTGCTGACTTCTCTAATGACGCATCCCTGCCAAGACTTTAGAGTGTCTGCTCTGCATAAGATGGGAGATAGATAAGGGGGGTGTGGGTAGAGTCCAGGAAGGAAACCACAAGAGTTAGGATGGCTCCTAGAGTGAGAGCACAGAGAAGATGGACAGTAGGACCCTCAGTTATCTGAAGGTGGCTGCCTTGTACATTTTGGCTATTTATCACAAGCACAGTAATGGCCTATTGGCAGAAATCGACAATTTGCAATTCTAATATTAAAAATTAAATGACTTTTGTTCTCAAATTGATTCCTGTTTATTTTTATTAATTTTTAAATTTAATTAATTAATGTATTTTAATTGGAGGCTAATTACTTTACAATATTGTAGTGGTTTTTGCCATACATTGACATGAATCAGCCATGGGTATCCATGTGTTCCCCATCTGGAACCCCCCTCCCCCTTCCCTCCCCATCCAGCCCTCAGGGTCATCCCAGTGTATCTGCCCTGAGCACCCTGTCTCATGCATTGAACCTGGTTCTTGTTTTAAACTAACTGCTGCAACCATTTCAGATTTTAAAAGACAGAATAGCACCACTTCCTTTAGTTAACCCCATAGTTTAGTCCTATTCTGGACACAGTAGAGGTTTTCAAGAACTATTTGATGAGATTGAATTGTCACATAGTTTTAGATATTTAACCTCTGAGAGCTTTAGTTTCTATAATGTGATCCCTGTTCATATCTCCATTTGTTTCCAGTTAAGCAAAGCCCAGTGTGGAATATTGAGGAGAAAGTCTGTCTTCAGCATCCCCCAGGTCTAAGAGCTGTGACACATTCCTTTACAACTTTAAGTGAAAGGAGGTGGGTAGTGGCTTGGAGTCATTTATTGAAATCCAAACTGCCTCATTTTATACTTGATGATATACCAGCCAACCAGGCCTAACTAATTCTTCAGTGTGAAGCAGCTATAGATTTAGACATTCAAGAGCAGGACAAAGTCCTGGTTCCCACATCCACCACCACCAGACCTCCCATTGGCATCCAGTCCTCTGGTTTTACACAGAGATGCTTTGAGAAAGCATCAATTTAGCAAAATCATATTTAATCTTTAAAATTTCCTAAATGTGTTTATTTTTAAAAAACAGAAGTATTGTATGATTTTATCTAAAAAGAGGATACATTAAAAGATATTTTGAGACTATTAAAAAAATTCAACTCAACTCTCAAGAAGAGAAGTGAAGTGAATTCACTCAGTCATGTCCAACTCTTTGCTACCCTATGGACTGCAGCCTACAGGCTCCTCTGTTGATGGAATTTTCCAGGCAAGAGTACTGGAGTGGGTTGCCATTTCCTTCTCCAGGGGATCTTCCTGGCTGAGGACACGAACCTGGGTCTCCGGCATTGCAGGCAGACACTTTACCATTTGAGTCACAAGGGAAGCCCTCCAGTGACCTCCAATTCCATTTTTCTAAGAACTTGAGAAATATCAATAACCTGAGATATGCAGATGACACCACCCTTATGGCAGAGAGTGAAGAGGAACTAACAACCCTCTTGATGAAACTGAAAAAGAGAGTGAAAAAGTTGGCTTAAAGCTCAACATTCAGATAACTAAGATCATGGCATCTGGTGCCATCATTTCATGGGAAATAGATGAGGAAACAGTGGAAACAGTGTCAGACTTTATTTTTTTTTTTTGAGGGGGGCTCCAAAATCACTGCAGATGGTGATTGCAGCCATGAAATTAAAAGATGCTTACACCTTGGAAGGAAAGTTATGACCAACCTAGATAGCATATCGAAAACAGAGATATTACCTTGCCAGCAAAGGTCTGTCTAGTCAAGGCTATGGTTTTCCCAGTGGTCATGTATGGATGTGAGAGCTGGGCTGTGAAGAAAGCTGAGCACTGAAGAATTGATGCATTTGAACTGTGGTGTTGGAGAAGATTCTTGAGAGTCCCTCGGACTGCAAGGAGATCCAACCAGTCCATCCTAAAGGAGATCAGTCCTGGGTGTTCACTGGAAGGACTAATGCTGAAACTGAAACTCCAATACTTTGGCCATCTCACGTGAAGAGTTGACTCACTGGAAAAGACCCTGTTGCTGGGAGGGATTGGAGGCAGAAGGAGAAGGGGACGACAGATGATGAGATAGCTGGATGGCATCACCGACTCGATGGACATGAGTTTGAGTGAACTCTGGGAGTTGGAGATGGACAGGGAGGCCTGGCATGCTGTGATTCATGGGGTCGCAAAGGGTCGGATACGACTGAGCAACTGAACTGAGCTGAAACTATGTGTGTGCATGTATGTGTGAGCGTAAAGGTTATGTTGAATATAAATGTATGTATAATATACTCATATGTACACATGCATTTAAATATCTACATACATACACACAGGTCATGTAATTATAATAAACTTCTAAATACAAACCAGAGTTTCAAATTTTTAAATATGGTTAAGCACGTAGATTGGGTTTAGCTTGTTCTTATTTTTGACACTGGCAGAGCTTCAAAATTTGAAAATAATTATTTTTGTTACAGTTGTAAAACATATGCAATTAGCTTGGTTTTAGGGACATATGTGATAGTGAGAACAATTGAAGTTATTAAGCTTCAGTGAATTTATTAAAGTGTTTACAGATCAGGGTGATTTTGTTTTGAACTGAATTCAGGTATCTCTCTAGAGATGGCATCAGTAATCCATCTGAATTTTCCATTACTGCTAACACTGAAAAAAAGTAAGAAAAAGGTAATTAAAATTATAATTAAACCAACACTGAGAAATAACTTGAGACAGAAAAAGTTTATAAGTTCTGCAAAAGTTTCCTTTTTAGAGATGCTTTCAGATTTTTCAAAGATAAAGTAATGTTGGTTGGATATTGAGTATTTCTTCATGATGATCAAATAGTCCCTGTTTACTTCCTGTAGACATTTCTACTGTCATCAAATTGGACATGCAAGTTTGAATTTTTTCTAGTCTTCCACATTATATCAAATTTAAAATGTTGTAGAGCAGAGTTAGAAGTGAAATTCTTTTTATGGAACAAAACATTAATATCACAAGTTATATATATATATATATATGCATGTATACATATATATATGCATGTGTGTGTGTGTGTATATATATATATATATATTCCTGTACTCGTGAATAGATGGGAAATAAAGTACTAGCATTTAGTTCAGTTCAGTTCAGTCACTCAGTCATGTATGACTCTTTGCGACCCCATGAATCACAGCATGCCAGGCCTCCCTGTCCATCACCAACCTCAGAGTTCACTCAAACTCATGTCCACTGAGTCAGTGATGCCAGCCATCCACCCATCTCATCCTCTGTCGTCCCCTTTTCCTCCTGCCTTCAATTTTTCTCAGCATCAGGGTCTTTTCCAATGAGTCAGTTCTTCACATCAGGTGGTCAAAGTGTTGGACTTTGAGCTTCAGCATCAGTCCTTCCAGTGAATACCCAGGACTGATCTCCTTTAGGATTGACTGGTTGGATTTCCTTGCAGTCCAAGGGACTCTCAAGAGTCTTCTCTAACAGCACAGTTCAAAAGCATCAATTCTTCAGCTCTAAGATTTCTTTATGGTCCAAATCTCACATCCACACATTGACTACTGAAAAAATCATAGTTTTGATTAGACGAACATTTGTTGGCAAAGTAATGTCTCTGTTTTTTAATATGCTGTCTAGGTTGGTCATAGCTTTTCTTCCATGGAGCAAGCATCTTTTAATTTCATGGCTGCAGTCATCATCTGCAGTGATTTTGGAGCCCAAGAAAATAAAGTCTGTCACTGTTTCCCTTGTTTCCCCACCTATTTGCCATGAAGTGATGGGACTGGATGCCATGATCTTAGATTTTTGAATGTTGAGTTCTAAATCAGTTTTTCACTCTCCCAATGTACCAGCAAATTTTGAAAATTCACAGTGGCCACAGGACTGGAAAGGTCAGTTTTCATTCTAACTCCAAAGAAAGACAATGCCAAAGAATGTTCAAACTACCATACATTTGCACTCATCTCACAAGCTAGCAAAGCAATGCTCAAAGTTCTCTAGGCTAGGCTTCAACAGTATGTGAACCAAGAACTTCCAGATATTCAATCTGGATTTAGAAAAGGTAGAGGAAGCAGAGATCAAATTGCCAACATCCATTGGATCATACAGAAAGCAAGAGAATTAAATAAAAATATCTGCTTTATTGACTATACCAAAGCCTTTTACTGTGTAGAGCACATCATACTGTAGAAAATTCATAAAGAGATGGGAATACCAGAGAAATCTACCTGCCTCTTGAGAAATCCTTATGCAAGTCAAGAAGCAACAGTTAGAACCAGACATGGAACAATGGACTGGTTCCAAATTAGGAAAGGAGTACAAGGCTGTATATTGTACCCTGCTTATTTAACTTATATGCAGAGTGCATCATGTGAAATGCCAAGCTGGATGAAACACAAGCTGGAATCAAGACTGCCGGGAGAAATATGAATAATCTCAGATAGGCAGAAAGTGAAGAGGAACTGAAGTGCTTCTTGATGAAAGTGAAACTTACCAGTTTCATGTTCTATGGTTCAGTTCTATGAATTTTTGACCACATACTTTATTGATTTTATTTAAAACAAAGACTCTAGGTCCTTTTTATTTTCATCTTTAGAAGATTTTATTTAAGATAGAAAAGAATGGGTTATAGCTCTATTTACAAAGGTTCCTCTTTAAAAAAATCTAAGTAAGTCCTTTCCTAAATCTTTTGACTTACTGTCATTTCTCCCTTAATCTCATTGTAACCAGGACTTATATTTAGAGAGTTTTAAAGACCTCTTGCTAGGTGGACTATGAGAATGATTTGGGAAGGGGAACTTTGAAAAGAGAGAGTGTTGACTGACCTAGGGAGGTGGAATGGAGGGATGAAGAGAAAAGAATGCTTCTGGAGTAATGTGAACTGTTTTGCCTCCCCACAACACTAGAAATGGCTAAAGATGTATGACAAGTAAATTGATGTTTCTGAGATAGATGAAGGTTGAAGGTGCAGTTGTCTTAGGTGGTTGCAATAAAGTTCTCTAGTGGAGGCTAGAGAGATGGACAGTCAGGGGGAGCAAGACATTTAGCAAAGGTCCCTCCAAAGACGGGAAATTAGGACACTTAAAAAAAGAAATGTGTCTGGTTAAACATGGTATAGTAAATACTGGGATCTCTACTCTTTCTCAAGATACCATTAAAATGCTAACAAATGGAAGGGGGGAATGTAGAAATCTTTCAAAATGAGGAGATAAAATCAGACAAGAGGTGGAAACTAATTTTTGGATGCCAGAAAGGGAATGAAAGTTTGCAGAGGAGGGAACTGGCTACAAGAAGGATTCCTGTAGGAGACAAGTCTGTTTTTGATGCAGAATCCCAAAAGGTCTCAATAATCAGAGGCACCATTTTAACACTGACATCCCATGTGAGGAATGGGGTAGAAAACAGGGGGTTGCTTGTCTGTCTGGATAAAGAGAGCATGATATCCTGCTGATCCGGGCAACTGTAGGAGCCTGGGGGAGCACTGTATCATACCAGGACCTGGGCCTCATGCCCAGAAATTTTGATTTAGGTTAGTCTGGATGGCACCCAGGTATGTAGATTTTGAAAAATCTCTTAAGATGAATCTGACATGCAGCCAGGAGTGAACATGGAGGCTCACATACAAATTGACCATTGTTCCAGAAGGAAATAGGCTATATTTTTGTGACTTTACCCCCAGGTTTTCCCATCTAATAGGAATGAGCTAGAATGAGAAGTGATTCATTTTCTCTGAGGTTTCTTTCTTTTGACCATCCAGCCTCGAATCCTGCCTGTTGGAGGCAGTGTGACTTACCCTCAGTTCATTGTGATACTGCATCTTAAGTAGTACAATCAGAACCCCAGCAGGAGAAAAGCTTGTAGGTCAGAAATTGTTTATAGATTAAGAAAAAAAAGCATCATCTTCATGCACCATTGAATTACCACCTTGAATATATCTTTTCTCTTGTTTTCACATGCCCCTGTGCTCCTTGGGAAAAATAAAAGAAAGAACGCCTGTGGTCAAGGAATTTGATGCACTTTGGTGCTGTTTTTCACTTCCAGATCACTGCATTTAAAATTGAGAATGTAGGGTTTTCATGACATGTGTCTTCATGTCATTATGTTTTGAAACCAGTAGAGCAATTTTGATATGAAACAATATTGCTCTGAAAATAGAGCGCTGTCCCTCAGAATGAAGGCAAATGAGGATTTAGAACCCTTGCAGGTTGTACTGTCAGTACTAATTTGAGTGCTAAAGTTCCATTTGCAAACCTAAGTAAACAGGAATGTAGACAGCTTGAACAAGCTGAAATTGTGATATCGCCCAAAGGAACATGCTGATCAGGGAGAGCTCAGCATGCATTTGAATCAAAAGCATCTGCAGCAACTTTAACTCAGCTTCATGCCATCAGGGCTGGACCGACACAAGGGAGGTTGAATCCGTAACACCTGGGATGGAGGGCAGAGTGCCATACACTAGGCACTCTGTCAGCCTCTCCAGATTTTTGTAGCATGTGGGGGCCGATGCTAGACAATGACTACATCCGATTCTGGTGCAGCTGTCAACCATAGTGGGCACTGGCAAAATCCAGTTCTTGAACTCATCAACAGCAACAAATATTTATTGTATGTTTTGTGAGCATATTGGTATCAAGACTGAATTTGCACTAAACTTGACCATAAAATGTTGTTCAATTTAGACAGTAAGCATAAAGGCACATGACAGAGTTTTTTGCAAGAGAAATAGCAAGTAGCTGCTAATATAATAATAATAAATTAAAAAGCCTCAGAGTCACAGGGTTCTTCTATGTTTGAAGGAAAATTTATTGAAGACACTGAAAGAAAGATTTCCTCTTGATAGGAGGATTTTGGCTCTATGTAAATGCATCAGAATTCTCTCCAGCTAGCCAGGGCTCTCTGCTTGAATAGAGAGCCTAACCAAGGTGGCAAAAGTGGGTATTGTTTGGACTCATAAAGTTTCCGTTTTTCTAGAAGCCACCTGAGGATGGTTACTTAGGCAGGGCAGAGATTTGGAGGGAACAGATGTGCTTTTCTACACGGACAGTTTGGCTTCAGGGGATGCTATAGTGTGTTTCAACAAGCACTGATCCAGGAGGGCTAATAAGATGAAAAGTGAGATACAAATTAAATATCCAAACTCCCAGTGAGCAATGGAGGTGAAACTGTCGTACACATATAGGGCAAGAATTAAATAAAAATCCTCTTCTCTCCTAAGGAGTCTCAAGTCTCTTTTCTTAGTTTGTGTCCAGAGCTGTATGAAATACACAATAATCTTTCCTATTAACTAAACATGACATATCAATGTTAGACCATATTTGCTAGGAAGAAAAGAGAATCTACCTTGGTGAATATTTTTTTGTCATATCTAGATCATCAATGATGAGTTGAAACACGAAGGAAGAATCATTTTCCTAAGAGTGGAAATGAGATTAAAAAGTATGAATGAAAACTAGATCCAGAGTAACCTACTTTTGGAAAACTAAACTAAACTAAATTAGCTTTCAAAATCTCTTTATGTGGAGTGTGTGTATCTGTATGTGTATTTTTTTGTCTACAAGTACATTTTCTTTATGTTTGTTGTACATAAATAGTCAAATTAGAGGACCTGGGGAGAAGGCAATGGCACCCCACTCCAGTACTCTTGCCTGGAAAATCCCATGGACGGAGGAGCCTGGTAGGCTGCAGTGCACGGGGTCGCTAAGAGTCGGGCACGACTGAGCGACTTCACTTTGACTTTTCACTTTAATGCATTGGAGAAGGAAATGGCAACCCACCCCAGTGTTCTTGCCTGGAGAATCCCAGGGACAGAGAAGTCTAATGGGCTGGCATCTATGGGGTCGCACAGAGTCGGACACAACTGAAGTGATTTAGCAGCAGCAGCAGCAGCAGAGGACCTGGAATGAAGGGCAGGAACCAACACAAACAATTGAAAAGACATCCTTCTGGGCAAATCAGTTAAAATGCCCTTCCTCTCCAAGCTGTCTACAGCTCAGTTAACAGCCTCACGAACTGATGATTTTAACCCTCAGCCCGTACCCCTTCTCCACACCCACCCCACCTCCACTGCCATATACTTTTGATTCGGGCATAACCTGCATATAATATTACTGGTTTACCATCTTCTGGAGCAAAATGCACCATTTCTATCCTCTTTAAATTGTCTTATGGGAAAACAAAATAATTAAATAAAAACACTACTTGATAAATTGTCCCACTCCAAAGGGGTGACATAGTTCAATAAGGGCATAAACCAAAGATTCTAAACCTAAAACTCCAAGTGCCCTTGGAAATACAATGTCTTATGCATGAGTAGATCTGCATTTTTCTAAGGACAGAGGGTTTGCAAATGTGTCAGTGATCCCAAAAGTTGAGCCTTAAGCCAAAGAGCAGTGGAATTAATAATTTAGAAGTGTTCACAAAAGAATAATTTAATTTTTAAAAAGTGCTCCCTGGATTATCCAAATGAACTTCTACATTAAGGTCTGAATTTACCAAACTTGCTTGAAACAAAATTCTCATAATTTTATGGGATGATTTCCAATGATGAGTTTTAATAAGTTGTTTATAGTCTAAAATTCTTATCTCAAAAGCCAAATGAAGCTATCTGCCTCTTGTAATTAGACATGTCTTTTTCTTTCATTTATTTTTCATGGGATATTTCATTATTCCAAGGCTCTCATTTCTGTTTAGCATAGTGACTTGCACTTTGAAAAATATGCTTAGTGACTGAGAAGTTCAGCTCACTTTATTTTGTATATTTTTCCTCCTGTCATATGAGAATCACAGAACTGGAGGATCCCAAAATCCCTTGCTACTTTTCTCCGTTATGCAAGATTATATTCCACTTGGCTGGATTTTCTTTTTTCCTTTAAAGTGAAATTACTTAATTTCTTTCTGTTTTTATGCCATAGGAACCTAAGGAATATATTCCACAAAATAATATATTATTAATAAATTAGCTATTTGTTCGCATTATATTCACTATATCAGCTTCATTGTTTTAAAATGCTTTTGTTTTCCTAAATATGGTTGTCTTTATTGCCATAAGACATCACTACTTTTAGTTTCGCAGTTTCAATTTTGTTATCTTCCTAAAAGGGTAAGTACTGAAATTAAACTTTTGCCTTTACAATACCATCTTTTTTATTTGCTTAACATGATTTTCTTCACAAATAACACAATCAGCTTCATAAACATCTCTATGTAAAACAGAAAATGCCACTTTATTGAATTTGATAAAACTGATATATGTATTTCCCTGGTCTCCTTTGACTAATGAGCAAAAATGAGTTTTATTCTTTAGCTTCAGAATAACAAGCAATTTGGTTTATGTAAATATTACCTTCTATTCATATACTTACATTTTCCAGAAAGAATTAACAAATATACTTTGTAGATTTTCCATAATTCATTGTCTGAAGATGTTAAAAAATAAAAGGAGGGATAATAAAGAGCATCCAATGAAGAAGGTGCACCCAGTGATACACACAACACCCACTGCTTGCTTTAAAATTTATTCCAGGTTACTGGACCCGATTCCAGTATGTGTGCAGGTGTGGAAGTTTCTTTACTTTAACAAGCAATGCTTGGGACCAACAGGCTATCTGAAAATTTAATTCAATTCTGACACTATCTACCTGGGAAAGGCATCAGATTCCATAAGTAAAGGCCTCATTCCTATAAGACCACCCTTCTCTTTAGAATCCAATCATCAACCCAGGTTATTACATGTGCTTCTGACAGACTGGCTACAGACTGTAGGTTCTGATTAATGACTCTCCAACGCAAATGTTAATCATAAGATCTGATTGTCAGCTGTATTTCTGATCAGGTGGCTATAAACTAGAGATTCTTTTAACCTCCTCTTTGTGTTTGACTGATGTGTTAAAATGGCTCACAGAACTCAGGAAACCGATTTACTCACTAGATTATCATTTTTTTTTTAAGAATGTAACTCAAGAATAGTCATACAGAAGAGATGCTGAAGGCAAAGTTGTGAGGAGCATGCCTGCCTGAGACACCATTCTCCCTACATCTCCATGTGTTCACCACCCTGGCAGCTCTCTGAACCCTCTTCTTTTGTTTTTTTTTTTAAATGGAGGCTTTGTTACAAAATTAAAATTAGTGAAACTATTAGCTGTTGACCATTGATGATTGATTCAACTTCTAACTCCTCTCTCCTCCCTAGATGTCAGGGGATGGGACTGAAATTTCCAACCTTCTAATCACATGGTTGAGTCCTTTGTTGACCAGTAGCCATCCTTACTTGATTTAAAGTGTAAAGTGAAAGTCACTCAGTCATGTCCAACTCTTTGGGCCCCCATGGACTGTAGCCCACAAGGTTCCTCTGTGCATGGGGATTCTCCAGGCAAGAATACTGGATTGTGTTGCCATTTCCTTCTCCAGGGTATCTTCCTGACCCAGGGATTGAACCCAAGTTTCTTGTATTGCAGGCAGATTCTTTATCATCTGAGCCACCAGGGAAGACCTACCGGATCTAAGGGCAGCCCCAAAGTCACTTCATTAACATTACAAAAGACACCTTTATCACTCTCACCACATAGAAAATTCCAAGAGTTACAGCAGCTCTGTGCCAGAAACTGGAGTGAAGAGCAAATATAATAATATAATATTTCTTATTATAAATCAAAATATCACAGAAGTTTTCTGATGAAGATCTCTCTTTTCCCCAGTTCTGCTGAAGATTAGAATTCTGATCTTCTGAAGAAATTCTCTCCTTTCTCCCTTTCACTCAGTTCATTTATTTTCTAATATAAAAATCACATACTTAATGTGTATAAGTGTAATTATACACTTCTCTTTCAAAGTGTATAATTTAAGTAATGAGATTACATAAAATTGCTAGAAACCTTTAGTGACAGAACTGGGCATTGATATTTGTATAAAATTGAGCATTGTTTTGCTTACCCAATTTCCTTCACTTTTTCTCTATTTAGAAATTATTAATATTCTCTTAGAAATGAACCTTCTCGCCAGTGCTTGAGCTGGAATCCTAAGCAGAGACCAGCATATTTGGTGAAGATAGCTAGGAATATGGCAGGTAGGATATGGTAACTGTGTTCAAAGTGAGAAAACAAGGCAAGTATCATGTATGACACAGAGAAGATATCCTGGTTTGGCATTATCTGAATTCAGAACCTGAATTCAAATTTATCTGGCCTCTGCTGCATGCATTTTGGCCAGATATTTTTTGATTTTCACTATCAGTATTTCTCTCAAATAAAGTAATCCTCAGGGATAAGCTTAGAATAGCATCATTTTGAGATTTCAATGTTTGCTTCTTTTTAAATTCACAATAGAAAGAAGTCATATTGTTATCTGTTTCTTTGGATTGGCCATTGTGAACAGTGCCAGAGTGTTTAAAAATAGTCAATAATTTTTGATGAATATAATTATGTATTACTCCAAAAGTCGAGACTTCTATATTAATCATTATCATTTCACTGTTTCTTATTTACTTTTTAAAATTCAAAAATACTTCAGTATTTTAAAAATAATATTTTTGTCCTTAGGAAGTCAGACCGTTTCTAACCATTTTATAAGGATGGAATGTAAGCATAACTTGTTAATCATGAAAGTCATTGGATTGATTTATATTTTAGTTGGTTAGTGACTTCATGCCATCTCACACGAGGAAGTTCTACAGTTGGTTTTTAAGAAAGAAAAAAATTATTTTTATTTTATAATGTTCAACTGAAAGGTAAAGCATATAAAAACATAAAATTTAGATAAAGGAATCAACAATGAAAGAATTAATAGTCACTTTTCCGGTAAGTTTGATAAATCATGTGGTCTCCATAATTTAAAATAAGTGATTTTAAATTATTTTCAAAAGAAAAATTCATTTTATTTCAAACAATTATATGTGCTATGATAGAATCTTTACACCAATAATTTTAATGATTTTTGTGGTTGTTGTTGTTAGGAGAAGCAATTTAATATATGAAGTCACTTACTTAGGAGAGCACAGTTCAGACTTTTCTCTTGGGCAACGTATTTTTGACAATATTCTGTAAAGGACAATTATAGAGCAAATCATCCTTGCATACTTTACTAAAAACACATTTTGATGCTCTAGATACTTGACCATGGATTTCTCCTAAGAACTCTATTTTCTCAATATTACCTCCCTTTTTCTTTTCTTTTTTTTTTTTTTGCTTTAACATGGGTGCCTCTTACATTTCTAGGAAATATTGATCATCTTTTGTAAAATAAGTTTCCCAGCAGTTACAAATGACTAAATGACTTGTGGGTGTGGTGAAAGAAAGATCATTGACCTCAAATCCAATAATCCCATATGTTCAGACAGGAGCCTTTATGAATCCGATTTATTTATACGTTTCTATTAAGTGCATTAGCTCACAGGATTGGAAGTACTGGTTTATTATTACAGCAACATTTTTGAAGCCAATAACCAAAACACCAACAGCAGTTTCACTTAGGCCTGTATTTATATAAGAACATATATAATTGTCCTATTTAATTGTCTTAACATTTAATTGTCCTATTAAAACAATTGGTTCCTTCAAATTTCCTTGAAACCTTATTTCTTTGCTGCTTCCATCCATGTGGTAAGTAATGTTTCCTAAAGCTTTATTTTACTCTTATTTAAATTACATTCGTTTTTAAATTCAATATCTGTTTTTCAATATGAAACCATAAAAGATGGTCTTAGAAACTGTACCATATACTGAAGCCAACTTAAGAGTGACCTTGATTAACAATAATATCCTAATAGCATTTAAATTAATATTTTATAAAATATGTTTAATAATTAATATTTAATAAAATTAAATATTATATATCTCACTTGCCTAATAATCTCTTCATAATCCAACATCTTAGTGTTTGTGGTGAATATATTTCAATAACAAAAACTGTTACCAAACCATATAGCTAACAAAAAGACGGACTAAATAGTGAGTTATTCCTCTAGAGACTCAAGTGAATGGCAAATTAGAGACATGGTCAGAAAATAAATGGTACCCATTGGGCCCTAATTGTTCATTAGTCATCTTGCCAATGAAGTCCAGCTGGAGTGTTCTTGAGGTGATGGAACATGACCCCTGGGGTATGTCTGCCATTACAGGGCAAAGGCAAATTTCAGTCCCAATAATTGATAGTCTGGGATCTCTCCCTATATCTTTGCTTTCTTTTATGCCCCCAGTCCTTTCAGATTTAACACCCAGGTTAAATGCTTTGTCTTAAAATGGATGCTTTGCTTATTTCTCCATTGTCTTTCTTTTGCTGCTGTAATTCTTCACTTACTGGGAAATAAAGCCTACACATTCACACCTCTGTGCAGCACTGACAAGTAAGTTCTGTTCACATGCAAATCTCAACTGAACCGCAAAGAAGGACAGACTTGGAACAAAGATGTATCTTGTTATAATCAGCTGTTTTTCAGAAAATGATTGTATTTATTTGAGTAATAAATATTTATATGCCCATATTGAAAAGTGAATAGAACAATTGCAAGTGAAATGTCTCAACCACTATGTAAATGTACAGATTAAAAAAAAAATTATATATGCAGACAGCTCTGTTTAAATATGCTGTCAAATTAAGAGGCAATACCATTGTATTTAAAAAGGATAGGTTATATATTAATATTAAAAGATCTTCATGAATCAGATAATCATGATGATGTGATCACTAATCTAGAGCCAGACATCTTGGAATGTGAAGTCAAGTGGGCCTTAGAAAGCACCACTACGAACAAAAATAGTGGAGGTGATGGAATTCCAGTTGAGCTGTTTCAAATCCTGAAAGATGATGCTGTGAAAGTGCTGCACTCACTATGCCAGCAAATTTGGAAAACTCAGCAGTGGCCACAGGACTGGAAAAGGTCTGTTTTCATTCCAACTCCAAAGAAAGACAATGCCAAAGAATGCTCCAACTATTGCATAATTGCACTCATCTCACACGCTAGTAAAGTAATGCTCAAAATTCTCCAAGCCAGGCTTCAGCAATACACGAACCGTGAACTCCCTGATGTTCAAGCTAGCTTTAGAAAGGCAGAGGAACCAGAGATCAAGTTGCCAACATCCGCTGGATCATGGAAAAAGCAAGAGAGTTCCAGAAAAAACATCTATTTCTGTTTTATTGACTATGCCAAAGCCTTTGACTGTGTGGATCACAATAAACTGATAATAAATAAATTCAGATAAATTCTGAAAGAGACGGGAATACTAGACCACCTAACCTGCCTCTTGAGAAATCTGTATGCAGGCCAGGAAGCAACAGTTAGAACTGGACATGGAACAACAGACTGGTTCCAAATAGGAAAAGGAGTATGTCAAGGCTGTATATTGTCACCCTGCTTATTTAACTTCTATGCAGAGTACATCATGAGAAATGCTGGAGTGGAAGAAACACAAGTGGGAATCAAGATTGCAGGGAGAAATATCAATCACCTCAAATATGCAGATGACACCAGCCTTATGGCAGAAAGTGAAGAGGAGCTAAAAAGCCTCTTGATGAAAATGAAAGAGGAGACTGAAAAACTTGGCTTAAAGCTCAACATTCAGAAAACAAAGATCATGGCATCCGGTCCCATCACTTCATGGAAAATAGATGGGGAAACAGTGGAAACAGTGTAAGACTTTATTTTTCTGGGCTCCAAAATCACTGCAGATGGTGATTGCAGCCATGAAATTAAAAGACGCTTACTCCTTGGAAGAAAAGTTATGACCAACCTAGATAGTATATTCAAATTACTTTGCCAACTAAGGTCCATCTAGTCAAGGCTATGGTTTTCAAGTGGTCATGTATGGATGTGAGAGTTGGACTGTGAAGAAAGCTGAGCACCGAAGAATTGATGCTTTTGAACTGTAGTGTTGGAGAAGACTCTTGAGAGTCTCTTGGACTGCAAGGAGATCCAACCAGTCCATTCTGAAGGAGATCAACCCTGGTATTTCTTTGGAAGGAATGATGCTAAAGCTGAAACTCCAGTACTTTGGCCACCTCATGGGAAGAGTTGACTCATTGGAAAAAACTCTGATGCTGGGAGGGACTTGGGGCAGGAGAAGAAGAGCACAACAGAGGATGAGATGGCTGGATGGCATCACGGACTCGATGGACATGAGTCTGAGTGAATTCTGAGAGATGGTGATGAACAGGGAGGCCTGGCATGCGCAAAGAGTCGGACACGACTGAGCGACTGAACTGAACTGAACTGATAACATCATTTTGGCATATGTAGGATTTCAGGCATACACATTATTTATATCAAAATTATTTTGACTTGAATATCAACTAACTAGTCCTTTAAGAAGATGATGCTGCCAAAGGAAGTTCCCAGCCTGGTGTCGGCAAGTATTTGGCAGGATCAGTCCTTAGTTCTGAGCTAATGGCAGACATGGCTAATCAATCATGGCATTCTTTCTTGCTGAGTCCAGATTTAGCCTTAGGTATCATCACAAGTGTCAAATCCATTAGTTTTGGTAATAGCTGCCTGAAAATTGTGTTGCAAAAGATTGTATTTGCAGTCCTAGTTTAGGGCAGCTCTTCTGTGTTGCAACGGTTGAAGTTCACTGATATGAAACAAAATAGCTCATAGCATATGAAAAATGTCAATTTAAGTATCTTGACCATTTCAAGGAAAGAAATTTACACATGCCTACCAATCAGTAATAGATTCCAAAGTTCCACCTACTAATAGTAACAGGATAAAAAACTTTTCTCCTTTGTCATCACCTACTTCTCTTGCCTTTTTTTCACCATAGTCAAGCCTTCCAAAACAACTTTCTTATATTTAGTATCTACATCTGCTCACCTCTAACCCCTTAATTTTCTCCCTTTTGGCTTTCATTCCTACTGATCCACTTAATTTTTCTCATTTAGTCTAACAATCATTTCTATGTAATTAAATTCAATGGACAATTTTTAATCTTTATTTTCAAACAGCCCCTGTACTTCTGCTACCTTGGTGTCTCCATAGTGTCACCAAGCAGTACTGAATCTCTCCTGGGGTCCTGATTTATTTTCCAAGTACATACTTGGCATTTCTACTTGGTTTGCAAGTTGTTGTTTAGTCGCTAAGTCACGTCTCTTTTGCAACCTCATGGACCATAGCCCACCATGTTCCTCTGTCCATGGGATTCTCCAGGCAAGCATACTGGCGTCGGTTTCCTTTTCCTTCTCCGGGAGATCTTCCAGACTCAGATCAGACCTATCTCTCCTGCACTGGCAGACGAATTCTTAACCACTAAGCCACCAGGGAAGACCCTTGTGGTTTGAGGTTCTGCAAGTACATCAAACTAATTAAATCAAAACTGAATGTTCTGTCTTCCTTATGGAACCCCTGTGGTTTCTTCAGTGTGTTGTATCTTAACAAATGGCCCTTCCCTTCTTCCTGTGGTTCAGGCCAGAAATGGGAAACTCTCTTGACTTGTTTCTTCTCCTCACCTGTCACCATCCTTTTTACCTGTTTTGTCCCTTGTACCTTCTTAGTATTTTTCAAATTAGTCCATTTCTCTCAATTCTCATGACTCCTAGTTGAATCAGCCTTCCTATTTCTACTTTTGCCCACCCAAGCCATTCTCTGTATTACTGCCCAAGTGTTGCAAAGCTCTTGATCTACATCATTATTTAAAACCTTATTGACTTTCCTGGTCATCCAGTGGTTAAGAATCTTCCTGCCAATGCAAGGAACATGGGTTCAGTTCCTGGTTTGGGAAGATCCCATATGCCAAGGGGCAACGAATGCCATGCGCCACAGCTACTGAAGCCCATGCGCCCTAGAGCCCATGCTCAGCCAAAAGAGAAGCCATTGCAGTGGCAAGCCTGAGCACCGAGACCAGAGTGTGTCTCCAGCTCGCTGCAGCTAGCGGAAGCCCGCGTGCAGCAGCAAAGACCAAGTGAGGCCAACATTTAAAACAAAATGTTTTAGTGTTTTTGATTTTTTTTTTTTTTGAAAACTAATGATAATTTCCCCTTGTCATTTATATCAGATCCAAAATCCTGCCAGGATTCTCCCTAGCCTGGTGCCTCTCAAGGTCTTTGGGTGTACTGTTCAGTGCCTCTCTTTCCACCGTTTATATCAATCTTGTCTCTTTTCAATAACAGGGCTTCATTGTCTTGCCTGAGGATTTTAAGGTTCATTTTATTACTTTATGTGGGGATTTCCTTCACTCTTCCATTACTTAGGTAACTCTTATTCATCTTTTAGGAGCCAGATTATACGTTTATTCTTCACTTAATCAGTTCAGTTCAGTCGCTCAGTCGTGTCCGACTCTTTGCGACCCCATGAATCGCAGCACGCCAGGCCTCCCTGTCCATCACCATCTCCCGGAGTTCACTCAGACTCACGTCCATCGAGTCCGTGATGCTATCCAGCCATCTCACCCTCTGTCATCCCCTTCTCCTCCTGCCCCCAATCCCTCCCAGCATCAGAGTCTTTTCCAGTGAGTCAACTCTTCTCATGAGGTGGCCAAAGTACTGGAGTTTCAGCTTTAGCATCATTCCTTCCAAAGAAATCCCAGAGCTGATCTCCTTCAGAATGGATTGGTTGGATCTCTGTGAAGTCCAAGGGACTCTCAAGAGTCTTATACAACACCACAGTTCAAAAGCACCAATTCTTTGGCACTCAGCTTTCTTCACAGTCCAACTCTCACATCCATACATGACCACTTGAAAAACCATAGCCTTGACTAGACGGACCTTTGTTGGCACAGTAATGTCTCTGATTTTGAATATGCTATCTAGGTGGGTCATAACTTTTCTTCCAAGGAGTAAGCATCTTTTTAATTTCATGGCTATAATCATCATCTGTAGTGATTTTGGAGCCCAAAAAATAAAGTCTGACACTGTCCAGGTTTACTTAGTTACTTCCGTTATAGGTTACTACAGCACTCTCTATTTGCTTTTTTGGAATAATTGTCACACAGGTTCTTTCTCTTAACTTCGAAAAGGCGAATTTTGTATGCGTCTCATCCATGGCTATATTTTCAGTGTAGTTACCTCAGAAATATCTTGGAAATACTAATATTCTGAGACTTTTATAGAGCAAATTACAAATATATTTTGCCTTCTTAAGAATATTACATTTACTTTGAAGGAATTCTTTTCCATGATATGAAATCCAGTGAGACTATAAAGTCAGGGATCTTGCCTTTCCCCAGACTAAGGTTAGAGATGATGATCCCTTTCTGGAAAGTGAATCTTGGGTAGAGAGGCAAAAATAAAGCAGAACATAAGTCTTAGATTCTTTCCTGTAGAGGTTCTAGAAATGTTCTTGACAGTCCCGTGTCTCAGCTCCATGCTTTCCTGTCTCCAAGATTGCGTTCCCTGCTCTGATGTTACTTTTCAGGACTCTATGTTTATAATTAATTTCCTTTAAATAATTACTCAAAGTTATCTTATATTGCTTATAATGTGTGGTTAGTTGTTCAGTTGTGTCTTACTCTTTGCAATCACATGGACTGTAGCCCACCAGGTTCCTCTGTCCATGGAATTCTCCAGGCAAGAATATAGGTTATGATTCCCTTCTCCAGAGGATCTTCCCAACCCAGGGCTCCAACCCAGGTCTCATGCATTGCAGGTAGATTCTTCTATCATCTGAACCAAAGTGATAAAAAATTGATAGTTTTTACTTTTTTTTTTTTTAAACATGTCAAAAATATATCATGGTTTGCTCAGGATTCTGCATTAGGGTCCTGGACTATTCTGTATCTGACACTTAAAACATAACTTAATCCCTCTTTGCTTAGACATTCTGTGTTTTATAAGCATCATTTTATTCAATCCTGTATACATTTATTTATTTCTCCCACAAATACTTATTAGTCCATTCTTATTATTGTAAAAATTAATAAATAGAAACCTCAATTAAAGTAGAGTTGGGAGGCTAGAAGGAGATGCTCAAATAATAGCAGAATCCAACAAGAGGAAGGAAGACTTCTTTTTCTTTCATGGCAAGAGCTCAGCCCTTGAGAAACTCATAACTCAGCCAATGGAAAGCCATCATACTCTGAATTCTCAATTCCCCCAGTGGGTTCTGTTTACTGTGGCCTTCCATCTTCCCTTTTATATAAGAATTTTCCTCTCCTTGTTGCCGTGGGAATTGCACTTGACTCATCATTGTTACAGACCCCACATCGCAATTTTTTGATAATCCCCAATAAACCCATTTTTGTTGGAGAAACAACCAGAAGTCTTTTTCTTTAAGGTCAACACTAGGCATCATATATTAGCAAGCACTGGAAATAAAAACATAAAAACACATCATTTGGGTTCAAAATATTAGTGTTGAGATGCACCAATAAATTCTTTCAATATCTTGAGATATGATAAATGCTTTAAAAAAAGACTACATTCAAAATAATATTCTATCATAGACAATGGAGGACTGAGGTTCTGTGACAACTCTAGTATAATGAAAGTCTTGATGATGTGCGCAGTGGACAATTAAGTCATGAAAAACAATGGAAGGATGCATGTTTGTGAGGATTTATCATTGAGTTCAAAGCACAGATTCTGGAACCAGAGTGTGTTCAAACTCTGGCTTTGCACGTGTAGCATAGTTTTTCAAACCAAATAAACCATACCAAACCAAACAACACACACACATACAAACACACATACTCAAGATCTTAAGCCCCTAGATGTAACTACTGGTTTACCAGTAATACAGGGGAAGAAATGCAATAAATAGCATCATAAGGATGCAACCAGCAACATATAGAAATTAGAAAACTCCACTGCACAAAAACTTTTGTTTTATATTAAACAAAGAGTGGATGAAAATCAGAGGCAGAAGGAAACTACTGATTACAAGAAACTTAAGAGACTTAATGATGGGCAATATTTGGACTTTATTTGGATCCTGATTTAAGCAATCCAACAGAAAACTACATTCACAAAGATAGCCACGGAAGTTTAAATACTAACTGGACTTCAAGAAGAGTTGTTAATTTGTAGCTTTGAGTATGGCATTGTTTTTATGTTTAGGACAGGACTAATATTTTAAAGATACATGCAAAATATTTACAAACATATGTCTGAGACTTGCATCAAGATTCCCCATACTTGTGAAGTAAAATGGACTTATATAGAAACCAAGAGTGGATCTAAGTGGTTAATGAATGCATAATGAATAATTAAATGGGACTAAATTTATATTGGAACTTTAAAAAGAGAAGTAAGTAGAAATTCTGCATCTGTCATTTATCCATAGGCTACTCATATGATCTTGAACAAATTCTATATCTCATTTTTTAATTTATTTACTTTTTGGCTATGCTGGATATTAATTGCTGCACAGGCTTTTCTCTAGTTGTGGTGAGCTGGGGCTACTCTCCAGTTGCATTATCAAGGCTTCTTATTTTGGTGGTTCCTCTTGTTGCAGAGCTCAAGCTGCTCTAGGGCACATGGGTTTCAGCAGTTGCAGCTCCTGGGCTCTGGAGCACAGGCTTGAAAGTTGTGGCTCATGGACTTAGTTGCTCTGCAGCATGTGGGATCTTCCCGGACCAGGGATTGAACCTGTGTCTCCTGTGATGGCAAGCAGATTCTTTATCACTGAGCCACCAGGGAAGCTCAAAATAATATCTCTGTTTTAACCCAAATTTTTTTAATCTATTAAGTAAGGATAAATACTACATCAACCCCACAGGATTATTGTGAGGATTAAATAAACTAGTTTACATAATATGTTTAGAGCCATGCTTGGCCTAGAATTATGCATTATAAGTGTTTGCTCTTATTATTAACTGGTGTAGCAAGAGGATAGACAACCCAGACAACACAAGTAGAGAAGGAAATGGCAAGCCCCTCCAGTATTCTCCCATGCTCTTCTATCCATGGGTTTCTCCCTGCTGGCTACAGTCCAAGGGGTTGCAAAGAGTCAGACATGACTTAGTGACTAAACAGCAACAAAGCAACAGGAGAAAGGCTAGAGAGGAAGCTGAATAGATGGGAAATCTACAACAGAGATGAAAGTTAATAAGGTGGGAATAGGTTTTAAGAATATATAATGATGTTCTTAAGGGACATTGAATGCCTTTGACCAATTCCTGTGTAATGTACCTATGATTCTAGAGTTTGAATTCAGTATACAGGAGTAGAGGGAACAGATAAAGAAATACTTTCATCATCTTTTATTTGTGCTAAACTGTAAGACCTCTAGAAACACAGAGCTGGTATCTGTACTTCACAATTAACATAGCATATATACTTAAAAGAAAATCTTATAGAGCATTTTCAAAGAGAGCCAGCTTCACTATGACAGTTTTCCAATGCTATTGCCTTCATGGGAACCACATTTCATAGTTCACTACCCATGATGTTTTTAATCTTCCAAGTTAATGGCTTTACCTAAATTTAGCATCCTGTATAAATCACTGAAAACATACATTCATTTCTATGTGAAATATGATTTATTATTTTATTGTTATTAATATGATGCTGATGATGACAATTACCTCAATGCATTCAGAGTCTGTTTTCATTTTGGAATGCATTTGCTTGTTTGTTGTGTTGTAAGTGATGACTTCAACAACCACCTTAGTTACTACATCACCGATGAGCTTTTGTGTTATTGAAATGATTTTCCAGAGGTAATGTGTTTCTGGCCTAGCTTGTTTCATTGTTTTATTGAATAAATGAAAAATGTTAGAGACAGTAGCACTTTAAATTAAGAAAATGACCATTTATGGTTATATGGGAATATTGAAGATGAAAAGCAAAAAAATATGGTCACAAGGCTAGCATAAATGTATGGACTTATTTTGCATGTGATATTGACTAACATAGTGTTTATACAGTGTTTCTAATGGAGACTGTAGAAGTGATTTATAATTGCTTTTAAATGCGCTATTAATTTTAAGTTGCTCAGCATATTTTTTTTGCTTTAAAAGAAACTATATATGATTTTTGCTTTCCATGCTAATAGTTACCAAAAGTTGTTATCTCATATATTTAGGTGTATTGCATAATGTAAATTTAAGTCAAATTAAAAATAAAGTCACCTGTTCTATGTTATGAACATCTCACTTGCAAACATTACAAATATGAATAAGTATCAGTGTAGAAATAAGGAAAAAGCAAAGCATACTGATCTAAAAGTTAACATTAACTTTAATATTAACTATTACTGCAATAATTTACAAAGTATTTATAGTGTTATTTGGCAGCACTGTGCCAACTGCTTTTTGTGCATTATCTCATTATTTATCTCTGCAATTCTATTAGTAGTTGTGGCATCTTTTCCCTTAAACAACAATAGATAAAAAGAATGCATAAAAATAATGTGCTTGCTTTAGAGCTTTAAGAAAATCAGTTACCTTCTCCACTTATTAGGATGCCATGCAAACCTCTCTAATGTAGAACATCTCAAGCCACCACTGCATATAGGAGACCCTATTTGCATACCCATTTTGCAGAGTAGAAGTCTAACTCTGAGGAGATTAACTTGTCCAAAATCATTCATTTAATGCAAGTCACAGATGATGCCCTGTAGTAATTTTCTCCACCTAGTCCTCCACTGATGCTCTTCGTCCTTCTCAACTGCAACAAAAGTTATTTGTTTGCAAAAGTTTAGTTTTAATTAGTTAAATTTTTGGTTCATCCAGGTGTCCACATTCTACTGCAGAGTTGCTTCTGTCAGTGCAATATTTACAACTCAGGCTTCTTTTCCTTCTCCTCAGAAGCTATCAAAGTAGCCTGATTCATTCCTAGCCCTGAAATACTTTTAAATCTGGAAGCAAGTGACAAGAGACAGGTGAATGGTAACTACTGAGGCACTGGAGTAGCTCCCAGAAAACATAGGAAGGTGCACTGTAGTGACTTGAGACAAAACCCACTTTAAAAAATTTTACCCTATGTGTGTGTAGGTGTGTATGTATGTGTGAGAGTGCAGTTGAGTTATCTGTGTCCTCTTTTCTATATTTCACTTAATTAGACTGTGAGATTAGACTGGTCAGATTACTGTGAATTATAAATGCTTTAAAAACAAACCCACTTTTTGGATGAGAGCTTATTTGCAGAGAATATTGTGTAATGTTTTTATTAAAACATAACAAGTTTAAAAATTCTACCAAAATTATGAGATTATTCTAATTTATTTAGAGAAAGTAATCCTTTCAGTCTTAACCAATAATTGTTGCAAAACAATTTTAGCGCTTTATTTTGAACAGTAATTTATTTTTGCATGAGGTGGTTATCTAAAAGTAATAACAATAATAACAATAAATAAAAGTGGAACATACTTAAATATTGATACTATATTCCGCTCCCCAATGATCTTTATATATAAATGACAAAAAATAATAAAACATTTTATATCAAGAATGTTATGTCAAAATTCCACATAGAATTAGAACTAGTAGGATGCACCTATGTGCATATTATGCGTACTACTACTACTAAGTCGCTTCAGTCTTGTCCGACTCTTGTGACCCCATAGACAGCAGCCCACCAGGCTCCCCTGTCCCTGGGATTCTCCAGGCAAGAACACTGGAGTGGGTTGCCATTTCCTTCTCCAATGCATGAAAGCGAAAAGTAAAAGTGAAGTCACTCAGTTGTGTTCGACTCCTAGCGACTGCAGCCCACCAGGCCCCTCCGGCCATGGGATTTTCCAAGCAAGAGTACTGGAGTGGGTTGCCATTGCCTTCTCCATATTATGCATACATACATACATATATATATATATATGATTTATTACATATATATGATTTATTATATATATAATAAATATTTAATATATTTATATAAAAATATTTAATATATTTATATATTTATATAAATATATAGTTATTTATTATATATATTATATATATTTATTTATATATTTATAATTTATAAATATATTTATAATATATTATATATTTATAATATATATGTTATTTATTATTTATATATATATGATTTATTACAAAGAATTCACTTAGATGATTATAGAAATTGGCTAAATAAGTCCAGATACATAGGACAAGCATTCAGGAAAGGGATATAATGAGCAGAATGGAACTCTCTCTCCCAGGAAACCTCAACCCTGGTGTAAAACCTTCCAATAGATTCAGCTGGGTCCATCCAAATTAGCCAAATTGACTTCCTTTACTTAAACTTACCTTATCATGGTTTTTAAATATATCTGCAAAATGTCTCCATGGCAACACCTACATTAGTGTTTCATTGAGTAACTGGAGACCATTGTTTTAGTCAAATTGTCATTTCAATAAAGCCATGCATCTGTAAATTTCCCACCTTCCCCAAGAGCTATCACATTGTCAAATTTGAAGGTCTTTCTGAGCTCCTTGGAGAAGGCAATGGCACCCCCACTCCAGTACTCTTGCCTGGAAAGTCCCATTGATGGAGGAGCCTGGTAGGCTGCAGTCCATAGGGTAGCTAGGAGTCTGACACAACTGATTGACTTCACTTTCACTTTTCACTTTCATGCATTGGAGAAGGAAATGGCAATCCACTCCAGTGTTCTTGCCTGGAGAATCCCAGGGACGGGGGAGCCTGGTGGGCTGCCGTCTATGGGGTCGCACAGAGTCGGACACAACTGAAGTGACTTAGCAGCAGCAGCAGCAGCTGAGCTCCTACTTGTTCACATCAATCTGCTTTCCTTTAGGGAATCATTCTATTGAACCACCACATTGGATTTTTCAAAATACTTGTATTTTTATTGTATTGAAAATTACTATAAATGATAACACTATGTCTTTTCTAAATATTTGATTTTGGTTGAAATGTTAGATACAAATGATGAGTAAACATTCTTTATTGATTATGACAAATATCTTTACCCAGCTAAATTATCTTTCAATTTGAATGCCATCATTTTATGAACATGTTATTGTGTTAATGTAATCAAATCTGTTTATTCCTTTATGCTTAGAAATTTTTGTCTCATCTAAGAAAATGTTTTCTATCCTAAACTTTTAAATATATACTTTTATTTTCCCCTAAAATATATAAAGTTTTGTTCCCATATCTGTATGTAATCCTCCTTGAACTGCTTTTTGTTTATATAAGTAGAATCCAATTTATTTCTTTTTCTTAATGAACAGCCAATAGTCCCAGTATCATTTACTGAATGCTGCTTACACCCTACTTACACCCTTACTTACACCCTACTTTAAAATTCTACTTCTTTGTGAATTAAGTGTCTGTATTTGCTTGAGTCTGTTTCTAGGTTCAATACTATACTCTATTGTTCTATTCATTTATCCCAGTACAGGTACTCCAGGCTTCCCTGATGGCTCAGCATGTAAAGAATCTGCCTGCAATGCAGGAGACACAAGAGGCAAGGGTTCAATCCCTGAGTCGGGAAGATCCCTTGGTGGAGGAAAATGGCAACCCATTCCAGCATTCTTGCCTGAAAATCCCATGGACAGAGGAGCCTGGCAGGCTATAGAGCAAAGCCTCGCAAAGAGTCAGACACGCCGGCGTGACTGAGCACCATATCAGTACTCCATGATGCTGTGTGTGCCGTGCTGTGCTCAGTTGTGTCCAACTCTGTGATCCTATCAGAGCAAATACACTGCTTGAGTCTCTTTTAGAAGTGCCTCACTGTTTTTCTTTGAAATAGTTATATTAAAACTTTCGCTAAGTTCTTTGAAACCTTCCTAAATTTTGCTTGGAATTGCATGGAATCTATAGATCCATTTGAGGGAACTGACATCTTTATGATATTTAATCTCACTTAACAATGAGTATCACTGTCACTGCAGATAGTCTTCAAATTATCTGTCAACAAGGTTGCACAATTTTTTCTTCAAGAACAATTTATACATCTTTTATTAGATTTACTGTTAGATGTTTTATATTTTTATTATTTTCTACAGAGCATTTTATAATTATTATCTCACTTTTTTGATATTATATATACAATTGCATTTTATACATTACTCTTATACCTAGATCTTTGATAAACTCTTATAAATGACAGAAATTTAACTATAGATTGTTTTGGCTCTAACAAGCAGACAATAATTCCACCACTGAATAATTAGAATTTTAAAAAAAAAATCCTTATAGTCCTGTTCCATTCAGTTCAGTTCAGTGGCTCAGTTGTGTCTGACTCTTTATGCCCCGATGGACTACAACAAGCCAGGCCTTTCAGTCTATCATCAATTGCTGGAGTTTACTCAGAATCATGTCCATTAGTCGGTGGTACCATTCAACCGTCTCATCCCGTGTCGTCCCTTTCTCCTCCTGCCTTCAATCGTTCCCAACATCAGGATCTTTTCAAATGAATCAGTGCTTCCCATCAGATGCTATGATCTTTGTTTTCTGATGTTGAGCTTTTAGCCAACTTTTTCACTCTCCTCTTTCACTTTCATCAAGAAGCTCTTTACTTCTTCTTTGCTTTCTGCCATAAGGGTGGTGTTATCTGCATATCTGAGATTATTGGTATTTCTCCCAGAAATCATGATTCCAGCTTGTGCTTCATTCAGCCCAGCGTTTTTCATGATGTACTCTGCATATAAGTTAAATAAGCAGGGTGAGAATATACAACATTGACATATTCCTTTTCTATTTGGAACCAGTGTATTGTTTCATGTCCAGTTCTAACTGTTGCTTCCTGACCTGCATACAGGTTTTCCAAGAGGCAGATGAAGTGGTCTGGTATTCCCATCTCTTTCAGGATTTTCCACAGTTTATTGTGATCCACACAGTCTAAGGCTTTGGCATAGTCAATAAAGCAAAAATAGATGTTTTTCTGGAACTCTCTTGCTTTTTCGATGATCCAGCAGATGTTGGCAATTTGATCTCTGGTTCCTCTGCCTTTTTAAAAACCAGCTTGAACATCAGGAAGTTCACAGTTCATGTATTGCTGAAGTCTGGCTTGGACAATTTTGAGCATTACTTTCCTAGCATGTGAGATGAGTGCAATTGTGCAGTAGTTTGAGCACTCTTTGGCATTGCCTTTCTTAGGGATTGGAATGCAAACTAACCTTTTCCAGTCCTGTGGCCACTGCTGAATTTTCCAAATTTGCTGGTGCATTGAGTGCAGCACTTTCACAGCATCATCTTTCATAATTTGAAATAGCTCAACTGGAATTTTATCACCTCCACTAGCTTTGTTTGTAGTGATGCTTCTTAAGGCCCACTTGACTTCACATTCCAGGATCTCTAGCTCTATGTGAATGATCACATCATCGTGATTTTCTGGGTCATGAAGATCTTTTTTATTCAGTTCTTCTGTGTTTTCTTGACACTTCTTCTTAATATCTTCTGCTTCTGTTAAGTCCATATCATTTCTGTCTTTTATTGAGCCTATCTTTGCATGAAGTGTTCCCTTGGCATCTCTAATTTTCTTGAAGAGATCTCTAGTCTTTCCCATATAATTGTTTTCCTCTATTTCTTTGCACTGATCACTGAGGAAGGCTTTCTTATCTCTCCTTGCTATTCTTTGGAACTCTGCATTCACATGGGTATATCTTTCCTATTCTCCTTTGCTTTTCACTTCTCTTCTTTTCACAGATATTTGTAAGGCCTCCCTGGACAGAAATTTTGCTTTTTTGCATTTCTTTTTCTTGGGGATGGTCTTGCTTCCTGTCTCCTATACAATGTCATGAACCTCCATCTATAGTTCATCAGGCATTCTGTCTATCAGCTCTAGTCCCTTAAATCTATTTCTCACTTCCACTGTACAATCATTAGGTATTTGATTTAAGTCATACCTGAATGGTCCAGTGGTTTTACCTGCTTTCTTCAATTTAAGTCTGAATTTGGCAATAAGGAGTTCATGATATGAGTCACAATCAGCTCCCAGTCTTGTTTTTGCTTACTGCATAGAGCTTTCCATCTTTGGCTGCAAACAATATAATCAATCTGACTTCGGTGTTGGCCATCTGGTGATGTCAATATGTAGAGTCTTCTCTTGTGTTGTTGGAAGACAGTGTTTGCTATGATCAGTGCATTCTCTTGGCAGAGCTCTATTAGCCTTTGCTCTACTTCATTCTGTACCCCAAGGCCAAATTTGCCTGTTATTCCAGGAGATTCTTGACTTCCCACTTTTACATTCCAGTCCCCTATAATGAAAGGACATCTTTTTGGGTGTTAATTATAGAAGGTCTTGTAGGTCTTCATAGAACCATTCAACTTCAGCTTCTTCAGCATTACTAGTCAGGGCATAGACTTAGATTACTGTGATATTGAATGGTTTGCCTTAGAAATGACCAGACATCATTCTGTCATTTTTGAGATTGCCTCCAAGTACCACATTTCAGACTCTTTTGTTGACTTTGATGGCTACTCCATTTCTTCTAAGGGATTCTTGCCCACAGTAGTAGATATAATGGTCATCTGAGTTAAATTCACCCATTCCAGTCCATTTTAGTTTGCTGATTCCTAGAATGTCTACATTTACTCTTGCCATCTCCTGTTTGACCACTTCCAATTTGCCTTGATTCATGGACCTAGTATTCCAGGTGCCTATGCCATATTGCTCTTTACAGCATCAGACCTTGCTTTCATCACCAGTCCCATCCACAACTGGGTGTTGTTTTTGCTTTGGCTCCATCTCTTCATTCTTTCTGGATTTATTTCTCCAATGATCTCCAGTAACATATTGGGCACCTACCAACAGGAGTTCATCTTTCAGAGATGAAAAACGTGTTCCATTGATTTATTTTATTATTCTGCTGCTTGCTTATTCTGTTTCAAAGAGAACTCAAACAAATGAATAAATATTGTATGGCTATATATTTCATTGTTCACTCAGTTGTGTCCGACTCTGTGAGTTCATGGACTGCAGCACATCAGGCCTTCATGTCCTTCACCACCTCCCAGAGTATGCTCAAACTCATGTCCTGTGAGTCAGTGATGCCATCCAACCATCTCCTCCTCTGTCATCCACTTCACCTTCTGCTTTCAATCTTTTCCAGCAGCAGGGTCTTTTCCAATGAATTGACTTTTCACATCAGGTGGCCAAAATACTGGAGTTTCAGCTTTAGAATCAGTCCTTCCAATAAATATTCAGGGTTGATTTCCTTTAGGATTAATTGGTTTGGTCTTCTTGCAGTTCAAGAGACTCTCAGGAGTCTTCTTTGACACCAGAGCTGGGAAGCGTTAGCTCTTTGGTGCTCAGCCTTCTTTATGTGTGTGTGTATATCCATATATATATATATAAAACCTCCATATATATACTTATGTATATATATATATATATATATATATATATATATATAAAACCTCCACATATATATATAACCTTGATGAAGGTTAAAGAGGAGTGTGAAAAAGCTAGTTTAAAATGCAACATTCAAAAAACTAAGATCATGGCATCCATGATCATTTCATGGAAATAGATGGGGAAACAATGGACAGTGACAGACTATTTTCTTGAACTTTAAAATCACTGCTTATTGTGACTGCAGCCATGGAATTAAAAGATGCTTGTTCCTTGGAAGAAAAGCTATGAAAAACCTAGACAGCATATTAAAAAGCAGAGACATCACTTTACCAACAAAGGTCCATCTATCAAAGCTATGGTTTTTCCAGTAGTTATGTATGGATGTGAGAGTTGGACCTTAAAGAAGTCTGAACGCTAAAGAATTTATGTTTTTGAGCTGTAATATTGGAGAAGACTCTTGAGAGTCCCTCGAACTGCAAGGAGATCAAACCAGTCAATTCTAAAGGAAATCAATCCTGAATATTAATTAGAAGGAGTGTTGCTGAAGCTCCAATATGGAGGCCACCTGATGCGAAGAGCCAACTAATTAGAAAAGACCCTGATGTTGGGAAAGACTGAAGGCAGGAGGAGAAGGGGACAACAGAGGATGAGATGGTTGGAGGCATCATCAACTCAATGGACATGAATCTGAGCAAGCCCAGGAGATGGTGAAGGACAGGGAAGCCTGGTGTGCTGCAGGTGATGGGGTTTCAAAATTGGACATGACTGAGTGACTGAACAAAATATATATATATGTATATATACACAAACACACATATATGCCTATATATATACACATATATAGAGATTATTCTATTTACATAAATTTATAAAGGAGATAAAACTAATCTGTGGTATGGAAAATTAGAAAAAGTTGTTTTTGAATAGTGGGGAGATGTGTGAATGTTTACTGAGAAGAAATGTGAAACATATTCTTGGATGATGATAATGTTCTTTATTTTGATAGAGTTTTGACTTGCACAGGCTTATATATTTGTCAGAATGTACTGAATTACATGGGGCTTTCTTGGGTGTTCAGCAGTAAAGAATCCATGTGCTAATGCAGGAGATGCATGTTCGATCCCTGGGTTTGGAAGATGTCCTTGAGAAGAAAATAGCAACCCACTCCAGTATTCTTGCCTGGGAAATCCTCTGGACAGAGGAGCCTAGTTCATGTGATCGCAAAGAGTCAGACAGGACTTAATGACTAAACAACAAGTGAATGATACACTTAAGCTTTGTTTATGTCACTGTGTATGAATTTTGCCTCAAAATAAAAAGAATTATAAACTAGTATTGAACTTTAGCTGATGATAATTAATGGCATCTATGGAGATCAAGTATTTAGGAGGAAGTGTAATGATTCCTACAACTTACATTGAATTGCTAAATAAAATAAAATAAAATCTAGTGATAGATAAATAGAGGAATATATAGAGGGATGGATAGATGAAATGTTATGGAGGAAATAAAGTTAAATATAGATTATTGAATATATGTGATGTGTATAAATGTATGTCTTCGTTGAAATTGTTTCAACTTTCCTGTACCTTTGCAAACTATATAATAAAATATTAGAAAATGTAGAATTAATATGTTTATACATTAAATACCTCCATAGAATCATTGGCAGTTTTTCAGAACCTCAGGATGCTATATGAAATTCAGTACAATGGCATTATTGAAGGCCTGAAAATGTTCATGCTACTTTGATAAGTTTTATAAATAAATTAGTTTATTTTTATGAGTTGCCTTCATTTGATCATTTTTATTTAGGCAAATTTGAATTTCAAAAATAAATATATTGTACCACAATCCTATGGGCTATCTTAAAATTATTTGACACATTTTTCTTAAAGTAAAATATGAGTAATGACATTGTTGTGTAAATATAAATCCCCACCTATTTTTAGTTAGCTAATTTGCTTCTAGTATTAGAGTGCATTATTATAACAACAATAGTTAAACATTCAAACAAGAAAGAAGAAACTAAAACTTAGTGATTCCCATTATTGCTAAAGAGAAGAGCATTTGATCATAACACAAAGGAGCTCTGTTTCAAATCAAAACGGCCACTAATGACTTTTACAAATGGATAGCTCCATTGGGAAAGTTTGTGAAGCTAATGTGCTTGACCTCATCTTGTTTTTTTTTATTTTCAGGTATTGCCATTTGGAGACCTGAAGAGCTCTTCATATATTGTTAGCTTATGAAACAATGTTTGTAATACTTTTACATAACATCTGTTATAGTATTTCAGACTTGCATACATGGATATAGAGGCTAATTTTCATTTCTATCATTTACTACATTTGTATTTAAGCACATTTTGAAAAATAAGTCTTATTTTGGTTATGACCCCAGGTAGTAGTAGTGGTAATTGGTAGCTTGCCAATGCTGGAGACATAAGAGACTCAGGTTCAATCCCTGGCTCGGGAAGATCCCTTGGAGAAGGGAATGGCAATTCACTCCAGTATTCTTGCCTGGAGAATCTCATGGACAGAGGAGCCTGGCAGGCTACAGTCCATGGCATCACAGAGATTTGGACTCACCGAGATGATTTAGCACACAAAGAATGATAACTGCTTCTTTTAGAGCCATTGTGTTCATGGTGTTAGTGTTATATTCAGCCATTGTAAAGACAATGAAAAATCTAGAAGAATGTTAATATAGTTTGTGGGTTTATTACTTGGTGGTGTTTAAATTCTTATTGTTGAAAACCAGCTGAATACTTTTCACACAAATCATTGAAGAGAAAAGAAAACAATACACTCAAAGATCAAACAATAAGCACAGAAAAATGAACTCAAAATAAATATACCACCCACTAGGATAGCGAACATTTGCAAATTATGCGAGGAAATTTAAAACAAGTTCCCCTTAAATTTCAAAAGTGAAAATAGATTTTGATTTTGAAAGGAACCTAGCAGTTTAAATGTGTTGTTTTCATTCATTTTAGGACCTAAACAAGTTTTTGTGCTTTCCTGTTTAAAGGTCAACTTGTTACAGAAAAATCACACCTTTCCTTTAGTCACAAACATCATCTCTAATTGTGTGCAGAAAACAGACCCACTATTGTCAGGGTCAGTAATAATTAGTTGATGGTTGCATGTCTTTCCCTGTTAAAGCCCCCAAATTCCACAGAAAGAACATCTTAAAATCATTACAGGGAAGCAGGGCTTAAATTACCTACCATCATTAGCTTTTTATAACATTTGGGTGTTTGGAAAAGTAGTTCTTATCCCTAATGCAAAGATAAATGTGAGATTAAACTTGTAAGTCTATGTCCATTCCTAAATTCATTCAATCAGAATCCTAGGTATCAAAATGTACTGAAAAGCAAAATAGGCTATAAATAAACCTGCATATGTGTTTTGTTCAGTAAAATGCAGAGAATATAAATGTTTTGCTGCATTTTCTTACAGAAACTCTAAAGGGCTACTCATTTATTTTTAAAATTAGGCCATTTCAGCTAGCTGGATGAAAATATAGAGTTTAAACTTACCAACCAGAAACAAAATAAAACTCACCTTTGCTCTCCAAGGATAACATAACTCATACAGGTTTAAAAATCTACAGAATGAAGCAAGATCATTGCTTACTGATTGAACCATGTAGCTAGTATCTATTCAAATTAGCTTTCTAGCTGTGTTACAGTTTTTACCAGCTATGAAAATAAAATTTAATAGAAAACCTAACACCTGTTTTTCACTGAGGCCAGAATATGTTTGTTTATGTTTTTTAAAATTCGTACAAGGCAGATCAATGCACTCAAACTAGTACAGTCTTTGTGAAGGGTAATTTGATAACTTCTATCAAGAATATTGGGCTTTCCAGGTGGCTCAGTGGTAAAGAATCTGCTTGCCAATATAGGAGATGCAGGAGATACAGGTTTGATCCCTGGGTTGGGAAGATCCCCTGGAGAAGGAAATGGCAACCAGCTCCAGTATTCTTGCCTTGGAAATCCCACGGACAGAGGAACCTGGAGAGCTATATAGTTCATGGGGTCACAGAAGAGTTGGACACGACTTAGTAACTAAACAGCTACATCAAGAATATTACCTATTCAAGTTCTAAGCTTTTTTCCTAAAGAAACAATTAAGAATTCATTAAAAGTTGTGCATTTAGGGCTTTGATTATTATAATAATCTGAATAAAATTAACTTAGGTGATTCCCTGGTGATTCAGTGGTTAGGATTTCACACTTGACTACAGGGAGTATGAGTTTGATCACTGCTTGGGGAAATAAGATCCCACTTGGGTAGTATGGAGGAGCATTCTTTCAATAAAAACTTTATAAAATTTAAGTTAATTTTTAAAATAACCTAAAGGTATAGGATTAAGGATTTATTAAATATATTTTTCCATATAATACAATACTATGAAGTATATATCTAATTATCATTTAAGGTAATGATATCATTTAAGGTAATACATCACAATGTATTATGATAAAAGTTGTATTTCAAAACGTTTCATATTCAAGTTATAAAATTACTCATATTCAAGCATATATACAAAAATATAAGAGAAGGACTGAAAGAAATTCAACATACTCTTTGAAAGAAATTCAACATACTCTTCAAAATGCTTACGTCTAAGTGGAAAAATTATAGATAGCAATTTTTAAAAACCTTTTGCATTTTCAAGTACTTTATGACAAATGTGTATGATAATTTTATCAACAGATAAATATATTAAATTAAAATTTCTAAGTATAACAAACACAGTATCTCTAAGCATCAGTTTTGGAAATTCATCCACATAATGCTGTATAGATATAGTGAAAGACACAGTTAGGACTAAGAGCAATTTAAGCTTTCTGTGATTTCAGTTTGCTAATTTATCAAACATACCTCATATTGATATTTCAGCAGAAAATAAAAAAATCTTGGTCCACAAACTTGATGGGCACTAAGCAGCTTTTATCTTTCATATTTGAACATAATCATCTGGCTAAAGTGTTGGAAAGTTTAACATTAGTAATAACCTGACCTAAGCTGTGAAGAATTTTGAAAGAGTAGAAATGTGGCATTTTTATTAAAATTTAAAATATGCATTCTCAACACCAAATAAATCAATATGGGTTATTATAGCTCTTGTAGCCTGAAGGTCAATGTTACCAACTATACAGAATTTGTTTTGATAGAGCAATAAAGTAGGAATTCACATTATATCAAATTCCCCAATTAGACTGTAAGATTTCAATATGGGCTGCTCTGCTTATAGTGATGCCACTGTAATCTGAAAAAGAACCCTCAGAATTATGTTACAAAACTGCCCAAAAAATAATCCTCTGATATTAAACTTAGTAAATATGAAAGATGACATCACTCATTTCAAGAAGCAGGTTTACTTAAGAGGGTTAGAATAGGGTACTACTGAGATTGGGGTATTTCCAAATTCCAATCATGAAACCTAGGATTTCTCATAAAATTGGGAATCTGTTCCTTTGCATATTATCTTATCTACTACCTAAAGCATGTTTCTTTTCATAGTCAGTCTACAAATGTCTACTCCTTGTCAGCTCAAATTCTTTACCCTCTAGAAACCTTTTCTAAGTCTGAGTTTTTGTCTTTGCTTTTTCTCTTGAAACTCTAATGTACCTTAAATTTTAGTTACTATAACACATATCATTGGAAATTAGGAATGTTTTTGAGATTACCATTTTTTATATCTTAAACTGCCCACTTTCTGAAAACCAGGATTGGCTATCTTTTGTCTCTGCCAACGCCTAATATGTCAAACAATATGAGTTCGCTGAATAAATCTTGACTTAGCATACAAATTCTCTCGAGCATAGCCAAGTTGAAAAGTTTACCTTGAGATCAGGTGTACACCAAAAAAAAAAAAAAGAATCTGTATATTTTCAAATATATCAAAATATATTCAGAGTAACTTTAAGCAGTAACAAAAGAAGGGAAGTTGTCTATATGGCTATGGGACTATTTTCAATTTTAAAGAGAAACAAATAGAATATGCACATATTTCTACAGTTCAGAAAAGGGAAAAGGTGTCAGATTTTAAGGACTATTATCAGGTATTTGAGTGAAAATTTCTTTCGGACAGAAAAAAAATTCATCAAGATATGAACCGTATCTTGAAATAACCTTAAAATATATGAATTTTGTTTAGTTCAGGGCACACAGATCAGCCTTCTAATCTATAATGTGGTTGCCCTGGTTTGATTTACCCATCAGGAGGGAGAATCCAGGAAATGACAGGTGGTGTTTATCCTGCCAGATATCTCTGTCATTGTGAATGTATAAATTGCCATTTTGGTTTATCCGTCCCCTTCTTTGTGAGATTAGCCACTGTGAATCAGTTCCTCAGAATATAATCACTTCTGGAAGGACTGATACCACAGAGTTATCAGGCTGCATACATAAAGACTGGATATTAGCTTGTGGAGACACTACCAGTAAAGTCTCACCTGAAGCAATGGGCCAGCTAGCTAGCCTCCATCTATAGAAGTTCTTGGAAGTAGCTATTGGTAACCACATGTTATAGTTCCTAATTAAAATGCATACAAGATAATTGCTCCTGTCAGAATCTTCCCTTGTTTTTATGCCTACAGATATTTGTAAAGTGTATTTAATTTTTATTTTTAACATTATAAAAATTTACTGCAATGAACATCTTTTTACATGTTTTTAAGTTAACTAGAGCATACATCGAGTAGATTTATTTTTTAATCATAAAGATAATATCCAAAAATTAATAGCCTAAATGACAGAGATACTGTCAATCAGAACAACTGCCAGCAAAGCAGCTATAGAAAGTATACTATTTAAATATCAGCCCTGGAAATGTGCTTTCATTATAAAATGCCAAATTATCCAATGAAATTTATACAAATTTACCGTTCTCCTGAAGTGGGAAATTTAGAAGTTTAACTCTCCTTTGAAGTTTGCACATGATCTGTTTGTCCCATCATATTTGATAATCTTTACTTAGGAGAGATACTTAACTTGTATTTTCCAATAAAGTAAAGGAAATAACCAAGGCGAATGTGGGTTATAAGTTCCTAATCTACACTTTGATCTCTGTAATATTAAAATAAGGCCTTTATAACTGCTGACTTTTTAATCAAAACTAAAATTTAGTTGAAAAGATTAAACTTATACTATGTAATGACTGGGATTTCCTGGTGACTCAGTGGTAAAGAATCTGTGTATATATGCAGGAGACATGTGTTCACTCCCTGGATCAGGAAGATCCCTTGAAAAGGAAATGACAACCAACAGTACACTCCAGTATTCCTGCCTGGGAAATCCCATGGACAGAGGAACCTGGTGGGCTGTAGTCCATGGGGTTGCAAGAGAGCTGGGCACAACTTACCCACTGAGCATGGCACTTCTCTGGTAGCTCAGCTGGTCAAGAATCCACCTGCAATGCAGGAGACCCTTGTTGGATTCCTGGGTCATGAAAATCCCTGGAGAAGGGATAGGCTATCCACTCCAGAATTCTTGAGCTTTCCTGGTGGCTCAGATGGTAAAGAATCCGCCAGGAATGCAGGAGATCAAAGCAACATTCATGAATTTTCATAATAATAACATTATTATTTGAGGCTATAACATTGTGTTGTTGTCATGCTTTTACACTGGTGATGGACAGAGAAGCCTGGCGTGATGCAGTCCATGGGGTTCCAAAGAGTTGAACATGACTGAGCAACTGAACTGAACTGATATATGTGTTTTATTAAAATTCTTCAAAATTCTGATTTTTCAGTTATAGATGCTCTAGATAAGTCTGTAGACAGAACTAAATAAGCACTGTTTACTGTTACTAATTACTGATTACTGTTACTAATCTTTAGTGCCGAAGTCCTGGAATCATTCCAAACAAGGACATTTCCACCAGTGAATTTATGGTATAGGGCTTGGATGAGTTCAGAAGTCCAGAAACAGCCAGACTTTAAAGTCTAGAAACTAGCCAGTGGGTAAATCAGGTTGGTGGTATTAGACATCAGAGGAACCAAAGAATGAGAAAGTTCAGCCATAAGGAAACAAAGGTAAAAAGTAAAGTGTATATCAATAAAATAGATTTTTTACAGCAAATATCAGGCATCTATTGTGACTTTCAGCTTTACATACTACTTAGAGATGTGGAGAAAGATGTTCAGAGATTCAAACTGGGAAGGAGAAGCATTTCCAGAACAATCGGTGGTATATGAGGACAGCGAGGTTATTTGAGTTAGAGTCATCCTTGCATACTTTTAGATATATGAATATTGTACAATCAATAAATACAATAAACAAAATAGTACCCCACACATATAATCAAGGTTTAATTTTCCCTTTGCATCACTAGGTTCACAGCAATATTTCATGGCTAACATCTTCAAAGCTCAAGCTGCTGTGAAAGACAGAAACTTAGTCCACATTATTTAGGTGGCAAAATTATTACTTGTCTCCTCATAATAACATCTAATGACAATCATTAGAAGTGCCCTATATGAGATACATTGCTGCATTCTCTGTTAAAATTCATTGATCCAACTCTGGAATCAAATACAGGCCTATTTACCTAACAAGATTATTTCTAAAGGCATAATGGGTTTAGCTATTCTTAAAATAGTCTAGAAACTTGCAGCTGAATTTTTATTAACTTTATACTGTTGTTAATTAGTGCTGTGGGCATTCAAAAATGAAATTTTGATATAATCAGCAAGTAGAAACAATTGCTTCTATTAAAAGTAAATATCATTAGTATTACATTCTGATGAATGATCTCAACTTGAAAGTTAAAAGTCAGTAAAAAATCACTGAGTGAAAAGTGGAATCAAATATTGAGAGGAATATTGATTCAAAAGCTCCATTTGTGTAGAGGAAGACAAGAAGAAAAAATTGATGCATAAAATAAAGCTTATGTTGTTTTTCTAGATTTCTTAAAAACACAAATATCACACTTTGAACTTTAACATAGGTAAAATTAAAATAAATTTCCCACTTTGGGGAAAAGTTTTTGTCTTTCTAGGAAATGGGTTATCAACATGAGTTAATGAATAGACGTAATTGCATGGTAGGATTACCCAGAAAAACAAAGCAAAAACTAATTCTTAACTCCTGTATATCTTCACTTATGTTGAAACTAACCACTATTCTTAAATTACATAATCATATTAATTCTTTATTTCTTTAACAGAAATTCTATTTTTGGCCTCACTTTTGTTGAGTTCAATGAAACCAATGAACATTTAATATATGCATGAATTAAACTCATTTCAATATTATCAAATGAACATGTCATTACTTAGTTTTCAATAAAATATAAGCCGAAATTCTTAAAATAACTTAAAACTAAATTTTATGTGATTACTAACCAATGATTACATTTGGATAGTATCACCTCAGGGCATCCCTGGTGGCTCAGTGGTAAACAATCTGCCTGCAATGCAGGAGACCTGAGTTCAATCCCTGGGTTGGGAAGATCGCCTGGAGGAGGGCATGGCAGCCCACCCAGAACTCTTGCCTGGAGAATCCCATGGACAGAGGAGCTGATGAGCTACAGTCCACAGGGTTTCACAGAGTCAAATATGACTGAAGCACCTAAGCAGCAGCAGGAGCAGTATCACCTCAAGGTAGATTACCCTAACATATTCAAAAAGAAAGCTGAGCACCAAATAATTTGTGCTTTTCAACTGTAGTGTTGGAGAAGACTCTTGCCAGTCCTTTGGACTGCAAGGAGATCCAATCAGTCCATCCTAAAGAAAATCAGTCCTGAATACTCATTGGAAGGACTGATGCTGAAGCTGAAGCTCAAATATCTGACCACTTAATGCAAAGAACTGACTCATTTGAAAAGACCCTGATGTTGGGAAAGATTGAAGGTGGGAGGAGAAGGGGATGACAGAGGATGAGATGATTGGATGGCATCACCAACTCAATGGACAAGAGTTTGAGCAAGTTCTGGAAGTTGGTGATGGACAGGGAAGCCTGGACTGGTGCAGTCCATGAGGTCACAAAGATTCATACACAACTGAGTGACGGAACTGAATTCAGCAAGTTAAATCTATTCTGCTCCCACTTTCCCAGAAAAGGAAAGCATTCCAACAATGTTTCCCAATGGGGACTGATTTGGAGAGACCTACTAAAAGAGATAATCTCGTCACAGAACGCATAAGAAAAGACTGTCTTTGGTTGCTCTGTCTTTTTACTCTTTCCATGAAAGTCACAGTGCTCAGGAATATTAATCAATTCAAATTGGTCTTAAGCTAAGTTTAAAGTGATCACTTCTAGAACACATGATTATCAAATAAATTGTTTGTTCTCTGGCTATCAGGCTTCACATGGAGAATTGGTCTCATTCAAATAAGCTGTGCAAAAAATGCACATAGTACATGAATAAAAAGTTTAGTTTTAAAGGCTACACTTGATAAAAATTTATAATACTTAAAGTGCTCTTAAATTTTAGAGCTTTCTAAGTAGTTCCAGATTTATTGGCTTAAAAGGAATTCAGTCGTGGTCATCATTTTAGAGCTTCTCACATGTCATTATTGTTGACTATATGATGACGTTAATATTGTCTTGGCTAGGAGGAGATATCTGAAGGAGCATAATCATTTATAAGTAATTGCATTCAATTTTACAGACATGAAAAGGAATACTTTTGTTCTGTGAGTTCCAGTAAGTACAGTATTATAAACCTTTCAGATCTTCCATAGTAATCATATTTTAATTGTGATACAAGGTGAATAGCTTTTATTCTAACAGGAAAAACACTAGACATTGATGAGTATCATATAAGTATACCTAATGAACTCACATTTTTAAACACAATTAAGTGTTTGGCTAGTTTTTTTCAATATTACTTCTTTGTTAAAAGTTTGGCCAAGCTGTAGAAATAAGAAAGGAGACAAAATTCATGATGAGAGGGAAAAGAAACTGAAGCCCCTAGTCTTCTTCCTACTTAAAATGATTAAGGTGAAAAGCATTTATATGAGAAATTTTAATGAATGTAATATCATAGACTGTAGGAACATACTGGTCAGCTGGGCCCATTTGTGAAATAGCATACAAAACCCATAAGGAAAACATGAAAGGTAATATGTATCATCTCTTCAAGTAGATTAATACTGCCATGACTCATTAGACGTTTTGCAAAGGTGAAAGGTATCAATGGCTATATTTATGTTGAAATCTTGATTAAACTTATTTTTTTTCCTCCTTCATTAAAGTTTCTGCAGTCCTAAACTTGCTCAAGAAAGCTTAAGTGAAATGCTTAATAGGTTTATGACTCTGAAAATCCCTGTTTGAACCATCCTCACAGTGAATAATACTCAAAAAAGTTGGATTATCACCTTTGAAAGAAAGTGAAGTCACTTAGTCGTGTCCGACTCTTTGTGACCCCGTGGACTGTAGCCCACCAGGCTCCTCCATCCATGGGATTCTCCAGGAAAGAGTACTGGAGTGGGGTGCCTTTTCCTTCTCCAGGGGATCTTCCCAACTGAGGGATTGAACCTGGGTCTCCCACATTGCAGGCAGACACTTTATTCTCTGAGCCACCACGGGATATATTATCACCTTTAGTCACTAAACAGAGTGTAAGAGTATTTTATCACTATCTCCAGAGACCAGTAACCATATTATTTGGGACTTTATCACTTTTCTGTCTCTCTAAAAATAATTTTGTTTTCCAAATTACCTCACTAAAATTTCAGGAACTTTTACTCCCCTTGGTTTTCAAGCAAGAAATGTAGTTTAATATCTTTTTTTAAAACCAGAAGTTAAAAAAAAAAAAGTAAAACGAAAAACAAGAATTACAAACTACAACCAAGACTTTTAACAACCTAAAAGTACTATTTTTCCCTGAAACTACAATTATTGATAAGAGTGCAAGCTAATACATTTTGAATGGAAATTTGTCAATATCCACCCCCTCTCTCTTTATCTATCTATGTATATATACATATATGTGTGTGTGTGTGTGTGTGTGTGTGTGTGTGTGTGTGTGTGTATATATATATATATATATGTAAAACACCACTGTTCTGGAAATTTGTCCTGTGATTACATATACATGTATGAAATTATGTAAGTACAAATTTATTCATTTTGATAAAATCTTAGAGCAATTCAAGTGTTTATCAAAAAATTAAATTTATAAAAATTTTCCAAACCTTTAAGTTACATAAACAAGGATAACAACAAAGTGTTTTCATGTAAAATAAGATTTCAGATTGGTAGGTAGATAGGAGAAGCATGGTAAAACTACAGCAGTGGTTCTCATCCAGGGGCAGTTTTTCCCTAGGGATATTTCACAATATCTGGAGACAACTTTATCACAAATGGGGGAGGATATGATAATTAGATAAAGGACTACTTGTGTGGTTGTTGTTCAGCCCTATTTTCAGAGAGGCTGACGGAGGATGTGTGTGTGTTAGTCACTTAGTTTGGGCTTGACTCTTTGCAACTCCATGGACTGTAGCCTGCCAGGCTCATCTGTCCATGGAATTCTCCAGGCAAGTTTACTCAAGTGGGTTGCCATTTCCTTCTCCAGCATATTCTCCCAACCCAGGGATGGAACCCATGTCTTCCAAATTGCAGGCAGATTCGTTACCAGTTGAGCCACCAGGGAAGCCCAAGAATACTGTAGTGGGTAGCCTATCCCTTCTCCAGCGGATCTTCCTGACCCTGGAATTGAACCTGGGTCTCCTGCATTGCAGGTGTATTCTTTAACAACTGAATTATCAGAGAAACCTGAAATGGAGGATATTTGTATTTAATTGTCAGTTTTGTAGAACTGTATTTATAAGTTAGTCCCCTACCCTATGTGGTCAATGTTGAATAAGTTGAAGTCTAATTTTGGACGTGTATAGAGAACCATCAACAAGCAAATATTCAAAGTATCTTATCAAAGAGTTATGAGTACAACATCTTTCAAAATTTGTCTTTAATATGGTCTTAAATTGGTCTTTAATATGGCTTTGTATGTGAGACTGTTTTATCCTAGTAAAGTCTGGGCTCACTTTAAAATAGCGTGACAGTCTAGTCTTAATCAAATTCTATATGGCCCTAATAGCAAGACACTGGCACTTGATATGCATCTTGTATAGTATTTTGTCCCTTTAACAGCACTTGACCTTTTCTTGAATAAAAGAAAATAGTAAGAATGCTCCTATTCCTTTGCAGACAGCTCAGTTCATGTCAGCATCTTCTGATGGATGTCACAGTTGAATATATCATTGCTAGATCCTTATGTTTTGGAGAAGGCAATGGCAACACACTCCAGTACTGTTGACTGGAAAATCCCATGGACAGAGGAGCCTGGTAAGCTGCAGTCCATGGGGTTGCACAGATTCGGACATGACTGAAGCAACTTAGCAGCAGCAGCAGCGAATCCTTATGTAGAATGTAGTATTTTGATCCAGTTCTTTTGATACAATGTTTTGATATAATATTACACACAAAGTACTACTTTATAAAAATACATTTGGTGCAGTAATAGCTATTTGTTATCAGGGATGAGCTAGAAATCAGATGTGTTATCCTTGTGATTAAATATATCCTGCTCTTAGAATTTGGAAAAATATGAAGAGTCTCATACCTTAATATCCAAACAGGCATCATTTCTAGGCCCCAGTTGCATAACAATAGCTTCTTAGTCCTCATTCATTGTCTAGGTTTGTCAAGGTTGCAGAAAGGAATATCTTATTTGTATTCACAAATCAACATGAGGTTCCATTTGCCTGTGACCTAATTCAGAATCACCATCACTACTCCCACCGATGTTCCGAAAAATGAGTTTAAAGAGATTGGGAGATATGTAATAGTTGAAGGTTTTATGTTGGAAATCTTTAAAAAATAGATACTAGATAAAAATATCCAGACTTATGAGCACACAAATATAACATTTTTAATTACATATATATATATATATAAGTAGAATTGCAGATTGCAAAAGACAAAGATATAATCTTAAATTCAGTCAAAGGAAATAGAAAGATGCCTTCCAAAGATTATTATCAGCTAGCAGTTTTCTGAAGAGCACTGATGAAATCCAGAAATAGTTGAGGAATATTTTCAAAGGCATAAGATAATCATTAAACTAAAGTAGTATTATCTTCTAAATATATACTGAACTAAGCCTTCAAGAATAAAAAAAGAAATAACATATAAAAATACACTGAGAACTAAGAACAGAGGATGAGATGGTTGGATGTCATCACTGACTCAATGGACATGAGTCTGAGCAAACTCAGAGAGATAGTGAAGAACTGGGAAGCCTGGCATGCTGAAGTTCATGGGGTCGCAAAGAGTCGGACATGACTTAGCGACTAAACAACAACAACAACAAGCAATAACAAAAACGTCTCAATAAGTACAGGAGCTGATCAAGGTTGTACATCAAAAGAAAATAAACCTATCATTTTATATGAGATACACAAAGATGGGTATCATGATAGGGATTGCATTGAATTTTTCACAGAACTAGAACAAATAATTTCAAGATTTGTATGGAAATACAAAAAACCTCGAATAGCAAAAGCAAACTTGAGAAAGAAGAATGGAACTGGAGGAATCAACTTGCCTGACTTCAGGCTCTACTACAAAGCCACAGTCATTAAGACAGTATGGTACTGGCACAAAGACAGAAATATAGATCAATGGAACAAAATAGAAAGCCCAGAGATAAATCCACACATCTATAGACACCTTATCTTCGACAAAGGAGGCAAGAATATACAATGGAGTAAAGACAATCTCTTTAATAAGTGGTGCTGGGAAAACTAGTCAATCACTTGTAAAAGAATGAAACTAGAGCACTTTCTAACACCACACACAAAAATAAACTCAAAATGGATTAAAGATCTAAACGTAAGACCAGAAACTATAAAACTCCTAGAGGAGAACATAGGCAAAACACTCTCCAATATAAATCACAGCAGGATCCTCTATGTTCCACCTCCCAGTATAATGGAAATAAAAGCAAAAATAAACAAATGGGATCTAATTAAAATGAATAGCTTCTGCACAATAAAGGAAACTATAAGTAAGGTGAAAAGACAGCTTTCTGAATGGGAGAAAACAATAGCAAATGAAGTAACTGACAAACAACTAATCTCAAAATATACAAGCAACTTATGCAGCTCAACTCCAGAAAAATAAATGATCCAATCAAAAAATGGGCCAAAGAACTAAACAGGCATTTCTCCAAAGACATACAGATGATTAACAAACACATGAAAAGATGTTCAACATCACTCATTATCAGAGAAATGCAAATCAAGACCACAATGAGGTACCATTTCACACCAGTCAGAATGGCTGCGATCCAAAAGTCTACAAGCAATAAATGCTGGAGAGGATGTGGAGAAAAGGGAACCCTCTTACACTGTTGGTGGGAATGCAAACTAGTACAGCAAAAACAGTGTGGAGATTCCTTAAAAATTGCAAATAGAACTGCCTTATGACCCAGCAATCCCACTGCTGGGCATACACACCGAGGAAACCAGAATTGAAAGAGACACATGTACCCCAATGTTCATTGCAGCATTGTTTATAATAGCCAGGACATGGAAACAACCTAGATGTCCATCAGCAGATGAATGGATAAGAAAGCTGTGGTTCATATACACAATGGAGGGTTACTCAGCCCTTAAAAAAATAAATTTGAATCAGTTCTAATGAGATGGATGAAACTGGAGCCGATTTTACAGAGTGAAGTAAGCCAGAAAGAAAAAGACCAATACAGTATACTGACACATATATATGGAATTTAGAAAGATAGTAAAGATGACCCTGTATGTGAGACAACAAAAGAGACACAGAGGTATAGAACGGACCTTTGGCCTCTGAGGAAGAGGGAGAGGGTAGGGTGATTTGGGAGAATGGTATTGAAACATGTATACTGTCATGTGAGAAATGAAGTGCCAGTCTGTGTTCAATGCAGGATGCAAGATGCTTGGGGCTGGAGCACGGGGATGATCCAGAGAGATGATATGGGGTGGGAGGTGGGAGGGGATTTCAGGATTGGGAGCTCATGTCCACCTGTGGCTGATTCGTGCCAATGTATGGCAAAACCAATACAGTATTGTAACGTAGAATAAAGTCAAAATAAAATTAAATAAATAAATAAAAGATAGGTAGCAGAAATTTAGAGACATAAATAAACAGACAAATATAAACCTGTTATTGTCTATCTCCTGTGGAGAATAGAAATTGGATCAAAACTTTGAAATAAATATATGTAATGGGCTTCCCTGGTGGCTCAGAGGTTAAAGCATCTGCCTGGAATGTGGGAGACCCAGGTTCGATCCCTGGGTTGGGAAGATCCCCTGGAGAAGGAAATGGCAACCCACTCCAGTACTCTTGCCTGGCGAATCCCATGGAGGGAGGAGCCTGGTAGGCTACAGTCCATGGGGTCTCTAAGAGTTGGACATGACTGAGCGACTTGACTTTGCTTTGCTATTGATTTGAAGAAAGATTATACTATAAATTAATACTAATAAGGAAAGCCTTGTTCTGTGGCCAAAGCATGACAAATAAAAACAAATAGAGTTTATAACCTACAACTTGTGATAATAGAGAAAATAAAATAATTTTTATCATAAAAAAACACGGGAAAATTGTTACAAGGGCAAAAAGTTAGGTTAAAAAATCCAAAGTTAAATATATATTATCAATTAGTATAAACAGAAATTAACTAAGAAATTAAGAAATTATCCTTCAGTTCAGTTCAGTTGCTCAGTTGTGTCCGACTCTTTGCGACCCCATGAATCGCAGCACACCAGGCCTCCCTGCCCATGACCAGCTTCTGGAGTTCACTCAAACTCATGTGCATCTAGTTGGTGATGCCATCCAGCCATCTCATCCTGTTTCATCACCTTCTCCTGCCCCCAATCCCTCCCAGCACCAGAGTCTTTTCCGGTGAGTCACCTCTTCGCATGAGGCCAAAGTACTGAAGTTTCAGCTTCAACATCATTCCTTCCAATGAATACCAGGACTGATTTCCTTTGGGGTAGACTGGTTGGATCTCCATGCAGTCCAAGGGACTCTCAGAGTCTTCTCCAACACCACAGTTCAAGACCTTCAATTCTTCAGCACTCAACTTTCTTCACAGTCCAACTCTCACATCCATACATGACCACTGGAAAAACCATAGCCTTGACTAGACAGACCTTTGTTGGCAAAGTAGTATCTCTGTTTTCAATATGCTATCTAGGCTGGTCATAACTTTCCTTCCAAGGAGTAAGCGTCTTTTAATTTCATGGCTGCAGTCACCGTCTGCAGTGATAGGTCAGCTAATTTCTTTCTGTCAAGTGACAGATAGTAAGTATCGTAGGCTTCGCTGACCATATGGTGTCTTATGATTATTCAGTTATGTCATTGTGGCAGCAACAGACAGTCTATAAAAGAGGGAATGTGGTTCTCTTCCAATATATATATTCCTACATATATAATACATATTTATAAAAGCAGGCAGTCTGTTTTATCTGGCTTAAAGGTCATAGTTTGACAATCTGCTCAGAAATCCACAAGTTAGAAAGAAAATATTACAGAACTAGTCCTTCTTTACTTTAAATTTCAGTTATAGGATGCTTATGAAACTAAAAGCAAATAAGGCAGAGAAAATTTGAAAATAAAAGAATAGAAAAATTATGCCAAGCCAATGCTTTTAAAGTAAATAATTTGCCACATTAATGTCAAGCAAAGTACAATTTAATGCAAAAAAAAAAGAGAGTAAGATAAAAGGCTACACTAGAATGCTATATAATTTTGAAAATGTATGTAGCTAATAGCATTATCTCAAATATATGCATGTGCATGAGTGCATAAAAAATAGAAGTAGACCATCATAATGGAAGATTTTAATATATTTCTTTCAGTAACTGATATATGAGGCAGATATAAACCCCATAAGGATATAGATTTGAACAATGCAACTAAATTAATCTAGAGGACATATGTGGTATCCTGCAGCCAACAACTAGAAAATCAATCTCTTCACAAGCAAATGTGCAATATATTTGAGAAATGTCACTTACTATGTCATAAAACAACTTCAACAAATTTAAAATCTTAATATCTTAAAGATAAATTAGATACATTAAAATAGACATGATATGATAAATTTGAAAACAAACTGTAAAATAACTTTTAAATACAAAGCATATATGGGCTTCTCAGGTGGCACATTGGTAAAAATCCACTTGCCAATGCAGGAGATGCAAGAGACACAGGTTTGATCCCTGGGTGGGGAAGATCCCTGAAGAAGGAAATGGCAACCCACTGCAGTATTCTTGCCTGGGAAAATTCCATGGTCAAAAGAGCGTGATGGTATACAGTCCATGGGATCACAAAGAGTTGGACATGACTGAGCATTCACACTCACTCATATACATAGTGATTTCAAAATATACTTCTTGGTCACAAGAACAAGTATTCAAAGTAGAAGTCAGAAAATACTTCAAATTTAACAATAAAATACAACAAATCAAAACTTGTGGAATATGAGCAAGTGGTAGAGAAGAAAATTTATAGCAATAAATATCTAGGTTAGAAAATAAGAAAGTCTCAAGCTGTTAATAACAATTACTCAATTTTAAAGGTTTGAATAAAAATAAGAAAATAAAATGCAAGAACATTTAAAGAAGAAAATAACAAATATAAAAGCAAAACATTACTATTATATACAAAATAAAAGTACAATGAAGAGGCTTGACAAAGCTTATTCATTTTTGAAGAAGTAGGTTCTTTGGAAAGACTGGTCATACCTTGAAAGCAGGATCTAAGACAATGGGTAGATCTGCTATATTTTTAATTAGAAAGTGTGATCCCAAGGAACAGGAGTGAGGAAAATGGAACTGAAGCAGCCAGAGGAGACACAAGTGAAGTTGTGTTATTGAACTGACCACAGAACAGAGCAATGAACTGCTTGATTCCATAGATCATTTTTCAGAAGTCTTATAAACCGCATCTCATGATAGTCCTTCCTAAAGAGAGAGGTACATATGTACTGACTCCTATAGCTTTTAGGTTAAAGTTTAACATATTTATCTTCTCTTTTAATCTATGTATTCATAGATCCCAAATATAGATCTATTGATTCCCAAAACTCAGCAAAAATGTAGCTTAGAGGCAGGAAGTACTGAGATAAGGCACTGAAAGATTAAACCTGTGTGAAGTTGGTCAACTCCTATGTAGAGCTGGTCATAGAAGCACTTACGAAAAGGTGGTCCAAGACACCACAGACATTTGAGACTGACAATATTTGAAGCAGTGTATAAGAATTATCTGCTATATTGAAAAGACTAACTAAACTATAACAAGTTTTACTTTAAAAAGATAAAAGCAGAAGTTCAGTTCAGTTCAGTCGCTCAGTCCTGTCCCACTCTTTGTGATCCCATGAATCACAGAACGCCCAGCCTCCCTGTCCATCACCAACTCCTGGAGATCACTCAGATTCACGTCCATCAAGTTGGTGATGCCATCCAGCCACCTCATCCTCGGTCGTCCCCTTCTCCCCTGCCCCCAATCCGTCCCAGCATCAGAGTCTTTTCCAATGAGTCAACTCTTCCCATGAGGTGGCCAAAGTACTGGAGTTTCAGCTTTAGCATCATTCCTTCCAAAGAAATCCCAGGGCTGATCTCCTTCAGAATGGACTGGTTGGATCTCCTTGCAGTCCAAGGGACTCTCAAGAGTCTTCTCCAACACCACAGTTCAAAAGCATCAATTCTTCGGCACTCAGCCTTCTTCACAGTCCAATTCTCACATCCATACATGACCACAGGAAAAACCATAGCCTTGACTAGACGGACCTTAGTCAGCAAAGTAATGTCTCTGCTTTTGAATATGTTATCTAGGTTGGTCATAACTTTTCTTCCAAAGAGTAAGCGTCTTATAATTTCATGGCTGCAGTCACATCTGTAGTGATTTTGGAGCCCATTCAGATATGTCCTAAATCAAGACCTTTTAGAACTAACACCCCCAAAGATGTCCTTTTCATTACAGGGGACTGGAATGCAAAAGTAGGAAGTCAAAAAACAACTGGAGTAACAGGCAGATTTGGCCTTGGAATGCGGAATGAAGCATGGCAAAGACTAATAGAGTTTTGCCAAGAAAATGCACTGGTCATAGCAAATACCCTCTTCCAACAACACAGGAGAAGACTCTACACATGGACATCGCCAGATGGCCAACACCAAAATCAGATTGATTATCTTCTTTGCAGCCAAAGATGGAGAAGCTCTATACAGTCAACAAAAACAAGACCAGGAGCTGACTGTGGCTCAGATCATGAACTCCTTATTACCAAATTCAGACTTAAATTGAAGAAAGTAAAGAAAACCGCTAGACCATTCAAGTATGACCTAAATCAAATCCCTTATGATTATACAGTGGAAGTGAGAAATAGATTTAAGAGTCTAGATTTGATAGATAGAGTGCCTGATGAACTATGGAACGAGGTTCGTGACATTGTACAGGAGACTGGAAGCAAGACCATCCCCATGGAAAAGAAATGCAAAAAAGCAAAATGGCTGCCTGGGGAAGTCTTACAAATAGCTGTGAAAAGAAGAGAAGAGAAAAGCAAAGGAGAAAAGGAAAGATATAAGAATATGAATGCAGAGTTCCAAAGAATAGCAAGAAGAGATAAGAAAGCCTTCTTTAGCAATCAGTGCAGAGAAATAGAGGAAAAGAACAGAATGGGAAAGACTAGAGATCTCTTCAAGAAAATTAGAGATACCAAGGGAACATTTCATGCAAAGATGGGCTCGATAAAGGACAGAAATGGTCTGGACCTAACAGAAGCAGAAGATATTAAGAAGAGGTGGCAAGAATACACAGAAGAACTGTACAAAAAGATCTTCACAACCCAGATAATCATGATAGTGTGATCACTAATCTAGAGCCAGACATCCTGGAATGTGAAGTCAAGTGGGCCTTAGAAAGCATCACTACAAACAAAGGTAGTGGAGGTGATGGAATTCCAGTGGAGCTGTTTCAAATCCTCAAAGATGATGCTGTGAAAGTGCTGCACTCAATATGCCAGCCAATTTGGAAAGCAAAAGTAAACAATATCAAAGAAAAACAGTGTTCAAACAGATTTGAAAACTAGAGAAAACACAATTTTTTTAAAAAATATAACTTACTGATCAAAAATATAACTTATTGCTGTAAAGGAATTAGAAATGCTGTATAAACTGATAACCATGTAAAGAAATTATATCCACAGTTTAAATTCCCCCAAATTAATTTTAACAAAAAATAAAAAGAAAGATAATTCCAGTTTTATACAAACTCTTCCAGAGAAGGAAAAAAAAATTCTAAACCTAATTCTCCAAAGAAAAATATATGTTCAAATTTGGTTTAATTCAAGAACACAGGAACATATTAACATTATAATCAATTACTTCAATTTATCAACTTAAAATATATAAAATACATGGTTATCTCAATATATACATGACTATGACATAGTAGGGCTTCCCAGGTGGAGCTAGTGGTAAAGAACCTGCCTACCAATATAGGAGACCTAAGGGACACAGATTTGATACCTAGGTTGAGAAGACACCCTGAAAAAGGGCATGACAGCCCATTCCAGTATTCTTGCCTGGAGAATCTCATGGACAGAGGAAACTGGTGGGCTACACTCCATGGGGTTGCAAAGAGTTGGTCATGACTGAAGTGACTTAGCACACAGATGACATTATAATGTATATAAATTAATGCCTTTACCTTAAATAACTAGAATATTTAGAGAACTTTTGAAGCAACCAGGATTTTAAAAGTATATAAAAAACAACAGATACCAGAGACCACAAAATATCTTCTAAGTGTTGAAGGTTAAACCACACATAAACCACACACACACACACACACACACACACACACACACACACACACACCCTTTAATCTAGATGTCTCTAGTTCAGTTCAGTTCAGTTGCTCAGTCGTGTCTGACTCTTTTCAACTCCATGAATTGTAGCACGCCAAGCCTCCCTGTCCATCACCAACTCCCCGGAGTTCACTCAGACTCACGTCCATCGAGTCCGTGATGCCATCCAGCCATCTCATCCTCTGTCGTCCCTTTTCTCCCTCCTGCCCTCAATCCCTCCAAGCATCAGAGTCTTTTCCAATAAGTCAACTCTTCACATAAGGTGGCCAAAGTACTGGAGTTTCAGCTTTAGCATCATTCTTTCCAAAGAAATCCCAGGGCTGATCTCCTTCAGAATGGACTGGTTGGATCTCCTTGCAGTCCAAGGGACTCTCAGAGTCTTCTCCAACACCACAGTTCAAAAGCATCAATTCTTTGGTGCTCAACTTTCTTCACAATCCAACTCTCACATCCATACATGACCACTGGAAAAACCATAGCCTTGACTAGATGGACCTTTGTTGGCAAAGTAATGTCTCTGCTTTTGAATATGCTATCTAGGTGGGTCATAACTTTCCTTCCAAGGAGTAAGCGTCTTTTAATTTCATGGCTGCAAACACCATCTGCAGTGATTTTGGAGCACAAAATACTGAAGTCTGACATTTTTCCCCTGTTTCCCCATCTATTTCCCATGAAGAGATGGGACCCGTTGCCATGATCTTCATTTTCTGAATGTTGAGCTTTAAGCCAACTTTTTCACTCTCCACTTTCACTTTCATCAAGAGGCTTTTAGTTCCTCTTCATTTTCTGCCATAAGGGTGGTATCATCTGCATATCTGAGGTTATTGATATTTCTCCCGGCAATCTTGATTTCAGCTTGTGCTTCTTCCAGCCCAGTGTTTCTCATGAGGTACTCTGCACATAAGTTAAATAAGCAGGGTGACAATATACAGCCTTGACGTACTCATTTCTTATTTGGAACCAGTCTGTTGTTCCATGTCCAGTTCTAACTCCAGCTTCCTGACCTGCATACAGATTTCCCAAGAGGCAAATGAGGTGGTCTGGTATTCCCACCTCTTTCAGAATTGTCCACAGTTCACTGTGATCCACACAATCAAAAGCTTTGACATAGTCAATAAAGCAGAAATATATGTTTTTATGGAACTCTCTTGCTTTTTCAATGATCCAGCAGTTGTTGGCAATTTGATCTCTGGTTCCTCTGCCTTTTCTAAATCCACCTTGAACATCAGGAAGTTCACAGTTCACGTATTGGTTAAGCCTGGCTTGGAGAATTTTGAGCATTACTTTACTAGTGTGTGAGATGAGTGCAACTGTGTGGTAGTTTGAGCATTCTTTCGCATTGTCTTTCTTTGGAATTGGAATGCAAACTGACCTTTTCCAGTCCTGTGGCCACTGCTGAGTTTTCCAAATTTGTTGGCATATTGAGTGAAGCACTTTCACAGCATCATCCTTCAGGATTTGAAATAGCTCAACTGGAATTCCATCACCTCCACTAGCTTTGTTCATAGTGATGCTAGATGTCTATACTCAGTAAAAGTATTCTTCAAAACTAAAGGCAAAATGTAGACATTTCCAGAAACAAGATAATTTAACTCAGCAAACTTGCAATAAACACAATACTAAAATTAACATAATCCTTTTAGAAGGAAAAGAGATCTGTATAAAAAAATATTAATAGAAATGTAGAAAAGAATAGAAAGATGAATAGAAAGAGTATATATGTGGATGAATTTAAATAAATATTGACCATAGAAACCAAATAACCTTGTTTTCTGAGATTCAGCTATAAGTAGATTAAATGTATGACAAACATTATATCAAAGGGAAAAGAATGAAAAGAAAATGAAAAGTCTTCTAAGGGTCTAGCATTATCTGAAAAATGGTAGATGCATTGTTATATATCAAAATATATGCTGCAATTTCTAGAATGATAAATGAAGCATGAAAATGCAAATCCAATAAACTAATATAACAGTTGGAATAATTAAAAGTAATTGACTAATCCAAATGAAGGATCAAAAAAGAAAAACAAGGCTACAACAAGTGGGACAGAGAGCCAATAGTGAGATGGTAGACATAAACTGATATATCCTTAATTATAATGAATGTAAATAGTATAAACATTGAAATTAAGACATTAAGATTTTTAGACTCAATTTTTAAAATCCAGCTATATATCTGTTGTTTCAAGAGACACCACTTACTATAATAACAAAGAGATCTTAATGTAAAAGAAAAAGATGAGCCTTGCAAACATAAACCAACATTAGCCTGTTTTCACTATAGTAATACAAGAACAAGTTAATTTTAAGGTAAGAGAATATTCTAACAATTAAATTTGTATGTTCCATTTAATATAGTGAAAATAAATGGAAATTAGCAAATATACAACATAGTACATAATTTTAATACATAGCCATTTAATTAGAAGACGCTTACTGCTTGGAAGAAAAGTTATGACCAACCTAGATAGTATATTCAAAAGCAGAGACATTACTTTGCCGACTAAGGTCCATCTAGTCAAGGCTATGGTTTTTCCAGTGGTCATGTATGGATGTGAGAGTTGGACTGTTAAGGCTGAGCGCCGAAGAATTGATGCTCTTGAACTGTGGTGTTGGAGAGGAGAAGACTCTTGAGAGTCCCTTGGACTGCAAGGAGATCCAACCAGTCCATTCTGAAGGAGATCAACCCTGGGATTTCTTTGGAAGGATTGATGCTAAAGCTGAAACTCCAGTACTTTGGCCACCTCATGCGAAGAGCTGACTCATTGGAAAAGACTCTGATGCTGGGAGGGATTGGGGGCAGGAGGAGAAGGGGACGACCGAGGATGAGATGGCGGATGGCATCACGGACTCGATGGACGTGAATCTGAGTGAATTCCGAGAGATGGTAATGAACAGGGAGGCCTGGCGTGCTGTGATTCATGGGGTCGCAAAGAGTCGGACAGGACTGAGCGACTGAACTGAACTGAACTGAACTGTACCTAATGAGACAAGCAGACAATCAGCAATGATATAAAGACATAAGTAACATAATTAACTTGCTCTAATTGAGGTGTCTAAAGTACAACACCCAATAACCTAGGAATACCCATTAGTTTCAAGGGTACATGGTATACATGGTATGTTTACCAGAATTGTCCATAAAAAATATCTGAACAAATTTTTGATGACTGAAATTATTCAGAACAATTATCTAACCCTGCAGGAATTAAGCTAGAAATCAATTCTAAAAGAGAACATTAGAAAGTCTCAAATATTTATCAGCTAAGCAATATATTTTCAAAATTCTACATAACTCATGTATCAAAAATAAAGAAAAATAGAAAACTGAAAATAATTTATGACAGGATAATGAAAATACAATATATGACTATTTGCATTATGAAGTTAAAGTTATGCTTAAAAGGAAAATTAAAGCCTTTAAATGCTTATTTGAGACAAGTATTTAACTAAATACTGTCCAAAAGACTGGAGGAAAACAATCAATTCTGTCCATGAGTGCAGTTTGGGAAATATTTTGTGGAGAAAGAATTCTTTGTCAAAGTTACATTTTCTAATGTGACTAGCATAGGATAATGGAGAAGGAAATGGCAACCCACTCCAGTATTCTTGCCTGGAGAATCCTAGGGACGGTGAGCCTGGTGGGCTGCCATCTATGGGGTCACATAGAGTTGGACACGACTGAAGTGTATTAGCAGCAGCAGCAGCAGCATAGGATAAGTGGGAAAATTCACAGAGAATGAGTATGGAAATATATGGTGAGGTAGTCTGAAAATTCTAAGGACTTGGAATTTTTCCTTTTAGCCAGGGATTTAATGAGAATGAAAAGAATAGATTGATTTAGAATGTTCTCAAAATAATATAGTCAGAAATAATGAGGAGGAAAATCAATTTAGTGGTTGAAATGTAGAATGGAGTATGAATTCAGAAAATACTTCCTGGGTTGAATAAACAGTACCACCCTTATGGCAGAAAGTGAAGAGGAACTAAAAGCCTCTTGATGAAAGTGAAAGTGGAGAGTGAAAAAGATGGCTTAAAGCTCAACATTCAGAAAATGAAGATCATGGCATCTGGTCCCATCACTTCATGGGAAATAGATGGGGAAACAGGGGAAAAAAAATGTCAGACTTCAGTTTTTGGGCTCCACAATCACTGCAGATGGTTACTGCAGCCATGAAATTAAAAGACGCTTACTCCTTGGAAGGAAAGTTATGAACAACCTAGAGAGCACATTGAAAAACAGAGACATTACTTTGCCGACTAAGGTTTGTCTATCAAGGCTATGGTTTTTCCAGTGGTCATGTATGGATGTGAGAGTTGGACTGTGAGGAAAGCTGAGTGCCAAAGAATTGATGGTTTTGAACTGTGGTGTTGGAGAAGACTCTTGAGAGTCCCTTGGACTGCAAGGAGATCCAACCAGTCCATTCTGAAGGAGATCAGCCCTGGGATATTTTTGGAAGGAATGATGCTGAAGCTGAAGCTCCAGTACTTTGGCCACCTCATGTGAAGAGTTGACTCACTGGAAAAGACTCTGCTGCTGGGAGGGTTTGGGGACAGGAGGAGAAGGGTACAATAGAGGATGAGATGGCTGGATGGCATCACTGACTCAATGGACATGAGTCTGAGTGAACTCCGGGAGTTGGTGATGGACAGGGAGGCCTGACGTGCTGAATGGGTCACAAAGAGTCAGACACGACTGAGTGACTGAACTGAACTGATGACTTATTGGATCCTGGAGGAAGGAGTAGATAAGAAAAAGAAGAAGAAATGGTGTATGTGATTTGCTAGTTGTGTATTGATTTCACTAGCATGAAAGAGAAAACACACACACACACACACACACACAGAATTTCGTACTAAGATAATGGAGCCTGTTTTAGTACATAAGTATAGCGTACCTGTAATAGAACCTGTTGAAAGTAGCTAATAAGCAGTTTAAATGATTAGATCAAACCTAAAAAATAGGTTGTGATATACACCTTGGTGTCATTAGTTGAGGTAAGAGGAGTAGGTAAGACTGCCTGGTTGCTGCTGTTGTTCAGTCGCACAGTCATGTCTGATAATTTGTAACCCCATTGACTGCAGCACACAAGTCTTCCTTGTCCTTCACTATCTTCTGGAGTTTGCTCAAGCTCATGTCCATTGAGTCAGTGATACCATCCAATCATCTCATCCTCTGTCATCCCCTTCTTCTCGTGCCCTCAGTCTTTCCCAGAATCAAAGTCTTTTCCAATGAGTTGACTCTTTGCATCAGGTGGCCAAAATATCGAAGCTTCAGCTTCAAGATCAGTCATTCCAATGAATATTTAGGGTTGAATTCCTTTAGGATTGAATGGTTTGATCCCCTTACCATCCAAGGGACTCTCAACAATCTTCTCTAGCACCACAGTTCAAAAGAATCAATTCTTTAGTCCTCGTCTTTCTTTATGGTCCAGCTCTCACATTCATAATGACTAATAGAAAAACCATACCTTTGACTGTATGGACCTTTGTTGACAAAAATGATGTCTTTGTTTTTTAGTATGCTGTCCAGATTTATCATAACTATTCTTTATACAATTATATTCTTTGCAGCTGAAGATGTAGAAGTTCTGTATAGTCAGCAAAAGCAACACCTGGATCTGACTGTAATTCCTTATTGCAAAATTCAGGCTTGAAATGAAGAAAGTAAGGAAAACCACTAGGTTCTTCAGGTATAACCTAAATCAAATCTCTTATGATTATACAGTGGAAGTGACAAATAGATTTAAGGGATTAGATCTGATAGAGTGCTTGAAGAACTATGGACTGAGATTTGTAACACTGTACAGGAGATGGTGATCAAAACCATCCCAAAGAAATGCAAAAGGGCAAAAGGGCTGAGGTTGGATGAGAGGGCTTTACAAATAGTGGAGAAAAGAGAAGTGAAAGGCAAAGGAGAAAAGGAAAGATATTTACCCTTAAATGCAGAGTTCCAAAGAATAGCAAGGAGAGGTAGAAAGCCTTCTTAAGTGAACAATACAAAGAAATAGAGGGAAAAATTGGATGGGAAAGACTAGAGGTCTCTTCAAGAAAATTAGAGATACCAAGTGAACATTTCATGGAAAGATGGGCACAATAAAGGACAGAAATGGTATGGATCTAAACAGAAGCCTAAGATATTGAGATGAGTTGGCAAGAATACACAGAAGTACTATACTAGAAAAAGCTCTTAATAACCCAGATAACCACAATGGTGTGATCACTCACCTAGAGTCAGATATACTAATGTGTGAAGTCAAGTGGGCCTTAGGAAGCATTACTAATGAACACAGCTAGTGGAGATGTTGGAATTCCAGCTGAACTATTGTAAATCCTAAAAGATAATGCTGTTGAAGTGCTTCACTTGACCTGTCAGCAAATTTGGAAAACTCAGCAGTGACCACAAGACTTGAAAATGTCAGTTTTAATTCCAGTCCCAAAGAAGAGCAATGCAGAAAATGTCCAAACTACCACACAGTTGTGGTAATTTCACATGCTAGCAAGGTAATGCTCAAAATCCTTCAAGCTAGGCTTCAGCAATACATAAACCGAGAACTTCCAAATGTACAAGCTGGATTTAGAAAAGGCAAAGGAACCAGAGATCGAGTTGCCAACACCCATTGGATCATAGTGTTAGGTAGGTAGAATAGGGCGATGGAGTCCAAAATGGCAGTGGCTAAAAAACAAAGAAGGTCAAAGGAAGGTCCGAGGACCAGAGTGAAGACTTCAGGTAGAACAAACAGCACTCTTGGCTAAGCCCAATTTGCATAGAGTGGGCCCAGGTGGAAGAAAAGATATAAAAGGAAGAGCCAAAGCGTGCTCTCTCTCTCTCTCTCTCTCTCTCTCTCTCTTCCTCTCCCACATGTATGTCTCTCTGTCTCTCCCTCTTTCTCTCACGTGTGCGTGTGCTCTTTCTCTTTCTCTCTCTCTCTTTCTTTCCCGAGTGCATGTGCTCTTTCTCTCTCTCCCATTCTCCTGCCACCTTCTAAATAAAATAGAGCTGTAACACTGATTTGCCAAAGAGCTGTAACACAGTTTGTCCAAGACCCTGAGAGCTGTGACGAGCCGAGGGCTCTAATGTCCATTGCTCCAAATCTTTGTTGTAACGAGACAAAGAACCGGGGAACATACACTTGTGTGACATCTATGGTGCCGTGACTCGGCTGTAACCTGGCTGAAACAACCTCCACGCGGAAGAGGCCAGGCACGGCAGGAGCCCAGCTCAGCGAAGCTCCCGTGGTAGAGGCGGAATGTTAAGAAAACTCCACGCAGGGGAAGGCCCACTGTGCTGGAAACAGGGACAACGAAACACAAACTCAGCAGAAAGCTCACGTGGCCCAGTCTCAGATCCCAGAAGACCTCCTGTCAAGGTAAGAGGTCCTCGCTGGAGGGACATGCCTAATGAAATCTTAATTCCTTTACAATCTCTCATTTCTTGTTTCCTCGGACCTCCAGCAAACAGGGGGCGGCAGGGGGGCACAACTGAGGGACTCTGGAGAGGCTGCTCCTCAGCATGCCCCAAAGGCGCTATCTGCTGAGCCCCAGCAGCTGTTACACGAGCCGGTGGGGGGTTCTTCTGTCCTTTCTCTTCTCTGTGCCGAGGATCAGACCAATGAAATTGTGAGCACCAGTCAGATATTTAGCAAATTTTCCGTTGGGCTACGAAGGGGATTCCTTGGCACGTTTTTCCCATTGCTTTTTCCTCTTGTCCTTCAGCTCTCTCCCGGGACTCAAGCTCTGCCCAAACTAATGAAACTCAGGCCCTGATGTCTCATTGCAAAAATTCATTGAGAGTCCACCTTTTGTTAAGAGATGGATTTGATAGGATCCAGAGGGAAGCCACTCTTCAGGGTGTGAACCATTGCCAAGTGCAAGGGCTGGGGCCATGGAATTAGGCCTGGCTAGGTTTTGTGAAGCGGTGGAATTCATATGCTAATGAGTGGGAGGATCATCCCTACCATTGGGGAACCACCCACTCCTCCCTCTTTTGCCTTCGAGCTGTACTGCCACCTCTGGGTGTGTCTGTTGGTTTATAGATTGGGGATTAAGTACTTGAATTTTACTTTTCATCTTGGAGCCAGTTGGTTTTAATTGGTTTACATTATCCCCTTGTGCTATGTCATTCTTTCAAAGGTTGTGCTCTTCCCCCCTTCCCTTCTGTTTCATGCTCTTTGCCTGAGCCCCATCCAGACCCAAAAGGTTGCCTCTACAATCTTCTGGAGAGACAACCAGAAAATAGCTGGCCTTGGGAGGGAAATACTCTATAATATCCAACCCCTAATCCTACCCAGTACTGGTTACACTGGAGAACTTGGGGATGCCCAAACTCCAGTCCAGGGGTCCCAAGAGGTCATCACGCCTTGACCTGCCTAGGGATCAGGTCCTCGAGAGGTTGTCACACCTAAACCTGCTCGGGGATCCACTAGTTCCAGGGGTCCCAGGAGTTCATCACGCCTTGACCTGCCTAGGGATCAGGTCCTCGAGAGGTTATCACGCCTCAACCTGCTCAGGGATCTGCTAGTCCTGGGGGTCCCAGGAGGTTGTCACACCTCGACCTGCCCAGGGATTCAATTCTCGGGAAGCCGTCATCCCTTGGCCTGCCCGGGGATTTGATCTCTAGGAGGCTGTCATGCCTCTGCCTGCCTGGGGATCTGCACCTTGACCCAGGGACCCCTGGCTCTCAGGTTGCAACAGTTCTGAGTAGGATAAGCTTCAGAAAGACTCACCTCTAAGGAAGTCCACCCATGGAAACAAAAGGAAGCCTATTCCCAATGAGAACCCCATTGCCTTTCTGGAAAGGCTAAAAGAGGCACTCCAAAAGTTTACCAATCTGGACTTAGACTCTTACGAGGGACAGGTGATTTTAAAGGACAAATTCCTGTCCCAATGTGCATCAGATATCAGAATTAAGTTACAACAGCTACAACAGCAGGACCCTGCTGCCTCTTTAGATGAGATGGTCCAGACAGCCACCAATACCTTTTATAACAGAGAACAGGAGAAGGAGGCCAAGGCCCAGGAGGAGAGAAAGAAAGAGACAAGGCATGCCCAGATGCTGGCCACCCTCCAGAGAAGCCTTATGGCAAACCCTGAGTCTTTGAAGGACAAGGCATGAGACAAATGCCAAAGAGTGTCCAAACCATGACAAGTCTCCTAGAACAGCTTGCCACAAATGCCATCAACTGGGACATTGCAGGGCACTCTGCCCTTGGGACCCAAGAGCGTCAAGGTCAAGCACCAAGCCTACCCTCACGATGGTTCAAGAGGACTGAAGCGGCCCACTCCAGCCAGCCTGCCTGTCACAGATAACCATCACAGGGCTGGAGCCAAGGGTGCAACTGGATGTGGCAGGCAGGTCCGAAAATTTCTTGGTTGACACAAGGGCTACCTACTCTGTCTTGATCTCCTACTCCGGAGCCTTCTCCTCCCAAACCTGTACCATTTGGGGTGCTACAGGAAAACAACTACTAAAAGATTCACCCAAGCACTTCTTTGTTGCTGGGATGGACAAATATTTTTCCCACCAGTTTCTGGTGGTCCCTGAATGTCCTACTCCCTTATTGGGAAGAGATATACTCACTAAACTGGGGACCACCCTTGTGATGGGAAGTTTTTCAGCCCCTAGAGCCCTGCAGCTCCTGGTTGCTACTGAAGAACCCATTACACTTTCTCCAATAGAGAGGGACCAGAAACTATGGGAGGACAAAATTAACCCCCAGGTGTGGGACCAGGGGGTTCCTGGACGAGCCCACCAGGCCGAACCGGTCATCATTGTCCTCTGAGATCCCACTCGGTTTCCTAACCAGAAACAATATCTCTCAAAAGAGAGGCTTGGGAGGAACTACAGCCTTTAATAAATTCCTTGCTTGTGGGCTATTTGTCCCCACCAGTTCACCATGTAACACCCCAATACTCTCAGTAAAGAAAAAGACAGAACCTGGGGAATGGTTCAAGATCTCTGGATCATAAATGAAGCTGTAGTCCCCCTCCATCCCACAGTACCCAATCCCTGTGTAATCCTGGGAGAAATCCCACCCAGTGCCAAGTGGTTTACAGTCTTGGATCTCAAAGATGCATTTTTTTGCATACCACTGGCTAAAGAATCCCAGTATCTTTTGCCTTTGAGTGGGAAGCCCCAGAGAAAAACGCCAACAGATGACTTGGACAGTATTACCTCAGGGATTCAGAGATAGCCCCCACCTGTTTGGATAGGCCCTTAGTTGAGATCTCCTAGATCTGGACCTGGGACCTAATGGGAAAATATTACAATACATAGATGACCTACTAATCTGCTCTCCAGATGAGAAAAATGCCCAACAACATGCAATTCGGGTTCTAAACTTCTTGGCAGAAAGAGGATATAAGGTCTCCCGTGCTAAGGCACAGAGTGTCGAGACAAAGGTTACTTACCTGGGAGTTCGGATTACACACGGGTCCAGGAGGTTGTCCTCTGATCGGGTACAAGGAATCCTCCAGTTGCCCTGACTCAAAAACAATTACGAACTTTCCTGGGGCTAACTGGGTATTGTAGAATCTGGATACCCAACTATGGTCTAATTGCCCAGCCCTTATAGGAAAGCTTAAAGGGAAGAGATGATTCAATCCCACTGCACTGATGTGGGGAACTCCTCAAAGAAGGCAGAGGCTACACTAAAACAGGCCTTAACTCAGGCACCTGCTTTGAGGTTGCCAGACCCAGAAAAAGCATTCCAATTTTATGTCTGAAAGAGAGGGAATAGCCTTGGGAGTGTTAACTCAAAGGTTGGGATCTGAGCCCCAGCCTGTAGCTTACTTATCCAAAAAGCTTGATCCAACTACCCAAGGCTGGCCCCCTGCCTTCGAAATCTTGCAGCTATTGCAATCATGATAGAAGATGCTTTAAAACTCTCCTTTGGGGGCAAACTATTTTTACCAGCCACCAAGTAAAACAACCCTTAAATGGAAGAGGCCATTTATGGATGTCTGATCAAAGAATCCTCAGGTATCAAGTAATGCTGATGGAAAATCCAGGCTTCACTATATCCCCTTGTGAGGTTCTTAACCCAGCCACCCTCTTGCCTACCCCCCGAGGGCTCTCTCCCTTTCACTCTTGTCTAGAAACCTTGGACCACTGAACAAAACCCCGAGAAGGATTGTCAGAAGATCCTCTGACCAATCCTGAGGAAATCTGATACACTGATGGAAGCAGCTTTGTCTTGGATGAAAAAGAAGAGCCGGGTATGCAGTAGTCTCCAATTTTGAGACCATAGAGGCTAAGCCTCTGCCACCAGGTACTTCAGCCCAATTAGCTGAGCTCATAGCCCTGACTCGAGCTTTAGAGCTGGGAAAAGAAAAAAGAATAGCATTTATACTGACTCCAATTATACCTTTCTGGTGCTACATGCACATGCAGCTATTTGAAAAGAAAGGGGCCACTTGACCACCCGAGGGTCCTCAATCAAATATAGTGATCAAATTCTTCGACTCTTGGAGGCAGTCCATCTGCCCACAGAGGTTTCAGTCTCCCATTGTAAAGGACACCAAAAGGGGACAGAGAAGTGGCACGAGGGAACCAAGCAGCTGATCAGGCAGCTAGGAGAGCAACATTACCTAATAGGGATTGCCACCTTAGTTCCACAGACTAACTTGCCAGAAACTCCTTCATATACTGAAGGTGAGACTCTTAAAGCTAAGAGCGAGGGTTTTCAAGAAGATCATATGGGGTGGTTCCAAAAGGAGGGACTCCTTTTTCTGCCTGGGAACCTCCAATGGAAGTTGGTTAACTCCTTACATGCCACTACTCATTTAGGAGAAAAGGCCCTCCAAAGATTACTAGAAGGGTCCTTCAGAGGAACAGGCTTCAAAACAACTATAAGACAGGTGGTCTCCTCTTGTCCCACTTGCCAATTAAACAACCCCCAAGGAGCTCGAAGACCCCAGCTGGCCCAGCCCATCCAACAATGTGGAACCTACCCAGGAGAGGACTGGCAGATGGACTTCACCCAGATGCCAGTTTCTCAAGGGTATAAATACCTATTAGTCATGATAGATACATTCACAGGGTGGATTGAAGGCTTTCCCACCTGCACTGAAAAGGCTGAGGAGGTGGTAAAAAAAACTGCTCCATGAAATCATTCCAAGATTTGGTCTGCCCAGGTCATTACAAGTGACAATGGGACATCATTTACTTCCAAGGTCACTCAAGGGGTCTCAAAAGCATTGGGCATTACTTAGAATCTCCATTGTGCCAATCAATTCTTAAAATTAGCTATAAAAAAGATATCCCAGGAGACCTCCCTGGGATGGAAGGATGTTCTTACCAATAGCTCTCCTCCACACCTGCATTGCCCCTAAGGAACAGCTTGGTCTTAGTCCTTATGAGATGCTATATGGGAGACCTTTTATTTATGTCAATGACCTCTTCCTAGATCCAGAGGTTCAGACCCTCCAGTCTTATACCATGGCCAGTGGGCAATTCCAACAGGATATACACTTGTGGGTTATAAACCAGGACCCAAAAGATTCTAAGGAGTCGCCACTATATGCTCCAGGGACTCAAGTCCTAATGAAAGTCTAGAAAGATGGGTCTCCAAATGCTCAACTCCAGCCCACATGGAAGGGCCCCTACCCTGTAATACTTTCTACCCCCACAGCAGTCAAGGTACCAGGATATGACTCCTGGATTCACTACTCACGAGTCAAGCCATGGAAGAAGACAGAAGAGGACACTCAATACACCTGTGAGCCCCTGGGGAGATCTCAGATACCTATTCAGGACTGCAAATGAGTGTCATTCTAATGAACACCCCCAAAATCTGGTTTCTGAGGATAAGATTTCTCAGGATAGCTCTACACAGCCAACACAGCTTGACAGAGATTGTACTCCAAAACTGACAGGAGATAGATCTGATCCCTGAACAAGGAGGGACTTGATCCATCCTGGTGATGTGAATTTAAAATTGACTAATACCCCTACTAGTCCTTGTGTTGCTTATGATTATTCCATGTACTGTCAGTTGTCTAACTTGTTTTGTCTCTGCCCGGGTCAACAAGCTACAACATGCAGTGCCAGTTCAACAAAGATATAAAACTCCAGCCGACCATGAAAAATATCACACCCTTAGATGGACACCGCTATAAGGACTCTGAGGCTTGAGACTAGCAAGAGGGGGAGGCCCAATACCACTCACTGCCCCAGCTCAGCAGGAAGTAGCTAGAAAGACCTCAATGCCCCTATTCCCAAAGAATTGGGCCTCCTATCTCTTGAGGGGGGAATGTTAGGTAGGTAGAATAAGGAAATGGAGTCCAAAATGATGGTGACTAAACAAGGAAGATCAAAGGAAGGTCCAAGGACCAGAGTGAAGACTTCAGGTAGAACAAACAGCACTCTTGGCTAAGCCCAATTTGCATAGGGCAGGCCCAGGTGGAAGAAAAGATATAAAAGGAAGAGCCAAAACACTCTCTCACACTCTCTTCCTCTCCCACGTGCGTCTCTCTCTCTCTCTCTCTCTCTCTCCCCTCTCTCCCCTCTCCCCCGTGCGTGTCTCTCTGTCTCTCTTTCCCGTGTGCGTGCGCTCTTTCTCTCTCCCATTCTCCTGCTATCTTCTAAGTAAAATAGAGCTGTAACACTGATTTGCCTAAGAGCTGTAACACGGTTTGTCCAAGACCTGAGAGCTGTGACGAGCCAAGGGCTTTAATGTCCGTTACTCCAAATCTTTGTTGTAACGAGACAAAGAACCAGGGAACATACACTCGCATAATAGAAACATTAGATAGTTAGAATAGGAAAAAGGAGTCCAAAATGGTGGTAGCTAAAAGACAAATATGGGAAAAGCCTGCAAAAATAGAACAAAGAGGACCAGCGTTAGGACCTCATGTAAAACGAACAGCCAAATTTACATAGGGCAGCCTCCAGGGGAGAAAACAAATGTATAAAAGAAGGAAGCCTAGAAGAATAGAGGCTCTGTCCTTTCTTTGTCTTTTGGGTTGGCCCACCCTCACTCCTTGAGGCTGTACTATACTTTGTTTTTCCTACAAAATTGAGCTATAACACTGGTCCACCTGTCACTTCAAACTTTTGCTGCAGAAAGACAGAACTGAGGAAATTATACACTCCTCTGACAGAAAAGCAAGGGAATTTCAGAAAAACATCTACTTGTTGTTCACTGACTACACTAAAGCCTTTGTGTGGATCACAACAAACTGGAAAATTCTTAAGGAGTTGAGAATACCAGACCACCTTATCTGCTTCCTGAGAAACCTGTATGTAAGTCAAGAAGACTGCCTAGAAAAAATACAAATTGAAAGAAAGAGGGCTATCAAGAGAATTTCATTGCACGTTGAACTTAAGATGTAGGCTGATTAGATCATAGACCAGATGCCAGAGAGCTATCAGAAAATTCAGGGAAATATGAGATTATATACCAGCAGAATATTAAAAAGGAAGGTTAGTCTACTTTATTAATGATTGAGATCATTGTCCTTTCCTTCTACTCTTCTTTTAACAGTGAACAAATATACTACTCAGAAATCATGAATGCTTTCATTTTTAATTTATATTTTTTCATAAAATAAGATTTTGGAACACAAACATATGAAGCACTAGTTGACAATTTTATAACTAGATTAAACAGCAATATGTAAGTAAAACCACTAATACAGTTAACACAGCTAATTAACATAAAAATGTCAGGAATATAAGTTAAAAATAATCATTTGATGTTAACATTATTCAATTTTAGTCAATTAGTTAACAATCAATATTAAATCACCAAGTATATAAAATCATGCCCTCCTTTTTTAAAATTTATTTTTATTGGAGGATAATTGATTTAAATGCTTTTGGTTTTTTCTGTACAACAATATGAATATGTGTATATATGTCCCATCCCTCTTGAACTTCCTTCCCTCACACACCATCCCACTCCTCTAGGTTGTCACAGAGTACCAAATTGAGCTCCCTGCATTATACAGTAACTTTGTATTAGCAATCTACTTTTCATATTGTAATGTGTATGTTTCAACACTATTCTCTCAATCCATCCCACCATCTCCTCCTCTGCTGTGTCCATGAGTTGGTTTTCTATGTCTAGATCTCTATTCTTGTCCAGCAAATTTTTTTCATCAGTAGTATTTTTCTAAATTTAATATACATGTGTTAATTTATGATTTTTTTTTTCTCTGACTTACCTCACTATGTATAACAGGTTCTAAGTTCATCCACCTCACAAGAACTGACTCAAATGCATTCCTTTTTATGGATGAATAATAGTCCATTGTCAATATGTTTCACAACATTTTATCCATTCTCATCTGTCAATGGACTTCTAGGTTGATTCCATGTCCTAGCTACCACAAGTTATACAAAGAAGACAAGCAAATGGCCAACAAACACATAGAAAGATGTTCAGCATTGCTCATAATTCAGTTCAGTTCAGTCGCTCAACATGTCTGACTCTGCGACTCCATGAATCACAGCATGCCAGGCCTCCCTGTCCATCACCAGCTGATCTCCTTTAGGATGGACTGGTTGAATCTCCATGCAGTCCAAGGGACTCTCAAGAGTCCTCTCCAACACTGCAGCTCAAAAGCATCAATTCTTTGGCACACAGCTTTCTTCACAGCTTTTTTTCATACATGACCACTGAAAACCCATAGCCTTGACTAGACGGATATTTGTTGGCAAAGTGATAACTCTGCTTTTTAATATGCTCTCTAGGTTGGTCATAACTTTCCTTCCGAGGAGTAAGCATCTTTTAATTTCATGGCTGCAGTCACCATCTGCAGTGATTTTGAAGCCCGCCAAAATAGAGTCTGACACTGTTTCCACTGTTTCCCCATCTATCTCCCATGAAGTGATGGGACCAGATGCCATGATGTTCGTTTACTGAATGCTGAGTTTTAAGCCAACTTTTTCACTCTCCACTTTCATTTTCATCAAGAGGCTTTTTAGTTCCTCTTCACTTTCTGCCATAAGGGTGGTATCATCTGCATATCTCATGTGATTGATATTTCTCTTGGCAATCTTGATTCCAGCTTGTGCTTCTTCCTGCCCAGCATTTCTCATGATGTACTCTGCATATAAGTTAAATAAGCAGGCTGACAACATACAGCCTTGACATTACTCCTTTTCCTATTTGGAACCAGTCTGTTGTTCCATGTCCAGTTCTAACTGTTGCTTCCTGACCTGCATATAGGTTTCTCAAGAGGCAGGTCAGGTGGTCTGGTATTCCCATCTCCTTCAAAATTTTCCAGTTTCTTGTGATCCCACAATCAAAAGCTTTGGCATAGTCAATAAAGCAGAAATAGATGTTTTTCTGGAACTCTCTTGCTTTTTCTAAGATGCAGCAGATGTTGGCAATTTGCTCTCTGGTTCCTCTGCCTTTTCTAAAACCAGCTTGAACATCTGGAAGTTCACAGTTCACATATCACTGAAGGCTGTCTTGGAGAATTTTGAGCATTACTTTACTAGCATGTGAGATGAGTGCAAGTGTGCAGCAGCTTGGGCATTCTTTGGCATTGCCTTTCTTAGGGATTAGAATGTAAACTGACGTTTTTCAGTCCTATGGCCACTGCTGAGTTTTCAAATTTTCTGGCATATTGAGTGCAGCACTTTCACAGCATCATCTTTCAGGATTTGAAATAGCTCAACTGGAATTCCATCACCTCCACTAGCTTTGTTTATAGCAATTCTTCCTAAGGCCCACTTGACTTCACATTCCAGGATGTCTGACTCTAGATGAGGGATCACACCATCGTCATTATCTGTGTTGTGAAGCTCTTTTTGTACACTTCTTCTGTGTATTCTTGCCACTTTTTCTTAATATCTTCTGCTTCTGTTAGGTCCATACCATTTCTGTCCTTTATCGAGCCCATCTTTGCATGAAATGTTCCCTTGGTATCTCTCATTTTCTTGAAGAGATCTCTAGTCTCTTTGCTCATTTTTAGAGAAATGCAAATCAAAACTATAGTAAGGTCTCACCTCACACAGGTCAGAATGGCTATCATAAGAAAATCTACAAATAATAAATGCTAGAAAGGATATGGAGAAAAGGGCAAACTCTTGCACTGTTAGTGGGAATGTAAATTGATACAGCCACTATGGAGAACAGTATGAAGATTTCTTAGAAAATTAAGATTAAAACTACCATATGACCCAGCAATACCACTGCTGGGTAAACCAAGTCCTCTTTATCAAATATTCACATCTCTGATTCAGCCAGTACCTTTAAACATGGAGGCATAGATGAGTTTAAAAACCCTGTGTGTTGATTGAATCTAAAAGTCCCAGTGTAAATCATTTCTGTTCTCTTCAATTTGCTCTGATAGGAAAGAGTTACCTACTGGAATATTGTCAAAATCATTTCCATAGCAACCAGCTATAATGATACTTATCTCAGTATATTATGCCAGATGCTTTTATAGATATTATACATATGGGGAGAGAATAATAATAAAAATATTCTTAACTCACTTATACCTCAACTTGTTCCAGAAAACAAATAAAGCTTAAGTGAAACTCTCTGCAAATTTTCTTTACTACAAATGTTCAGGAAAAAATCTATTTATTATACCCTCCCCTCCTTCAATAAAAAAAGGCTCTCTAAAGAACAATAGCTCAGAGACAAAGAAATATAATTAGAAATTAAGGTATATTTAAAGGCTTGACAATACTTCTTTGTGGCAAAGAATTTGATCTTCTGGCATTGAGCAGTTCAGCAAAAACCATTAAAATACTGGTTGTAATATACAATCAATTTATTAAAAATGTACTTCAGGGACTTATTTTCCCCCTTAGGATTTGAAGTGAACTTTCCACTCTTCATTGTTATTCAGACTACCAGGCTTTGGGGAATAATCAGTTCATCTGCTAAGTTTAAGAAATGACCCACAAGTCACATTCTTTGTTTGGTTTTGCAAAGGTCACCATGCAAATGTGCAAGCTTTGTACCCAAATGAACTCAGAGAAATGACCTGAAATCTGACATGTCTTACAGCTCTGTGACAAGTTCTGACCCTCTTTTCCTGAAAACAAAACAAAACAAAAACAAAAACAAAACTCTGAACTTAGGTATAAACTTTAAGAGTATAAAAAATGTAAACAGAGCAATTAGGCTCCACCTAAGAAACAAACACAATTAGATGGAAATACCAACTCCTTTTCTTTTCATATTAATAACAAGACACTGCAAATCACAGCTTAATAAAGAAAATACAGTACTTGGCCACCTCATGTGAAGAGTTGACTCATTGGAAAAGACTCTGATGCTGGGAGGGATTCGGGGCAGGAGGAGAAGGGGTTGACAGAGGATGAGATGGCTGGATGGCATCACTGACTCAATGGATGTGGGTCTGAGTGAACTCTGGGTGTTCAGGGAGGCCTGGGGCACTGCGATTTATGGGGTCACAAAGAGTCGGACACGACTGAGCGACTGAACTGAACTGAACACTTAAAATATCACTGTTTGTAGTTTTATCAGACTTCCCTGGTGGCTCAGATGGTAAAGCGTCTGCTTACAACATGAGAGCCATGACCCATTTATCTCAGCCCACAAGACAAATTTAACTGAAATAATATGTCATCAGAAAATATAACCTATTATACGGTTTTTCCACTAATGAGAGCAGACAAACAGATGAAAGCAGTGAAATGAGAATAGAAATTACATGTTCTTTCTGAATTCCTGATGTCACTATTTTAATCTAACATGGAAAAGTAAAATAAAGTTATTGCCCTTATTTAGAAAATTCAGTCCTCCTAAACCTCAAATCACTATTTTCTTCCAAAAGTACCTAGAGTAAAAAGTATACTTTTGTCTATATTATTGTTAAAATTCCACAATGTCTTCTAATTCACTTTACCAAAGTAATTTTCTTGATATTTTGACAACAATGACATCAAAATAATAGCATGTTTACAGAACTGATTAAATGTGTTTAGAAGTAGCTGAAAACATGAGGAACAAACAAATTCAAAGTAAAAAGGGAAAAAGATTGGGGCAAATTTTTTAAAGTAATTTACTATCTTCATGTTTTTCTTTTCTTTTTCTTTTAAATTGAAAACATCTGGAAAATAGGGAAAGGGAATTATGAAGAGTGTGACATTAAGCTTTCTCTTATTATTAAGAACTACTTCACATATCCAAAGTGGTTTAAATAACACTATTACAAAACCAAGTATAAATCTTCCATGAACACTGAGAAATAAAACTTTTTGATAATTGAAACCTCTCCACCCTAATCACACACTAAGTCAACTCTGTTGAATTCTGATTATATAAATCAATCATTGGATTGTATAGTTCATCCTACTCTACTGTTTAGTTACAGAACTTACACAGGACTTGGGAAACAGACTCTTAGAGGGCAAAAACAAAACCTCCTGTGCACCAGGACCCAGGAGAAAGGAGCAGTTACCCCACAAAAGACTGACCCAGATTTGCCTGTGAGTGTCCAGGAATCTAGAGGAGACATAGGTCAACAGTGGCCTGCTTCAGGACCAGGAGCACTGAATACAGCAGTACTGGGAGCCAACAGTACTGGTATAAGTCCTTTTGAAGGAGGTCTTGTGATTATTGCTATTCAACCTGCCATAGTTTGGCCTCAGGTCAAACTACAGGGAGGGAAAATAGCCTCAGTTCATTTCAGTTCAGTCATTCAGTCGTGTGGAACTCTTTGTGACCCCATGGACTGCAGCACCCCAGGCCTCCCTGTCCATCAGTTAATCCCAGAGTTTACTCAAACTTAGGTCCACTGAGTCGGTGATGCCTTCCAATGGTCTCATCCTTGTCGTCCCCTTCTCCTCCTGCCTTCAGTCTTTCCCAGCATCAGGGTCTTTTCAAAGAGTCAGTTCTTCACATCAGATGGCCAAACTATTGGAGTTTCAGCTTTAGCATCAGTCCTTCCAATGAATATTCAGGACTGATTTTCTTTAGGATGGACTGGTTGGCTCTCCTTGCAGTCCAAGGGACTGGAAAGAATCTTCTCCAACACCACAGTTCAAAAGCATCAATTCTTTGGCACTCAGCTTTCTTCACAGTCCAACTCTCACATCCATACATGACCACAGAAAAACCCATACCTTGACTAGACGGACCTTTGTTGGCAAAGTGATAACACTGCTTTTTAATACATTGTCTAGGTTGGTCATAATTTTCCTTCCAAGGAGTAAGCGTGTTTTAATTTCAAGGCTGCAGTCACCATCTGCAGTGATTGTGGAGCCCAAGAAAATAAAGACTGCCACTATTTCCACTGTTTCTCCATCTATTTGCCATGAAGTGATGAGACCAGATGCCATTATCATAGTTTCCTGAATGTTGAGCTTTAAGCCAACTTTTTCACACTCCTCTTTCACTTTCATCAAGATGCTCTTAGTTCTTTTTCACTTTCTGCCATAAGGATGGTGTCATCTGCATAAATGAGGTTATTGATATTTCTCCTGGCAATCTTGATACCAGCTTGTGCTTCTTCTAGCCCAGTGTTTCTCATGATGTATTCTGCATATAAGTTAAATAAGCAGAGTTGCAATATACAGCCTTGATGTATTCCTTTCCTGATTTGGAACCAGTCTGTTGTTCCATGTCCAGTTCTAATTGTTGCTTCCTGATCTGCATACAGATTTCTCAAAAGGAAGATGAGGTGGTCTGGTATTCTCATCTCTTGAAGAATTTTCCACAGTTTGTTGTGATCCACACAGTCAAAGGTTTTGATGTAGTCAATAAAACAGAAATTGATGTTTTTCTGGAACTCTCTTGCTTTTTTGATAATACAACAGATGTTGGTAATTTGATCTCTGGTTCCTCTGCCTTTTCTAAAACCAGCTTGAACATCCGGAAGTTCATGGTTCACGTACTGTTGAAGCCTGGTTTGGAGAATTTCGAGCATCATTTTGCTAACGTGTGACATGAGTGCAATTGTGCAATAGTTCGAGCATCTTTGTTATTACTTTTCTTCAGAATCGAAATGAAAACTGACCTTTTAGAGTCCTGTGGCCACTGCTGAGTTTTCCAAATTTGCTGGCATATTGAGTGCAGCACTTTTACAGCATCATCTTTTAAGATTTGAAATAGCTCAACTGGAATTCCATCACCTCCACCAGCTTTCTTCATAGAGACGTTTCCTAAAGCCCACTTGAGTTCACATTCCAAGATGTCTGGCTGTAGGTGAATGATCACACCATCGTGATCTGGGTCGTGAAGATCTATTTTGTATATTTCTTCTGTATATTGTTACCACTTCTTCTTAATATCTTCTGCTTCTCTTAGGCCCATACATTTCTGTCCCCTGTTGAGCCCATCTTTCCATGAAATGTTCCCTTGGTAGCTATAATTTTCTAATTTTCAAAACCGCCCCATTAATCAACGGAAAATTGGATTGAAGTTTTACTGAACAAGGCCCTAGCCTTCAGAGCAACACCTAGATTCACTCATAGCCAATCCCTCCCATCAAGAAGCTTCACCAAGCCTCTTATCCCTATCCATCAGAGGGCAAGCAGAATGAAAACCCAATCATAGAAAATTAACCAAATTGATCACATGGATCACAATCTTGTCTAATTCAATGAAACTCTGAGCATATGGGTTTTTCAGTGGTCATGTATGGATGTGAGAGAGTAAGCGTCTTTTAATTTCATGGTTGCAATCACCATCTGCAGTGATTTTGGAGCCCCCAAAATAAAGTCTGACACTGTTTCCACATCTATTTCCCATGAAATGATGGGACCAGATGCCCTGATCTTCGTTTTCTGAATGTTGAGCTTTAAGCCAACTTTTTCACTCTCCTCTTTCACTTTCATCAAGAGGCTTTTTAGTTCCTCTTCACTTTCTGCCATAATATTAGGAAGTAAAATGTCCTTGACTTTTAAGTCCCAATAGAACACTACAAGACACATCTGGATTTGATGAAGTCCCTTCAGATCTGACTATAGTCATGAAATTAAAAGATGTTTATTCATTGGAAGAAAAGCTATGACAAACCTAGACAGTATATTGAAAAGCAGAGACATCACTTTGCTGACAAAGGTCTATGTAGTCAAAGGTATGTTTTTTCTATTAGTTATGTATGAATGTGAGAGTTGGACCATAATGAAAGCTGAGCATTGAAGCATTGATGCTTTTGAACTGTGGTGCTAGAGAAGACTGTTGAGAGTCCCTTGGACAGTAAGGAGCTCAAACCATTCAATCCTAAAGAAAATCAACCATGAATATCCATTGGAAGGACCGATGCAGAAGCTGAAGCTCCAATGCTTGGTCCACCTGATGCAAAGGGCTGAGTCATTCGAAAAGATCCTGATGTTAGGAAAGACTGATGGCAAAAGAAGAGGGCAGCAGAGGATAAGATGGTTAGATGGCATCACTGACTCAGTGGACATGAATCTGAGGAAACTCTGGGGAGTAGTGGGGGCTTCTCAAGTGGCACTAGTGGTAAAGAGACCAATTGCCAATGCAGGAGATGAAAGAGACACAGATTCAATCCGTGGGTAGGGAAGATCCCTGGAGAAGGGCATGGCAACTCACTCTAGTGTTCTTGCCTGGAGAATCCCATGGACAGAGGAACCTGGTGGTCTACAGTCCATAGGATCACAAACAGTCAGACATTACTGAAGCAATTTAGCATGCATGCATGCTGGGTGATAGTAGAGGACAGAGAAGCCTGGAGCGCTGCAGTCCGAGGGGGTTGCAAAGAGTTGGACAGGATTTAGCAACAGAGCAACATCTTTTTATCCTTCTGACCCCTCCCTTTGTCTTTCCTTCTAGGCACTCTATTTGTTTCATTGTTTCTTTTTCCTTGTGTTTCTGTCAGCCGTTTTAGTTTGGAGGTTTTCTATGATTTTTTTTTTCTCAGTTTCCTCTTTTTAAAATTTTTATGTTTCTGTTCTATTTGTATTTTTTGTAGTTGCATTTCTGCAATATTTCATAGGTAAAACAGCCCTTTTTCTGATGATAGCATCTTATCTTCATTTGTCTAGACAGGTTCTAACTCTTTCCTCTTCCTCTCTTATGTTTGTATTATCTCAAATTATCCCGTTTTATGTGGTGAGTTTATTACCAAATCAAATTAGCTATAGTTAGTTTTACTACTTTTTCCTTTTAATCTTTATCCTATAATTAAGTGTTTAACAACCTATTCTGATATAGAGTTTCAATTTTCTGGTTCTATTATCTTATTCAAAGTTTTGTGTACTTTGGCCTTTTTTTTTTTTCAGGCAGAAAAGCTCCTTTCAACATGGTCAAGTCAATTAACTCCCTCAGCTTTGTTTATTTCCTTGGGAAAGCCCTTATTTCTCTGTCATATCTCGAAGATAACTTTGTTGGGTAGAGGAATTTTAGCTGACAATTTTTTATCTTTCAGTATTTTGCATATATCATCTCCACTCTTTCCTGGCCTGTAGAGATGCTGCAGACAATTCTGCTGATAGACATATGGGGGCTTCTTTGTAGGGTATTATCCTTTTTTTCCTGCCTGCCTTTAAAATTCTTTGTTATTGACTTTTTCCAGTTTTAATATGATGTGTCCTGGAGAAGGTCTTTTGAGCCAAGGTAATCACATGTTTTCTTAGCTTCATGGACTTGTGAATCCAGTCCCTTCCCCAGGTTTGGGAAATTCTCAGATATTGTCTTTAAATAAAATCTCCACTGTCTTCTCCATCTCTTCTCCTGGGATACCCATTATTCTAATACTCCCCTTCTTAATAAAGTCAGATAATTGTCATAGAAGTTCTTTATTTTTTTAAAGATCTTAATTCCTTCTCCTTTTCTACCTGTATCGTTTCTAGATTTCCATCTTTGTGTTTACCATTTATCTCTTTCAAATGTTCTGCTCTATTTCCATTGCTTTCTAACGTGTTCTTCCTCTCATTTACTGAATTCTTCAGCTTCAGAATTTTCTTTTTAAAGTTTCAATTTCTTTGGTAAAGGGTTCTTTCTGTTAATTTTATTCCTGAGGTCACTGATTGCTTTTCTGAGTTGTTTCTTGTTTTTGTAGCTCTCCAAATTTCTTTGGAACAGCTGTTTTAAATTTTGTATCAGATCATAGTACTTTGAGACTTTAAACTTGATTCCTGAATAACTGTCATTTTTGATGTATGACACTGTTACCACAGTTCTTCATAGTGCTTGATGAGTTTTTTTTTTTCTGCCAACCTATTTCAAGTAGTGAATACCTTTCTTTTCAAATACAACTTGCTTTCCCTACTTGATTCTAAAGATGCAACAGGTTAGTAATTAGAAATCTGTATTTGGTTTTCCAATAGATGGAGATATAGCACAAGCCTTTGATTTTACCTCCCTGAGCTCCTCTAGTTGTATTTGAGATTCATCACTTTCTGTCTCCTTCCCACCTGTCAGAGGTGTTACAATATACCCTCGTTGCCCCTGCTTGTGTTTTCAGGAACTCTCATGCCTTGCTCCTGTCGGTATTGCTGGTGTTACCACCTGAGGATCCAAGATGGCAGGTGTCCAGGGTCCTTCGAGTTACAGAATCTGCCACAGCAGGGGAAAGGAGGAGTGGGGAGGTTGCTGGGGACACAAGTATCTCTGGCATGAGCAGGGCAGTCTGGTTTGCAGTTGTTGCAGGCATGGGAGGAATTGAGGGTGCTTCTGCAGCTAGAAGGACTGGGTTGCAGACAGCAGTGACTTTGCTGTCTGTTTCCTGTGCAACCATACGTACCACTGAGGCTAGGAAGTCAATATCCCGAGTGCTGCCTCGTCTAAAGATACTGGATTCTCTGGGGCTGTGGGCTCAGCACTTCTGCCAGGGCCTCGGGTCACAGGTACTACCTTTGCTGTTCTACTTCCACCTTCTTTATGTATTGCAGGCCGACCCCTCCCCACCCCCTCTGCTTTCCATTTAGATATACAGATATGTGGAATCCTGTGGCGTCCTGGTATGTTGGACAAAGGTACCTTTGTTGAGTTATGGATGTTTTACCGGTTGTGGATTGAAGGGGAGAGACAAAGGGGACTTCTCGTGTCTCTATGATGTTGACTTTACTTAACGTGCTCTGAGTAAATATCAGGTATTTTACTTTATGATTGGATAGATAGAATGTTTATTTTTCCCCTTATTTTCTTTCAAAGAGAATAACTTGAAATCTACCAGTCTAAAACAAACCCCAGAGATTTATACAAAGTAAAAGGAACTATTGTGTTTATCTATCGAAAACATTCACTACTTGAAAATAGCTAAGAATTTATTGTATTGAAGAAATCTAAAACTTTCTTCTAATTTTCTACTCTTAATCATATATCACCCTATAACCTCATCACTGGACAGAGTAGGATCACGAAAGAACATGTGAGATGAGCAGATAAAGGGATTTTGCTGTTCAGTCACTCAGTCGTGTCTGACTCTTTGTGACCCCATGGACTGCAGCACACCAGGCTTCCCTGTCCTTCACCATCTCCTGGAGCATACTCAAACTCATGTCAACTGAGTTGGTGATGCCATCCAACCATCTCATCCTCTGTCATCCCTTTCGCCTCCTGCCTTCTATCTTTCCCAGCATCAGGGTCTTTTCTAATGAGTCAGCTCTTCACATTAGAAGGCCAAAGTATTGGAGCATCAGCTTCAGCTTCAACATCAGTACTTCCAATGTATATTCAGGATTGATTTCCTTCAGGATTGATGGGTTTGTTCTCCTTGTGGTCCAAGGGACTCTCAAGAGTCTTCTCCAAAACCACAGTTCAAAAGCATCAATTCTTCAGTGCTCAACTTTCTTTATGTTCCAATTCTTATATCCATACATGACTACTGGAAAAACTGCAGCTCTGACTATATGGACCTTTGTTGGCAAAGTAATGTCTCTGTTTTTTAATATGCTGTTTAGGTTGATCATAGCGCTTCTTCCAAGGAACAAGCTTCTTTTAATTTCATGGCTGCAGTCACCATCTGCAGTGATTTTGGAGCCCAAGAAAATAAAGTCTCTCACTGTTTCCGTTGTTTCCAATTCTATTTGCCATGACGTGATGGGACCAAATGCCATGAACTTAGCTTTTGATTGCTGACTTTTAAGCCAGCTTTTTCACTCTCTTTCTTTCACGTGAACTTCATTAAGAGACTCTTTAGTTCCTCTTCACTTTCTGCCATAAGAGTGGTCTCATCTGCATATCTGAGGTTATTAATATTTCTCCCTGCAATCTTGATTCCAACTTGTGCTTTATCCAGCCCAGTATTCTGTATGATGTACTCTGCATAGAAGTTAAATAAACAGGGTGACAGTAGACAGCATTGATATACCTCTTTCACAATTTTGAACCAGTCTGTTGTTCCATGTCTGGTTATAACTGTTGCTTCTTGACCTGCATACAGTTTTTTCAGGAGGCAGATAAGGTGTTCTGGTAATCACATAGCAGAGTTACTTGATCATTAACTGAGTTGGTTAGATTGGGTTAGGATATGTTGCTTAACAAACAGCCCACAAATCTCTGTGTCTTAAAGCAGGAAATATTTATTTCTCTGGGGAGTATGCTTTAGACCTGGGTAATTATGTAGGATAGCTGACCTATATATGATAGCTCAGCTTTGTAACTCCATATCAAACTATGCTTTCACAGCCACTGTGACAGGGCAAAAGAGAGGTGGAGAATTGTGTACCAGCTTATAATAACTTGGAAGTAATAACTTCTGTTTTGATCATGTATCTTGGACAAAGCAAATCACATGGCCACTTCAAAACTGGAAAGGTAAGTGCAATACTAATGCATGCCCAGAAAGAGAAATACTAGAAATAATGGGGAACAATACTGGTCTCTGTAGTGCTGGTCTTCAGCACTCTAGCTATCAGTAAGATCTTCAGACTAAAGCAGAGCACAGTAAAGCAAAGTGAATAAATAGGACTAAGCATTATGTAGCAACTCATATTCCATTTTGAAGACCAAAATGCCACCTAGGAATTAAAAGTCCTCCTAGGAAGACTTGGTTCTCTGTGTCTATAGCATATTGCTAAAATAATACTTAACAATATTTCCCTAATCTATTACTTCCCTCTACATGACTATTGGAGAGAAAATATCTTTTGAAGTTTAGTGCATAAGACAATAGCTGATGTATAGAAGCTAATAAAATAATGAAAGCCAGGCAGAGATGAGTTGGAGGAAAAGAGAAAGGAAGACCGAAAGAAAGAAAATAAGAAATGAAGAATTTGCCCATTCTGCAATGATAAAATTTTCATTGGCATGCTACCACGTCTTTGGATATACACCACATTGCAATATTTTTCTTGGCCTTGGAAACACAGCTTATACGATCTTAGTTCCCTACCTAGGGATTGAACCTGTGCCCCCTGCAGTGAAAGCACAGAGTCTTACCCACTGGACCATGAGAGAAGTCCCCACATTACAATGTTCAAAGCCCCCCAAAGTACTGTTAGAGTATATGACAGAGGCTGTTGATTGGATACTAATATCTTTTCTCTTCTTCTTCATATGGTAACAGACATTTTAATGTTAAAAAAAGCTTATGCTAAAGGCTTTATTTCTTAGTCTCTCTTGCAGCTCAGTGTGGTTCAGTAGTTAAAACCTTGTTAATGAGAGGGGAGAGAAAATGATATAAGCACCTTCTTGGTCATACTTTTTAAATGAAATTTGGTACCCTCCACTGTCCCTCTTTCCTTCCTGCTGATATTGCTAGAAGAGCCATTTAAACTACAAAATGGAAGTTGTATGTTAAGGATGGTGGACAAGAGAGAAAGAACCTAGATCTCTAAAACTTCAGCAACAAAACCAGCCACACACTGCTTAAGCATGGATAGTTACTGAGTGAGAAATTCACTTCTATGTTATACACAGCTGCTATTTAGTCTTTTCCGTAGCAGTCAACTAATCCTGCATCTATACCAATAGAATTTAACTTGTTTAAAAGCAACTTTAAGTGAGGCTGCTAAAATATAAATAAATATTTCAGAGAGTTCAGTTGAACAGAGAAATCAGCATTTATTTCATCTTTAAAACCACAGAAACTATACAGAAGGGTTTGTTAATTAAACCAGAGCTTCAGAGATAAGCATTTTGAAACTTTTGTGAAACACATTTAGAATTGGAGTTATCTGATTGTAAGTATTCAAAATTAATTTCAAATGCAAATTATTATAATGCTGTGATTTTCTTTCTCTCTTTCTTTCTTTTTTATCAACCTTTCCTCTGTGAAACTAAATCAGTCCTATGGGGGCATTTCAATCACTGACTTGGCCACATAGATCTTTAAGAGGTATTGTATTGTTTGAAATTTTGCCCTTTCAGTAGCAGCTGTATGGTTTCATTGAGAGCACTGCCAAATTAATAGCCCCACGTGTGTCAAAATTTGCATGAAATAAGCAGTCATCAGTGATTATGATTTGTCAGGAAAAGATTTTTAAGCCGTTCTCAAAGCCAAGGACAGATGTATGCTTGCTGATTTTAGAATCTAATTTACTCAAGAGCTGGACAGCAACATACAGAAAACACTGCATAACTAAAAACCAGCTCACCTAGGCATGCTAAAGAGGCTTACTAAGAGAATACGCCAAAAAAAAAAAAAAAAATCCAACATTCTTATTCAACAAGTGAAAATGATAAACCTCTGTGTATACATAAATATATCTCACCTAAATGTTTGAGTACTTTACTCAATAAATAGAAAGTCCCAGAGGGCAGCCTATAAAACCTAAATCAAAAAATATACCTGCCTTGTAACATCACCTACAAAATATTCCATATTTATCATAAACAACCTGCCCAAACAGTATTCATTTTCTGATAAACATGAGTTCATGGAGAGAAATGACTTTGAAAGGCTAAGACCTAAATCTGTTATTTTTCTTTAGCAGGACTGCAGATGTCTTTGGGGACTGCTAAGCAGTGTTTGCTTTCATGGTTAACAACATCCAAGTAATACTTTCAGATTATGTGTCAGGAGTTAACGAAGTATAATCAGATAGTATATTAAAAAAATTTTTTAACAGGGGAGATGGTTAAATGAAAAGGAAAAATAGATCAATAAATTTTAGAGTGGAATATTAGTGGGCTAGTTATCACAGTATATTTTTGGTACTGATTTATCATGCTTTGAGATTGACAAAATCTTAATTTTTTTATTCCTTTACTACATCATATGGGAAGTAAAAATAATATATAGAGAATGAATGCTCCTCACTGCATTATTGAGTAGATTAGACAATAATAATAATTTTTAGGTTTTCTATAAATGTAAAGATTTTTAAAATGTGAGAAAAAAAGGTATAACCTTTCTGGTACCTATTATAACTTACTGGCATGATTTTTACCTGGAAGCAAACTTCATAGCAAATTTAAATTAGGTGATATTTTAAATAAAGCCTGTTCAATAACCAACATGCTTTGACCCCAATCTTTCACTTGTCTAACATCCATCACTGAAAACTGCTCATATAAAACGTATTCTGACACAGAAACCCATGTTTACCTTGCAGATGGTCAAAGGCACTGAAAGATTTTATAGTAGCAAAATAGCTTCGTTCTTCTGTTTATATTAAACTGATGAGTGAGAGAGCATATCATGCATAGGGCTAAAGAAGGGTAGAACAAAACTCTAGCAGGATCTCAATCTGGTCTGTACCAACAAAGGCACTGAATTATTTAGTATTATTTCATAGTTATGGTGGAGGTCACAATAATCCACAGATATCAGTGTGGTAGTCAGAATAACAGCCTTCCAAAGATTTCTACATATTAAACTTTGAAACTTGTGAATATGTTACCTAACATGGAAACAGAGACTTTGAAGTAATTTGTTACAGCAGCAATATGAAACTGATACAGTTTGTAAGAGAAAAGAGGTAAATTTTCACTTGCTTTTCTCTTAAGGAAAAAAAATCATACAAAACTTGAATGTTTTATACACAACTGGTTCTCTCCTACTGCCCTAATATTAGTAGGCTTTACTCTGACGTGATGGACAATGCAGGAGGCTTAGAGTTTGCCTGATGCATGCCATGTCATCTCCAAACCAGCCGCCATGGCTGTGTTCAGAGAGCAAGTAAGATCCTAGTACTTCTCTCTTTATTATCCATTGATATCACCCCTATAGCATTCAGGGTGGAATACACATAGCTTAGCTTATTACATAAATCCCTCCTGAAAATCCTCTCTAGCTTCTTCTACTCCCCTCCTCTCCAGCTCTTAACACACACACAGACACACACATTCTTCTTTTGCTCTCACTTTGTGTGAGTGTGTGTATCATCTCTGACACAGAATATAGAATTACTTGTGGAGTTCAGAGAAGGCAATGGCAACCCACTCCAGTACTCTTGCCTGGAGAATCCCATGGACGGAAAAGCCTGGTAGGCTGCAGTCCATGGGGTCTGAGAAGAGTCGGACATGACTGAGCGACTTCACTTTCGGTTTTCACTTTCATGCATTGGAGAAGGAAATGGCAACCCACTCCAGTGTACTTGCCTGGAGAATCCCCGGGACAGTGGACTGCCGTCTATGGGGTCACAGAGTCGGACTCTGCAGCAGTAGCAGCTTGTGGAGTTATTTTCCTTTCTTGGATTTATGTTGTTATCTAGCTTACTTCTGATTCTTCAAACTTAAGTTAAGGATCGTTTTCTTAGGAAGCTTCCTTTCCTGATGCCATGATATTACTATTATAATGTAAATCCCCATTTTTCTCTTTCTCCTGAACATTATCATTGTTTATAAGATTTTTCAATTGAGGCTGTGACAATGCATAATGCTTTTCTTTCCCACTAGACAATCAACCCTTTAATATAAATGATGGAGTCTTTTTTCAATTTTGTATTGGGCATCCCACATAGAGTTAATATTCTAAGCGGTCAATAAATATTGAAAACAGCAAATAAATATGCTTGTGATGATGGGGGAGGGCACTGCTCTTTGAGAGTAGTAATTATTCCTGCAATTTTTTTAGAACAATAATGATCACAACAACTGTCCTTAAACCTCTCCTTCAAGCCTCCCTGTGATAAAAGCCCACTTTCCAAGACAGTTTTCCCAGGAAAGTTTTACATTATGGCAACCCTTCAAATATTTTGTGTCTGTACATCAACAACACCATCTTAACATGGCATTCTTCACTCTTTCAGTACTAGTATCATTCATTCACTTATTTATTAGAAAGCAACACAAAACTCTTAGAAGGAGCCCTTCAAAAATACAAATGATCACATTTATTACTGCAAATGTTAATGACTGCAAAACAGAGCAATGAAAAATGATTAGAATAGATTGATGCTGATTGGGAAACAATGCTGAAAGAGATTAGGTGTCAGGGAATCATTATAAATATGCTGAACTAGTTGCATGAAAAGAAATGGAAAATTTTTAGAGTTGTATAAGCATACATTTGTGAGTTGCAAGAATCCTGCAAATTTATTAGCCACATTTATAAAGAAGTAGAAATTTGGGGGAAGGAGTTAAGATGCATAAAGTTGTAGTGAATGGATCTGGCTAGAATGGACAACATGAACAGAGAACCTGAAATAAATGGGTCAATTTCTTGCTTATTATTATACATTAAAAACAGAACTTTACTTTGTGATTTTATTTTGTCCTGCTGCTGCTAAGCCGCTTCAGTCATGTCCGACTCTGTGCGACCCCATAGACGGCAGCCCACCAGGCTCCGCTGTCCCTGGGATTCTCCAGGCAAGAACACTGGAGTGGGGTGTCATTTCCGTCTCCTATTTTGTCTTATATAAGAATAAATTTTTTTTTCATTTACAAGTAAAAGATCAATTTGTCTCTTTCTCAAAAGACTACAAATCAGTTCAGTAATACCATGAAATACTTCCATAGGATATCAATCTCACATTCTTTATGTTAAAGGTCCTCTTTCTTGTTTACATAAATAGACTACGGAAAGTAGTATAATTAAAATTCTAGTTTTACTTTTATGGGTAATTGCAGCTTCTCTTTGTGAAGGCTGCAATCCCCTTATTCCCCAAATGTATGTTTCCCTTTACTCCCCGAATGTATATTCATTGCATTTTAAATTTGTTGCCATACAAAGGAAACTGAGAAAATCCCCTTAATGTCTACAATGGTATCATTCCCATCAACCTGCAAACATGTTGAAATATCTCCCATCTGAATAAAAATTCACTCCCGACTCCCATCCTCCTCCAATTCCCTACCACACTTACCTATTCTACAGAAAGCCAAAGTTCTCAGAAAAGTATTCTGATTGGTTCTACTTTCTTTTTATACTAATTCTCCCACTCAATTACGTTCAGTTGCTCAGTCATATCCAGGTCTTTGCTATCCCATGGACTGCACCACACCAGGCCTCCCTGTCCATCACTATCTCCCAGAGCCTACTCAAACTCATGTCCATTGAGTTGGTGATGCCACCCAGCCATCTCATCCTCTGTAATCCCCTTCTCCCATTCTTCCATTAAGTCACTTCATTTGGGTTTCTATTTCAATGACTACACTGAAGGTTGAATTTTGTCTTTCAGTTGGAAACAGCTTCCATCTTGCTTAATCCAGTGTTCATGTATTAAGTTTTATCCAATGAAATTGCCTTTCTTTTAACAACACTTTCCTTGGCATTTAGATCACAGGCTTCTGGTTTTCCTCCAGCTGCACTGGCAGCTCTGTGTGAGTCTTGTTTGCTAACTCGTTTTCATCTTCCCAACCTCAAAATCTTGGAATAATATAACAAGCTGTCTTTGGCTCTTTTCTTTCATTATGAGCACTCACATTTTATATGGTCTTCTCTGTTTCCATGGCTTTAAATCCTATCTCTACCTCTAATTCTGACTTCCTCTTGAGTTCCAAAGTCATAACCACTGTCCACATTTCTATCTGGATGGCAATAATAATAAATCCCTACAATATGCTAGAAACTATTCCTAGATTTTTATATGGATAACTAATTTAATTCTCACGATAACCTTAGGCACAAGTCTTCTTATTATAATTACACTTGGTAGAATATATAAATAAGACACAAACATCCACTTATCCAGCTAGTAAGTAGTAGAGCAGTCAAATTCTAGAGTCTCAGTATTAAAACTCACTCATAGGAGTCTCACGTTTAATATGTTCAAACTTGAACAATTGAACTTTTTCTTGACTGCTCCCCTCTTGTCTTATCTATCTCTGTAAAAAGATTCTAGTTGATCATCTTTGACTCACCTTTTTCTCTCACATCAACATTCAATCCAACAATCAAGACTAGTTCATTCAATTTTTAAAAATTCCCGTATTGACAATTTAAAATCACCTACACAGAAACCACTCTGTTTTAAGCCATCAGAATCACTTTCTTAGACAATGTTTCCCCCATCTTAACTTATCTCATTTTTGTTTATTTTGTTTTTTGTTTTTTTTTTAATTTATTTGCATTTTCTGCAAGTTCCTTTTTCAAAAAGTCTAGTTTGGAAAATATATATTTTAATGTGTGTTAAATTCATACACAGGGGACTTCCTGGGGGTCTAGTGGTTAGGATTCTGTGCTTCAGTTGCAGGGGGTATGGGTTTGATCCCTGTTCAGGGAACTCAGATCCCGCATGCCACAGAGTGTGGCCAAAAAGAGAAAAGAAATCCACCTACATTGAAATGCATAGGTTTTATATACACAGTTGATAATTTTCACTTATTTCAGACACAATACACAAATGGGTATATCTAGGTAATAAACACTGTGGTCAAATTAATACATTATTTGTCACCCCAAAAGTTCCTTTTTTCCCCTTTCTGATAACCTCCACCACTCATAGGTAACAATTGTTCTGATTTCCATCATCTAATTTATTCATCCTTGAATTTCATATAAAATAAGTCATATAGTAATACTTTCTTTGTAAGTGAATTAATATGTCACAATCTGTTCTTATACTGATGTATATTAGAGCTATTTCTAATTTGGAGCTATTGTGAATACAACTGCTATAAATATTCTTGCACAAGTCTTTTTGGCTTATAATGTGGCTTATAATGCTTTCATTAGTCTTGGATAAATATTTAAACTGGAATTTCTAGGTCATGGGGCATGTGCATATTTAACTCTATGAGGAATTGCCAAACTTATCTCTTTATTCTATTCCTTCTTCCTTTTATTTTCTACCTACAGTCATGCTATCATAGAATCACATGGAACAGACCATGTAACCCCTTTGATCAGAAAATCCAATAGCTTAGTAGACAATTTCATAGCCTACAAAGGACTGCTTAGTCTAGATGATGTTTAACTGGCTAAGTCTCTTTTTTTTTTCCGCAGTATTAGCTTTCTAGATGTTCCTCAAACATACTTTTCACATTGGTATTGATTGTCTTTCTACTTGTTGATTCCTTCAACTGGAAACTTAATATGACTAGTCCATGGTAGAGGAGGCAGTCTGTTGTAGACTTATGTTCCCTAAGAAAATATAATTGGTAAAAATTGATTCATTTGTTGGTTCATTTATTTATTCAACAAGAATTAAAACCTGCTATCTGCTGGGAATTATGAGATTTATGTAAGGGCAACAGAGAAAAAATAGAGATTTGTTTTCAAGGACTATGCTTCAATGAGCAACAGTTATTTATAATTCATCTTTACATAACACAATTCTTTAGTCATAGGTGGTGATTTTTTTCTGAATAACCAATAGACATTGATCTTGTACTTCTTGCTCAATGTGGGGAAAATATTAGAATCGGCTTCAAGATAATACCAGATAACAACTTTAAATTTCAGAGATCCAGTGGCAACTATGAAAATGGAACGGATGTGAATGCATTACTGTAGACTAGTGAGGAGAAGTCCACTTCGAGCTAACAATCAAAAGTGCAGGTTGAAAATGTTCAAGCTTTTCTTTTTTAATAAAGGAAACCCACATTTTATTTGCATCTGCCTTTAACATGGGCATAAACACTCAGGGCCTTGTTCCCCATCTGGTAGATAGATGGCAAGTTCAGGAAGTAATCAGAATGAGGATACAAATTTCGAGGGAAGTTCCTGTTACTCTGAACAAGGAGCATCCCTGTGGACTGGGACATGCATTGTTCCCCTTCGCTCATGCCCATCTGTCAATCTACAAGGGTCCCCCTGTTTGACAGAAGCCCCACTTCCCCATGCACTGGCCATAGGTATGAGATCCATCCTCTGATTTTCAATGTTTTACATTCTTGTCCTGCTTTTCCTATTCCTAAAATTCTATTCCAAGGGAAAAAGAATACCAACAGCCATTACTTGACTTTCTCTAGCCTACTCCAAGCTCAGGTGATAAATACAGATTCCTGAGAACTGGGAACTCCAGCCTCCCAGATTCCTCACAGGAGGCTGGATCTGAAGGCAGGACAGTAAGCATGAATGCTTATCTGCATAAGGCAGGGCTGGCGGTGCCACTGTGGCAGGATGTGGTGAGACACAGAACTCCTGGGCATGCCTGAAAGGAAGGGAAGAAAGCCTCAAGAATCAAGGATATAGGAAAAGCACCAGTAAGTAGAGGATAGTAGGTTATTTATTATAGTATATTTTTTATATTCAATGACTTCACTCTATCTCCCAATATATACACATAAAAGTTTGTGGCTATAATTTTCATGTCATAGAAGCATTTTTATTATTGTTCTTTTTGTAGAAAAAGATGAGTGTGGTAAAGAATAACTGCATAGTAGAGTATTTTGATTTCAGCAAATGCTATGTTATCTATATTATAACTTATAATCTTCCAAATTTAGCCTATGAATTTATTAAACAGCATCCTTCTTGCTGGAAGAAACAATAAACCCAGGATTCACTTTCCCCAGAATTTCTTCAAAGCCCTTGAATTCAGCACTTCTTTCTCATCTCACATATATCTATATCTACATTTATGTCTATATTTTTATCTATGTTGGGTGAAAAGAAATAGCATATGGGAGACATGGTAAAATCTGAGATCAGATGATAACAAAGAATGGTTCATAATGGGAAATATAAAGAGATAATTTTTTTATTTGCAAAAAGACATTTAGACTTCTAAAACATTGATCCCATGGGCACACTTAGACACTCCTCTGAGGATAAAACAATTAGCTAAAGAGATACTAATATTATTATCATGTGGTTTTAAGGACAAGAGCAATAAGAGAAGCAGCAACAGTCACAGTAAGCATTAATTGACTGTTACTATGCACTAGACTTTGCATCAGGCTCAGAGGAGATACAAATAAAGGTAAAATATAGTCAGTGATAGTCTCCCAATATATTCAAAGACTGCATAATTTATTAGGATACTTACGGCAACGGAGATCCATTTTTTGTAGTGTTATGTGAGTGTATAGATTAGGTGATACTATGGAAAAGCATATAGAGCATTTCATTTTTATGAAGAGATATAGACTCCAACAAAGAAAGAGAAATGGAGATTCTCATTTGGAAAAAAAAAAATATATATATATATATATATATGTATATAAAATTAGTGCCAATAACTTTTGGCCCATGATATGGATTCAGTTCAGTTCAGTCACTCAGTAGTGCCAGACTCTTTGTGACCCCGTGAACTGCAGCACACCAAGCCTCCCTGTCCATAACCAGCTCCCGGAGTTCACTCAAACTCACGTCCATCGAGTTGGTGATGCCATCCAGCCATCTCATCCTCTGTCGTCCCCTTCTCCTCCTGCCCCCAATTCCTTGCAGCATCAGAGTCTTTTCCAATCAGCCAACTCTTCGCATGAAGTGCCCAAAGTATTGGAGTTTCAGCTTTAGCATCATTCCTTCCAAAGAACAGCCAGGGCTGATCTCTTTTAGAATGAACTGGTTGGATCTCCTTGCAGTCCAAGGGACTCTCAAGAGTCTTCTCCAACACCACAGTTCAAAAGCATCAGTTCTTCGGCGCTCAGCCTTTGTCACAGTCCAACTCTCACATCTACACATGGCCACAGGAAAAACCATAGCCTTGACTAGACAGAACTTTGTTGGAGAAGTAATGTCTCTGCTTTTGAATATACTGTCTAGGTTGGTCATAACTTTTCTTCCAAGGAATAAATGTTTTTTTAATTTCATGGCTGCAATCACCATCTGCAGTGATTTTAGACCCCCAAAATAAAGTTTGACACTGTTTCCACTGTTTCCTCATCTATTTCCCATGAAGTGATGGGACCAGATACCATGATCTTAGTTTTGTGAACACTGAGTTTTAAGCCAACTTTTCCACTCTCCTCTTTCACTTTCATCAAGAGGCTTTTTAGTTCCTCTTCACTTTCTGCCATAAGGGTGGTGTCATCTGCATATCTGAGGTTATTAATATTTCTCTCAGCAATCTTGATTCCAGCTTGTGCTTCTTCCAGCCCAGTGTTTCTCATGATGTACTCTGTATATAAGTTAAATAAGCAGAGTGACAATATACAGCCTTGACATACTCCTTTTCCCATTTGGAACCAGAATGTTGTTCCATGTCCAGTTCTAACTGTTGCTTCCTGACCTGCATATAAGTTTCTCAAGAGGCAGGTCAGGTGGTCTGGTATTCCCATCTCCTTCAGAATTTTCCAGTTTCTTGTGATTCACACAGTCAAAGGCTTTGGCATAGTCAATAAAGCAGAAATAGATGTTTTTCTGGAACTCTCTTGCTTTTTCTAAGACGCAACAGATGTTGGCAATTTGCTCTCTGGTTCCTCTGCCTTTTCTGAAACCAGCTTGAACAGCTGGAAGTTCACAGTTCACGTATCACTGAAGTCTGACTTGGAGAATTTTGAGCATTACTTTACTAGCATGTGAGATGAATGCAATTGTGCGGTAGTTGGAACATTCTTTGGCATTGCCTTTCTTAGGGATTAGAATGCAAACTGACGTTTTCCAGTTCTGTGGCCACTGCTGAGTTTTCACATTTGCTTGCTTATTGAGTGCAGCACTTTCACAGCATCATCTTTCAGGATTTGAAATAGCTCAACTGGAATTCCATCACCTCCACTAGCTTTGTTTGTAGTGATGCTTTCTAAGGCCCACTTGACTTCACATTCCAGGATGTCTGGCTCTATATGAGTGATCACACCATCATGATTATCTGGGTCATGAAGCTCTTTTTGTACAGTTCTTCTGTGTATTCTTGCCACCGCTTCTTAATATCTTCTGCTTCTGTTAGGTCCATACCATTTCTGTCCTTTATCGAGCCCATCTTTGCATGAAATGTTCCCTTGGTATCTCTAATTTTCTTGATTAGGGACTGTAATATACTTCCTTTCAAGTAGTTAGGCAGCTGACTGAGATGCAAGACCAAGACCAGAGGGTCAGCTTAGTACCAACCTTCAAACTCATGAAAGTTAGGAGAAGTTTGCTCGCAATGAAAGCTAGTTTACACACAGAGTAGAGCTGACCCTCCATAATCAGATGGTAGAGTTGAGTGCCACAAATACCAGAGAAAGAGAAGAAAGTGAAAATACAACAAAGTCATGGGATGCATCCATTTCTTAAAAAGTGAAAAGAAGAAGGAAAACTGGCAATGCACTGCATGTTCAAATATATTTTGATTGTATTCACATGTTAGATGCAATGGTCCAAATGGATTACTCCTCTTGTGATAAACCTATCACAATATTTACCTGAGAAACCATCCTTTCCCTACTACAATTCCATTTGCCTCAGGTTTCTAGAGTTGCAAGCATGCCTAACCAGCTAAGAGTCTCATTCCTGGACATTGTGACTGATTAAGGAATGATCAACTAGGCCAGTCATAGTCAATGAAACACACACAGCGAGGTAGTCATTTTGTTGTTGTTGCTGATTTGTTTTGCATTTGAACTTAACAGATTAGGTCTAGTGTTGCTAGCAGCTACATTGTGGAACCCGAGAGTGAAGACAACATGGAGATGAACATAACTAAGAAATAATAAAAGAAAAAGGCTGGGTGACATTTTTAAACCCCTACCAGTGCTCATAACTGAAGCCAGTGCTTACATGGAACTTTATAGTTTGGTGTAATACAAGTAATAATATTCTCTTTTGCTTGAGCCATTTGAGTGGATTTTTTTTTCTGTCTTTTGCAAGCAAAATAGTTCTAAGATATTTTAAAAGTATGTTTTAAATGTTTCCTTTATAATTTCATACAAATAAAAATAAACCTACCAGGTTTAAAGAACATTTGAACCTTTTGTTTACTACAACTCAGGTAAATACAAAACTAAATTTTAATCAAGTTTTTCTTAATATTTTCTACAATCATTATCAGTGATGTCAGTAATAACACCCACCTTTATGCACTGTCTAGCTATTCTGATAATAATTTTAGGTCTCTCTATATATATATATATATATATATATATAAAATTTATATAATCTTTAAAACTGACCTGTAGTTGTTATTACATTAATTTTAAAGATGAAGAAGATATAGACATGAGGCTCAGCTATCTACTAATAAATAAATTAAATAACTTATTTTTCTGTATAAAGTCTAATTGAGGAAAAAAATGTTGAAATTTAGGAAACAATATTTTAAATAGAAGTTTTATTTATCCTTTAATGAAAATACTGAGAACCTATGAAGTTAAAGTATCACAGTAACATTTCAAATATAATTAATGCTTTTGAAGTCTCAGGACTAAGAAATAAAAGCATCATATACCTCAAATCAGCTGAATTAACTAAAGTTATGAGATCTCAGATGATTAGCTAGCAATTTCCCAGGTGAAAATATGGATGAGATTCAGGCACACACATGATTTTACATTCTAGTCAATAAAAATGTTTTTGCTGAATCAGTAGCTACCTAAATTTAAGTGCTCTGATCTTATCAATGTTGAAAGTGGTTAAGATGCTTTGATAATTAGAAAATCTAAGATGATGATTATCTATTTCTGTCTGTAACACTGTTAGATCCTTATTGACCAGCTATGGCTTACTACAGAACATTCATCTGACATATACTCAAGAGTACAAAATTTGTACTATAAGCATTTTTTAACTTGTATACCATTTAGAAGTAGATTGGTGGGTTCAAAAACTTAGCAAAACTTTGCAAAATATTGCACTAAATCAACTACGATATAAATGCATGTATAGCTGAGACTTAATTATCAGGAAAAGGATAAATTTTTTGAATCCTTGGAAAATTAAAGCATGACATAATTTTTATTTTATGACAGTTAAGGCAATTTCTTAAGAATTCTTTTTTCCTAAATCAGTGCTCTCTTCTTACAGAAAAGAATTTAAAAACCTGAATGGATGTCATCTTTTAGTTAACTATTATTTTTGAAGAACGTATTTTGGGAATTTGAAAGGAGACTGTGCAGAATTGGAGGAGGTTGTAAATCAAAAAGTATAGCCCTGTATGATAAAATTATCCATAATAACCAGGTGAACCAAGATCAGTAATAGATATATCACTTAAAATCTCTTCCCCAGATGCATCTCAAGCATTCTCCAAGAACAAAGATTGCGCTTTTTTAAATTTTATTATCATGTTGTTTATTTTAATCAATGATGGATCATTTTCTGGTTTTAAGGTTACAGTTATTTGTTGCAAAATTCCTTTTAGGGAATCAACACTTCACAGAATTTTGATTTGTAAATGTGTATTTCTATCATCACAGCAAAATATTCACCAGGTACCTTCTCTGTGTGTGCAGACACTCTTGTGAGCCTGGTTTAATTGTGATGAACAAGCAGAAGGCAATCCCTTCACAAACTTTGTAATAGGAACCACCAGCCTATTGCTGCTGGCTTTAAGTTAATATTTTCAAGAAATAAACTCTCATATTTACAAAGTAAAGTGTTCTACATTATTTTTCCTAAGGCAGGGTGTAATCTTCACTTTGTTGGATATACTAACATCGCTTAAAAAGACACTTGCTCTTTGCAAGAAAAGCTATGACCAATCTAGATATCATATTAAAAAGCAGAGACATTACTTTGCCAACAAAGGCTGATCAAGTCCAAGCTATGGTCTGTCCAGTAGTCATGTATGGATGTGAGAGTTGGATCATAAAGAAAGTTGAGTGCCAAAGAATTAATGCTCTTGAACCGTGGTGCTGGAGAAGATTCTTGACGATTCCTTGGACTGCAAGAAGATTCAACCAGTCCATCCTAAATGAAATCAGTCTTAAATATTCACTGAAAGGACTGATGCTGAAGCTGAAACTCCAATAGTTTGGCCACCTGATGTGAAGAACTGAGTCATTGGAAAAGACCCTGACTCTGGGCAAGATTGAAGGTGGGAGGAGACGGGGAGGAGAACAGAGGATGAGACGGCTGGATGGCATCACCAACTGGATGGACGTGAGTTTGGGCAAACTCTGGGAGCTGGTGATGGACAGGGAAGCCAGGCATGCTGTCCATGGTGTTGCGAAGAGTCAGACACGACTGAGCAACTGAACTGCTGCTACAGACATGGTAGAACTACTACCACCATTGCAATATGTGATTGTTGAAAGAAACCAAGCCACAAACTTGTTTTCTATAACAGGAATATTCTTTTGGTCATGAACAGCCAACTCAAATGTGATTTATAATCAGGAGACTTCCCTTTAAAAAATGTTGACTGTTTTCAAGACTTTTTCTCAATATATATAGATTATATGCAGGAATTTATACACCAGAGAATTTAAATCTCCACCCCACAACCCCCACCTCAAAAGAGGATTGAAAAATAAAGTGTATTAGAAGAATGTGGAAACTTAAACTCATCTAATAGACTAGCTTCCATAAACTGAATCCTTTGATTTTTTGATACAAGCAGGGGAAGTTCATGTTTAAAGTAACCAAGGATAATCAAAAACGGATCAAGAATAAGTGAGGCAAAAATAATGCTCTTTTGCTTCCCAGCTGGCGAGATTCAAAGGGAAGAAAGGCATAATATTGTAATGATAGAGAAAGAAGAAGGAGAAGCCAAATCATTCAGGAAGAATTGCCATATGGCTAGAGCTGAGAACAAATGTGGGCGTGACTTACACATGATAGTCGCACAGGAGGGGGTGCTATCAATAACTGCAATCACTACAACCGAGATCTGCGGATTCCGTGCTAATTTTTTCCACTTTTGAGCATATTATTTCAAGAAGTATTTATTACTGTCTTAGAATAGAGTTTAATGATAGTCAAAAGAAGTTATTTATATATAAACAATCAAACTTGGCATCATAGAATTTTATATTCCATATAGCCAAGTACACATTTTTAATAGCTGTATTTTACAATTTTGGAATCAATCTGTACTTTTAAAATAACAAAAATATTCTAAAAGTATTCATACAAAAGTTGATTCACTTTGACAATATATGCAAATTCAAATATAAACAATGACTCTATAATGAACTATATCAATTAACTTTAAAATGAGTTCATCTTATTTGAATCATTTACCTGGAATTTGAAATCCAAACCTTGGTAACTCATACAGATATTTTGTTTACCGTTTCTCTGATGAAATATCTTATTTTATACATGGTTATGCATTGGAGAAGGAAATGGCAACCCACTCCAGTGTTCTTGCCTGGAGAATCCCAGGGATGGGGGAGCCTGGTGGGCTGCCGTCTATGGGGTCGCACAGAGTCAGACACAACTGAAATGACTTAGTAGCAGTAGTAGTAGTCTACATGTATATTGGAGGAGAAAATGGCAACCCACTCCACTATTTCTGCCTGGAGAATCCCATGTACAGAGAAGCCTGGTAGGCTACAGTCCATTGGGTCGCAAAGAATCAGATATGACTGTAGCAACTTAGCATACATGTATATGTTTAAAACTGTTTTTTTCCCCAAAAGTGAAAGAACAATGATACAAAGAAAGGAGTTTCTAACTTAATAAAACTTATAAAGTTTCTCATTTTTCTTTTTAAAATAATTGTAGAGCTTTTTAAAGAGTATTTTTGCTTGCAAAAGGTACTATTACATATGTGTGTGTGTGTGTGTGTGTGTGTGTATAGAGAGAGAGAGAGAGAGAGAGAGAGAGAGAGAGAAAGACATTGTTTTTGTTGCTTATAAGGCTGATTACTATCTTTTTAAAATAATGATGAAAATGTTAGTTTTACTTTCTTCGGAAAGATCCCAAACAGAATGAACACTTTCTTTGTCAGCTTATTTGTGGAGGCTGAGGTTAGACAAACTTTGGAGTTTCCAGTCTTCTCTAGTAGAATATTTTTGACTCATTTTCCCCTAAAACAAGTGTTGCCAAGGAAGAAAGAATACATCTTTTATAGTGTAATGCATCAAAAGGAAATGACTGCACGATAATGATAATGGCAATGCTTGCAGTATTGGCTAACATTCGATGAGTACTTACTATGTGCCAGGTACTTTTCTAAACATGCTTCATGAAAAACTCATTTAGCCCTCAAACAAATCCTATGAGATGGGTACTATGATGATGATGATATTACCCATGAGGAAACTGAGGCATAAAGATATTAAGTGAATTTGACAAAGTGAAATGGCTAGTAACCTTCAAAACCTGGAATCCAACGCCCATGCTCTTGAGGGCTGACAACCTGCTTTCCCCATGGCAGTATCAGAAGTTTGGTGAGCAAATAACACTAGCATAGCCTTTTCAGTGTGAACATAGCTTTAGTCTATATTAAAATAAACATGCTTAGTACTCATCATGCATGCAATTTTTAAAGTAACTTTTCCTTCAATACAATTATGACTCCGTTTTAGAAAATAAAAAGAAATATAAAAGGAGGTAAATTTACAGCTCCAGCTACCAATTTTCAACCTTCTTAAAGACAGAGAGTAGGCAAGAGTGCTGCATCCCTCTGACATCAATGCTTGGGTTTGGAAAATCTTTGTGTATTTTGGGGAAATAATGTAAACCAAGACATACATAGCTAAGTCTACTGGGCAAAATATGTCTTCTTTATTGGTAGTGCACACAGAAGCAGATTTCCATCCCAAAATTGTGTCTCTTTGGAAAATCCTCCAAAAAGCCATTGAACTTCTGCCAATAAATATCCCTTAACACTCTGGAATAAACAAGAGCATCTGGCACTACTCCGTGTGAGCTGTCACCTTTACTCTGCCTGTTCATAGACTTTCTGGAAAAGAAGGTGATGCTTCCATCTGGTCACAGCAGCAAAGAAAGCAGAAAGCACTGAAGCACTTCCACTGAAAATCTGAAATTACATCCTACAAGACTTTGTAAACTGAGGGGGAAAAATAACGGATTGGCTGCTTCTTGTAATGAATAGCTCCCAGTGTAATACCTAGACAGGGTGCTGGAGGAATAAAGAAGGTCACTACAAGTTTGCTCATTTTTATATAGGTTGAACATACAAGTTCACAAGATTTAACCATTTGTGATTTTCTTGTTCATAGTAACACAGAGAATTTTTAAATATTACAAGATCTGTCAGGTAAATGGAAGTTTTATTGGTTTTTGTTTGGGTGACTGAAACTTCACGAGTTCTTTCCAAAGCAAAATGCATTGAGATAAGTTACAAATAAATAAAATGAATAAATTGCATATACATAGATCAATTAACTACACAAGAAGGAAAATAGAAGGTTGGTAAAAAATAAGATTGAAGTTATTAGAGAATAAAATGATTTAATCTTAATATTGAACTATACTTTGGGAGGAGGAGTGTTTAAGAGGAATATTTGAGATTTGAGATCACTAGTGAGAGTTTCTGAGAATGGCATAATGAAAGAGTTTACTTCGTTTGAGGGAGTGTAACTCCCATCTGTATCTAGGTGCTTGCTGACACAAAAAAACTAACCACATTTTCTAGAATAATCATATGTTTGAGGCTGCTTTTTCTCTTTTATTTCCATCTACTACCTTTAGAACAAAAGCCTTCTTTAGGCCTTAAGGCCTAAATCCTCTGAAATCCTCTGAAAATTTTGCATGATTGTGTGTGTGTGTGTGTGTGTGTGTGTGTGTTGTCTGCATGTTCATGTATGTATGCATGTGTATATTAATTTTCTTTGGCAAGGATCCAAAGCATTATGAGACACCAAAAGGTTTAAAAATACTATTTTGGATTATTTCCAATCACTTGGCTACTTGACTTGAAAGAAAATTCTTTTCTTTGCATCACACTAGTAAAAACCCCTATGGCCTCTGATAAAGGCTTCGTCTTTTTTTTTTTTTTTAAAGTGATGATAGTTAAAAGAATGGCGATGCTACCATAACTGCCTTAACAAACTCATCAAATATTTTTAATTAAGGTAATTTCAAAGACATGTACATGTGTGTGTATGTGTTTGAATGTGCTAGATTTCAGCTAATTTTTTTTTATGACCGTAAGTTTAATGTTATAAAGATTTAATAAGCCTAAAAGAAACAAGTTGTGATGCCTTGATAAGACCTTTGCTGTATGTTTTCAACATGTTCATAACAGTCTCTTCACAAAGGCATGGAAACAGTTTGGAAAAATAGATATATAGAACTGTTTTCTTTCTACTCAGTACCCAAGAGTCATTCCTATTAGTGTTTTAAATATCTCAATGTCAAAAAGATTAAGAAAATAATATACTAGACTAGGAGTTGGGGACCTATTTTATTTTAGAACAAGCATTGTTACTAACTGGATATATAATCCAAGACATATCATGTATCCTTTCTCTAGTTCTATTGGAAAAGGATAAATGATTATTAAAGGTTTTTCCTAGTTATCTCATTTTATGACTTAACAATAACAGATGTGCTATCTTAATCCTCATATTTTGCAGTATTTGAAATCTTCTATATTTATGAGTGCCTCTGATACTTATAATTACTTTTGTAAAAGGGCAGGAGAGTTAATAAATGTTTTTATTTTAAATATATAGACATGATGTTTAAAGGAAATTGCCAAGAGCACCAAGTTAAGGAGTGAAAAGCAGAACTAAAAACTAATTTTTTATTTTGTTGCTTCAGGTCTCACTTCTTTACACTGTCTTGATTCTGACTTTCTGACCCTTTGATTTAGACTTCATTATACTGCAGATGGTGACTGCAGCAATGAAATTAAAAGACGCTTACTCTTTGGAAGAAAAGTTATGACCAAACTAGATAGCATATTCAAAAGCAGAGACATTACTTTGCCGACTAAGGTCCGTCTAGTCAAGGCTATGGTTTTTCCTGTGGTCATGTATGGATGTGAGAGTTGGACTGTGAAGAAGGCTGAGCACTGAAGAATTGATGCTTTTGAACTGTGGTGTTGGAGAAGACTCTTGAGAGTCCCTTGGACTGCAAGCAGATCCAACCACTCCATTCTGAAGGAGATCAGCCCTGGGTGTTCTTTGGAAGGAATGATGCTAAAGCTGAAACACCAGTACTTTGGCCACCTCATGCAGAGAGCTGACTCACTGGAAAAGACTCTGATGCTGGGAGGGATTGGGGGCAGGAGGAGAAGGGGACAACTGAGGATGAGATGGCTGGACTGGATGGCATCACAGACTTGATGAACATGAGTCTGAGTGAACTCCGGGAGATGGTGATGGACAGGGAGGCCTTGGCGTGCTGCGATTCATGGGGTCGCAAAGAGTTGGACACGGCTGAGCACCTGAACTGAACTGAACTGACTGATGATACTTAGTAGTTGCACATCCACTGCTTGCCTGCATCTATATGTACGTCTACAGTTATTTTGTTCACTGTTCCTTCTTACATATGAAATATTCCTTTGCAGGTCATTCTCCTCATTCATAAAGTATATCCTTTAGAATTCATTAAGTGAAAGTCTAGTGCTTGTAAACTCTCAGTTTTGTTTTTCTGAAATGTCTTTATTTCACCTTTGCTCTTTTGAAATTTCTCTTGCAATTTCAATGAATTTTTACAGCATTTTTACACAATCTGGATCAAGATATAGAAGATTTCTACCATCCCTGAAAATTCATCCATGCACTTTCTGAGTCCACCAGGGCTAAGTAGCCTCCAATCCATCTTCTGCCAAGATAATTTTGATCATTTTTTAAATTTGTAAAAATGTGACTATACAGTACACATAACTTTCCTCTTTGACTTTTTTTCACTGCCCTTCATATCTGTGAAGTTAATCTGTACATTTCAGTATAATAGTAATTTATTCCCATTGTTTACCACCAATGTTCCTGTTGAGGTTGTTCTCTCTTAAAGTGAAAGTGAAGTTGCTCAGCTGTGTCCGAGTCTTTGCGACCCCATGGACTATGGCCCACCAGGTCCTCCATCCACCGGATTCTCCAGGCAAGAATACTGGAGTGGGTTGCCATTTCCTTCTCCAGGGGATCTTCCTGACCAGGGATCGAACCCAGGTCTCCCTCATTGCAGACAGAAGCTTTAACCTCTGAGCCACTCTCTAATATTCTATCTAAATTTAAATTTTCAGTTCAGACTTTTTAGTACAATTACATGTATTTTTATAATTCTAAATTTTTTCAACTATATCTTGTATCTTAGTCTGTTTAGACTGCCATAACAAAATATACACTGTGTAGCTTAAGCTACAGAAATCAATTTTCTCACAGTTCTAGAGGCTGAAAGTACAGCATTAAGGTTTTGGCAGAGGTTATGGTTTCTGATTCGTTTCTTTTACTTGATGGCATATTGCATCTTCTTTTTGTGTCTTCACAAGGCCTTTTCTTAGTACATAAAATAGAGAGAGTGAAATCTTCCTTCCTCTACTGAAAAGAGCACCAATACTATAGGATTAATGTTCCATCCTTATGATCTCGGAGAAGGAAATGGCAACCCATTCCAGTATTCTTGCCTGGAGAATCCCATGGAGAGAGAAGCCTGGTGGGCTACATTCCATGGGGTTATAAATAGTTAGATATGACTTAACGACTAAACCACTACTTATAATCTCACTTAGCCTTAATTATCTCCCAAGAGACCAATCTCCAAATATTGTCACATGGAATAGTTATATTTTTTTCTAGGATTTTCAGTCCCCAGATCTGTTTTCTGGTCCATTTGGTTATTTTTGACTGTAAATTTACATTTGAATATTTCTATGGTAACTCTCTGGAATCTAATTTCAGAACATTTTTCCTCTGAAAGGATCTTTATTTGTTTTCACCAACATCCAAGAGCCTCCCTTATCTAAGACACTTTTATCCCACTTCTAGTTTCCTAACTTTATTGACGAGTGCCAAGATCAGTACCACAGCTTTCTACTGATACTGGTGTTTGGCTCCATTTAAGTTGCATTTGAAATGTGCTTTTAATTTGCCAGTTTTTTTGCTGTTGTTGATAGTGGGATAAAAGGGTCCGAGATTTCCCTTTCTTTACTGTCTTTGAGCTTGGAAATGCCTTAGGCTCAAAGGATAGAGTTCTAAAATTGATTTGATTTCCAGCAAGAGATGCCTTAGATATATCATTCTGTAATACTGGAATTCAAAATCTAGACTCCTTGTGTCTCCCTCTTAGATATCTTACAGGTTCTGGATTGTTGCTTATCTTGTCTCATCTTACTTAGAACTCTGTGAGTGTAGTCAAACTCCAGCAGGCCTTTTACAGTCTTGACATGAGAGGATCGTCAGTTTTCAAGTCAGATGGTTAGGTTCAGAAATGGCATTAACTTATAAGTCATGTCCAACTCTGTGATTCCCATGGACTGTAGCCTACCACGTTCCTCTGTCCATGGGATTCTCCAGGAAAAAATATTGGAGTGGTTTGCCATTTCCTTCTCCAAGGGATCTTCCCGACCCAGGGATTGAATCCAGGGATCTTGCACTGCAAGCAGATTCCTTACCGACTGAGCTAGGAGGGAAGCCAAATGAGATATAACCTTGAAGTATTTCAGGAAGATCATGATATTGTCTTTCAAAAAATAAAGCAATAATTTTCTAAGTAATGATGTAATAATCCAAAATGGTTATGTATGTTACAAAAATATTATCTTACCTCTAGGAGGGTGGTTTGGCACTAGGATAACTGATTTAACTTAATACTATTGTAGTGTAGTATGCTCTTTTTGTAAGGTATATTTGATATTTACAACATAATCAGTGTTGAATTGTTGCTGCATATTAAATTCTGTTTTTAACACAGGAAACAATTCAATATGTTAAGCAAAAATCACATTGATTTTTAAGAAAATATCGTGAAAAATGGATTTTCCCCTGAAACTTAGAGAAAATCAATGTGACTCAGGTACCTTGACTGAATGCTAACCCATTACAGAAAAATCTGTTAAAACCAAACTGTTCAAACTAACATTTTTAAATAATTAACTTTCTATTTTGAGATAATTTATAATTTATGGAAAACTTGCAATAATGTTTTCTAGAAAGACTATATTCACTTCAGTGCAGTTCAGTTACGTCACTCAGTTGTGTCCAACTCTTTGAGACCCCATGAACCACAGCATGCCAGGCTTCCCTGCCCATCACCAACTCCTGGAGTTCACCCACTCATGTGCATTGAGTCGGTGATGCCATCAAACCATCTCATCCTCTGTCGTCCCCTTCTCCTCCTGCCCTCAATCTTTCCCAGCATCAGAGTCTTTTCCAATGAGTCAATTCTTTGCATCAGGTGGCCAAAGTATTGGAATTTCAGCTTCAACATCAGTCTTTCCAATGAACACCTAAGACTGACCTCCTTTAGGATGGATTAGCTGGATATCCTTGCAGTCCATGGGACTCTCAAGAGTGTTCTCTAACACCACAGTTCAACAGCATCAATTCTTAGGTGCTCAGTTTTCTTTATAGTCCAACTCTCACATCCATACATGACTACTGGAAAAAACCATAGCCTTAACTAGACAGACCTTTGTTGGCCAAGTAATGTCTCTGCTTTCTAATATGCTGTCTAGATTGGTCATAACCATATACTCTTTATATAAAGTCACAAGTTTTGAACGTTTGCCACATTTGCTTTGGTTTTTGTATGTATATACCCACAAAATATATTTTCTCATTACTTTTAACCATTTGAGAGTTTTTTCTATACATTGTAACTTTTTACTCCTTAACTAAGAAAATTGTATTTCCTTACAAACAGACCCATTATCAAGTTAAAAAAACTTTTACAGTGACACAACATTTTTATCTAAACTATCTTTTCTCAGTTGTCTATTGACTTGCATATATCTTTTGTAGCATAGAGAGATTCAGCTTCTTGTGTTGCATTTCTTTGCAGTTTCCTTTAATATGGAATAGATCCTCAGTCTTTGTCTCTTAAGCTTCACATTTTTTGTTGAATATTTCTCGGTTTAGGATGGTGTAGTTTTTCCAGTGGTCATGTATGGATGTGAGAGTTGGACTGTGAAGAAAGCTGAGTGCCAAAGAACTGATGCTTTTGAACTGCGGTGTTGGAGTAGACTCTTGAGAGTCCCTTGGACTACAAGGAGATCCAACCAGTCCATCCTAAAAGAGATCAGTCCTGGGTATTCATTGGAAGGACTGATGTTGAAGCTGAAGCTCCAATACTTTGGCCACCTCATGTGAAGAGTGGGATTAGGGAGGGCTTAGGGGCAGGAGGAGAGGGGGACAACAGAGGATGCGATGGGTGGATGGCATCACTGACTGGATGGACATGAGCTTGAGTAGACTTTGGGAGTTGTCTGGATGGACAGGGATGTTGGACCTAGGAGAAGGCCTGAGGCTAAAGCTTTCATACAAAGAGGCAGGGGATGAAAGGAGGTGGAGAGAGGCAGGTCTGTCCTCAGAAGATCCTGCTCAGTTTCAGTTACATATCATACATGCATTTATATTTGTTTATAAATATGTATTTACATTTTTGTAAATACATATCCCAGTTGATGGACAGGAATGCCTGGTGTGCTGCAATTCATGGGGTGGCAAAGAGTCAGACACCACTGAGCAACTGAACTGAACTGAACTGAATATTTCCTCATGATTAGATTCAGATATGCATCCTGAATTGGAACACTATATCACTTAGTATGTTCTTTTAGAGTATCGCTTTCCAAAAGTCCTCAGTATATGCACCTCATTGTTGATATTATTGCTTTGTGTTATTATTTTATTAAGGTATAATTTGCATATAATAGCATGAACAGTTGTGTTAGAGTACTGATTAGTTTTAACAATCCTATATGTAAAAAAAAATACATATATAAATGAATATCAATGCATATTTCTAAATAAATATAAATGCATGTGTATAAATATAAATATATTTATAAATAAGTATAAATGCATATTTGTAAATAAATGCAAAGCAGGTTCAATTTTTGGGTCAGGAAGATCCACTGGAGAAGGGACAGGCTATCCAGTGCAGTTTTCTTGGGTTTTCCTTGTGGCTCAGCTGGTAAGGAATCCGCCTGCAATGCAGGAGATCTGGGTTCGATCCTTGGGTTGGAAAGATCGCCGGGTGAAAGGAAAGGCTACCCACTCCAGTATTCTGGAATGAAGAATTCCATGGACTGTATAGTCCAAGGGGTCGCAAACAGTCGGACATGACTAAGCAACTTTCACAAGGACTAAAGATAACATACCAAGCCATATCCTTCAAGTTGTTTTATAGACACTAAAACCCTCATCAGGTGAAAGTCATTAATGGCTGACACCCAGCATATAGACCCAGGACTTGTTGGAACCAGGTTGATACTGTTGGTTTCCCAAATACCACAAAGTTACCTCACCACCAACCAGTCAAAAGAATATCCATTAACAGATGACACAGCCTACAACCCTCTCCCTTATCCTGTCTTCAAAAACTTTATTCTGTATTCCATTTTTTAATTTAAGGAGAAACTCATGTCTCTTTTTCAGATTTCATTTTGACTGTCACATGAAGTGTTAAAATAAGCTACCTATGTCAATAGTCTTTCATCACTGTAATTAAACACTTTGAAAGAAGTAAACCTGTTATTTTTAAACTCAGTTTTTCTTCACTGCACCCCATGACATATGGGATCTTAGTTCCCCAATCAGGGATTAACCCCATGCCCCCTGCATTGGAAGCACAGAGTCTTAACCCCTAGACAGCCAGGCGAGTTCCTCAGGTTCAATTTTAATAAAAGATCCTGAATATTTACTATGAAAAATATATTTATTAATTTGGTCAATTGTTCTTCAAGTCAATTAAAACATAAATAACTATTTGGGGGTTTGGGATTTAAATATCAGCAAAAAAGTAATAAAATTGAAGCTGTCTTCCTTTTGGAGATTATTCAGTTTTAATAAACATACTTTTATTAATATTCAACTTAACTTCTAAAATTATGTTACATATAACATTGCTGACACTGTGGTAGAATAAAAAGGGCCACAATTTATTGAAATCTTCTCTGTTGAGCCATGGAATGTATTTCTCTACCCTTTGAATTTGGACTGACTTGAATGAGCAACACAGTGAGACAAAAGTGAAGTTATGTGATTTATGAGCAAGACCTCAAGAAGCCCTATAGTTCTTAGTTTTTCCCTCTAAGATGCTACTATCCTTGTGTGAAGAGTCATTCAAGCTGTTTCCATCTCTCTCTCTTTTTTTTTTTAATGGAAGGATAATTGCTTTACAATGCTGTTGTGGTCTCTATTGTACATTAATGAGAATCAATCATTTTATATATATATATAAATATACAAAAGTTTATATATAGAGATTATATAACATTTTATTATGTTTTATATATAAATTATATAAAACATATTTCATATTATATATAAATTATATATTATATAAAACATATTTTATATAATTTATGTATAAATCTATAAAATTTTATGTATATAAATATATATATAATCAGTCATTTTATAGATATAAATGTAATATATATATCCCCTTTCTCTTTGCTTCCCCCTCCCTGCCATTCCACACCCTAAGTCATCACAGAGCACTGAGCTGAGCTCCCTGTGTTATACAGCAGCTTTCTGCTAGCTGTCTGTTTTACACACGAGGTGAGGTGAGGTGAAGTGTCACTCAGTCATGTCCAATTCTTTTTGAGACCCCGTGGACTGTAACCTACTAGGTTTCTCTGTCCTTGGGATTCTCCAGGCAAAAATACTGGAGTGGATTGCCATTTCCTTCGCCAGGGGATCTTCCCCATCCAGGGATCGAACCCGGGTCTCCCACATTGGAGGCAGACACTCTAACCTCTGAGCCACCAGGGAAGCCACCATCACACATGGTAGTGTATATATGTCAATACTACTTTCCCAATTTGTCTTACCCTTTCCTTCTCCTGCTGTGTCCGCAGTCCCTTCCAGCCATCTCTGCTGATGTCTAAAGCATATGGATGATGACGCTGAGGACCCTCCAGCCCTCAGTGGTCTTGTCTCTCAACTGCAATTGTATAAGTAACCCATGAGAGCGCTGCCTAAAAACCATCCAGCTAAGCCTAGCCTAATTTTTTTCCTTTGTGTCAATAATAGGCTTTTAACTACTAAGTTTTGGGGTGGTAGTTTATGCAGCAATAGAAAACTCATTTGTATATCTTTGACAAGAATCATTATTCTGTTGGTCTCATTTAGAAGTGTGTTTTTAGTATCTCTTTAGAAAATATCTGAAAAAGACCAATGAGACGTTTCTATACATATCAGAAAAGAATGTTGGGATTGAAGGTGATTTTTTTATTAACAAGGAATTTTGAAATTGTCTGTTAGTGTGTTTTTTGCAAAGCAAATAAAAATAATAAATTTCAGATTGGAAAAGGAAATTTTAAATTAAAAAATAAATTATATAAATGCCTCATATTCTTTTGATGTATTCAATCCCCCTAAACCCTGGGATAGGTGAAACTATTTTAATTTGGGTATCACATTTTGATATGCTTGTGTGAATTGGAAATAGACTTGACAAACCCTTCTAGAAACCGAATCAGTATCAAAAAGTGAAAAACCTATATTATTTATTCCAAATAAAAATGATAAGCATCGAAGATAAGAAGGCTACGATAATTCTATAAGAAAAAATTTCATATTGATTCATGCTGTTGATCTAGAGACAGTTGCTAGACTATTGGTAGCCCACTTACCAAATTGTGTGGCTTCATTTTCTTAATCCACAAAATGTCAAAGTGATAACACAGGCAGATAGTATAGAATCAAGTAATAGTGGGTAAACTTGTCCATGTGCATTTTTAAATTAAAACAAAGAGCGAAAGAAAGGAAGTAAAAAGACAATGTACTTGTTTTACCTCTAAATGCAGTCTTAAGAGAACCCACTCAACTGATTTCCCTTCCTGAAGCTTCATTTCATGTTACCTGGGATTCAATCTGCCATTGCTCTGTTTTCTCATCAAGGAAGCCCAGAACTTACATTTGATAAAAAGAAGGACTTCAAATGCACTTTTGTTTTGGGAGACAAATGAAGTTCACTAGGTTGAAAAACTTCTGTAATGGTTAGTGTATGTGGTGTTGGTTACTGAGATGGCAGGAGTCCAAGGACAGGAAGACCACCTCTGAAGAGTTATAGCTTGGTGTTCAAGGGCAACTTCAACAGAAGGACAAGGGTGATAGCTTTCTTTTCTAATTGAATAGGACAGCTAATTGATCATCAGAGTTGTTAGAGATGCAAGCTCAATGAAAATGCATATCTATATCTGGAAGGGAAGTTTATGCTCAATAGCAGTTCTTAAGGAGACAATGTATTATATCCACCCTGACCTTTATATCCATCAAAATAAGCAAAGTAGCACTTGCTTGTTTTCTACTTCATGATAACAAACATTGGTGAGCCTCCTGGAGGTTATATCCATTCAAGATCATTCTCAATGGAGCCTTATCTGTCAAGCAAATATGCTAGCTGCAGACTGTGACATTTGCATATATGGAGAAGCTATTTCTTATATCTGTTCTTTCTGTTATTTCTTTTCCACATAGCTTTGATAAAAGAAGACTTTGGATACAACATAGCTTTGCCTTTTATGCCTCTACTCTCTACTTGCCTGGCTTCAAGATGTTGCATATTCTAACTCAGGTAATATGACATATCACTGCTGAACTTCACATAAATTTACCTGAAGTATTTGTTTTGCTTTTACTAGACAAATTTCATTCATCATGTTTTGATGATACAACTTGAGTATATTGTTATATTTCTCAAAGAGAAGTAGCATTCATATAGAATCAATAGACAGTAATTAATACTGTTTACATTTTTCCCTGCACAGCCGTATCTTGGTTGCTTCTATCAACTATGCATTTCCTCAAAAGATCACCAAAGAAACTTGAAGATAAAGTGACTAACTTGTAGAGAAGATTATTGCTTGCTAAACTAAGGGATATCTGGTAGAGTCTTTATAGTGTTTGAAGGTGGGAGGAAACAAAGATGAAATATTTATGAAGTTTCTGCAGTTTGATTTAAACTAGATCTTTTACAATATATACACACTACTATATATAAAATAGATAACAAGGGCATACTGTATAGCACAGGAAACGATTCTTTATATCTTATAATAATCTGTAAGAGAAAAGAATTAGAAATAGAATATGTGTGTATGTATATATATATATTATATATATATAACTGAATCACTTTGATGTCTACTGGAAACCAACTCAACTCTATAAATCAACTATAATTTTAAAAAGAAGGGGAAAGATAAGAGCTTTTACTGTAAAGATCTATTTGAGACTGGGTAAAATTCATAATATAATAATATAAGATGGTGGACGCAGTAAGCCCAAGTGTCTGAATTAAGTCTTGAGAAGTAAACAGTCATTTGATGAAATTGGTTTAACTACTTATTGTCCCAGTCCTTTCATGTGGGCTGGATGAGTCTTCTAATGTTCTGATAACTGGATTTTCCAAAAGGTCTTGAAGAATCAAATAAAATTATTTGTATTTTCATTTTCCTATGCAAGAGAATTCTGGGATAGTCAAGTCATGTTATTGTAGACAGTTGGCTGAAAAAATCCAGATGCTTTCTGGTCTCACTTGCAGAGATCAGAAGAAACCACTTTCCAGACATGAGAATTTGAAAGTGTGTCTGAGAATTACTACATTTATTCTCTCTGTAACTTTTATACCCTCTGAAACTTTTGGACAAGCTCAGGAAAGGGCTTGAATTTAACCTGGTACAAAGCAAGACAAAACAAACATAATATAAAAAGGGAAGGAAAAGAAACCACTAAGCTATGAAAACTCTTCAAAGGCTTGCATCATTTGTTCACAGAGCACTCAAGGCTACATGGCATTATTCATTCCTGACTCTGCAGACAAGGGAAATATAACAAGATGTGTTCTGAGGAAGCAGCTTGTTCCAAGGTAAGACTGAGTTTAATAACCAACATTGTTCTTGGCCCAAATGTCAAAAGCTTTGTGTTCCTCTTCACTGTAGTTGAACCAGTACTCAGACACATAAAGAGGGATTAAAAGAGACTTTGGAAACAAACACACATTTTTGCTTGAATAAAATTTAACTTAAAAAAAAAAAGAAAACTCTTGAAAATCACAGTTCATTTCTGGGAAGACTCACTATAAATACAACCAATGATAACACAGAATTCATTTGAACACAGCTTCTCTTTCCTAAAAGATTTAATTATTGAGACTATTACAAGTACTTTATAATAATAAAGTTTTAATTGCAATAGAGTAATATGAGATAATTAATCTTAAGTATAATGTTATAGTAAGTTTTGCATTGTTCCATTTACACTAAGACTTCTCGAGGGACCTGTTTAAGAAACAATAGTATCCATATTCTACTAAATAAATGTGTTTTTCTTTTGTTAAATGGGTGTCTTAACTGAGGAGAAATGCTGCAATGAAAAACAGAGAGAATTTTAGACTACCTAGAGAGAAGAGAAGAATGCAAAAGATGCTCTGGCTAACAATATGAACTTTGCATGGTGAGGATGGCAGGGGGAGAGAAGATGAGTGTGAAATAGGTTGTTGAAGGCAGCCTGAAATGTGGCCCCCAAAGACCTCAGTCTCCTAATATTCGCATCCTTTTATAATCTCCTCCTTTTAATGCTGTTTTAGAAACATTCTAATAGACAGTCTACAGTAGAACAATAGAATGTCACTTTTAAATTAGCTTATGAAAAGATGGTGGCTTCCATTTTGAGGGATCTCTGTCTCCCTGTCTTTCTCTCTGATCTCTTGGTCTTAAGGGAAGTCAGCTGCCATATTGTGAATAACCCAAATGAGAGACCTATATGGAGCAGAGCTAATGACTCTGGATGTGGTCAGTAAGAACCTGCCAACAATCTTGTCAGTGACTTGGAATTAGATCCTCCCCCAGTTAAGTGCTGAGTGGCTATAATCCTAGCCGACAGCTTGACTGCAGCCTTGTGAGAGACCTCGGAACAGACACACTTAAGTTGCCACGTTCAGATTCCTGGCCACAGAAAATATAAGAAAACAAAGTTAATCTTTTAAGCTAATAGGATTTTGGAGTAATTTGTTATATTTCAATAAATAGCTAATTCTCAGCTATTTGATTATGTTTTTGTTATGTAGTATTTGATACAAATCCCCTTTACCATTTCTCACAATTTCCAAATTTTAAGTAAAAGATCCATCTCTCATTATTTGATTTTGGGGGTGTGCAGTGAACTATTAATTCCTCCAGATGACTGTGACTTTTAAAAGAGGCTAATTGTATATAGGATATACATTTCTAATTGGTTGTTATAAATCCCAAAGAGATCTTTTTAGAGACACAAAGAAGGACAAGGTAAGTAGTGTGCCATTTTTGAATGAGTTGGCAGTAAGATGTGGTCTTATCTTGCATAAATCTACATCTGACCTTTTACATCCTAAAGTTTAATCAATGCTCTGTAGAGGACCAATTATACTTACTAAATAAAATAAGTCACTGGAACAGCAATGACTTTTTTTCTTTCTTTAAAGCTTGTAATCATTGATTCTAGAAGCTCACAAGCCAAATGGGAAAGAGACCAGCATCTTGAATTTTGAAAAACAGTAATTGAATTGTTATATTAATAAAATAAATGAAAAATGCATATGTGAAGAGAAACAATAAGTTTTGCTCTCATTCTGAAAATGGTTTACAAACTAAAAAATAAAATTTATAGATAAGAAAAAAATTCCATAGTATAAAATTTTGTGGAAGAAAAAGGTAAAAGCCAGCCACCCACTTCTCAGAGATAACTGAGTGATGGTGGGGAATGAAGATTGGATCTTTCTAGATACATCCTAAGGCTGGTGAGTGGCACAAAGAAGGCATTCCATAAATACTCATTAAATGAGCATAAAGTTCAGTTTCCGGACTTTATGCTATTTATTTTTTGTTTTAAATTTTGTATTTATTTATTTTTGGCTGCACAGGGTCTTTGTTGGTGCACAAAGACTTTCTCTAGTGTGACAGTGTGGCTAGTGTGGCTTTCTCTAGAGCAGGGGTTGCTCAGCTGCAGTATGAGGGCTTCTCATCATTGTGGTTTCTCTTGTCATGAAGCACAGGCTTTAAGTCCAGCAAATTCAGCAGTTGCAGCTCATGGGCTCAGTATTTGTGGCACACAGACTTAGTTACTCTTTGCATGTGGAATCTTCCAAGAAAAGGGATCGAACCTTGCATTGGCAGGCAGATTCTTATCCACTGCACCACCATGGAAATCCCATTTGCTGGATTATAATTGACAGTTTGTATTTGATTGTGAATGCTATCTGCATCTCCAAACCCATAGTACAAGTCATTCACATTCTTAAGAGAGGTTCTGCATGGCATTTAGACCATGAGATACAGGGATGCTGCATAATTTATGTCTGGAGGTGGAGTAAGCAGGAAAAAGAGAACTCTTTGTGTTTTTTAGGAAGGACTATACCATCGCCCCTCCCCATCCCCTTGGAAGAGGATGGAGCAGCTTTCCCCACCCACCACCACGTCTTTATAGTCCTAAACCTCAACTTCATCTCAAGCCCAGAGGGAGCTTCAAGAAAACCACTAATAGAGACTGGAGTTTTTCTGACCAAGGAGAAACTTATACTTGCTGAGCCGTGTGAATCAGTTCAGTTCAGTTCAGTCAATCAGCGATGTCCAACTCTTTGTGATCCCATAGACTGTACCACACCAGGCTTCTTTGTCCATCACCAACTCCTGGAGCTTACTCAAATTCATGTGCATCAAGTCAGTGATGCCATCCAACCATCTCATCCTCTGTCATCCCCTTTTCCTCACACCTTCAATCTTTCCCAACATCAGGGTCTTTTCAAATGAGTCTGTTCTTTGCATCAGGTGGCAAAAGTATTGGAGTTTCAGCTTCAGCATCAGTCCTTCCAATGAATATTCAGGATTGATTTCTTTTAGGATGGACTGATTGGATCTCCTTGCCATCCAAGGGACTAGAGTCTTCTCCAACACCACAATTCAAAAGCATCAATTCTTCAGTGTTCGCTTTCTTTATAGTCCAACTCTCACATTCATACATGACCGCAGGAAAAACTATAGCTTTGACTAGATGGACCTTTGTTGGCAAAGTAATGTCTCTGCTTTTTAATATGTTATCTAGGTTGGTCACAGCTTTTTTTTCAAGGAGCAAGTGTCTTTTAATGTCATGGCTGCAGTCACCATCTGCAGTGATCTTGGAGCCCCCAAAATAAAGTCTCTTACTGTTTCCACTGTTGCTCCAACTATTTGTCATGAAGTGATGGGACCAGATGCCATGATCCTCGTTTTCTGAATGTTGAGCTTTAAGCCAACTTTTTCACTGTCCTCTTTCACTTTCATCAAGAGGCTCTTTAGTCCTTCTTCACTTTCTTCCATAAAGGTGATGCCATCTGCATATCTGAGGTTATTGGTATTTCTCCCGGCAATCTTGAATCCAGCTTGTGCTTCATCCAGCCCAGCATTTCACATGATGTACTCTGCATATAAGTTAAATAAGCAGGGTGGCAATATACAGCCTTGATGTACTCCTTTTCCTATTTGGAACCAGTGTGTTGTTTCACATCCAGTTCTAACTGTTGCTTCTTTACCTGCACACAAATTTCTCAGGAGGTAGGTCAGGTGGTCTGGTATTCCCATCTCTTTAAGATGCCTTGTGGATTGATGTCTATTAAATGTCAGGCCATGAGCACAGAGCTGGAAGCACCTGCCAAGTTCTTGGTCAAGTCTGAACTATTTTCCCTGCAGTTTGGGGGACTCCAGAAGGCTACCTCCCATGATCCTCACCTCACATGACTCCCTACAGGAAAGCACCTGACTGGAGCTGCTTTAAGAGCAAGAAGAAACTGAGAAATCTCCTTCTGAAGAGGCCGAGGTGTCTGGATCATGGTCAACAGCATGGGACAGAGCTGGTTTGAGTCATCTTAAAGAGCTTAAAGTCATTCTTTAAGCATCTTAAACTATACCTCTGTGGCAAGCTCTGTGTGACATGTTCACATTAATTATTTTAAACTCTCAGCTTAGGGTCATTTTTTCCTGTCTGGGATTTGTGGGAGGAGGGGCCACTTCTTGCAGGCTGTTCAGAACTAGTGGGTCCAGAGGGACCGAATGCTGCCAGCAGAAGGTCTTTGAGCCAGCAGCCAGGGCAGTCCTTGAAGAGGTTGCAAAGGGCATGAGGCACTGAGAAGCAGGCGGACTTGTAGAAGGTGTCAGGAGATGTTCTCAAACTGAGCGTTGAACATGGCCTTGACGAGAGGCCTCAGTTCCGGCAGCTCCTCCCGTCCAGGCACCCTGTACCTGCGGGGCTCAGAAGAGCTTCTGCTGCCACGTTTGCAGGTGCTTCTTAGGTTGTTGCTAAAGATCTCAGCTCTGGAAAGCGCTCCTCATGCCAACCATACTGCAGCAGGACATCTGACCCACTGGTCCCAGTGCATGGGTCTCCCCAGGAGAGCTTGCAGACCCTCGTCATTCCATCAGGAGCAAGAAGTTAAAAGGTTTCATTGCATAGCAATCATGCCCTTTTAAAATGGGTGGTGTTCCACCAGTGCGAGCTCTTCTCACTGATTTTTCTGAAAGGCTTGTGCCAGCTGGTAAGAAAGCAGGGCTTGTGCATCTGGATGATGACTGCATGGAAGAATTGGTGCCAGTGGGGGGCCGCTATGTGCCATAACCCTTTTCCATGAGGCAGAAAAGATGTTGATGTTGAGTGACAGCTGTTTCCTGTCGGCCACTGGCTTAGGAAGGTGAAGGTTATGTGTCCTTTCAGAACGTACCCCATGTGCTGTCCTATCCATTTCAGGGCAACAATTCACACTCCAAAGTTGGCTAGTAGATTCCCTGGACTGTTCCCATCTCAACACCAGACACTTTGATAATTAGCACAAGGAAGAGGAGAAATGTTTTGTCTTTTTTTTTTTTTTTTTTAATTGGTAAAATTAATAGCATCTTAGGTAGCATGGTGGTCGTGGTTTAGTTACTAAGTCATGTCCAACTCTTGTGACCCCATGGACTACAGCCCACTAGGCTCTTCTGTCTATGGGATTTCCCGGGCAAAAATACTGAAGTGGGGGTGCCATTTCCTTCAGGGGATATTCCTGACCCAAGGATAGAACCCAGGTTTCCTACATTACAGGCAAATTCTTTACTGAGTGAGCCACCAGGGGATCCCCTTAAGGAACATGAGAATGTTTAAGTGGAATTTCATAGATGAAATCAGCACTAACCAAATTATGCTGATTGGCTAAATTATTTTAGAAACATCCTCAATAGTCAGACAACTAATGAGATAACTATTTTCATTTGTTCTATGAATAGCTCTTAATGCTTTATTCCTAACCAGTGTTTTATCCAGCCATTAATTTAGGTAGATTTTTTGGGCTTCCCTAGTGGCTCAGACGGTAAAGTATCTGCCTGCAATGTGAGAGACCCGGATTTGATCCCTGGGTCAGGAAGATCCCCTGCAGAAGGGAATGGCAACCCACTCCAGTAATCTTGCCATGGACAGAGGAGCCTGGTAGGCTACAGTCCAGGGGGTCGCAAAGAGTAGGACACGACTGAGCGACTTCACTTTCACTTTTTTATCTTATGTTCACTAAAGGGTAAGAAAAAAATGTACTTCTCGAATGCTGTCTTCTCTACTATGAATAAACCTTTCAAGCAAGGTGCTTTAGGTAAAATTTAAAAGTTTGGAGAGCTGGGCCATCATCCAGCTTTCAGAGAACCTTGTAAAAACTGTTTTGTGTTACTTCTGAACAGCTCTATAATAAATAGCTGGATGTAGCAGAGGTTTTTAATAAAATTTGGTGGAAGGCTAAAGTAAATTAACTAATCCTCAGATTTCTTCAAGAGGCTTCTTACCAAAAGCCTCTTAGTGTTTACCAAAACCAAGTTAAATATTGTATATGATCCCATTGGCTTGACTCCATTCTCAATGTTCCCTAATATGATTTCCTGTCAGGGAGAGGTATCATAGAAAAGCTGTATGCAGTATTCTGTCAGATGAGGGACCAAAGAGAAGGTTGAAAGTGAAAAAGTGAAAATGTTAGTTGCTCAGATGTGTCCAACCCTTTGCAGTTCCTTGGACTGTAGGTCACCAGGTTCCTCTGTCCATGGAATTCTCAGGCAAGAATAGTGGAATAGGTTACCATTCCCTTCTCTGGGGGATCTTCCTGACTCAGAGATCAAACCTGGGTCTCCTGCATTGCAGATCCTTTACTGTTTGAGCCACCAGGAATGAGGTCACAGAGGCAAATTTATGAGTGTCGCCCTCCTACCAGAGGACAGTGCTATTTAATGTCCACACTGGGGAAGTCTTCAAAGAAGCCACGGAATCATTTGCTGAGAAAAAGAGCTAGCATGTGGACATAAGCCAGCCTATGTTACACTTGTATCAAATTACAACAAACTTAGCCAAGGGGATGATGTTAACTTTTGTCCATCTGGTGCCCACCTTGGAGGAACAGAAGCAGCAACCAGCTGTGGGGAAGAGATGGGAAAAGAATAGAAAAGGCAAACCATGACTCCTTGAAGAGCTAAGTACTCCTTAGGAAAAGGAGATACTTTCAGTGAGATGGGAGACAAAAGTTCTGACTTGAATCACACTGAATATTTTAACCCTCAAAACAAAGACTAGTCTAATAACTCAGTAGCTTAATAGTAATGTCCAAAATTTTTCACAGTTAGTTGAACTCTGTCAAGTTCATCTAACCAAACTGTTGACACACAGTAAAGAAACTGCATGATAGATGCTATACTGCCATAAGTTTTGTTCATCAAAAATACCTTGGAGATCTTTTAATAACAAAACATAAAGGATTTACCTCTTTACTCCAACAGCTCTGTAAAATTCCATAGTATAGACACCCCATACTTTGCAAATTATATGCTATTTTTTCATTTGCTTTTAAAATAATCTTTAACTGATAGTCAGTTTTTCCAAAGCTTTACTTTTGCAAATAACACTACAATGAAATTTCTGCAATTAATGCAACAAAGTACTGAATTCAATCATAGGAAATACGAGGAAAGTTCTATTTCTCAAAAACTTGACTTTGCCACCTGATATTCATATCATCAGTATACACATACTCATTTCATTATCCTGGACTGATTTATAGAAGCTTGTTCTCTCCAATTTCTTTCTCTCATTCTTTCTGAATCTGCTCCAGTCGGGGTTTTATATAAACTACTCCCACTAAAATGTTCATATACTGAATATCTTTCATATTGCTAAATCTAACAGCCAGTTCCTCATCTTTCTTGACTTATCAGATGCATTTGACACAGTGAATCATTTTCTCTTCCTTGAAAAATTTTCCTCTGGGATGCTGTACTTAACCTGGATTTTTTCATACTCTTCTGGTCTTTCCTAATCAATCTCTCTTTCTGTCTCACAGTATTTTATTCTCCAGGGCTTAGTACTAGGACTTTCTCACTTTTCTACCTATACTTATTCCCTGAGTAACGTCACCCTATCTCATAGCTCTAGGTATCTTCTACATGGCCATCACTGCTAAATATATAACACCAGCATAGATCTTTCCCCTTGAAACTTGAACTTTGGTCTTGCATATTGGTCCTTCTCTTCCCAATAACATTATCCATGCTACTTCTAACTTATGTTTATGTTAGTTTCCTTTAAGCTTAGTCTCCTTTAGCTTGTATGTGTGCACGCTCAGTTGCTTAGTCATGCCCTCCTCTTTGAAACTCCATGGACTGTACCTACCAGTCTCCTCTGTCTATGGGATTTTTCAGGCAAGAATACTGGAGTGGGTTGCATTCCTTCTCCAGGGGACCTTCCTGATCCAAGGATCAAACTTGCATCTCCTTTGTCTCCTGCAGTTGGTAGGTGGATACTTTATCACTAGAGTCACCTAGGAAGCTCCCTTTAGGCTTATTATAATCCAAATTGAACATCTGATCTTCATCTACAAATATCACCCCTCCTCCAGTTGGCCCCCAGACACTATGCCTGAGCATATTAAATTCTATATAAATGTTAACTGTTAAATGCTATACTTATTTTTGTTTCTCTAGCTTTATAAGAGAAGAATTTTTTGTCTGTCTTGGTTACTGTTGTATTTCCATGTTTAATGTAATATCCAGCATGTTAACTCAAATATTTTTTGAACAAATGAAAGCAATCTATTTGCTTCTTGCACATGCAAGGTGCAAGGTTAATTTGTGATAAATTATCATAAGTGATTACACCTTAGGGTAATGTTAATATCTTTTTTATTTTTTGAGAATAATTTAATTATGAGTATAAATTGCATGCTAGTATATGTGTGAGATACTTTGGGCTGAAAAATGTTTATTCCAACTTGGTACCTTGGTTGTTTGTATTAAGCAGGTAGACATGACAAACAAGTGTAAGAAGAAGAAAAATAAAACATGACAATATGAGGCCTGAAGCAAAAACAAATTTAACTTTGGGAAAGAAACAAATGGAAAAAACCTTGGAAAAGATATTTGTAGGATGAAATACAGGAGGTGACCTGTAACTACACTTAGGGCATTTATTTTATACCAAATGCCAAATACACTTATTCAGAGTTCATTACATCTTGCATCTCTTCAAAGTGACAATAGATGTGTCCAGTTATTTTCACCATAAACATCTTTGCCATAGACATCTTTACCACATAATTAATAGGTTGCAACGTAATTTTGTCATAAATTATAAAATTACCGGTTGACAGTTTTGTTTGACAATTTACTTCAACTGGTTAATAGTTTTGCTTTACTTCTCCATTAATACAGTACTTTTATTTTTAAATTGTGTAAACCTTAGACTTCATGATGGTGTATATAGTGAAGAGTTGACATGGCCTTAAGATAGTGGATGATAACAATTAGGTATATCAACTTGATAGTGAATATGGTGACAAAAATTACTGCAAAATGTGAAATAAGAATGTAAAGTCAGATTGCATACTCTTCCAGAAAATTATAATATATCAGCTTGTAAATCCTTTATGGATTTGAAGGCACTTCGTTGAACTCACATTTCCCGTGGAACTTCAGAATGTCTGTTAATAGATATGTGATAATATGCCAAGAACAAACAAGAATGTGTAAGTCTTTCACAATGTACTACAAAGCTTAGTTTACAAGAAAGATATCTGTTCTAGTGTTTAGAAACTGATACCTATCTTAACGAGGGAAGAAATGTTAACAAAAAGAAAAAGAGGGTTGTTGAATAAGGGGACAAATCAACAAGCCAAAAAAAAAAAAAAAACCCACAAAACAACAGGGACTTCCATGGTGGTCCAGTACTCCATGCTTTCACTGCAGGAGGCGCAGGTTTGATCCTGATCCCTGGTTGGGGAACTAAGATCCTACAAGTCATGTGGAACAGTCAAAAATAAACAAAAATTAAACAAAAAATACTATTAACTAAACGCTTGGAAGATAAAAGCTTAGGTATGACCCACAAGGTAAAATCAGTTATATGCTCAGTATTGTCAAGAATCTACATCCATTTTAAATGTATTCAAATATTTTGTAGCTTCTCCTGGTGGCTCAGAGGTTAAAGTGTCTGCCTGCAATGTAGGAGACCTGGGTTCGATCCCTAGGTCGGGAAGATCCCCTGGAGAAGGAAATGGCAACCCACTCCACTAGTATTTTGCAATAAAATGTTTTTATTTTTTTGTTTGTTTCTCATGTTTTCTTATTTCCTTTTTACTGTTGCCTTTTATTTTGTGCCATTTCATCTGCTTTTGAAAAATTATCTTATGGCCAATTAGTCATGCAATGGAAATGTTTGTAGCAAAAATGCTTGTAGCAAACATGTCTATCTCAAAGATTCTTGTGATAACAGCTCCTAGGACTGATGGTAGGATGCTAGTATGTATTTTACCACTGACTAGCTTTCTTCATCTGAATAGCATTTGGGATTATCCTTAATAATATTTTTCAATCTGGTCCAATTATATTCCTGTAGTCCAAGGTAAGGAGCAGCGGCCCTGCTTGGCCCTGCTTGGTGAAGCGATACACCACACCTGAGGTAAGAGAAACCTAAGTAAGATGGTAGGTGTTGCAAGAGGGCATCAGAAGGCAGACACACTGAAACCATACTCACAGAAAACTAGTCAATCTAATCACATTAGGACCACAGCCTTGTCTAACTCAGTGAAACCAAGCCATGCCTGCGGGGCAACCCAAGACGGTGGGTCATGGTGGAGAGGTCTGACAGAATGTGGTCCACTGGAGAAGGGAATGGCAAGCCAATTCAGTATTCTTGCCTTGAGAACCCCATGAACAGTATGAAAAGGCAAAATGATAGGATACCAAAAGAGGAACTCCCCAGGTCATTAGGTGCCCAATATGCTATTGGAGATCAGTGGAGAAATAACTTCAAAAAGAATGAAGGGATGGAGCCAAAGCAAAAACAACACCCAGCTGTGGATGTGACTGGTGATAGAAGCAAGGTCCAATGCTGTAAGAGCAATATTGCATAGGAACCTGGAATGTCAGGTCCATGAATCAAAGCAAATTGGAAGTGGTCAAACAAGAGATGACAAGGGTGAACATCGACATTCTAGGAATCAGCAAACAAAAATGGACTGAAATGGGTGAATTTAACTCAGATGACCATTATATCCACTACTGTGGGCAAGATCACTCAGAAGAAATGGAGTAGCCATCATGGTCAACAAAAGAGTCTGAAATGCAGTACTTGGATGGAACCTCAAAAACAACAGAATGATCTCTGTTCGTCTTCAAGGCAAACCATTCAATATCACAGTTGTCCAAGTCTATGCCCAAACCAGTAACACTGGAGAAGCTGAAGCTGAACGGTTTTATGAGGACCTACAAGAAGAACTAACACCCAAAAAGATGTCCTTTTCATTACAGGGGATTGAAAAGCAAAAGTAGCAAGTCAAGAAACACCTGGAGTAACAGGCAAATTTGGCCTTGGATTGTGGAATGAAGCAGGGCAAAGGCTAATAGAGTTTTGCCAAGAAAATGCACTAGTCATAGCAAACACCCTCTTCCAACAACAGAAGAGAAGACTCTACACATGGACATCACCAGATGGTCAACACCAAAATCAGATTGATTATCTTCTTTGCAGCCAAAGATGGAGAAGCTCTATACAGTCAACAAAAACAAGACCAGGAGCTGACTGTGGTCAGCTCAAATTGAAGAAAGTAGGGAAAACCGCTAGACCATTCAGGTATGACCTAAATCAAATCCCTTATGATTATACAGTGGAAGTGAGAAATAGATTTAAGGGTCTAAATCTGATAGAGTGCCTGATGAACTATAGATTGAGGATCGTGACATTGTACAGGAGACAGTGATCAAGATCATCCCCAAGGAATAGAAATGCAAAAAGCAAAATGGCTGTGTGGGGAGGCCTTACAAATAGCTGTGAAAAGAAGAGAAGTAAAAGCAAAGGAGAAAGGGAAGGATATAAGCATCTGAATGCAGAGTTTCAAAGAATAGCAAGAAGAGATAAGAAAGCCTTCTTCAGCAATCAACGCAAAGAAATAGACGAAAACAACAGAATGGGAAGGACTAGAGATCTCTTCAAGAAAATTAGAGATACCAAGGGAACATTTCATGCAAAGATGGGCTCGATAAAGGACAGAAATGGTCTGGACCTAACAGAAGCAGAAGATATTAAGAAGAGGTGGCAAGAATACACGGAAGAACTGTACAAAAAGATCTTCAGGACCCAGATAAACATAATGATGTGATCACTCATCCAAAGCCAGACATCTTGGAATGTGAAGTCAAGTGGGCCTTAGAAAGCATCACTACAAACAAAGCTAGTGCAGGTGATGGAATTCCAACTGAGCTGTTTCAAATCCTGAAAGATAATGTTGTGAAAGTGATACACTCAATATGCCAGCAAATTTGGAAAACTCAGCAGTGGCCACAGGACTGGAAAAGGTCAGTTTTCATTCCAATCCTAAAGAAAGGCAATGCCAAAGAATGCTCAAACTACTGCACAGTTGCACTCATCTCACATGCTAGTAAAGTAATGCTCAAAATTCTCCAAGCCAGGCTTCAGCAATACGTGAACCGTGAACTTGCAGATGTTCAAGCTGGTTTTAGAAAAGGCAGAGGAACCAGATATCAAATTGCCAACATCCACTGGATCATGGAAAAAGCAAGAGAGTTCCAGAAAACATCTATTTCTGCTTTATTGACTATGCCAAAGCCTTTGACTGTGTGGATCACAATAAACTGTGGAAAATTCTGAAGGAGATGGGAATATCAGACCACCCGACCTGCCTCTTGAGAAATCTGTATGCAGGTCAGGAAGCAACAGTTAGAACTGGACATGGAACAACAGACTGGTTCCAAATAGGAAAAGGTGTACATCAAGGCTGTATATTGTCACCCTACTTATTTAACTTCTATGCAGAGTACATCATGAGAAATGCTGGACTGGAAGAAACACAAGCTGGAATCAAGATTGCTGGGAGAAATATCAATCACCTCAGATATGCAGATGACACCACCCTTATGGCAGAAAGTGAAGAGGAACTAAAAAGCCTTTTGATGAAAGTGAAAGAGGAAGGTGAAAAAGTTGGCTTAAAGCTCAACATTGAGAAAATGAATATCATGGCATCCGGTCCCATCACTTCATGGGAAATAGATGGGGAAACAGTGGAAACAGTGCCAGACTTTATTGTTTTGGGCTCCAAAATCACTGCAGTTGGTGACTGCAACCATGAAATTAAAAGACACTTACTCCTTGGAAGAAAAGTTATGACCAACCTAGATAGTATATTCAAAAGCAGAGACATTACTTTGCCGACTAAGGTCCGTCTAATCAAGGCTATGATTTTTCCTGTGGTTATGTATGGATGTGAGTGTTGGACTGTGAAGAAGGCTGAGTGCTGAAGAATTGATGCTTTTGAACTGTGGTGTTGGAGAAGACTCTTGAGAGTCCCTTGGACTGCAAGGAGATCCAACCAGTCCATTCTGAAGGAGATCAGCCCTGGGATTTCTTTGGAAGGAATGATGCTAAAGCTGAAACTCCAGTACTTTGGCCACCTCATGAGAAGAGTTGACTCATTGGAAACGTCTCTGAATCTGGGAACGATTGGAGGCAGGAGGAGAAGGGGACGACAATGGATGAGATGGCTGGATGGCATCGCAGACTTGAAGAATGTGAGTCTGGATGAACTCCGAGAGATGGTGATGGACAGTGAGGTCTTGCATGCTGCGGTTCATGGGGTCGCAGAGAGTCGGGCACTACTGAGCGACTGAACTGAACTGAGTGAGTATTAAGAGATTTCTGACCTTTAAAATGATGTTATGATAAAAGATCAAGGTTCACACTCCCTCACAGTTGTTTGGATTGATAATCTCCTTCTCACTCTTGAAAAGTTCTCAGAGGGCACAGAAGTAGTTAAGGCTGAACTACTGCAGTTCTTTTCCCATCTCTTCATATTACGCAGAAGGAAGAATATGCATTTTGGAAAAAAAAATTTCCCCTAAAGTATATCTTACAAAAAACACATCAGAGTTTAGACTTGCAACAACTAATATGATAGCCTGTAGCCACATAAGACCACTTAAATAATTCAAAATTATACAGTATTAAAAATTCAGATATTCAGCTGTCCTAGCGTTATTCAAGTGCACAGTCATCACAGGTGACTAATAGCTACTATATTAAGCAATATAGATAAATAACATTTTCATTATCAGAAAGTTCTATTGGACAATGCTGGCCTGTTGTGTAATTACACAATTCCAAGCTTTTGAAGAGTGTAAGGGTATAATGTAGAAAAATAGACTTGGGAGCTATAGCTTGAACTTTTCAGTTTGAATTCCAAATCCACTATTTTATCAGCTTTGTGATCACAAGCTAATATCAATTTTTTTATGTGTTATCTTCTCTGTCTTTAAGATAGGCTGGGTATAATAACTTATTTCATAAGGTAGTTTTAGAGATTTAATATGCTTTATACTTAAAGAGTTCAGGCACTTGTAAAAACACTGAGGTAAATTCACACAAAATAAATTCAATTATTTTAAAGTATATAATTTGGTGGCATTTACATTATTGTGCAAATACCACCTCTGTCTTGTTCCAAAACAGTCTCATCACCCTATAATAAAACCCTATACCCATTAAGCAACCACTCACTATTCTTCCTTTGTCCCAGCCTCTGAAAACCATCTATCTTTCTGTCTCCCAGAATTTATCTATTCTATATATTCATATAAATGGAGTCATATGACTATTGTGTCACATGACTAATGTGGCCTATTGTGTCTGACTTCTTTCACTTAATGTTTTTAAGGTATCTACATTATAGGATGTATCCGTACTTAATTCTTTTTATGCCTGAATAATATTCCATTCTATATATATACCACTCATACATCTGTTCACCTGTTGACTGACATTTGAGTTGTTTCCACCTTTTGACTATTTGGGATAGTACTTCTATGAACATGCATGTACAAAAATCTGTTTCAGTCTCTGTTCAGTTCTTTAAGGTATATATCTAAGATCTGGATGATGGGAAGGATTGAACACAGGAGAAGGGGATGACAAAGAACAAAATGGTCAGATGAAACCACTGACTCAATGGACAAGAGTTTGAGCAAGCTCTGGGAGATGGTAAAGGACAAGGAAGCCTGGCATGCTGCAGCCGATGGGATTGCAGAGTTGGACATTACTAAACAACAGAAAAACAAAGTATTAGAACATATTCTGTGTTTACCTTTTTGAATAACCACCAACTTGTTTTCCCAAACTGCACTTTAAAATTGTAATCATTTTCCATCTCCCAGCCATAAGAAGAATATGGTCATGAGGCCTTGATTTATTCATATTAAAGCTTTTTCTTGCTTTGAGAATCTCACTTATTTGTTTAGGTGAACCACCAGTAAAACCCATTACAGTATGAATGACCAGGACCAATTCTTGCAGAGTCTCAGATTTCTAAAACTGTTCAGAAACACTCCACATTGAATAAAATTAAAGTTACTTTTTGCAGCTATTACAAAGCCATTTGGGCTCCAATATCACTTCAGATCATGATTACAGCCATGAAATTAAAAGATACTTGTTCCTTGGAAGAAAAGCTATGACAAACCTAAACAGCATATTAAAAAGCAAAGATGTTACTTTGGCAACGAAGATCAATATTGTCAAAGCCATGGTTTTTCCAGTAGTCATGCATGGGTGTGAGAGTTGGACTATAAAGAAGGTTGAGTGCTGAAGAATTGATGCTTTTGAACTGTGGTGTTGGAGACTTTTGAAAGTCTCTTAGACTGCAAGGAGATCAAACCATTCAATACTAAGGGAAATCAACCTTGAATATTCATTGGAAAGACTGATGCTGAAGCTGAATCTCCAGTACTTTGGCCACCCGAAACAAAGGGCCAACTCATTAGAAAAGACCTTGATGCTGAGAAAGATTGCAGACAGTAGGTGAAGGGGATGACAGAGGATGAGATGGTTGGATGGTGTCACCAACTCAATGGACATGAAATTGATCAAGCTCCAGGAAATGGTGAAGGACAAGGAAAGCTGGCGCGTTGTAGTCCTTGGTGGTCTCACAGTCAGACATAACTGAGTAACTGAACAACAACAAAAACAAAGCCATTTCATCTAGAGCTCTGGCCTTGTGAAACCAGAGATACCTGGATTAAAATCCTAGCTGTGATTTGACAGTCTTCCCCGGTGGCTCAGATGGTAAAGAATCCACCTGCAATGCAGGAGACCTGGGTTCAATCCCTGGGTCAGGAAGATCCCTTGGAGAAGGGCATGGCAACCCACTCCAGTATTCTTGCCTGGAAAATCCCATGGAGAGAGCAGCCTGGTGGGCTATAGTCCATGAGGTCTCAAAGTGTTGGACACGACTGAGTGACTAACACTTTCACTTCACTTTCTGATTTGAGTTTGACATTACACAATTGACTTAACCACATTAAGCACCAATTTTCTCACAGATAAAACTTATCTTTTATAAAATATTGCAAACAACAGTAATTGATCCCAGAAAATAATTTTGGGGCATAGATATTGAGTGGTATAGAGAATCAAAGGAAATGTTGGTGATCGAATCTCACAATAGGAATTAATATTTATTTACTAGCCTAGTAAATATGAGAATCTTGTCAGAGTATTTTTGCTAATGAGTCATACCAAGATTCAAATTTCTGAAAGAAGGAACTCAGTTGACTTAGTTTGGGTCATGTGCCCATCTTATAGTTCTCTGAGGACAGAGTCCCTTAATTAATAGCTCCTTCAAGCTCAAACTCTTCTACAGAAAGAGAAATCAAAAAGCAAATCAAGACACTGCCTTTAGCCAAAGTAAGAATGACTTCTTGTCTTTTTGGAAATATAAAGAGATTGCACACTTAAATCATTTAGAATTGTAAGTAAAAAATAAGGACTCATGTACAGCTATCATTACCACTATTATTATTATCACTCCCCTAGTGGCTCAGATGGCAAATAATCTGCCTTCAATGCAGGAGACCTGGGTTCCATCCCTGGGCTAGGAAGATCTCAGATTTCATGGAGAAGGGAATGGCTACCCACTTCAGTATTCTTGCCTGGAGAATTCCAGGGACAGAGAAGCCTAGCATGCTGCAGTCCATGGGATCAGAAAGAGTAAGACACGACTGAATGACTAACACTTTTTATAACTACTATTCACATTAAGTGGATAGTTTATTGATTGGTAGATGCCCCAGAGGGCTCCTTCAGTGACTAAGATTGCAGTCCTAGAACATGATGAAGGATTTTAATAATCAGATTCTGATGAGATTGAGGATAAATTTTAATATTTACTTCTTACAAAATATATGAAATTTAGAACACACTTCTCCAATATGCCTGATTGGTTGTCAAGAAAAGGAATTTGGGCAGGAACTTTCTCTTAAGTCAGTTCATTTCTTTCTTCTTTATTCTCCAGTAAATCTGAACATGCTTATTGTAACCCTTACCTTCTTCTGGCAAAATAGACTCTTTCTACTTGGACATTTGTTATATTGACATTAACTTTAGCTTGTTCAATACAAAGCCAACCACCTCTGGGGACCTGAATACTGGAATTGGTTACAGATATGGCAGAAAGCCCTCTGCAGCTGTTGTATAATGATCATTTCAGTTGCTACTGGCCCTGAGGACAATTGTAGTAACCCAAAAGGAAAATTTTGCTACCAAAATTACCAATAAACAGAAACTAGTAGTGAGGACTTCAAGCAGGTATGAAAAACTCTGGGTCTACATTGACATTTTCATCCTGGATAATAACATCACAGATTAGTAGTCCATCAACCTGGTGTTTATTGCTGCCACTAAGAAAGATATTTTGGATATTGTAGAAGGCAATCACTTTTGCTCACTTTTATTTCTGCATTAACTGCCCTGGAATTCATTAGCACTCATTACCAGACTGGGAAGGTTAGTTGCTGAGAAGGGTAAGGTGGCCTGAGGGTTTTAAAATTCAATTAGATAATTTATACTAGAAAAGAATATCTTAAACTTTCATGCAGTTGCCTCAAGAGAGACATTTCTAGTGAGTTATGGGCTCTATATCATTCAAGGTCCAGCCGTGAAAGCAGAAAACATCAGGCATTTGTAAAACGATGATCTGATACAAGAAATTGGTTATACAAGATGTTTGAATACTGAAAGAATAAAATGGATGCCAAGGGAACCTCAGTATTATTAATGGCAGGAAGCAACCCCAACACCTGAGGTTGGAAGAACAGAGGGAAGAGATGGAGTTACCAAAATGCTGAAGCTTAAAGGAGGGACCCACACAGAGCTAGGGTTGGAAATTCTAAGGAGGGCAACACAGAAGAACCTGGCAGCAGCCCCTCAGTGTCAGAGGGAAGCCCACAGAACTTGGAAACAGAAGTAGATCTCTTTTTCCTTTATCCAGCTCTTCAGCATGCTCTGAGTGCTTCTTATTGACAGAAGCTAAAAGAAAGCCAGCCTGCAAGAAAGACTAGGGAATATGAATTTGGAGACTCTAAATCCTTATATCTCAGAAAAGAGTAGAGAAACATAAACTTGGACTAAGAAACAATAGCTATAAAACTGACACTGATTCTTAGCAATTGATTTACAAATGTGGTCATATTCGATTGAATTGAGGGCGTAGTCTATACCTTTTTAAAGACAACAAATTTGTTGCTATTCTCAAAGTATGTTCTTGCCTTACTAAAATTTGAACTTATTTATTTTCCTATTAACTTGTGTTGGTGTTTTTTGTTGTAAATCAAGACATTGTATATATGTGGATCCTTCTGTGAACTCTCTGCTATTTATGTCAAGTATTTGCCTATGCTTTTCAAATATGACCCCCTATTTGTTCCTATAGCTTTAGGATTAGTCTTGGCCTTTCTGTGTCTTTAAATTTTCATATAAATCTCATGCTTCTACAAAACTCTGATGAGATTTTGATTGAGAAAACAACTTTATTTAGATACAAGTTATATTTGGCAGTTTAGAGACTTTCAATCCATAAACATGCAATATCTTTCTATTTATTTAGATCTTTGAATATTTAAAGAATTCTTCATTTGTAATTTTCAGAAAAGTCTTGCTTGTAGTTTGTTAATATTATTCCTAGATATTTTATTTTTGATAAAATTATAAATGCCATTTTAAAAATTTTATTATCCAATTATTTGTTGCTAGTTTATAAAAAATAACTGACTGTGTACTCCATGAACTTGCTAAATTCATTTATTAGTTCTTGTAGTTCGTAGATTTATTTGCTTTTTCTAAATTTGCATTCATGTGTCTGTGTATAGTGACAGTTATGCCTCTTACTTTTCACTTCAGATTTTTTTCCCTGTCTCTCAAACTCTGTCTCTATATTTCTGTCTCTTTTTTTCTTTTACATTATTCTGTGAGCTAAGAGTTCTAATACAATGTCAAATAAAAATGGTGATCATGTACATCTTTGTTTTTTTCCTTCACCTTAGGGGAAAAACGTTCAATATTTCAGAGTTAAGTCTGATGCTACCCATAGGCTTTTTGTAAGTACTCTCTATCAAACTGAAGAAGTTTCTTTCTATTTCTAGTCTGCTGAGATACTTTTTATAAAAGTTGTTGTTGTTTTATTAATACTTTCTACACAACTAAGAAAATCAATTGTTTTCTTCCTTTGTTATGTCACTGAGGTGAATTACATTATTTTTCTAATGTCAAACCAAATGTAATTCTGAAATAAACTCTGGTCTTAAAAATGTATGCATTTGATACACCAGTAAATTCAAATTGCTAGTACTTTGATAATATTTTGCACATGTTGAAATGGGGCAAGGACCTGTAATTTTCTTTTCATGTAGTGTCTTTGCAGGTACAGGTATTAATAATCTACTTGACATATAAAAGCAGCTGGGAAATATTTGTCCTTTCTTTTTATCCTGTGTTTGTGATAGAATGATATTTTTTTCCACTAAATATTTCATAGAATTCACCAGTGAATTCATCTGGGCATTAAGTTTTGTTTGTTTGAGAGGGGAATTTTAGAACTAATGTTGGTATATATAAATAAATATAGCATATATAAAATATTCTGGTTTTTCTTGCATGAGCTTCAGTGTGTTGCATTTTTCAAGGAATTTTCACATTTCAAATTTATTGTCAAGTTTATTGACATAATTTATTCATTATATCATCTTATTATCCTTTTATGCCTGTAAGACCTATGGTGAGATTTTGCTTATCGTTTCTGATATTGCTATTTTTCACTCTTTCAGCTTAATGCCTTCCAGTAAGTTTTTATTATTTTTCATAAATCTTTACAAAGGAACATTTTGGGCTTTGTTGATATTCTCTATTAAGTGTCTCCTTTTCATTTATCTCTGTTCTTACATTTATTATTTCCGCCTTTGGTTTACTTGGATATCCCTGCTGTTGATTTTTAGTTTCTTGATATTAAAGCCTACTTAGTTAATTTTGAAAACCATATTTTTCTTTTAATATATGTATTTAAAGCTAAAAAAGAATCCCTGCCAAATACTATTGCATTAATTACATTCTACAAACACTGGTATATGTGTTTTTCTTATTGTTTCATTCAAAACATTCTCTTTCTGTTGTGATTTCATCTTTGTAAAATAAATTATCTAGACATTTATTGCCTAATTTTCAAACATGCCAATATTTTTCTAATCATCTCCTGTAATTCTTGGCATTTGGAGAACACACTCCATATAATGTCAGCCCTTTAACATTTATTGAGATTTGTTTTGTAACCCAGCATACTGTATACTTTGCAAATGATTTATAGGTACTCAAAAACAATTCACATAGTATTATTGCTTTATATATTATAAATGTGAATTTGGTCAACCTAATTAGTAGGGTTTTTTTTTTCAAATATTCTATAGCTTCCTGATATTTTTGTCTGTTTATTCATTTAATTTCTAAGAAAGATGTGTTTAAATTCCCAACTATGATTGTAGATGAGTCTGTCCTTTGAGTTCTATCATGTTCCCATAGATAGCAATACTTAAAGCTATGTTATCGCCTATATACACATTTAAGATTATATATTTTTTTAAACTGACCTTTTTTTCACTATATAATGCTATTCGTAATTGGTAATTAAGCTAAATTACCTTGATTTAAAGTAAACTTTGTCTGGTATTAATATAGCCACACCAACTTCCTTTATTGCATGGTGCATCTCTTTTTGTATTTTCATTTGTCAGTATTCTTATATTTATATGAGTTTTTATTCTAATAACACATTGTTTTTAATGCAGACTGAACATTTCTTCCTGTACTTGGAGTATCTATGTGTTTTCTATTGCTACCGTAACAAACCACCACCAGGTTGGAGGCTTAAGCAACTCAAAGTTACTATTTTACTATTCTGAGGGTTAGAAGTTCTATACAGGTCTCCCACTGAGGTAAAATCAAAATGCCGGAGTCCTGTGTTTGTTTCATGAGAATCCAAGGAAGAAGCTATCTCCTTGTCTTTTCCAGGTTCTAGAATTCACCTTCATTCCTTGCGTAATAGTGTTATTTCTCCATTCTTAAACAACAGTATTCAATTCCAGCTGAAAAAGTTTCTCTACTTTTAAAGGCTCATGTGATTATATTGGCCTCATTCACATAATCCAAAGTAATTTTCACAACTCAAGGTCCATAATCAATCATATCTACTAAATCCCTTTTGCTAAGAAAAGTAACATACACACAAGTTTCAGAGATTAGACATGAACATTTCTGGGATTCTATATACCACAGAATACCGATTTACATTTTAGGTAGTTATTGATACGGCTGAGTTTGTCAATTATTTTGATATTTCTCTAGTCAATTTCTATCTTAGTTTGGACTGCTGTATCAAATAAAGCATGAACTGGGTGATTTAAATGATAAACATTTATTTTGTTATAGCGGGTGTGAAATTCAAGACCAGAGTGACCCCTTGGTTGTGATCTAGTGAGAACCCATTTCCTGGTGAGAGGATGGCTATCTTTTTATTATAATCTCATGGCAGAAAGCAGAGAAAGCAAGATCATCTTTCCGCCACCTATTTTATAAAGGTCACTAATCCTAGTCATGAGGGGTCCATTCTTATGACCTAATTCCACTCTAAAGGCCCTACCTGAAAATGCCATCACATTGATGATTTAGGCTTCAACAAATGAATTCCCATGGGAAACAATATTTAGTCCATAGCAACTTCCTAGTAGCTGTTCTGTTTCTATTCCCTATGATCAGATTTGAAAAAATTATATTAGAAAATTATTATTTTAATCAATATTTTTATAGTTTAAATTTTACATAGATGAGTCATATACATTCTTAAATGTCCTTTCTCTGTATATTAACTGTGTATTTGTCCACTTAAAAAATGAACTAATTAATTTGTTTGAGATTTCTTATAGCTTTCTTGCTTTGGTTAGATAATGGGTCATATAACTAAATGCATATTCAATCCAAAGAGGAAATCATTTAATTAACTTCTTACTGTCACCACCATTTCCCCTCTAAGGGTTTACTTGTAATGCTGTCTTTATTCCTTCATTTAAAATCATCTGAAACTTTCTTAAGCATAATTTTATCTCTTCCCAGTATGTGCCTCTCCCTTATTCCAAGCAGAAAAGCAGTTGGTTTTGTTTTTTTTTTTCTATTTCTGCTTCTGTCTTCAATTCCTCCAATTTAACAATGGCCAAATTAACCATCTGCTCCACAGTCAACATAGAATAGCTGCCCAGCAGTTAATTGCTAGAGAATGTAACCTTAAGCTCATTTCTCAGCAATGCTTTAGGAAAACAATAGTTTTGGAGGAATTCTGGAATGCTAGTTGCCTACTCATGCATCTAACACTGTAAGATCTCTCTGTAGATGAAACAGCTGATCTACAGAGAGTTACACACCTGGGTCATTTCGTTTTTGTCCCCCACAGAACTCTTTTCAGTGAATTTCAGTTTGGCACGATGCTATTAACTTATACTGAGCAACAGTTGTAAAAACGGTATATGAACCACCTACTATTTCCTTTAAGGTGTGCTTGTTGACACTATTTATTGTACTTTGTATAGTTCTTACATGAGAACACATACACCAAAAATAAAAATGTTTCCCACCCACCTCTGATCTCAGTGTGAGGTGTAATTTTTCTTCTGAGCAAATGATCAAGTTTTACTGGAGAGATTTTCAGACATATGCAACTGACAGTGTTTTCTTCTTGTTTAGGCTTCTGGAAAACTCTCGCTGTTGAGGCACAATTTTAGTGAATTTATAAAGGCATTAATGTTGTGTAGTAACTGTTCCCATTTCCATCTTATCTTTTTAACCTCATTTCTTTTTAATTTTCCTCCAAGATTTTCAAATACAATGGGATTTCTTTTTTCTACTTGCAACTGAAAGTAACCCGGATTATTATACACACTATACGACTGAGTGACTGAACTGAACTGATACACTAAATACATGTCAATATCCTAATAAAAAGTGGTTTGCTTTCCAGTTTTCTCATTAATTTTTATTTTAATACTCACAGTTTCCATGTTTAATGAGTTGAGATAGGTGAATTTATTAATAGATTATTATCAGTATATTAATTTGGAGTCTTTTATTCCATGGAAATTGAGTCTGACTAACCTCAATAATAAAAGTAAGTATAGTACCAGTTCACACTCACACAAAGTAAGGGAAGTTTGCTCCTTGAAAACTGACGGAAACTAAAGCTATGGTGAAAGAGAGACTACAGAAATAAGTGTTAGATCAGAAACTGTCTTTGAATTACTTCATCTACAAATTGTCCCTGTGACTTCATCCACTGCTTCAAATTCAAAACTCTAGAGGAAAGCATTTGATTAGTCAATCATGAATTACATGTCCTCAGAAGTACTAGGGTGAGGAGTGCCACTTCAGCCTCCACAGAAGAAGGCTGCTTTCAACATCCCACTAAGACTACACACAGAAAGAAAGAGGAAATTTGAAAAGAATTTGTGCCGGTAAAAAGAAAGAATGGATGCTAGAGGACTGAAATTTTTAAAAATGTCACTCACAACAAAGGTACAATATGATTTACAACTTTGGTTTATTACCATTGGTGACAAAAAAAAAAAAGGAGAGAGAGAGAGAGAGAGACACAGAGAGAGAAAGAGATGCTTCAGAGAGGAAAGGTAGAGGCTTTGTTTATGAAGCATTTCCTCCTTCCCAATTTGCTAATCAGCCATGGAGGCTGAAAGAACATGTGTGAGGCAGAGAACAGTGCTATATACTCCTTTTTGCAAAACAGAGAAGACTTTATTTGCTGGAAAATTCTATGACAGAGGCAGAGAGAGAAAGAGAGAAACAAAATTCACAGTTTGGAGATAGAAGCTATAGATTTAAATTCTGGCTCTTTTACAAACTGTGTGACTTTGTGTTAACTTTTACCCTTTCTGTCGTTCAACTACAACATATACAGGATGGGAATAATACTCATGGACTTGTTGTGAGCACTTAATCAAATTATGCAATCAAAATTCTTGACACATGTAAGCTGCTGTCATTCTCCAAAATGCACCTGACCTTTGCTTGAGATGGAAATTCATATATACATAGAGACTGTCCTTTGCTCATGAACTTTGAACTGGGTAACTCTCACAAGAAAATAGGAGTTTGAAAACCTGTGCAATCTACCCAAATCCACCAGATGTTATTAGCAATTACATGTGTCAATTTTGTTGTTCTCTGTGGTTAGTGTATTGTTGCATTTAGTCTTATTTTGGGAAGACTCTACAAAAATATCAATTCCATCATGTTCCATGAGTATAAGAACAATGTTACTATCAGAAGTGCTATAGAAGAAGGACATAACTGTGGAAATAAAATTAGAAATATTTTCCATAAAATTGCTAAGAGAAGGTCAAATGCTGCTGCATATTGTCCAATGAAACTTAGGAAGAAAAGATCCAACAATATGCCCAATCAGAAAACAAGATCTAAAGCTTACCAAAGTCTTAGGAGAAAAGTTTAAACATATAATGAAAGAAAGAAACTGCTCAAGCCACTTGTGAAAGCTGAATTGTTGATACCTGTAGCATATGAGAGCAACATCAGCTCTATCTTTACCTGGTTTAATTATCAAAACTTAAGTGTAAATAATATTTATATAATCCTGATACTCCAGCCTTCTACCAAAAGGTGGAGTGTTTTTCCATTAAAATTTTAGACCTCAGAATTAGTGTCATTACCTCAGAGATTGGATATGTACTGGGTTCTCTCTGGTCAACTTAACCCCATCACCAGCCTCATCTATGATATGTCTGCATCACAGAGGAGAAGCTGGGAAATATCAATACATTTCACAAAATCCCCTTCTCCATCTGGTTTCAATTTAAGAATCAATTAAGGAGAGGCATTTGCAAGAAATCTGGAGAGTGAAAGACAAGGATAGACCACTCATCTCCAGAGAAAGTTCTGGACAGATATGTGGGCTGGTGTCAGAGGTAACAGCTGAAACAAACTTTATGTTAACTTTTTAATAATTAATTGCTTAGATGCTAGCAAGAGTTTCTTTGAACTTTGTTTCCTTAGCACATAGCATTTGGGCAATTTTTAATGTTTTTCTAATTTTATATCCAAACATAAACTTGTGTGACTGGAATACACAGAGTGGCTTATTTTTCTTGATGGATCTCTGACTGCAAAACAAACTTCTTTTTCAGTGAAATGAAGGAGTTGACTGTCGATCTTTATAATTTCAGCAGCAGAAAGCAGCACAAAACAACAAACAGATAAAAATATCAGCACAATGTAATTTTATTTACTTCTGCTCCAGTTCTGTTCCTGACACAATAAATCTGGATAGGACCTAAGTATATGTATTCCAGAGGTTTCTCTCAGATGATTTTCATACAAGTGATCAAAGATTACAATTTAAGAGAAAACAATTAAGGTTATGAGTGTAAACTGCTACTATATTAAAATTCAGCTCCTTCCCTAATGTCTTACGCCTTTTCATTCATTTAATTATTCACGTGAATGTAGTGAGTCAAGGATCTTAGAGCAAGTTGACAGATGACTATAATGAGAAGTTACGTGTGAGAGGTCATGAGAGGTCATGTCCCAAGGTCATGAGACCTTACTTGGTAGGAAAATAAATGTAAAAGAAGCTCAGAATTCTAAACACATACTTGATTTTTTAAAACCTTTTTTTTTTCTTTCAATAAAGTGAAGAAAAAGAAGTTGGACAACTGGTAGCAGGAGAAGTAGGGGAAAAAAAATGTAAGTAACAGCATATTTCCCTTGGGAACTTCTAGACATTTTGAACTAGTTTCAAGGAAGGAACTAAATGCCTCAACCTACTATCAAAAAACTTTGTCATTTTATTTATAGTAATAAAACCTCTTTATTGATATAAACTCTTATTTTAGCTCACAGATCTAGGATCAGCTGAGAAGTCTCAATAATTTAGATCAGACTCAACAGATCTTGACCAGCCAGGTTGATTATATGTCCAGGTCAGCTGGTGAGTTTCTCAGGGTCTGAGAGTCTAGGTTAGTTTCAGCTTTCTTGAGTTGTAGTCCTTCAGTCATGTCTAACTTTTTGCAACCCTGTGGACTGTAGCCTGTCAGGTTCCTCTGTCCATGGAATTTTCCAGGCAAGAATACTGGAGTGGGTTGCCATTCCCTTCTCAGCTGTCTGGGTTCTGCTTTAACAAATGTCTCATCTCCCACTAGGCAAGCTGGAGTTTATCTTCTGTTTGAGGTGGCTGTCTGAGACATTGAGGATTCACAAGTACTTTTGAAGTCTTTGCTTAGAAGTGGAACACCTCCTCTTCCATCATGTGTTTTGGTCAAATCCAGCTAAAAGACCATTTCTTCTTTAGATGAGAGAGGTTGTAAAGATGTCCTGAAAGAAATAGATATGGGAGAAGAGAATTGGGACCAGATGGTATTACATTCTAGCAGGAGGAAGAATATTCTGTCAGTGCTACAGTCTTTCTTGGCTCATTATGTTATATTTTACTCCCAGTAATCTAGAAAAATTATTTTTCCATCTGTGTGGCCATAATTTAGTAAAATTATTTTCTTGTTCAGTTAGTGAAGAGATGAGAGAGAACTGGGTAACAGTACTCCAAACTCTCTAAATATCTATGGAAAGGAAATGCTTCACACTTCACACAGGCTTTGGTGTCAAGTTGACAATACCTACAAATACCATTATTTGCCAGTAATTCATATTAGGGTCTTGATATCCACAGAGTTCCTTATCAGTATCTAAGAGAAGAGAATGAGTTTTGCTTTGTTTTCTTCCTCCTACATTTCATGTCAAAAGAAGGAGCAAACCTTATTGTCCTACATAAAATACAAAGGCTAAAAAAGATAAAAAGAAGAGAAGAGAAAAGTTAAAAGAGGGTAAGAATGAACACTTTTCAAGAGTAATGGAAAGGAAACCTGTGATTCTGCCCAAGACTGATTTTTTATTTACATGGCAGATTAGCCTTTAATATAATTTGCAGTCTCTTGAGCAAATAAGCCAGGTCAACAAAAGGAAAGTTAAATGATTTGGTGAAGATAGTTGAGAATGCTATTTTAATTTGCTAAATTGAACATATTAAAGAAGCATGTAAAAAGGCAGGTAATGCAAATTATATTTCCAGTTCTCTTATTTGCACCACTTCATTCTATCTCCAGACTCTCCCAGCCCACTCCAAAGTTCTCAGTCCATCCTTCATCCTGCCATTATTGACTTACAGAAGATCTAATCAGGAGAAAAAGAAAAAGTCTTCACACAGAATGGCATGCAATGGATAAGATTTAATCAATGGCATCTACACTTGAAGTTTATGTGTCAGGAGCTCAGAAAATCTAACTGTAAAGTACTTTCATCCCGAGGGGCTTCACCAGGCTGTTGCATGCTTGGTTGCTCTGTCATGTCCAACTCTTTGTGACTTCATGGACTGTAACCCACCAGGTTGCTCTGTCCATTAGATCTTTCAGGCAAGAATACTAGCGTGGGTTGCGATTTCCTCCTTCAGGGGATCTTTTCTGCCCAGGGATCAAACCCACATCTCTTGCATTGGCAAGTGGGTTCTTTACCACTGGTACCACCTGGGAAGCCACTCACAAGGCTGTTTGCCACCTTCAAATAATGTTACTTAAAAAAAAAAAAAAGATATGAAACATATTTATGTTGACTCGCACCCCACATTTCCAATCATTCTCAATACGTGCTTTGAGTATTTGGCATAAACTGGAATCAAGATTACGAGGATAAATATCAATAATCTCAGATATACAGATGACACCACCCTTATGGCAGAAAGCGGAGAGGAACTAAAGAGCCTCTTGATGAAAGTAAAAGAGGAAAGTGAAAAAGTTGGCTTAAAATTCAATTCAAAAAATGAAAATCATGTCATTTGGTCCCATCATTTCATGGCAAATAGATGGGGAAACAAAGGAAACAGTGACAGACTTTATTTTCTTGGGCTCCCAAGTCACTGCAGATGGTGACTTCAGCCATGAAATTAAAAGACGCTTACTCCTGGGAAGAAAAGCTATGACCAACCTAGACAGCACATTTAAAAGCAGAGACACTATGGACAAAGGTCCATCTAGTCCAAGCTATGATTTTTCCAGTAGTCATGTATGCATGTAAGAGTTGAACCATAAAGAAAGCTGAACACCGAAAAAGTGATGCTTTTGAACTGTGGTGTTGCAGAAGACTCTTGAGAGTCCTTTGGACAGCAAGGAGATCAAACTAGTCATTCCTAAAGGAAATCAATCCTGAATATTCATTGCAGCGACTGATGCTGAAGCTGAAGCTCCGATATTTTGGTCACCTGATGCAAAGAGCCAACTCATTGGAAAAGACTCTGATGCTGGAAAAGACTGAGGGCAAGAGAAAAAGAGGATGACAGAGGATGAGATGTTTGGATGGCACCACTGACTCGAAAGACATGAGCTTGAGTAAGCTCCAGGAGTTAGTGATGGACAAGGAAGCCTGGCATGCTACGGTCAATGGGTTGCAAAGAATTGGACATGACTGAATGACTGAACCAACTGAACTGAACATGAGTATGGCCTTCTATGATGAATCAGACAGTAAAGAATCCACCTGCAGTGCAGGAGATCTGGGTTCAATCCCTGGGTTGGGAAGATCCCCTGGAGGAGGGTATGGCACCCCACTCCAGTATTCTTGCCTGGAGAATCCCCATGGACAGAGGAGCCTGTACAGTCCTTGGGGTCTCAAAGAGTTGGACACAACTGAGCCACTAAGCACACACATGAATATAGAGAGAAACAGTCACCTTGTGTTCTCGCTCCTGTCCTCAGCCATGCCTAGCCTCACAACAGAACAGGGAGAGAGGAAATAATCTGCTTCAGCATCCATTTAGTCTCCCAATTTCTCAAACTAATAAATACCATAATTCACCTAGCCAAACTGGTCCATAAAATAAAGGTGTATCTTGTAACTAATAGGATGCTAAATCCAATAAAATATAGTCCTAAATATATCATTTCTTCTTTCTCTCTCCACCAGTATTCTTCCAGTGACATTAACTGTGAAGCAAGATTGCCCTCACAGCAGACTGCAGAGCAGTGTAAGGGAGCTGTGAGCTAATTTAAGGAAAATGCATGATGAAAAAATATATAGTGCTATTTAAATTATATGCTTTAAATAAATACCAGCTTTTATTTAAATAGTAAATATGATTAAAACCCAACATGTGCTTCTTTATAAAGACTGAATTGACTGAGACACAATTTTGGAGTGTTTCTCCAGGTTATTTATTTTGAAAGGTTTCTGGAATATTCTTTCAGCCTCTTCTTCCTATACAGTCACACTACCCTTATATTTGGAGGTCTTGAGAGTAAAAGTGGAGTTATTCTAAGTAGTTCCATAAACACAGCTGGGAAAGATGCACATCACTTGTGAGTAACCAGATTTAGGATGAATATAAGATGAAACTTTCTAGCTGTCTAGACTCTTCAGTATAGAGTGATCTTGTGAAACTGTGAGGTCATTATCTCTGTGGGCTTTTGAAGCAGAGGTTGTCCGTGCTTCTATCAGGGGTGATGATGAGTGGATTCCTGCTTGGATGATAAATGTAAGACGAGAGAAATCATCCTCCCCCACCTCAGATTCAAAGATTCTGTGGCATGATAATATATAAAACACTATCCATTCTATGTTAAGAAAGCAAGGCCTTACTATGAACGCTATATATTTGCCATTTCTTAAAGGAAAGCAAGAAGCCACGGTCAATATTTTATTTTCTACTATCAATGCTAGCACTGTTTTATATTCAAATATGGCCACATTTTTCCCCTCCTTTAACCCATGCTTAGTGCTAAAGTGTTAAAAATACACGATTGAAGATGGATCTTTAAAAATAGCTTCAGGTTACTCTATAGAAACTGCTGACTTTACTAAAATAAAAATAAAAGTAAAAGCAATAACTCCTGATATAGTGGCAACTATTGTTCAGAATACTGTCTTGATGTGGTTGGGAAAAATTTAAAGTGTGTATTACTCTGCAAAGGACCTAGTAATATCAAAATATAGAAGAGTCTAACTCTAGTGGGTAATAAAAATTCTTCCAAATCCTGACATGCATTTACAGCCTCATTCACAGTTTTCCTATTTCATTTCATACAATATAGCACATGAATTGAGCTCTTATAAATCTTACCTTTCTGTCTTCCATCCTGTTTTATATTTTTATATACTCTTTCCCCATCTCCATGCCTTTCTTGTGTTTACTACACGTCACAAATGTCTTCATCAGATTTGCTCTTAGAAGCTGCCTCATTGAACACAGATTGTTACACATTCAGATCTTAACCTTCCATATTCAAGTGGAAACCTGATCCTGTTCAGTGTGGGGAAAAACCACCAAGCTGAAGACAGCTGACTGTGCCCACAGGTGGACATGCCTTCCCCAGAAAACTGTGTTGTCAGGATACACCTATCTGAATAGTGAAACTAAGTCATACTGACTGCCCTTGGGTACACACACTCTAACGTGACTGTATTTACAGGGTCATACATGGTTGTAACCTGAATCCTTATTAACAAGTTAGACCATTCTATTCTGTTCCCTGTAGATTTCCTAAAGGGAAAAAATACCTAACACCAGGAGCTTTTACTTATATGCTGATTTTTCTTGATAGAATCTCCCAAAAAATCTGTAACATATCTATCACAAATTTCTAATGAATACTATCAGCTCATTTTATGGATCTCTACATCTCGTGTTCTTTTCCTTTTTTTTTTCTCCAGCATTTTACTGTTTCTCCAACATCCTGTATTGAATTTGATTGATTACAGGGCTCTTTCTAAAGTATCCAAGTCTAAACATCTTTGGTTTTGCTGAAAGGACCAGCACAGCCCACACAGCAACAGATGAAAATAACTGAATACCTCCACCATACCCCAACAATCCAGAACCTGACTTCTCCATCTCCAGAACAAGTCCTCTAGAATCAGAATGATCTGTTTCAAACTAGTATTACAGATGTGTGTGTGTGTGTGTGTGCACGCGCTTGCTGCTGCTGCTAGTGAGTCACTTCAGTCATGTCCTACTCTGTGCGACCCCACATACGGCAGCCCACCAGGCTCCCCCGTCCCTGGGATTCTCCAGGCAAGAACACTGGAGTGGGTTGCCATTTCCTTCTCCAACGCAGGAAAGTGAAAAGTAAAAGTGAAGTCGCTGAGTCGTGTCTGACTCTCAGCGACCCCATGGACTGCAGCCTACCAGGCTTCTCTGTCCATGGGATTTTCTAGGCAAGAGTACTGGAGTGGGGTGCTATTGCTTAGTTGTGTCCAATTCTTACGACTTCATGGACTGTTGCCCATCAGATTCCTCTGTTCATGGAATTTTAAAGGCAAGAATACTGTAGTGGGTTGCCATTTCTTCCTGCTGGGGATCTTCCTGACCCAGGAACTAAGCCTGCATCTCCTGCATTGGCAGGTAGATTCTTTATCACTGTGTTACCTGGGAAGCCCTACAAATAATGGACATGCTATACTCAGCCATTCAGTCGTGTCCAACTCTTTGCAACACCATGTACTGTAACCAGGCTCCTCTGTCCACTGGATTTTCCAGGCAAGAATACTGGAACAGCTTGCCATTTCCTACTCCAGGGATCTTCCTGACCCAAGGATCAAACCTGCATCTCCTATAAGTCTCCTTCACTGGCAGACAGGTTCTTTATCCCTGCACCACTAGGATGATTAAAAAACTTATCTTGAAAACAAAGTATAAGATATCAGTTACTTCTAGTCTCTTTGGGGAGGTTGCCAGAGGGTTATAAAAGCAAATAAAGTATAACATCAGGCATCCCAGTTGGGCTTAAACTATGACTTAGTCGGATATATGGAATTAAGAGCTGATCTCTTCTCTCAGGTCAGTTTATGTTCACTGATTCACATGTGGATTGAAACAAAACCAAATGCAAAGACACATCCCAACAAAAGAGTAACCTGGGCTTTCTACCAGCTTGGGGCCCTGGCAACAGAATTCTGTTTGGTATACTAATCAGGGAAGTCCTCAAAAAGAGTTTGCTCCAGAGAGAAAGGATCACACAGTAAGGAATCACTCTCAGCAGGAAGGCATACTGGCTGGAGTGCAGTGTGTTTTGTGGAATCAGGAGTAGAATGCAAAAGTGTTCCCCACTTGGCCCTCCTTTGTCTTGTGTGGAGTTATTAGCCTTTGATGGTGCCTGTCGCTAGAACAATGAGGGATTTTGGTGACCATGATGGTCTAAGGATTAGAGGCATTTATCTCATTTTCTCCACATACTATATACATTTATATTTTGGAGCAAATTGGTGTTTCTTAAAATAGAGCCTCATTGAGGCTCTTCCTAATCTGTTGACATGATCCAAAGTCTGACATAATTTAATTTTAAAAGTAAACAAATGGGTCATTTATTGAAATTGTAAGGTTAAAAAATAAGATTATGCCTATTATGTTTCTAATACAGTAAGTCCCCTACATAAGAATGAGTTCCTTTCCAAGAGTGCTAAGTCCTATTTGTTCATAAGTCCAACAAAGTTAGCCTAGGTACTCAACTAACACAATAAGCTATATAAACTATACTGTAAGAGGTTTATAATACTTTTACACAAATAATACATAAAAGGTAAACACAGGAAATAGCAAAACAATTTTAAATTTTACAGTACCTTAAAAAATAGAGTAGTATCAGCTACGTCACTGCCGCTTCTATATTTGCTTCCAGACATCCTGGGCTTGAAATAAAGACATTGTTCTATTGTACTCTATCCAGTCATGTATGCAGTACTACATAGTAAAGTACACAAACGCATAATCACTTGTAGAGAATGCACTCACGTGATAACATACATCAACACGTGAAACAGCACACATGATTGAATATGCGTACATAGATTCACATCTTTGGAAATTCTCAATTTGAAAGTTAATTATGCTGGGGACTTACTGTAGTTTGAAATCAAGAAATCTTCATGAAAAAAATCTTATCCGTGTAGCACCCTGGAAAGTGAAAGTGAAGTCACTCAGTCGTGTCTGACTCTTTGCGACCCATGGACTGTAGCCCATCAAGCTCTTCCATCCATGGGATTCTCCAGGCAAGAATACTGGACTGGGTAGCCCACTGCGGAAGGAAGTATTATATTCTTGAATTTGCATTGAAATATCCTGAGCCCTCAGCAAGTAGTGCTGAAAATAATTTTAGAAAACAGGTGAGCAGACAATGGCCTTCAGGCGAAATCCAGCCCACATTCTCGTTATGACTTTGTCAAATTAGCACTCATTAAGTAGAGTACAGGGTTCCAGATGCTGAGGCTCCACTCAACAGACGATGGCCAAAGAAAGTGAAATAGAGAAGTTTATTACTCACAGGTCCTAAACGAAGTACTAATATGCCTTAAAGGACCACATAGGAAGGTCAAGGCAGAGTATACAGAGAGAGAGCTAGGACATAAGGCACATGCCTTTACAAGGGTTTGTGAGTGTAGTGTTTTAGAGTTCCTGAACAAAGACTAAACTGGTCAATTCAAGCCAAAAATGACACAGTTTTGTAAGCCTCAGTTCAGTCCAGCAGCATAGTCGTGTCTGACTCTTTGCAACCCCACAGACTGCAGCACGTCAGGCTTCCCTGTCCATCACCAACTCCCAGAGTTTACTCAAACTCATGTCTATCGAGTTGGTGATGCCATCCAACTATCTCATCTTCTGTTGTCCTTTTCTCCTCCCGCCTTCAATCTTTCCCAGCATCAGGGTCTTTTCAGATGAGTCAGTTCTTTGCATTAGATGGTCAAAATATTGGAGTTTCAGCTTCAGCATCAGTCCTTCCAATTAATATTCAGGACTGATTTCCTTTAGGATGGAGTGGTTGGATCTCCTTGTAGTCCAAGGGACTCTCAAAAGTCTTCTCCAACACCACAGTTCAAAAGCATCAATTTCTCGGAGCTTAGCTTTCTTTGTAGTCCAACTCTCACATCCATACATGACTACTGGAAAAACCATAGCCTTGACTAGATAGACCTTTGTTAGCAAAGTAATGTCTCTGCTTTTTAATATGCTGTCTACTTTGGTCATAACTATCCTTCCAAGGAGCAAGTGTCTTTTAATTTCATGGCTGCAATCACCATCTGCAGTGATTTTGGAGCCCAGAAAAATAAAGTCTGACACTGTTTCCACTGTTTCCCCATCTATTTCCCATGCAGTGATGGGACCAGAAGCCATGATCTTCATTTTTTGAATGTTGAGCTTTAAGCCAACTTTTTCACTCTCCTCTTTCACTTTCATCAAGAGGCTTTTTAGCTCCTCTTCACTTTCTGCCATAAGGGTGGTGTCATCTGCTTATCTGAGGTTATTGATATTTCTCCCGGCAATCTTGATTCCAGCTTGTGCTTCTTCCAGCCCAGAGTTTCTCATGATGTACTCTGCATATAAATTAAATAAGCAGGGTGACAATATACAGCCTTGACGTACTTCTTTTCCTCTTTAAACCAGTCTGTTGTTCCATGTCCAGTTTCCAACTGTTGCCTCCTGACCTACAGAAAAATTTCTCAAGAGGCAGGTCAGGTGGTCTGGTATTCCCATCTCTTGAAGAATTTTCCACAATTTCTCATCATCCACATAGTCAAAGGCTTTGGCATAGTCAATAAAGCAGAAGTAGATATTTTCTGGAACTCTCTTGCTTTTTCCATGATCCAGCAATCTGATCTCTGGTTGCCTTTTCTAAAACCAGCTTTAACATCTGGAAGTTCACAGTTCACATATTGCTGAAGCCTGGCTTGGAGAATTTTGAGCATTACTTTACTAGCATGTGAGATGAGTGCAGTTGTGCAGTAGTTAGAGCATCTTTGGCATTGCCTTTCTGTGGGATTGGAATGAAAACTGACCTTTTCCATTCCTGTGGCCACTGCTGAGTTTTCCATATTTGCTGGTGTATTGAGCGCAGCAGTTTCACAGCATCATCTTTCAGGATTTGAAACAGCTCAAATGGAATTCCATCACCTCCACTTGCTTTGTTCATAGTGATGCTCCTAAAGCCCACTTGAGTGGGGGTTTTATATGATACATGAGGGGACGAACCAAAGAGATGGGGGAGACTGTTGATCACAGGTGCTTTAGCAAGTCATATCAGGAACTCACATTTGCTTGGAACTATCTGGGCTGTCATCTAGAACATGTGTTTATCTCAGTGGCTTGTGTCAGTTTGCTGCTGTGCTGTTCAGTTACTTTGATCTTGTCCAAGTCTTTGTGACCCCGTGGACTGTAGCCTGCCAGGCTCCTCTTTCCCTAGGATTTTCCTGCAAGAATACTGGAGCTGATTACCATGCCCTCCCCCTACCCCTGGATCTTCCCCACTCAGGGACCAAACTAGCATCTCCTGCATTGTAGGAGAATTCTGTCAGTTTAAGCTCCTGGAGACTGTTTGGTCAAAGGAACAGATGCTGAAGCAACAATACTATGGAATAGCTTAAATTCATGAAAGGCTTGTTTTTATAAATGAAGTTTTATTGTAACACATCCTTGCACAGTTGTTTACATATTAGCTATGGATACTTTTGTGCAGTATCATTCAAGTAGTTGTGACAGTACAGTATGGCCTACTGAGTCCAAAATTATTTGCTACGAGGGTTTTTCCAAAAAAAATAACTTTGCCAGCTCTTGTTCTAGTGGCAGGGCATATCACTCAATACAGTTAGCATCAAAATCCAGCCACAAGATGAGTCTGTTTGCAGGGCAGGAACTGAGAGACAGACCTTGAGAATGGACATGTGGATGCAGAGCGGGGAGGGCGAGATGAATGGGAAGATTAGGGTTGACATTCATACGCTACCATGCGTGAACTAGATGCAGGTGTTAGTCACCCGACTGTGTCCAACTCTTGGGCCCCTTTGACTGTAGCCCCCTAAGCTCTTCTGTCCATGGAATTCTCCAGGCCAGAACGCTGGTGTGGGTTGCCATTCCCTTCTCCAGGGGATTTTCTCAACACAGGGATTGAGCCTGGGTCCTCTGCATTTCAGGCAGATTCTTTACTGTCTGAGCCACTAGGAAAGCCCAGTTAGTGGGAACCTGCTGTATAGCCCTGGGAGCTCAGCTTGGTGCTCTCTGATGACCTACAGGGGTTGGGTTAAGAGGGTGGGACTGAGGTTCAAGATGGGGCAGATATATGTAGACACATAGCTGATTCACTTTATTGTACACAAGACACTAACCCAACATTTTAAAGCAATAAATTCCAATAAAGTAAATCCAGCCAATCTTGTGCTGATCCAGTACCTAGTTGCCTTCCTGCCCATTTTTCACCCTTGATCTGCTGTGCTCTGTATTTCAGCATTGTGTTTCCTTCTGCAATCTTCTATGTCAGCTGCCTTCTGCCTGAGTTAGGACAATAAAAGGTACTATGGAGAGACTGGGAAGAAGGGGAGAAGCCTGGTATTGGTCTCCTGCCCCTTGGCTTCTGGCATCGTCTTAAATGAGCAGTGTACCTCTTCTATGGATCCTGTTCGTGACAGATTTTCCTTCTGTGGTTGTAGCTTCCACCTCTTGCCTTCTTGGCACCACACTTCCCTTCTTGTCCCTTCATATTAGGGATAACCTGACTTTCTGTTGTTAATCGTGGAGTGGCTTTTCATCCCTTGTTTGGATTCTCAGCTCTAATGTCACTTGAGAAACTACCCTTCTGCCTTCAGTCCCCTCTGTTTTAAGTAATTGAAGTGATTGCTTCTTTTCTAGTAGAGAAGGGTCATACAAGAGGAAGCAAATCTGTTCTGATTAGGAGCCTCTTTGAGGTGTTATGTGGGATGCTAGCAGCTCCAAAGATCCAACTCAGTTATCAGGAATAATGACCAATAACCTGGTTTAGTATAGGATGCATTTAGGTCACATCCCAAGGATTCTCAGAAACACTTGTGGAGTAATTATGTTCTTGTGAGCAGATGGGAGTGTGGTATCAGTGAGACACAGGCACAAATATGAATGTGACTTCAACTGTACTCAAGGCGTGGTGAGAGCTGGGACATTCAGGTTACAAAAAGTATTCCATTCTGTTGATCTTTCATTATCTGTCATTACACTAATGATATTGAACATTTTCCCTAAAAACCAATTAACAGAGTTGTCATTTCTTCTATGGGTAACAAAAGAGGAAACTGAAGTGATTTCAATCTGTTCATGTTTCCATCACTGTCATTAAAATACATATAAACTTTAACTTCAGTGCCCATTGCCAGTTCCCGTCTGCTGAAGTGGGAGTTACAGAGGCCACTATAATTTAAACCCATAGCGTGATAGGAACAGTCAGCCCTGGTTAAATGCCATCAATAGCTAATGCAGTTTGGACAGTTTAATTATGCACTTGTCTGAACACTTGTCACACTGCTGGTGACTTCAAAGCAGTGTAGTTGTCTTTGGCACTAAAATTTGCAAAGTGTTTTATAATCATTTTTATTAGTGCTTCTTCACATTAGATCACTGGACAAAAAAATGAGACATGAAAAGGTTAAGTAACTTGACCAAGACTAGACTGAACTGACAAGAAAATATTGAGGCTGATACAATTAGCTAAATGGTTCAAGTAAAATTAAAAGCACATCTTTGGAAGGGAAGGATGGGAGGAGTTTAAATTACTAAGCAAATTATCTGATAATCACTTTAACTCTCTGTTATAAGATTAAAACCCATGCTCCTCAAGTCAGTGTTAAAATACTCAGTGTATTGCTTAATGCTATAGTTTTATTGAAATTATGAGCCCTATGTATTTAGACTCTTTCTTTTGAAGTTGCATATTGATATCGCCACCTAGTGGACAGATTTGTAATGAAGTCCAGCACAGGGTTTAGGGAGGAAACGGTGAGAGCAGATGCTTCTAGAACCACTATACCTCATGCACACCTTCTCTCTCAGTAGTTTCACCTCTAATATTGAACCTGAAATTTTTGTTCTGAATATCAGCTCCTAGAGAAAAAATATTCAGCACCATGATGTTAGCAGACGTGTCTTGCCTCATCAAGGAGAACCAGATGAATGGAGATCCCAGTGGCCAGGAACACAGGAACATATGTTAAAGTCATTAATGGCTGTGTTGCTTCTGTTTAGCAGCGAGGTATAATGACAGAACTGATTTGCCTTTTCCTTATTATGGAGTGTTAACAAGGAGAGTACTTATGACAGAGAAGATGAGGATGGCAGTATTCTTTAGATCAGAAATAAAGGGCAAATCTAATACACAATGCATTTCTTCTGCTAAAAGCAATACATTTCATAGAAAATTTTTTTCAGCACTTATTCTGTAAGCTGGGTCTGTTATGTCATGGAGATTAATGAGGACTTTTTTTTTTTGGTTCATTCTTTCTCATTTGTCCATTTTAGGATGGAACTCTCTTTACTTAAACTAGTGGCTTGCATTGGTCAGTTTCCATTGAAGGGTTTTTTGAAATGTTATATTCTTCATAGGTACAGTTACTAAAAGTTTGTGCCTTTGTCTTTAGAGGCAATGGTATACTTGTAACTGAGGAGCATCTTTAAAAGAAACAAACTTCTTTCTGTTGAATACACTCCTATCTGTGCCACTTCTTAAGCTTTGTGACAAGAAAGTCTATCAGAAACAATACCTGCCGACATTCTCTATAGTATCTAAACTTTTCAAGCAATTATAAAACCCAATAAAGGAGCTAAATCCTCAACATCCATTTTATAATTGTTGTAACCTTCTGGTTATTTCATAATTTTGTTTTAAAAATGAAAGATATTTTGCTATTTTAAATTACTATCTTGCATAAAAGTTCCTCATACATTTTCTACTCCATTTCTAATTATTATTATTTGGTTCAGCATGTTAAAAATCCAACCAAGAAGCACCTAGTGATTATAAGCTATATACAATATTGAAAATTTAAATAAGTTTAGACATCAGTCAAGCATTTCGCGCCCAGCGTATTACTTCAGCATGTTAGCATGAAATAAACACATAAAGTGTGTATTTGCATTTGGAACTACTGGGTAGGTGAATGACTTTTTGAAACTCTTGAAATCTAAAAGTGCATCTACTTATAAACACCAAATGAGACTCATATATTATTAGTTTTGGTCATCTGTAAAGACATATCTTTAAATGTAATCTCACTTTGCTATTCAGAAAGCAGTTATTTAAATAGGAATATAGAGTTTATAAGGTATTTCACAAGATGTAGGACATTTCAAAGAAACTTAGAATCTACAAAAATTCATTAATTGCTTTCAGTTTTCCAGTAGATTTTATAATACATATGTGTGTATGTGTGGGCTTCCCTGGTGGCTCAGACGGTAAAGAATCTTCCTGGATATTGAAGATCTGGTTTCAATCTCTGGGTTGGGAAGATCCCTTGAAGAAGGAAATGGCAACCCAGTCTAGTATTCTTGCGTGGAGAATCCCAATGGACAGAGGAGCCTGGCAAGCTATAGTGCACAGGGTCACAAAGAGTCAGACACAGCTGAGCAACTACACACAGCATGGCGTGTGTGCATGTGTATATGGATATACATAAACAAACATCTTCAACGCTTAAAGAGTTAAGAGATATAATGACCCCATGGACAGAGGAGGCGGGCAGGCTGTGGTCTCTAGGACTGCAAAGAGTGAGACATGGCTGAAGTGACTTAACACAGGACAGTGCATAATTTAAGATGTAGAAGTTTTTGTTTTTGTTGTTTTTAACACCTTGAAAAGGTGTCTTTTGCTTGTTTGTTTGTTTTAAACCAAAAATAACAGTGCCTAACTTCTCACTATGATTACCCATTCCTCAGCAAACAACCATTTTGATTTCTTATAGATGGTAGTTTGGTAGTTATATCAGTGTTTTCAAATAGTGTGGAATTTATATCCATTATGGAAGTGGTAAATCTATTCTTTCTTCCCCTCATTTAACCCCAGGGCCTGAACTTCCTTTCCATATTCCCATTTTATACAATATCCTAACATTGTCACTTGGTGTGGATCATTTTCTGAGTTTACATTATCCTGTGGTACTTACAATCACAACTGTGTAAGGTGGTAAGATATGATTGCTTTTCCTTCCCTAAACAACTTTTGCTCTCTCTCCAGAGAACGAGACTAGTAATTATCTTTTTTCATTAGTTCAGCTATATATTTACTTTTAATTTTGCTTCCAAGCCTTCAGTCACTTGACATATTCTTTCAAAACATCCAAATGTGCCAGGTATTCATCTTTCTGAAAGCATCTCTCCCAGAATCTTCTGACCTGCCTCAATCTGAACGGGTTGTCCCCTGTTCCTGTTATACAGTTAGAAATTCCCCTTCGCCAAATTCCTGGGTTTAGGTCTCATGGTTTCTCTAACTCTTGACTTATTTTTTTCTTGAATCACTCCACTATTAGGGCTTTCCTTGGTTTAGATGTTAAAGAATCTGCCTGCAATGTAGGAGACCTTGGTTCAATCCCTGGGTTGGAAAGACCCCCTGGAGGAGGGCATGGCAATCCACTCCATTCTTAGCTGGAGAATCCCATAGACAGAAGAGTTTGGTGGGCTACAGGCCATGAGATCACAAAGAGTCAGACGCGACTGAACGACTAAGCACAGCACAGCGCAGCATGCAGCGGCACCCCACTATTAAGTGGAGCATGTCTTGAGAAAGAATACAAGAAATGCAAAATTTTGAGACTGAAACCCAGTAGGACCCTGTGGAGCGATCCCAGGGACTGACCCTTGGGTTCCCCCACGTCTTGTTTGTAGGAAAACTTTAGCATACTAAGCCTTTCTGATATCCAAAGAGAAAATTTAATTAGAGAAGTGAGAAAATACAGAAACAAAGGAAAACAAGACAAATTAAAAATGGTTTAGCCATAAGACAAAGTCAAGGACCTTCAGCTCATCCTCAAGGGCCATAGATGAATCCCCTAAGCTACATCCTTGAGTTGTTTTACAGGTACTAAAACTTCCACCAGGCTTCCCAGGTGATGCTAATGATAAAGAATCCACCTGCCAGTGCAGGAGACACAAGAGATGTGAGTTCAGTCCCTGTGGCAGGAAGATCCCCTGGAGAGGGAAATGGCACCCCATTCCAGTATTCTTGCCCAGAAAATTCCAAGGACAGAGGAGCCTGGTGGGTTGCAGTTCATGGGACTGCAAAGAGCTGGACACAACTGAGCAACTGAGAGCCACACACCTACACACACACACACCACAACTTTTACCAGATGTGCTGACCACCAGCACATAGATCCTAGATCCATTGGAACCAGAAGGTTCAGTTCAATTCCAGTTCAGTCGCTCAGTTGTGTCCAACTCTTTGCGACCCCATGAATCACAGCACGCCAGGCCTCCCTGTCCATCACCAACTCCTCGGGTTCACTCAGACTTATGTCCATTGAGTCCGTGATGCCATCCAGCCATCTCATCCTCAGTCATCCCCTTCTCCTCCTGCCTCCAATCCCTCCCATCATCAGGGTCTTTTCCAATGAATCAACTCTCTGCATGAGGTGGCCAAAGTACTGGCGTTTCAGCTTTAGCATCATTCGTTCCAAAGAACACACAGGGCTGATCTCCTTCAGAATGGACTGGTTGGATCTCCTTGCAGTCCAAGGGACTCTCAAGAGTCTTCTCCAACACCACAGTTCAAAAACATCAATTCTTCGGTGCTCAGCCTTCTTCACAGTCCAACTCTCACATCCATACATGACCACAGGAAAAACCATAGCTTTGACTAGACGGACCTTTGTTGGCAAAGTAATGTCTCTGCTTTTGAATATACTATCTAGGTTGGTCATAACTTTTCTTCCAAGGAGTAAGCGTCTTTTAATTTCATGGCTGGAATCACCATCTGCAGTGATTTTGGAGCCCCAGAAAATAAAGTCTGACACTGTTTCCCCATCTATTTCCCATGAAGTGAAGGAATCGGATGCCATGATCTTCACTTTCTGAATGTTGAGCTTTAAGCCAGCTTTTTCACTCTCCTCTTTCACTTTCATCAAGAGGCCCTTTAGTTCTTCTTCACTTTCTGCCATAAGGGTGGTGTCATCTGCATATCTGAGGTTATTGATATTTCTCCTGGCAATCTTGATTCCAGCTTGTGTTTCTTCCAGTCCAGCGTTTCTCATGGTGTACTCTGCATAGAAGTTAAATAAGCAGGGTGACAATATACAGCCTTGACATACTTCTTTTCTTATTTGGAACCAGTCTGTTGTTCCATGTCCAGTTCTAACTGCTGCTTCCTGACCTGCATACCTGTTTCTCAACAGGCAGGTCGGGTGGTCTGGTATTCCCATCTCTCTCAGAATTTTCCACAGTTTATTGTGATCCACACAGTCAAAGGCTTTGGCATAGTCAATAAAGCAGAAATAGATGCTTTTCTGGAACTCTCTTGCTTTTTCCATGATCCAGCAGATGTTGACAATTTGGTATCTGGGTCCTCTGCCTTTTCTAAAACCAGCTTGAACATCAGGAAGTTCACGGTTCATGTATTGCTGAAGCCTGGCTTGGACAATTTTGATCATTACTTTACTAGCGTGTGAGATAAGTGCAATTGTGCAGTAGTTTGAGCATTCTTTGGCAATGCCTTTCTGTGGGACTGGAATGAAAACTGACCTTGTCCAGTCCTGTGGCCACTACTGAGTTTTCCAGATTTGCTGGCATATTGAGCACAGCAGTTTCACATCATCATCTTTCAAGATTTGAAACGGCTCCACTGGAATGCCATCACCTCCACTAGCTTTGTTCATAGCGATGCTTTCCAAAGCCCACTTGACTTCACATTCCAGGATGTCTGGCTCTAGATTAGTGATCATACCATCATGATTATCTGGGTCATGAAGATCTTTTTGTACAGTTCTTCTGTGTATTCTTGCCACCTCTTCTTAATATCTTCTGCTTCTGTTAGGGCCATACCATTTTTGTCCTTTATCAAGCCCATCTTTGCATGAAATAGTCCCTTGGTATCTCTAATTTTCTTGAAGAGATCTCTAGTCTTTCCCATTCTGTTCTTTTCCTCTATTTCTTTGCATTGATCGCTGAAGAATCAGCAATCTCTTCTTGCTATTCTTTGGAACTCTGCATTCACATGCTTATATCTTTCATTTTCTCCTTTGCTTTTTGCCTCTCTTCTTTTCACAGCTATTTGTAAGGCCTCCCCAGACAGCCATTTTGCTTTGTTTCATTTCTTTTCCATGGGGATGGTCTTGATCCATGTCTCCTGTACAATAGTACGAACTTCATTCCATAGTTCATCAGGCACTCTATCTATCAGATCTAGGCCCTTAAATCTCTTTTCTCACTTCTACTGTATAATCATAAGGGATTTGATTTATGTCATACCTGAGTGGTCTAGCTGTTTTCCCTACTTCCTTCAATTTGAATCTGAATTTGGTAATAAGGAGTTCATGATCTGAACCACAGTCAGCTCCTGGTGTTGTGTTTGTTGACTATATAGAGCGTCTCCACCTTTGGCTGCAAAGAATATAATGAATCTGATTTTGGTGTTGACCATCTGGTGATGTCCATGTATAGAGTCTTCTCTTGTGTTGTCGGAAGAAGGTTTTGCTATAACCACTGCATTATTTTGGCAAAACTCTATTAGTCTTTGCCCTGTTTCATTCTGCATTTCAAGGCAAATTTTACCTGTTACTCCAGGTGTTTCTTGACTTGCTACTTTTGCATTCCAGTCCCCTATAATGAAAAGGACATCTTTTTTGGGTGTTAGTTCTAAAAGGTCTTGTAGGTCTTCATAAAGCCATTCAACTTCAGCTTCTTCATCATTACTGGTTGGGGCATAGACTTGGATTACTGTGATATTAAATGGTTTGCCTTGGAGATGAACAGAGATCATTTTGTCATTTTTGAGACTACATCCAAGTACTGGATTTTGGACTCTTTTGTTGACTATGATGGCTACTCCATTTCTTCTGAGGGATTTCTGCCCGCAGTAGTAGATATAATGGTCTTCTGAGTTAAATTCACCCATTCTAGTCCATTTTACTTTTCTGATTCCTAGAATGTTGACATTCACTCTTGCCATCTCTTCTCTGACCACTTCCAGTTTGGTTTGATTCATGGACCTGACACTCCAGGTTCCTATGCAATATTGCTCTTTACAGCATTGGACCTTGCTTCTATCACCAGTCACATCCACAGCTGGGTATTGTTTTTGCTTTGGCTTCATCCCTTCATTCTTTCTGAAGTTATTTCTCTACTGTTAGTGATGTTAATTCTCCATATACTATAGTTATCTTATCATCAGCCAATCAAAGTAATGTCCAAGAGCAGATCATATAGCCTGTGACACTTTTGCTCATCCCTCTCTAAAAAACATTCTCGTAAAACCTTCAGGTAGTTCTAGTCTTTTGAGCATGACCTGTTCATTTTCTTTGCTTGGCCCCCATTGGGCAGCTTGCAATAAACAATGCACGTTTTTCACCACAACCTGTTATCAGTAGACTGGCTTTGTTCATTGGTTTCCTGATGTTATCACTCCAGTCATTGAATTTACATTTTTAGCTAATGTGTTTATTTCATGTCTATAGCATTGAATGTGAAGAGCAGCAACCACACACCTACCCTGTTACACAGTTTAGATATAAGCTTTTCCCAGAAAAATCCTTTTACAAGATTGATATCTAGTTAATGGATGATATAAATATTTTTTTATCAATACTTAACAGAGAAGATTTTGACTTTGCATTCTATTCTCCCATAATTAACACCCACATCGATACTGTAGATGAAGGGATGTTGTATTTATTTTGTTGACAGAATGATTTGAGACCAAGGAGGAAATGACATTTGACAGGCTCTGCATATTCCTCATTCTAGGGAGAAATGCATTCTGCTAGCTGTCCAATCAATTAGGTAGACAAAATGAATTTCATCATAATTCTGTCAACTAAATGCTAACTTGGTTAAATTATTCTCTCCACAGAATGAATTAACTTAAAAAATCCTTTTGTCCACAAAATAGATTTAAGCATTTAGTGAAGCCTTGTAAATACTATCATCTGTTAGTTTAGTGTGTGTAATGCAAATATGAGGATTGGCTATGTCAGCATTTCTAGTTCTTCAGAGGTTATAGACCTGTCTGTTATAGTTTCCTTTGCACTTCAGGTCAAGTGGAGAGCAAAGTCAATAATCCAGAGAATAGCATATGGTAGATAAATGTAGCACTGTCCAAAACTGCTGTAAGTTAGTTCCATTTGAGCATCATGCGCTTTACAAAGTCTAATTTAACAAGCTTGCCAACTAATTAAGTCTTTAATTAGGTCTTCAAATGCAACAAGTTGTTTCAGGGATAATTCTTCACAAGGAAAAAGAGACTGGTGGCTCAACTTCCCGACAAGGTGCTGCTAAAGGAAATAAGCCTTTTAAACGTGTTACAGTATATCACTAAAAAGTATCCAGTATCACATTCTAAGGTATTTTCTCTTCATTGAGCACATGCATATTTTAAAATGAAGGCTCTAGGAAATGCATGAGCTGTCTTACCATACTAAAATAACATGTATAGATTTTTATACTCTGAAATGAAAGATAATTCTTTGACTATAGGGACTGTATTTTATGTGTTTTCTGAAAAAACTTTTGGAATATAACTGATTTATAATGTTATGTTAGTTTCATGCGTACAGCAAAGAGAATATATTTGACTTCGTGATCAGACCACTGATTGTCACAAAATAGGCAATAGATATTTGTTACTGAAGGTTGAAATGGCAACCCCTACATTATCTCATTCCTGGATAAAGAATAGATGATGGGGAGCAGGGGTGAATTGATTAATATTCAGTTTCCATTAGCAGAAATGCTACCACCGTGCACTGGATTGGGAAACAGTGTCATGTTATGCTTCACATCCATGGATGAACTGAGACTGAAAGAGGTTAATAAAAACACAAATATCTTGAAAGTAATACTGCTAATGAAGGGTTGATAACAGAGAAAAATCATCTGACTGATTCTTTTCATTAAACGATCCAAGACTACAAAGGAGCTTCCACCTACTGTAGGTTGGTGAAATGCAGTGTTGACTTTTTAGCCAATCTGGGAGTCAAATGAAGAACTGCATATAAAACTGATCAGCAAATGAAAATTTTGTATTCTAAAACTCCTAGTTGTCATAATTAATTCTCTTGTTACTGTTTTGCTAAGCTTTGCACAGTAGTCTCATTATTTAAATAGTTTACATAACTAATGTTCTGTTCTGTAGGGAAAGTAAATCTTGATTAGAAAACCTATTTTTATTATGCTTTTGTTTTCACCAGAAGAAGAAACAAAATAGTGCTTCTATACTGATATTTTCCATTTTGTATTACAATTACATCCATTCCAGCAATTGTATCTTTGAAAGAAATGATAGAAAAAAGGCATGCTATGGTAAACAGAGAAGCGTTTTGGCGATAACTTCATGTGCATGGTGTCAGTTCTTTGCATTATAGGATAAATAGTGTTTTGGAACTAAAGTGATAACTTGAGATTGGCTACATTGTATCACCAAACACTATTTCTCATCTACATCTGTTCTTGAATAAGCTGAAAAGTTAATGTTTAGCAGAAGTGAAGGTGAACAATAACAGGAGCAAAATGTAGCATTAATACTTAATGTAATGCTTTTTGAGAGCATAAAGGGAATAAAATCATTCAAATGCAAATATAATCTGCCAGCATGCTTTCAATTTAAATTTTTGTTAGGAATACCTCTATTTTGCTGGAGCTTTACTTGGGAGAAATAAGAACACTATAAATAACTAAGCCTGCTTTCTAATGGATGATGTTTTGCTCATTTTTCCTATAATTCTCTAAAATATAGTTTCTAGGTTTTCAGATGTCATGTATCAGTTTTAACAAATAAAAACTTTTATTCATAAGCTACTCTGTGAATGCCAACATAATTTTATTAAATGAAAGATTTAACCCAGTAACCACAAACTTAGTCCTATATGAAATAATTTTTATTCATGTAACATTATTGAAATGATTCTTCCCCTCTTATTAAAGAAAGATACAATATCTGGGTTTGGCATATAGAAAACTTCTCATTTTTACCTCAATTGAAAAAAAAATGTACAGACTGATCTTGGATTTGAAATGGTGTGTTTCTATTATGTAATCATGTCCAGTAACACTTAATAGTAGATTTTAATTTAAAAGTTAAATAAGAACTTCACTTTGCTTATGCTTCCCAGGATTTATTAAATCAGAATATATTCTATGCTCCAACTTTTTTGGTTGCATATTTCAAAAGGACACTCTTATTGAAATGCCAAATTTCAATCAGAAACCAATGTGCTGCAGAAGAAATCAATTGAACACTTTATAACTCAAGAAAATGAACTTTCTTTTAAGCGTTTTTGGCCAGAGGGTGCTTTTTAATGATAAAAATTATTTTATCTTTTTCTTGTTATTTACAAGACTGAGTAAAAACCTAATTCCCCAAGCTACTATATCACAACATCTGAATTTATGCATATGATCAAAATGGCTTCACAAGCTTTCAGAGAAGTACATTAATGTCAGTGGGGGTATGATTCACTACTTTAATATGTTCTCTTTATGGATTTCAAGACAAATAAAACATATATGATTTCCAGTAAGCAACTGGGTAAATAACAGTTGAAATAAATTGGTTAAGAGAGAATTTTGCCCTACTCTCTAAGACTCTGATAAATTCGTTGCTGGAAATGATGTTCATTCTGAGGAAAATAAGGAGTAAGTGAGGGAAAAAAATGAGAGATAAGCACAAATAATAATCAAAGATTTCTATGGGAAAAATAAATAGGTGTAGTAAAACTAAAACATTAAGCCAAATAGTAACCAAGCACAGGTATATACTAACCACTATGATTTCTGGACAGGCACAAATACCAAAGAGGCAAACGAATCATAAATATATGGGATCATAAATGGAAACAGCTTAATACAGAATGGTTTTCTGAAGAAATTCTGGAAGATGAATTCTCTCAGAGTTTAGAACATGATTTTAAACACTGAATGTAGCATTTCTAAGTTCCAAGAGAGTATGATTTATTATTGTTGTTCATGTAATTCCAGTCAGAAGAAGTGAAAGAATAAGGGCTTGAGCTTTTCCTACGTGGAGTTCTGAGCTTTGGTGTTAAAACATTTACTTGTAGGTTGCATGCATGTTAACTCTGATGAGGAGCTAGGTGTCTTGAAACCTCTCAGGGAACACCGAGCTCTGCTGTCTTTTGGGAACAACTTCAGGACCAGGTCATCCTCCTTAAGTGTGGTCAATAGCAGAGCTAACCTTTTCCAGAAATGGCTGACACCCAGAGAGCAGACACCTGAAGGAACAGAGCAGAAGCAATATATTTAGGAGGACATCAGGGTGTCAAGCTATTAGGAAAGAAAACGGTGTAGTCAAGGTGGAGGTCAACCATATTTGAGATGAGCTGAAAATAATGGCAGAAAAAGTGTGGATTGAACATAGTATAGGGTTATGAGATTTTAGTCCAACTAGAAGATCTATATCAGTACAAATGAGATTCCTGTAACAACACTTGACCTTATAAGGGCATAGGAAAGACCCATGAGCCAGAGGAGCTGAGGCAGTTATTAGTGAATCAAACCACTGAACTGAGCACGTGAGTATAGATTAGAACCCCATTCCTCGGGAAATAGAAAAGAAAACTGTGGCTTTAAGCTCAGAGAACAAGCAAAACCAGGTGGCAATAGTAGTAAAGAGCCAGCTTGCCAATGCAGGAGACATAAGAGATGCAGGTTTGATTCCTGGATTGGGAAGGTCCCATGGAGAAGGAAATGGCAACAAGCTCCAGTATCCTTGCCTGGAGAATCCCTTGGACAGAGGAGCCTGGCGGGCCACAGTCCATAGGGTCTCAAAGAGTCAGACATAACTGCAGTGACTTAGCATGTACACGCACAAGAGAACTAAAATAGCAGATGCAAAAGCAGCTGCAAGAGACAAGGCTGACCCATGACATATTAAGATATTATTCTGACTTATCATACTTGAGGCCCTTCTGCTAATCTGAGCTGAACACAGATCTGTGGCAAAGATGAACCACAAAATGAAATTTAACTAGTGCAGTCTCTGAAGATTCTAATCGTTACATCAAGAGCCCATACAATCAGTAATATTCCCCCAAATCCAGAGAAGTTCTTTCTCTCAGATTTCAACTTATCTCAAAACAAAGTTCTTAGGCATTACACTATTATTCCCAAAGATCTACTGGAGAAGGGGGACCTGGACATAAGTAGCATTAAAAAGAATGTACAAGAGTAAGGTAGTATTAGTTTCTAAAGCTTTTGTACTATGATGAATTGATAAACTGCCACAATTTACCTGACAAGTATACTATTTACATCAGAAGTTTTCTTCCCTCAGAGGAATGTGTTAAAGAGAGCTGAAATAAACTCATTTTAGTCAATTTACGATTATTTATTTGGTTATTGGTATGTGGCAGGTATTATATTAGGGCTTGAAAATATAAAGAAGAATAAAACAAAATCATAATTCTCAGAAAGCTCGAGTCTAGTAAACAAAGATACATTAACATATATTTCAAAGCAAATGTTTATGATTCAGTTATAAAAACAGCAGCAGGACTATACAGAACAGCAACAAAGAAACACACAATTGCATAATGGAAAAGATTAATTCTGTTTGACTGTTGAAGGGTCAGCAATGAACTTCGTCATTTGACATTAAAATTTCTCTAATTTCTTCAAATGGCAACATTGAGCAGAGTCAAAATATAATGAATTGTGTTACTAATTTTTTAAGGGGAGGTGGTGAGAAAAGCAGGTTGATTACTTTGTTAATTTAAAAAGTTAATTATAATTCACTGGCATTTCCAGACAATTGCTTTCTCTTCCCCCTTTCCATCCATAAGTCATAATATCACTTCATTCAGAGCAAATGCATGCAAGTCTCATAGCTCATTTGTGATGTCTGTTCATGGCCCTCAGATGTGCAATAGGCAGTTTTAGGCACTAAGAGAGATATTTCACAGACAGAGAAAACAAAGCAGGAGGGGGAATCCTAAGTCTCCCAATTCTTGAACCAAAAGAGCTTATGTAAAAATTGTTAACCAAAATTCTATTTTTCCTTTTTATAAGAAGTGCAAATAAGAACTATACAAATACATTTGAATTTATAAGAAGTTTGAAATAAAGATATATAAATCTGACTAGAGTCATGTACCGTGTTTGGTATATAATATCTTTTAATAAATGTTCACTGAATAAATTAATAAATCAATGAGTTGGAGAAAAAATTGTTGTGGATAACAGGAAAATTTTAGATAAAAAAATTCTTTTAGTATTCCTAACCCATTCTAATGGGAATATTTTTTACCTTAAGAGGTATGTGACTACTGCAAAAGAAAAACCTTATCTAATTCAAGGAGGTAATAGAACTGATTATGGTGATCAAACTGTACAAATGAAGAGTGTTGAATTACATGCTTTGACCTGCTGATACACTGTTTTGTGACCTGCTGAAAACCACTTAATCCTGGCTAACTCTCTAGGGAAAGTACATGAAATTGATAGGTATTTCATGTAGTTTTGGGCTTCCTTGGTGCCTCAGATGGTAAAGAATTCACATGTAATGTTGGAGACTCAATTTGATCCCTGGGTCGAGAAAATATTCGGGAGAAGACAATGGCTACCCACTCCAGTATTCTTGCCTGGAGAATCCCAAGGACAGAAGAGCCTGGTGGGCTACAGTTCATGGGGTTGCAAAGAGTTGGACATGACTGAACAACTAACACTTTCATTTTTCACCTATGTAATTTTATACTTTAGGAAATTGTGCCAAAACACTAGTTTTTAGGGTTTAAGGAAACTCCGATGGAAATATGTTAATTACACTTAGCTATTTTTAAATCATTATCATTTATTAGTTATAAACGTGGACTTTATTTGTAAATTTGGTACAAATGTGAAACACTCCCAAACAACTGAACCAGCATTATCATTCTGAAATGTTCCTCCACAAAAGAGGCCTGTCATTTTAAGTTTTTGCACAAAGTGTCTATTTCATCTCAAAAATACTGGCTTTTGGGGGTTCTGATTAAGCTCTAGAGTGAAAATGAAGCAAAATGACATTACTGATTGCACCCTGACATTAAAAGGTTATTTGCAGTTTCTACAAATGGATGGTCATAAGGCAAAGCATGTGCTCCACTGAAGCTGTAGTGTTTGGTGATCAAGGAAGAGCATTCTAATCTCATCTTGCACTCTGCTGTTGATTGCTGTCCTTTGTGTTATGGCTACAAAATCCCAGAATAGCAGTTACAGGATGAAGTTGCCATCAGAGATTATAAAAATGAATTCGACTTTATATAGCTTCCTTCATGTGCCCTATGTTTTAAAAATGGAAAAGAGAACTCATGAAAGAGATTTTGAATGAGAGAAACAGAAATGAACAACACTATTTGCAGAACGAATATAGCCCAGGCCAGTGGCAATGGAAAATTTTCCCACCACGATAAATGAAATACAGTCTACTCTAGAGGCACTTGCAGGCATTGAAGGATGACCTCTGTCTCTATAACAAGTCTTTGGCTATATCCTGAAACTACTAATAAAAATGCTGAGACCACGTCTGTTTTATGTCTTTGTGGGCAGAGTTACACACAGAACTGTTTATAAAACACTGTTAACTTCTTTATTTTCAATCAGTACATGAAAATAATATCAAAGTTGGTTTTTCTAGGACTCACAGCATGAGAAAAGGGAAAATAAGACAGTCATCAGTCTAATTCCAATGACATCCTCTAGGAGTTAAAGTTTAATTGCTCCTCATTGTGGCAATTACTTTAATATTTTGTAATGTCCAACAATAATATGTAATTCTTTAGCAAGCTGAAGAGAGGATTGGAGAGTTCCAGTGTAAAGTGGTTTCTCTTGTCTTTGTCTTGTGACCAAGCACGTATTATTTAACCTATCTTAGAAGGTATTTTGAGAACAAAGAAAAGCATAATTAGATGGCAAAATGCTGTGTGCTAAAATCAGTGAGATAATATTGACTTAAATGTATATTATTTAGGAAAGCCTTCCCTAGCCACCACCACTCTTCCAATGAGATCAGATGCCTGCTACATACTCTCACAAAACTGCACTTTTCCTTCTTGAAGTGCTTCTAATACTATATTTCATTTGAGTCTGTCTTCTTTACTAGACCATAACCTACAGGTTTTTCTCACTATTGTGTTGTCAGTAATTACTACAGAGAACATTCAATTAATATTTATTAAAATGATGAATAAATTATTTCAGAAACAAGCAGCCTTATCTCCTAAAAACCACAATCGTCATCTGGTTCCTATTCTTATAAATATATCTATTTCAACAAGAAATTATTTTCATTTTTAGATTATCAAATTTAAGCATGTTTATTGGAGCAAACTCAGTGGACAAATGTATCGAAGGCCTTAAAAATAGGATTCTTTAAGATCTTTATTGTCAGTTTCTTCACACCCAACTCAGGAAAGGTCAAGTGCCCCTAATCCAGCTTCTTCCCAAAGGGAGACACTCTGCTTCACTGAGACACCATATTCAGCTCATTTAAAACACTTCTAGACAGAAGGAGAAGAATCAGTGCAGCCAGGGGGATTCGCCTACAAAAAGATTTCCCTGTAAGTAACAAAAATTTTAGGACAGAACTGCGGTAATAATATTTTAAAGATGTAATTATATGGTGCTTTTCTGCCTAGGGGTTCAAGACATTATTACATTTGTCCTCCCAGGTAGCTTTTTAAAAATTACAAATGGCTCATCACACAAAAGCCAAAGACAAAAAAGAACAATATTAGCACTCAGAGGCCATTTTCTTGATTCATGCAGATTATTTATCCTCCCATTAAAGCTTCATCATCTAAAAGATACCAATTGAAAAACTATAATTATCCCCACTGTTTCTTAAATAAAAATAATCGAAATCCATAGCTCATTTATCCCAATAGTGATTTTCCATCACTTTCTTTATTCTTAGCCTCAGATTCTTGCAAAAAAATTGGACTGACAAAAATTATCTAGGGATTTAAGTATATTTATATACATATATATATGTATGTATGTATATATATATTTTTACTAATATATATGGAGAGATTGAAAGAGAGAAAGAGACTGACAATAGACAGAGAGATAGATATAGATAGATCTTTAAGGATTCAGCTTTAAGAAAGCTCCATCATAACAGAGCTCAGAAAGAGCAGTGCAAAAAGATCTCATTTTTAATACGGTCCTCCATGACATAGACATGGAGGAAAGATTATAGAGAGATTGAAATGTTTTCATTTGCAAATTTAAAAAAATAAGAATTTAAGCTTCTCTTAGATTATTCACAGGTCTATTACCTAGATAAGACCTCTCAGTCTAGTCTCTTCCTTAGGTCCTGAATCTCCTTAACTGTCCTAAAGTCATCTGAGTGCTCTGTATCATAATAGTTCCTAGGGAACCTTCTATTTCTGCATCTTGTCCTACTGTCCCACTTTTTCTATCTCTGCAACCCTTACAAACTTTATTCAAAAAGTCAGAGTGTTTCAGAAAATTCTACCGGTATGCTCGCTTGCAACAGAAATAGAAGGGGCACTGGTTAGGTCATACTGGAGCATTTTGACTTATTACCCTCCAGTCGAAAATATTTAGTTCATTGCTGCCATCATAATGACAGCCCTTTGCCAGGCTTTGAAAATTAATATATTTGCTTCTCATGTCATTTTTTCTTCACAAACTTTATACTCATTTAGATTTTCTATTACCATAATCATCAATACACAAAAAATCCTGCTCTTCCACAAACGAAGGAGCAAAATGTAGCCAAAAGCAAGAAGTAGACAATGTTATTTTGTTTCTGAAGTGAAAGTATTATATGCTTCTTCAGCTGCCTTTTGTATTTCTGGGGACCCCTTACCAAATATCCCTAATTCTGTGCTTCTTGTGATTCTATATTTTCTCTACCATCAGAATAGAGTGTACAAAACCCATCTCCTCCCTGTGATTAAAATACTGCCAAACATATTTGAAAGATCAATATTTGATTGTATAATAAAAACAAGAAGACAATCAAGAATGAGATTTAGCATCAATGAAAAAGAGTAATACTGTTTTAAGTGACAGCCGCTGTCTAATGAACTTGACATTCATGATTATATTCTGTAATTACGATAACCATGATTGTACGTATTTTGTAGATGAGAAACTGAAGTCCAATGAGGTTGTGAGTGAATTTCCTCAGATTACAAAGCTAGAGAATGGTGGTAAACGGTAGAGTTTCACAGAAACCCCTAGTGTGATTTCAAAGCTTGTACTTTCAGTCACTGCTTTATAATAGATGGCTAACAAAAGCAGAACCTTTGTTAACCATTCAGCTGTTACACGTTCAGTTAAAAAGAAAACTCCTAGGGGTATAAAGCTCAAAGCTACGTTGAAACAGGAGACCTGGAAGCCTGGGAGCAAAGAGTGAATCTAACAGTGGGCTGCCTGAAAAGGGCGTGTCTCCTAGGCCCAGACTGTTTACACTGTTGTTGTTATTGTTTAGTCATGTCTGACTCTTTTGTAACCCCTTCGACTATAGCCCACCAGGTTCCTCTGTCCACAGGATTTCTCAGGCGAGAATGCTGGAGTGGGTTGCCATTTCCTTCCCCAGGGGTCTTCCCAACCCAAGGACTGAACCCACATCTTCTACATTGGCAAGAATATATATATATATATATTTACCACTGAGCCACCAGAAAGCCCATTAGGATACCACTAAACTCCAATCAAAATCATTGAATTAATTTTCATTAGTGTGGATAGTTTAAGATACTGAAAAAGGCTATAAAAGGTTGGAGACAGTACAACAGTTTTTCAGAAAAGTTTTCACAAACCACAGCTTAGTGAGCTTGACTTTGACACTCATCAAGATTATCTTACCTAGTAAAAGGATTATTTGTATAAAACAATGTAAATAATCAGTAATTAGAATTCAGAGGTTAAATTAATGTCTACTCTTTTTTAAAAACACTTAAATTATTAGATCTAGAAAAATGTGGTGGGAAAATTGGAACCCTACTGAATACTTGATAAAATATATCTTTGCAGCCAAGATGGAGTAATATGAATCTTTTAAGGGAAATTTCATTACAGAAATACTTGGATGGAATGGTTATTGTCAACTGAAAGAGTCCTATGGCTTGTCAAATGGCTCTGACTGGACAGTACCATAATAAACATTATCTGGATTTTCATTGAGGAGGCTAAAGGCTTATACATCAAATTCAATGATGAAATGATGTTGAGATAGCTTGAAAACAAATTGAATGAGAGAAAAATTTTATATACAGGACTGGTGAAAGATAGCCCACAAAATGAGAATTATAAGAGTAAAACTAGGTCCAGAAATCAAACTCTACAGATATAGAATTATGAAGATATGGCTTAACAATAGGACAACTAAGAAAAATGAGAAATTCAGGGATCTTTCTTTATACTCAGTGTGATATGAGTAAAGAATAAAGAGGGCTGCAAAACTGATGAATTAATTACAAGATACACTAAAAGAATTCAAATGCCCACTAAATCCAGGTGATCTAGAAAGATCTATGTAATTTCAGCTTTGCCTGGAATATTTGAGTTAATTCAGGGCCCTACAGTTAAAGTGTAATTTAGATAACTAGAAAGTCTTAAGAGACAAAAGCAGAATGATGAGAATAGAATTATCAAAAATTGAAAGAATAGATTTCTTAGTTAATAGTAAAGAAGATTTAGACAGAAATATACAGCTATCTTTGAGTGACTTGATGGTATAAATGGGAAAGGAAAATGCTGGACCTTTTTAATCTCATGTCCACTTGACTTTATACTTACCACTCTGCTCATATCAAAAGAAGTAACAAGCTCAGAGTTACTGTGTTCTCCAAAGAAGAATTGTTTAGGCCTAGGTGTGAAATATAGACTACGTAAGTACAAAAATGGGATAGGATTATTCAGGTATTTCAAAATGGGAACAACATTGAATATTTGAAGGATAAGCCTCTGTTGTTGAGAACTGTCCCATACATTGAGACATGTGTGTATCTTTATCTCCTGGATAGTCAAATATCAGTAGTATCCTTCAGTCATTGTTCCACCCAAAAAAGTCACTAACCATTTTCAAACGTTCCTATGGAAGAGTTTTTCTCTCATGCTTGAGAACCACTGGATTACCAGTCTTTAAAGCTCTTTTCTGTATGCAGGTCAGGAAGCAACAGTTAGAACTGGACATGGAACAACAGACTGGTTCCAAATAGGAAAAGGAGTATGTCAAGGCTGTATATTGTCACCCTGCTTATTTAACTTATATGCAGAGTACATCATGAGAAACGCTGGACTGGAAGAAACACAAGCTGGACTCAAGATTGCAGGGAGAAACATCAATCACCTCAGATATGCAGATGACACCACCCTTATGGCAGAAAGTGAAGAGGAACTAAAGAGCCTCTTGATGAAACTGAAAGAGGAGAGTGAAAAAGTTGGCTTAAAGCTCAACATTCAGAAAACTAAGATCATGGATCCGGTCCCATCACTTCATGGCACATAGATGGGGAAACAGTGGAAACAGTAGCTGACTTTATTTTTCTGGGCTCCAAAATCACTGCAGATGGTGACTGCAGCCATGAAATTAAAAGACGCTTACTCCTTGGAAGGATAGTTATGACCAACCTAGACGGCATATTCAAAGGCAGAGACATTACTTTGCCAACAAAAGTTCGTCTAGGTTAGGCTATGGTTTTTCCTGTAGTCGTGTATGGATGCGAGAGTTGGACTATGAAGAAAGCTGACTGCTGAAGAATTGATGCTTTTGAACTGTGGTGTTGGAGAAGACTCTGGAGAGTCCCTTGGACTGCAAGGAGATCCAACCAGTCCATCCTAAAGGAGATCAGTCCTGGGTGTTCATTGGAAGGACTGATGTTGAGGCTTAAACTCAAATACTTTGGCCACCTGATGTGAAGAGCTAACTCATTTGAAAAGATCCTGATGCTGGGAAAGATTTAGGGCAGGAGGAGAAGTGGCTGACAGAGGATGAGATGGTTGGATGGCATCACCTACTTAATGGACATGGGTTTGGGTGAACTCTAGGAGTTTGTGATGGACAGGGAGGCCTGGCATGCTGTGGCTCATGGGGTCGCAAAGACTTGGACACGACTGAGTGACTGAACTGAATGAAAACTCTTTTCAGTTTTGCTTGCAACCAGATTACTATTGAGATAGTAATTAAATTTGTACATTTTCATAAATTTAAGAATACTGCCCTTTGTTTTTTTTTGAGTATTGCCCATACTTCTTTCTTCTTTCATTCTTTCCTCCTTCCTTCCTTCTTTCATTTGAATATTGATCAAGAGCTTGAGATATAAAATCACTGTCTTTGGTACTAGAGACTCAATACTGAAAAATATAGGGGAAATAAAAGCTGCATTATGGAATATGCATTCTAGTTGACTGTGGGATAAAATTCTCCCCATACCTCCATACCACCAGTGCTAAAACTTCTGCTTTGAAAAGTCAAACTTTTCAAATCATTAATCTGGTTATCCTGGAGAAGAAAATTTGAAGGCTATGCAAGTTGGTCTGGAAAGTGTGATTTTATCCAGTGACGGAGGGTCAGTGGCAAGGACTGGAGTGTGATTCAACTCTGAATCTCTGAACATGATATGGGCATCTAAATATGTGTTTTGAGACAACATATTAACTGCAAAGCTCCCTTGGACTTAGCATAGAGTTGGCTGGTGCTGTCAGGGAGATAGCTGGTTTTGAATGGAACTCGCAAACTGAACCAAATGAAAGAGTAAAGAAGTTGCTTAGTAGCTGTGGACAGAAGACCTGCTCAAATCCTTGAAATACATAAGTCCTGATTTTTCATTTTCCAAAGGAAGTGAGGAGAACCCTGCCAAATGAGTGATATCGAATTTCCAATAATTATCATGGATGGAAATTAAGCCACATTTTATTTTGATTAAAAAAGATAATGCTCTTTCATTTGATTATCTTGAATAAACTATCATTTTAACATATGATTTTAAGCAAGGCTTGTATCCCCTTAATAAATTTCATGTATCAGGCAAAACAAGCTGAAGAGGTATAGATGGAATAAAATAATATTTACCTTGTCTTTAAATCTTATAATGCTTAAAGCTATGCCTGAAAGCCCACTTTCCTTAACCATTTTGGAGTCCTGAGATGGAGTTCACGAGAGCATTAGTGAACAACATAAAATGTCCCTATTTTCTCACAGAACATGTATGAGGGAGGGGCTTAAAGATTCACTCTATAATTTGATTGTTTTCCTTAAAGATTTTAAATAAAAACATAAATACCAATATATTCAAGATAGTTCTCAAATAAGTAGTGTGTGTTAAGACACTTCAGCTGTGTCTGACTCTTTGTGACCCTGTAGACTGTAGCCCTCTAGGCTGCTCTGTCCATGGGATTCTCCAGGCCAGAATACTGGAGTGGGTTCCCATGCCCTCTTCCAGGGGATCTTCCTAGCCCAGGTATGGAATCCAGGTCTCTTATATCTCCTGCACTGGCAGGCAGTTTCTTTACCACTAGTGCCACTTGGGAAATAGAGAAGATCAAACCCATGTAAGTTCGCAGAGACAATCATATCAGAAATTCTAAACTAAGTGATCATCACAGTTTCTACATTTGGAAACCTGGTTAGTAGACATTTGTCATCATAATACTGCTGCTTAGGTACTTTTCGCTTGTCCTCGGCAGGAGAAAAGGCATATTTAGTAGATAAAGTTAAAACCATTTTCTCGCATATTATAATTCTGTCATTTTCCTTAGCACCATATAATCTTTGATTATCGTCAAACAAGTTGGAGGTTGTTTGTAAATATGGATGAGGAAAAGGGCAATGGGGATGAAGCTTGTGATAATCAACATTAAAGGAGTGAAGAAAAATGTTCTTGTAGCAAATTCATTGTGGTATATCATCCATGTGCCTCAATGCCGATATGATTAAATAAACCCTTAGGCCAGCAATAGATTGTCCTTTCCTCACGATGCCTCTTCTGCCACCAGCTGTCAGTGTCGGCTGTTTGCTTCAGGGTAGAGAAGGAAAGAACACATATGGAAAAGAAATGCAACATCTTCTTTCTGCTCTTCAGAGCACTTGGTCATGAAAACTGAGGTAGTCATACTGCAGTGCACTCTCTATTTCTGGCTCCTTGCCATTTCATGTTATAATTGCATTTTCCTATTCCTTTGTGATTAGGAGCAAGCAAAGTATTTCCCATGTGACAAATTCTGGCCAATGAATTATGAAAAGAAATGGCGTGATTTACTTCCATGTTACCACACATAATTGTTAATATGGTACTCTCCAGAGAATTCTGTTCTGACAGTTTTCGAGATGGCGGATGCTCCTTTACCCTGATTTCTTGAAGGCTTATGATGAATGCAGTTCCTCTGCTGAGTTGAGTGAAAATTAAACTTTGTTACATTACCGATATTTCATGATAGTTTATCACTACCTCATAATCTAGCTTATTCTGATCTGTGCTCTTGGCTGAAGATCTACTACACACAAAGATATCAGGTTCAAGCACTACCCTTATGATTCTGTCTCAATCATGCATGAGATTTTAAAATTACCTATTGTAAGAACTTGGTATTCTTTTATAAAAGTCTCTCTTCCTAGTATGTAAAAAATTACAGAAAAGTCCCCTAATTTTACGGATAACATGCAATAGATTATTTGACTTCAGAAAATTTAATATATGGAAATAATTTTGATATAAATAAGTTAAACAAGCAGTATCTCCCACCTTCCAAATAAAACTGTAAAGTGAAATTTTGAAGTTCAATTTCACTTTCAGTAACTTGACCATTTCATTTCATAAGGATGAGTTTGAAATAATATAAAATAAGTAAAATGTATAAGTAAATTGACAATTCCATAAAAAAACAGTGGAAGGAAATATTTATTCACTTTAATAGATGAAATATCATTACATACATATTTATTTTATGGTAATATATATTTTCTCTGCTGATTTGGTAATAGATAAGCTCTAAATTAGGAACTATCTTGATAAAACACTGAATTATTTAAAAAATAATAACTTTAGTATGTAAATGACAATGTAAATTATGTTTAAAAGTATCTAGACCTGTCAAATTTTCCAAAAGTCTAAATATTTGGTCTTCTGTAGCTCTGTTGGAAACACAAATGAACAACACTCTTCTGATTGCATTTAATGGAAATGAGGGCTTAGAGATTTCAGCAAGCATAGTACATTTTTTTAAGAGAATTAGTTTCCAAGTGCTTTATAAAAACTCAAACAGTTTCAGTTGACTTAAATTATGCAATTTATAACTCATTTTGAGACAACACATAAGCTTTTATTCTCAAAAATCTTATTGTCTGCCTCTAAAAACATAGCTTTAAAGAATCACAAGTTAATAGCTACCAGCTCCCCAGAGTAAAAAAGGAATGCAAAGTATATACAAGGGTAAAATTGTTTAAGGATCCTTGGCTATAACTCTCAGATGTGAGAAAAACTTAATTAAGAAAATGACAAAATTATTAAATAATAATAGTTCCTGCTTCTTCTAGGCCCCTGGCTTTAAAGAATTTCCAGAAGTTGATATTTTTTTTTTTTTTTAGTTAACTACTGTGAATAATTTCAAGGGCAACAGTTATTTAGTTTAGTTTTAAAAAAATCCAATACTTCATAGAACCGTGTGTGTATGTGTGTGCATGCACATATGTATGTGTCTGTACAAAAATTCTTGAGAAACCTGTATGCAGGTCAGGAAGCAGGAGTTAGAACTGGACATGGAACAACAGACGGGTTCCAAATAGGAAAAGGAGTCCGTCAAGGCTGTATATTGTAATCCTGCTTATTTAACTTATATGCAGAGTACATCATGAGAGACGCTGGACTAGAAGAAACACAAGCTGGAATCAAGATTGTGGGGAGAAACATCAATAACCTCAGATATGCAGATGACACCACCCTTATGGCAGAAAGTGAAGAGGAACTAAAGAGCCTCTTGATGAAACTGAAAGAGGAGAGTGAAAAAGTTGGCTTAAAGCTCAACATTCAGAAAATGAAGATCATGGCATCTGGTCCCATCACTTCATGGGAAATAGATGGGGAAACAGTGGAAACAGTGTCAGACTTTATTTTTCTGGGCTCCAAAATCACTGCAGACAGTGATTGCAGCCATGAAATTAAAAGACGTTTACTCCTTGGAAGGAAAGTTATGGCCAACCTAGAGAGCATATTAAAAAGCAGAGACATTACTTTGCCAACAAAGGTCCATCTACTCAAGGCTATGGTTTTTCCAGTAGTCATGTATGGATATGAGAGTTGGGCTGTGAAGAAAGCTGAGTGTGGAAGAATTGACGCTTTTGAACTGTGGTGCTGGAGAAGACTCTGGAGAGTCCCTTGGACTGCAAGGAGATCCAACCAGTCAATTCTAAAGGAGATCAGCCCTGTGTGTTCTTTGGAAGGAATGATGCTGAAGCTGAAACTCCAATACTTTGGCCACCTGATGCGAAGAGTTGACTCACTGGAAAAGACTCTGATGCTGGGAGGGATCGGGGGCAGGAGGAGAAGGGGATGACAGAGGATGAGATGGTTGGATGGCATCACCAACTCGGTGGACATGAGTCTGAGTGAACTCCGGGAGTTGGTGATGGACAGGGAGGCCTGGCGTGCTGCGATTCATGGGGTCGCAAAGAGTCGGACACAACTGAGCGACTGAACTGAACTGAACTCATACATAAATTTATTTTGTAATTACAAAAGTGATGGATAGATAGATATGCTCATAAAGACTTGACTATACAGAGCAGATTTTTTAAAAGGCATTTTTATTCTCATTTAATATGAAAGAAAAGAGACAAATAAAATAAAATTAGCCTAAGATTAAGCAATAAAGTAAATACCAGCACTTGATTGATTGCATTGGTGACACATTCCTAGATCTGGAGCAGCGTTGGGCCCAAAGGCTAGAGTGTCATGGTCATGATGGAGATGGGAAACTGACTCACAGTGTCACCCCCACGATGGACCAAGAGTGTCCTTTGCCCTCTGCATGAGCCCCCAGTCAGCAGATAGGAGTGGGATAAATTAAGAATTTTGAATTAACACATACACATTTATAACAAATGTGTGTGCTCATTCATTCTGACTCTTTGGGACTCCATGGACTGTAGCCCACCTGGCTTCTCCACCCATGAGATAGTCCAGGCAAAAAAACTGAAGTGAGTTGTCATGCCCTCTTCCAGGGGATCTTCTAAACCCAGGGATCAAACCTATGTCTCTTATTTTTCCTACATTGGTAGGTGAGTTCTTTACCACTAGCACCAACTGAGAAGCCCATGGGAAGCCCTAGAGCTGAATTTGAATCTATTTCCAAAGTAGAATGGTCAGAAGCTAAGCTGGTGTGGGCGCAGGTAATTAGGAGTCATTGGTTAATAGGTACCAAGTTTTGGTTTTGCATGATGGAAAGAAATTTGGAGAAGGATATTGGTGATGGTTGTACCACAATGTGGATGCAATTCATACCAGTGAACAGTATACTTTAAAATGATTAAAATAGTAAATTTTGTGTTCTGTGTATTTCAACAAAATTCCAGTGAATACAAAAATAGACAACTCACAGATCTCTCTCCAGTTCCAATGTTGCACTATATTCTACAGAGAGAGACCCACTAGCAGTTTTATCTTGCACACAATTCTGAGGCATCTAAATAGAAAAGTAAGTCATAGACTTGTTCATGTACACTCATGCACTGGAATAGCACTTTGCTCTTGTATTTCATAACCAGGTCTGGGTACATACACACCTTGACAGGCTAGGCAGTCTTTGTGAACACTGAGTTATTATCTGCATGTCATCTTTACATTTCCTTTTTACTGAGATACGGAGTGGAGAAATGGACTTTTTGTTGAAACTGTCAAATTAATAAAGATGGCAAGTGAGGAGGTAGAAGGAGAAAGGCATGTATCCCAATTTTACATTATGACATACCACTCTCCTCCTTGATGAGTAGACCATGACATCATTGAAGGGGAATGTTGATATCATTTAGTCCATTACTAAGGAAAATTCTCAGCCTTATAATCAAATGTATTTGGAGAAATACCACTGTATTTACTTAACTCTCATCTCTTCGAGGTTCTTATTAAAAGAAATTATCAAATGTTCAGGAAAATTCTCCAAATAAAAAGAAAAGCATAAAACAGTTTAGGCCATTTTTCCAAACAATTTTATCTTTTTATTTTCTAATAAATCCATGCTAAGTTTTATATAACCCAATTGTAAAATGCATTTCTTCATTTTCTGCATGAGGCTAACTTTCAGTTATTCAAGGCAAAATATTAAGTTATATTAGAATTTGAATTCCTAAGTTATCATCCACACTATTTTAACTAGACAATATACAACATTACAGTTTAAACTTCATGTCAAGAAAATCTATTTTGACACAGTTTAGGTAGATTCAGAGAATTTGTTTCCACTTTCAAAAGAGTATATAGTATAGAGTTTATAAGATATACATCATATAGTAATTTGATAAGAATTTTTCATTGATTAAAAAATGTCTACATACTCAGCTTTATTTTCATTACAATCATTCATAGAACAATCATTAACTACTCAAGATCATAAAGTCATTAGTCATTTTATGGAGAGGTCCTTTTATTACCTTATAATAGAAGTTAGAAGATGACATTTTATTATTATTAAAATAATTATGAACATTAATTATAAAATTATTGATTTCCATCTTGATTTATATTTGGTACATGATACACTACAAAGTCATAAAAATAAACAACAAGCAAAAAGGCTTTGTTTTAGCAAAGACTGCAAAACTTGTTTCAGTCAACTCTACCCTCTGTGGATGCATTCTTGTGGTAAAAAATAATTAACAAATGTATATAGTGTAAAAAGCACAAGCCTCCCTTGGATTATACCGCCTAACTGCCATTAAACTGGCAATTTTTCTTAGCAGTTTGGTGTGAAACTTTTCATTCTATTTTCTTGCTTGTAAAAGTAGACATTAAGCTGTTGTTTAGTTGCTCAGTCATATCTACTCTTTTGCCACCTCATGGACTGTGTAGCCCGCCAGGCTCCTCTGTTTCTGGGATTTCCAGGCAAGAACACTGGAGTGGGTTGTCATTTCCCACATGTTTTATTTTTATACATGTTTTAATGTATTATATATACATTATATATATTTTATGTATTTTCTGAAACCTGTTTCTTGTTTTGGAGTAATTACAGATTACTCCAAAGTTGCAAACAATTTATTTTTCAAACTTAATGATATAATCAGAGATTTTCTTCCATAAAATATATACAATTCTGTCATATCCCTATAAGGAATGAATACCAGTTAATAGTACACATTGGCTACAGCATAGATATCCCTGGTGGCTCAGACGGTAAAGCGTCTGCCTACAATGTGGGAGACTCGGGTCCACTCCTTGGGTCGGGAAGACCCCCTGGAGAAGGAAATGGCAACCTACTCCAGTATTCTTGCCTGGAGAATCCCATGGACAGAGGAGCCTGGTGGGCTGCAGTTCATGGGGCCGTAAAGAGTCAGGCAGACCGAACAGCTTCACTTTCACTTTCACTTTCTTTCACTTTCCCTTTTTGGCTGCAGTGTACTTAATTGTTTTGATGTCATTTAGATTGTTTTCAATCCTTTGTATAAGAAAGGCCTGAGGAATAGCCCTCCAGCTAGAATTAACCTGTAGGAACAGCCTAGTAGCTAACTGGAGGTCAGTGAGACTGGAGAATGAGATGTTGCAAGGGGTAGAGTAGCCAGAGGAGAAGGGAGGTTTAGGCAGGGAACAGATCACTCAGAGCCTTGGAGAACATGATCACCAAGTTAGATCTTTTCCTAAGGGCAATGGGAAACTATTGAAGAGTTTTAAGCTGTAGCATAACACAGCACCCTGTAAATTAAACACACACACACACAAACATAGATATAGTTTGAGTGTGGAATGTGGGGAAAGGGAGGCAACAGTAGAGGAGGAAATACTAGTTAAGTACTATCTTTGTGGCCTGGGACTTTCCTGGAGGTCCAGGGGATGACTCCACACTCCTAATGCAGAGAGCCTGGGTTCAAGTCATGTTCAGGGAGCAGGACCCCACATGCCACAACCAAGAGTTCACATGACACAGTGAAGACCTGGCCCACTTAAATAAATAATTTTTTTTTTTTTTTTTAAGAAACTATTCTTGTGGCCTAAGCAATAGATAATAGTTTGAACTCAAGTGGTGGCAGCAGAGACATGGACAAATTGACCATATGTTTTGAAGGCACAAGTGGTACAGATAAATGAAATATGAAGGACCAGGTAAGGGAAAGGTCAAGAATTATGTCCAGATTTCGAGCCTTAGTAATGGTGGCAATGATGACATTTATTTGAAATATGGAAACAGTGGGAATAATTAGATTGGTAGAGTGTGAGTGAAATGGATGTGTCCTGTTTTCAGTGTGCAAATTTGGAATTTCCTCTGACACATTCAAATAGGCAAGTTAGAGATATAAATTTAGAACTCAGAAAAAAAAATCTGGATAAGATATATAAATCTGTGAGTCAGCTGCCTATAAATGACTTTGAAAGTCATAGAAATGAATGAGATCACCTAGCCAGAAGGGTAGTAGGAAAAAAAAAAGCAATCAGGACTAAGTTTAGAAGAACTTTACCCTGAGTAGTCAAGTAGAGAAGCTTAGCAAAGGAAACAGAGACAAAGCAAAGTGACAGGAAAGGAAAATTAAAAGAGTACACTGTTTCTAAAGCAGAGATAGGGAAGCACATCAAGAAGGAAATGGTCATCTCTGTGGATCATTGCTGAAAATCTACAATAGCAAGGTGATGTCAGAAAAACATCCGTTAGAATTGTATGCCATTAGTGATCTTAACAAGAGTGTTAGCTGAGATATGGATTTGGAAGCAAAGGTGGCTCAGATGGTAAAGAATCTGCCTGCAATGCAGGAGACCTGGTTCAATGCCTGGCTCAAGAAGATCCCCTGGAGAAGGAAATGGATGCTCCCTCCAGTATTCTTGCCTAGAACATTCCATGGACAGAGGAGCCTGATGCACTAAGGTCCTTGAGTTGGACACGACTGAGTGACTAACATTTTTCACTTCATTAATATAGGTTAAGAGAAAATTAGAACTAAGTGGAAATTGTATGTGTGCATGTGAGAGAGAGAGCGAGAAGGAGATTTTTAAAAAGTCTAGAAATGACACTGTACTTGAAGGGGCTGGAGGAGTAAGTGTGTATGTGTGTACCTGTGTGTTAGATCGTTTCAGTCATGTCTGGCTCTTTGCAACTCTATGGACCATAGCCTGCCAGCCTTCTCTGTCCATAGGATTCTCCAGGCAAGAATACTTGAGTGGGTTGCCATGCCCTTCTCCAAGTCATTTTCCTAAGCCAAGGGTAAAACTGCTGTGTCTTAGTTTCCTGCATTGGTTCAGTTCAGTACAGTTGCTCAGTCATGTCCAGCTCTTTGCGACCCCATGGACTGCAGCACACCAGGCTTCCCTGTCCATCACCAACTCCTGGAGCTTGCTCAAACTCACGTCCATTGAGTCAGTGATGACATCCAACCATCTCATCCTCTGCCACCCCCTTCTCCTCCAGCCTTCAATCTTTCCCAGCATCAGGGTCTTTTCCAATGTCAGTTCTTCGCTTCAGGTGGCCAAAGTATTGGAGCTTCAGCTTCAGCATCAGTCCTTCCAATGAATATTCAGGACTGATTTCATTTAGGATGGATTGGTTTGATCTCCTTGTAGTCCAAGGGACTCTCAAGAGTCTTCAACACTGCAGTTGAAAACCATCAATTCTTTGGCACTCAGTTTTCTTTATAGAAACTGAACTGAACTGAGTGCCACCTGAGTGAAGGTCATAGGACTTTTTTTTTTTTTTTTTTTAAACCATGAAATCTATCAGAGCATGTGCTGATGATGGTACAAATGACAACTGCAGGAAAGTGGAAGGATATTTGCAAAAGTCAAGTCATTTAAGTGAGTGAGAGGAAATGGCATCAAAATAGGAGGCTTATATATCTTAATTTCCCAGGAATTGTTCTAGCTTCCTTTTGCTGAACTGGAATTATTAACATCCTCTGCCCTAATCCCACAATACAGCTGGAGTAATGAAGCTCTTCTGTCATACAAGAGAAATTGGGTGCATAAACTAGTAAGAACATAGATGAGGGAAGATGGGAAAATGAGAATACTCTAATCATAAGATATATAAAAAAGGTGAATTTGAAGTCTGATGACTAAGGATCTGCCCTTCACAACTTCCTACCCTATGGAAACCCATGGACTCTGTAGATTCACAGTTTGAAAACCAGTGGAAGCAAGTAAAACACCATCCACTAAATTCCCTGAGAAAATATACTATCTGTACTGTCTGGTCCTGGGGATGTTTCTGAACTCTGTGGCAGAAAAATTAAATACTTCTAGAGAAATGCATACTCCAATGATTCTTTTGCCTTGGAGTCTTCTAGGAGCAGTCTCTAGTGCCGATCAAATCTGTATTCTGGAGTTTGATTAGTTTTCCCACATACTATATCACAGTAGTTCTTCTAAATGATTCATTATATGTCATTCAATCTATAGTCAGAGCAAACATGTGACCCAGCTGAGCTCCTGTCAGTATGTTGCTAGTACGTACAGTGTAGAGGGTACTCTTTTTATATTTGATTGTCCCTCTTGGAAAGGTTTCCTTTCTGTACAGAGATACAAATTTTATTTATTACTTTATTTTTATTTGCTTTATTAATTTTATTAATAGCTGCTCCTTTAAATTTTATAATTTTTAGTGATATTGATACATTAAGTAGAGCTTTTCACAATCCCTTATAAATAATAAAAGTGCTTCATGAGATATATTATTGGATCACTTCATGAAGAATTCTATCCACAAAGCATTCTCGCAACATGTCATCCAAAAGATCCCAAACTACAATGTTGAGACATCGTGGTTCAGTTCTATAGGGCAAGCAGCTTTATCTTTTTCAAGCTGTTATTCCCATTAATGAAAAGTACATCTCTAAATCACAACTGAGGACTTCAAAAGGAGAATTTTAACATTTCCAAAATTCTATATATTGCCTTACTGCTGCTAAGTCACTTCAGTCGTGTCTGACCCTGTGTAACCCCATAGACAGCAGCCCAGCAGGCTCCCCTGTCCCTGAGATTCTCTAGACAAGAGCACTAGAGTGGGTTGCCATTTCCTTCTTCAATGCATGAAAGTGAAAAGTGAAAGTGAAGTCACTCAGATATGTTGCCTTAGGGTGGAAACTAAGTTCAGTTCAGTTCAGTCGCTCAGTCATGTCCGACTCTTTGCGACCACATGAATCGCAGCACACCAGGCCTCCCTGTTCATCACCATCTCTCAGAGTTCACTCAGACTCACGTCCATCAAGGCCATGATGCCATCCAGCCATCTCATCCTCGGTCGTCGCCTTCTCCTCCTGCCCCCAATCCTCGCAGCATCAGAGTCTTTTCCAATGAGTCAACTCTTCGCATGAGGTGGCCAAAGTACTGGAGTTTCAGCTTTAGCATCATTCCTTCCAAAGAACACACAGGGCTGATCTCCTTCAGAATAGACTGGTTGGATCTCCTTGCAGTCCAAGGGACTCTCAAGAGTCTTCTCCAACACCACAGTTCAAAAGCATCAATTCTTCGGTGCTCAGCCTTCTTCACAGTTCAACTCTTACATCCATACATGACCACTGGAAAAACCATAGCCTTGACTAGACGAACCTTAGTCAGCAAAGTAATGTCTCTGCTTTTGAATATACTATCTAAGTTGGTCATAATTTTCCTTTCAAGGAGTAAGTGTCTTTTAATTTCATGGCTGCAGTCACTATCTGCCCCCAAAAATAAAGTCTGACACTGTTTCCACTGTTTCCCCATCTATTTCCCATGAAGTGATGGGACCAGATGCCATGATCTTCATTTTCTGAATGTTGAGCTTTAGGCCAACTTTTTCACTCTCCTCTTTCACTTTCATCAAGAGGCTTTTTAGTTCCTCTTCACTTTCTGCCATAAGGGTGGTGTCATCTGCATATCTGAGGTTGTTGATATTTCTCCCTGCAATCTTGATTCCAGCTTGTGTTTCTTCCAGTCCAGCGTTTCTCATGATGTACTCTGCATAGAAGTTAAATAAGCAGGGTGACAATATACAGCCTTGATGGACTCCTTTTCTGATTTGGAACCAGTCTGTTGTTCCATGTCTAGTTCTAACTGTTGCTTCTTGACCTGCATACAGATTTCTCAAGAGGTAGTTCAGGTGGTCTGGTATTCCTATCTTTTTCAGAATTTTCCACAGTTTATTGTGATCCACACAGTTAAAGGCTTTGGCATAGTCAATAAAGCAGAAATAGATGTTTTTTTGGAACTCTCTTGCTTTTTCCATGATTCAGCTTATGTTAGCAATTTGATCTCTGGTTCCTCTGCCTTTTCTAAAACCAGCTTGAACATCAGGGAGTTCATGGTTCACATATTGCTGAGGCCTGACGTGGAGTGTCTCCTCCCGGCCATCCCTGACCTCGGACATGGGGTGTCCCTTGATAAGATATGTTCCAGTAATCTATTGGTTTGTTAACACAGTATTATAAAGTAAAATGAAAAAAAAATAAAATAAAACGATCCCAGAATATAAAGAGTTAAAGTGACAATTGATTATCTTTTTAGTCAAGCAAATCACTAAGATGAGAGTTTCATCACATTATCATAATTTCAAAAGTATGGAAGTAGCAAAGAATCTGTAGTCACCTTATTTGTATCTACTATTCCATATGAGATTACATATGTAGATGTTTTCACATGGAAACATCAAGTTAACAAAATAGTTCCTTTGCTATTTTTTCACTCATTTTTCTTATGATTCATTCCTTCATTCAACAATTTTTATCAAGTATCTTCTCCAGGTCCCTATCTGGGGAGATCCTTCCTGAAGTATAAATGCCTAATCTAGCCTCAATGATCTAGCCTCAATGAGCTTTCAAGATTGTTGGGTGGTAAAATAAATATTTCATTTAATAAGTTTTAAAGATTTTCTAATAATAATATTTAAAAGTAATAAACTATACCGGAAAGTGTTAAACTAAATGCAATAAAGTGCCAAATGCATAAAGCTGCCATGAGACCAAGAACAGATCCCAGGAGTTCTGACTTGTAGTCCAGCCCTTGATTTACTGAAAACAAAACAAAACAATAATATAGCGTTTAACTGAAAAGAAAAGGTCTGGTCACTGAAATATATCAGAATGAGCCTTCATCATTTTTGTATGTCACAAACATATCAAGAAGTCCCAAGAGAAATTATTTCTGTGGAAACATTGATTTTTCTTTTCTTTGTTAAAAATTGTGTTACCATCTCAATCAACATATAAAAAAACAGTGGTGATTAGAAGCTTTTCTTGTATACACTGGCCAATGAACCATGTCCATGTTTGTCGGCCATATTTTATTGACTTTATCATTGTCAAGTCAAAGCCTTAAGGGAGTAGGAATCACAGCCATATGGGAGCTCAGTAATTTTAGTGATGTAGGAAATGCTAGCTGCAAAGGATACCCAAAGACAAACTTTCAAGCATCAACAGGCATTTTTTTGGTAACGAAACTGGAACTAAAACTGACAAAAAGTTTAGCTTTGCAAAGGCCATTATTTTCTTTACATATATTCTAGAGAGCAATTAAATTCTAAGCAGCATTAGAGCTCTTTCTCACATCAGTGGTAAAAAGGCTTGAAAAAAATCCTATCATCTGATTTGCTTCTAAGTGAGGAGATAAATGTGAACTGCAAAATGAGAACCTCACCTGAGACTCCTGATAGAAATAGGACTTTTCTGAATGAAGATCAGGAAATCATCTTTTACTAAGAAAGCGACCTGAATTCCACTCAGGGAATTTACTCCAGGAAACAGTTGTAAGGAAGATCTATTAGCATGTAAAGAAGCCCTTTTGAGTCAGAATGCAGAATGTCACCAAAGAATGCTATATGCTCCTGTGAGCTTTGGTGATGCAAAGAATTTACCAATAAACTAGGGTAACACAGTGAGCTCCTCAAATATACCCTGAAACACTGGCCGACCTCACACTCACAGTGCTACAAAGACTGGCTGTTCTTTCCATCTCTCTTCTTTTGTCACTACCCACTCCTTACCTCCTGAATATCTGAAAATACCAAATTCATTTTGAAACCTCACAACAGTCATTTACTATGTATTTTCCTTCATCATTAAGGATGGCATTACTTTCAGAAATAAAGCCCGAATGTTGGCTTCAAATGAACATTCATTCAAATTCTAATTAAATTACTTTGCTGAAACCTATTTGAAACAATTAGTTATTGGCACCAGTAGTAATCAGAGATTACAGACACGGAATTTTCAGTGCAACCCAGAATTTTGAATAGGTTGCACAATATAATAAAGAGGACTACTTAGCAGGTATTATAAAAAGAGATGTGTTTCTCCTTTAAACTGGTATTAATAGTGACTCTAACTTCAAATGTGTCCAAATCTGATGTATGTGGGGAGGAATGTGTGTAAGTGGAAGAGGTTTATTAGGGCAGAAAATGAATAGAACCAATAGATTAGTTATATGATATGCTTAAGAGAGGTTGGAAGCATCATGATAGAGTGAACATAAGAATATGATTGTGATATAATGAGATTTGAAAAGAGGGACTGCCTGGAGCAGAGAAATGTCTCCATGCTCCCACCACAATTCATTTTAATGGGTATAGTTGCTTTACAATATTGTGTTAGTTTCTGATGTACAACATCACAGATCAGCCATACGTATACAAATATCCCTCCCTCTTGGACCTACCTTCCACGTCTTTCCAATCCCACCCATCTAAATCACTACAGAGCACTGAGCTGAGCTTCCTGTGCTATACAGCAACTTCCCTCTAGCTCTCTGCTTTACACACAGCAGTATACATCCATCAATCCCAATTCCCCAGTTCCTCTTCCCCTACCCCTCCCACATCACACGTCAGTTCTCCACATTGGTATCTGTATTCCTGCCCTGCAAATAGATTTATCTATACTAGTTTTCTAGATGCCACATATATGCATTAAAATATATTTGTTTTTCTCTTTCTGACACACTTCATTCTGTATGACATTACTCTAGGTCCATCCACATCTCTACAAATGACCCAATTTCTTCCCTTTTAATGGCTGAGTAATATTCCATTGTATATATGTACCATATCCTCTCCATCTATCTATCTGTGATGGACATCCAGGTTGCCTTATTTCCTGGCCACTGTAAATAGTGCTGCAATGAACATTTGTGTTTTCAAATTATGGTTTCTCAGAGTATATGTCCAGTAGTGGGAATGCTAGGTCATATGGCAGTTTAACCAGGAGGCTTACTCAGTATTTTGGGGTCTTCCACATTTTCAGTCATATTGGTTGTGGATCTGAATTAATGATTTGACTTTATTTTGATGATGAGGAGGAGGAAGTTCATCTGTTCTTTCCTCTCTTAATTCTTTGATTTCTCCATACTTGTCCAATCCACTGTTTTTAGCCACATCAGTTAATCCAGGACAAATGGCTGTTTAAATATTGAGGGAATGAGACGGTATTCTCTTATTAAGAATTTAAATATGCAGTTCTTCCTAGACAGAATGATTTTTGAATTAGGTAATTGAAAGAGTTGAGAAACATAAAAATTTGAGAGGAAAAACAATTAAAAGGAAATTTTCAGGAAGAACATTAAAAATGAGTGAATATGCAAAACACAGGACTTTTGCCAAACTATTACGATGTAGTTAGCTCTTTCATTTTATTTTCAAGCATCTCCTCTTCTAAATCTAGACTCTTTGTTCGTAGAATACCCAGATAGAATTGGTTTACACCTCTAATGGCAGGAATGCTTAATAACTACATTTGAAAATAGTCCATTTTCTTGCCTTTGCTTATAGCCTCTGCACTTGTCTCCCATTGGATCATGACATACAGCACTGTAATCCTCTGAGCTTATCCAGAAGGATGTAAACTTAACTGGGAAAAAGTAGGGTCACTTATTATGGTCTTAATGATATCCTATAATGATCAGGTGCCATAACATGAAATTTTATTATGGAATTTTACTCTCTTTATCTCATCTTTATAAAAATCCTATATGTAAGTTAGCTACTTATATCTTTCTCTTAAGATAGATTGATGGAGAAAGAGAAGGAGGGAGGGAGGAAAAAGAGCTAGAGAACTGTTTACATACATATACATTTATTCTTGAGATACTTCTCACACATTTCTGTACATCTACCATCATGCTTGTTGTTACCTGTATAATATTCTGCGTTTCTTAGCAAATGGTCAAGTATTTCTTTGTTCTAATAAGTTATTTCCTTTAAGTAAGCTCTACTAACATTTTGATTATAAATACAGCACCCTGCAATGCATTTTGAAATTTTTTTCTACTCATTTCTCTGAATAATTCTTTGATTGCAGATGACCCTGGCCTTTTCTGAGAAATACACTTCTTGAAGGAGGCAACTGTAAACTTAAATCTCCAATCATTCTAATGAGGTGGATGAAACTGGAGCCGATTATACAGAGTGAAGTAAGCCAGAAAGAAAAACACCAATACAGTATACTAATGCATATAATATGGAATTTAGAAAGATGGTAATGATAACCCTGTATGCGAGACAGCAAAAGAGACACAGATGTATAGAACAGGCTTTTGGATTCTGTGGGAGAGGGAAAGGGTGGGATGATTTGGGAGAATGGCATTGAAACAGGTATAATATCATATGTGAAATGAATTGCCAGTCCAGGTTCGATGCAGGATACAGGATGCTTGGGTCTGGTGCACTAGGACGACCCAGAGGGATTATACGGGGAGGGAGGAGGGAGGGGGTTAAGGATGGGGAGTATGTGTATACCTGTGGTGGATTCATGTTGATGTATGGCAAAACCAATATAATATTGTAAAGTAATTAACCTCCAATTAAAATAAATAAATTTATATTAAAAATCTTGAATCAGAGCTTCTGCCAATAATGTGAATTGAATAGAAACTAAATACCATGAGAAACTCAGAAGTAGTCAAACAAAATTCCCCAAGATTGTGCCATTAGAGAACCCCTCCATATGCAAGTGTTTGAAATCCATAAAATGCCGGAGTCAGTGGCGGGGGGATACTGAGACCCCACCAAAACACATATTTTTCACACATAACCCTATGGACAGCCTTCACCATTTTGTCTCCTCCTTTACAGGTTGTGTCTTTTCCTTTATTTAAGTGCTCAAGCTGGAAGGAAAATCCAGCTCGAAAGGTAGACTCTTTGAGGCTCAGTATCCCCAAAATCCACTGTCAGCAATTAGTAAACAGATCATGTAAATAAAACCCCTGGAACCGAGTGCTGACATTTAAGTACTAAGGCTTACCCTAGCCTCAGGCTTCTCACTTAATTGCAGCCAACTGAAAGGTAGACCACTAAAGCATACAATTTTAGAATGCATTATGGATTTATCAAGAGAATATATTAATTTGTCCATGAAAACATTTGTGCCACTGTAATGTAGCCAGGCAGAAAAAAAGAAAAAGGTTTCATTCAAACACTAAAATCAGAGGCTCCCCGTAGACATAGCGTAAAAGCAGTGTGCTTTCTAAAGGCAATTTAAAGGTGACCTGTTCTTAAAACACTTTGCACATTTCACATAGTTTTCAGCTTCTGCCACCTCAGGAGTTACTTTTTCTGGGGTTATAGTTTTCAGCTGTGACTTTGCATCATCTGGAGCATGCAAATCTCTTTTCTTAAAACTATTTTGGGTTATGAATTACTATAAATCATCCACCTGGAGCCTGCATCACAGAGAAAAAGAGACATTGTTTTACACCATAAAGAGTCCTTCCTTTTTCTTTTCTGAAACCCTAAAACTATCTGTATTAACAATGGAAAGCATATTCCTTAACTATAGAAGGAAGACCTATTTCTAAACAAATGATGATTTATCATTTTAGAACAGAAAGCTGCATTAGCAAACCAATGAAAATGGCTAAAAGTGTAAACACTTTGCTTAGCAATTATATATATGACAGGTTCATTTATCTACCTGTATACAGCCTTAATTTACACCAGCACTTAACAGTTAATTGTTGAAGTGCACTTTTCTGCAGTAGGAGTGGGCTTTTTTAGAGCATCCTGAAACAGAAAACACTTTTAAATAAACACCAATGCCATTAATTATTCGATCAAAACAGCACTGAAAAATGCCAGAAAAAAGAGATAACGAAAAAAGGTAGAACACCATTTGCGTAAACAAATTAAAACATCAATTATCAAATGATTAAATATTATCATGTTTCTTCTGGACCAATGAATGATGAAGTTACAAACAGTCTTTATAAGAAACGTCTTAAAAATATCTTCATAACACTGGCATTAACTTCACTTCTTTATACTAATTAGAATTAAAACATTATTAAAACTCTTTAAATACAACCCAGACCTTGTCAGTATTTGCAATATTCTATAGTCTTCTCTTCTTCAATTTTCTGTCATTTGTACATTTGCTGTCATCCTCCTCTGTATATTTTGTGCTATCTTTAAGCTGTTACTTAATGAATCTCTTTTATACAAATGGGTTAGTGACAAGAGTACTCCATCAATACTAGCAATTTCCATGCTGCTTGCCTAGTGAACATAAAATTTCACAAAATTTTTATGTTCTAAAATTGTTTATATATTAAGTCATGAACATCATAATCAGAAAAATTTGAATAAGCTGAATATTTAGAAATCCCTCATCATATTTAGAAGTTTAATTATACATTTTCAATGGCAAATTTGTTGGGTGCTTAGTGAGTACCTTGGAGGAAGAAAAGGAACTCTCAAGGTAATAAAAGGATGGTTTGATAAATCTGGAGCTAGTCAACCTTGAACATGAATGCTTCTTTCAACATACTTTTGAGTAGTCATGGGTAGATAATTTGCAGACTTTCCTGATGGCTCAGAGGTAAAGAACCTCTCTGCAGTGAAGGAGACACTGGTGAAGAGTGTTCAACTTCTGGGTTGGGAAGACCCCCTGGAAGAGGGATGCCAATGCACTCCATTGTTCTTGCTTGAAAAATCCCAAGGACAGAGGAGCCTGGCAGGCTACAGTTCCAAGGGTCACAAAGAGTCCAATATTACTGAGCATACAGAGAGAGAGACGTAGATAGCTTAAATTCTCCAAGCTTCAATTTCCTTAATTTTAGAAAGATAATACCCTTTTCTTACAGCTTGTGTGTGTCCATGTATGCATGTGTGTGACAGAGAAAAGAGAGAGATAACGAATGAGCTGTGATGCTACAAACCGCACTACAGTCCCTGCTCTCTAGCTGCTCCTTGGTACAGGTGACTGTCATGGCTTCCCTCTACCCTATTGCACATCCCTCAGATTTCCTCCCTTAAAGAGTATCACGAATTCAACCAACAGACGAGAGTGGCTCTCATGAGCCAGGAGTCTATTGTGGCCAAAAAGATTAATCAACCATCATCTCTGTACATAAAAGATCTCAAGCTGTCTTCTGCCTGTCCACTTTCTTTTCCTTCTTCTTTCCTATCACTTCAGAATGTATTTTCCTAGATCTTTCCAAGAATCTACAATTATCACCTGAGGTTTTGCCTGTCAGTGAGTGAGAAGCAGCCTCACTGCTTTCTCAGATACTTCAGGCCCTCTTTTCTTGATCCAGCACTTTACAAGCACAGTCTCAACTTTCCCAGTTGTTGCCCTTTGTGAGTCATGCTTAGCTCTGATCCCGCCTCCTCCAGGGACAGGTGGATGTACCAGGTGCCCTGAGGATCAGAGATGCACTTTTCTTGCCCAGAGCCATTATATCAAAAGGCAGAATCCGAAGTTATATCTAAGGAAGAGAGACAGGGAGACTCTGAGTGGGCCAGTTGGGAATTTAAAAAGAGCACTAAATTTTCCTGCAATCAAATGTAACTCTTTGCCTAAAGTAAGCTTTTAATATGGGTCTTAAGAAAGCAATAGATTTGTATATACATACACATCAAGCTCTCTTATTGATTTTATTATACTATGTTTTGATCTGTAATGTGTATATTTATTAAATTGTGCTTCCTTTTTTTTGTCAGGATATTCTAACTGGATAAAACTTTGTAATGCCATCTGGAATAAATGCTCACTTTACAGTTTCAATTGTATTATAAAGAAATTGAACTAAAACAGACAAGTGAAAATGAACTAATATATCTTAAATATCTAATTTGTACAAAGCATTAAAAATCTGGCCTATAGAAATCTTTGCTTTACAGATGAGGAAATAGGATCACAGTGCTTCAGAGACATCTTTAAGATCATACAACTTTACAAACCAGTAGTTGGAAGAATAGGAGTTGAACAATGTTTAACTAATGTATTTTTTGTTTGTTTGTTTTTAAATTAAAATTATATTAACTAATATATTTTTTACATCATCTCTTGATGTAGAAAAATCTTCTACATTGAGAAGTCATATGACTTATCCTTAGGTATTTTAACTAGTTAGGATAAGGGGTAAAATTTTTAGGTTTTGTCTGTTTTTTGTTTTGTTTGTTTGTTTGTTTTTGTTTTTCATTCTAGTGCTTATTACATTATGCAAAAATGCCTGAAATTTTAATTTTGAGATAATTCAAAAGCCACAATCACCATATAATAAACTTTAATAAATCTCTTGATTTTTTTTCTTTAAAGGATTTTCTTTACTTCTTTGATACAAGCTGTAGAGGGCATAATTTTTCAATGTTAATTTGTTGTTAGGATTTGTGAAGTGGATTGCTTTAAAACTACAGTTATAATTACTTTTTATTAGAGCTTCAATTTTTGACATGGAGAAAACTACTCAGCATTTGAACATTAGAAATAAATGGCTAACATGTTTTCTTTGTTGAGGCAAGAGACATCTTATAATTGTATAGACAAAAAGACTATTAGTAAGATATTCACTTGTATTCCATTAACTTACATGTTTTAATTTAGATGGCTATAAGTAATAAAAGTCTTTGAAAAATTCATTCTGCAATGGAAATTTTGAGGATTTTTGTCTCTGGTTTTGTAGTCTTATGTGAAGCCTCATAGATTTATTTGAGGAATAAATGAGAATGTATAAAGCTTTTAGCACAGTAGCATGTGTATTGCTCAAATAAATTTTAGCTTCATTTCTTGGCGTACATAATAAATTTCCAAGATATTTAAATTGCTAATTATAATAGCAAAATTTATTGAAACTGCAACAAATGTCAAAAATCAAACCATATACAAAAGGAAGAAACTATACCACCACCACACATCATATACAAAAAAAAATGTCAAAATCAATTAAATACTTAAATATAGAGTTAAATGTGTAAAACTCTTAGAACAAAAGTTTTAGTCTGTTCATGATCTTGGATTTGACAATGTCACCATTAAGCACAAGCAACAAATAAATAAGTGGGTCTTCATTAAACTTGAAAACTATGTACATCAAAAGAAGTTTAAAGAATGAGAAAAAATCATTTGCAAATCATATACATGAGTAAATGATTTACAAATCATATATCTGATAAAACTATAGTATCCAGAATAAAAAAACTCATAACTCAATAACAAAAAAATACAAGGAAGTCAATTTCAAAATGGGCATAGAATTTGGATACACATTTCTCCAAAAAGATATGCAAATGCAAAAAAACACATGAAAATATAGTCATTAGGGAAATGCAAGTCAAAATTATAATAAGGTCACACACACTAGGATGACTGTACACAAGCAAACAAAAAAAAGCAGAAAATAAGTGCTGTCAATGCTTTGGAGAAATTAGAATCTTTCATGGTGCTGGTGGGTGTGTGAAATGGTGTAGCCACTGTGGAAAATGATTTGAGAGTCCTCAATAAGTAAAGCATACAATTACCAGGTAAATGTAACACTGCTAGTTGCTCAGTTATGTCCGACTCTGGACTGTAGCCTACTGGTCTCCTCGGTCCACGGAATTCTCCAGGCAAGAATACTATAGTGACTATCCATTCCCTTCTCCAGGGAATCTTCCTGATCCAGGAACTGAACCCTGGTCTCCCGCATTGCAATCAGATTCTTTACTGCCTGAGCTACAACAATTACCCTATGACTCAGCAATTCCACTCCTAATACTCCCATACTTCCCTAAGAATTGAAAACTAGTCTTGAAGCAAAAAAATTTTGCACCAATATTTATAGCAGAACTGTTACAATAACCAAAAGGTGGAAACAACCTAAATGTACAAAGTTTGTTATTTTCATACAATAAAACATTATTCAGACACCAAAAACATGTACAGTGGGGATGAATCTTGAAAATATTCCACTAAAAGTGAAATAAATCAGGCATAAAAGGCCACATGTTTATAATTCCATTCACATAAAATATCAGACCCAGAATAAGTCAATGCGTGAAGACAGAAAACAGATTAGTGGTTGGTAGGGGCTGGGAAAACAGAGGAATGAGGAGTAGTTGCTTAATGGTACAGAGTTTCCTTTTGGGGTTACTGAAAATATTCTGAAATATACACAACTTGTGGGTATATTACTAGACAGGCCAAAAAGTTCTTTTGATAGTTTTTATGACGTTATGGAAAAATCTGAACACAGTTTTTTGCCAACCCAAAAAATGCCACTGAATTGTACACTTTAAAATAGTTAAAATTATAAAATTATGAATTAAGTTAAATAAGCAGGGTGACAATATACAGCCTTGATGTACTTCTTTTCCTATTTGGAACCAGTCTGTTATTCCATATCCAGTTCTAACTGTTGCTTCCTGACCTGCATACAGGTTAATATGCTTACTTAAATACTATTCACAATGAGCACCAAAGATAACAGCAGAGTTCTGAGAATTTTCCATAAGAATACTGATAAACTGAATACTCACAAGGAAAACGTCTTTTCTCTGGTGTTTTTATTGAACATGTAGCATCTGCTAACATTCTATTAGGAACCTAATATATGCAACTATATCGCTGATCCTGATCATGATGCCAGTTGTCTCACTGTATCTCATTGTGCCCACTGTTTGCTGAATCCAGGGTAGACAAGGCTCCACCTAGGAAGCTGGAAGAAGACTTCAGGAGCCTTAGGAACTACAGACATGATTATTCTTTCTTGGCAACAGCTATAGCATAACTTCACACAAGACAACCTCTCTCCTGGCTGTCACAGGGGCCATAATAATATTCGCTCCTGGCTGACCCAGCAGCGATAGTAGTCGACATGCTATATTCGCTCCTCTTGGGCTGACCCAACGGACACAGCCATAACACAGCAATAATGCCAGGGATTTTTAGGTGGAGCTTATATAACAAAAGTAGCCTGGGTCCAGCTGAGTACCTTGTGATGCACATGCGCAATGCTATAAACGAGCTCAGCTCTTACACAGTCATTTTTAAACGTGGGTCAAGAGAGCCTGAATACACCATCTTGGCTAATTCTTCTCTCCCCACAGCAACATAATATCCTGTTTATTTTATACCATAAAAGCACAGCTCACTACAGTTCTGTTAATTTAATCTTAAAAATTTATATATGGAAAATTTGTAAGCACGTTGCCTCTGACGCTCATACAGCTAGATAGTTTCATTTCCAGATTAAGAAAAACACTGTAGTAGTAGTATATACTTTAAAAATATTTTAAAGACAAAAGTGTATGCAATAAAAGGGAAACGTACTTTTGCAAACACATACCCATCTACATATAATATCTTTAAACAATCATTAGAATAATAATAAATACATACTAGTCATTTACCATGTACTAAACACTATTCTAAGGACTTAATGAAACTATATCAGGTTTAACCTTTACTATTACTATCACCTTATTTATAGGCAAACAGAGACAAAGTCATAACATTATATAAATGTTTCTGAAAATTGCTTTCCCAAACCAAATTATATTTTAAAATCATTCTTCCAATTACTATACAGATAACTACTTTACTTTAAACATTTTGAGAGAGACTATTTTTTTTTCACCATCATCAACTATTCCATTTGCTTAAAGTAATTTTTAGTTGCCCAAATGACTATCAAGAATATGCACTATGGCTGATTAATGTTGAGTTTTACAGAACACAACAAAATTCTCTAAAGCAATTATCCTTCAATTAAAAAAATAAAAAGAAAAAATAGAATATACACTGCAGTCTTGCTTATTCTTCAAAGTTCTGATTAATAAGATGTAAACAGACATATTTTCCTGCATCTTTTACATATTACATCTTTACATATTACTCCATTTTGCACCTTAAATGTGGTTATTTTCAAGCTGGACTGTGAGGATGAAGGGTTACAGCTCAGGAATGATCGGGCAGTGAAATAGATAGTTTGGGTCCTCAAGGGTTTCATGAAGTAGAGATGCCCTACGTTAATATGAAGGAGAAATCAATTTCTAACTTGAGCCATCTATTTTATTTATATTTTTGTTTTGTGTTTTTTTTTTTTTATTGCTTGCATTTGAACTCAATTTTAATTAAACTGTAAAGTGTAACAAACTTTACCCAAACATTTTCCTATTCTCATACCCCTGGATATATTATCTTCAGTCTTTTTCTTTCTGCTAGAAAATATGCTGCAGTGAATTTTCTCATTTTTTTACTAGTATAATAGTATTCTAGCAGTTTACTATTAATCTATTAGTTTCATAGTCTACTATTAGTCTCATAAAATAGGTTCTTACAAGTGGAAATGCTATGGTAAACAGTACGCAACTTTTAAAAATTTTGTAGTTCTGAAACCAATTCCAACAGAGTATGAGTTAAACCTACTTCCCACAGACTAACACTGCATGTGCCTTTTAAAATTTGCTTTTATTTCTGTGACTCTGATAGATAAAAATCCATCTTGGTTATTATTTTTAAATACTAATAACAAATTAGAAATATTCCAGTTATTCATAAAATTTAGTATAGTTCCTATGGCTATACAAATTTTTACTTATTAGTCTATTAATTATCTTTTCATCTCCAGCTATATGTATATGGTATTGATGGTAAGAACTTTTACGAAATAAATCTAATAACCCTTTATTTTTTTACTTATGTTGGAAATTTTTATCTATTTTTAAACTTAGTTTATGTATCTCTTAGCATGTTAATAACTTGAAGTAACGTTTTTCATTCATCAGCTTCTCTTGTGGCTCAGTTGGTAAAGAATCTGCCTGCAATGAGGGAGACTCAGGTTCAATCCCTGTATTGGGATAATCCCCTGGAGAAGGGAAAAGCTACCCACTCCAATATTCTAGCCTGGAGAATTCCCTGGACTGTATAGTCCATGGGGTCGCAAAGAGTTGGACACTCCTGAGCCACTTTCACTTTTTTCATTCGTAGCTTTTTGTTAAGCTTAGGAGGAACAGAATTATAAATAATATTCTCCTATATTATTTCTCAGTAAATTAAATTTATTTTCAAATGTAGACTTTCTAAACTTTAATCTTTGTATATGTATGTGTGTAAATAGTAAGACAATGGTCTAATTTCTTTCCTTTATTTGATAGGCACTTGCTCCAGTACAATTTATTGTGTATATCTTTCCTTACACATTAAAAAAAAATCTTACCTTTATCACATACATTATACTACAATGATCTATTACTCTGAACAATATCATATTTATAGGTTTGTAATACATTTATGTATCTAATTTTAAAAAGTCTCTTTTGTATGAGTTTTTAGTTTTTCTTGGCTATTCTTGAATAATAATACAATTCAAATATATTAATTATACTTCATAATCATCTAAATGTCTTTTTATTTTGACAAGTACATGCAAAAATATCTAATTACAAATCAGTAACTTTTACATATGGGCTTCCCTGGTAGCTCAGCTGGTAAAGAATCTGCCTGCAATGAAGGAGACCCCAGTTTGATTCCTGGGTTGGGAAGATCCCCTGGAGAAGGGTTAAGCTACTCACTCCAGTATTCTGGTCTTCCCTGGTGTCTCAGTTGGTAAAGAATGTGCCTGCAATGTGGGAGACCTGGATTTGATCCCTGGGTTGGGAAGATCCCCTGGAGGAGGACATAGCAACCACTCCATTATTCTTGCCTGGAGAATCCCCATGGACAGAGAAGCTGGTAGTCTACAGTCCATGGGGTTGCAAAGAGTCGGAAGCAACTAAGCACAGCATAGCACAACTTGTACATATAGGGCATTGAAAACTGAAGCAAATGCTTATGCAATCATTCACGCATGTTAGTTGTTTTATAAAAACAAAGTGAAATTAGGCATCCTTGGGTCAACCAGGAAGTCTCCTAAAAGAGGTCTAATTCACAATATATCCAGAGTTCAGAGCTTACTCCTCAGTCTCATACTGTTGGTCTTATTGGGTCCCATCACATGTGAATACATTCCTTTAGATATGTCAATAAATGTATAAATGAAGTCTTACAATCTTATCTGACCATTTGATCAGGGATTCTCCTCTGCTGTGGCCTCTTTTTCAGTTTCCAGCTCCATTACCCTTATAGGGAGACTCCATCAGGGACAAGGTTACTGGACAACTTTGAGAAAACCTTCAGCTTTACACAAATCCTCCATTTCAGCAGTGTGTATCAACACAACATACTAATGTTTCCTATCATTCAATAATAGAATAGGTAAGTTTTCCATACTGTAGAGAATAATATGCATCTGGGTTTTATTCCCAGGAGAATGGACTTGTAAATAATAACTTCTTAGAACTTTAGTTTACTAATCTACAAATTAGGATAATAATGTTACTTTGTCAGGCTGATGAGTGTATTAAATGAAGCAATAGCTTAAGTGCCCACTATTGTTCTTGAAATGCATACCACACTCTTAACGTATAGTACACACTGATATTATGGGCATCTACTCACCTTCTCTATCATAGGTATCATATAACTTTGGATATAGAATTCCACATGGCTAGAACAAATAATTTCACAATTTGTATGGAAATACAAAAAACCTCGAATAGCCAAAGCAATCTTGAGAAAGAAGAATGGAACTGGAGGAATCAACCTGCCTGACTTCAGGGTCTACTACAAAGCCACAGTCATCAAGACAGTATGGTACTGGCACAAAGACAGAAATATAGATCAATGGAACAAAATAGAAAGCCCAGAGATAAATCCACACACCTATGGACACCTTATCTTCGACAAAGGAGGCAAGATATACAATGGATTAAAGACAATCTCTTTAACAACTGGTGCTGGAAAAACTGGTCAACCACTTGTAAAAGAATGAAACTAGATCACTTTCTAACATCATACACAAGAATAAACTCAAAATGGATTAAAGATCTAAATGTAAGACCAGAAACTATAAAACTCCTAGAGGAGAACATAGGCAAAACACTCTCCGACATAAATCACAGCAGGATCCTCTATGATCCAACTCCCAGTATACTGGAAATAAAAGCAAAAATAAACAAATGGGATCTAATTAAAATTAAAAGCTTCTGCACAACAAAGGAAACTATAAGCAAGGTGAAAAGACAGCCTTCGGAATGGGAGAAAATAATAGCAAATGAAGCAACTGACAGAGAACTAATCTCAAAAATATACAAGCAACTCATGCAGTTCAATTCCAGAAAAATAAATGACCCAATCAAAAAAATGGGCCAAATAACTAAATAGACATTTCTCCAAAGAAGACATACAGATAGCTAACAAATACATGAAAAGATGCTCAACATCACTCATTATCAGAGAAATGCAAATCAAAACCACAATGAGGTACCATTTCACACCAGTCAGAATGGCTGCGATCCAAAAGTCTACCAGCAATAAATGCTGGAGAGGATGTGGAGAAAAGGGAACCCTCTTACAGTGTTGGTGGGAATGCAAACTAGTACAGCCACTATGGAGAACAGTGTGGAGATTCCTTAAAAATTGCAAACAGAACTGCCTTATGATCCAACAATCCCACTGCTGGGCATACACACTGAGGAAACCAGAATTGAAAGAGACACGTGTACCCCATTGTTCATTGCAGCACTGTTTATAATAGCCAGGACATGGAAACAACCTAGATGTTCATCAGCAGATGAATGGATAAGAAAGCTGTGGTACATATACACAATGGAGTATTACTCAGCCATTAAAAAGAATACATTTGAATCAGTTCTAATGAGGTGGATGAAACTGGAGCCAATTATACAGAGTGAAGTAAGCCAGAAAGAAAAACACCAATACAGTATACTGACACATGTATATGGAATTTAGAAAGATGGTAATGATAACCCTGTATGCGAGACAGCAAAAGAGACACAGATGTATAGAACGGACTTTTGGACTCTGAGGGAGAGGGAGAGGGTGGGATGATTTGGGAGAATGGCATTGAAACATGTATATTATCATGTAAGAAATGAATCGCCAGTTTATGTTCGATACAGGATACAGGATGCTTGGGGCTGGTGCACAGGGATGATCTAGAGAGATGATACGGGGTGGAAGGTGGGAGGGGGGTTCAGGATTAGGAACTCATCTACACCCGTGGTGGATTCATGTCAATGTATGGCAAAACCAATACAGTACTGTAAAGTAAAATAAAGTAAAAATAAAAATTAAAAAAAAAGAATTCCAAACTAATCTCCATAAAATATCTTGAACCATTTTATTACTACAATAAAAATATATACACATAATGTAGAGATGGTATAAGCAAAAATTTTAACCTTAAGTATAACTTTGGGTCAAAATTTTGTTAACTTATAAATAAGATTCTAAAATCTCAAGTTTTACAAAGATTTAAATATTTTAAACTCAATATTTGGTATCAAAGAATAAAATTTACTTATGTAACTGATAATATTGGTATTGTACGAAACTTCACAGAAAAGAAGCAAAATATATATTCATGTTTTATTTTGATGGCAAAGTGTAGATTTGTCAGAAAATAGCATTGATTTGGGAACAGCTTGAAATACTAAATCAAAAATTTAGCTTCAAATAAAAATACACAGGTTAGAAAATTTGGAGAAACTGAACCTTTCAGAGATTCAAAAATGTGCACTTAAATGATTTATTTTTAGTCATATAAAATCACTCTCTTAAGAATTTAAAAAGATGAAACTTGGGACTTCTTATCAAATATATGTATATAAATGACTAGTTATTCCAGTTCTATTGTGATATCTGAAAAAGAATACACACTGAAGAGATTATAATATTAAAAGCAAGTTCACAGAAACAAAATCAAGTACCTCTTGAAGGTACTTGTTTCTTAAGAAGGTACAATGAAGGTACACTGAAGGTGCAATGTTTCTAAAAAAAAAAAAAAGCACATTGGTAGTACATAAACGCAATAGAATCCTATTCAGTGCTAAGAAAAATAATGAACTATCAAACCACAAAAGGACATGGAGGAAAAAAAATACATTTTGCTAAGTGAAAGAAGCCAATCTGAAAAGGATACATAATGCATGATTCTAAAGATAAGATGTTCTGGAAAAGGAAAACCTGTGGGGATAGTTAACAGATCAGTGGTTACCAGGGGTCAGAGGGATGGGAGATGAATAAGCAGAGGACAGAAGACTTCTAGGGCAGTGGAAACACTGTATGATATTGTAATAATAAGCATAGGCTATAATACATTTGATGAAACCCAGAGAATGCATGGTACCAAGAGTGAACCCTAAGGTAACTTATGGACTTTGGGTGATTGTGATATATCAAAATGGATTCACCTTTGGTTTAAAAAAAACAACAACACTCATTCTGGTGAGAGATATTGATAAGCAAGCATATATGGGGGCAGAGGTTATAGGGAAAGCTCTGAACCTTCTTTTAATCTCATTACAAACCTAAAACTGCTCCTAGAAAATAAAATATTTAAAAGGCCTTTGGAAAAATGCTAAAGGAGTAGGAGGGAAAGGAAACAAAAATTGTATTTCTTTCTTTTTTTAATAAATACAAATTTATTTGTTTTAATTGGAAGTTAATTACTTTACAATATTGTATTGGTTTTGCCATACATCAACATGTATCCACCACAGGTTATACATGTGTTCCCCATACTGAAACCCCCTCCCTCCTCCCCATACCATCCCTTCTTAAGTATATCAGTGAAAGCTTTTTTTATATGCGGGAGGTACAAATAACTTGGGTTTTCACAATTTCACAGAAAAATAAAAATATGTACAAACAAGACAACCTTGAGAGACCAGCTTCGAAGCTTTTTTTATTCTCTTTTAGATATGGAATAATACAAATAATTAGTGTATTCCAGAGGAAATGGGATTTATTTTTTCTTGTTTGTTTTGTCTCGTTCAATTTCCTTAGTTGAACAAAAAGCCTTCAAAAATCTTTTCATTTTAACTACCGAATACAATAATAATCACCTATAATTTGCCCCTGTTCTTCTCCATAATAAAGTTAGGTTCAGTTCAGGCTACTTATATAAGCAAGTTTTTATTTCATTGTCTAGTTTCTGCCCATAAAATTGACCTATTTAAGGTCCTTTTGTATTGTTTGTCAGTAGAAAATAACATTTCACTGAAACCATGACTAAGTGTATATTTTCAATGAGGAAAATTTTAAACAAACATCTTCATGTTGCTTTGCAAATCTTATATTTAGAGTATTTCTATCTAAAAGAAGAATAATGTCATTAACATTTTCTGGTTTGATCCCCAAAACCCTTGAATATTCCCCATCTCTCCCACTTTCAGGCCACTGTTTTGTTTCCGGTTTGCGTTGGTCATTTTTCTGACTGTCTGGTGTGCCCTCTCCTATCTTCCCCTAACTGCATTTGCTCACTGTTACCTATTTATCATATACCACTTGATGCTGGGACTTCATTAGTGGCTCAGACAGTAAAGCGTCTGCCTGCAATGCGGGAGACCCAGGTTCAGTTCCTGGGTCGGGAAGATCCCCTGGAGAAGGGAATGGCAATCCACTCCAGTACTATTGCCTGGAGAATCCCATGGACAGAGGAGCCTGGTAGGCTACAGTCCATGGGGTCGCAAAGAGTCGGACACAACTGAGCGACTTCTTCAGCCTCTTCATTAAGGGTTTTATATCAAAAATCTCCTCTCCATGATGAGATGTTTCCTCGGGACTCTTATTTTAGCATGGACAGACTTGGCCATGAGATCTGCTTCATCTAGTGGAATGAGAGGGGAATAGCACTTAGCACTTCTAAAGCCAAGCTTTGACAGAATGCTGTAACTTTTCTCTAGTTCTCAATTTCCCCCATCAGTAATACGGGACAAATAATGAAAGATAATACAGCTAAACTGTTTAACTTATTTCTAGCCCAGTAGTTGCTTAAAAGCTTTTAAAATATATCAATAATTATATAATAATCGTTGTTTTCCAATTATTCTAGAAGAAAAAAGCACAAAACAGTATATTCAGCCAATAATAGAATAATAGTTATCTGTAATCCCTCCTCATTTTGAGTGCAAATACTATGCTTCTCATTGTCTTTAGTTAGGATAGCTCATCAGCCTTTATAGGAATGATGGAAGCCCTAGTCCTCAAATTCACTGTTCAGAATAATTTTCACCTCTAAGATGTGGTAGAACATTCACAGCATGACAGATTATTCACCATCCCCCAAAGAACAGGTATTGTCTACTCCTCTTTGAGCCAAAGAATGAAGAGGAGGGAAAAACAGACTTGTTCTGGTTCTATAATAAAATCCATCTTCTGAATCAAGGTTATTCTTGGCAAGAACAATCATTGTCCAGAAAACAATAAAGCCAACTTGTGAAAAATGTTTTTGAGTTCCAGCGTACACAGAACTGTAAATCACTATTTATGAAGTATCCAATTTTCATTGGTATTTTATATGATCATTATAGTCAATAACAAGTAAAGTAGCTTAAGAAACTAATTTAAGTTTTCAGCACTAAGAGATGTGATTCCTAGTTTTTAATGGAAGAGTCACCGTCAGAGTTTATATATGTAATTAATCTACAAGATGAATATACATATTTTTGTTTTGTCACAGGGTAAATTGAAATTTATTTCATGCCTTCAAACAGGTCCTCAAAACTGATTGGAATTTGGAATGAAAGAGAAGCTTTGGTTAAACTAGATTTGTTTGCCTCCAAATTGAATGGAAGTGCTTACTGGTTATAATAATAAATTTACTGAAAAATGTATTAATCTATATTCCACTTTAGGTAGGGCATACTGAAGAAAAAAATTCCTCTTTTTAAAAATTATTTCATAGAGAATCAATAAAAAGCACTTTATTTGTGTACATTTTTTATCTTAACACTATCATATTGTATATATTTACTGGATCTTAATCTTCTGAAGGCATGGTTAGTCAAGAGAATATAGAAAAACTGACTTTCTATTTTTTCCTTTCTCTCTCTCCTACTCTCATTCTAAAGGCTTTAGTGGGAAAATTAGGCTATCTGAGCAGAATAATTTAAGAACACATGAGACTGTGGTAGTTGTGACTGTGATAAGAGAACTCAGTTAATGATATTATTCTAAATTGAGGTCTGAAGCTGCCACAAGAATAAGATTATCCTGGACAAGATAACTCTCATTAAATCATTAGCATTCACTCTCTGCCCTCTTGTGGTAGCTATTGCCTCTTGACTAATATGGGATGAAGGTTATGAATCAATGAGCAATAATAGATAATATCAAATGTTCCTAAAACAGTGCTTATTAAAATGAATGTGCATTTGTATTAAAATCATTTCTTTCCTTTTCTTTCAGTGATACTTTAATACAATTTTAAATATAACTACTTTAATTTTGCAATTGTACTTTTCAAACCACTTGCATAAAAGTGCCTGATTGGAAATAAACCAGGAGAGCTAATTACAAGCCCCAGATGCTGAAACAGTCTTCCACTCTCTGTTCGCCGTAATCAGATGGCTTTGTTGTGCTTATCCAGCAATACAAAGAATTTGAGAAAATCAGTGTGTTACATAATTGCTGCATTTATCTACATTTATTGGTTGTATTTTGGACTATTTTAAAGCTGGACAATTCTGCTTTGAGGGATAGATTTATTTTTTTCAGACATTGCATTTGTTCAAACATTAATTAAATGTCTACACTTTTTTTTGTGAAACACATATAATTAGTTGGAGGCCTTAAGGAAAGCCTCCTATGAGAGCTTTGTGATATGATTATAGGATAGATAAGAACTATATTTTATAAGCTTCTGCATAAAACATCTTTCTTACTTGCTTGTTGATAAGTGAAATGCCACCACCGTAGATTCATTTTCTTGATGTACTTCCAGCATGTAAGTGGCTGTGTTTGGGGCTGCGGGGTGACCAGGCAGAATGCTGCTGAATCACACACACTCTCTTGCTTTCCTTCTCGCTCTCATTTTCTCTTGTGCTCTTTTGCTCTCATCCTCCTTTTGCTTTTCTCTCCCTGAACAATGTGTGATTTGATTTGTACGTGCAATCTGTGTATGAAATGACTCCTCTTTTCAACAGGCAGGAGAGGCCGAGGGCTGTAAATATTGTTGTCTGTGGCCTTTCCAGAGGGAGTAAAGAAGGTTTCCTCCTTCAAACAGCAAAGAATGGATAACGCTGCTTGCAATTCATCAAATAAGGATAGATTAAAATCAGAATTCAGTAGCTTATAAAGCTTGCTAACTTAAATCAAGCCTGAGACTTAGTTCATTTCTTCTTTTTCTGTACTTTTTATTGGTTATCCCCTGTCATTTCTATCACTTGGTTCCATTCAGGAGAAACCAGGGTAGAATAGGTTATGCTGTGCTAACAAACATTTCCAAAATCTTAGCTGAAAATAGCAGTGATTGATCTCTCTCCACCAATACATGCCCACTGGGTGTCTGCTAATCATAGTTACCAGGCTGATGGGTAACTTTCCCTCTCATTGCCCATGTCAGAATGAGAAAGCAGCAGAGGCTTGCATTCCTGCAATTAAGTCACATACATAACTTCTGTTCACAACTCAGTGACCAGAAACCCAAGGACTCTAGGAAATACAATCTTATCAGATGTCTGGGAGGGGAGTAACTGGGAAATACTTAGTGAATAATAGTAGTAACTGCCACATATGCTTTCCCCAGAAGTTTCTCCCGGTTTGAGAAGACAACAGCTTAGTTTGCTGCAATTACTAGAGACTCTTAGCAAGTGATATTTCTCTGCATCCTATTGTTCTGTTCATTCTTCTAATTTTCCTAGTTTATCACTGAATTCATGTTCTTTCTTCTATTTCATTGCCCTTCCATTACTCTCTGTGTTCCCAGAGCTAACAATCTGGAGGAGGATGTGGGCATGTAAGTGAGGAATAGTAGACAGAGATTTAAGTGCAGTGAAAGGACACAAGGAGAGTTTCCATGTCACAGTGGTAGAGTTAAGAAAGCTTCTAAAAGGGTGATATTTGAGTTGAAGGGCAAGGATGAGAGGTTATTACACTAAGAGTCAAAACATATTCAAATGCAAGGAAACATGATGAATGCAGGGATATGCTGTTTAGCATAGTCACCTGAAATTCAGATTTTCAGAAAGAGTCTGTTTGGGTCTATTTTGGATCATACAGCCACTACTTGGCTAAAGGAGAGCAGAACATCATGATTGAAAATAACATGGATACTATTTGATGAAAAGAGCAGGCTGTTATTAAAGAAATGAGAGAGACAGAATTAATGTTGGTCAAGAAAAAAATATATATGCATACATAATTGTCTACTGCTGCTGCTGCTGCTAAGTCTCTTCAGTCTTGCCCGACTCTGTGTGACCCCATGGACAGCAGCCCACCAGGCTCCTCTGTCCACGGGATTCTCCAGGCAAGAATACTGGGATGGGTTGCCATTTCCTTCTCCTAATTGTCCACTATGGTAAAGCAATAACAATAATGACTAGGGGTTATTTATGTATATCTTCCCTGGTGGATCAGTCATAAAAATTCAGTCTGCCAATGCAGGAGACACAGGACATGAAGGTTCAATCCCTGGGTCAGGAAGATCCCTTGGAGGAGGACAGGACAATCTATTCCAGTATTCTTGTCTGAAAAATCCCATGAACAGAGGAGCCTGGGCTATAGCTCATGAAGTCTCAAAGAGGCAGACATAATTGAGCACTGTGCTACTCATACATACATATCCATGTACACACACACAGTCTTTTCCATATTCTTTTCCATTATAGTTTATCAAAGGATATTGAATATAGTTCCTTAATAGGACCTTGTTTATCTGTTCTCTAGATAGTAGTTTGCATCTGCTAATCCCCAAATTCCAATCCATCCCTCCTCTACCCACCTCTCCATTGACAACGACAAAGCTATTCTCTATGAAAAATGACTAGGGTTTGGTATATCACATCAAACTGTCTGGATTTCACCCTCAAGGTAAGTAACTAAAGTAATGTAAGAATTGAGTGACAGATTCAGATTGTAGTTTAGAAAGATCTTTCTTCCTCCCACAGTGTTGCAGAGGATGAATTCAGTGGGACATGAAGGACAAAGTCCTACTGGGGGCTCTTGCTACAATTTAGTAGAGATACTTAGAAACAATAGAAGTAAAGGCAAGGAGAGCAAAGATTCAAGATGGGTATAGAAAGTATCAGTTCAGTTCAGTTCAGTGGCTCAGTCGTTTCCGACTCTTTGCTACCCCATGAATTGCAGCACGCCAGGCCTCCCTGTCCATCACTAACCCCTGGAGTTCACTCAGACTCAAATCCATCGAGTCCATGATGCCATCTAGCCATCTCATCCTCTGTGGTCCCCTTCTCCTCCTGCCCCCAATCCTTCCCAGCATCAGAGTCTTTTCCAGTGAGTCAACTCTTCGCACGAGGTGGCCAAAGTACTGGAGTTTCAGCTTTAGCATCATTCCTTCCAAAGAAAGCCCAGGGTTGATCTCCTTCAGAATGGACTGGTTGGATCTCCTTGCAGTCCAAGGGACTCTCAAGAGTCTTCTCCAACACCTTAACATAAATACCAAGTTAAATGAGTTCCTGGATTTCAAAATTAAATTTCACCTTCCTCTTTTACACTCATGGTTGGCCACAACACTATAAAACTAGATCTAATTCTCTGCCTATCTTGGGAAACACTGAATGATCTTCCTGTATTTTTCTAAATGTCATGGCCATATCCTTAAACCTCACAGACACTTTAAATCCATTGTAAAGCACCATAGGATACTCAGAAATAACCACTTTAACAAATTCAAGCGTAACATAATTAAACTTCAACTTGGATGTGCCTTTCAATTGTGATGATTTGAGCAGAAGTTAGAAAAAATATTCATCATTTATTCATTTATTTATGCATGCACTTGTTCAGAAAATATTAATACCCTTTAATGTGCAAGACCCTGGAAAATGATACTATGAGCCAGAAGTGCAAGACAAAGTATATACTTGAATAATAAAAATATGACATAAAGTGTATACTGAGTCACAACAACTTGAGGTAAAAATCTATAATAAATTCCATTACACCCCACAAAGAGAAAGTTACCTTTTCAACTTCCTTTTTAAGAGGCATGATATTGTAAAATTTGGTTTTGTTTTTAGAGAAAAATTAAAAGTGAGGGAGGAAACAAGAAACTAGCACAAGTGTGGTGAGGCTATAGAGAAAAATAGATGTAAAAAAACATGTGGTTACATAAAAATGGATATTGCTAAGTTTTTCTTTTTAAAATCATTAAGCTTGAATATTTAATGACAATTTTGTATGTAGAGGAATGCTTTAAATTGAATTTTAAGATTAAAACTTTGAGAAAATATCAGATGATTCCAAACACTAGAACCAGCTTTCCATTATTTTACTCTAATAATATTCTTTTTATGTGATTCCACTTACTAGACAACAAGCATAGTTTCACCAGTGCCTTACTTCAGTTAGAATCGACTTAGCTTAGTTAGCTTAGTGCTATACCAAATTATCACAGTCTGGGTGGCAAACAACAGACAGTTTCTCTGGCAGCTGGGAAGTCAAAGATCAAGGTGCCAATAGATTTGATTTTTGCTGAGGATCCTCTTCCTACAAGGTGGACAGCTGCCTTCTCACTGTGTGCTCACATGGCCTTTCCTAGCTGTGTGCACACAGAGTCAGAGGGGGCTCTGGCCTCCTCCTCTTATAAGAGCACTGATTCCATCCTGGAGGCTCATTCCTCATGACCTGATCTGAACATAATTACTTCCCCAAAGCCTCACTTCCAAATACCATCTCATTGGAGACAGGACTTCAACATATGAATACAGTGGAGACACAAATGTTAAGTCCAAAATACAAGTCAACAGAAATCATACATCTTAGGAGAAAAGAATAAAAATGCAAATGATGATTTAAATGTTTCCATCAGGTCACAAGACAGAATACGCAAAAGTCTACTATAGGAGGTGAAGGAGCTTTGGACAAATGTGGTATAATTTATCTCGTAACTCCATTTGTATATGATAAAACATTTAAAATGGGCTTCTCTGGTGGCTCAGATGGTCAAGAATCTGCTGGCCATGTAGGAGACTCAGTTTTAATCTCTGGGTCAGGATGATTCTTTGGAGAAGGGACTAGCAACCCTCTCCAGTATTCTTACCTGGAGAATCCCATGGACAGAGGAACCTGGAGGACTACAGTCCATGGAATCACAAAGAGTCAGACAGTACTGAATGACTAACACTTTCAGTTCATTTTCAGAACAAACATTGCAAATAAATTCTTATTCTGATACAATTTTGAACTTATAGAAAAATTTGTAAGAATAATACAAGGACTCCCATATACACTCCCCAGATTCGACTCTTGTTTTGTTGTTACCCAATTTGCTATGTCTCTCTCTCCCTCTCTTCTTCTCCTCCACCTTTTCTCTCTCCCCCTGTCTCATCTTTGAATCTCTCTTTATATCTATATACAAATACATATTCAACTATATATGTATATATTCCTTTTTCCAATCCACTTAGAAAAGTTGGAATGTACCCATTCATTTCTAAGTATGTTGGAATATATTTCTTAAAACTAGACATTATTGACCCAATCAAAATTTAATTATAAAAATCAGAATATTGATACAATAATATCTAACTTACAATTTATATTTCTTTTTAAATTATTTGAGTAATGTTTTATATTATTTTATTTGTATCAATAAAATAGCTGGTCAATACTCCAGATTAATACACTACATTTATTTGTCAAGTTTCTTTTGTTTTTTTTTTTAATTTGAAACATACCCTCAGTCTGTTTTTTCTATCTTGACCTCAACATTATTAAAGTGTCCAGTGTACTCATTTTAGAGATTAAGAAGCCTAATACAGAAATGATGTTGTATCCTTCTCAGTTCAACATGTCAGAAGTACATAATATTAATTTGAATATTGATGGTAATCTGATCACTTGGTTAAAGAGTTATCTGCTAGATTTCATCCCAGTATATTTTATACATTATTTTTAATACCCTCAGAAGTAATTTCCAGTGATAAGTTACAGAAGTTTGTTTCTTATTTTCAATTATTTAATAATACATTGCACAGAAAACTAAATACATTCTACTGTGTGACCTTAAACCACATCCTAACAATTAAACAAAGCAGTTAAAAATAGACCACTTTGTGGTGGTTCAATTAGTTAGACAAATATTTACAGTCACTTTGAGAGAGATATTCAGTTCGCTTCCAGTTCAGTCACTCAGTCACATCCAACTCTCTGATACCCCATGATTCACAGCATGCCAGGCCTCCCAGTCCATCACCAGCTTCTCGAGTTCAGTCAGACTCATGTCCATCGAGTTGGTGATGCCATCCAGCCATCTCATCCTCTATTGTACCCTTCTCCTCCTGGCCCCAATCCCTCCCATCATCAGAGTCTTTTCCGATGAGTCAACTCTTCGCATGAGGTGGCCAAAGTACTGGAGTTTCAGCTTTAGCATCATTCCTTCCAAAGAAATCCCAGGGCTGATCTCCTTCAGAATGGATTGGTGGGATCTCCTTGCAATCCAGGGGACTCTCAAGAGTCTTCTCCAACACCACAGTTCAAGAGCATCAATTCTTTGGTGCTCAGCTTTCTTCAAAGCCCAAGTCTCACATCCATACATGATCACTGGAAAAACCATGCCCTTGACTAGACGGACCTTTGTTGGCAAAGTAATGTCTCTGCTTTTGAATATGCTATCTAGGTTGGTCATAACTTTCCTTTCAAGGAGTAAGTGTCTTTTAATTTCATGGCTACAGTCACCATCTGCAGTGATTTTGGAGCCCAGAAAAATAAAGTCTGACACTGTTTACACTGGTTCCCCATCTATTTCCCATGAAGTGATGGGACTGGATGCCATGATCTTCGTTTTCTGAATGTTGAGCTTTAAGCCAACTTTTTCACTCTCCTCTTTCACTATCATCAAGAGGCTTTTTAGCTCCTCTTCACTTTCTGCCATAAGGATGACATCATCTGCATATCTGAGGTTATTGATATTTCTCCCGACATTCTTAATTCCAACTTGTGCTTCGTCCAGCCCAGCATTTCTCATGATGTACTCTGCATATAAGTTAAATAAGCAGGGTGACAATATACAGCCTTGAAATACACCTTTTCTTATTTGGAACCAGTCTGTTGTTCCATGCCCAGTTCTACCTGTTGCTTCCTGACCTGCATACAGATTTCTCAAGAGGCAGGTCAGGTGGTCTGGTATTCTCATCTCTTTGAGAATTTTCCTCAGTTTATTGTGATCCACACAGTCAAAGGCTCTGACATAGTCAAAAAAGCAGAAATAGACATTTTCTGGAACTCTCTTGCTTTTTCAGTGATCCAGTAGGTGTTGGAAATTTGATCTCTGGTTCCTCTGCCTTTTCTAAAACCAACTTGAACATCTGGAAGTTCATGGTTCACATATTGCTGAAGCCTGGCTTGGAGAATTTTGAGCATTACTTTACTAGCGTGTGAGAGGAGTGCAATTGTGCAGTAGTTTGAGCATTCTTTGGCACTGATGTTTCCCAGTCCCATGGCCACTACTGAGTTTACCAAATTTGCTGGCATATTGAGTGCAGCAATTTCACAGCATCTGGAATTCCATCACCTCCACTAGCTTTGTTTGTAGCGATGCTTTCTAAGGCCCACTAGACTTCACATTCCAGGATGCCTGGCTCTAGGTGAGTGATCATACCATTGTGATTATCTGGGTCATGAAGATTTTTTTGTTCAGTTCTTCTGTGTATTCCTGCCACCTCTTCTTAGTATCTTCTGCTTCTATTAGGTCCAGACCATTTCTGTCCTTTATCGAGCCCATCTTTGCATAAAATGTTCCCTTGGTATCTCTAATTTTTCTTGAAGAGATCTCTAGTTTTTCTCATTCTGTTCTTTTCCTCTCTTTGCATTGATCTCTGAAGAAGGCTTTCTTATCTCTTCTTGCTATTCTTTAGAACTCTGCATTCAGATGCTTATATCTTTCCTTTTCTCTTTTGCTTTTTGCTTCTCTTCACAGCTATTTGTAAGGCCTCCCCAGACAGCCATTTTGCTTTTTTGCATTTCTTTTCCATGGGGATGTTCTGGGTCCTGTTCTGTAAAATATCACAAACCTCTGTCCATAGTTCATCAGCAACCCATTCTTTCTATCACATCTAGTCCCTTAAATCTATTTCTCACTTCCACTGCATAATCATAAGGGATTTGATTTAGGTCATACCTGAATGGTCTAGCAGTTTTCCTTACTTTCTTCAATTTAAGTCTGAATTTGGCAATAAGAAGTTCATGATATGAGCCACAATCAGCTCCTGGTCTTGTTTTTGTTGACTGTATAGAGCTTCTCCATCTTTGGCTGCAAAGAATATAATTAATCTGATTTTGGTGTTGACCATCTGGTGATGTCTATGTGTAGAGTCTTCTCTTGTGTTGTTGGAAGAGGATGTTTGCTATGACCAGTGCATTATCTTGGCAAAACTCTATTAGTCTTTGCCCTGCTTCATTCCATATTCCAAGGGCAAATTTGCCTGTTACTCCAGGTGTTTCTTGACTTCCTACTTTTGCATTCCAGCCCCTTATAATGAAAAGGACATCTTTTTGGGTGTTAGTTCTAAAAGGTCTTGTAGGTCTTCATAGAACCGTTCAACTTCAGTTTCTTCTGCATTACTGGTTGGAGCATAGACTTGGATAACTGTGATATTGAGTGGTTTGCCTTGGAGACGAACAGAGATCATTCTGTCATTTTTGAGATTGCATCCAAGTACTGCATTTTGGACTCTTGTTGACCATGATGGCTACTCCATTTCTTCTAAGATACCTTAGGCAGGTTCTAATTTTAATGATACAAAACAGTTTCACGAGTATCTCTTCTGCCTTATTTAAGTACAAAATGCCTCAAAAGGTACACAAGTAAACATTATAATAGTAAAAAGCAGATATTTAACCAGATTAGGACAAAGTCAGGTCTTTAAAAATATAGAGTGTAGGAGGAAAGCATTTCTAGTGGAGTAAAATCCAAAAGCAAGAAAAAATATATAGAGAGACATGAATGGATACATAAGAAAATAAATTGAACAGATGAAACAAAGTGTTGAAAATATTTAAGAAACATGGAATGCCTTTTGACAAGCATATGTATGATATGTTTCACAGTAAATTTGAAAAGGTAGACTGAGTGCAGTAGGTAGAGAACTTTGGCTGATAAAAACAAGAATAGACAGTTTTTCATTCAGTAATGGAGAATCACTGAAAGTTTTTACCAGAACACAGCTTTTATTGGTATTGTGTTTAGATATAGAAACAGAAATGGATTTAAAAGAAATCAATTAGTGGAGAATGCCACAAGCTGGGTGATATGTGACAGTGGTCGTTAGCATGGTGATAGGGTAGAACGGGAATGATAAAGATCAAACCTATAGTCAGTTCAGTTCAGTTCAGTTGCTCAGTCATGTCCTACTCTTTGCGACCCCATTAATTGCAGCATGCCAGGCCTCCCTGTCCATCACAAAAACAGGAGCTGACTGTGGCTCAGATCATGAATTCCTTATTGCCAAATTCAGACTTAAATTGAAGAAAGTAGGGAAAACCACTAGACCATTCAGGTAAGACCTAAATAAAATTCTTTATGATTATACAGTGGAAGTGAGAAATACCCATAGTAGAGCTAGACAACTGAACGAATGTGTGTGCAGATGTAGTAGATTTTGTGATTTTTTAAAAAAAAATGGTACTTGGAAAATGGTAACTTGCATCTTGCATAGGTTTGATACAGAGGGATGGAAAAAATAGATAAATTGATAAATTAGTAAATAAAAGAAGAAAAGACCTTCAGAGAGAGACTACTGAGAAAACAAAGGAAAGTATCCCCTGGGCAGAATCTCAGGGAGCAACTACAATTTGGAGATGTCAAATAGAAAAGAAGCCTGTGGAAATAATTCTGAAGAATCAGTCTCTAGAGAAAATAGGATGTCCAGAAAAGAACAGAATATCTTAAAGGGGAGCCAAAGAAGATTAAACCTGAGAAAAGGTGGATACTTTGGGCAATGAAGATGACATTGTGGTAATTGCAGAGTTGCTTTTGTATGTTGGCAGAGAAATAAACCAGTGCTGCAAGGGATCACATTCACTTGAAAGATGTAAGACAACCTTGGTGATTGTTTTTGCCAAGAATTTACTGGGTTGCACAGTTCAGAAAACTCTGCTATGTCTTTCTAGCACGCTCAGCATAAGATAATTGAAGTTAAGCAGCAAATGGACTATTGATAGACACATTCAAAGGCTTCTCCTTATTTATTCTCTGGGACTTCAGAGAGAACATTTCAAAATCTTATAGTCCTAAGGTTTGGCCTCTCTGATTTGTGCCATTTTGACTCCTATTATCTACTCTGAATTTCCCTTTTCTTTAAACAGAATCAACAGGAGAAAACAGTCTTGCCCTGAGCATTTCTTATATTCTTCATATGTAAGAAGCTCAAATAATATAGCTTTACATTTAAACTCCCTATAATACTCTTTGCGACTGGAATTCTCCAGGCCAGAATATTGGAGTGGGTATCCATTCCTTTCTCCAGGGGATCTACTCAACCCAGGGATCAAACCCAGGTCCCCCACATTGCAGGCAGATTCTTTACCAGCTGAGCTACCAGGGAAGTCCACAAATACTGGAGTGGGTTGCATATCCCTTCTCCAGCAGATCTTGGCATCCCAAGAATCCAACTGAATTGAACCCAAGACTCCCACATTGCAGGTGGATTCTTTACCAGCTGAGTTACCAGGGAAGCCCTTATAATATACTGTAGTTTAAGAATGAGCCAAAAAGATTCATTTTAAAGTAATCTATACTATGAACGTGAAGCATTAAAATATAATCTTTTTAAGGCATTAGTTCACCTTTTACAGGAATAATTTGGAAAAGGTTAAAGCAGGGAAAGTCAACTGTTAAAATTTACCAGCAATCTAAGCTTTTTCAGATGAACACTTATTAGTTCAGTTCAGTTCAGTCGCTCAGTCATGTCCGACTCTTTGCCAGGCCTCCCTGTCCATCACCAACTCCCGGAGTTCACTCAGATTCACGTATTAAAGATATCCAAAACATTTGCATATGGTACAAATCTAAGTTAATCTACCTTTTTTTTTCAATTCACACTCTTCTTGGCCTCTTCTCTAATATTAATAGTGTTACCATTTCTGTCACCCAGAATTAGCATAGCAATAGTATTGTCTTTTGATTATTGCTAAACATTTCAAACTCCCCAAACCTTCAGCAAAATCAGTTTGTTTTTTTTTTTTAAGTTTTGCTTTAAGAATTACAGTAGCAATATATGAATAATATCCCACTCTTATTTTTTGAGAACATATGTTGAAAGGGTGAAGTTCTCTGGAGTGACAGGTCTCATCACAGAACTTTATCTAGACCAATGTTTCACTCAATATTTCCACCAAGAAATCCTGACCGGGAAAATGTACAATGTGAGTCTGAAGCCACGGATTTGTTCACCTTTAAAAACTGATAGTTAAAAATAAAAATTTCTCTTTTGCTCTGCAAATAAGAGCACTGTTAGTTTTGTTCCCCCAGGATCAATACTAATCATGCTATATAACCAACCCAGAGCACTTGGTAACAAGCAGGAGATAGTGAATTCAATTCCATTTTTGTGAGAGGGTTGCAAGTCAATATGTTTTGAAGACAAATAAAAATCTAATTTTTAAGCAAAGCTATCATGGGAACACATTTATAATACATCACTTTCAATATACAAAAATCCTGCATGGGTCTAGTTAATATTAAAATATTATACTCATTACTGTCAAGTGCAATTTATTTTTCACTCCTGAGAGTTATCTCTCTATCTAGCATTTCAAAACATGTTTCCATTGTCTTTGTATGTGTGGGAGAATATTTGAGTTTAGAAAGGTCAAGGATTGCAAGATCTCTGAGTAGAAACAACAAGGTCACCTGTAGTTTGGAAAGTGCAGTAGAGAGAAAAATAGTAGAGGGAGAAAGAAATAAAATGCTACTTAGTAAGACAAACCCAGTGGAGGAGAGCAGAGGCTGAATGCCAAATTGATTTTAAAAAGAAGCATAGGTCTGCCCCCCGCACACACTCCTGCTATCAATGGATTCAGTGTTTATTGCTTTCCTTTCCATGTGGAATGTAGGAAGACATGCTCATTAAACTTGAAGAGCTTTTAGGAGAATTTCAGTCACACAACCCCAGCCAGCAAAAAGCACTGTATAACTTGATGCAGAATTCATTTCCATTCTGTTTGATGTTCAATCAGCACATTTAAAATTGTCACTCTTCTTAAATAAAAACTGTACTTAAACTTATCATGTTGACCAAACGAGTCTCTCTTCTCCAAGACTGTAAATAAAAACTAAGAGTAAATCATCTCCTGGCTCCATTGCACTCAGAGGCAGTAATAAATCACAAATCTGTTCAGTTTCTCTTCCAGATGTTAATGGTCTACATCCTATCTTAGTTTTAAGCTTCTCTGGTATCACCATTTATTCATTTAAAAGTTTTGGCCTTTTACTTTGATTCACTAGGTTTAACTCTGTTGGACTCTCTTCTATGTAAATTCTCGAAAAATCATTGAAACGGACTTTTAGTTTGTTGTGCACTCAAAGACACTAGTAGATGGTTGGAAAAAGAAAACATCATCCATTCTACTATTTCCTGGTGTGTTTCAGACACTGATTCAGATTTTCTTTAGAAGATGATCATTTGATCCATAGATGAAGACAGTCTTTCTGTCTTGAGACATTGATTGATGAGTTGGAAGTAATCATGCAAAAGGTTAAAGCTTTATGGCATTCAAATTAGATGAACAGTCATTGCCATCCACACCATCTTTAAGGTAACTTGTCCGGAAATAGCAGTATCATAAAATTTAGAACCAGAGTGAACATAGAGACATTCTATAAGCAGAAACTTTCCTTAGATTCATAAAAAAATAAGAGAACAGAAGAGAAATCACTTTTATTTATTTTTTTTCCTGCTTTTGGTGTGCATGCATCATTTTATTTTATTTTATTTATTTTTTATTAAATTTATTTATTTTCTTAATTACAATACTGTATTTGTTTTGCCATACATTGACACAAATCAGCCATAGGTGAACACAATCTCCCAATGCCAAAGCCCCCTCCCACCTCCCTCCCCACATCCTCTACTTGAATCATCCTGTGCATCAGCCCCATGCATCCTGCATCCTACATTGAACACAGATTGGCGCTTCGTTTCTTACAGGAAAATATACATGTTTCATTGTCATTCTCCCAAACCATCCCACCCTTTCCCTCTCCCTCAGAGTCCAAAAGTCCATTCTATACCTCTGTGTCTCTTTGTTGTCTCACATATAGGGTCATCATTACTGTCTTCTAAATTCCATATATATGTGTCAGTATACTGTATTGGTGTTTTTCTTTCTGGCTTACTTCACTCTGTATAATCGGTTCCAATTTCATCCATCTCATTAGGACTGAGTCAAATTTATTCTTTTTAAGGGCTGAGTAGTATTCCGTAGTGTATATGTACCACAGCTTTCTTATCCATTCATCTGCTGATGGACATCTAGGTTGTTTCCATGTCCTGGCTATTATAAACAGCGCTGCAATGAACATTGGGGTACGTGTGTCTCTTTCAATTCTGGTTTCCTCAGTGTGTATGCCCAGCAGTGGGATTGCTGGGTCATAAGGCAGTTCTATTTGCAATTTTTTAAGGAATCTCCACACTGTTTTCCATAATGGCTGTACTAGTTTGCATTCCCACCAGCAGTGTAAGAGGGTTCCCTTTTCTCCACACCCTCTCCATCATTTATTGCTTGTAGACTTTTGGATCGCAGCCATTCTGACTGGTGTGAAATGGTACCTCATTGTGGTCTTGATTTGCATTTCTCTGATAATGAGTGATGTTGAACATCTTTTCATGTGTTTGTTAGCCATCCGTATGTCTTCTTTGGAGAAATGCCTATTTAGTTCTTTGGCCCATTTTTTTATTGGATCATTTATTTTTCTGGAGTTGAGCTGCATAAGTTGCTTATATATCTTTGAGATTAGTTGTTTGTCAGTTGTTTCCTTTGCTATTGTTTTCTCCCATTCAGAAGGCTGTCTTTTCACCTTGCTTATAGTTTCCTTTGTTGTGCAGAAGCTTTTAATTTTAATTAGATCCCATTTGTTTATTTTTGCTTTTATTTCCAGTATACTGGGAGTTGGATCATAGAGGATCCTGCTGTGATTTATGTCGGAGAGTGTTTTGCCTATGTTCTCCTCTAGGAGTTTTATAGTTTCTGGTCTTACATTTAGATCTTTAATCCATTTTGAGTTTATTTTTGTGTATGGTGTTAGAAAGGGGTCTAGTTTCATTCTTTTACAAGTGGTTGACCAGTTTTCCCAGCACCACCTGTTAAAGAGACTGAGAAGGAGGAGAAATCACTTTTAAAAAGATATTTCTTAGTCTTCTTTAATGGCTGGCATCATTTGTGAATATTATGAAACTATATGCCAATCTGATTTGCTTTAGAAAATAATGTCATATTGTTTTGTGTGTGTTAAGAACTGCTTTCTTCTGTTATCCAGAGCTTTAAAGAAGTAGAAAATTATCTTTAATGCACACTGCATAAAACAAGTAATAGCCACAGCTCAATTCAGCAGATCCATTTTCTAAAACTTTAACCTTATTTTGTTTTATTGAATGACCTCCAAAAATTAAGGTTATCAGATCTATTCAGTCCGAATGATGATCTAAGTGGAATTTACATCTCTCTCAAATTTCTACCCCACATGTGCACTTTATTATATCAAATGGAAAGTGAAGGTAAATTATGTTCATTCTCCTCCATTCAAAAGAAAATAAATATATGCAGTTTATGAAGATTGCCAACAATAAGGAATGAAATAAGAGTCTTCTGATTTACCAGAAAATAATCTTAATCAGAGCACCTGTTTCATATGCAGTCTATTTAACTGGTGTTTTATAATGTTACCTGAGATTTAGGAAGCTACTTAGTAGGTGTCAGAACTACCAACGACAATCATTACTAAAGTCTAAATTTACAGATTATGTACTTATTTTCAGAGAGAAGTATAAAAATAAATGACTTCATCTTTGATTTTTTCAATATTATGATTTTGTTAGACAATAAAGCTTGTAAATACGTACAAAGTTCATAAAAGTAGACTGAAACTCCCTTGCAAAGATTACCAATAACCAACAATTACACCTGGTTGGTGTCCCCTCATATCTTTCTCTATTTTCTGAGTGACACTGCTGAGTATCCTCTTCTTAAAATTGTACTCTCTGAAAATACATTAACCTAACACTTCCTGAATAAGTGCAGCTGGCTCAGTAGTTTGGTTCATCCATACAGGGCCTAATTTTTTCATTGTCCCAATTACCATCTTAGTTCAAGAAAATTGTTCATTTCTGGATTACCAAAAGTCTTCTATTTAGTCAATCTTTTTCCAAATCCAGTTCATCTTGAAGAGGGTTTGCACTGTGAGTTTCTCTCAGTCAGTTCAGTTTAGTTGCTTAATCATGTCCGATTCTGTGACCCCATGGACTGCAGCATGCCAGGCTTCCCTGTCCATCACCATTTCCTAGTGCTTGCTCAAACTCATGTCCATCAAGTCAATGATGCCATCCAACCATCTCATCCTCTGTCATCCCCTTCTCCTCCAGCCTTCAATCTTTCCCAGCATCAGGGTCTTTTCCAATGAGTCAATTCTTCACATCAGGTGGCCAAAGTATTAGAGTTTCAGCTTCAGCATCAGTCCTTCCAATGAATACTCAGGACTGATTTCCTTTAGGATTGACTGGTTGAATCTCTTTGCAGTCCAAGGGACTCTCAAGAGTCTTCTCCAACACCACAGTTTAAAAGCATCAATTCTTTGGCACTCAGCTTTCTTTATAGTCCAACTCTCACATGAATACATGATGTGAGGGGAGAGAAGAGGAAATACAATCACAAAGATGACAAAAGGCTGGATTACCTAAGAGTTTATAGGCCACTGAACAGAATTTCAGTGAGTTTCTCTAGCCAAATGAATATTGGCAGAAGTGATGGTATACTAATTCTTAGATCTTAGACATCATGTATGTCTGCTGGTTCGTTGAGAAGCTTCTGTCTACTATGAGAAGAAAATACCTCAAGTAATTGATGTCTTTCAAGACTGCATCCCAGAACAAGAAACACAGAGCTGTCCTGAGCATAACTTATGCCTAAAAAGAACTGCCCCAGGTGCCCTGCAGATTTCTGAGTGAGAAATGTATGCCTATTGCTGTAAATCACTGAGACATTTGGATTATTTCTTAAATGACATTATTGCAATAAAGGCCTAGCTAATACAGTATTATTCCCATTGTGCAAGTGAAGAAGGCCAGACTCACAGAAAGTTACTTTGGTGAGGTAAGCCCAGAAACTCAGTCTCAAGTCTCTCTGATTCAAAATTCTGTGGTCATTTCACAGTCTTACACAGCACTCAAATATTTGTTGAAATTTTAAGCTAAAATGTGTAACTGTATGCTTTTCCTACTTTTATTTATTAAATATTTATTGACTTATTACCATGTTCTAATGTAATAAATGGAGCTAACTTATATACAATTTCATTGTATATAAATTATTTTCCAGGCTCCTACATAGTTTCTCTAAATAGAGTCACAACAGAAGAAGCACTGTCATAGCAGAATTTACAGATATCTCAGTGTCTCCCAGTTTCACCAGAATAAATGCTGTTAGTGGCCTATAAACTCTAATGTAACACAGCCCTTTGTCATCTCAGGGATGGTATTTCCTACTCTTTCTCCTCTCTCTGCCCCAGCCATTCTAGTCTTCAGGTCTTTGCACAAACCAGAGATTTTCCTGTCTTAGAGCCTTTGGCTTTGTTGCTGGAGTTTAGTCAACATTGTTGGTAGTTTCAAAGAAAAAAATAATTTTTATAATTCCCTTTATTATTTTTATATATTAAAATATCTACTTTTTTTCTTATTCTGTTTGATTCTACACAATTATTAGTATATCAACTTCTTGTACTGGATGCTTAGCTTACTTCCTTTATTCCTAATTTATGAATTTAAGGTTATAAATTCCTCCTAAAACCGACAGGCATGACTCAATGAATTGACATGATTTTTTTCAACTTCGAAAGTCAAAAGTGTTAGTCGCTCAATCCTGTCCACTCTTTGCAACCCCGTGGACTGTATAACCTGATAGACTCCTCTGCTCATGTTCTCCAGGCAAGAATACTGGAGTGGGTAGCCATTCCCTTCCCCACAGGATCTTCCACAATGTTACAAAAATAATACGCACTCAGTAGACATCGTACTTTAAATTTTTGTTGTGATCTTTTCCCAGGCCAACCATGTGTAGCATGATACTGTCTCCTAATACTGTGCAGAGGCAGAGATCATACATGTATGTCATTCTGTATTCATAGAACCACTGTTTTTCACATTCAGTACAGTATTCAATAAATCACATGAAATACACAACACTTTATTATAAAACAAACTTTCTGTTAGATTATTTTGCCCCAGCATAGGCTAACATAAATGTTCTGAGCATGTTTGGGCTTCCCAGAAGACTCATTGTTAAAAAAAAACCTTACATTAAATGCATTTTTGACTTAAAATGCTTGGCATTTAGGATGGGTTTATTGGGGCATAATTCCATCATAAGTAGAGGGAAATCTGTACTTTCTTCATTTTATAAGTTAGATAAGAAGCCCCTTCCTTTCATGCAATTCTAAATATGATTTCCACTGAGAATTTTTCCTCTTTGATCCATTATATACTTAGAAGTATTTTTAATATAAAATATTATCTTTAAAACATTCACTTGGTTTCTAATTTAATGTTGCTCTGTTCAGAGAATGTGGCTTGCATTATCTGCACTTTGGATTAAAAAAATTTTGTTTATGCCAAGAATGTGGTCAAATCTTATAAATATTCCATAAGTGTTTGAAAAGTTTTGGGTTGCAATGTTCTTTACATGTCCTATTTGATGAAGCTTGTTAATTGCACTGTTCAAATCTATATTCTCATTGACTTTTTCTTGTCTGCTTGATCTATCAATAAGCAAGAGAGGCATGTTAAAATCAATTTTTTTTTTTAGTTTCTCCTTTTAAACCTTCAATTTCACTTGATACATTTCAAAGCTATGTTATTTAGGTCCTTTAGTACATTAGGATCAAAATATCATCATGAAAAACTGAGTATTTATCAAAACGGAGTGGACATCTTTATCTAAATTAAATCTATTTTATCCAAAAATCTATTTAATCTAGGATAAAATAGAAATGTTGGATTTATTTTAGTTCTTATTTATCTATCATATAGGTCGCCCGTATACATTTGCCTATCCTATATGCTTTTTTGGTTTATTTCAAACGTTCTATGTTCTTGTACTTCCTGCCACTTCTAAGGAACATATGATTTAAAAAAAAAAAAACCCTATACTTTTTTCAGTAAGACATTTTTGTCTTTCAAGTGCAGTGTGTATTTCATTTACTTTATTACATTAGAGGATAAGTTCCATGGAATCATTAAATTTTATTGCTTTATTTATTGGGATCCCCAGTGCCTAGAATAATAGCACATTGTACAGAGTAAAAGCTCAGTACACATTTGTTGAGTGAATGAATGAATGAATGAATGATTATGCTTCACTTGAGTTTATGTCTACTCTGTTGAATATTTATAGAGAGGCAAAGTTGTGATGATTAAGAACATTACCTGAAGTCAGACTATTGCTGCTGCTAAGTCGCTTCTGTCGTGTCCGACTCTGTGCGACCCCAGAGACAGCAGCCCACCAGGCTCCCCCGTCCCTGGGATTCTCCAGGCAAGAACACTGGAGTGGGTTGCCATTTCCTTCTCCAATGCAAGAAAGTGAAAAGGGAAAGTGAAGTCTCTTAGTCGTGTCCAACTCTTAGCAACCCCATGGACTGCTGCATGGGTTCAAATAAAAGTTCTGGTACCTACCAGTTCCCAACTTTGCATCTTTCTGTGCTTCAAGTATCTGATTATGGGAATAAAAACAGCATCTGGTGGCTCAGATGGTAAAGTGTCCGCCCACAATGCGGGAGACCTGGATTCGATTCCTCAGTCTGGAAGATCCTCTGGAGAAGGAAATGGCAACCCACTCCAGTATTCTTGCTTGGAAAATCCCATGGATGAGGGAGCCTGGTGGGCTACAGTCCATGGGATCACCAATAGTCGGACACAACTGAGAGACTTCACTTCACTTCAATTCCTTCTCCTAAGGCTGTGCTTAGGATTAAATAATTTAAACTATGTAAATAATTTAGAACAGCATCTTGCACATAGTAACTGTCATATAAGTACTAGCTATTATCCCGTTTCCATTCACTAACTTGGAAGTTATACAATTTGTACACTTTAAACAATTTTATCTTGCCTATTTAACTAGAAATGGTCTAAAGTTAATTAATATAAAAGGATTGTGAAACGCTTGAACTCTGTTTGCTGCTGCTGCTAAGTCGCTTCAGTTGTGTCTGACTCTTTGCGACTCCATAGACGGCAGCCCACAAGGCCCCTCTGTCCCTGGAATTCTCCAGGCAAGAATACTGGAGTGAGTTGCCATTTCCTTCTCCAATGCATGCATGCATACATTGTCACTTCAGTCCTGTCTGATTCTGTGAGACCTCATGGACAGCAGCCCACTAGGTTCCTATGTCAACGGGATTCTCCAGGCGAGAATACTGGAGTGGGTTGCCATTTCCTTCTTCAGAATTCTGTTTACATTTTTCAATATATCTGCAATTTTAGTTCAAGAGTATCAATCAATTCAATTCAGTCTCTCAGTTGTGACTTTTTGAGACCCCATTAACTGCATCATGCCAGGCCTCCCTGTCCATCACCAACTCCAAGAGTCCACCTAAACCCATGTCCATTGAGTCGGTGATGCCATCCAACCATCTCATTCTCTGTCATCCCCTTCTCTTCCTGCTCTCAATCTTTCCCAGCATCAGAATCTTTTCAAATGAGTCAGCTCTTCGCATCAGGTGGCCAAAGTAATGGAGTTTCAGCTTCAGCATCAGTCCTTCCAATGAACAGCCAGGACTGATCTCCTTTAGAACGGACTGATTGGATCCCCTTGCAGTCCAAGGGACTCTCAAGAGTATTCTCCAGCACTACAGTTCAAAAGCATCAATTTTTCAGCACTCATCTTTCTTTATAGTCCAACTCTCACATCCATACATGACCACTGGAAAAACCATAGCCTTGACTAGATGCACATTTGTTGGCAAAGTAATGTCTCTGTTTTTTAATATGCTGTCTAAGTTGGTCATAACTTTCCTTCCAAGGAGTAAGTGTCCTTTAATTTCATGGCTGCAGTCACCATCTGCAGTGATTATGGAGCACAAAAAAATAAAATCAGCTACTGTTTCCACTGTTTTCCCATCTATTTGTCATGAAGTGATGGGACCGGATGTCATGATCTTTGTTTTCTGAATGTTGAGCTTTAAGCCAAATTTTTCACTCTCCTCTTTCACTTTCATCAAGAGGCTCTTTAGTTCTTCTTCACTTTCTGCCATAAGGGTGGTGTCATCTGCATATCTGAGGTTATTGATATTTCTCCTGGCAATCTTGATTCCAGCTTGTGCTTCTTCCAGCCCAGCATTTCTCATGATGGACTCTGAATATAAAGCTAAATAAGCAGGGTGACAATATACAGCCTTGATAAACTCCTTTTCCTATTTGGAACCAGTCTGTTGTTCCATGTCCAGTTCTAACTGTTGCTTCCTGACCTGAATACAGGTTTCTCAAGAGGTAGGTCAGGTCATCTGGTATTCCCATCTCTTTCAGAATTTTCCACAGTTTATTGTGATCCACACAGTCAAAGGCTTTGGCATAGTCAATAAAGTAGAAATAGATGTTTTTCTGGAACTGTCTTGCTTTTTCAATGATCCAGCAGATGTTGGTAATTTGATCTCTGGTTCCTCTGCCTTTTCTAAAACCAGCTTGAACATTTAGAAGTTCATGGTTCACGTATTGCTGAAGCCTGGCTTGGAGAATTTTAAGCATCACTTTCCTACTGTATGATATGATTGCATAATTTTACCTTAATTTTTAACCCTTTCATTGGACAGAATTGCTACTGATTTATATTGTTGTTGTTCAGTCTTGTCTGACTTTTGCAACCCCATGGACTGAAGTATGCCAGGCTTCCCTGTCCTTCACTATCTCCTGGAGTTTGCTCAAGTTCATGTCCATTGAGTCAGTGATGACATCCAACTGTCTCACTGTCTGTTGCCCCCTTCTCCTCTTGCTCTCAGTCTTTCTCAGCATCAGAGTCTTTTCCAGTGAGTTACCTCTTCACATTACGTAGCCAAATACTGGAGTTTCAGCTTCAGCACCAGTCCTTCCAATGAACATTCACATTGATTCCCTTTAGCATTGACTGGTTTGATCTCCTTGCTCTCCAAAGTGTTTTCAAGAGTTTTGTCCAGCACCACAATTCAAAAGCATCAGTTGTTTGGTACTCGACCCTCCTTTTGGTCCAATTCTCACAAGCATACATGGCTACTGGACTACTTTACTATTGATTTATAGTGACACTCCTTATTTATATATGAACGTATTTTATTCATTTTTAAAGCAATCATTCTCTCTTTCTTCTCTCTCTCCTTGATTTCTTTGAGAATCTCAGTCAGTGCTTTGAATTTATTTCATTATGTATGAATTTGGCTTTAGCTTTTTATTTTTGGCTTTCATTGTGCTTCTTCATGTATTTGTTTTGTTCTGGAAAATTATAAGTCATTTTCTGTTTGAATATTGCCCCTCTGTATTCTTTTCTTCTAGGGCTCTAATTAAATGTGAGTTTTATGTTCTTAATTTTCCAACTTCCTTTATCCCATTGTTAATATGTACCTCATCTATGTCTATACAACATCTTTAGATTTTTTTCTCATTTTCGCTGGCTATGTCCAACACGTTCATAAATTTAACTTCAATTTACACCTTTTAAATTCCTAGGGATTCTGTTTTGCTTTTAAATCAATGTACTTGTTTAGTTTTATACTTGGATTCAGATTGCTTAACACTATTTGCATTAGTTTTACTTCTGTGATAAACAAAATACCCTCCCATATCTAATTGCTGAGTAAAGTTTACTCCCTCTCCTAGTTTACTCAATCACCATATTACCTTCTAGTATTTGAGGGTGCTTCTGATTCAGCTCCCCAGTAGCTCCCAAGGTTTCTTTCCTATCTCTTTTACATATATCCATTAAAATCTACTCTATGGATTGACAAATACCCTCAAAGAAATGCCAGTTTCACAGCTTGCTTACAGCTCTGAATCTGGCTTGGTTTACAAAAAGAATTTTGGCATATGTCTACTTTTTAATTTTAGGCGCTGTATAATGGAAATAGTCTCCCTAGACGTGTGTTCACTTGCTTTCAGACACAGACATTGTATCCAGTGTGTCCTCTATGGCTCTTGATTTCACATTCTATTCCCTGGACTCTCTTGTCCTGCACAGGGTTTGTGACCCTAGCAACCCCCCACTCTCTGTCCTTGGATCTGCCAACCTCCACCTCTGAATCCATGGTTCAAGCCTTGCCTCTAAGCTCATGGCCCTGGCCTCTATAACAAAGGCTCTGCTTCAAAGTCATTTTTTTTTTTTCCTTGAAGAGTAACATATGTTTACAGCTGAGGAGCCCTATCGGTCTGTTTCCTGCCTACAGAACTCTGGGAGTCTGACAGCCTTCTTATGTTTCATCTAAACTGCCCCCTTTAGTTCAAGCTGGCAATGTTCTACTGGTATAACATTCTTAAAACTTTGCAAACCTCCCAGGTATATCATGGAAATGTCCATGGTTAAACAAAAATATCTCCACAGAGCTTTCCTGGATAATCCTACCTCTATTCCTGACATCTGCTCAGATGTATTCTAATGAGGATCTGTTAGTCACATACCTATCTCTTCTGCAAAAGCTTATGCAGCCACAACCTTGGTTCTCTCCCTAGGGTACATTTTTCCAACAATGAATTTCCTAATTTTAGCATCTTTGACAATCTGGACAGACAGTGAATCTTTCAAATCATCAAATTTTGATTCATCTTTGCTTAATAATTTCTTTTTCAATTTTTCTCATTCCTATAAGTAGCAAACTTTTGCTGCATCTTCAATACTTTGCTTGGAAAACTGCTCATTTGAATATCCAGATTTATAATTTATAAGATCTGCTTTCCCTCCAATAGTAGAATACAGTTCAACAAAATTATAACAAGCCACTATATAACAAGGGTTTCCTTTCCATTAATTTCCAACAGCATGTTCTTCATTTTGTTCTGAGACCTCACCATAAACACCTCTAATGTACATATTTCTATCAACATTCTCTTTATGACAGAACCTTTTCTGTCATGCTCTACATATCCTTCTGAGGCCATACCAGAATATCCTTTAATGTTCACATTTCTACCAACAGTCACTTCAAGACAGCCAAGACTTTTTCTATCACAAGCCTCCAATTTATCTATTATCCAAATCCAAGGCATCTTTACATTGTTAGGCATTGTTACATTATCATCCTACTTCCAGTAATAAAATCAGTACAGATTTCATAGGGATGACACAATAAATAACTGCAATGTGATGGCTGAAAACAAATTTATTCTTTCAAAATTTGGAGCCAGAAGTTTGATATCAAGGTGTTAGCAGCTCCCTCTCACCTCCAAAAACTCTAGAGAAGAAACTTTCGTTGCCTTTTCCAGCTTCTAGTGTCTCAGATGTTGTCTAACTTGGGACAGCATAGCTCAACTTCCTGTCTCCAACTTCACAAAGCCTTCTCTTGGTGCCTCTGCATTTTCTCTCTCTCTCTCTCTCTCTCTCTCTCTTTGTCTTTTATAAAAAGTACTTATTGGATTTAGAATCTTCCCTAATCTAAGGTAATGTCCTCTTGAGATCCTTACCTTAATTATATCAGCAAAGGTCCTAATTCCAAATATGGTCACGTTCAGAGTTTCCTGAATAGCCATATCTTTGGCAGGACTATTATTTAATTTTCTTCAGATATTTTCAAATAATCATTTATAAAAAATGTTTTAGGTAGGTCGAACATAACTGAGAGACTTCCCTTTCACTTTTCACTTTCATGCACTGGAGAAGGAAATGGCAACCCACTCCAGTGTTCTTGCCTGGAGAATCCCAGGGACAGGGGAGCCTGGTGGGCTGCCATCTATGGGGTCGCACAGAGTCGGATACGACTGAAGCGACTTAGCAGCAGCAGCAAATTTACTATTACTGAAAGTATCTAAGTCAAATCTATAACATTTATTTCTATTTTTTCCTTATAATTTCACAATATAAAGATCAAGAATTAAAATTTAATAACAATTAATAAATGATAATTTGAGTCTAAAAATTGAAGGTAAATAAAAGGCAAGAAGACTTTATGATTTTTGTTCTCTTTCTTCCATTGCAATAACATTTTTAATTACATTCCTGGAATCACAGGCAGAAAAATCTTCTAACACTATGACAAGGCATGGTAAACACAAATGATTAAGGTCTAACAGTGTGACTGCTTGAGGACACTAAAAAACCAACCACGTGTCACTTATTCACACTGAGTACAGCCTTCTTGAAAATAACTTACAAAAAAAAAAAAAAAAAAACGCTGCTACTGCTTCAAGGTACACAGAAGGATTTCACAGCCAGAATAAAAATTATCTTTTCTTGAGATGATAAAAATTATCTGGACATCCTTTTACTCTCATTTCTGTGCCTATTATGTGAATGTAAAGTGACTCTCAATATGGCCTTCAATATTATGAACTCTTAAAGCTTTACCTAGCATGTGTCTATTAAATTCTTGCATTGTTGATAGACAAGGAAATCCTCATGGGAATTAACAGTATTGTGGCTGAGTCAAGCAGAGTACAAAATGTTAGAGGGCAAAAGAACTTCTCCATAAATTGACGGTTTACTTCCTCATTAGTAGCTCTAAAACAGTCAGTGAATCACATGGAAAATAAATTATGACACATATTTCTCAATGGTAATAACTGTCAGTTATTATAAGCAAAAAGCATACACCTGATTTTGACCACAGCAAAGCAGAGAATGCCACAGTCAGAGCCAGTCCTAGTGAAATGAGGGGTGTATCTTTAATACCATATATTTTGAAATGGTCTCCTTTCCCCAACTCATTTCTTTTTTAGAGAAAATATTACCCTAACCCAGAGTTTTCACATTCTTCAACAATCCATGGATACTAGCAAAATATATTTACAAGTAAGTATTCTTTATATTTCATTCCTATTATTGTTCTTGCCTCCCATTATAGATTTCTCTTAATTTTCTTTGAACTAAAAGAAACCTTATGTCAACTGTCAGCACCAGTTGACCTTTAAATCAGTAAATCCTTGCTAATTTTGTAGTCAAAGCAGTGATTTTTCTATCCTAGAAAGGAACAAGAGAAAAGGGTTACCATGGGCAAAAGGAGACTTTTGAGAGATGCTAAATTTGTTCATTTCTTGTGTATTTGTATAGACATACATCTAAACTTACCAAATCACACATTAAGTATGCAATGTTTATTATGTATCAAAATAGGAAAATTAAAAGGAAAAGGAAAAATAAAAGTATATTAGCTAAAATTATCAAAATTCAAATTAAAAGTTTTATTTCACATGAGCCATATTTCAGTGTTCAGATGTGTGACTAGGATCTACTATGTTGCACAACACAGAGAACATTACTGTCTTTACAGAAAGTGCCATTGGACCATATTGATTTAAGCAGGACAACAGCCATCAGATAATATGTAAGCTTAAAAGGTGACTGTAGGCAAAAATATGAAAAAAAAAAACTATTAATTTAACTTAAAGAGGTGAATGAGGATGAAGGATTGAAATAGAAGACTGAGGTAGAAGAGAAGGCTAAAGGGAGACAGATTAGAAAGGAGAAGATGACATTATATTAAATAAACAGAAAGCAAACCATAGTTAAGTTTCCTTTTCTTTCCTTTGAATGCTCTGGTGTGAGTATACTTAGCTATAGTAAATACTAAAAAAAAATTTCTAAGGATGGTTCTCATTTTTCTCAATTACATTCCTAAGAAAACTGCTTTAGTTTCTAGATGTCATCAACAGTTACTTGCTTTGTCAGTTTACTTTCTTTGGTAGATGCATTTTGTAGAGTTTCCCTGATGAAAAATCACATTAAGTCTATTTTAATATTATTTTAGTCCATTTGTATATGCACTTAGGTGAAGATCACATATTTCAAGTATTTTTAAAATGGATTTTCTGTCATTTTGTTACTGATTTACAAATTATTATTTTTGTAACCAGTCTTCTGTTTGTGTCATGTATTGCTAATATATTCTCCTGGTAACTTTGTTGCTTCAGTGAATTTTATTTTTACATTTAGATTCATTTGGCATTAATTGTTAGAAGCTTTGTAAAGAGTGATTCGAATTTATTCATTTTTCCATATAAATATACAATATACCCAGAACCATTTGTTGAGAGGTGTTTGATACTGCTCATCAGTATCACGTTTTCCTAAATGAGATGCTTGTAATACATGTGGGTTTATTTGTAAATTGTCAGTTTATTTCATGAGGTCTCTTGTCTATACCTAAACCAATAGAATTCTAATTAAAAAAAAATGCTCTATGATTTGACATATGGTGCTGTGCTTCATTTTCTTTTCTCCAAGTTTACCTTAGTTATTCTTGTATGTTTTCATTTCCATAAACATTTATAATAATCTTGAATTTTTGCAAAATTTATGACATTTTCACTGAGATTGTTTAAAACTATAAATCAATTCAGAAAGAATTGTTTTTTTAATGTTGAAATTTTCTGTCCATGGATATGTTATGTCCATCCACTCAAGTACTCTATAAATTTGTCAGTTACCTGAAAGATGATGCTGTGAAAGTGTTGCACTCAATATGCCAGCAAATTTGGAAAACTCAGCAGTGGCCACAGGAGTGGAAAAGGTCAGTTTTCTTTCCAATTCCAAAGAAAGGCAATGCCAAAGAATGCTCAAACTACTGCACAATCGCATTCATCTCATATGTTAGTAAAGTAATGCTTAAAATTCTCCAAGCCAGGCTTCAAACAATATGTGAACTGTGATGTTCAAGCTGGATTTAGAAAAGGCAGAGGAACCAGAGATCAAATTGCCAACATCCGCTGGATCATAAAAATCAAGAGAGTTCCAGAAAAACATCTATTTCTGCTTTACTGACTGTGCCAAAAGCTTTGACTGTGTGGATCACAATAAACTGCAGAAAATTCTGAAAGAGACAGAAATACCAGACCACCTGACCTGCCTCTTGAGAAATCTGTATTCAGGTCAGGAAGCAACAGTTAGAACTGGACATGGAACAACAGACTGGTTCCAAATAGGAAAAGGAGTTCATCAAGGCTGTATATTGTCATCTTTCTTATTTAACTTATATTCAGAGTCCATCATGAGAAACACTGGGCTGGAAGAAGCACAAGCTGGAATCAAGATTGCCAGAACTATCATAACCTCAGATATGCAGATGACACCACTCTTATGGCAGAAAGTGAAGAAGAACTTAAGAACTTCTTGATGAAAGTGAAAGAGGAGAGTGAAGAATTTGGCTTAAAGCTCACCTTTCAGAAAACTAAGATCATGGCATCCAGTCCCATCACTTCATGGCAAATAGATGGGAAAACAGTGGAAACAGTGTCAGATTTTATTTTTCTGGGCTCCAAAATCACTGCAGATGATGACTGTGGCCATGAAATTGATAGGTGCTTACTCCTTGGAAGAAAAGTTATGACCAACATAGAAAAAAGATTGTAAAACAGAGACATAACTGTCAACAAAGGTCCAGCTAGTCAAAGCTGTGGTTTTTCCTGTGGTCATGTATGGATGTGAGAGTTGGACTATAAAGAAAGCTGAGCACCGAAGGACTGATGCTTTTGAACTGTGGTGTTGGAGAAGACTGTTGAGAGTCCCTTGGACTACAAGGAGATCCAACCAGTCCATCCTAAAGGAAATCAGAACTGAATATTCATTGGAAGGACTGATGTTGAAGCTGAAACGCCAATACTTTGGCCACCTGATGCAAAGAGCTGACTCCTTTGAAAAGACTCTGATGCTGGGAAAGATTGAGGGCAGGAAGACAAGGGGATGACGGAGGATTAGATGGTTGGATTGCATCACTGACACAATGGACATGGGTTTGGATGAACTCTGGAAGTTGGTGATGGACAGGGAGGCTTGGCATGCTGTGGTTCCTGGGGTCACAAAGAGTCGACACAACTGAATGACTGAACGGAACTGAACTGAACTGAATGCTTTATAGTTTTCAATAGATTTATTCTTCAATATTTTTTTTGGTTTTTATGCTATTTAAGCAAAACCATTTCATTTAAGTTATATTTCTATTTTTATATAAAATATAATCTCTTCATATTAATTTCATATCAATTTAGTGAGATTTTGCTCAATTTATTTTGTAATTACTTTGTGGGTGTTTTGCATATTATTTGGGGATTTCTCAAACTTTCTTTTCTTGCATCACATATTTTTCCGTCCTTTCCATTTAAACTAGTTTATTATTAAAATGGATCTCTTACATGTTACATCCATATATTTTATTTATTGATTGTTCAGCTTGATAATGCTTTTCACATATCAGTTCATAATTCTTATGTTCACAGGAAAGATACCAGAATGAGATGTAGTAAAAGTAAGAAATTATTTCAAAAACAGCATTTTTAAAGTTTTCTGAATAATTCTTACATGAGGACATTGATATATTAATATAAGTTCTTTAAAATTCACAATTTAAAGTTCTTTAAAATATTTTAATATAAAATATTAAAAGTATTTTTAAAGCTCCTCAGGAAATATTATTTAATGCAAATTAGTGTCAAATATAGGACTTCCTGATAGATTAGTTTGTAAAGAATCCACCTGCAATGCAGGAGACCCAGGTTTGATTCCTGGGTCAGGAAGATCCACTGGAGAAGAAATAGGCTACCCACTTTGGGCTTCCCGTGAGGTTCAGCTGTGTAAAGAATCCACCTTTAATGTGAGAGACCTGGGTTTGATCTCTGGTTTGGGAAGATCCCCTGGAGAAGGGAAAGGCTACCCACTCCCATATCCTGGTCTGGAGAATTTCATGGACTGTATTATCCATGGGGTAGCAAAGAGTGGGACGCCACTTTCACTTTCACAGTATCCGATATTCTTTGTATCAAAGAATATTTCCATTTTAGTACAAATCGGAAGAAATTTCTCCTAGTGGCTAAAAGTTTTAACTTGGAATGAATGATGACAAACTATGTTGATAACATATTTTGACTTGTGATTTACTTGCACCTGTACCCATGTAATGAGTCAGGTATCAACACAGGGATTCAGCTTCAGTTATATTTCAGAGTAATTTTGTAGCCATATTTACAATTCAATGATCAGCTTTTGAAGAAGAATCACAAGTGAGTTACAGTATTAAATGAACACACGTGTACCACAGCAATCCAAATAATTTACTTTTCTCCACCTTTGGTAGCTAGTTGAGAATGAACAAAGGAACAACACGCCTATTTTAAAAGGAGATTTTTCAATGTTTGTTTGTTTTACTGGGTTTATATATCCATCCTAGAAGAAATTTTCACATTTCAAGCTGGAAGAATTTTACCTTCTGGAGAAGAAAATAATGTGTTTTTCCCTGTATACATTAAGCACAACATTTTAGTGTGTTATCCAGGGGTTAAAAATCAACTGCAATTAGAGTTATGGGACAGGAAAAGAGGCAGGTCCATGATTATCTGAATGAGTTTTGGATTCATGAAAGGCCCGTGGGATACAGAATAGAAAAGAATGAAAATAAATATAAACTTTTGCAATTTTCATCTTTAGAGGGAGAAGAACCAACAAAGGAAACAAGGAACATAAGCTCACGTAAGGAAAAGCAAAGCCCTCTGTTTCAGTATTAATCTATTTCAGGTTTAAGCTTTTTGAAGAGTGTAAGGTTTGTGTTTAGGTTCTTTTTTTTTTTTTTTAATGTGGCTATCCTGTTGTTCCAACACCATCTGTTGAAAAGATTCTATTACACTTATGCTTACCTTAAAACACTCAGTCCTACCTTAGCTAAACAAAGCATTTTGATTTGCCCTGATACTTTCTCTAACTCCAGGCAAAGTTATTAAAAATAAAAAGAGAGTGAGATCTGTGCTTTCAACCTCCACTTCTATAAACTTCCCCAGTGATCCTTGAAACTTGTCTCATAAGCTCTTCTTTCTACTGAAATCATTACTAAACGATAAAGGTTTTGCCACTCTAAAAGGTGTGTGCTCTATGTGTTGGGCTTAGTCGCTCAGTTGTGTCAGACTCTTTGTACTCCACAGACCATAGCCCTCCAGGGTCCTCTGTCCATGGAATTATCCAGGCAAGAAAAAAGGTGTATAGTGGTATCTTATTTTTAATTTATGATTCCCTAATGATATATAAAGCAGAAGTTACTTTATTTAAACAAACTCCTATCTGTTATTTATGTTGAACTGTTCCTTTAGGGTTGTATCTAAAAAGCCACCACCAAACTCAATGGTACATGCAAAATTATAAAAACCCTTAGAAGATAACAGGCCAAACTCTGGGCTACTGACAACACCAAAAGCTGTGGAGACTGTGAAGCAAGAGAAGCTCTCATTCGTTGCTGGTGGGAATGCAAAATGTTACAGCCACTTTGAAAGGCAGTTTGAAAGTTTCTTGCAAACCTAAGCATACTCATACCATACAACCTAGCAATCATGCTCCTTGGTATTTACCTGAAGGAGCTATAAACTTATGTCCACAAAAACAACCGCACAGGGATATAGAGGAAGCTAGTCTGAGAAGGCTATATATCATATTATTCCAACTATATAACATTCTGGAAAAGACAAAGATATGGATATCAGAAGATTTGTGGTTGATGCACCTTGATGGAGAGAAAGCAATGAATAGATGCAACGAAAGCATTTTTAGTGCAAAGTACTCTATAATATAATGATGTATGTAAATATCAGTACACATTTGTCAAGTCTCACAGAGTGCATAATTCCTGGAGGAGGGCGTGGTAACCCACTGCAGTATTCTTTCCTTGAGAATCCCATGGACAGAGGAGCCTGGAGGGCTACAGTCCATGGGGTTGTAAAGAGTCAGAAATAATTGAATCAACTGAGCACTCACAGAGTGTACAATGACGAGTGAACCTTAATGTAAACTATGGACTTCAGATGATAATGATGTGTCTATGTAGGTACCTGGCTTGCAAAAAAATGTAGTATTCTATTGTATATGTTTACACCGGGGAGGATATGTATGTGTCAGAATAGGGTATTTGGGAACTCTGTACATTCTGCTCAATTTTTCTGTGAATGTGAAAGTGTTCCAAAATATTTACTTTTAAAGGCAGTTAGGGAAAGAAGAAGATACAGACAGGGCAATAGCAAAAAAGGAAAAAAAAAAAAAGGAAGAAAGTGAGTAATTGACAGTGAATGTGTGAAAACAACTAGAATTAGCTCTGGCATGTGGTAGATGCAAAAGATAATACTAAAAGTTGATATCCTTAGCACCTATATAAACAAAAGATTCAGCTACTTTTAAGAAGCACTAGTCCACCAGGCAACTCTCCCCATGGAATTCTTCGGACAAGAATACTGGAGTAGGTTGCCATTCCATTCTCCAGGGATCTTCCTGATTCAAAGATCAAACCCAAGTCTCTTGCATTACAGGCAGATTCTTTACTGCCTGAGCCACCAGGGAAGCCCAAATAAGTTAAATATAACATTCAGTGCCTCCTAAATTTAGAAAGAAACATCGAAAAGGTCTGTAACAATACTGCATTAAAGAATTAGTTTTAGGATACATATATGTCTTGTTGTAAAATAGCAAAATATTACCAAATAAAATACAAGGAATTTTAGGCATTCATCTCAAATAAGTAACTTCTGATCCCCTCTAGGACCCATTTTCTGGTATACTTTAATGTATGAGGCAAAGAAAATTTAATCAGAGCTTGAATCCTAGATAGATGTATTGTGTTTCACTATCACAAAATCTTCTCACGATAAAACATACATGAACATCATCTGACTTTCAAGGTGGGTCAAATAGACTGGAAATTCACCTTATAAAAAAATTGTGTTCACCTATGGCTGATTCGTGTCAATGTATGGCAAAACAAATACAGTATTGTAATTAAAAAAATAAATAAATTTAATTAAAAAAAATTAACTAAAGTTCAAAGATTGAATATATAGTGGAAAAGATTCATGAGGCTGACAGAATAATTTTTTTAAATATAGCAACAGTGTTGAAATAATCCTTTGTTGGAAAAGGTTTTAGAAATACTTATCATAGGATATAGCCATTTAGGATTAAAACTCAGAACTGTTATAGTAAGTATGTAATATGTGCTGGGATCAAAAGTATGAAGTTTAAAATCAATAAGCAAATCTCCTCAGGATCATCCCTAAATTACTTAGAAACCATTCAACGGGGGTTCAATATCACTGTACTGTAATTTAAGCTGTATCTAGTTTAGTTCAGTTCAGTTTCTCAGTCATGTCTGAGTATTTACCACCACATGGACAGGCCTCCCTGTCCATCACCAACTCCTGGAGTTCACTCAAACGCATGTCCATTGAGTTGGTAATGAGATCCAACCATCTAATCCTCTGTCGTCCCCTTTTCCTCCTGCCTTCAGTCGTTCTCAGCACCAAGGTCTCTACAAATGAATCAGCTCTTCATATCATGTGGCCAAAGTTTTGGAGTTTCAGCTTCAACATCAGTCCAGTGAATATTCAGGACGTATTTCCTTTAGGATGGACTGGTTGGATCTTCTTGCAGTCCAAGGACTCTCAAGAGTCTTCTCCAGCACCACAGTTCAAAAGCGTCAATTCTTCAGCCCTCAACTTTCAATCTAGTCCAATTCTCACATCCATTCATCACCACTGGAAAAACCATAGCCTTGGCTAGATGGACCTTTGTTGACAATGTAATGTCTCTGCTTTTTAATATGCTGTCTAGGTTGGTCATAGCTTTTCTTCCAAAGAGTAAGCATCTTTTAATTTCATGGTTTCAGTCACCATCTGTAGTGATTTTGGAGCCCCCAAAATAAAGTCTGTTTAAAATGTGGGTAAAATAAAACCATATATTTGAATAAAATTTATAATATGAAAACTGCTTACACATGGACTTTCAAATATTCTTACAATCTTAGCAACAACAAATAATAAATTCTTAATCAGACCTTTTTCCTGTCTTCTGCTTTCATCTGCTTCCCTAAATCCCTTCTCTGTCATGTACACTTTCTCTCCCTCTCACACACACTCATTCTTATATAGATAAACATCTTGCTCATACATATGCCCAGAAACAATTATATATATATATATATATATATATATATATATATATATATATAAAATTCTAAGCTGCTTACATATAGTTTTATCCTTGGTTGTTTTTAAGAACAATTGAAATATTTATAATTGTGATATATTTGTTTAGCTAGAGCAAACAGAAGACATAGTCTTCTCTCTGGAGGAGTTCAGTTTATAAAATACAAACAAAATATGTTTTTTTAATTTCACTTATTTTTCTATGAATAATTAAACTAGACTGTACTAGGTGTATAAGAGCAACCCTATATTTTTCTTCATTTGAGCAAAGGAAAGTGATGGATTTTGACCTCAAAAATTTGTAATATAAATCTATAAAAGTATAAATATTGCTCTACTGAACCAAGGCATAACATTAGTAACAGATATTATGCTGCTGACAGGTCACAGCTTATCAAGTAGAAACTGAAGTTGCATATATGAGGCACTCTCATAGATCTACAGAATCATATATGTTGTTGTTATTGTTCAGTCACTTAGTCATATCCAACTCTTTGCAACCCCATAGACTACAGCATGTCAGGCTTCCCTGTTTGTCCTTCACCATCTCCCAGAGTTTGCTCAGACTCGTGTCCATTGAGTCGGTGATGCCATCCAACCATCTCATCCTCTGTCATTCCCTTCTCCTCCTGCCTTCTATCTTTCTCAGCATCAGGGTCTTTTCCAGTGAGTCAGTTCTTCACATCAGGTGGCTTAAATATTTAATAGACTGAATACTCATAAAGACAAACATAAAAATAAGTCAACCAAAGTCTAGGAAAGATAAAAATAAAAAGGAGTATGCATAATAACCTTTTTATTTCACAGGACTTGGAATTGTTGATGTTTTCGGTGATCAGAGAAGGGTAGCTTCACAGTAAGAGCATTTGGCTGGGATGCTCCAAGGATATCCTCAGTGATAGGACTAAATTTATCCTAAAATAAAAACTTTTCTTCTCCCACTTAAAAAAAAGTTTAAAATAAGTTCTCAAAGGATAAAAGTGTTTTCAGGTAATGTTACTGTGCCTGAGAACAGAGCTAAAAAAAAATTCAAAGACATATAAAAAAACAATCATTGTCCAGTGACAAAATTTATTTGGAATTCATTAAAAATTTATCAGATATGCAACAAATAGAAAAATATGATCAATAACAAATATAAGGACAATTAATGGAAAAAGACCCAGAAAAGGCAGAGATAATGAAGCTATTAGAAAAAGATGTTGCATAGTTATTATAAAATACCCTATGTTTCAACAATATAGAGAAAAACATGAACTCACTTAAGGAGGCATGGGTGGGATAAAATGTTGGACTTTCAGAAATGGAAACATACAACATCTAAGGTGGAAAAAAAAAAAGGGATAGGATTAAGAACAGATTAAAACCCATAAGAAAAGGGGTCAACAACACTGGACCATGGACCAGTAGTGGAATTTGGCAGCAGGAGGTGAGCAGTGGGCAAGCAAGTTAAATTTCACCTGCTACTCTCCATTGCTCCCTATTGCTCTCCATCACTTGCATTACCACCTAAAACATCCCCCTACCCTCCTCATTCAGGGAAATATGGCCATTTACAAGACCAATCCCTAGTGCCACAAAGGTTGGAGACTGCTGCTATAAAAGAAAAGATAATTCATTTAAAAAATCTAACAAGGATACCATCTGAAATGAAACACAGAAAAAATAAAAATAAAAACACATATAAACTGAAAATCATTGCGCTGTAAGAAAATCTGTGGTCTCACTGAAAAGAGTGGAGCATAAGAAAATAAAAACATATGAAGCAATTATGAAAAGTTTTCCAAATTTGGTGAGCATTATATTTATAGAAACTAATAAGTAAAATGCATCTCAATTAAACACTGTACATCATACTTAAATGGCAAAACCACTGATAAAGAGAAAATATTCTCAGTAATCAAAGAAAAAATTATGTTATATAAAGTCATCGTTATACAAATGACAACAGATTTCCCATAGGAAACAATGCAAGGTGGAAAAGAGTGGAGTAAGATCTCTAAAATCCTAAAAGAGAGAAACAGTCACAAATTCCCAATTATTTTTTTAAATAGAGGTAAATTAAAGATTTCCCCAGACATTTAAAAGTACTAGAAATTTTCAGTACTAGCATGCCAGAACTATACGAAATGTTTATAAAGAAAAGTATTTAGGCAGAAGGAATATTCCATGGGGGGAAACCTGGGTTAAATCAAAGAAGTAAAACTAATTGGGAAAATCCTGAGCTAAAAACTGGCTTTTTGAGAATATCAACATACTGATTAAATCTTAAATTAGCCATTCTAATCAGGGGGAAAAAAAAGGAGAGAAAATACAAATTACCAATATCAGGAATGAGAGAGGAGATATTACTACAAACATTAAAACTAATGAGTATGTTACAAACAACTTTATGCCAGTATATTTGAAAGTGTTTGGCATTTACAATTTTGTAAAGCTCATCTAACACAGAAATGTCTCTATATCTTTTAAAGAAGTTAAATTTGTTGTTAAAAACTTTCAGAGATAAGAACAAATGGTTTTGTGCTGGTTTCTATTGAACATTGAAAGGATAAATAACAGTTTAATACAAAGTCTCTTAGAAAATAGAAGAGGAATGGAAAGTTTCCAATGAGTTCTGGAGGCTAGCATTACTCTGATACAGAATCAAAGAACTTACCAAAAAAAAAAAAAAAAGAAAGAAAGAAAAGAAACCTATTGACCAATATAATTCATAACAGTAAAAATTATTGAGAAAATTTTAGCAAATTGAATTCAACAAGATATAAAAAGAACAAAACATTGTGAATTTCAATGTCTGTATTTTCTTAGCCTAAAAACTGTTTGGGGAAGGTGAGACATTTGTTACTCTAGTGTACTTCTTGAGGAATTTTTCTATAACAATATTCCATATTAAAAAATATTTATACCTCAATGAGTGGACTGTTTTATTTTTAATTATTCAATAAGGATAACATGTAAAAGCACATCAAAAATCTGGATTGCGTGTGTGTGAGGAATGAGAGTTGACATAATCTGAACATATTTAAATTGTTGGAACCACCCCTGTTATTTTTCTTAAGTATACAAAATCATTCTGTCAAGTAATGGTATCATATAAATCTGGTTTTGTAATTCAGGGCCAATCATTTTTCTCCAAAATGATTTTTGGAGAGAAAAACAATGATGAAAGGAAAAAAAGAAAAGATGGCAAGTGGGTCTTGTGTCTGTGAGGAGGCAAAAGAAATCAGCCAAACTTTTTATTTCTTTCTTCTTTTCTTCCATTTTTTTTTCCAGTTCTATTGAGATATTATTGGCATATAAGTTTATATATGCCAACTTACATATAAACATGTAAGTTTAAAGCGTATGATGTGATGATCTGACATACATTTATATTGTGAAATGAGACCACTATTAGGTTACTTTTCTTCCATTTTTAAATAAGAGCAATGAATTGTGACACAGAGTTGCTGACAGGAAAGAAGTTTTCTTGACTCACTGCCTTTTCTATAATCCTACTCACTGATAAATGTCTGAACAGTGTGAACCAGAACATCTTATATCAGCTAACATTTCCTCATGGATCCAACCCTGCGTGGGCACTAACACCAGTCTAGACTAATTCCTGTTAGTGCCACTAATCACTGGCAGCAACTTTAGAAAGATATTATCCATGCTTGCTCTGGACTAAACTGCCTCACATTTTGTCCCTTCAGAAAGGATCTCTGTTTCCAGATAGTGACAAATGCACATAAGGTTGAGTACTCTGGTTAACTGACATTTTGACATTGTAGGATTTAAAAGAAATCTGAAATGTAGAAAAACATGTTTCTGTCCTTCATAAGTATCAAAGTCAAATAATTCTTGAGTTTTTAAAATATTTTCTTCTAAATGTTGAAATTTTTAAAAATCAAAGTAACATTTGTACAGGAGAGTAAAACATAACGGAATCAAAGAAGACATGATAAAAATTAAAGTGAATTTCAAAATTTTTTTCTTTGGATCTTGAATATCAGAACAGCCCATGTTTGCTAAGTACTTACTGAATTTCAGGCATGGTGCTAAACACATTATTTGTTGCATTTTACTTTAACCTACTGAATAAGTTATTATTCTCATGTTGCTTGTAAGACATCTGAGGTTTAGTGAGGTTAAGTTACTTTTTCATGATTACACAACAAATAAGTGTTAGAGCTGGGATGCAAATCCAGTGTGCCTGGCTCCAAAAACTTGAATCTTAGCCACTAGATTGCACTGCCTCATGAAAAGAATCTTAACCCAAGCACATCAAGCATTAAAAATATAAATACAAAGACAGATTGGCATGCCTGAGTGCACACAAAACTACAAATGATGGCAGTTAAAATGATCTCTATCAATGTATATTTTCCTATCATATGATGCAAATTAATCATTAATCATCTTTCCAATTAAGTTTTATATAATTAATTTATACAATGGCATTATATTGTTGTTTTTATTACTTTTGCATCATTTACTATTCATTGATTTCCAATATTCCAAAGGAATATTTTAAATAGTATTTAAAATGTGAGTATTCAATTGTCATCCTTTTAACAAAAAATTCTTTTGTCCTGGTTTGTTTTGAATACAACATACCTCTAATATATTACACAATATACACAATGCAACAAGTCATATTTCTTAATTTATATCTAGAATACAGTGGCTTGTAAACATACCTTAATTTGACAGTTAAAGCATTTACTATCTTCCATGAGCTCTTTTTTATCTCACTATTTCCTTCAAAAGTCCATGTTAGTTTTGACTATGTCATGAACAAAAGAAGTGGTTTGAAGATTGAGTTTTGGGGAGTACTTCAAATTTAGAGATCCTACAATAAGGAAACATAAAAGGAAGCTATAAAGAAATGACCAGAAGAAGACCACAGGACTTATACAGTTGTCTGGAAGCCATGTGACAAAAGTGTTTCAACAAGAAGAGTGATCAAACAGCACCAAGCGCAACTGGCTGATGAAGTTGGGTGATGAATGAAAATTGCCCATTGGATTTAGCAGTATAGTCATTGTTGATGACTTTTACTGCATTTCCAGTAAAGCAGTTGAGATGAAAGCCTATGGGCAACCAAGAACGGAAAAGAATTAGAGTGTGTGAATATTAAAAATTTATGAATTTTTTAGTAACAAGGAGCAGAAAACTGGAATGGTAACTGGAGAGAAATGTGGTCTCAAGTAGAGTCACCAACCATCCCATTGATATAAATAAGAAGAGTTTCCTGGGACATGGGACTTTCAATGTAGTTGATCGTGGATCACACTAAGAGTGCCATTAATATCCTTGTTTTATGAGATTGGATAAATTACAGATATTTTGCACTTTGATGGGAAATCGGCAGTGGAGAGGGAAAACTATTTTTGCTTGAGTGATAAAGCTGAGAAGGAGTAAGAGGTGAAATTTGGAACAGAGTGTATCCTGGACACTCAGAACAGGAAGTAAGGCAATACAGCCATGACTACAGATGCAGACATGGTGCAAATACGGAAACTCCTTTCCAATGGCTTTAATATTCACAATGGCTTGGAAAGAAGAGGATCAGAATAAGGAAAGGGTAAGGCTGTGGAATACTGAGAAGAGAGGAGAAAAAAAAGAAAATCAGTGAGTGAGGAAAACGGGAGCCTATATAGTAAAGGCAAACAGCGTGGCTGTGGCTCAGCGCTAAAAGCCTCTTAAGAGAGGTTTTGATTTTAAAGTGAGACTACTTCCCTTTGGTCATTTGGTTATTATCTGTCTCCTCCCCTTAAAAGTAGACACCAGCAGAGAGAGATGTGTGGGTGTGTTTTTCTTTTTATCTTAAGTTTGTTGTCTTTTTAAAAGAGAGTGACAGAGAAGGAACTCAGTAAGTATTCGTGATATAACTGAGGTTTCATTATGTGTATTTTGCTACAATATAATTATAACTCATATAAATATAATTTATAAAATTATAAGTTTAAATTATTGGATTTATGTAACTATAGTTTATAATTTTTATAATTTTCTTCAGTTCAGTTCAGTCCTTCAGTTGTGTCTGACTCTTTGTGACCCTATGAATTGCAGCACTCCAGGCCTCCCTGTCCATCACCAACTCCTGGGGTTCACCCAAACTCACATCCATCAAGTCGGTGATGCCATCCAGCCATCTCAACCTCTGTCATCCCCTTTTCCTCCTGCCCCCAATCTCTCCCAGCATCAGGGTCTTTTCCAATGAGTCAGTTCTTCGCATGATGTGGCCAAAGTATTGGAGTTTCAGCTTCAGCATCAGTCCTTCCATCACCCAGGACTGATCTCCTTCAGAATGGACTGGTTGGATCTCCTTGCAGTCCAAGTGACTCTCAAGAGTCTTCTCCAACACAACAGTTCAAAAGTATCAATTCTTTGGGGCTCAGCTTTCTTCACAGTCCAACTCTCACATCCATACGTGACTACTGGAAAAACATAGCCTTGACTTGACGGACCTTTTTGGCAAAGTGATGTCTCTGGTTTTAATATGCTGTCTAGGTTGGTCATAACTTTCCTTCCAAGGAGTAAGCATCTTTTAATTTCATGTCTGCAGTCACCATTTGCAGTGATTTTGGAGCCCCCCAAAATAAAATTTGACACTGTTTCCACTGTTTCCCCAAATAAAAATAATCCACTTTTGGTGTAATTTTCTCACAATATACTTATTAAAAATTATAAAATTTAAAGTATGAGTTTGAAAAATAAAATTTTAAAAACCATTACATTATTTCACATCTGTGACCTGAGCTGATGCTATGGAGTCCTTTGTTATTACTGTTGTAAGTCCAATTACTCTGGAAAGGAATTTTATAATGTTTCTCCAGGTGGTTTAATTGGAGGTCATTTTAGTACATTTATGAAACCTAAACAAATAATTCATATTCAGTTCAGTTGCTCAGTTGTGTCTGACTTTTTGTGACCCCATGGACTAGAGTATGCCAGGGCTCCCTGTCCATCACCAACTCCCGGAGTTTACTCAAACTCATGTCCATTGAGTTGGTGATGCCTTCCAACCATCTCATCCTCTACTGTCCCCTTCTCCTCCTACCTTCAATCATTCCCAGCATCAGGGTCTTATCAAAAGAGTCAGTTCGTCACATCAGGTGGCCAAAGTATTGGAGTTTCAGCTTCAACATTGGTCCTTCCAATGAATAATCAGAACTGATTTCCTTTAGGATGGACTGGATAGATCTCCTCACAGTCGAAGGGACTCTCAAGAATCTTCTCCACATCACAGTTCAAAACTTTCATTTCTCTGGTGCTCAGCCCTCTTTATAGTCCAACTCTCACATCCATACATTACTACTGGAAAAACCATAGCTTTGACTAGATGGACCTTTGCTGGCAAAGTAATGTCTGTGCTTTTAATATGTTGTCTAGATTGGTCATAACTTTTCTTCCACAGAGCAAGCATCTTTTAATTTCACAGCTACCATCACCATCTGTAGTGATTTTGGAGCCCCTTCAAATAAAGGCTATCACCATTTCCACTTTTTCCCCTCTATTTGCCACGACTTGATGGGACCAGATGCCATTATTTTAGCTTTCTAAATGTTGAGCTTTCAGCCAACTTTTCACTTTCCTCTTTCACTTTCATCAAGAGGCTTTTTAATTCCTCTTCACTTTCTGCCATAAGGGTGGTGTCATCTGCATATCTGAGGTTATTGATATTTCTCCAGGCAATCTTGATTTCAGCTTGTGCTTCATCCAGCCCAGCATTTCTCATGATATACTGCATATAAGTTAAATAAGCAGGGTGACAATATACAACCTTGACGTACTCCTTTTCCTATTTGGAACCAATCTGTTGTTCCATGTTCCGTTCTAACTGTTGCTTCCTGACCTGCATACAGATTTCTCAAGAGGCAGGTCAGGTGGTCTGGTATTCCCATATCTTGAAGAATTTTTCAGTTAGTTGTGATCCACACAGTCAAAGGCTTTGGCATAGTCAATAAAGCAGAAGTAGATGTTTTTCTGGAACTCTCTTGCTTTTTCAAAGATTAAATGGATGCTGCAAATTTGATCTCTATTTCCTCTGCTTTTTCTAAATCCAACTTGAACATCTAGAAGTTTACAGTTCAGTACTGTTGAAGCCTGTCATGGAGAATTTTGAGCATTACTTTGCTAGCGTGTGAGATGAGAGCAATCGTGCGTTAGTTTGAGCATTCTTTGGCATTGCCTTTCTTTGGAATTGGAATGAAAACTGACCTTTTCCAGTCCTGTGGCCATTGCTCAGTTTTCCAAGTTTGTTGGCATATTGAGTGCAGCACTTTCACTGCATCATCTTTTAGGATTTGAGATAGCTCAACTGGAATCCCATCACCTCCACTAGCTTTGTTCATAGTGATGCTTCCTAAGGTCCATTTGAATTTGTATTTCAAGATGTCTGGCTCTAGGTGAGTGATCACACCATTGTGATTTTCTGGGTCATGGAGGTCTTTTTTGTACAGTTCTTCTGTGTATTCTTGCCACCTCTTCTTAATATCTTCTGCTTCTGTTAGGTCCATACAATTTCTGACCTTTATTGTGCCCTTCTTTGCATGAAATGTTCCCTTGGTATCTCTAATTTTCTTGAAGAGATCTCTAGTCTTTCCCATTCTATTGTTTCCCTCTATTTCTTTGCACTGATCATTGAGGAAGGCTTTCTTATCTCTCCTTGCTATTCTTTGGAACTCTGCATTCAGATGCTTATATCTTTCCTTTTCTCCTTTGCTTTTGGCTTCTCCTTGTTTCACAGCCATTTGTAAGACCCCTCAGACAGTCAATTTGTTTGTTTGTTTGTTTGTTTTTCATTTCTTTTTCTTGGGGATGGTCTTGATCCCTGTTTCCTATACAATGTCCCAAACCTCTCTCTGTCCATAGTTAATCTGGCACTCTGTCTATCAGATCTAATTCCTTGAATCTATTTCTCATTTCTGTTGTATAAAGGATTTGATTTAGGTCATACCTGAATGGTCTAGTGGTTTTCCCTACTTTCTTCAATTTATGTCTGAATTTGGCAATAAGGAGTTCTTGATCTGAGCCACAGCCAGCTCCGGTGTTGTTTTTGCTGACTGTATTGTGATTCTCCATCTTTGACTGCAAAGAATATAAACAATCTGATTTCAGCATTGACCATCTGGTGATGTTCTTGATATATTGGCACACATAACGACTTTGAGATGGAGCAATGGTGTAATAGTTCCCAACTTTTGCTCCAATTGGAACTGACTAAGTTTCTCAAGGGGGTATGAAATCAAAGATCTCACACCATATTAATTAAGTCAGACTTTTTAGGGCTGGGATCCAAATATCAGTATTTTAAAAGCATTCTAATATTCAGCTTGAGCTAAGAATTTTCATTATTACTTTTGTTATGTTTCCTGATTTAAATGGAAATGATGTATCTTATGTATTCAACTGGTTGTGTGAGATAGAATTTAAAATGTAAAATTAATTTACTCCCTCTATAGACCCAGGTGAATCATCTGCCTAAGAGATAAGTCAAATTTTAATTCACTCATCTCTTAAAAATTGCCTCTTTACTCTGGTAAATATAGAGTAGGACTGTGGTCAAGCAGAAATCTGGTAAAATATAATTTTTTCTGAAGAACAACTTCTGGTGAGGCTCACCCTTTCCCTAATCTTAACAACTCTATATGCATTTTGAAGCCCAAACTGCTAGGACACGCGTCTCAAAGTTCTCTCCTTCTTTGTAATGACTTTCTAACTGTAAGAATATATGATGTTATGAGCTGCATTAAAATCCTCCACCTTACCTTTGAAACGCTGAGCCTCAGGTTCTGTGGGTGTTGAAAATCAAGGTATATGTGATTTAATTTCCATTTGGCATAAATTATTTCCTTACAATATTACAGTCTGCAAGACATAATGGTTGGGTTTGAAAAAGATGGAGAATAACCTTAATTCTCATTTCCTTTGGAAGAACTTTAACAAATCTGCTCTGCTTACTAGATTTTGAAGTATTAGTTCTCCCTGGTAAAACTGGAAGATTCTTACACAAGTCTGCTTCTTTAGTGTCATATACTCGCCCAACTTCCTGTACAAATTCACAAGCATGAAAACTTGATCATGTATGGAAGTGTGGGTGAAGTATAATCTGATAGAATTGATTTTGTTTACAGCTTCTACATATATTGCACTCCATGATGAAAATCATCACAAATTAATAGCTAGTATTATACTAAAGTCTCGGAGAAGGCAATGGCACCCCACTCCAGTACTCTTGCCTAGAAAATCCCGTGGATGGAGGAGCCTGGTAGGCTGCAGTCCATGAGGTCGCCGAGTTGGACACAACTGAGTGACTTCACTTTCACTTTTCACTTTCATGCATTGGAGAAGGAAATGGCAACCCAGTCCAGTGATCTTACTTGGAGAATCCCAGGGATGGGGGAGCCTGGTAGGAGGCAGTCTATGTGGTCACACAGAGTCAGACATGACTGAAGTGACTTTGCAGCAGCAGCAGCAGCAGCAGCAGCAGCATTATACTAAAGTCTAGACTAGTAACAATTGCTTTTAGTCAATGGCATAAAATGTTAATTGGACACGGAACTGTTTGTGTTTAACCCAAATTTTTTTCAGAATAGAACTTCAGAAAACCAGTCACTACCATTTGACTGAAGTTAGCACATGAGATTAAACCCATTTGATATCTCAATATTGAAGGGCTTTACATACAAAGATTCAAGAAAAGTATATCTATTATTGCCAAAACAATATCATTCTGTCATTCCAGATGATTCAATATACAAATATAAAAAGAGAAGCATAAATATTGGAGAGGAAAATTTAAACTCTTTCTGTAAAGACAGTTTTTCCAAAATAGAAGAGAATCTAATTAAAAGCCATAGAGTATGCAAGCCAGATTTTAAAAGTGATCAGGTATGATCATATGTATTTCATTTTAGCAGTATTTTTAGAAACAGAAAGAATTTGTAAGAAAATATAACCAAAAGATAGCATTCCATAGAAACAATACAAATATAAACTTTCTAAACTTAAATTTAATAATAAGTATGGAAAAACTAAGGGCTTCTCTGATAGCTCAATTGGTAAAGAATCTACCTGCAATGCAGGAGGCCCCAGTGTGATTCCTGGGTTGGGAATATCCACTGGAGAAGGGATAGGCTACCCACTCCAGTATTCTTGGGCTTCCCTTGTGGCTCAGCTGGTAAAGTATCCACTTGCAATGAGGGAGATCTGGTTTCCATCCCTAGGTTGGGCAGATCCCCTGGAGAAGGGAAAGGCTACCCTCTCCAGTATTCTAGCCTGGAGAATTCCATGGACTATATAGTCCATGGGGTTGAAAAGAGCTGGACACAACTAAGTGACTTTCACTTTCACATGAAAAAAATTATGTAAACAATACAATTCTTTCAAGAAAGACAAAATAACACCCAGATCAGGACAGGAAATGAGCATAGCCTGCGTAAGAATAAATAGTATTAATAGATCCCAAAATATATCTATAGATCTAATTCAATTAATTATATTAATATAAAAGTATTTCTAAATATTATCTGGGAAAATGCACAAAACCAAGCAAAACAATATTTTTCAAAGTCTAATGGTGGGAAAATTGTCAGACTAGAGGAAATAATATATCATAAACCCCTGACTGTTAAACTGTGAGGTATATAGGTCTACATCAGAGCAATAGGACTTAATACAGCATGAGAGATAATCCAGGTATATATATTTGCAACAGTCAAATGATCCTTTAGAAAACTATCTAGAATCTATTACTATCTGCTCAGAACCTTCTAAAGCCTTCCTAAATCACTCCAAGTAGCTGCACATCTTCAAAATGTTCTCATGGCACTACATGACCTGGCCCTTTCCTACCACTCACTGTTTCAGCTAAGCACACTTCTGTCTCAGTACTTCCTACTGATTATTGCTCTACTAAGAATGCTCTTCACCCAGAAAAATCCCCTGGCCAACACCCTTCCTTGTTCTTTGCTCAAAAGTCACCACAAACTCATTCTCTTTCTCTTCTTCTTCTGGGATCCCTATGATTTGTATGTTGGTGTGTTTAATGTTGTCCAGATGTAAAAGAGACAGCTAGTGGAAATTTGCACAGAAAGCTCATCTCAGTGCTCTGGGATGACCTAGATGGGTAGAATGGAACGGATGGGATGGAGGTCCAAGAGGGAGGGCTGTCCACGTACATATAGCTGATTCACTTCGTTATACAGTGGAAACTAACACAATATTGTAAAGCAATCACACTCCAATGTTTATTTTTAAGTCACTGCAAGTGCAAATACGTCCTTAACCATCTCTTATAAGATAGTACCCTCTATCCATCTGCCTTACTGCTTGATTTTTCATGGGTACTTATCATTGTTGAAAAGAAATATTTACTTATAAATTGTTGGAAGCTCCATGAGACAGGAATTTTTTTTTTTTTTCTTCACTGCACTACATATGCACATAAAACTGCAACTGTTGAACTAGAGTAAAAACCACTTAGCTCCTTACCTTACAACCCAATCCAAACCAAGTTCCAGAATAATGAGAATTGTAAATTAAAAAAAAAAGAAAGTAATATGCAAACAATATTGGAGCTGATGAAAATCTTTTAAAGAAGAGATCAAAAATAGAAGCAATAGAGAAAAACACGGTTAAAATTTTGACCCAGTCCTCAAAACACTGCAAGCAAAATATAAACACAAAACAAACAATAAACCTATAAAGAATTAAAAATGAACTGTTGGATTAATATTCCTAATTGTTTAAGGAGCTATTAACATTTATAATAAAGAAATACTAAAATAGATATCATGAATAAAGGGCATTTACAGATAATTCACAAGAGTAGAAAATTGTCAGCAAACATATTACAATTTTTATCTTCAGGGATAATAAAAGCATTGCTAATTAAAAGAAAGAAATGTCATTTCTAGCTACTAGACATTTTTAAAAAATCAGTAAACAGAGAATTAAGAAGCCAAGGAAAAAATGCTCTCCTGGCAAGCGTATAAAGTGACCCAACATTATTAGATGTCAATTTATTAAAAAAAAAAAAAAGTATGCACCTTTCATCCAGCAGCACAGCCTCTGGTAGAGCATTGGATGAGGGGCCAGAGCCCCCACTAAGCAGTCTCTTAGTGGTGCTAAGGGGTTCTGGAGTAGCCCCAGCTCCAGCAGCAGGAAGAGTTCATCTGTTTCATAAACACGGAGCTTTTCTTTGGTAAAAATGTGGCCCACTGAGCCTTAATAAAAAGTAATCCTCAAAACCGTTAAATAGCTATGCATCTCCATCAAGGATTAGCCTTAACTTTAACTATGTTTCCTGATGTACCTCTCCTTTATACACATCTTTAAACATTAAAAATGAGTCTCCCAGAGTAATGGGGTTAAAGGTGATTTTTTTTCTCTTATTCTATTTTCTATATTTAATGTGTGTTTCACTTGTAATGATTAAATTAGAAGTTATAAAGCCAATTTTAAAATAATGTAAGAAGACAACATTTGACACTAAAGGAAATATATTTTCAATATGAATCTCATTACAAATTGTATTTCACATTATAGAGACAGGACAAACAAAACAGAGGTGACAGAATAAGTTTAGATATGATATCTGCAGGGCTGTGATAATAGGGACCAAAAAGATGTTCATTCATAAAATAGTAAAATCGGTTCATCTGCTATTTGCATATATCCTTGACCACTAGTAAGAAGTGGCCCATTCTTTTCACATGACTGTATTGAATATATGATTTTCACTTTTACCTTTTGCCTTCTGCTAGAGTGACTGAATCTGCAACCATCATTTTTGTAACAAATGACTCAATAATATCAATACTATGTGCATCCTCCACTCCTCTTTTTTTTAATAATGGAAAGCAGGAACTCAGTGTGAGAAGGTGTATATAGACACTTTCTTTATACAAGATAAAAGAACCAGAAACACCATACAAAAAATGAAAAGGACCAATAGTGGAATCTGCACTTTCAGAAAGAATGTCCAGGTCATAGTTAAATATACACTTCTAAAATGAGAAGGAAATGCTATAACAAACCAGTAAATAATTCACTCTTCAGGCCTGTGAGGCTCACAATATAAACATTTTAATAATGCTGATTTCAATTTATTTTAGAAACTTTGTATCACATTAAATGTCTTTAGAAAACTTCATGAAAAGTGTGGGTTTTCTTTCTGTAACTGAACAGGAGGCAACAATCAGGCATGTATTTTTCATACATGCCTCTGAGCTATTTTCTCTAGTATCCTGAACTACAGCAGAAGCCACTGCTTTCAATGACCCCTTCTTCCTTAGCCAATAGAATAGAGCTCGTATTCTTAACACTAGCAAAAGAGACATTATGTCTAGCTACTCAAGAAGAAATTCTAAATGAACTTCTAAATAATAGTACGTTTTATCATCATAAAAGTAATACATGTTCGTACTGGAGTACTGGAGAAAAAATATATGCAGAGTACACCATGAGAAATGATGGGCTGGATAAAGCACAAGCTGGAATCAAGATTGCCGGAAAAAATATCAATAACTTCAGATATGCAGATGACACCACCCTTATGGCAGAAAGCAAAGAAGAACTAAAGAACGTCTTGATGAAAGTGAAAATGTTGGCTTAAAACTCAACATTCAGAAAACTAAGATCACGGCATCTGGTCTCATCACTTCATGGCAAATAGATGGGGAAGCAATGGAAACAGTGAGAGACTTTATTTTGAGGGACTCCAGAAACACTGCCAGGAGACAGGAATCAAGACCATCCCCAAGAAAAAGAAATGCAAAAAGCAAAATGGCTGTCTGAGGAGGCCTTACAAATAGCTGAGATAAGAAGAGAATTGAAAGGCAAAGGAGAAAAGGAAAGATATACCCATATGAATGCAGAGTTCCAAAGAATAGCAAGGAGAGAAAAGAAAGCCTTCCTCAGCGATCAATGCAAAGAAACAGAGGAAAACAATAGAATGGGAAAGATTAGAGATCTCTTCAAGAAAATTAGAGATACCAAGGGAACATTTCATGCAAAGATGGACTCAATAAAGGACAGAAATGACCAGGAACTAACAGAAGCAGAAGATATTAAGAAGAGGTGGCAAGAATACATGGAAGAACTGTACAAAAATCTTCATGACCAAGATAATCACGATGGTGTGATCACTCACCTAGAGCCAGACATCCTGGAATGTGACGTCAGTGGGCCTTAGGAATCATGCCTATGAACAAAGCTAGTGGAGGTGACGGAATCCAGTTGGGCTATTTCAAACCCTGAAAGACAATTCTGTGAAAGTGCTACACTCAATATGCCAGCAAATTTGGAAAACTCAGCAGTGGCCACGGGACTGGAAAAGGTCAATTTTCACTCCAATCCCAAAGAAAGGCAATGTCAAAGAAAGCTCAAACTACTGCACAATTGCTCTCATCTCACATGCTAGTAAAGTAATGCTCAAAATTCTCCAAGTCAGGCTTCAGCAATATGTGAACCGTGATCTTCCAGATGTTCAAGCTGGTTTTAGAAAAGGCAGAGGAACCAGAGATCAAATTGCCAACATCTGCTGGATCATCAAAAAAGTAAGAGAGTTCCAGAAAACATCTACTTCTGCTTTATTGACTATGCCAAAGCCTTTAACACTGTGGATCACAATAAACTGGAAAATTCTGAAAGAGATGGGCATACCAGACCACCAGACCTGCCTCTTGAGAAACCTATGTGCAGGTCAGGAAGCAACAGTCAGAACTGGACATGGAACAACAGTCAGTTTCCAAGCAGAGAAAAGAGTACGTTAGGCTGTATATTGTCACTCTGCTTATTTAACTTATATGCAGAGTACATCATGTGAAACGCTGGGCTGGATAAAGCACAAGCTGGAATCAAGACTGCCAGGAGAAATATCAATAACCTCAGATATGCAGATGATACCACCCTTATGGCAGAAAGTGAAGAGGAACTAAAGAGCCTCTTGATGAAAGTGAAAGAGGAAAGTGAAAATTTGGCTATTAAGCTTGACATTAAGAAAACGAAGATCATGGCATCTGGTCCCATCACTTCATGGGAAATAGATGGGGAAACAGTGTCAGACTTTATTTTTGGGGGCTCCAGAATCACTGCAAATGGTGATAGCAGTCATGAAATTAAAAGATGTTTACTCCTTGGAAGGAAAGTTGTGACCAACCTAGACAGCATATGTAAAAGCAGAGACTGACAACAAATGTCCGTCTAGTCAAAGCTATGGTTTTTCCAGTGGTCATGTATGGATGTGAGAGTTGGACAATAAAGAAAGGTGAGTGCTGAAAAATTGATGCTTTTGAACTGTGGTCTTGGAGAAGACTCTTGAAAGTCCCTTGGCCAGCAAGGAGATTCAACCAGTCAATCCTAAAGGAAATCAGTCCTGAATTTTCCTTGGAAGGACCGATGCTGAAGCTGAAACTCCAATACTTTGGCCACCTGATGTGAAGAAGTGACTCATTGGAAAATATCCTGATGCTGGGAACGCTTGACAGCAGGAGGAGAAGGGGCCAACAGAGAATGAGATGGTTGGATGGCATCACCGACTCATGGACATGATTTTGAATAAACTCTGTGTTTTGATGATGGACAGGGAGGCCTGGCATGATGCAGTCCATGGGGTCACAAAGAGTCGAACACGACTGAGCAACTGAACTGAACTGAACTGGAGTACTGGAGAAAAACTAATCAAGAAAAAATATACTTTTAATCTCAATAACCATGGAAGAATATTGTTAACAATTTAGTATAACTTTCACTCTCTTTTCCTATAGGGGCAAACATATATTCTACAATTGAGATTTGATCACCATAATGTTGTTTATCTAATATTTCCACTTAATTTTTTTATATTAATAATTTTATTAAATGTCTGATTTAGGTCCTACTAGATATTTAGCTATTACTCTCTTTTAAGGTGAGTAATTTATTTTTCTTTCTTTTTTAAGTGAAACTAAGTCTGCATTTTACTTAAAACTCACTGTGGACGGTGACTGTAGCCATGACATTAAAAGATGCTTGCTCCTTGTGAAAGAAAGCAATGACAAACCTAGTTCAGTTAAGTTCCCTTCATTTCAGTCGCTCAGTTGTGTCTGACTCTTTGTGACCCCATGAACCACAGCACTCCAGGCGTCCCTGTCCACCACCAACTCCTCCAACTGGAGGAGAAGGGGATGACAGAGATGAGATAGTTGGATGGGATCACCGACTTGATGGACAAGTATGAGCAAACTCTGGGAGATGGTGAAGGACAGGGAAGCCTGGTGTATCAGTCCATGGGATTGCAAATGTTGGATACGAGTGAGGGACTGAGCAACAAGAAGGTAAATTACAGGAGACCAAAAGACAGAGAGCAGTCAAAAGTTTCACTTTCCCTTGAATACATAGGAAACACTCCGCTGAAGACAGGATTCTTGGCTAACCCAAATACTCCAACACTGAAATAACAGAAATTTGTCTTTAGCCCACAGGCAAGGTCCTTCAAGGACAGCCACAGTCAAGGTCAGGTTACTACCTTCCCTATAGAAGAAACTGTGCATCATGTAACAGGCAATCATAATTTCCCCTTAAATTATTGGGATTTAAAAAGAATCAGTTTTAACACAGTTTAATCAAAATACCATCAGGCAAGTGTTGCAAATTCCCCTTTGTCCACCTGCAGTGTAGCACATGCAGGTTTGACCTAGGTCAGGAAGATCCCCTGGAGGAAGTCACGGCAACCCACTCCACTATTCTTGCCTGGAGAATCCCATGAACAGAGAAGCCTGGTGGCTACAGGCCATAGTGTCATCGAATCGGACATGACTGTAGCAACAGCACGCATGCACTAGAAAAGTTAAATTCACCCATCAGTCTGGTCCTTCTGATTTTTCCCTTGGCTCTCTGCATTCTAGTCCCCACACCACAGTCAGAGTCATCTTTTTAAATGAATCATCTCATGAGCCTACTCTCCCAAACATTCTGATTCTTTTCCATCTTAAACAGGGAAAGCCACAGTTTTTATAGACAACACAACCCTGATCTGCCTTTCTTAATCTCCTTTTCTACAATTCCTCCCTCAATCTCAACCACACTTAAAAACCAAATATACAAAGAAACTCATAGAACCTTTGCACTGATGCTTTCTGATCTTAGAAAGTTTGTTTCCCAGATACCTTCATGCCCCCTTAATTCATTCAATTCCTGCTCATACAGTATCAGCTAAGCAGTGGGAATTTCTCTGCTGACAGATCTAAAATACTATCCTATCCATGACTTTTTACGTCTTCCTTGGCTTGAGTCTTCACAACACTTATCTATTGACATAGTAAATATGGGTTTATTTTGTTAGTGTCTTTTTTGTTCCATATGAATTGGAAATGCCATGAGGGTACTAACTTTATGTTTGGTTCAATTATATTTTGGAAAAGGCAAATGCACCCCACTCCAGTACTCTTGCCTGGAACAATCCCATGGACAGAGGAGCCTGGTAGGCTGCAGTCCATGGGAACGCTGAGTTGGACACGACTGAGTGACTTTGCTTTCACTTTTCACTTTCATGCTTTGAAGGAAATAGCAGCCCACTCCAGTGTTCTTGTCTGGAGAATCCCAGGGACGGGGGAGCCTGGTGGGCTGCCATCTATGAGGTTGCACAGAGTCGGGCATGACTGAAGCAACTTAGCAGCAGCAGCAGCAATGATGTTTATACCCTTAGCATCTACAAGATTGACTGCTACATTTCAATTCAGTTGCTCAGTCGTGTCCAACTCTTTGCAGCTCCATGGACTGCAGCATGCCAGGTTTTCCTGTCCATCAAGCTCCCCTGGAGTTTGCTCAAACTCATGTCCATTGAGTTGGTGATCCCATCCACCATCTCATCCTCTGTCATCCCCTTCTCCTCATGCCTTCAATCTTTCCCAGCATCGGGGTCTTTTCCAGTGACTCAGCTCTTCATATCAGGTGGCCAGAGTATTGGAGTTTCAGCTTCATCATCAGTCCTTCCAATGAATATTCATGATTTCTTTTAGGATTGACTGGTTGGATCTTCTGGCAGTCTAAGGGACTCTCAAGAGTCTCCTCCAACACCACAATTCAAAGGCATCAGTACTTCGGCACTCAGCTTTCTTTGTAGTCCAACTCTCACATCCATACATAACTAATGGAAAAGCCATAGTTTTTTTGGCAAAGTAATGTCTCTGCTTTTTAATATGCTGTCTAGGTTGGTCATAGCTTTTCTTCCAAGGAGCAAGCTTTTTAATTTCATGGCTGCAGTCACCAACTGCACAGATTTAGAGCCCATGAAAATAAAAATCTTTCACTGTATCCATTCTTTCCCATCTATTTGCCATGAAGTGATGGGACCAGATGCCATGACCTTAGTTTTTTGAATGTTGAGTTTTAAGTCAGCTTTTTCACTCTCCCCTTTCATCAAGAAGCTCTTTAGTTCCTCTTCACTTTCTGCCATAAGGGTGGTGTCATCTGTGTATCTGAGGTTATTGATATTTCTCCCACAATCTTGATTCCACCTTGTGCTTCATCCAGCCTGGGATGTAGCCTGACTGCTCCATAGTTGGTGCTCATAAACAGCTGCTGAAATATATAAAAACATGGAATGAAGGAAGGGAGGGAAGTAGGGGACCTAATGAAGTTGCAAAATTTTATTAATATTATCGATAAATTTATATGGCAAATACCACAATCATTGTGGAAATTCTCTCCAGTGGCACCAGAATTGTTCCACCAGAGCAATAATCCAGCAGAATTGTTCCAGTATGAATGTCATTGTTTTTGTTCAGTCACCGAGTCATGTCTGATTCTTTGCAATATTGACTGCAACACACCAGCCCTCCCTGTCCCTCATCATCTCCTTAAATTTGCCCAAGTTCATGTCCATTGTATCAGTGATGCCATCCAGCCATCTCATCCTCTGATGGCTTCTTCTCCTTCTGCCCTCAGTCTTTCCCAGAATCAGAGACTTTTCCAATCAACTGGCTGTTCACATCAAGTGATCAAAGGTTGATTTCCCTTAAGACTGATTGGTTTGATTTTCTTGCTGTCCAAGGGACTCTCAGTATTCTTCTCCAGCACCACAGTTCAAAGGCGTCAATTCTTCTAAACTCATCCTTGTTTAGCTCTGTCCCTAGCAAAGCCATTGTCTCTATACAAGAGATAGGGAATTTTACTAAAGGGTAATCAGTGAATCCTATTCAACAGAAGCTTAGAAACAGCCATATTATGACTTCAGCATACTCTCAATCTCTTTCTGGGTCACTGGCTATGTTTGATGCTAAGTGTAACACAACAAAACTTGGATTTATGGAATTTTCTAGAACCATGGATCTCTGCCCAACTGGAACAATGATGGTGATTAGAAATCCATTCATCAACAGATTATATGGACACTGACAGGAAAATGCCTTTGACTGCAAAATTGCCCAGTTTATTTCAAAGAATCCAGCAGCATAGATTAATCCTGTTTCTACTTCAGCAAGCATTCTTCCAGAAAGACAGAAATGGAATTTTTATTCTCAACACTGCACTTTATTATTTGTTAATACTTCAACTGTTTATGACCTGCTGCTGCTGTTAAGTCACTTCAGTTGTGCCTGACTCTGTGCAAACCCGTAGACGGCAGCCCACCAGGCTCCCTCGTCCCTGGGATTCTCTAGGCAAGAACACTGGAGTGGGTTGCCATTTCCTTCTCCAGTGCATGAAAGTGAATGACCTGATAGAATTAGAATAACATTTACTATGCTCACAGGACTTGCTCAAATAGGTAAACTACCAACCAGCTATCTCTTCAGGATGTATTGGATATTACATAAAAATAATTTGCAAACTTGCCTTTCAGATTTATCATTAGTTGTTCATAACAAGGAACTGAAAGCAGAATTGCTTTTTCTACCTTTGATCCGAAGTTTTAATTGTGTAATCAACCAAATAAATAATCCCCATTAGAAAGAGCACTCATCTTGCATTCAGAAGACTTGGTGTATATCTCTGTCCTGCCAATCACCATAACACCAGATTGCAATCTAGGAAGGACTAAATCATTCTGATCTATGAAATAACTACTATCTACCTTTCAGGGTGGTTGAAAACGCCAAATTAGTGATGCATACATACATGATGTGAATGTACTTGGCACAGTGCAAATTATATCAATAATATCAATTTCTCTCATTATTTCATTTTATTGTTTCTCTCATTATTTCACATTACATTCTGAGGTAAGGCCTGGTGCCAGAAGGATTTAAAAAAAATGGTATAGAGTTGAGCAAACCTACCTCTTCTGTTATGTTCTCAGGTCAGGACTAGTAATGCACTTTCTCTACTGTTGTTTTATATACCTGAGATTCATGGAGAACCTTGGTCTATGAATATGATCCATGGTGAGGACGAATGCATTGTGAAATGAGCTGTTGATAATATATAGTTATTCTGTGGCAGAACTCTTCTTGAAACACATTTGTATTCACTTGAAAAGGTCTGCAATGCAATTTATTATCTTTATTGCAAAAAATAAAAATATCAGAAAAGAATTTGCTCTCTCACTCCCTCTATCCTCTTCTCATCTCCAAAAGTCACTGGGGCAGAATGAAGTTGTAAACCTCTGGCAGTCTAGAGTTGATTTCTGGGGTAACCTGGCCTCTCTTCTCATTTTTCTTTGTGGTGATATGGCAAGAAAGTTGAAATTATTTCCACATCCAGATATATGTCCTAGGTGACACGAAGCTCTGAGAACTCTTCTGACCCTTGTTGTCTTAGAAATCATCTCAGAAATTCATTGTTTAGGCTCATTGCATTATAAAACCATGCCCTTTTCATGTTAAAGAACTGATTTGAAATAGTGATTATTAGTTAAATAAGTGCCTCTCACTTCTTCTTGATATTTCCTAGTCAGTCGTTTTTCTCATTTAAAGAGTCTTTTGTCCCTCAAGGGGACATTAAATTGAGTATTACAGAAAATAATTTGCAAATTTAACTCTAATGTATTTGTTAAGAAATTCTAATATGGGGCTAAAGTATGGGTGCTTCAGGTGCCCTAACTACTACTCATCTTGACCTCAGTGCATTCCCTATCTTATCTTTACTCATATATTTTACCTGATAAAGGAAGCTATGATAACTAACTACTATTGATGTCAATGGTGCTCATATTTACATAAAACTCATAAGTGGTGCACATATATGCAAAACAAAATCTAGATGTATTGATGTGTTAGACATATGCAAACACACATGTATAAACATTCCATTCAATTAAATAAATCATAAATACATTTTAGTGAAAGTTGCTCAGTCATGTCTGGCTCTTTGTGACCCCATGGAGTGTAGCCTCTCAGGCTCCTCTGTAAATGGAATTCTCCAGATCAGAATACTGGAGTGGTAGCCATTCCCTTCTTCAGGGGATCTTCCCAAGCCAGTGCTTGATCCCAGGTCTCTCGCACTGCAGATGGATTCTTTACCATCTGAGCCACCAGGAAAGCCGAAGTATACTGGAGTGGCTAGCCTATCCCTCCTTCTTCAGCAGATCTTCCTGATCCAGGAATCAAATGGGGGTCTCCTGCATTGTAGGTGGATTCTTTACCAGTTGAGCTACCAGGGAAGTCCATAAAGTATAATACAGTATGCTAATATCAATATCTATCTCCTTGTCTATCTATATTCATGCCAGGCTGCTATTACCAGCCCTTATATTTAGATGTGTGCATTACTTCACCCTATATTTTTCCCTGGTAATTCTAGAGGTTTTGGTTACACATCCTTCAAAGCAAAGTTCAGGCAGACATCTGTTTCCACTGCTCAAAGAAAGCTCCCTCAAAAGACAGATTGTGCAATGCACGTGGCTTGGCAGCTTAGAAAATGTGCTTCTTGCAAAGATCTATTAGTTACATACGCCAGATCTGTAGAACAAAAAATTCTCCATCCTGAATCATCCCAAAAATAGGATGAGGGAAATTGGCAACAGGATGTTTTGCCCCAGATGACTGAGGATGGAGAATATTTTTCTTTTTCCCCCTAGTCAAATTCAACCTTCATTATTTTACTATCTAATATAATCTAATCTTTGCTAAGGTGATGATTATTATTAAGATGCTTAAACACTTACATATTCTCTAAATTTAATCATAACTAAACAATGTTTCACAAAGGCTGAAATTTTAGGTAGAATGAAAAATCAGCAGAAAATGTATTTTCCAGGAGTGTTTTTATTTCAGCTAATTTTGTTGAAATAATTATTATTCCATTTATTTGTAAGGATCTCCCTCCATGTTGGGTCAATAATAAGATTCTATCTAACCATTCTGTCTTAGTCTGTTCAGGCTGTTATAACAAAATGCCAGAGACTGGTTGGCTTATATTTAAAAAAAAAAAAAAAAGAAGAAGAAGAAATAAACGTTCTTTTTAGTTTTAGAGCTGGAAGTCCAGAATCAAGCTGCTGGCATGGTCAGCAGATCACAGACTTTTGGCTGTATCCACATACGGTGGAAGGAGCGAGAGGTTTCTCTCAGGCCTCTTTCACAACCACTAATCTCATTTATGAGGCCTCTGCATTCACAGACTAGTCATTTCCCCCAAACCTCCCAAAGTCTCCTAATACCATCTCACTGGGCATTTAGGACTTTAACGTATGAATTTGAAGAGGGGAAACAGATATTTAGCCTATGGCACATTCTATCACTATCACTATTTCTACTCAAAACTGAAGTAGAGGTCTTGAGTGGTACAGTAAAAAGTTAAATAAATAAATAAACGATAGTTTGAGGTTCCATTTATAACAACATCAAAATATAAGATACTTAGAAACATGTCTACAAGAGCTGTGAAAGATCATTATCGATACAAATTATAAAGTTTTGCTGAAAGTTTTAGGGAAGACATCAATAAATAAAGAGACATACTTGCTCCTGGATAGAAAATCTCAGAGGTCCTTTCTCTTTAGATTTATCTGTAGATTCATTGGAATTCCAATCAAAAATCCAATAAGAGTTTCTGTGGACTTTGGCAAGCTGGTTCTAAATATTATATGAAACATCAAAGGGCCAAGCAGAGACAAAGCTCTTTGAAGAAGAGAAGCACTGTGAAGAAACAGCTAGCATAGCTTATTTATAAAGCTATAAAAATTAAGACAGTGTCCTAATTGTGCAGAACTTGACAATTGTACACATGAAGAAAGTCTAATTTGTATTAAATTTGACTAATATATATGAAACTAGATTTACGGCCAAGTTGGCATTGCAAGTCATGGGATAATGATCAATAATAAATGATACTTAGACTACTGGTTTTCTACTTAGGAAAGAAAAATAAATTCATATCTCACGCTGCACATGAGAATTGATTCCAGGTCTACTAAAGACCCAAAAGTGAAAAACAAAACTTTTAAATATTCAGAAGAATGTTTACAAGAAAAAAGGAGGAAATGATTTCTTAAGCATGATACAAAAAGCACAAACCATTAAAAAAATCCTCTTTACTACTCTTTACTAAAAATCATCTTACTCTTTACCATGAAGACAGTAAAAGGTAAATCACAAACTGAGAGGAAATATCTGTAACATGAATGATCAAAAAGGTTTAGCATCTTTTGAATCAATAAGAAAAGACTAATAACCCCATAGAAATGCACAAAATCATAGGCAACTACTTTATAGAAGATGCCCACACATGTAATAAGCATAAAAAGATGTTCGAACTCAGAACTAATCAGAGAAAGCAAACTATAACCACAAAGAGACACCACTTTATGTACACGAGATGAGCAGAAGTGAAAATGTTTGGCAGTTCCAAACACTGGGGAGAAATGGAGCAATGAGTCTTTTTGACATCGTCAGGTGAAACTCAGATTATACATACCAAGGATTCTTGTTTACACACTGAGGTAACTTCCAAAAGGCAAATCATGTGTATATTCATGACATCACTTTTTTCCATTACAAGAAAATAATTAAATCCATCCAATATCAACTAATAAGAAAATTAAGCAAAATGATATTTCCAAATATAAATAAAATGAATCATCAGTTCAGTTGCTCAGTCATGTCCGACTCTGCAAACCCATGGACTGCAGCATGCCAAGCTTCCCTCTCCATCACCAACTCCCAGAGCTTTCTCAAACTCATGTCCATTGAGTCGATGTGCAATGAAAATAAATAACACAACTGTTGCTATAAAAATCAACATGGATGAATGTCAGAAACATGATGATGGAGGAAAGCAAGTTAGAGAATACAAAAAATTCATATAGAAAGTTAGAAGAATAAAAAGTTAATCATAAATTGGTAAGGATCCATCCAAGTGTAGAAAAACATCATTTAAGTGAAGATAATATTGAAGACAAAATTAAGAAGTATGAAACACTGGGGAAGGGGTGAGAGTGATGAAATCAGGAGGGACACACAGGTACCTACATAAAACAGTTTTACTTTGTGAGGTAGGCAGTGGCACATAGGTGTTAATTCTAGTAGTCTCTAGTTATATATGCCATATATATTGACATTTGTATTAAATGTTCCTCCATGATAAAAAGCCTTACAATATTAAGACTCCAAGGGACTACTAAAATCATTGAGAGTCCATATGATAGTGAACTTCAGCAGTGTCCACAAGACTGGAAAAGGTGAGTTTTATTCCAATCCAAAAGAAGGACAATGCAAAAGAATGTTCAAACTGCCATATAACTACATTCATTTCACATGCTAGCAAGGTAATGCTCAAAATCCTTCAAGTGATTCTTCAACATTACATGAAACGAGAACTTCCAGATGTACAAACCGGATTTAGAAAAGGCAGAAGAACCAGAGTTCAAAATACTAACATCTGTTGGATCATAAGGGCTCCCATGGTGGCACAGATGGTAAAGCATCTGCTTGCAATGCAGGAGACCTAGGTTGGATTCCTGGGTTGGGAAGAACCCCTGGAGAAGGAAATGGCAACCCACTCCAGTATTCTTGCCTGGAAATATAAAAAGCAAGGGAATTCCAGAAAAACATCTGCTTCTGTTTCATTAACTATGCCAAAACCTTTGACTGTGTGGATCACAACAAGTTGTGGGAAATTCTTCAAGAGACGGGAATACCAGACTACCTCACCTGCCTCCTGACAAACATGCATGCAGGTCAAGAAGCAACAGAACAATGGACTGATTCAAAATTGGGAAAAAGAACATCAAAGATATATATTGTCACTCTGCTTATTTAATTTACATGGAGCACCTCATGTGAAACTCTGGGCTGGATGAAACCTTAGCTGATATCAAGATTGCTGGGAGAAATAAAAAACCTCAGATATGCAGATGATACCACTCTAATGACAGAAAGTGAAGAGGAACTTCAGAGCCTCCCAATGAGGTGAAAGAGGACAGTGAAAAACTCAGCACTCAGAACACTAAGATCATGGTATCCAGACCCATCACTTCATGGCAAATAGATGGGGAAAAATGGAAACAGTGGCAGATTTTATTTTGGGGGGCTCCAAAATGCAGATGGGGACTGCAGTCATGAAATTAAAAGACACTTACTCCTTGGAAGAAAAATTATTAAAAAGTTAAGAAAAGAAAACCTAGGCAGCATATTAAAAAGTAGAAATATCACTTTGCCAAAAAAGATCTATAGAGTCAAATGTATGGTTTTTACAGTTGTCCTGTACAGATGTGAGAGTTGGACCATAAAGAATGTTGAACTCCAACTAAAGAATGTTAAAGAGAAGACTCTTGAGAGCCCAGTAAACAGCAAGGAAATCAAACCAGTTAATACTAAAGAAAAATCAATCCTGAATATTCATTGAAAGGACTGATGCTGAACTGAATCTCTCATACTTTGCCCACCTGATGCAAAGAGTCAATTCATTGGAAAAGATCCTGATACTGGGATAGATTGATGATAGAAGAAGGGGGCAACAGAGGATGAGATGGGTAGATATCATCACCAACTCAGTGGACTAGAGTTTGAGCAAATTCCAATAGATAGTGATTAACAGGGAAGCATGGTGTACTGCAGTCCATGGGATAGCAAATAGTCGCACATGACTTAGCAACTGAATGACAATAAGGCCTATATATGGGCTTCTCAGGTGGCATTAGTGGTAAAGAACCCACCTGCCAGTGCAGGAGACATAAGAGACACAATTGCATCCCTGGGTTGGAGAGAAGGGTATCACAACCCACTCCAATATTCTTGCCTGGAGAATCCCACAGACAGAGGAGATTAGCGGGCTACAGTCCATACAGTCGCAAAGAGTCAGAGTTGACTAAAATGACTTAGCATGCATGTCACAGGCCTATTTCGGTTTTGTATATATGCTCATTTGCATATATATATTTTAGATTTCATATGTAAGCGATATCATATGATATTTGTATTTCTACGTCTGGCTTTTTCAGTTAGGATGATAACCTCTAAGTCTATACATGTTCTGTCAGTGACTCTATTTCATTCTTTTTATGACAGAGTAATAAGTCATTGAACAGATACAATTTTATAGAACAGGAAACTATATTTAATATTTTATAATAACCAAAAGGAAAAAGAATCTGAACAAAATACATAAGTACATATAGCTGAATCACTTTGCTGTATATCTGAACTAACACAACACTGTAAATCAAATATACCTCAATATATAAACAAATAAATACAAATAAACTCTGTTCCTTATGATCCCCAAAATAAAGGCACTGGATGACATTCACTGATAAACAACAAGAATACAAAAGCAAATAATCTCACCAAGGAACAGAGTGGTAAAAACTTAATGACAGAATATCTATAGTGCATATTATTCACTAATACAGTATTTCACAATGTTGGAACTATACTCCATATTTATTTAGGCTGTGTTAGCCTGGAGTCTGTCAATCACAAAGAATTTAGAAAGATTTGTGACAAAACCGCATGGCACTGCATCTTTCTCTTGGAAAGGAAGATTCAAACAGGTGGGATTACTAAATTAACAAATGGCATTTGGCAGTGGTTGGAGTAATCCCAGATAACTAAAACCTGAAGGATGCAAGTCAAGCCCACTGTAAACAACCAATCTGAGCATGACATAGATACCTCACCGGGAAAACTCTGAATCCATACATTTACTGTCCAGAAATGCGCTTACTGCCTTGCTAAGCAACACCTTAATACAGAGGCAGCAGGCAATTTTTATGCAGAAAAGATTATTTCAACTGCAAGTTGCTATTTTCTGTTTTTGAGATAAGGATTTGGATATATAGCTATAAGCAGAAAGGTATAAGTGCCAAAACTAAACACACTCCAGGTGGTGAGGGAATTCACCTGGGTGTGTGCATGTGTATCTTTGTAGATGGAAGATTTTCAAAAATGATTTATTCTTGGGAGTCCCACACAAAAGATATTCATGAGAAATTTACATATGAACACTTTCCAAGTATCAAAATATATTTTTATCTTTTATAACGTAAAAGCACAAATACATCACAGAGCTCTCTCTTCTGGCACAGTCTGCTTGAGGTGAGAATTTAGAAGCTCTTTACCTTTTTTTCATTCTCTATTGCTGTATTTGTGATATAAGCAGGATATTTCTTAACATTTGTGATTTCAAAATTTGCATCATGTTCAGCATCAATTTCAAAAGAATAAGTCTTTATTTGTAACTGTTTTCTATAGATCTCTATTTTACCCAAACAAGTGTGTGTTTTCAATTATATTTTATTAATAAGAGAATATATTTATGATCTATTTGACAAGATTTGTCTTTGACTTTCTTTTTCCATGCAAAATAATTAATCTCTTCTATAATTTTTTTCTCCTCCTAATTTCTAGTGAGACATAGGGTGTTTGATGCTAATTTGAAGCAATAGGAAAAAAATATTTAAGTTTAATGTAACAATAATCCAAGGTTCTACTAGTTTCTGTATCTACTAAATATTCTACTACTCTCCTAAATACTTTAAAGTATCTACTAAAATACTACTCTAGTTTCTGCTTCTGAACAGTTTTCAAATGTCTTCCCAACATGCCACTTTATTCTAGTCAGCAGGTTAAAATAACATAAGTAATTACACAGAGAGATTTACAGTAACCAGGGGAAAAATGAGGTTCAGAAATCAAACATATTTAACAAAATCACAATAGGCTAAACTCTGCAGGCATATGAACAATACAGTCTTTTTAAAAGGCAAAGATTTTCAACTTTATATTGACTTTCACTTATATTCACTTTCATTTCATTCAATACAATTCTAAACAGAGAACCTGATTACAGTATTACTCATTACCAGGTAGGTATTTTTACTGTCAACAATGAAATTTGAGAAAAACTTCAAACAGCAGCAAAAACAATGTGAAACAGGCTTTCTGAAAAAATTTTCTCTTGTAGATCTCTCAATGGCACTTCCTCCACACAAATAATTCATTTTTAAAATATGCTGTGATTCCCATAATAATTTCATATGCTTTATGTCCTTAAGACAAAGTATAACTCCCTGCAGTAATATCTACTGAATAAGAGGATTGTTTGTACACACAATTCTGAATACTAAAAGATATATTTCTACACAGAAGAGACTCTTTCCTGATTAGAGTGACTCAGATATGCCACTCTGGTTAAGAAGAAAGACCAGATGACGTTTCAAGGTCAGTTTTTGTATGTGAACAAAAAGGATTTCATTTTGAGAGAAAGACAATGGGTGTAGTATAGCAAGCTGTAAACTCTGTGACGGGAGCTGTACCTGCAACACCTGTCACTGCCGTTTACTAGGAGTGTGACCAGAGCCAAAGAGGCTTTCCCTGAGGGTCAAGTTCTCTACCTTCGCAGTAGCTCTCAGACAGCAACTGAAATAAAATCTGCAAACAGTCTTTGTAAATTCCTAAGTGCTCACAAAGAGCCAGGGGTAAGCTAGGTTTTAGTTTACTAACAACCCCACACTATTGGTGCTTAATATTATAAGGGGTCCATTTCTTACACGGAAATTCTTTATGGACTTAGGCACCTGCACAAGTTAACTCCTCTTTCATGCAATGACTCAGAAAACCAGACTGTTCTTATTCACTGCCTCTATCCTCTTAACACAGTTTCCTTGTTTGCAGAGACAGGAGAAGATAGAGCTCTGAAAGGTCACCATGTGACAGATGCCTCTGACACCAGTAGCTTGCTGCTCAGAACTAAATGTGTGGCGCTACCAAACTGTCAGCGGGCTGGGAAAGAAGACTGAAAATGCAACTTTAGGAAGTATTGGGGCCTTTGGTCCAGTTTGAAAGATAATGCAATTAGTATTATCAGTTTTCACATGATCATAAAATACATAGAAAATCCTAGAGAATACTATGAAAATAATTTCTATTCTGTTGAAATATATTTAAATCTAAATATGTGTCATTTATATTGAGGGCAATAGGCGTATTTCAAAGCCAATAATAAACCTAAAATAATTTGACTGAGCTAAAATGTTGGCTGTCACCCAATGTAGGACCCCCTCCTTGGATCGGCACTGGGAAGTTTTTTTCTCTATGTATTTATATAGAAAAGAGTAATGTCAAGAATGCAGCATTATGAAGACTCAGCTACAGGAGACTTGTACAACACTAGCTCCTACATTCAGAAATATTCCAGGCTTCCTTCTATAGTAGAAAGAGACATGTGTTTCTTCTACTAAGGAAGGTAGAATTAGTACAAGTCAAAAGATAGATATAACAGGTGTGATGTCAGATATGCACTGTTTTCTCTAATAAGAAAGAACAAGTTAGCAAATCCCTTTGGAAGAGTGAAAAAAATTTAATTCAAGCAACAAAGCAAACAAAATAAAACTCAGCTGAGTCATTCTAGACCAATCAACAACTTGATGTCTTAAAAATGGTTTAGTTGCCTTCACTATTTTGGGGGATTGCCAAGAAGAGAGTAAATACTTTGAAATAATCCAGATGGTCAAAGAAGTGAGCAGCCTTTGCACTCATGTCACATCGAGGGATAAAATTCATTATTGACTCTTGAGCCCATAAAATTAAACTCAAGTAGGCTGGGACTAATTTTCATAGGTCTGGTGTAGCTTTAGCTAATGGTTTATAGATAAAGATCTGCCAGGTCTTTTTAAAGAGCCTATTAAGTCTGGCAATGGAAACAACAGGTCAATGGGCCAGGGCCAGGTGAACAGATTTCTTCAGCCAGGTAGCGCAAGCTCTCCCTAACTAGGTACCTTATTTTCTAAAACTAAGAAAAACATCTATTTCTGCTTTATTGACTATGCCAAAGCCTTTGACTGTGCAGATCACAATAAATGGTGGAAAATTCTGAAAGAGATGGGATTACCAGACCACCTGACCTGCCTCTTGAGAAACCTATACGCAGGTCAGGAAACAACAGTTAGAACTGGACATGGAACAACAGACTGGTTCCAAATAGGAAAAGGAGTATGTCAAGGCTGTATATTGTCACCCTGCTTATTTAACTTCTATGCAGAATACATCATAAGAAACGCTGGGCTGGATGAAGCACAAGCTGGAATCAAGATTGCCAGGAGAAATATCAATAACCTCAGATATTCAGATGACACCACACTTATGGAAGAAAGTGAAAAGGAACTAAAAAGCCTCTTGATGAAAGTGAAAGAGGAGAGTGAAAAAGCTGGCTTAAAGCGCAACATTCAGAAAACAAAGTGGCATCTGGTCCTATCACTTCATGGGAAATAGATGGGGAAACGGTGTCAGATTTTATTTTGGGGGCTCCAGAATCACTGCAGATGGTGACTGCAGCCATGAAATTAAAAGAAGCTTACTTCTTGGAAGGAAAGTTATGACCAACCTAGATAGCATATTGAAAAGCAGAGACATTACTTAGCCAACAAAGGTTCGTCTAGTCAAGGCTATAGTTTTTTCCAGTAGTCATGTATGGATGTGAGAATTGGACTGTAAAGAAAGCTGAGTGCCGAAGAACTGATGCTTTTGAATTGTGGTGTTGGAGAAGACTCTTGAGAGTCCCTTGGACTGCAAGGAGATCCAACCAGTCCATCCTAAAGGAGACCAGTCCTGGGTGTTCTTTGGAAGGAATGACGCTGAAGCTGAAATTCCAATACGTTGGACACCTCATGCGAAGAGTTGACTCACTGGAAAAGTCCCTGATGCTGGGAGGGATTGGGGGCAGGAGGAGAAGGGGACAAGAGAGGCTGAGATGGCTGGATGGCATCACCGACTCGATGGATGTGAGTTTGAGTGAACTCTGGGAGTTGGTGATGGCTGGGGGACTGGCGTGCTGCAATTAATGGGGTCGCAAAGAGTCGGACATGACTGAGCAACTGAACTTAAGCAGAGCCACTCAAAAATAAGAACTTAAAGAACACATCATCATTTACATCACAGGGTACTGGTGATGTTCCTTGACTCATAAAATAAGACTTGCCCAACTGTCAGGGCAATCGTTCATGGGTTCACACAGAAGCTGAGCTGATAAAATGAGCTTTCTACTTCGCTCTGTGTTTCTGTCATTTCCCTGCAGCCACTCAGCCAGGAGAAACTGATATAGAGATCACCATTTAATCTGTTAGCTTAAGGGGATAAGTGTAAAGGAATAGATAAAATGGAGGAAAAATATAAAATATGTCTGCTTTTGTTAGTTCCAAAACTAAACATACCAGATATGATCTCATTATTATAACAAGCATATGATGAATTTGGAATACCAGTCTCTATGAAGAGAATTCCCTCCCCCCTCCAAAAAAAAAAAATCACCATGATAACAGATATCAGAACTCTCAGTTTAGCATTCTACACATTGTTCCATGAAAAGTGAAAATGCAGTCACTCAGTTGTGTCCTACTCTCTGCAACCCCATGGACTGTAGCCCGCCAGGCTCCTCTGTCCAGGAATTCTCCTGCCAAGAATACTGTAGTGGGTTGCCATTTCCTTCTCCAGGGGATCTTCTCGACCGAGGGATGGAACATGGATGGTAAAGTATCTACTGCAATGTAGGAGACCTGGGTTTGATCCCTGGGTTGAATTCCATGGACAGAGGAGCCTGGTAGACTACAGTCCACGGGGTTGCAAAGAGTTGGACATGACTTAGCAAATAAATGTAATGGGTGGCAAAAAAAAAAAAAAAAAAAATCATATTGTTCCATAGAAGCATTTTAAAACAAATTTCTATGATTTCAATATGTGAATTATAGAGCTGATCCAAACATAGCATCCAAAAAGACTCCATTTTTATTCTGGGCATATCTGTATAATCATTAAAACATTGAGAACACTATGAAATGCACTAAGGCTCCAGGTTTTAGATGCTGCTATTGGGTCTCAGTGTTTGAACTATCCGCATAATAAACCCTCCTTAGCACCTGTTTTAAGAAAGAAAATTCACTTGGATCACAAAACTACTAAACAAAAGGGAAAAGACGCTACATCAATAATAGACACAGATCAGTGAATGTACCGTATCAAATTTGTCTTACTAATGCAAGATTGATCTCTAGATGTTTACCACCTATATAGCTAAATGTATCCTTCACTTAGTAAGGCCCTGATAATAATATTTAAGAACTATTCAAAACTGATTCCAGTGAAAACATAGGTCATATTCCCAAGACAAAATAAATTCACAGAAACTATATTTCTTGTAAGTTTTGAATATTTATATAGCATTATAAAATGATCTAAACAAATACCAAATATAAATTTGTATAAAATTATATGGCAAGGAATTACCCATCATATCACTTGTTATTTAACCTCGTGTCTCAATAATCTTATAGCTGATTCCTTCAAGATTCCTCTTTTCAGGATTCATAGAAGAGTATATACAGTCAAATAAGAAATTGTATTACATTTTGTTGTTATCTAGAAAAACACTTAACATCTCCCACAGCATGGATTTTCTAGCAAACTGTGCTCTATCACACAAATAAAGTTACTTTTATTCCTTTTTGGGATTAAAGAAAAGAAGATGGTTGGTTTGTCTCAAGTAATTCAGTATTTAATAATATAGAAAATATGCTCTGCAAAATATTTAAAAAGTAATTATTCATGCCCATGACATCTGAACCTGTAAATGAAGCATAGGATTGCATAAGAAAAAGAGTAATTTTGGAAATATTTCTTGGATTTTGGTGTGTGACTCTAAAAGGGATGCTGAATAACTGGAAAGCCCAAGGAATGTCAAAGCAAACCAGTTACAACCTTTGTAATTGGTGTGATCTCACCCACGTTGTCAAACAATGCACGTGAGTGACTGTCCATCATACTTTGGCACCAAATCAAAAAGTGGTACTTCTGAGAGACACTTCAAGATTTCTATCTCAATATCAAATTATTGTATTGTACAGGAGGACTTACTCTGTTATACATAGAACCGTAAACACACATATATATAAATATTGAACAATAATATCAATGAGAGTGGCCATTTTTGTGCATCCTTTTCCCAAGTATCTCAAGTGGATAAAAGACAGAAATTATCCTATAAAGTAGATGCACTTTATACATAACATTCTATATAAAAATGCTTATTCACAATTTTATATAAGTTTAGTGAATCTGAATTGGCAGAACAAAACTCTCTAAAACTCCTTTTCTCAGTCAGGGTTACTACTCATGAATTATGATTTAGTAATTAAGTGGAGGAACTTCCCTGGTGGTCCAGTGGTTAAGAATCTGCCTTCCCATACAGGGGACGTGGGTTTAATTCCTGATTGGGGAACTAAGACCCCACATGCTACAGAGCAACTAAGCCTGCATGCCACAATAAAGACCCAGTGCAGCCAAAGAGCAAAAACAAAGGCATAAGCTCAAATTTGAAATGAAGACCACAGTCTCAAAGAATTAGGTGGAAAATATGTTAGTGTCAGCCTTGGACAAGATGATAACAGAGACACAAAGAACTACATGGAGTAATACCAGGAAGTGCAAGAAGGCTATCCCAGTCAAGAAATGTAGCAGTGGAAGGAAGAGGGACCAGAAAAGATCAACAGTTGCCTAAGGCACCACTATTCGAACTGTTCCTCCAAAACTAAGTCCAAAGATCTGTACCAGATGTTCCATGGAGAAAGCATTTCACCAGCAATATAGTTGGAAAATGTGACACAGTCACCCCTCTTGACTCATGCTTGAAAGTTAAAGTGTTAGTCACTGTCATGTCCCACTCTTTGTGACTCCATGGACAGCAGCCTGCCAGGCTCTTCTGTCCATGGAATTCTCCAGGCAAGAATACTGGAGTGGATTGCCATTTCCTTCTCCAGGGGACCTTCCCAACTGGGATCAACCTGGGTCTTCTGCACTGTAGGCAGATTCTTTAGCATCTGAGCCATCAGAGAAGCCCAATGCTTATTATCTATTAAAGTTATGAAATATCTTAAAGTGAATACATCATATAACATTGACTAATATTTTACAAATTATTTGATCACCTTTTTTCCACCTCAAAATACTTATAAGCATCTCAAAGAATATTGAGAAATCCTGATCTCTGGTCTACTGTATGCAAGGTGACTTTGCATGTGATGGTTCACTTACTCCTCCACATTACTGAGTTTTAATAATTTGCTCTAATTCTCAAAGTATCTACACAACTGAGATGAAATTTAGTGGGATTCCTTATTTGAGCACACGATTATAATCTCTGAGAGAGGTGTTAAAGGAAAACCCTCCAAGAGGCAAATAAAGAAAGAATCTCAAAGGAGCTAGGGCAATGTACAAGTCAAATGAGAGTGGGTAAATTAAAGAGTCACATAGAGGCCCACTTATGGAAGCTGGGACACATGTTGGGGACCAATTCTTATGGACAAGGTAAACCGCAGTACTGGAGAAGACTCTTGAAAGTTCCTTGGACAGCAAAGTGATGAAACCAGTCAATCCTAAAGGAAATCAACCCCAAATACTCATTGGAAGAACTGATGCTGAAGTTCCAATATTTTGGCCCCCTGATGCAAGGAGCCAACTCATTGGAAAATACCTTGATGCTGGAAAAGATGTGAAGGCAAGAGGAAAAGGGGGAAACAGAGGATGAGATGGTTGGTTGGCATTACTGACTCAATGGACATGGGTTTGAGCAAACTCCAGGAGATATTGATGAACAGAAAAGCCTGCCATGCTGCAGTCCATGGGGTCACAGAGTCAGACATGACCTAGTAACTGAATAGCAAAAATAATCAAATTGGCAGCCTAGATATAAAATTAGGGATCAACTAGCAATTGGAACCACACTACAGTGCAGTAGAGACCCATATTATAAAAGTTCCTACATTCTAAATTGATCCAAGCCTATGAATCCTTGTAAATGGCATTGGATGTAGGAAGATAAGAAAACCAAAGAAATCTCTATAGTAATGTGAATTGAGTCTACACAGCCTAAGGATAGTTATGAGGGATTTAAAACTTGTCAGAACAAACCAATCTGAAAGACTAAATATTGTTTGAGTTCAATTATGACATTCTGAAAAAGACGAAACTATTGAGACAATACAACTCTAAGTGTTTCCAGATGTTAGACTGGAGGAGGGCTGAATAGGTGGAATACAGAGGACTTGGGGGAAAGTAAAAATACTATGTATGATACTGCCAGGATGGATACATGCCATTATACGTTCGTCCACACCCATAAAATGTATAGGGCTTCCTAAGTGGCTCAGACGGTAAAGAATCTGCCTGCAATATGAGAGACCTGAGTTCGATCCTTGGGTTGGGAAGATCCCTTGGAAGAGGATATGGCAACCCATTGCAGTATTCTTACCTGGATAATCCTCATGGAGTTGCAAAGAGTCAGATATGACTGAGCAACTAAGAATAACACATAGAATGTAAAACACCAAGAGTGAAACTTAGTGTCAACTATGGACTATGATTATGATGGTTCGGTATAGCTTCATCAATTGTAACAAATGTACCAATCTGAAGAGACATGGGTTATTTAGGAAATATCTATACCTTCTCAATTTTTTGTGAATTTAAATTTCTCTAAAAAATTAAGTATTAAAAAGTTGTCAGGGAACCTGGGACTTTTTTAGGAAGTAGGCAATACAGAGATATTGTATACTCTTGTGAGATGAAGGAGGAGTTTCAGGAAAATCAGCAGGGCCCAGAAAGGGAAGGAGATTGGAATCAGTTGAGAAATATAATAACTAATGGATAGAATATGTGGGTTAAACTAAAATCTATGTATTAAGAGAAGAGTCAGAATGGAGAGAAGTTAGTGGATACTAGTGTATTTCAGAAGGTCTGAAAAGATGTACAAGATTGGATATGGGAAATGAGAGTAAAGAATTATAAATAGTTCTAAGTGTATATTAAATTAAATAACTTCAAGACTTTCTACAGAAATTGGGATATTGCCATAGTCAAGAATAGTCAATTTAAAGAGAAGTAAAGGAAATCAACCCTGAATATTCATTGGAAGGACTGATGCTGAAGCTGAGGCTCCAACACTTTGGCCATATGATGTGAAAAGTCAACTCATTGGAAAACCCTCTGAGGCTGGGTAAGATTGAGGGCAGGAGGAGAAGGGGGTGAGAGAGGATGAGACAGTTCAACGGTATCACCAACTAGTGGACATGAGTTTTAGCATAGGTCAGGAGATAGTGAAGGACAGGGAAGCCTGCAGTTCATGACTCACAATGAACTGGAGATGACTTAGTGACTGAACAGCAATAAAGGGACAACTGAATTTGATCATAGGCATGTTAAATTTGAGAACACAAGAGATCCAAGTATTTAAACTTTCACTGAGGGTTAGGAGTTAAAATTCTAAAAGTGGGTGAATTCAGACTTAGCTCATAGAGAAATTAGAAGAAAATAAATGGCTACTTTAATAATGATATAGTTAGCTATTCTACCAATAATTATCAGTTAAATTGGATTTAGGTAGAGAGAACAGATATTAAAAAGAGACAGTATTTTGACTGGAGTTTAGCTCACATATATATCAATAAAATGGATCAACATATTTTGAGGCTGTTATCCCTGAAAATGAATCAAAATAAACAATTGTGCACCTGTCTTGTGTTATTTATTTTTTTGTAACAGAACCAAAGGTTTTTAAAATCCCACAACAGCAACAAAATGCAAAATAAAAGTATAACAGTCCAAATCTTCTGTTTTGAATTAGAATTCAGTGTACATATCTTCTAGTTGCAATTTTCTTGTCTATCATCCCCCAGATCCTAAATTAGACTTATTTGGCATCTTGCCAGAGGCGGGTCTTTAAATCATAATGACACTCAGCTTTTACATACAGCACTATTGATGATATGAACAGCAAAGCTGGGCAATGCTAGAATGGAATGGGTGACAGATGTAGTTCCAATTCTGGCAGAGTGACTTAAAAAAAAAAAACCTCAATTTAAATACGGTTTAAAAGAAATTAGATCCACATTAGCCATCAGTGTGGAGAGGAAGAGAGTGTGAGACAGATAACACCAAATTAAAATATTGACAGGAATATAAAAATGGTGTGCTGTTAAAATTTTTTCTGTAAAATCAGCTTTATGTGGTTAAATACTCCCAACACGTTTCCTAAAGGAGCTAACAGTTGACCTTATACATTTGAATGCATTACATGAAACTGGGGATTAATGCAGTACAAGGGTTTGGCAATAGTAATCTAGTAGAACAACTCCACCATTGAAAAGAATCTCCCCCAGTTTCTCCCCAAAAAGAAAAAAAGAATCTTCCTCTCTGCTCAGATTAAACCAGATATCAAGACAAAAAAAATACTTTTATAACAAGACGTTAATACATGCTTGAGGCATCAGTTAGTCACTGTAAAAAGGAAAATTAGAGACTAGTATCTCACTTTTTGAAAGAAAATATTTGATTAATAATTAACAATTAATTTGATTAATGATTTGATGAAAAAGAGGATTTCCGATTTCAGAAGTCTTATAATGAAATGGTATTTTGGTATTTAAATGGCATCCACACTTTTGATTAGTCTGTATATAACTATGATTTTATTTGACATGAAAATCATGTCCATCTAGTCATATTTTTACAAGTTTAAAAAACAATAGTATAAACAAATGAGACCAAGGGCCATTTCTACCATGGGTACATTGTGCCTTGATGGCAAGTAAGATAGATTAAAGAAAATTCTTATAAAGGCATCCCAGGAATGATTGCCATAATAATTTAAAGGGTGGTGTGAGTATCTCTAAGAAACCCATCACTGAGAAAAGGGAATATTTGTAACTTTATTTTTGTGTGTGCTATTATCAATATAAATGTGCACAAGTCACTTAAGTCCTGTAAGTTGGCCTTCCAAAAATAGCTTTTTGGAACTCTGTGGACAGCACATAATGTTATGATAAATTCTTTGGCCCCCAAATACTTTCATATTTTACTATTTGCCACTGAGAAGATTTCAGAATCGTGAAAAATATTCAGGATTAAATAATATATCCATGTACCAATATAACCTAGATAGCATATTCAAAAGCAGAGACATTACTTTGCCGACTAAGGTCCGTCTAGTCAAGGCTATGGCTTTTCCTGTGGTCATGTATGGATGTGAGAGTTAGACTGTGAAGAAGGCTGAGCACCAAAAACTGATGCTGAAGACTCTTGACAGTCCTTGGACTGCAAAGAGATCCAACCAGTCCATTCTGAAGGAGATCAGCTCTGGGATTTCTTTGGAGAGAATGATGCTAAAGCTGAAACTCCAGTACTTTGGCCACCTCATGCGAAGAGCTGACTCACTGGAAAAGACTCTGATGCTGGGAGGGATTGGGGGCAGGAGGAGAAGGGGACGACAGAGGATGAAATGGCTGGATGGCATCACTCAGGCTCGATGGACAAGTCTGAGTGAACTCCGGGAGTTGGTGATGGACAGGGAGGCCCAGCGTGCTGCAATTCATGGGCTCACAAAGACTTGGACACGACTGAGCAACTGAACTGAATAATACAATATGTACAATATTGACTCACATACAGATTACACTGTGAAGAATCAGGCACAGTCTTCCAGGGTACCTTGTCTATCGCTTGAGTTAACTTCTAGGTTGTTTTGAAACTGTTTTCAAAATACATACAAGGATAACAGAAGACTGTTGCCTCATCCTGTGAGCATAATCACTGCTGAACCTGCTAAAGATGTTTCTTAAATGTGATCCCAAACATTAGAATAAATAGAGTATAATGTGGATGCAAGCCAAGAAAGTGTGCATTATTAAATTAGATGCTACTGAGGATGAATAAACCTTAATTCTACAGGCTGATTCTGGGAAATGGAGCAAAGCTTGGTTCAGATTTTCCCCACCCAAAAGACAAGTAAGCTGTGATGTTATACAGGTCCCAGAAGTCATTTGAGTAGAGTTGCTGGGAAAGAATGTTAATTCCTTGACTCTTCGAACTTGCTGCATACATGGGCAGGATGAGTTTCTTGAGTGTACAGATCTTGGCAGTTGGAAGGTAGCTGGAATATACTAAAAAGTCCAAGGGATACAAACAGAGCAGTGACACTTACTAAATCCTTCTTCCAAAGGGAATAAACATCACCCCTATGCATTTTCTAGGTCTCTGCTACTCTTCAATTTTTGAGAAAATCAGAAAACAGAAACCACATCTAAATAGAGCACAATTTAACTGAACTTTGAAAACATAAAATTCATGACACCAATTTCTATTATTTGAATAAATAAGAACATAGCATCATTTTCTCATGATTTCTTTCTGATAGAGACTGAGATTCCATTTTCAGATTGCTAATTCTTAGCCCAGCAAATCTTATTTTGTTGTCAGTGTTTTTTAGTCATTAAGTCATGTTCGACTCTGTGCGACCTTATGGACTGCAGTAGGCCAGGCTCCTCTGTCTTCCACTATCTCCCAGAGTTTGCTCAAGTTCATGTCCCTTAGAATAACTGGAGTGACACTCATAGTCAACAGGAGTCTGAAATGCAGTACTTGGGTGCAATCTCAAAAATGACATAATGATCTCAGTGTGTTTCCAAGGCAAACCACTCAATATCACAGTAATCCAAGTCTATGTCCCAACCACTAATGCTGAAGAAGTTGAACCTGACCAGTTTTATGAACCTACAAGACTTTCTAGAACTAACACCCCCCAAAAAAAAAAGTCATTTTCATCATAGGGGACTGGAATGCAAAAGTAGGAAGTCAAGAGATTCCTGGAGTAACAGGCAAGTTTGGCCTTGGAGTACGGCATAAAGCAGGACAAAGTCTAACAGAGTTGGTCAAGAGAATGCACTGGGTCATAGAAAACACTCTTTTCCCACAACACAAGTGATGACTCTACATAGTGACATCAGTAGATGGGCAAAACCAAAATCAGATTGACTATATTCTTTCCAGCTAAAGGTGAAGAAGCTCTATTCACTCAGCAAACACAAACACAGAACTGGCTGTGCCTCAGACCATGAGCTCCTTATTGCAAAGTTCAGGCTGAAATTGAAGAAAGTAAGGAAAAACCCTTGGCCATTCAAGTATGAGCTAAATTAAATCCCTTATGATTATACAGTAGAGGTGAGGAATAGGTTCAAGGGATTAGATCTGGTAGTCAGAGGGTCTGAACTATGCATGGAAGTTTGTAACACTGTACAGGAGGCACTGACAAAAAGCATCCCAAAGAAAATCAAACGCAAGGAGGCAAACTGGTTGTCTGAAGAGGCTTTACAAAGAACTGAGAAAAGAAGAGAAGTGAAAGGAAAGGGAGAGAGGGAAAGATATACCCAATGAAATGCAGCTTCAGAAATTAGCAAGGAGAGATAAGAAAGCCTTCTTAAGTGAACAAAGCAAAAAAATAGAGAAAAACAATAATAGAATAGGAAAGACTAGCGATCTCTTCAAAAAAATTAGAGATACCAAAGAACCATTTCATTCAAAGATGAGCAGGATAGAAGACAAACGGTACACAACTAACAGAAGCAGAAAATATTAAGAAGAGGTGGCATCAATATATAGAAGAGCTATACCAAAAAAAAAAAAAAAGAAAGAAAGAAAGAAAGAAAGAAAAAAGACTTAATGACATGGATAACCATGATTGTGGGGATCACTTTCCTAAAGCCAGACATCAAGTGGGCCTTAGGAACCATTACTATGAACAAAGCTAGCGGATGTAATAGAATTCCGGCTGAGCTGCCGATTCATGTTGATGCATGACAAAACCAATGCAATATTGTAAAGTAATTAGCCTCCAATTAAAATAAATAAATTTAAAAATAAAAAAATAAAACATTAAAAAAAAACCCTAAAAGATGATGTTGTTAAATTGCTGCATTCAGTATGTCAACAAATGAAAAAAACTCGGCAATGCCCACAGAACAGGAAAAGGTCAGCTTTCATTCCAATCTTAAAGAAGGGCAATGCCAATTGTACTTATTTTCACATGCCAGTAAGTTTATGCTCAAAATTCTTCAAGCTAGGCTTCAATAGTACATGAACTGAGAATTTATATATGTACAAGTAGGGTTTAGAAAAGGCACAGGAACCAGATATCAAATTGCCAACATCCCCTGAATCATAGAAAAAGCAAGGAAATTCCAGAAAAACATATGCTTGTGCTTCATTTACTATGCTAAAACCTTTTATTGTGTGTATCACAATAAACTGTGGAAAATTAAAAGAGATAGGAAAACCAGATCACCTTACCTGTCTCCTGAGAAACCTATTTGCAGGACAAGAAGCAACAGTTAGAACAGGACATGGAACAACCAATTGGTTCAAAATTGGGAAAGGAGTAAGACAAAGCTGCGTATCATCACCTTGCTTATTTAACTTATATGCTGAGTACATCATAGGAAATGCCAGGTTGGTGAATCATAAGCTGGAATCAAGATAATTTGGAGAAATATTAACAACCTTATATATGTAGAAGATGGCAGAAATCTAATGGCAGAAACTCTGTCCTTAATTGTAGTGTCTTGTTCACTTAATTTTAATGTGTTAATTGATCTATTTGGACTTAAAACTGGCATCATCTTATTAGGTTTCTATTGTCTCTTGGGCTACTCGATCTTTCTCCTTCATATTTCCTTTTTATCTGGGCAATTATTTGGTCACTGAGGACTTTTAGCATCATTTCTCTTTAATTGATAGTTCAGTTCAGTTCAGTCACTCAGTCGTGTCCAACTCTTTGTGACCCCGTGAACCACAGCAAAGCCAGGCCTCCCTGTCCATCACCAACTCCCAGAGTTCACCCAAATCCATGTCCATTGTGTCAGTGATGCCATCCACCCATCTCATCCTCCGTCGTCCCCTTCTCCTCCTGCCCTCAATCTTTCCCAGCAGCAGGGTCTTCTCAAATGAGTCAGCTCCTCACATCAGGTGGCCAAAGTATTAGAATTTCAGCTTCAACGTTAACCCTTCCAATGAACACCCAGGACTGATCTCCTTCAGAATGGACTGGTTGGATCTCCTTGCAGTCCAAGGGACTCTCAAAAGCCTTCTTCAACACCACAGTTCAAAAGCATCGGTTCTTCGGTGCTCAGCTTTCTTTACAGTCCAACTCTCCCATCCATATATGACCACTGGAAAAACCATAGCCTTGATTAGATGGACCTTTGTTGGCAAAGTAATGTCTCTGCTTTTTAACATGCTGTCTAGGTTGGTCATAACTTTCCTTCCAAGGAGGAAGAGTCTTTTAATCTCATGGCTGCAATCACCATCTGTAAGCACCTATCAATTTCATGGCCACAGTCATCATCTGCAGTGATTTTGGAGCCCAGAAAAATAAAGTCAGCCACTGTTTCCACTGTTTCCCCATCTATTTGCCATGAAGTGATGGGACCAGATGCCATGATCTTAGTTTTCTGAATGTTGAGCTTTAAACCAACTTTTTCACTCTCCTCTTTCACTTTCATCAAGAGGTTCTTCACTTTCTGCCATTAATTGATAGTACTGACTGTAATCTTTTTTTTTCAGTCCTTGTTTATTTGAACATATTTGTATTATTTCTGCTTCACTTTGGAAAACTTTTTTTTTCTGGAGGTAGAATTTTAGGTTTAACAAGGTTTTGTTCCCCTCACCCCACATCTGTTTGTAGATGCTCTATTAACTTATTTTTGCCCACTACTACGCCAGTACTCTTGCTTGGAAAATCTGATGGATGAAGGGGCCTGGTGGGCTGCAGTCCTTGGGGTCGCTGACAGTCAGTCACTACTGAGCGACTTCACTTTCACTTTTACTTTCATGCATTGAAGAAGGAAATGGCAACCCACTCCAGTGTTCTTGCCTGGAGAATCCCAGGGACAGGGGAGCCTGGTGGGCTGCCGTTTATAGCGTCACACAGAGTCAGACACGACTGAAGTGACTTAGCAGCAGCAGCAGCTTTGTATTAAAAAAAAAAAAAAACTGTCATTAATATTCTATATTTCTTTCTTCTCTGGTTGCCTATAAGTGTTTATGTTTTATGGTTTTGGCTTTCTTTATCTTTCTTTTTAAAAATATCATGTGGTTAACTTTTATTTCCTTTGTATTCATCCTTCTTGGGGTTAACTGATCTTCCTGGATGTGTTAGCAATTGTGTTTAATCAAATTTAGAATTCATTGCAGAATTTTTTTCATATTTTATTTTTTATTTCCTTCCCTTTTTCTGGACTTTCAATTAACATATGTTAGACATTTTATATCATCCTTTATATTATTGTTTATTAATATATTTTTTCAAATATTTTTCTCTCTATGTTTTAGTTCAGATGACTTCTATTTGCCTTTCTTCAAGTCAACTGATCTATTTCCCACGTTTCTCTAATCTGTTGTTAAACTGTTCTATTAATTTCTATTTCATATATTGATTGTTTTCCAGTTGATTTACACAAAGCTCTTTTAATAATTCTTATATATTTCTTTAAATTCTCCATTTCTCAACTTATCTTTTCAAAGAGAAACCTATCTTTTTTATTATATATTTATCAGAGCTCTTTTAAAGTCTACACCTAATAATTTCAATATTGAGTTAATCTGTGATTCTATTTCTATTGACTCATTTTTCTCTTGACTTTTTTTTGGGGAGGGTTCAGTTCAGTTCAGTTGCTCAGTTGTGTCCGACTCTTTGTGATCCCATGAATTGCAGCACGCCAGGCCTCCTTGTCCATCATCAACTCCCGGAGTTCACTCAGACTCACGTCCATTGAGTCAGTGATGCCATCTAGCCATCTCATCCTCTGTCGTCCCCTTCTCCTCCTGCCCACAATCTCTCCCAGCATCAGAGTCTTTTCCAGTGAGTCAACTCTTTGCATGAGGTGGCCAAAGTACTGGAGTTTCAGCTTCAGCATCATTTCTTCCAAAGAAATCCCAGGGCTGATCTCCTTCAGAATGGACTGGTTGGATCTCCTTGCAGTCCAAGGGACTCTCAAGAGTCTTCTCCAACACCACAGTTCAAAAGCATCAATTCTTTGGCGCTCAGCCTTCTTCACAGTCCAACTCTCACGTCCATACATGACCACAGGAAAAACCATAGCCTTGACTAGACGGACCTTTGTTGGCAAAGTAATGTCTCTGCTTTCGAATATGCTATCTAGGTTGGTCATAACTTTTCTTCCAAGGAGTAAGCATCTTTTAATTTGATGGCTGCAGTCACCATCTGCAGTGATTTTGAGGGTTATATATTAGCAAATCTTGTAACTGCAATGATATGCTTTAGTGAAACTGGATTCTGTTGTCTTCCTATAATAATTATTGAATTTTGTCCTATCAACCAATTACATTTGCTAAGAATCTTCTTGATCTTCTGAAGGGCTGGTTTTATAAGAAATGAAGGCTTCATAGGAATGATGTAATTTAGTAGGTCCCTTCATCCTAGAGTCTCTTTAACTCAATACTGAGCTCTCTTTCCCTACAGGGAGCAGCTATTAAAATTTCTGTTCAGTACTTTCATCCATTCAGTTTTTTTTTGTTTTTTTTTCCTGAAGTACTTGGAGTCTGTCCCATTAATGTATAGATTAGGGGTCAGCCAAAGATATGAGGGGTGTTAAATACAGATATGTGGGCTACTCTTTATGAAGCTTTCACATTTTTGTGATATTGCCTTTCAATTTCCAGCTGCTTTCAACCCTAAGCTCCAACTGCTGACTTCTCAGGTAATAAAACTGCAGCTTTCTGCTTGAGATCTATTCACAGCATGTCATATCAATGTGGCTTTCACCCAATAAGATTTCTTTCTTTCAAAGAGTGAATTCCCTCCTGTTTCTAATGATTTTGGTCATTCTCCAGTGCTCCTAAATAGCTGTGCGTTTGTGGTTTTATGTGTTTTTTATATATTTTGTCCAGAGTAGATCATTGCTTTTGACAGGAGAGTTAGTTCAGTATAAGCTTTACTGTAAACAAGAGTTTTGATTTTGTTGTTCTTTGTATTTTTGTTTTAGTTTTTGTTTGTGTGTATGGTGTGTGTTTCACAAAAAATAACCATGTTAATAGTACTATCTGCATGGTGCATTAGAAAAATTCTATACAAATATGTGTTAATCCAGCATTTGCTTATCTATTCACATTCACTGTATTATCAGTAGAACAGGTTATTTTTTTCCATGGAAGGCACTGCCACAATAAAGACCTTACAAATAAGTAGGTGATAGTTAACGATAACAGGTATAGCAAAAGAAGATCTTGCCAACAACTGACTATTCTAACACAAAAGGCAAACAGAAATATTTGCCCGTTTGGGATTTATACTAACAGCAGATGGTAGGTGAATATAAATGATTGAGTATCCATTTATTTACTGATCAATGACTTATGTGCTCTAGAATATTTTTTTAAAAGTCTGTTACATACAGGAGTAGAAATGGGCATGTGCTCACTGTGTTAGAGATTCATAGCAATCGAGTTTTGTAAAACAGTAAGTGATCAAAACTAACTATCATTAGATATAATAATGCAGCCTCTTCAATGATATATAAAGGTGACATGAAGTTTACAAGATACTAGCTGTGATGTATGGGTAGAAACAGACATAGGTAAATCAAGAAAAAATATTCCCAAGGCAAACAAACAGGTAAGGGACTGAACATTATTTACATAGCAGTCCAGTCTAGAGTTACTTTTTAGAGGTCTATTGCTGTCTGGGCTTCCCTGGTGGCTCAGAAGTTAAAGTGTCTGCCTGCAATGCAGGAGACCTGGGTTTGATCCCTGGATCGGGAAGATCCCCTGGAGAAGGAAATGGCAACCCACTCCAGCATTCTTGCCTGGAGAATCCCATGGACGGAAAAGCCTCCCTGGTAGGCTACAGTCCATGGGTTCGCAAAGAGTTGGACACGACTGAGACTTCACTTTCACTATTGTTGTCTAGTCACTAAATCATGTCCGAATATTTGCCACCCTACAGACAGTAGCTTGCCAGACTCCACTGTTCACGGTATTTTCCAGATAAGAATACTGGAGTGGGTTGCCATTTCCGTCTGCAGTTGACCTTCCTGACCTAGGGATTGAACTTGTGTTTCCTGCATTGGCAGGCGAGTTCATTATCACTGAGCTATCAGGGAAGCCCATGAGTCACTTGAGAAGCCCCAAAGTTAATTTTAAATTGTATTAAAAAAACTATTAGAAGTCAAAAGTTAATTACTGGCATATATATATAAACATATGGGCTTCCCAGGTGGCTCAATGGTAAAGCATCCCCCTGCTCGTGTAGGAGACACCAGATACATGGGTTCACCTGGGTGAGGAAGATCCCTGGAGGAGGAAATAGCAACCTAGTACAGTATTCTTGCTGTGAAAATCCCATGAACAGAGAAGACTGGTGGGCTACAGTCCATGGGGCTGCAAAGAGTCAGACAAGACTGAGTGACTGAGAACACACACACACCACACACATATATATATGTTATTTTCCAACCATCTACCTAAGAAGAAAATAGTAGAAATATTTTGAGGATAGTAATCTCAGGAATACACTGCCCATCCATTTTTATTTTTAAAGCATATTTGTAAAGAAACCCTTATATTCTCACATCTATTTCAAACTTGATGCTAGCAAAGGAGTATGTAAAGAAATCTTGGAATAATCAATACAGATAGATCAGACACATTGGATCCAAAATGAAATTTCAATGATATTTCAAAGTTCCTTTCAGAATGGCCAATATTCACAAAGCTTTAATTATAGTACTTTGTTTTCACTCCTTGTCAATTTAGATTCCAAGCATCAGTGGTGTCATTAACATAAATTTGCATACAAGTAAAATTATATAAATGTCACTGTAAAACTAGCATAGAGAAAACAGAGAAAAGATGAGCTGTGGGTTGAAACTCCTTCCTATACCTTTTCAGACAGTAGCATGTATTAACCTGGCACATGAATTCCAATAGAGCCAGTCCTCAGTAGGCATCAGTGGATGCAGAACCCCTGGATGTGGAGGAACCCCTAGTGCAGAGGGCTGACCACAGTCTGCTGTATTTTGTAAGGGACTTGAGCATGCCAGGATTTACATATCAGCAGGGGTCTTGGAACCACTCCCTAAGAATATATGAAGAAAAGAGTTTTGATATATTACAGTTGGGATGCATGGGGAATCAAGCCCCAAATAAGAACCTTAAGAAAAAACTGAAGGCAAGAAAGCAAAGGGTGATACTAGCATTGTAGGCAAGATTAATAAATAAAAATATTGGAGATGCTGATATGTAATTTCAAGGCAGACATTGCATTACTATAAATCTATAAAATTATTTGTGCAATTAGGACAATACACTGGATTAACCTGAGTCTCTTGCACTGCAGGCATATTCTTTACAACCTGTGCCACCAGGAAGGTCCTTTCTTTCACTGCAGGTTAGTGACTAGAATGCAAATAGGGAAAGGGCGTTTGCTACCCCAAAAGCTGTAAGTGTGCTTTAGAACTGTTCCAAGTTCATAAGTACATACTGTGTCCTAGCAGACAATGTTATCTGGTTGAAATATCTCAATCACTCCATGAATACCAAAAAAAAAAAAAAACAAAACTGTATTGCTTCACCTCTCTTGGGTAAATATATATGAATGAGATTGATGGAAAATGGGAAATAAAGACTAACTTTCTAAGAAACTGCCTAACTTCTTCAAAGTAGCGGAACAAGGGAATGTCATCACCAGTAACACACGAGAATTCAAGTTTCTCTACATCCCACCAAGACTTAGTACTGTTGTATTTTACTTTGGCCATTCAACTAGTTTGCCTAGTAATTCACTGTGGTTTTAATTTTTCCAACTTTTTTGTCAAAGTTGCTTTGGCTATTTCAGATACTTTGCATTTGCTTATGATACTAAAATTAGTTTGCCAAAGTCTATTAAAAAATCTGCTGCTTGGATAGAGATTAAATTAACTCTATAGAACAATTTGGGAATAAATGACACATTAACAACACTGAGTCTTTAGATATATGAACACAGTATATCTTTTCATTATTAGGCTTTCATTAGTTGTTCAATGTTTTATCATTTCATCTTAAACATCTTGCCTGTTCATCCTGAAGCATTTCATGTTTTGATTATAATGTATATGGTAGATGGTAGTTTTTACTTAAATTTCCTTACATTTCCAATTTTTCACTGCATATGGGTCCAGAAAACTCTGACTGACAGCTTCAATATCTGTATCATCTTTTAGTTTGATTTTATTGATTTATCTCTTGACAACAAGTTGTTGATTTTTTTCCCATTTGTTCTCTTTTTCTATTATTACTATAGTTATTATTATTACTACTACTTTTTTGAGTCTGTGGTAATATTTAACAATGAAGATTAAGGTAAATAAGGATTATACCTGCTAATGTTGCACACTTCTTTCACTTCTGTCAGGCTGCAGCACAGGAGATTAAATCAATCTAGATAGTACAGGAGATTTAAATAATCTTGACAGTGGTTAGTGGACAGTAGACAGTTAACTAAACAGCACTTGTGTGTTTTAATGCTGTAGTCAACTTCAGTATCCTACAGGCTTCAGATTTCTCCATGATGGGCTGTCATGACCGCGTGTTTATTGGGCAACATGTGGAATTGAAGGTTTTTCTTCAATGTCATTGCTCCACCCCACCCTTTGCCTTTGGGACAACCATCAGATTGGTGCCACAGAGAAGGGTCTCTATAATCTTACCTTGATTTTTAAGAGCCAGAGGCAACTTGCTGTTACTTGTTACTCAGTACTAGACCAGTTGTAGGAGCAAGGAATTTTCCTGTTCTCCTGGTCCAGCTTCAGTTTCAGGTAGGTTCTTGCATCTGGAATCTTGGGATGGGGATACACCATTGTTCATAACCCTTAGCCCCAGTAGCAGCCAACCTCTGCTTGTATCCTGGGTTCCTGTACAGGAGAGTGTTTCCTGCCCCTCTCCCATTGGTGGAAGACCTATGCTCTGTAGGTCTTATTCTGGGTCTTATTCTGGACCCACAAATATTTTCTGTCCCTTTCCTAGGATCAGACATTTTGCTTCTACCTTCTTCTAGAAGCAGTGAATCTTTACCTGCAGCCTGATGGCCAGAAAGTTTTCTAACCCTTTCCAGTGGCAGCCAGGTCTTACTTGTACTTGACTAAAAGCAGTGGCTCTTTGTCTGGGTTCTGGGGATGGGAGGGTTTCCTGCTCATTCTCAGAAGAGTAAATTTTTGTATTATTAGAGAAAGGTCCAGGGTGAGGTTTTGCGTCTGACTCCAGTGTCAACCAATTAGAAATAAAATTTTATTTTTAAAAAGACAAAACATAGTAGACCAGACTTAACCTACGGGTCATAATTGGGCAACCTATTTCTTTTAGAGAATTCAGAGAAATGTGAGATAAATACAGAAGAAGAAAGATGGAAAGATAAAAGGAGCCTCATGTTCTTTCCCCCTAAAGTCATCCCCCAAAGTCATCCCCTAAAATTCTAATAAATGATCAAATATGCTATGTAGCTTCTCCCTTCTCAGTCACGGATACTCTATTGACATTTATTTCACTGCATTATAATTATGAAAACACATATCCATCTCACCAAATTTATTTTGAGGTCCTTGAGAGAAGGCAATATGTCTTATTCATTTTCTATAGACAGTTTTAGGAATGTAATCATGAGTCTGGAAAGAAAACTGAAAAAAAAATAGAAGCAACAAAAATAATTTACCAGATGTCAAACCATACTCACTCAGTTGTGACCATATCAGCTTCATTTTATTATTTTCTTGAGCAATCCTTGATTGTGGGAAAAGTGAAAAAGGTCCTGGAAGCAGAAGATGGAGAAAGGAATCTCTAAGTGGAGTACAAAAAAGGACTTGCAAGTGGTGAGTGTTCAGTGGTGATAAGGAGAAGGAGAATAAAAGTAAGGTTTAGAAAATGAATGAAAAGGACAAAAAATAAGATTTTTAAAAATTTCAAGATTATTAATTCAAATTAGAATTATTTTCTACCTGAACAGGGTCCATGAATCTTGATTATTTTAACTGAAAAATGCACATATATTGGCAGGGCATGATGAAATGATGAGATTGCTAACTTCGGGGGATGGCGAGAGTTGTCTCTTTCTAAGCAGAATACAAGTTATTTAGAAGGTGTTTGGTGAACATGCTGACTGATGGGCAAAAAGTCTCCTCACTTAGGTATTTCTAATTGCTTCACCTGAATTATGCCAATTGATGGGACAGAAAAGCAGGAAAATCACAACAGAATCTTTCTGCTACAGTAGCAGTTGACAACACCATTTGCTACTGACAAGAAAAGAATCTGAGTAAAATCTGTCAGGTTCTTCAAATTTAGAAAATGTGTTCGATATAAAGTGAGATACATATTTCACAAGGTGTTTTTGTTTTTCCTTTGTGCAATTCTTGGTAAATAGATTCAAGCTTTTTCAGTCTGTGACTCAAAATTCCAATTCCAATGTGACTTTTTCTATTCCCAGTGTTGCCAAGTTTCCAGACCTTTCATTTTTCTTTCAGCTTATCTCAAGGCTGAAAGAAGTTTATCATATTATTAGACAACAGAGCATAACAAAACAATATATCAAGCCCCAACACTTGGTATTTTTTTGCAGAGAAAATCAAGTGAATTCTCTTACGGTGTGATTGAGAAAAGGATGTCCCGGGTATTGTATTTCAAACACTGGACACAACTGATGTGCCCAATTAATGGTAAAGGGAACAAAAGTATAGCAAATAATTAGAAAGCAAGTATTTAAAATAAATACTGAAAGCCTATATTCTGAGAGAAAAGATTTATTAAACCAATCTCAGGCATATGTAGGGGAGAAAGGAATTCTGATGTGACATGAGTTAGACAAATAATATAAAATTTTATTCAATGATTTAAAGTTCGAACTGAGTCCAGTTGTCATTATTATCTATGAAAGGTACTGTCATTTTTATTAACATAAAGATTTGTTACACTTTAATCCCAGCAGCAAGCCTATATTGATCATTTAATGATACTATTAATTTATGAAATGGTTCTCCTTGAAAATAGGTACCTGAAATATCTATAACCACATGTTTTTAGGCATAGCTATAAAACATTAATCTTTGTCACCTTAAAATTTCTTCAATATAAACTAACATGGAGAAAATGATTTTTGTTATCACCTAGCTAACTTTTAAGAAAAATTAAAATCAGTATCATTAAGTCTTTGGGAATGAACATTGGGCTCGTTTCATCTTCACTTTCAGAAACAAATGCATTTCAGCTATGATTTGTGAGACTACTCTGAGCTCAATTTGCCACCCTGAGTCTAAAATGTGTGAGAAAGGTTGTCCTGTGGTGTTTTTAGCTATAAAACACAGCTGATGTGATCATTCAGTTACATACTGTGAATGATTATTGTATGCCTCGAGTAGGTAATACAGGGCACAAGAGGCATAAACCCCATGAGAAATACAGTCATTTTCTCCCCATGCAGGACCCAAAGTATCATTTGATTATTAAACGCAACCTGCAAATGACAGGAAAAGCAGCCCCAGTGATTTGCTAGGGCTCTGGAAATGAGCAACCCCACCCCCACCTCCACCCCAGTAAGTGTCTCTACTAAGCACAAAGCTAGGCTTTGGAGCAACCCAGTTCAGTTCAGTTTAGGTCAGGTCAGTTGCTCAGTCGTGTCCGACTCTTTGCGACCCCATGAATCGCAGCATGCCAGGCCTCCCTGTCCATCACCATCTCTCGGAGTTCACTCAGACTCACGTCCATCGAGTCCGTGATGCCATCCAGCCATCTCATTCTCGGCCTTAATCTTTACCTTTAAATTTCTGTTTTTGGTCAAGTGATAATAAATGTTTAGCTTTTGTGCTTTTCAAAAACATTTTAAAAGCATTTTCATAATTATCTAAAGCTTGCTCTTTTTTCCTTTTTGGCTTTAATCTTTTTCCCCTCCTTACATATATTATTCTAAGGAAGTATAAAGAGGAATTGTCTTTAACTAGACTCAAATTTTGTGGACGGACTATGTTGAGCTCTGTAGAAAGTTACTCTTATGTAGCTTATTATTTTATAAGAAAAATGGAATTAATCTTCATATTAAAGGTACAGTGAAATGCATATTAGCTACTGAAAATATTTAAAGTGTTTATTAGAAGGTGATATAGTACTGTTACTGTGGAGCACAAGCATTACTGGGAAGAAAATTAATTTTTATTAATCTTTAGGTGTTTTGATTTAACAAATAGCTATTAGTACATTATTTTCAGGTCACTATTTTTTATTTAAAAGTGAACACTTCTGAAATACTTAAGACACTTAAAATTTTTATTCTGTTTATATTACTGGCATTAACCATTTAGCAAGTTGGAGTTTTGTGTGCATTATTAATCTATATAACCATTCTTTCCTAGATCTTGAATCTGGATTTCAGCAGAACAACAAGGAGGGAGCTACCTAGAAACCTCTTCATACTAATAAGGATGTAAGACATAGGCACTGAGAATAAAGAAGGGTATTGCATTGGCTACAGAATTAGAAGTACTCTCTGTAACTCTTTAAATAATAAAGATTTTTTTTTCTGTCCTCCAGAGATACAAAGTTTTGCCCCAGTTTGTTTGACACAAAGCTTACAGAGTCAACCAAACTGCTTAAGATCAGAGGAAAAGCTTTGTGCTACAGAAAGACTCCAAAGTCCTCTAAAATCCTTTCAGTGTGTAGAATACATTTCAGGGCTGCTTCTCATGGAGTCAGTCACAGCCTACGCATGCTAAGGCTGTTCAGTCTCATTTTCCACGCCAAATGCATTAGGAATCCTTGACCACTAGCATAGACAATATTAAAGTAGAATAGGGCACCAAAGTGGCTTCTATTTTGTTGATATTGACCTTGAAGTTTAAATGATAAAAGTAAATGGAAAGTTTAAATCGATTTTTCATACGAGAGTTTTTAGAGGCACAAAATTCTATTGTTCTTAGGTGGGGTCCATATATTTAGACCAGAGCTTTCAGTGGGTCAGCACAAGACAGCAGAAAAGAGAGTCATAGTTTACTTTTTCAACTTTTAGTTGTTTATTCCTGTGTTGCCTCCAGTTAACCACACTTACTGTAGGAAATAAATCATACTTACTGCTCATCCTGCATTCTTGCTGAATTTCACATAAAAGTTTCAGTTTCTATGGCATATAGTGCCAAACTCAGGATTCTTCTTGTAGTTATCAAAGTTTACCACATAATAAGGGTTGATAACCTAACATTTATGTTCCATTTAATCCTGTCCTGTATTTAATTAATACATCCTTTAAAACTGATGTAGCAAGTGACATGTCCAAAAAGAACGCATGATTACTTCAGTTACTGGAATTAGGACCTTTGAGTAAGAGTTTTATATTATTCATTCCTCCCCAAATTTTCACAGGAAAAGTATCTCCGGTGGCAAATTTAAACTTCAGTAAGAGGTAGAAATCAGACCAGACTGTTGAAACTGCTTCATGCCTAAGGTCAGTATGAGGAAAAGTTGGTCTGTTTCATCAGAGTTGAAAGTCTGATTTCAATTTCCAGCACTTTTAGAAAGTGGCACTCGTACAAACTGAATAACTTCAAGACTTTCATGGAAGACACAAATGTAGAGAATAGTTATAGTAAAATCTATCACTCCAACTAGTGAATAAAATAAAAGACGTATGCAAAGTAAGAAGTTATCATTCCATCTCCTCTAGTAAAATATTATTGCATACCAATTTCTGGTTCCAGGGGAGAAGACCCTTCCTTTCATAACTATCAGTGGACTAAAGTTAAAAAGGCTATGAACTTCAAAAAATTTACATATATATATATAGAAATTATAGTATATACATATATATATAGTGTGTGTGTGTATACATATATATATATATAAAAGACCTTGAAAAGAAATAAGAGATGGGAAAACATAAAGCACCATGTAATATGGATTAAACTCTATTGAAAGCCCTATTCAAATGTAGTACATACATACTATGTTTATTCTTAATGAGGTTATTGGCCACAGTTCTCCCAAAGCTTTGTTTTACGTTGGTCAGATAGTTTGAGAGATACTCTGTGGCTTTTGAAGAGATGAATTCAAATTGCCAAATTGTATTTAGAATTTCTGCATCTACGTTCATGAGGCATATTGGGCTGCAGTCTTCTTTCCCTGTCATGTCTTTGTCTGGTTTAGCGTCTAAGTAGAACTGCTGCTAAGTTGCTTCAGTCGTGTACTACTCTGTGTGACCCCATAGACAGCAGCCCACCAGGCTCCCCCCGTCCCTGGGATTCTCTAGGCAAGAACACTGGAGTGGGTTGCCATTTCCTTCTCCAATGCATGTAGGTGAAAAGGGAAAGTGAAGTCGCTCAGTCGTGTCCAACCCTCAGCGACCCCATGGACTGCAGCCTTCCAGGCTCCTCCGTCCAGTTTTCCAGGCAAGAGTACTGGAGTGGGGTGCCATTGCCTAGCCTCATAAAATAAGCTGAAAACTATTTACCCTTTTCTGTCTGCAAAAAGAGATACATGTTATTTCTTTGTTTTAGAGAATTATATGCTTGTGTGTATAAGGAATTTTCTGATATAATGTTATTTATAATAATTGCTCTCATTATTTCTAATATGTCTTGAATCTACAATGTGTCACTGCTATCATTCCTAATACGGTTAATTTATTTTATTCTTATCAGTCTAGGAAGAGTTTTTTGTTTGTTTGTTTGTTTTTAATTTTATTGATTGTCTCAATGAACCAACATTTGGATTCATGGAATTTGTGATTATTTTTTCTGTTTTCTATTTTACTTTTTTCTGTTTTTATATTTTCCTTTCTTAATTTATACTTTTAATTTTTTTCCTTTCCTTTGCTTTATTTGAGTATAATTTGCTCTTATTTTCTAGTGTAAAGAAGCTGGAAGATAGATTTTAGACTTTTTATCTTTTTAATATAGGATGTAGGTGCTATCAAGTTCCCTCTAAATACAAATTTAGTTAGTTGCATTACACAAATTTTTATATGACTCCATTTTCACATTCATTCAAGTACTTTCATTTTTTACTTTAATTTTTATTTGACCTATAGTAATAATTATAGACGAGTTATTAATCTAAAAATTGGGGGATTTTCCAGACATGTTTTGGTTATTAAGTTCTAATTATTGATTATTGAACTTTAGTACGATGTAGAAATCAGACAACATTGTTGAAATGTCTTCAAACTTAAGACAGCTATAAGGAAGGTGACCTAGTATTAGGTTTCAAAAGTTGAGGATTTTCCATATACCTTATTGTTATTGATTTCACAATTTCATGTGGTCTGAAATTATAGCTTATAATACTTGAATTATTTTACATTTATTAAGTCAGACCCATATTCCAAAATATAGTTTATCTTGGTAAATGTTCTGGGTGAACTAAAAAAGATGTATATTTTCTTACTTTTATGTGGAATGATTTTAAAAGTAAATTAATTTGGATGACAGTTTATGTTTTAAATTTTACTGATTTTCAGTAGGCTTGACCATTCAATTATTGAAAAAGGTATATTAAAATATATAATTTAACCTCTATTTTTAATTTCTATTTTGTCAAATTTTGCTTCAACAGTTTTTAAGTTATCATATTCAGTTCAGTCACTCTATCATGACCAGCTCTTTGCGACCTCATGGATTGCAGCATGCCAGGCTTCCCTGTCCATCACCAACTCCCGGAGTTTACTCAAACTCATGTCCATGGAGTCAGTGTCCATCCAACCATCTTATCCTCTGTCATCCCCTTCTCCTCCCACCTTCAGTCTTTCCCAACATCAGGGTCTTTTCTAGTAAGTTGGTTCTTCCCATCAGGTGGCCAAAGTTTGGAGTTTCAGCTTTAGCATAAATCCTTTCAATGAATATTTAGGACTGAATTCCTTTAGGATTGATTGGTTGGATCTTTTTGCAATCCAAGGGGCTATCAAGAGTCTTCTCCAACACCACAGTTCAAAAGCATCAATTTTTCAGTGCTCAGTTTTCTTTATAGTCCAACTCTCACATCCATACATGACCACTGGGAAAACCATACTTTGACTAGATGGACCTTTGTTGGCAAAATAATGTCTCTGCTTTTTAATATTCTGCCTAGGCTGGTCATAGCTTTTCTTCTAAGCAGCAAGCGTCTTTTAATTTCATGGCTTCAGTCACCATCTGCAGTGGTTTTAGAGCACCCCCCAAATAAAGTCTGTCACTGTTTCCATTGTTTCCCCATCTATTTGCCATGAAGTGACGGGACCAGATGACATGATCTCAGTACTCTGAATGTTGAGTTTTAAGCCAATTTTTTCACTCTCTTATTTTCATTAAGAGGGTCTTTAGTTCTTCATAGTTTTCTGCCGTAAGGTGGTGTCATCTTCGTATCTGAGGTTATTGATATTTCTCCTGGAAATCTTAATTCCAGTTTGTGCTTCATCCAGCCCGGCATTTCTCACGATGTACTCTGCATATAAGTTAAATAAACAGGGTGACAATATACATCCTTGACATACTTCCTTTTCCTATTTGGAACCAGTTTGTTGTTCCATGTCCAGGTCTAACTGTTGGTTTTTGTCTGCATACAGATTTTCACAAGGCAGGTCAGATGGTCTGGTATTCCTATCTCTTGAATTTTCCACAGTTTTTTGTGATCCATACAGTCAATAGCTTTGATGTATACAGTAAAGTAAATGTAGATGTTTTCATGGAACTCTATTTTTGGTGATCCAGTGGGTGCTGGCAATTTGATCTCTGGTTCCTCTGTCTTTTCTAAATCCAGCTTGAACATCTGGAAGTTCAAGATTCACGTACTGACTGTTGAAGTCTAGCTTGGAGAATTTTGAGCATTACTTTGCTAGCATGTGAGATGAGTGCAATTGTGTTGTACTTTGAGCATTCTTTGACATTAGCAAAGAATTTTGTCAACAAAAGAGTCCAAAAGCAGTACTTGGATTCAGTCTTATAAATGACAGAATGATCTCTGTTCATTTCCAAAGCAAACCATTCAGTATTACAGCAATCCATGTCCATGCCCTGACCTGTAATGCTGAAGAAGCTAAAGTCGAACGGTTTTATGAAGACATACAAGACCTTCTAGAACTAACACCTCCAAAAGATGTCCTCTTCATTAAAGGAGACTGGAATGCAAAAATAGGAGCTTAAGAGCTACCTGAAGTAACAGGAAAATTTAGCCTTGGAGTACAAAATGAAGCAGGTAAAAGCCTCACAGAGTTTTGCCAAGAGAACACACTGGTCATAGCAAACACCCTCTTCCAACACAAGAAAAGATTCCACACACAGACATCACCAGATGGTCAACACAGAAACCAGACTGATTATGTTCTTTGTGCCAAATATGGAGAAGCTTTATACAGTCAGCAAAAACAAGACCGGGAGCAGACTATGGCTCAGGTCATGAACTCCTTATTGCCAAATTCAGACTTAAATTGAAGAAAGTAGGGAAAACCACTAGACCATTCAGGTATGACCTAAATCAGATCCCTTATGATTATACAGTAGAAGTGACAATTAAATTCAAGGGATTAGATATGATAGACTGAGTGCCTGAAGAGCTATGGATGGAGGTTCATGACATTGTACAGGAGGCAGTGATCAAAACCAGTGCCAAGAAAAAGAAATGCAGAATGGCAAAATGGTTATCTGAGGAGGCCTTACAAATAGCTGAGAAAATAAAAGAAGCAAAAGGCAAACAAGAAAAGGAAAGATATACCCATTTGAATGCAGAGTTCCAAAGAATACTAAGGGGAGGCAAGAAAGCCTTCCTCAGTAATCAGTGCAAAGATATAGAGGAAAATAATAGAATGGGAAAGACTAGAGATCTCTTCAAGGAAATCAGAGATACCAAGGGAAAATTTCATGCAAAGATGAGCACAATAAAGGACAGAAATGGTATGGAACTAACATAAGCAGAAGATATTAAGAAGAGGTGGCAATACACAGAAGAACTATACAAGAAAGATGTTCATGGTCCAGAAAACCAGGATGGTGTGATCATTCACCTAAAGCCAGACATCCTGGAATGCAGTCATGTGGGCTTTAGGAAGCATCACTACGAACAAAGCTAGTGAAGGTGATGGATCTTCAGTTGAGCTATTTCAAACACTAAAAGTTATCTAATTAGGTATATACATATTTAAAATATTTTAAAAGAATATTTTAAAGTTTTTTTTAAGACTATTCATTAGAAGGACTGATGCTGAAGCTCCAGTACTTTGACCACCTGATGCAAAGAGTTGATTCACTGGAAAAGACTCTGATGCTAGGAAAGATTTGAGGGCAAGAGGAGAAAGGGGAAGCAGAGGATGAAATGGTTAGATAGCATCAGGGACTCAATGGACATGAAATTGAGCTCCGGGAGATAGTGGAAAACAAAGGAGCCTGATGTGCTACAGTCCATGGGGTCCAAAGAATTAGACAGAAGTCAGCATATGTTTAAAGTTGGTGGAAATTTCTTTCACAGATATTACTATAGCCATTCTTGTGTTATTTTGGTAGGTGTTTTTATGGCTTATGCCCCCCCTTTTTTTTTACTTTTGACCTGTTTATATATATTTTATTTGAAGTACATTTTGGCTTTCTTGTGGCTCTGCTGGTAAAGAATCCGCCTTCAATATGGGAGACCTGGGTTTGATCCCTGGGTTGAGAAGATTCCCCGGAGAAGGAAAAGGCTACCCACTCCATTATTCTGGCTTGGAGAATTCCATAGGGTTGCAAAGAATCTGACATGACTGAGCGACTTTGACTTTTCACTTTCATCCCAAGTACATTTCTTACAGAAAGCATATAGTTGAGCCTTAGTTTAACTGATTGGACAATTACTGTCTTTTAATTTGGGTCTTTAGAACATTTATATTTAGTAGAATTATTGACATAGTTGGTTTTTACCTATAATTTTGTCATCAGTTTTATCTTTATCCTTTCTGTTTCTTCGCACCTTTTAATTCTTTTGGGTTGAGTGTTGTTGTGGTTCCATTTTATTTCCTTTATTGAATTACTAGATATTATTCTGCTATTTAGAGGTGCTATAGAATTGAGAGTATACATCCAAGTAATATTAATATTATAAAGAATAAAAAATAAATATTTGACTTAAAAGTTAGAAAAACTTTTTTTAAATGCAATAAAAATTCAAAGAAAGAAAATACCAACTTAAAAATAATATTGATAATAAATTCTATAACTTTTTTGAAAAAGTAAAATAAGTAAATCATTAAGCAATCTTATTAAGAGTAAAGAGGGGCTTCCCTGGTGGCTCAGGGGTAAAGATTCTGCCTACCAATGCAGAAGACACAGGTTAGATCCCTGGTCCAGGAATATCCCACATGCTGCAGAGCAACTAAGCCCCAGCACCACAACCATTAGCCTGTGCACTAGAGCCCAGGAACCCCATCCACTGAGCCCATGTCCTACAATGATTGAAGCCCACATGCCCTACAGCCTGTGTTCCACAATGAGAGAAATCACCACAATGAGCAGCTCACTTACCGCAACTAGAGAATAGCCCGAGCAGCAACAAATACACAACACAACAAAAATAAATAATATAATTAATTAATGAATTATTTAAAATTTAGAAACAAGATAAAAGTGGAAAATAAATAAATGGCAAAAATAAGAAAAATAATTGCCAGAGAGAAAAAATTTTTTAAGTCATATGGAACTATTTTTTCAACTCTGCTAATACCATTGAAATCTCAAATAAAATGAATAGTATTCTATTACCTTGTACTTTTACTAAATCTTACTCAAGATAGAATATAATCTAAATAGATTTGTTTTCATAGAAAAAGAAGAAAATTTCAATTACCACAGAGGCAATACTGCAGTCCTTTCTAAAAGCTTCAACATAGCTTCAGAGAGAAACATACATGGTTCCAATTCTGAGCATACATTAAATGTTTTTGAAAATTATTAGTTACTTGTTAAATACAAAGTTATTTGCCCAAATGATGAAAAATGCCTATGTACATATTACCAGCACCACATTTGTTCTTGATCTAGCCAACCTAATCAGGTAGGATCAACCACAGAATTGTGATAGAATTATGTAATGGGTATAGATTTACTCACTCTGAATATTACAGCTGAAGTTCAGAACCAAAGCTGCTGCTGCTGCTAAGTTGCTTTAGTCGTGTCTGACTCTGTGTGACTCCAGAGACAGCAACCCACCAGACTCCACCATCTCTTGGATTCTCCAAGCAAGAACACTGGAGTGGGTTGCCATTTCCTTTCCAATGCATGAAAGTGAAAGTGAAGTTGCTCAGCTGTGTCCGACTCTTTGCTACCCCATGGACTGCAGCCTACCAGGCTCCTCCATCCATGGGATTTTCCAAGCAAGAGTACTGGAGTGGGGTGCCATTGCCTTCTCCTCAGAACCAAAAAGTGGAAGATAAAAATCAATATCTGTCCCTTGAAGTAAAAACATACCTGATGCTCATATATAACTTCCACGATAATAATGAAAGTTTATATACAAATGATAGATTGAACAGAATTGAAATCACTTATTTTTTTTTTTAAAGTTCTTGATTTAAGAGGGGTATTTTAGAATCCACATTTCATTAATAGGAAATAACAGCATTGAAATTCTAAGAATAAAACATTAACAAATGCACAATGCAATTATTATTTATTTATAATTATTATTTATTATTATTTATTATTTCCAATACAATATTCTTCTGCCAATATTAACAACAGCAATACAAAATCCCTTTTCTTTCCCAATGTATGTGAAAATACAGGAGTAGTAATATAAAAATAGTTTTATGTATGAATGTGTGACTATTCTTAATAATGCCTAATTACATGAAAGAATATTTATAAATTTATGAATTATAAAGCTATATCATAAGCTAGAATGAAGATTGCCATGAGAAATATTAATAACCTCAGATAAGCAGAGGACAGCACCCTAATGGTAGAAAGCAATGAGGAACTAAAGAGCTTCTTGATGAAGGTGAAAGAGGAGAGTAAATCTAGCCTAAAGCTCAACATTCAAAAAAGTAAGATCATGGCATCTGGTTCCATCACTTCATGGCAAATAGAAGGGGGGGGGGAATAGTAACAGGCTTTATTTTCCTGTGCTCCAAAATCACTGTAGACAGTTACTGCAGCAATGAAATTAAAAGATGTTTACTCCTTGGAAGAAAAGCTGTTACTAAGCTAGACAGTGTATTAAAAAGCAGAGACATCAGTTTACTGACAAGGGTCCATATAGTGAAAGCTATGGTTTTCCCAGTAGTCATGTATGGATGTAAGAGCTGTAGCATAAAGAAGGCTGAATGCCAAAGAATTGAAGCTTTCTAGCTGTGGTGCCGGAGAAGACTCTTGAGAGTCCCTTGGACTATAAGAAGATCAAATCAGTCAATCCCAAAGGAAACCAACCTTGAATATTCACTGGAATGTCTGATACTGAAGTTGAAGCTCCAATACTTTGGACACCTGATGGGAAGAGCTGACTCACTGGGAAAGATCTGATGCTGGGAAAGATTGAGGCAAAGAGGAGAAGGCGGGGGCAGAAGGTGAGATGGTTAGACAACATTATCAATTCAGTGAACATGAGCTGAACAAACGCTGAGAGACAGTGAAGGATAGGGTAGCCTGGCAAGCTGAAGTCGTGAGGTCACAGAGGAGGACACAACTGAATAACTGAATAACAACATAAAGCTATATACTATGATACTAGGAGGGATGATCATCAGTTAAACAGAGACAGTCTCACAAAAATCCTTATGTAAATATTTGCTTGACTAAAACTAACTCTCATTCTGAGGGAAAATCCTGTAATATAAAAAATAGTTTTATAGATCCAAGCACTTAAACTAGAGGTACCAATAATTTTAATGGAGACAATATAAATTCAAACCATCATTGTTTAAAAAAAAAAGTCAACAGCCTTAATAAATTCATTTCTCACTGGTGAGAGCACTAGCCCATGTTTTAGTCCTAACATATGTATATATTTATTTGTAAAAAGCTACAGAAAAAGTTAGTTTAGGTGACTCAGTTATTTTATTAAGGGTTCTGTAGTTTGATAAACAGAACTTACTTTTAGCAACTGCAGTTTATGAAATAGGCAAGATCTAAGCTATGTCTTCAATTTGAATACACTGGTCATTAGACCCAGAGCTTCCGTTCATTAAGTAAATAAAACACATATCATAATATCCCTATGCTCAGTATAGGGATATCCCTATGATCAGTAATATCCATGCTATTCTAAAAATAATGAATCAAAAATAAGGAGCAACTCAACAATTCAGTGATCTCAAACCATTTACTTGTACAGATTTATACCTAGACTCATGAGGTCCATCATCTCTGATCATGTATCTCTAAAGATACGTACTCATGCTTTCTCTACCTTAAACAGAATATTTTTGCAATTATAATTTACAAGGTTAACAATGTCCTGAGCATTTGAATGAAACTTTATCTTTTCTTTTTTTCACTTGGATTCAAAATTTTAAGTGAATATTCTGTGTCATTTTCTATTCACCAATGTGATGTTTTCTTTTATCACTATTTTCAATAATGAAGAATATTTTCTTTATATTTTCTAGTATATACTTTATCTCATTTACATTTAATGTACCCAGTTATTTTCCTACATATCTCTTGCTGTTTCTTAATCTATTGTGTAAGAAAAATGTTTCTTACATACATTAAAAAAATCATTTTTGAAATCTTGCTATCCAGGAAAAAATGCAGTTTGTGGCAAATCTTTTATACTAGTGAAAAAAATTAAATCTCTCTTTCATCCAACAAATAGTCACAGTTTACATGGTTTAATGAGACTATCTATGCATAACGGATGTTGTTAAATTATGTAAATCTCATAAAAAGTTTATCTGGTAATATGATCAGAATAATGGACAATAGTTTGCTTGAAGTCCCATTACAAATACCACAAAATGTTAGGAGAAGCATAACTATAACTCATTCCTTTCGGTAGGAAAAGTAAAAGGAATCTTTCACACATATATATTTATGTATAAATATATATTTTTACATTATATAATATGTTACATATTTACATTATATAAATATTTTACATATTTATTTAAGTTCAGTTCAGTTGCTCAGTCGTGTCTGACTCGGCGACGTCATGAATCACAGCACGCCAGACCTCCCTGTCCATCACCATCTCCCAAGTTCACTCGGACTCAAGTCCATCGAGTCCGTGATGCCATCCAGCCATTTCACCCTCAGTCGTCCCCTTCTCCTCCTGCCCCCAATCCCTCCCAGCATCAGTCTTTTCCAATGAGTCAACCCTTCTCATGAGGTGGTCAAAGTACTGGAGTTTCAGCTTTAGCATCATTCCTTCCAAAGAAATCCCAGGGCTGATCTCCTTCAGAATGGACTGGTTGGATCTCCTTGAAGTCCAAGGGACTCTCAAGAGTCTTCTCTAGCGCCACAGTTCAAAAGCATCAATTCTTCAGTGCTCAGCCTTCTTCACAGTCCAACTCTCACATCCATATATGACCACAGGAAAAACCATAGCCTTGACTAAACGGACCTTAGTCGGCAAAGTAATGTCTCTGCTTTTGAATATGCCATCTAGGTTGGTCATAACTTTCCTTCCAAGGAGTAAGCATCTTTTAGTTTCATGGCTGCAGTCACCATCTGCAGTGATTTTGGAGCCCCCCACAAAATAAAGTCTGACACTGTTCCCACTGTTTCCCCATCTATTTCCCATGAAGTGATGGGACCGGATTCCATAATCTTCGTTTTCTGAATGTTGAGCTTTAAGCCAACTTTTCACTCTCCTCTACCACTTTCATCAAGAGGCTTTTTAGCTCCTCTTCACTTTCTAAGAGTGGTGTCATCTATATATCTGAGGTTATTGATATTTCTCCCAGCAATCTTGATTCCACCTTGTGTTTCTTCCAGTCCAGTGTTTCTCATGATGTACTCTGCATATAAGTTAAATAAGCAGGGTGACAATATACAGCCTTGATGTACTCCTTTTCCTATTTATAACCAGTCTGCTATTCCATCTCCAGTTCTAACTGTTGCTTCCTGACCTGCATACAGATTTCTCAAGAGGCAGGTCAGGTGGTCTGGTATTCCCATCTCTTTCAGAATTTTCCAAGGTCTATTGTGATCCACACAGTCAAAGTCTTTGGCATAGTCAATAAAGCAGAAATAGATGTTTTTCTGGAACTCTCTTGCTTTTTCCATGATCCAGTGGATGTTAGCAATTTGATCTCTGGTTCCTCTGCCTTTTCTAAAACCAGCTTGAACATCTGAAAGTTCACAGTTCACATACTGCTGAAGCTTGGCTTGGAGAATTTTGAGCATTACTTTACTAGCATGTGAGATGAGTGCAATTGTGCGGTAGTTTGAGCATTCTTTGGCATTGCCTTTCTTTGGAATTGGAATGAAAACTGACCTTTTCCAGTCCTGTGGCCACTGCTGAGTTTTCAAATTTGCTGGCATATTGATGCAGCACTTGCACAGCATCATCTTTCAGGATTTGAAACAGCTCCACTGGAATTCCATCACCTCCACTAGCTTTGTTCTAGTGATGTTTTCTAAGGCCCACTTGACTTCACATTCCAAGATGTCTGGCTCTAGATTAGTGATCACATTATCATGATTATCTGGGTCATGAAGATCTTTTTGTACAGTTCCTCCATGTATTCTTGCCACCTCTTCTTAATATCTTCTGCTTCTGTTAGGTCCAGATCATTTCTGTCCTTTATCGAGCCCATTTTTGCATGAAATCTTCCCTTGGTATCTCTAACTTTCTTGAAGAGATCTCTAGTCTTTCCCATTTTGTTCTTTTCCTCTATTTCTTTGCATTGATTGCTGAAGAAGGCTTTCTTATCTTTTCTTGCTATTCTTTGGAACTCTGCATTCAGATGCTTATATTGTTCCTTTTCTCCTTTGCTTTTCGCCTCTCTTCTTTTCACAGCTATTTGTAAGGCCTCCCCAGACAGCCATTTTGCTTTTTGCATTTCTTTACCATGAAGAGATGCCCCACACCCAAGGTAAGAGAAACCCAAGTAAGATGGTAGGCGCTGCAAGAGGGCGTCAGAAGGCAGACACACTGAAACCATACTCACAGAAAACTAGTCAATCTAATCACACTAGGACCACATCCTTGTCTAATCCAATGAAACCAAGCCATGCCTGCAGGGCAACACAAGACGGGCAGGTCATGGTGGAGAGGTCTGACAGAATGTGGTCCACTGGAGAAGGGAATGGCAAGCCACTTCAGTATTCTTGCCTTGAGAATCCCATGAACAGTATGAAAAGGCAAAATGATAGGATACCAAAAGAGGAACTCCCCAGGTCATTAGGTGCCAAATTATTCTACTGGAGATCAGTGGAGAAATAACTCCAGAAAGAATGAAGGGATGGAGCCAAAGCAAAAACAATACCCAGCTGTGCATGTGACTGGTGATAGAGGCAAGATCCGATGCTGTAAAGAGCTATATTGTATAGGAACCTGGAATGACAGGTCCATGAATCAAGGCAAATTAGAAGTGCTCAAACAAGAGATGACAAGGGTGAACGTCGACATTCTAGGAATCAGCAAACTAAAATGGACTGGAATGGGTGAATTTAACTCAGATGACCATTATGTCTACTACTGCGGGCAGGAATCCCTCAGAAGAAATGGAGTAGCCATCATGGTCAACAAAAAGAGTCGAAAGGCAGTACTTGGATGCAATCTCAAAAATGACAGAATGATTTCTGTTCGTCTCCAAGGCAAACCACTCAATATCACAGTTATCCAAGTCTATGCCCCAACCAGTAATGCTGAAGATGCTGAAGTTGAATGGTTCTATGAAGACCTACAAGACCTTTTAGAACTAACACCCAAAAAAGATGTCCTTTTCATTATAGGGGACTGGAATGCTAAAGTAGGAAGTCAAGAAACACCTGGAGTAACAGGCAAATTTGGCCTTGGAATGCGGAACGAAGCAGGGCAAAGACTAATAGAGTTTTGCCAAGAAAATGCACTGGTCATAGCAACTACCATCTTCCAACAGCACAAGAGAAGATTCTACACATGGACATCACCAGATGGTCAACACCGAAATCAGATTGATTCTATTCTTTGCAGCCAAAGATGGAGAAGCTCTATACAGTTGACGAAAACAAGACCAGGAGCTGACTGTGGCTCTTCAAATTGAAGAAAGTAGGGAAAACCACTAGACCATTCAGGTATGACCTAAATCAGATCCCTTATGATTACACAGTGGAAGTGAGAAATAGATTTAAGGGCCTAGATCTGATAGATAGAGTGCCTGATGAACTATGGAATGAGGTTCGAGACACTGTACAGGAGACAGGAATCAAGATCATCCCCATGGTAAAGAAATATTTATGTAAAATATATATATAACACACACACATATATATATACATATATATATAACCCTAGGGATTCCCTGGTTGTGCTAGTGGTGAAGAAGCCATCTGCCAATGTAGGAGACTCAACACACTTTGATCTCTAGGTTGGCAATAAACCCTGGAGTAGGAAATGGCACCCCACTCTGGTATTCTTGCCTAGAAAATTCCATAGCTTGGCAAAAAGTCAGACATGACTGAACAACTGAGCTCTAAGCTTAACCTTTACATTTAACTTTTATCTTCTTTCTTGCTTTAATTGAGCTATTGGCTGTATATTCGGAAGGACTTGAAAGCTAGGAAGTTCATACCTCAATTCAGTTCAGTTCAGTTGCTCAGTCATGTCCAACTCTTTGTGACCCCACAGACTGCAGCATGCCAGGCTTCCCTGTCTATTACTAACTCCTGGAGCTTGCTCAAACTTATGTCCATTGAATCAGTGGTGCCATCTAACTATTTCATCCTCTATCATCCCCTTCTCCTCCCGCCTTCAATCTTTCTCAGCATCAGGGTCTTTCCAGTGATTCAGTTCTTTGCATCAGGTGGCCAGAGTATTGGAGCTTCAGCTTCAGCATCAGCCTTCCAATGAATATTCAGGACTAATTTCTTTTAGGATTGACTGGTTGGGTCTCCTTGCAGTCCAAGGGACTCTCAAGAGTCTTCTCCAACACCACAGATCAAAAGCATCAATTCTTTGGCATTAGGCTTTCTTTTGCTCCAACTCTCACATCCATACTTGACTACTGGAAAAACCATAGCTTTGACTATACAGACCTTTGTTGGTAAAGTAATGTCTCTGCTTTTAATATGGTATCTAGGTTTGTCATAGTTTTTCTTCTAAGGAGCAAGTGTCTTTTAATTTCATGGCTGCAGTCACCATCTGTAGTAATTTTGAAGCCCAAGAAAATACAGAACATTTATACATAGAAAAGACTTCCCTGGTGGCTCAGATGGTAAAGTGTCTGTCTACAATGAGGGAGACCTGGGTTCTATCCCTGGGTTGGGAAGATCTCCTGGAGAAGGAAATGGCAATCCACTCCAGGACTATTGCCTGGAAAAATCCCATGGACAGAGGAGCCTGGTAGGCTACAGCCCATGGGGTCGCAAAGAGTCAGACACGACTGAGCGACTTCACTTCGACTTCACTTCATACATAGAAAAGAGGAACTAAAGACTGGCCCTGAAATTATAAACAGCCCACATCCAAATTTTACAGAACTCCTGAGAATAGAAAACACGTTTTATTGCATGATGAGCATTTGAAAGTTTAAATAAACATGAGAGTTCTATTGCTTAGGTCAGGAATAAGTGGGCAGTTAAGGCAACTGCTGAACTGATGTGATTCAAAGGATCCTAAAAGGTAGCTCCCATCCTGAGAACAAAAATATATATCCCCACCATCCCACCACAATGCCTGAAATGTCTAGTATTACCCTAAAGTATACTTGGAAAGGTTACCTTATATGCAAAATGGACTTTGCATATGTGACTGAATTAATGACCTTGAGATGGGGAGATTATCCTTAGTTTTCCAGGTAAGCCTAAAATGTAATCATAGGTATCCTTACAAAAGGGAGGTCAAGGGAAATAGGACTACAGACATAAGAAGGGGCAATTTGGTGATAGAAGCAAGATGCTTCTCACTGGCTCTGAAGACAGAAAAGGGGCTAGGAGCCAAAGAATGCAAGAAATGAAGCTCTAGAAGATACGAGAAAGCCTGGAAGGAGATTCTCTTTTAGATCCACTGGAGGGAGCTCAGCCCTGATTTTGAACTTCTGATCGCCAGAACTATAAGACAATAAATTTGTGTGTGTATGTATTTTTAAGCCAGGAAGTCTATGTTTTGTTTTTAATAGAAGTGATGGAAACTTAATATAGTTAGTAATCATAGGGATGATTTAGTCATTTGAATCCCCACCATATATGTGCATTCTAATTAGGAATTGTGTTAGGAAGCTAAGAGTAGGACTGTAGATGACACTGGGTAGAATTTTATCCTGGAATCAAAAAGAAGGCTGCTTTAAAGGACATGGGGGCTTGAGCAAGGTACAACTGAGAGTAGCCCAATTTTTTTTCCCACTTCTTAGAATTGCGTATTTTACTTAAATCTGTCTTAACATACTTGGTCATATAATTTCAATAATGAAAGCTACTTTTGCTTGACAGCAGGTTAGATTTTTACTTTTTATTTCTCCTAGAGCATACGTAAAGAACAGTCTCTTGTATAATCAGGATGAAAAAGAAATGCTATAACACTTGTCCTTTTCAAGGCAGTGGGAAATTGATCAACCTACATTGGGTATTCAGATGTTTTTCCTTTTCATCTGTGTCAGAAACAAATACCTCCTACTGAATCTGCAGGGTTTGTCACCTGATTTTTGTACACTGTATTCAAAATGACATACACTTATATGTATAAAAGAAATAAAAAATTCTGGTTTAGTCAGAGCCAATGGTCTAGTTATGAAGATAATTATACCCTATCACAGTCTAAGTATATATCACATTACTATCCACACTGGTTTGAAAGTTTAAGATATCTCTCTCTCTCTCTCTCTCTCTCTCTCTTATATATATATATATATATGTATATACACACACACACACACACACTTACATATTTTAAGCCTTTCAAACCAACATATCAGAAATATTATTTAAAACAGTGCTCACTCACAAATGGAAGATATTAAAAGGAAGTAACTAAATACAATTAATCAGGAAAGCTTCCTGGAGAAGGTCAATTTTAAGACATGTTTTAACCAAAAGAGAGTCATTGATTGACAAGAAGAAAACAGAAAGTTCTACAGTTGCTGAATCCAGAGGAAAAACAGTCCTGTCACAAAAAGCCAGGGATTTTCCTACAAACCAACATGAAGAAATAATGTAAGTGACACCTCTGTGGTTAAAGCTGGATCGAGCAAGTAGAAACTGAGTACGTTTTAAACCCCATTATGGCTCTTTGTTTAATGGCAAGTGTGAAACACCTCTGCTAAATCATTCCTGGCATAATCAATGCAGTCACTGCCGTGTCTAACTGCATTTTCATGGCTTTGCTGCCTTAGCATATTTTCAGAGTTATTCCTTCCTCTCCTTCACCAGCACTCTACTAATACGCTCTGGTAATCATCTTGTGCTGAGATTGAAGGCTGTGTCCTCTTCAGAATGTTCGTCTGTGCCGATGGCCTTCTGAGTTTAATGGCATGTAATTACTGTTCATTCCTTAAACTCTGTAGCTGTGTAACAGTAAAAGTAAGCAGTATTCTGCCAAAAATCCTTTCCCTTTAGGAGAAACAGGAAAGAGAAGCAAGGTTATTGGTGTCCACGCCAAACAGAAAGAAACTGACAAAGCCGATTCATCCGCGTGTCTGCAGGATCACATTAAAGGCACGAGCCAGAGCTTTCCTTGAGCCTTGACCTGGCTGGGGCAATGTGAAATAACCTTATTTCTCATCTGTGTCAGTTGAAACGGGGTTGTTGTGAGGGTGAGTCAAATTTGGTCTATTTATTTCTGTTAATACAATCAATTATTATGACAGTTCATCAAGGTTGGGAGTGAGTGAAATTTCTAAAGATTCTCGGTCTATAAGAATTCAGTTATGAGTGGTTCTGTAAATTAGTGTCAGGACACTAATATTAAAACATTCTTGACCTCATCGTGTATAAATACATTCAAGTGCAAACATCAGTCAGTCAGTCAATATATGTAACATGTCAAGCTCCCACACAATTTTTATAACATTTTGGTAGCTTCTCTATTGACAAGTAAAATAAAATTAAATATTTGTAAAAACATTGACAAATACAGTTAGTGGTATTTTGGGTAGTGTTTACAATCAATAAAACATGAAAATGCTAATGAAAAGTCCTAGAGCTAATATCACTAAAATATATTTAAAGTGAAAAAAAATCCACAGAAGAGTAAAATTTTATTCTAAATATTTACATTTGAATATTGATTTTGATAATAAAATATTTTGAGCAAAGAGACTACAAATATTGATAAAGATAACTTTAGTACCCTCAGTCTATCTCACACATTTCTATGTATGTCCCTGCCATAAAGAAGACCCTAACATCTTTTGCTTGCCAAGCATATTTCAAAGTACAACCTTCACAGTGGAGCAGGGATTAAAACTTCCAAGCGTAGAATCTTGCACACAATGTGAATGTATCTCAAACTGTCTCCTTCCCTCTGTGACTCATTTGTGGGTATTAGTTGCTCAGTCACGTCTGACTCTTTGCTACCCCATGGACTGTAGCTTGCAGCAAGGCTCCTCTGTTCATGAAATTCTCCAGGCAAGAGTATGGAAATGGGTTGCCATTTCTTTCTCCAGGGGGATATTCCGGACCCAGGGATTCAACTCTGGTCTCCTGCATTGCAGGCAGATCCTTTACCATCGGACCCACTAGAGAATCCTTTATCAAACTGTATATATTTAAGGACACTTTCCTTCTTTTGGATTAACCCAGAATTTTTTGTAGCAATCATTGAAGCAGACTGCTCCAATCTCCCTTTAAGAGAAGCTACCTAGGAAACACAGGCAACTGACGCCCTGAAAATGCCACCACAGTGTTTATGCCAGTCTGTTTGCAGGCAATGACTGGGCAGTGGCAGGGATCAAGGAAAGCACTTGAATGCCCACCCACTCGAGAATTCCTACAAGATATGGGCTTCCCTGGTGGCTCAGAGGTAAAGTGTCTGCCTGCAGCGTGTGAGACCTGGGTTCAATCCCTGGGTTGGGAAGATCCCCTGGAGAAGGAAATGGCAACCCATTCCAGTACTCTTGCCTGGAAAATTCCATGGACTGAGGAACGTGGTAGGCTACAGTCCATGGGGTTGCAAAGAGTCAGACACAACTGAGGGACTTCACTTCACTTCACTTCATGGGTTTCATCTAACCCACAACTTAAGCTGGGTGACTCTCTAACAGCCTGCTTGAAATTCTCAGCTCAGCAGTGAATTCTGAGATGCTTTCTATCCCACCCTTCCTTTGATCATTACTGTTGAGATGTGGGATCTCACTCTGCCTACTCCTGCTCCTGTTCTCATCTTCCACTGGCATTTATCCCATAAATTTCCTGTCAATCCGGTTCAGTCTTGACATCTGCTTCTTGGAGAGCCCACGCTGAAACAGGTGGTTCCAGGAATGGAGTGAAAGAAGTGACCCCACTCATTAATCTCAATGTTCCCTGGGGAACACTGAGGGTCCCATCACCATGACTCTAAGCTTTGTAGGGTTAGAAGTGTTGATGGGACATAGAAAGAGTTTCATTGAATTACAGTCTACAACTACTACCAGGGAATTTTGGACTTTTTACACTCAGAGAACCAGTTTGGAAACAAACACTGACCTGTAAATCTTGAATCTCTCTGATTGTTGCTACATTTTTATTCCTTTTCTTACTGTTCCCTCCAAGGTTAATTCAGACACTGTCTGACTTCTATCTAGTGTTAAGCTTCATTAATTATATCAAAGTGAAAGTGAAAGTGAAGTCGCTCAGTCATGTCCAACTCTTTGCGACCCCATGGACTGTAGCCTACCAGGCTCATCTGTCCATGGGATTCTCCAGGCAATAGTACTGGAGTGGATTGCCATTCCCTTCTCCAGGGGATCTTCCCAACCTGGGGATCGAACCTGGTCTCCTGCATTGTAGACAGACGCTTTATCGACTGAGCCACCAGGGAAGTCCAAATTATATCAAGGATACAGGTAATTGCAAGGTCCTGACAAAGCATAACGAAGCTTGGAACTATCAACCCACTCCTTAGGTCCCTCTTTTACTGTATGCATGTTGCTCTTACCCAGATCTAACATGTGAGGCCTCCAAATTATGCCAACAGGACATGACTTAAACTATGGGATAAGATTTGACTCTAAAACACTGTCACTTTAATACTCAATTATATAAATTATGTGATATTTTCTAGATAGTTATGCCACATAGTGCATAGATTGCAGATTTGATTCCCTTAAGTATTCCTAGACTAAGTACACCCTGCTAAAACATTACACACTCATGCACTGTAAATATCACCAATGCAATGATATTTGCCAAGAGATGTGTTATTAGTATATTTACAGTAAGATTAGATAAGAATTAGGTTTATTGCTATCTTGATTTGTAGACATTTTTCACGTAATAGGAAAAAATATCCAACCATTTTCATATATGTCACAGCTATTTTTCCCCTAGGATTTTATTTTCCTATGAGTATTACTAGTGACAGTTTCAGGAGAAGGCAATGGCAACCCACTCCAGTACTCTTGCCTGGAAAATCTCATGGAGGGAGGAGTCTGGTGGGCTGCAGTCCATGGGATCGCTAAGAGTCGGACAGGACTGAACGACTTCACTTTCACTTTTCACTTTCATGCATTGGAGAGGAAATGGCAACCCATTCCAGTGTTCTTGCCTGGAGAATCCCAGGGACGGGGGAGCCTGGTGGGCTATCATCTCTGTGGTCGCACAGAGTCGGGACACGACTGAAGCGACTTAGCAGCAGCAGCAGCCCCTTTTAAGATGAAATGAACTTTAAACTTAATTTTTAAAACTTGTAGCATTAAAGCATGTAGAATTAATTTTATTGTAAGAAGTGAAGCTAGAATCCTTTTTAAAAAATTATCTCCAAAAATTAAGCAATTATTTCAGCATCATCTAACATTGTAAACATTATTTGTTCTAATTTATGTTACATAGTAAGATTATCAGACTGTAAATAGGTACAATGCACATAATTAATCTTTCTTGACTTTCTAGTCTATTTCTATGACTTCTCATTCTTATACCAGTTTTATCATGCTCTCTTTATTCTAGAAATCTGTTCTTTTATTTAATACCTACAAAGTAATCATTCCTCTCCTCCCACATCATTATTCTTTAGTTGTGTGATTTCCTTTGCTGTTCTTTCCTATTTATGCTCATAGATGACTTTTTGATTCATGTTGTTCAGTAATCCCCAAAACCCTCCTGGTACTTGATCAGAATTGTATTGCTTAAATATATTTTTTGAATAAAAGTGAGCAATCATTTGGAGAAGGGTATTTAAATCCTCAAACTTGCAGATTTATTTATAATTGTAATTCTCACATATTTTGCTTCATGAATGTATAATATTTTCTATTAAATGTTTATACTTACACATCAAGGACAATGTATTTTTGCATAATTGAACCCTTTGTCACTATGTAATGTTCTTTTATCAGATATCTCTGGTATCTTCTATTTGATGGCAAAGAATCTGCCTGCTATGTGAGGAGACCTGGGTTCGATCCCTGGGCTAGGAAGATCCCCTGGAGAAGGGAATAGCTACTTATTCCAGTATTCTGGCCTGGAGAATTCCATGGACAGAGGAGCCTGGCAGGCTACAGTCCACGGGTGGCAAAGAGTCAGACATGACTGAGTGTCTTTCACTTTCACTTTGCTTGATATTAATATAGTTACTTCTAGTTTCTCTTTTAAATGCCAAGAGATATAGGAGACTTGTATACAGTTTGATCCCTGGGTTGGGAAGATTCCCCAGAGGAGGAAATGGCAACCTCTCCAGTATTCTGAAGTGAATACTGAAAAATCCCATGGACAAAGGAGGCTGACGATGAGTTGCAATGTGTGAGACACGGAAGTTAGCCTGGCAGTAGGGAATGGAAGAGCATTCTCTATGGTTCTAATATAACTTCAGGCAGATATCATGTCCCATGGATCTTGAGTGGTTAGTTTTCTCAGCGTTTCTTCCCTCCATTAACCTATCAGATATTCCTATTCTTTCCCCAGTGATGGGGAGTTTTCCTCCTATTTGCTTTTCCTAGATGCTAGATTTTCTCCAGTGCTCTTAGGACAACAGCATTTGTTTATCCCTCTCTCCGGAGATTGAGTGTTATTCTTTAGGGAAATGAAATTTAAGCTGCTTTGATGGGGTTTTGTGCCTTTTTTACAGCTGATTCTGTTTCTCAAGTTTTTACTATAGGGAAGCTTTCTTAAAATACTCTGTGTGTGTATGGTTATGATTATCTGATGGAGGTCATGCAGGAAAAGTCTGTAAGAGAGTGTGAACAATTCCCTTTTTGCAGCTATATTTGCAGTGTACATTTGACTGTGCTCTATCAATTTGTCAGTCATCCTAGCTAAATTCTGCTTATCAGCGTCTGGCTGCATCTTGTTCAGGTAAACAAGGATTTATGCTTCACTTCTCACTGCAAGTGATTTCCCCTCTTTATATTTTGAACCAGTTGATTATCTTGTGACTTCAAACTTCATGGATTCAAGAAAAGTCATGAATATGATATTTGTCAGGTTATTTTTTTGTTGTGTGGTTTAGAGCAATGCCCTTTCTAACTTCAGCCTCCCTAAATGGAAATCAGAAGTTCAATATTGTTACTTTTAATTGTAACATCAAACTCTATAGAGAAAAGATTATAAAACAGTACACACCAATAGTCTTTGTTATTATAAATTACTATTTACTTGTTAAATCAGTCGGTAACCAAATATTTGTTTAGTGCCTGTTCTGATCAAGGTTTGTCCTCAACAAATCACTAAGCCATAGAAGAGTACTTCTTGTAAATCTGAGATGATGAATATGAGAGCATTTTAAGAGTTTTAACAAGAAGAGGAAAATAAGAATCTCAACATTATTTCTGTTATCAAAATATGAGCTTATGTGACTGAAAAGGTTCATTTGATTCAAATCCATGTTTGATTGAAAAATTACTGGAATTCAGTATGAATTAAGTTTCACGTACTTATTATGATGTGTGAAGGAACAAGGACTTTGAGTTTTACTAAGTGAGTAAAGTCACTCAGTCGTGTCTGACTCGTTGCTACCCATGGACTGTAGCCTACCAGGCTCCTCTGTCCATGGGATTTTTCCAGGCAATAGTCCTGGAGTGGATTGCCATTTCCTTCCCCAGGGATCTTCCCAATCCGGGAATGAACCCGGGTCTCCCACATTGTAGACAGAGGCTTTACTATCTGAGCCACCAGGGAAGACTTTTTACTAACTATTGTCTAAATGATACTTTGAGGAAAATGACAATAAGAACTCTGGATAACCTGAGAATTGTTAAAATAATAGTTCACCCTTACATCTGTAAAACAGATTTTATGCTGGATAATAAAAGATAATAAAAGAATAAGTTTCCCAAAGTCATTTGCTAAATGAAAATTCTTTCCATTCCAATAGTCAGATGTCTTTGATCTGTCACTGTCATCATCACTGGACAAAGTCAAATGCCACAGAAGAGTGCTGTTTAGTTCGTAGAAAAAGAAAACAAATGGAGAGAAAAACACAAGTCATCAATCATATTTAATCCAAGGAAATTATCTGAGTAAATTGAAAATATCTACCAAAAATACCAAATATATAAGTGTATTTTATCTTGGTAGAAAACAATAAAGCTCTCCAAAAGCTGCTAGGGAGCTTCAAAGGAAGAAAAAGTTTATCAAAAACAGACTACACCTTGAGCAAAAGCATACCTGAGTAATTTTCTCATGCTATTTTGTCCTAAATAAAAGTTTAACCTTATTGCTTAAAGATGATCAAATGTTCTCTACTTTATAAGAAAAACTGAGTCTGGATTCAGCCTGTAATCAACTGTCATTTGGTCAGACCAAGAACAGAATGTGGCTTTATGTCTGAGCAGTGTATTTAATTTTGACAGCCCAACTTCTTATGGCTTCACTCATCAAAAGCTCAGCACATAAACACACTGCCTGCAGCCCAGCATTGATTGTCAGCACAATTAATTGCCAGGAAAACTGCAGCTTTATTAAGTGTGTGGTAGTAACAATAAAAACATCACTATTTATAGCACGGAGCATGGCGGGATATCTATACAAATAAAATACAACAATAATAAACAAAAGGCTAGCCTGTAGTCCTACAGAAGAACATCAGTGAATTTGTTTTAATGCCAAGCCACAACAGGGTACTCAAGTGTCCCTGGGCATAAGAAACTGCATCCTCTACTAAAAGACAAGAGACTTTTGTGACCTCTCTGGTGTGAAGATGAATGCTAAACAGTTTCTTCAGAATTATTTCTTAGAATTATAAAGCTCCATTGCCCCTATACCAATTAGATAAATGCCATCTGGGAAGGAGAAAGAAGGGAAACAGCATAGAGTGCAGTACAGTCAGGATTGAAGACTATCCTAGAAATGAATCAGTGATGGCATTTTAAAAGCAGATACATCTTGATGCATTTGGGGAGGATATAAACAGTGTACTGGTAACATTAAGGAAACTTCAATCTGATCATAAAGATTGAACACTCTGCATTACAACTTCAGCTTAGGATTTTGAAATGAAGAAGTAGTTTTTTCTATATTTTTCAATTATTTTTCTATATTTTTTTTGCTGCAAGCTTCCAGTGCAAAGTTGTATACATTTTAGAGAGGCTAATACATTTGAGAAAGGAAAGAAAGAGAATGAATAGTATATAGACTAGCACATGCTGAACACTGTATGAAACATTTGAGGACCAGTAGCGGAGCAGGCAATGGCACCCCACTCCAGTACTCTTGCCTGGAAAATCCTATGGACGGAGGAGCCTGGTGGGCTGCAGTCCATGGGTCGCTAAGAGTCAGACGTGACTGAACGACTTCACTTTCACTTTTCACTTTCTTGCACTGGAGAAGGAAATGGCAACCCACTCCAGTGTTCTTGCCTGGAGAATCCCAGGGATGGCGGAGCCTGGTGGGCTGCTGTCTATGGGGTCGCACAGAGCCAGACACAACTGAAGTGACTTAGCAGCTTAGCAGCAGCAGTTACCTCTAACACAACACTGGTTTTTTCCATCACACAAAAATACGGTAATTAGTATGTCCAAAAAGTCCATGCAATAAAGTGTGTCTGCACTAGGAAGCCTTTAAGAGCATTAAGTCAGAAGAAAATATTATTAGTTTTATTATGAACACCCATATTTTTATTATCATTCCTCATATGGGTAGTATGAGGTTCATAAAAATAATATGAGCAGTCACTGATCTTGGCAGTAGAAATGCTGAGAATCAAACCCATTCTGATATACTGGATCCAGTATCCTACAGTACCTTGTGTAACACAGAGACAGATGAATTGCTTAAGACCACTTAATTAACTGAGTTAACTGAGTTGATATACAACAGATATTTCCTTTATTATATACATAGTGGGTACTTGATGCACTTAAATGCTGACCTCTGGTTCATGAGCACAAACAATTTAACAAAAGATATCTGAGACTCAGTAAAGTTAAAATGACCTGCGAGGGTCCCTTTGCTGGTTGGTGACAGAAGCAAAACAGATCTATACTTACCCTTTTTTCCTTAAGCTGTCTTGCATACAATAAGCTGCTGCTGCTGCTAAGTCGCTTCAGTCATGTCCGACTCTGTGCAACCCCATAGACGAAAGCCCACCAGGCTCCCCTGTCCCTGGGATTCTCCAGGCAAGAACACTGCAGTGGGTCACCATTGCCTTTTCCGATACAATAAGATACTATTGAGCAAGTAATTATTGTATCTGATTACCTTACAAACAACAACAGGAGAGATATTTTAGAGAGAAATATATATATATATATTATTTCTAAAATGCAGAAATACATTCAGGTTCAAAATGTTTAAAACTGCTTTGCCTGGTCACATCACAATAACACAAAATTCCTTAAGTATAGAAACCTGCATTTTTCTCATCTTTATAGTCTCCGCACATGATAAATCTGCGTAGTACTTACATACTGGCAGTTCTTCCTGATAACCCAGATCATTCATTCATCTGTGGACTTTCAAGTTGACAATTTTTCAGTCTCTCATCTCAAAATACGCCTTTTGGATGAAGGATTTCCTTTAAAAGAATTTGGAATGTCATTTTGCAGTTATTATTCTGCTTATTGGGAAGGTGGAGGAGGTAAAAAGAAGTATAAGTAACCCATGGTGTCTCTGATAAAATGTTCATGACTCATTTTGAATAGTCTCTAACTACAATGTGTTCTAAAAATAAACAAAACAAAATAAAACTTAGCTTTAACAAAAGAGAAAAAAGGCTGAGAAAAATAACACATACAGACAAAACCTGACATTGGAAATATGGTTTATTAAGTCATCAGATCAAATTGCCAACATCTGAAGGATCATCAAAAAAGCAAGAGAGTTCCAGAAAAATATCTATTTCTGCTTTATTGACTATGCCAAACCCTTGACTGTGTGGATCACATTAAACTGTGGAAAATTCTGAAAGAGATGGAAATACCAGACCACCTGACCTGCCTCTTGAGAAACCTGTATGCAGGTCAGAAAGCAACAGTTAGAACTGGACATGGAACAACAGACTGGTTCCAAATAGGAAAAGGAGTACATCAAGGTTGTAATATTGTCACTCTGCTTATTTAATTTATATGCAGAGTATGTCATGAAAAATGCTGGGCTGGAGGAAGCACAAGCTGGAATCAAGATTGCTGGGAGAAATATCAAGAACCTCAGATATGCAGATGACACCACCCTTATGGCAGAAAGTGAAGAGGAACTAAAAAGCGTCTTTATGAAATTGAAAGAGAAGAGTGAAAAGTTGGCTTAAAGCTCAACATTCAGAAAACTAAGATCATGGCATCCGGTCCCATCACTTCATGGCAAATAGATGGGGAAACAGTGGAAACAGTGACTGACTTTACTTTTCTGGGCTCCCAAATCACTACAGATGGTGATTGCAGCCATGAAATTAAAAGACACTTACTTCTTGGAGGGAAAGTTATGACCAACCTAGACAGCATATTGAAAAGCAGAGACATTACTTTGTCAACAAAGGTCCGTCTAGTCAAGGCTTTGGTTTTTCCAGTAGTTGTGTAAGGATGTGATATTGGACTATAAAAAAGCTGAGCACCAAAGAACTGATGCTTTTGAACTGTGCTGTTGGAGAAGACTCTTGAGAGTCCCTTGGACTGCAAGGAGATCCAACCAGTCCATCCTAAAGGAGATAAGTCCTGGATGTTCTTTGGAAGGACTAATGCTGAAGCTGGAACTCCAATACTTTGGCCACTAGATGCAAAGAGCTGGCTCATTTGAAAAGACTCTGATGCTGGGAAAAATTGAGGGCAGGAGGAGATGGGGACGACAGAGGATGAGATGTTTGGATGGCATCACCAACTCGATGGACATGGGTTTGGGTGGACTCCGGGGAGTTGGTGATGGACAGGGAGGCCTGGCGTGCTGCAGTTTATGAGGTTGCAAAGAGTTGGACCTGACTGAGTGACTGAACTGAAATGAAGTCATCTGAACTTTGGGCACCTGATCTAGTTCCCAGTGGGAAAACAGCAAACTCCTCTGACAAAAATGAGAATAGAGTTGGTACTGATAAAGCCAAACTCTGAATATATTCCTATTTTTTTCTTGGAAGAAATTGTCTAAGTTCAGGTAGAAACCATGTGAGACATGTCTCAAAATGTTGAGCCACTAGCAAATTTTAATACAACTGCTTTCTCTGGTAGAATGTCAAGGAAATGTTAATGAGAAACACTATTTTCAAGCATTTTTTACTTAGTCTGTCAATGATTAGAGTTGAGGGTTCACTTTTTCCTGGGCACTGAGCTGGATGGAAAAGTAACAAGTCATGGTCCATGCCCTCAAGAAATTTAGATATTACAGCTAGAAACACTATAATTTGGGCTAAATTTGAATGCTAGATTAGTCTACCATTTTAAATTAATTATATATGTTATATATATATTTACATATTATATGCATAATAAGTAAATTATATATGTATATGTAGTGTGTAAATGTATACAGGTTTTTATTTTTGGCTTTGGAGTCACGTTCAGGAGTCAGTCTTCACAGCTATGTGATCTTCAGAACATGTTAATTACTCTTGACCTCAATTTTTTCATTTGTAAATTTTAACCAAGATTATTTCAGAAAGCTTTTTGAGAACTAAGTAAAATAACACTTTGACAGTATTTTTCACATAAAGAATACTCAATAAATTCTGGTGCTTTTCTTGAATCTCAATTTTTCAGCAGTTAGGCTTTCCAGAAGCAGTAAGACCTCTGGTAAATTGTTGATTTCAATTGGTAAAATTTAAAACTCTTTGGAAATTACTCTGTTGAATTAAAAACATGATTTCAATTAATTTCAAGACTTAAATTTCTGCAGATAAAGAAAATATTGTAGTATATTTTGGGGCTCCATAAAACTGTTGAAAAGCCAACACATTTTATGGCTCCTTTTATTTGTTTTATTTTGGTTTTACCTTAAGATAGAACAAAGAACTCACATCACATAAATCCTAGGAAGCAATATGCCTCCAAGTAGCCATTTTAACAAAAGGCTACTCAATTTCTATGTACAAGACCACATCCAATAACTTGTAGGAAGTAACTTTTCTCCAACTACTGAGTCCAGCTCTTTCAGCAGCTATGCTTGTTGCTGGAAGGGTCCTATACTGAGAAATAAGAATCGAGAAGTGATAGGACCTTCCAAGTTTGCTCTTATTGTTACAAAATTACTCCATTAACCTCCTTCCTCTCTTAAATCATTATGGCAAACAACTGTGGAAGCAAAACACAATAAACTGCTGTCATTACAAAATAATAACATCAGGCAGAAATTCATCATAGCATCTCTTGAAAAAACAGATAAATGTTCATTTTGTGCATACTCTTTCTTATTTCAGAAAAAAATAACACTTTTTAAATTCAAAAACCTATAGCCTCCCATAAAGGATTCTCCATACCAGTTTACTAGACCTGTGAAGTTCAAAATATATGCAATAGACAGACGACTCATACTATGATCTCATTAAAGAAAAGGCAGGACTTATCTGTAATGACACTAGCCTCCAAAAGGTGAATTTTTCATTCCTTGATTTAAGCTTTGCCATGGCTTTCTTTTATCTTATACCACCCCATTTGGTTGTGTGTTGAAATGATCTCATGTTTGGACTGTCCCCGGTTGGACATTTTTGGCAGACTGGAGAAACTAGTGTCTGGAATCTTTGTTGAGTGCCACGCTCTTCTTAAGGCTGAAAAAGATCCAAGTCACACATCTGTTACTCATTTATACCGTTGAACCAAAAGCTGAGTCAGAAGAATGGGATTAAGGAAACCATGCTATTAAGCCTTTTCTTCCTTCTGTTTTCTTTGCACTTTTTCCATCTTCCCAGCAAGGAGATTTTTGATTACCAAATGACAGAAGATCTTAAGCTAAAGTCAATGCTGAAATTGTTTCCAAAATTTTCTCTTAATCTTTAGGTAATATTTGCCTTTCTTTTTAACTTTGCTTTTTAAAATAAATTTTTAGAACAGTTTTTGTTATTCAGAAAGGTTTTGAAGTTAGTATGTGGAGTTCCCATATGCCCATATCCAGTGCATTAACATATTGTGTTAGTATGGCATATTTCTTACAACTAATAAACCAGAAAAACATCTACTTCTGCTTTAATGAATATGCCAAAGTCTTTGACTGTGTGGGTCACAGCAAACTGTGGAAAATTCTTAAAGAGATGAGAATACAAGACCACCTGACCTGCTTCCTGAGAAATCTGTATGCAGGTAAAGAACCAACAGTTAGAAATGGACATGGAACAACAGACTGGTTCCAAATAGGAAAAGGAGTACGTCAGGCTGCTTGTCACCTTGCTTATTTAACTTATATACAGAGTACATCATGAGAAACATTGGGCTGGAAGAAGCACAAGCTGGAATCAAGATTGCTGGGAGAAATATCAATAACCTCATATATACAGATGACACCACTCTTATGGCAGAAAGTGAAGAAGAACTAAAGAGCCTTTTTATGAAATTGAAAGAGGAGAGTGAAAAGTTGGCTTAAAGCTCAACATTCAGAAAACTAAGGTAATGGCATCCGGTCCCATCACTTCATGGCAAATAGATGAGGAAACAATGGAAACAGTGAGAGACTATTTTTCTGAGCTCCAAAATCACTGCAGATGGTGACTGCAGCCATGAAATTAAAAGACACCTTTTCCTTGGAGGAAAAGTTATGACCAACCTAGACAGCATATTAGAAAGGAGAGACATTACTTTGCCATAAAGGTCCATGTAGTCAAAGCTCTGGTTTTTCCAGTGGTCATATATGGATGTGAGAGTTGGACTATAAAGGAAGCTGAGCACCAAAGAATCTGTGGTGTTGGAGAAGACTCTTGAGAGTCCCTTGAACTGAAAGGAGACCCAACCAGTCCATCCTAAAGGAAATCAGTCCTGAATATTCATTGGAAGGACTGATGCTGAAGCTGAAACTCCAATACTTTGGCCACCTGATGTGAAGAACTGACCCACTAGAAAAGACCCTGATGCTGGGAAAGACTGAAGGCGGGAGGAGAAGGGGATGACAGAGGTTGAGATGGTAGCATGGCATCACTGACTTAATGGATATGAATTTGAGTAAGCTCTGGGAGTTGGTGGTGAACAGGGAAGCCTGGCATGCTGCAGTCGTGGGGTCACAAAGAGTTGGACATAGCGACTGACCTGAACTGAATGAACCGATTTTGATAGATTATTTTAATTAAAGTCAGTACTTGATTCAATTTCCCTTGGCTTTATGTTCCAGGATCCCATCCAGGATGCCACATTTTGTTAAGGAGTCATTCCTCCTTAGGCTCCTCTTGAGTTCCTCAATTTGTTCTGTTTTTTTTAGACCTGAGAATTTTGAGAACAAGTCCAGTTTTACACAGAATGTCTCTCAATATTGGAAGTTAGTCTGATATATTTCTTGTGATTAGACTGAGTTTATTTATTTTTGTGAGGAAAACTTCAAAGGCAAAGTACTGCTTTCCTCACATTTTATCAAGAACACATACTATAATGTGACTTATAACTGTTAGGCAACTTTGAGCCTCTGGTGAGGTGGTTTTTGTCTGTTTTCTCCATTGTCAAGTTATTCATTTCCCCCTTTCCACCAAGTTCCCCTAGAAAAGAAGTCACTGTAGAAAACCCATATTTAAAAAATGAGGAGGTGTATTCCCCCTGTTTGAGGGAGAAATATCTCATAAATATTTTAGAATTATCTTATACAAAATGTTTTTCACTTCCCCTCCACTTATCTAATTACTCAATAATTTATATCAGCATGGAATCATCATGGATATGTATTTTACACTTTGGGATATAACCCAATACAATTTCATTTTCTTACTTTTTTTTGGGGAGGGGGGCTCATTTTGTTCCCACTTTGGTCGTTGGAAGCTTTCTCCTTTGGCATGTTCCACTATTGTTTGTTGGTTATTTCTTTCTTAGTTACTTTTTAGCGCTTACTTACTTTATACTACTACAAGATACTCCAGGCTCACATTGTATATTTTTTGCCCCCAGTACTGGCATCAGTACATTTTCCAAGGAGCCCTGGTCTTTTTGTTGGAGAATGATATATGGGCTTCCCTGGTGGCTCAGCAGTAAAGAATCCTGCCAAGCAGAAAATCAGTCCCTGAGTCAGGAAGATCCCTTGGAGAAGGAAATGGCAACCCACTCCAGTATTCTTGCCTGGGAAATCCCAGAGGAGCCTGGCAAGGTACAGTCCATGGGGAAGCAAAAGAATTGGACATGACTTAGTGACTAAATAGCAATCAGAAAACAAGATATGGATGCTTCTAAGATGTCGTTGTTTCTAGATCCTCCCACACAGAGCAAGGGTATATTTATGTGTACTATCCAGTGTATACACATGCATCAATAAATATTTCCATCTGTAACTATTGTAAGCTAACTATGAATTCATACTGATGTCTCCAACTCTAATTTATTACCACATGGATCATTCTAGCTCCCTCCCCTAGTTTATATGTAATCAGTAGTAAAAACTAAGCTACCACCAACGTATATGAATACTAGTATCAAAACTATTTAACAATACAAAATTCTTGGACTGGTTTCTTCCACTTAACAGGCATTTAAGGTTCATTCATGTTTTTTGTGACTTGAGATTTCACTTCTTGCACATGTGAGTGTCTGCTCAGTCGTATTTGACTCTTTGTGACCCCATGGACTGTAGCCTGCCAGGCTCTTCTGCCCATAGAGTTTTTCAGGCAAGAATACTGGAGTGAGTTGCCATTTCCTCCTCTAGGCGATCTTCCAAACCCAGGGATCAAACTCATTTCTCTTGCTTTTCCTGAGTCTCCTCTTAATATTCTTATTAAGGCTGCTGACTGGGCTTGAGATGGAGACATGATCTAACACATCACAGAGAAAACTGTTGTCTTCCCAGACACCTGGTTTATTTCCAGTCATGTTGACTTTTAAGGTTTCCTGAAAACCAGGAAATATTGTTAACTTCCTCTTGTATATCTTTATCTGGCCCCCTATCCTCCCTTTGTCTTTTCTTTCTCTTCACTCTCTACTTTCTACCAAACAGCTTTTAGAAATGTAAACGTAAGAGGAATTATGCTGCAAGCTTGGTTCTTCATAAAAGAACAGCTTTTAATTAAATTAGAAAAAAAATACCGCCACAGGCAACACTTAAACTGACAAGGAATGCATTCTGTTAATCTTTGCAGAGAGGTACTGTACACTGCACTTAATTTAATTAGATAGAGAAAAGGCCTGTTTAGTCCTAGGGGGTTTACCAATGTCCTTTTAAATTGAGGACACAGCATTTATATAAAGTCATTTTAATATCAGGCAATACATTTCTAAACAGTAATTTAAAAATATTACTTGCTATTATTAAGTGATACCTTGTTGTAACTTCTCACTTCATGAAACGACTTTCATTTCACAGAGAAATTTCACCCACCAACAGGCTTTTGCTTCCCTCCAATAATTTATTGACTTTTAAAGTGTTAAATAATTAGGATTAGGTTCCCTGGAAAACAACTGCACTAGGGAAATGCATGTCAAAGCTATATTACAATGGATAATGTATTTGGATTATCTTTCTCTTCTGGGCCATGGTAGTGAATGATAACTAACTTTTATATTAAAAACTATATTACGGTTAAGAAGTAGGTTATATTCTGATGCCACTCATGGTACTACAGACACAGAAGAGAAATCTTTACGATGATTCATTCATCTTTTTATTTCAAATCATACTCTCCAACACTTTAAAATCTTCACTGAATATTTATTTCTACCTCTTTCAACCACCCTAAGAAGCTAGATGGGTTATCATTATATCACATTCAGTTATAATAGAAAATCATCCAGTGATCATATTTAGTAACTAAGTGTAAGCAGCTACAGTTCAAAAGCAAGTTATACACTAAGAAATGTTCTGTTTCATGAGATTTCTTTTTTAAATACAGAAATTTAGAGAACACTGTTGCTCTATATATTCAGGAGAAATATATATATATACGCACATGGAATCCCCTGGTGGTTCAGTGGTAAAGAATCCACCTGCAGTGTTAGAGACTCAGGTTCAGTTCCTGGGTTGGGAAGATTCCCAGGAGAAAGAAATGGTAACCTACTCCAGTACTCTTGTCCGAGAAATCCCATGACAGAGGAGTCTGGCAGACTACAGTCCATGGGGTTTCTAAAGACCTGAGTCAACTTAGCAACTAAACAATAACATTTATATGTGTATATATGTACATATATACCTGCATTGTAATTCCTTGGATTTTATTTGTTAATTTACTGTTAATGTCAGTAGTTGAAAGTAGACACTAACCTAGGTGATAGTGATCTGAACTGGCTAAACATGGCCTATGATAGCATAAAACTTAGAATCCTACAGTCTGGGGGATTGTTTCTGTCTGTGGTTTCAGGTTTAGGTGAAGGTTGGAGCAATTTTTGAGCAATAAACTACTGAACAAGAGATTGATTGGGGGTATGTTAATCTCTCTTTTGGTTATCTATCCTTACAGTACAACATGTTTTGCAATTACAAGCATGATATATGTTGACGAAATTAGTCCACAACAAGTGGGACAAATTCACTTTCAGTAATAGCTCGTCAGCATGTAATTTTCAGTTCTGATCTGAAAACCTAGCAGACCTCTGATTTAAAAGGACTGTTTGGGGACAAATTAGGAAGTTCATTTTCAAGAAGAATGTTTCCTGGCATTTATTTGCACAGAGACTTATATAACCAGTCCAAATTCATGCCACACTTATATAATAATTATCCATTGTTAACTACTTAGCACAAAAGTAAGGACCAAAGGTACAAATGCTGAGCATCATAACAACTTGGGAGACACTGTATCAGGGTTAGCGAAATGGGCTTGTTACTATGTGGACCTCCTGTCATCTGGGCTTCCCTGATAGCTCAGTTGGTAAAGAATCTGCCTGCAATGCAGGAGAACCAGGTTCAATTCCTGGGTCAGGAAGACTTGCTGGAGAAGGGATAGACTACCCACTTCAGAACTCTTGGGCTTCCCTTGTGGCTCAGCTGGTAAAGAATCTGCCTGCAATGTGGGAGACCTGGGTTTGATCCCTGGGTTAGGAAGATCCCCAGGAGAAGGGAAAAGCTACCCACTCCAGCATTCTGGCCTGGAGAATTCCAGAGACTGTTTAGTCCATGGGGTTGCAAAGAATCGGACTTTCACTTTCTGTCATCTATTATCTGAATTATCTTAGGCTTATTCCTTAAACTCTGGAGGCTCAGATTCTCTGTGCTTAAAATAATAGTAACAACCATACATAAATGTTGCTTAAGGATTAAATTTTTAAATGTACCCCAAATATTTATTGGGCTTCCCTGGTGGCTCAGATGGTAAAGAATCTGCCTGTAATGCAGGAGATCTGGGTTTAATCCCTGGGTTGGGAAGATCCCCCAAAGAAGGGAATGGCAACCCACTCCAGTATTCTTTCCTGGAGAATTCCATGGACAGAGAAGCCTAGTGGGCTATAGTCAATGGGGTCACAAAGAGCAGGACATGACTGAGTGACTAACACTTCCACTTTCACTTTTCAAATACTTATTACTAAGCTTTCCTGTATGTTGCAGATAATGTTGGATGTTATTGTGTTCATTGGCAGTAACTAGGGTTTTAAAATTGTTCTACATTCTTTGATGATTTAGATTAAATGCTTTTGTCGCAGTTAACAGAAAATTGTACTTGATTTTAAAAATAGGCAAGATATATCATTTCAACTAAAATGAATCTAGATGTAGAATAAAAGTTATCATAGATTTATCTTCAATAACCCAGGTTCTCTCCATATATATATATATATATATTTTTTTTTATTTTTATTTTTTTTGCTCTGCCCACACATATTGTTGACTTTTTTGTCCTCGACTTTTTGTCCTCGGATTTGAATCTTCATGATCATGAAGAGGTTGCTACAGCCTGCTCTCACAATTTCACAGGATATTGTACAATGGCAGAAAGTGAAAAGAAAAACGCCAAGAACTGTAGGGTCTGAGACTGAACAGTGCTTCAAGCCAACAAATTAGTTTGCCACAGTGCCAGGGATGCTGAGACTCCTAAGTGAGTGAGAAATGGACAACCAAAAGGAACTTCCAAAACTGGTGTGTGTGTATGTGTGTATATCCACATCAGTCAGGATAAACTGTCCTTTAAACAAATTAAGAAAAGTCCCGTATATAAAGTATAGCTGCCTTATGGCAACAAATAGGATTTCTTTATTTGCAGGTGTTGAGAAATATATGTGTGTATGTAAGACAGAAACAGAAAGAATATTTTGAACAATGGTATCTATTAATGATATAATTTGTCTATTGCTGTGTTGTCTGCATTGTCTGATTTTTCCACGTTGAATACCTAATACCATACCTGATTCACACTAGGTGCTCATTAAAGTTTTATTAAATTATCTAATATGTAATTTTAAGCTTTATAATAAAAACTAAAGCTTTATAATAAAAGTTATCTATATTGTGATACTCTCCTAAGAAAACTCTGAGTCTTCATTAAATTGATACTCTATCCTGATTTGTTTCTTTGTTCAATATTTATCATTTTCTAAAACCTTATGTTGCTATTAAAAGTCTAAGGAAACAATATCTAATATAGCTACCCTATGTCATATGGTACTTTCATGCACTATGGCATTTTATTCGTCCTCTCAATTTTTTGTCTCTTTTTTTGCTGATCAAATGAATAGCACTTTGGGTAAGCCCATGTCTCAATTTGAGTGCCAGTGAGAAACTTACTCCTTGGAAGGAAAATTATGACCAACCTAGACAACATATTAAAAAGCAGAGACATTACTTTGTCAACAAAGATCCATCTAGTCAAGGCTCTGGTTTTTCCAGTGGTCATGTATGAATGTGAGAGTTGGACTATAAAGAAAGCTGACCACTGAAGAACTGATGCTTTGAACTGTGGTATTGGAGAAGACTCTTGAGAGTCCCTTGGACTGCAAGGAGATCCAACCAGCCCATTCTAAAGGAGATCAGTCCTGGGTGTTCGTTGGTAGAACTGATGTTGAAGCTGAAACTCCAATACTTTTGGCCACCTGATGCAAAGAGCTGACTCATTTGAAAAGACTGACACTGGGAAAGATTGAAGGCAGGAGGAGAAGGTGACGACAGAGGATGAGATGGTTGGATGACATCATCAACCCAGTGGACATGAGTTTGGGTGGACTCTGGGAGTTGGTGATGGACAGGGAGGCCTGGCGTGCTGCAGTTCATGGGGTCGCAAAGAGTCAGACATGACTGAGTGACTGAACTGAACTGAGAAACTTAAGATTCCAATACAAGCCTTAAGTCTTTGTTACCTGTGTAATTTTTAGATGCTTTTTGAAGTGAAAATTTCTCTTATTGCAGAGTGTTTAACACATTATGTTGCCATTTTGTATGCCAAAAAAAAAAAGAATGATTCATATAAAAGAATCAACTGGAGAGCTACCCTTATGGCCTGTAAAACTATGCTATTGATAAACTGGGCAAGAACTATATAGCATATGTCATTTATATTTTTATGTCTCTATGAACTCACCAAGGTTCATAGTCAAGAAGCCATCTGATTTGGAGATTGTTACTATTAGATTGTGGAGACCCCTTAAAATGATTTAAACAACAGTTCAACATCAGTGTCCTGCTAAAAGTATCTTAAGCTTGTGCATATTCTTTACTACTATTTCTTCTTGCAATGCACATGATCATTAGTTTCACAAACACACAAGGCATGCTTATTATGTTTTGTGGATACAAAGGTGAGTAAGATGTAAGTTCTGACCTCAAGGGCATTCATACAGAAAACTGCAACTCAATGGGATTCTTCTTATAATTAAAGTATATGGAGGATGCAAAAAAAAAAAAAAAAAGCGGGTGGGGGAGATTTAACTGCCTGATGGTGAAGGAAAGTTCACCAAAGCTGCGTCCATTCTATCAGTCTAAGTCAGTGAGGTGCAAGGTTGATGAAGAATCTTCTAGTAAGGAACATCATAAGCAAAAGCATGGAGGGCTGATGAAAGGTGGTGGAGAATAGTTAATACTTAGAGATTATGGTGGTACCCTGTAGAAATATAGAAAGAGAGGAGACGAATGTGTTTGTTAAGAGTCAAACTATAAAAGTGAAATTCAAAGAGCTATATAAAGGCAAAGGATTCAAGGAAAACTGAATGATTCTCAAGAAAAACTACCTGCGTTTTCCTCGAAAGCGTTAATGTACATAAAGAAAGAAGGAAGGTTTTAGTCTTCTCTGGAAACACAGGGCAAAGAAAAAGGGAAGAAATATTGAGCAGATGCAATACTTTTTAGCACACAAAATCAGAGTTCTATGCTTGAAAGGCTAAGGAAGAGATATTTTATCATAGAAAATTCAGCAGAGTAATAGCTCTCTCCCAGTTGGGTCTCTTAAAAAAAACATCCAAGAATCTTTTACTCTGGCAGTCACACTCAGCCCCTTCCCGAAAAATATGTGAACATTTTGAATATGAAGCTAATGTGTTTAAGAAACAGTGAGAGGCTCACTGCCTTAGTTTCGACAACTCCCCCTCCCTGCCTCGCCCCCACCAATTCAGCCTCAGAAGTAAGAACTGCTGCTGCTGCTGCTAAGTCACTTCAGTCATGTCTGACTCTGTGTGACCCCATAGACGACAGCCCATCAGGCTCCCCCGTCCCTGGGATTCTCCAGGCAAGAACACTGGAGTGGGTTGCCATTTCCTTCTTCAATGCATGAAAGTGAAAAGTGAAAGGGAAGTCGCTCTGTCATGTCCGACTCTTCGCAACCCCATGGACTGCAGCCTACCAGGCTCCTCTGTCCATGGGGTTTTCCAGGCAAGAGTACTGGAGTGGGTGTCATTGCCTTCTCTGCAGAAGTAAGAACATGAAAGCACAAATGAGCAAAGGGGAAAACAGGATGGGGAAGAGAGAGAAACCCCAAAAGTGGATATGTTCATGAACAGTGTTCTGTTTTTGTGACCAGCGTTAAATCCTACAGTGACCACCCCAGGATTCTCACTGAGTGGAGGGAGATTGGATCATTTATCCAGAACCTTGATCTCCCATTACTGAGGGTTGCATCCTGGGTGGCTCATCTTCCCATGCCACGTGTCCAAATACTTCCAAGTTATGCAAGTTCAGAGAACAGTACTACTAATGAATTTGAGAAAGATAATCCTGGAGCACAAAGTGAGAGTCAAGTACTTAAAGAAGGAAGCTATCAGCTTGATGATCCCTGAGTCTGAAAGCTGGCTTGGGTCTAGAAATTGGTACAGCAGTGACTCCATGCCCATGCTTGTGCAATGCTGAGGTCCTACCCTATCTATCTAGGTAATGAGACTAGGCAGCTAAACCCTCTAGCTGCATGACACAAGTAAAAGTCGCTCCATTGGGTCTGACTCTGCAACTCCATGGGCTGTAGCCTGCCAGGCTCCTGTCTCCACGGGATTTCCCAGGCAAGCATACTGGAGTGGGTTCAGTTCAGTTCAGTTCAGTCGCTCAGTCATGTCCGACTCTTCTCAACCCCATGAATCACAGCACACCAGGCCTCCCTGTTCATCACCATCTCCCGGAGTTCACTCAGACTCATGTTCATCAAGTCTGTGATGCCATCCAGTCCAGCCATCTCATCCTCTGTTGTTCCCTTCTCCTCCTGCCCCCAATCCTTCCCAGCATCAGAGTCTTTTCCAGTGAGTCAACTCTTCACATGAGGTGGCCAAAGTACTGGAGTTTCAGCTTTAGCATCATTCCCTCCAAAGAAATCCCAGGGCTGATCTCCTTCAGAATGGGCTGATTGGATCTCCTTGCAGTCCAAGGGACTCTCAAGAGTCTTCTCCAACACCACAGTTCAAAAGCATCAATTCTTCAGCGCTCAGCCTTCTTCACAGTCCAACTCTCACATCCATACATCCTTTCCCAGAAGATCTCTCCAACTAAGAAATTGAATCAGGTCTTCTGCATGGCAGGCGGATTCTTTACCAGGTGAGCTACCAGGGAAGCTTTTCTTTCTGTATTCCCCCTCTATTTTTCCTCTCTCAACATTGCAGAATTTCTACTCAACTATTTCCCCACCTAGTTTACTACTCCTCTATACTGCTGTTTCTAATTTGCTAGTATGTAAACATAACTACCAAATTCTTAATTTTAGTTTCAGGGTAAATTTTCTTTTCCTCTTTAGCTTGAGCATATTAAATCAGTTATCTTAAAGTCTGTGTGATATCTCTAATATATGAATTATATAAGGTGGATTTATATGTTTTTCTTCTTCTTGATTTCTCTGGTCAATTGATCATGTTACCATTCCTGTAGTATTTCACTGAATGAAATACTTTATTATGGATGAAAAATTGTAGTTTTATATGACATCTTCCTCCATAGAAGACTGCTTCCTTTAGCAGCAGACAGAGTGGCAAGGATGCACCCACATTTTCTTGAGGGCTGGTATATTTCATACCCTGCTCATTTAACTTATATGCAGAGTACATCATGAGAAACTCTGGGCTGGATGAAGCACAAGCTGGAATCAAGATTGCTGGAAGAAATACCAATAACCTCAGATATGCACATGATACCACCCTTATGGCAGAAAGCAAAGAGGAACTAAAGAACCTCTTGATGAAAGAGCAGAGTGACAAAGTTAGCTTAACACTCAACATTCAGAAAACTGAGATCATGACGTCTGTTCCCATCACTTCATGACAAATAGATGGGGAAACAGTGGAAACAGTGTCAGACTTTATTTTGGCGGGGGGGCGGGGGGGACTCCAAAATCATTGCAGATGGTGACTGCAGCCATGAAATTAAAAGACACTTACTTCTTGGGAGAAAAGTTCTGACCAACATAGACAGCATATCAGAAAGCAGAGATGTTACTTTGCTAACAAAGGTCCATCTAGTCAAGGCTATGGTTTTTCCAGTAGTCATGTATGGATGTGAGAGTTGGACTATAAAGAAAGCTGAGCAATGAAGAATTGATGCTTTTGAACTGTGGTGTTGGAGAAGACTCTTGAGAGTCCCTTGGACTGCAAGGAGATCCAAGCAGTCCATCCTAAAGGAAATCAGTCCTGAATATTCCTTGGAAGGACTGATGCTGAAGCTCCAATACTTTGGCCAACTGATGCAAAGAACAGACTTGTTGGAAAATACCTTGATTCTGGGAAAGACTGAAGGCAGGAGAAGAAGGGGCCAACAGAGGATGAGATGGTTGGATGACATCACCGACTCAATGGACATGAATTTGAGTAAACTTGGGAGTTGGTGATGGACAGGGAGTCCTGGCATGCTGCAATCCATGGGGTCACAAAGAGTTGGACATGACTGAGTGACTGAACTGAACTCAACTATTTCATTTTTCCTCAATCTTGGCCATGATGGAGGTCTCAGTGGAAAACTCAGGGTACAATACAGCCTGTTTCACTTTGTAAAGTCTGAACTTAAACTTTTGCCATGCTGGTACTGGGGCATGCTGGAATCACTGCTCAGATTCTTCTGGGTTTCTTAGAATCTTCTTTTGCATGTGTGTATCTTAGAAGCCAATGACTTTAGGGAAACCTGACTTCAGATTTTGAGGTTAAAGTCCAAGTGATTCTCTCTCTTAAGTTTCAGCTGCTTTTGTTGCCCCAGACTTCCACCTCTTCTCTTTAGTCCAGTAAGACTGCCACTTTTTATTTGGAGTCTTCTCCCCTACTCCTTTCAGAGTGACTGATGAAGTCACTGGTATTTTCTTTCTCTTAAAGATTAAGACCCTCTGCTCAAGTGAAAACAGATAAGTATACAAACAAAATATGATTATTGGGTGCACACTAGAAATTCATATGGGCCTTAACTCCATATGTTATCTGAGTGAGTCAGTCATGCAACTTAGGTGTGAGCACCAAAGTATCCTGACTCCTGATAAAGCAATCTTTCTGCAAAATCATTAGAAAGGGGAGAAAACACTAAGGCCTGAGGGTCAAATTTAGTCCAGTTCCTATTTTTGTGTAACCTGTAATTTAAGAGTAATTTTTATAATTTTAAAAACAGCTGGAGGGGGTGATGAAAAAACAATACTTTGTGACACATAAAAATTGTATGAAATTCAAATGCTGGCATTGAAGCCTTCGGATTTCACAGAATGCTCTGTAAAGATAGCTTGCTAATGTAAGCCTTACATTCTTCTCCTTCAAGGATCCCAAGAGTGCTTAACACGTGCCAGCCACTATCCTTTTCATCACACTTGACTTCATATGTTCCAAGTGCTGGAACTCTTGCATAAGCCAGTGCTTGCCTTTCTACCTCCACCTGGTCCCCATTTACTCCAGTGCCAAATGTCATCACCACCCTACACCACTGCCAAAGTGACCCCTGTTTCTATTTCACTGGTAAGTGATCCTTTTCAGAATCCAGTGCTGAGAATCTGCTTTAAAGGGTCACAATCAGTACTATCTTTGCTTCAGTTTCCTCAGAAAGCAGGCCTTGAGGAAAGCACTGAGGTTCAAGTAATTATGTAAGGTGATTCCAAGAAACAAGTGAGAAGAGTAGGCAATTGAAAAGAGAGAAAAATGAAGAAAAAACATGTTGCTGTGCCAACAATTTGAGCAAATGAACCTCAGTTCCACCAGAGAAACTTGGAGAAACCATCAGAAAACTATCTAAGGATTTCCCCATAAGAGAATAGTGAGGCTGAAATATTTATCTATGAGCTCAAACCCCCAATTGTTTGAGAGTGGCCCGGGGTGGGAGAGAGGGCTAAATCCTAGCATTTTCATGCTGTTCCTAATGAGGGACCCCAAGCTCTGGTCTTGAAGGGAAAGTCATCAGGCAGAGAAGAGTGGCCCAGGAGATGGAAGGAGAAAGATTACAACAGAGTGCTAGAGGTACACTCAGGTGGGCTGAGATAGGGCCCACCTGATATAGGGGAGCATCAGTAGCAGTTGCTATACTAAGTTTGATTATAATTCACAGGCTAGGAAGGAGATAAAAGTCCCTAGAAGACACACCAAGAATTTGTCTTTTCATCATGAAAGTTATAAAGAGACATTATAGAATAATCAAGGCTATGGTTTTTCCTGTGATCATGTATTGATGTGAGAGTTGGACTGTGAAGAAGGCTGAGCACTGAAGAATTGATGCTTTTGAACTGTGGTGTTGGAGAAGACTCTTGAGAGTCCCTTGGACTGCAAGGAGATCCAACCAGTCCATTCTGAAGGAGATCAGCCCTGGGATTTCTTTGGAAGGAATGATGCTAAAGCTGAAACTCCAGTACTTTGGCCACCTCATGTGAAGAGTTGATTCATTGGAAAAGACTCTGATGCTGGGAGGGATTGGGGGCAGGAGGAGAAGGGGACGACAGAGGATGAGATGGTTGGATGATATCACTGATTCGATGGGCGTGAGTCTGAGTGAACTCCGGGAGATGGTGATGGACAGGGAGGCCTGGTGTGCTGCGATTCATGGGGTCGCAAACAGTCGGACACGACTGAGCGACTGAACTGAACTGAACTGACAGAAATGGGTTTTCATTTCAGACGTATGTCTACTAGCTGTGTGAAAAGTAATCTTAAAAGTAAGAAGCTTCTGTTATTAGCATGCGTTAGAGATAACAAATTGGAGAAGGAAATGGCAACCCAGTCTATTGTTCTTGCCTGGAGAATCCCAGGGACGGGGGAGCCTGGTGGGCTGCCATCTCTGGGGTCGCACAGAGTCGGACATGACTAAAGTGACAGCAGCAGAGATAATAAAGACCTCATCAAGAGTAATGAGAACAGGTCTGCCTTCACCTCGAAAAAACAGAAGGGATGCAGGAATGAGATTGTCTTTTCAGTTAATGGTCAGGTTGAAAGGCTAATACACATTTTCAGAATTACTGGGAGTATACAGTTGAAAGAAATTGAGAGAGAAAATCTATCAGATTTCTTATTGTTCACTGTATGTTTGCATTTTCAACAGTAGGGGAGAATCTGAATAAGTCACTTGGGCAGTGGTTTTTAAACTGTAATATTCATACACATCACCTGGAGATCATATTAATACACCAATTTTTACTCAGTTGATCTGGGGAGGGATCCACTTTCCTAAGAAGACTCCAAATGATGCTAGTCATTTGCTCTTTGATCACTGTTTGAGTAGCAAGGTCACAGACTATTTTAGGATGCCCTCATCTGCTCATAATCAGATCTACATGAGGAATTACAAACAAATAATTGCATATTTGAGGTGCCTCTGCGCTTATTCATGCTCTATGTACTTATACCCACAAAATGATCTGTCAGAGTACGTACATAGCTGAAGCAAAGCAAATTCCTGACAGTGTGGTTTATATCAGGAGCCTGTATTTATCAAAATTCCAGTACCCAGAATGGCTCTGAGGCATTGCAATGTTCACAGATGAGCTATTATAGGTTGAACTGACAATAACAGAACTATTTAAAACATCTCCTGCAAGATCATGAAATGAAGTTTTCCTCTGGTAATCTCATTGCTTAAATGAATTTACAGAACTTTTTCAGGTCAGAATGCATATATATAAACATCTTCTATATACAAACTCATTGAATGTTAGACCTAAAACTGGAGAGATCTTATCATGTAATCTCATCAATATGGTACACAGAAATTGCTTTTTTAAAAGACCCTCATTTTTCAGGTTAATTTTTTTTTTACAAGGAAGGAAATTATGTTAGCTCTCCTGAGCTGTTATTTTTCAATACTATATTCTTTTCTTTGTTCTTTGGGTTAAATGCTTCTTGGCTTCACTACTGACTTTTGGAGTCAAAGAGGTTAATTAGGTTGAATTGGTTTACTAAAATACTATTGGGATGTCTAGTTTAGATTTTTGTTTCTTTTGTTGTATTTAAATCTTTTCTGTCATTAAATTCCCCAAGGTATATTTAAAGAGGAACAGCTATATCAATTCCAAAAACTAAGGTTTCAAGGACTTACAGCAAAATACATTTCAGGTGAGGCAAAATTGGGAAATGGTTGGATGATTCAACACCAGAAAAGGAAGACCAACTCTCAAGATTAATATAAATGACCCAAGAGAATTCAAGTCTTTGGCAGTATGAAATATACCCAAGTTAATCCAAGGTGTCAGTTGATGAAAAGGAATACCTTAATCTAAAAGTATTTTAAGATGCATAGCCAAAAATAAGGTAAAATCAGTTCAGGGAGTTCCCTGGTATCCCTGTAGCTAAGATTCGGCACTCCCAATGCAGGGATCCCAGGTCTGCCCCTAGTTAGGGAACAAGATTCCACATGCCACAACTAGGAGTTTGCATGCTGCAACTAAAGATTCTGCATGCCTCTTTTGTCAAAAATAAGGTACCCATAGGGACGTGGGTTTGTCTCTGGGCTATCTTGTTCCATTGGTCTATATTTCTGTTTTTGTGCCAGTACCATACTGTCTTGATGACTGTAGCTTTGTAGTATAATCTGTAGTCAGGAAGGTTGATTCCCTCAGCTCCATTCTTCTTTCTCAATACTGCTTTGACTATTTGTGGTCTTTTGTGTTTCCATATGAACTGTGAAAAAAATTTTCCCTTGTTTTATGAAAAATGCTACTGGTAATTTGATAGAGATCTCACTGAACCCATAAACTGCATTTGGTAGTATAGTCATTTTCACAATATTGATTTTTCCTATCCAGGAACATGGACTATCTCTCCATCTGTTTATGTCACCTTTCATTTCTTTTATCAGTGTCTTATAATTTTCTGTATATAGTTATTTTGTCTTCTTAGATAGGATTATTCCTAGACATTGTATTCTTTTTATTGCAATGGTGAATGGGATTGATTTGTTAATTTCTTTCTGATTTTTCATTATTAGTATATAGGAATGAAAGTGATTTCTGTGTATTTATTTTGTATCCTGCAACTTTGCTAAATTCACTGATTAGTTCTAGTAATTTTCTGATAGTATCTTTACGGTTTTCTATGTCTAGTATCATGTCATTTGCAAACAGTGAGAACTTACTTCTTTTCTGATCTGTATTCCTTTTATTTCTTTTTCTTCTCTGATTGCTGTAGCTAGGACTTCCAAAACTATGTTGCATAATAGTTGTGAGAGTGCACATCCTTGTCTTGATCCTGATATTAGGGGGAATTCTTTCCATTTTTCATCACTGAAAATAATGTTTGCTGTGGGATTATCATATATGGTCTTTACTGTGTTGAGGTAGGTTCCTTCTATGCCCATGGTTTGAAGAGCTTTAATCATAAATGGTCCAACCAGTCCATTCTAAAGGAGATCAGTCCTGGGTGTTCACTGGAACGACTGATGCTGAAGCTGAAACTCTAGTACTTTTGCCACCTCATGAAAAGAGTTGACTCATTGGAAAAGACTCGATGCTGGGAGGGATTGGGGGCAGAAGAAGAAGGGGGCAACAGAGGATGAGATGGCTGGATGGTATCACGGACTCAATGGACATGAGTTTGAGTGAACTCTGGGAGTGGTGATGGACAGGGAGGCCTGGCATGCTGCAATTCATGGGGTCACAAAGAGTCAGACATGACTGAGTGACTGAACTGAATCACAAATGGGTGCTTAATTTAGTCAAAGGCTTTTTCTGCATATTTTGAGATTATCATGGGGATTTATCTTTCAATTTATTAATATGGTATATCACATTGATTGATTTGCATATATTGAAGAATCCTTGCATCCCTGGAATAAATACAACTTGATCATGGTGTATGAGCTTTTCAATGTGTTGTTGAATTCTGTTTACTAGAATTTTGCTGAGGATTTTGCATCTATGCTCATCAGTGATATTGGCCTGTAGTTTTCTTTTTGTGTGTTGTCTTCACCTGGTTTTGTTATCAGGGTGATGGTGGCCTCATAGAATGAGTTTGGAAGAGTTCCTTTCACTGCAACTTTTTATATGAGTTTTAGAAGCATGGGTATTAGCTCTTCTCTAAATGTTTGATAGAATTCACCTGTGAAGCCATCGGATCCTGGGCTTTTGTTTTTGGAAGATTTTTGATCACAGTTTCTATTTCAGTGCTTGTAATTGGGTTGTTCATAATTTCTATTTGTTCCTCATTCAGTCTTGGAAAATTGAACTTTTAACTTTGTTTTTGGGGCTCCAAAATCACTGCAGATGGTGACTGCAGCCATGAAATTAAAAGACACTTAGTCCTTGGAAGAAAAGTTAGACCAACCTGGATAGTATATTCAAAAGCAGAGATATTACTTTGCCGACTAAGGTCCATCTAGTCAAGGCTATGGTTTTTCCTGTGGTCATGTATGGATGTGAGAGTTGGACTGTGAAGAGGGCTGAGCCCTGAAGAATTGATGCTTTTGAACTGTGGTGTTGGAGAAGACTCTTGAGAGTCCCTTGGACTGCAAGGAGATCCAACCAGTCTATTCTGAAGGAGATCAGCCCTGGGATTTCTTTGGAAGGAGTTCACTCAGACTCATATCCATTGAGTCAGTGATGCCATCCAGCCATGTCATGCTCGGTCATCCCCTTCTCCTCCTGCCTTCAATCCCTCCGAGCATCAGAGTCTTTTCCAATGAGTCAGCTCTTCTCATGAGGTGGCCAGAGTACTGGAGTTTCAGCTTTAGCATCATTCCTTCCAAAGAAATCCCAGGGTTGATCTCCTTCAGAATGGACTGGTTGGATCTCCTTGCAGTCCAAGGGACTCTCAAGAATCTTCTCCAACACCACAGTTCAAACGCATCAATTCTTTGGTGCTCAGCCCTCTTCACAGTCCAATCTCACATCCATACATGACTACTGGAAAAACCATAGCCTTGACTAGATGGACCTTAGTCAGCAAAGTAATGTCTCTGCTTTTGAATATGCTATCTAGGTTGGTCCTAGAGTAATAGAAATGAAAACAAAGGTAAACAAGTGGGACATAATTAATCTAAAAGCTTTTGCACAGCAAAGGAAACTATTAACAAGGTGAAAAGACAACTCTCAGAATGGGAGAAAGTAATAGCAAATGAAACAACTGTCAAAGGATTAATTTCCAAAATATACAAGCAGCTCATACACCTCATTACCAGAAAAACAAACACACAACCAAAAAGTGGGAAAAGATCTAAACAGTTACTTCTCCAAAAAAGACATACCGATGGCTAACAAGTAAATGAAAAGAGGCTCAACACTGCTTGTTATTAGAGAAATGCAAATCAAAACTACAATGAGATATCACCTCACACTGGTCAGCATGGCCATCACTACAAACAATAGATGCTGGAGAGAGTGTGGAAAAAAGGGAATTCTCTTGCATTTTGGTGGGGATGTAAATTGATACAGCCACTATAGAAGACAGTATGGAGATTACTGGGAAAAAAACAAAGAAAACAAAAAAACTAGGAATAAAACCACCATATGACCCCACAATCCAATTCCTAGGCATATACCCTGAGGAAACCAAAACTGAAAAAGACACATGTATCCCAATATTCATTGCAGCACTGTTTACAATAGCTATAACATGGAAGCAACTTAGATGTCCATTGACAGATGAATGGATAAAGAAGTTGTGGTATATATACATAATGGAATATTACTCAGCCATAAAAAGGAACACATTTGAGTCAGTTGTAATGTGGTGGATGAACCTAGAACGTATTATACTGAATGAAGTTAGTCAGAAAGAGAAAGATAAATATTATATACTAACACATATATATATGGAATCTAGAAAAGTGGTATTGATGAATTTATTTGTAAGGCAGCAATAGAGAAATAGACATAGAGAACAGACTTATGGATATGGGGAGAGGGAAGGAGAGGGTGAGGTGTATGGAGAGAGTAATGTAGAAACTCATGTTACTATATGTAAAATATATAGCCAATGGGAATTTGCTATATGTCTCAGGAAACTCAAACAGGAGCTCTATATCAACCTAGAGGGATAGGATGGGGAGGGAGATGGGAGGGAGGTTCTAGAGGGAGGGGCCATATTTAGAACTATGATTCATGTTGATGTTTGACAGAAGACAAAACAAATTCTATAAATTATTATCCTTCAATAAAAATATTAAGAAAGATCCCACATGCCTCAACTAAGACCTACTGTAGCCAAATAAAAATAAAATAATAAATATTAAAAACAGTTCACAATGAATAAGAGAAATAAGAGGAAGTTACTCATAACTCATATTTGACATCCACAGAATCCCATGTACACTTTATTCCTGGCTTTTAAGAGATAGGGACTTCAGTTTCAAGATGGCAGGCTGAGTACAAGCATCAAATCTTCCTACCATGAAATACTCACATAGACACATACACACACCACACACACAATATGCTTAAAAATCAAACAAACAAAAAGAACTGTTATTGGGTCATAAATTACAAGTAATCCTCCTAAAAGAATAGAAATAGCAGATAAAAGCTTCATCTAGGAAACTCACAGAAAAGCTGTCACAGAAGATAGGGGCAAGAGCCTAAGGACTACTCACGTCAGATGACTCAGGAAAGTTGAAAACAGAAAGAGATGCAGAGTCAACCAATGGCATAGTTAGTTACTGTAATTGAAGTTATTTTGTAGTTCCCACCATTTCCAGGTAACAGTCAAGTGGGAATTGCAGTGCAATTCTACATATTAAAACCTATGTAATATAGTTACAGCAACACAAATATACTATCTTAAATGCAGTCGTTAAAACACAAGGAACACTGAAAGTAAATAAATGACTTTTTAACTGTAAAGAACTATGACAACCTATGACAAATCAAGAACTATGACAAAACTTAACAGTATATTAAAAAGCAGAGACCTTACTTTACCGACAAATGTCTGTCTAGTCAAAGCTATGGTATGGTTTTTCCAGTTGTCATGTATGGATGGTGAGTTGGACCATAAAGAAAGCTGAGCACCGAAGAATTGATGCTTTTGAACTGTGGTATTGGAGAAGACTCTTGCAAGTCCTTGAATAGCAAGGAGATAAAACCAGTCAATCCTAAAGGAGATTAACCTTAATTATTCATCAGATGGACTGATGCTGAAACTGAAGCTTCAATACTTTGGCCAGCTAATGTGAAGAACTGACTCATTAAAAAGACCCTGATGCTGGGAAAGACTGAAGGCAGGAGGAGAAGGGGACGACAGAGGATGACATGGTTGGATGGCATCATCGACTCAATGGACATGAGTTTAAGCAAGCTCTGGGAGTTAGTGATGGACAGGAAGGCCTGGCGTGTTGCAGGCCATGGGGTCACAAAGAGTTGGACACGACTGAGCAACTGAACTGAACTGAAACGAACAAAGATAATGTATTTACTCTACTAGATATTAAAATATACTATAAATCTTTAAACATTATAGTATATTAAAATATACTATAGTATATTTTATAGTATATTAAAATATACTATAAATCTTGAAACATTGTAGTGTTGGAACAACAGAAGACAAATAGATTATGGAAACAAAATAGCCATAAAACACATACAGGCATTAACAAAAGGATTAACACATTAGATTATACAAGTAGAACTCCAACATGTTTAAAAGTACCATAAAGATAAGTCACTGAGAAGAAACTTCAATATTAATATTCCTTACATATATTAGAAATTACTACAAATAGAAACAACACAATAGGAAAAAGAAAAAAAAAGGAAAGGATATAGACAGGCAATTCCAAATGAAGAAAATACAAATGTCTTCCAAACATGCTAAACATATGAAAAGTTCTTAATCAGAGAAGAAATCTGCAAAGGAAAAATAAAATAATGAGATATAATACTTCCTAATAAGAAAAAGTTTAGCTAAAGTTTGAAGGTTTGACAATTTTAAGTTTTGGTAACCTAGGAGGGAGAACTTTTAAACCATTATGGAGATAATACTGTTGTGTCTATTAAGTTTAAGTATACTTTCTTTAGACTATACAATTGCAATAGTTAGTGAGAAGCTTAGAGAAAGTGCTACAAGTGCAAAGAGTCACATTCAAAATAGGTTCTTAACAGCATTGTTTTGAAAGCAAAAGTTTAGAGGAAATCTAAAGTCAAAAACCAGAGAAATGTTTAACTGTGGCATTTAAAAAACAATAAGTACTACACTACAGATATTAACATATTAACAGGTAAGTGTCCCTAAGATTCCATAGTACTGAGGCAAATGAAGTAACAGAAAAATGAGTTCAGTGAGCTCTTCTCTCTCTGTGTATATATATACATATTTATGATTATTATATATACTTGTATGTTATCTGTATGTATATGGGTGCATATACATATATATGCATGTATTTATGTATAGTGTATACATGTTTTATATACTTTTAACTGACATTATATAATTATATTTTGTTATGCTAATTATATATTAAATAAGCTTAATATATGTTATTATCTATATATAATATTTTATATGAGTATATATAAATATACATAAATTTTAAGAAGAAAATTAACTGATAATAGAACATAGGATCTCTTAAATGGTAATTGTTCTGGCTACAATTTAGAATACCTGGGAAGATAGTGCCATAAATCAGCAAAGAAAACTTTAGATTATCTTTTCTTATACTTTTTTAGAAAATGTTATAACATGTATAATTACCTTGATAATTCTTAGTATCCCAATGCTGAAGGGATTGGTGGCCTTAGAATATGCAGCATAATTCTTTAGTACTTGCACTATTTATTTTGTATGGGCTTAATTACATGTCATAAATATGGACCATCTGATTAGAAAAATCTTAGAAAGGTTTATTAGCTGATGGAGTCACCTCCTCTTCCATGTTTTGTTATCTGCCCTCCACCTCCAACATATACTCCTTTTTGCCCTGAACCACACTCAGCTCCAAGCGAATACTGCGTAAATGCAACATCCTTTTACCAGGACTTTCTCATAAGCAACAATAGCAGAAAATAGAAGGTTAAAATAATGTTGTCAGCACCAGGAAGAGGCAATTTGCTACAAAGGCTTTTCACTTTGACTCAAGAGAGCTGATCTCCATTACTATTAAAAACAAGCTATGACCAGATTCATTGGTGACCTATGCCAATGAATTTTCTAAAAAATCTTAAATATAGTACAATTTTGAAGATATACATACCTATCACCATTTCATCCTTAAACTTTCTTTGCAGAGATGCTACAATTAAGCACAGTGTTTGGAGGTATGCCCGATAACACAGATGTGCTAATTTGCTGGTAAGTCAAAACCATCCTAATTTGTCATTTCCCTTAGCTATGAAACAGGAGAATAAGAATTACCTTAGATTTCTTATTAATTAACATTAGAGTTTGTAAAATGATTAATATGTTACTGAAAGATACATTGGTGACTACATATAAGTTGATGAAGGTCTAACTATGGATCTCCTCCATTGTAGGCAGATTCTTTACCAACTAAGACACCAGGGAAGCCTAAGTGTTAAGCCAAAGGCAGAAACCAAGAAATGAATAAATTTGATTATATAAAAAAATCAAATATTTCTGTAAAAAATATTTTCTGAAAAATATTTATTTATTTTTAATCATTATTTTTGCTACCATTCTTCAATAAAAGGAACTCAGAGAAATAGCTGATTCTACTGCTGGAGTCAAGAGCAATACAAGATGAGCCTGGAGCATCTTGTAGTACCAGCTAATAGGGAGAGCTCAAAAAGGGGTGGCAGGGAGCAATAGGAGTGGAGCTATAGGGAAGGATCAAAGGAGTCAACTGTAATGTTCCTGATGGCTAATCTGGAATAATATGAACAATTATTGAATAACTGAATAAATTATTGAATAACAAATAACCATATCACTGGTTTATAGCTGAAAGGGTAAAATAAGTATGCATGAATCTACTGGCACAAATAAATTATTGAATAAATACATAGAAATTAAAGGGATAAGCCCTCCTTACAGAAGAACTGAAATTCATAACTGCAGAAGAAATGAAGAAAGTAATAATCAAAAATCACCATTAGACTCCCACTGCATAGTGAGACTCACCAATGAATGCTAAAAATTAGTAGGCTAAACTTTTGGATAATTTTCATGGCTTCAAAGTATCTTTCCCAGTGTACATTAATTATTGTGGTCATTCTAACATATCACCACAAAATCTTTGATATCTTTCCTCTGTTCCTCCTTGATGGTGAAGCTTAATCCACTTCTTCTTGAATGTGAGCTACACTTAGTGATTCCCTTTTAGCAAACAGAATGCTGAAAAGGAAAAATTATAACTTTGTAATGGAAAATCGTATCAGTCATGATCTAATCAAAGTCAACACCACCACTATTCAGCTGTTTTGTAAAATAAATGGGTCCTGAAAGTTAGAAATCTGAGTCTTAATCTATCTATAATATGAACTAAGAAGAGCTAGGAGAAAATGCAGTCATCTGATTGAAAAATTATTAACTTTGAGCAAGAAATTTAGCCTCTCTCTGAGAAGCTGTAAAACACAAATAATGTTGTTTTTTTGTTACAAAAACTTTTGTATGAATAGAAGTTAGTATAGCATTAGGTATGAGTGATCAAATAGTTTAAAAAACATTTAATATGCACTTTCTAAAAAAATAACAACACTAGGTACCTATCTGAAGTTCATATGTATGTGTGTACAACATAAGGAATGGCTAAAGAAAATATTAATACTATACTGTCTGATGGCCTCTCTGGTTATACAGTTTTAAGATCTTATATAGGTAAAATTTCTCTCATATATTAGTTCAATGAAGATGTATAACAATATGCCTCTAGATTAAAAAATAGATGTAATTCTTATTTATCTATTAAAAAATTGACATTTATTCTGTGTGGTTATCCATTGTTTTTGTAATTTTGGATCCGGCCACATTCTGATAAATTACCACAGGCAAGTCAAAGCCATCCTTGAGAAGAATATAATTCTATTGCCATAAACTGTCCTTCAGTTTGGACCATTTTGCTAATATTATTTCTTCTCTTTGATCTAAATTTATCCTCCCTCTTTCTAGAAATACATCTTTATGATTTTATCTTTGTATGTTATTATTAATATAATTGGCTTGGCAAAATCTCTTCTATTATAAAGACGATTTTCCTTGGATCAGTTTTACCATATAAGCCACAGAAGAGAACATTTGCTGTTAGCCACAAGCCAAAGGTAGAGATCCTAAAATACACCATAAAATGTGCATATTCAAATATGCTGATATTAAGACAAAGAAAGCTGAAGTATAAAGGAAAGCATATAGAGTCAAATAAAAAAGCAATCAAAATAATCAATAATCATTCTACCAAAGAAAACCTTTGAATCCTTTTGCTGCTAATTCTCTACTAAACAGTCTTTGCTATTGTTTTCCATTAAAGATCCATTTACAACAAAATAACTGTGAAAACAAAAGACTAAATATTCATCCTTTCAGATAAGACAGTCTACCTGGGTGCCTATAACATAGTAATATTTAAGTCCAGAAAGAAACTGTTAATGGAATAGGACCTTTTTATTCTACCTAAAATGTATGTGAGGTTCTGAATATGTTTTGGAAAAGTACTAGAAACAAATTATCATAATTCTACATACTGAAAATCAGTGAACAGGTGTGTGAGTTCCACCTTTGATGAAAATAACTAGAAAATAATTTCCTCATTTAATTGATAATTTACCAGTAGAAATTTAAAATCTTAGCAGTTTTTGGTTTTAAGGAAATGAAGCAGAATTGCAGAGAATGATTTAAGGAAGCACAGACAGTAAACTTTCTCATATTGTTTTGATTACACAGTTATAGAAGTATAGTTTATGAAGATAATGATTTGTCAGGATTTTCTGCTGTAATCCCTTCTCCTTTCTCCAGTAAGACAATCAGCTCCTTCTTGGAGAAGCTTGTGTACAGTATCTCATTGAAGAGATTATGCTTGTTTTGTGTATCAGGGTTAGAAAATAGAAAGAAGGAAAGGAAGAGATAATATGAGAGAACTAAGAATAGAATTAGATGGAGAGAAAGATAAGTATCTTCTTAGCCCATCAGGGACAGTGTTAGAACTATCAGGACCAAAGAAAGAGATGGCTATGTGCAGAATCCAGGTAAGGCAAACTCTAGTCTCAGAGCTCTGGATTTCCGGAAAGCTACCCAGGCCAGTGTAGAGTTGCTCGATTGTGTAGGACCACAAAGGCTTAGAGATCTTTTCAGTAGCATGAGCTCTATATGAAGGAACTCACATAAAGTGAATTTGTTTATTAGTAATCATACCACCCTCTATGAATTCTTAATGCTATCTGAACACATGAGACTGCCTCAACCCCCACCCCTGATTAACAAAGGACTATGATATCACTGAACCACCTTGGTTTGGCAAATAAGATTCATGTCCCATGTTTTTTATGACAAATGAAGTTTCTAAGTTTTTTTTTTTTTTTTTTTCCCATATGTTTTATTCTTCATTGATTGGTGTATAAACACCTCAGGAGTCCTACTGTTTCTGGACATAGACAATACTCCAGGCCAGAATACTGGAGTGGGTAGCCTTTCCCTTCTCCAGGGGATCTTCCCAACCCAGGGATTTAACCCAGGTCTCCCACATCGCAGGCAGATTCTTTACCAGCTGAGCCACAAGGGAAGCCTAAGAATGCTGGAATGGGTAGCCTATCCCCTCTCCAGCAGATCTTCTCAACCCAGGAATCGAACTGGGGTCTCCTGAATTGCAGGTGGATTCTTTACCAACTGAGCTATCAGGGAAGCCCGGACATAGACTACTGAATGTATTTTAATGGAAGCTGACAATCATAGGCCAGTGTATGTCTACAGTACATGTACTGGTGGGCTACAATACATGGGAGTTGCAAAGAGCTGGAAATGACTGAGTGACTGAGCATGAATGTCTTTGCAATGGTGCTTTCCCATCCATCCCATCCATTTTAATGTTAGTGTTGCATCTACAAAGGACTCCTTCTTTGTGCTGGTACATCCTGATTTCAGAAACCAAATTATTTTTTGTAACATTAATAGCGTTGCTACTTTCAAGAAAAAAAAAAAAATCTCAGTAGAGGATCTAGAATAGATACACAAAAGATAAAGAGAAGGGAATCAAAGCATACAACTATGAAAGATCATCAATTTAAACATATACACACACATACTAAAACAAGAAAAGAGAAGAAAGAACAAAGAAACTAAAAAACAGCCAGAAAACAGTAAGATGGCATTAGTAAGTCCTTACCTATCAATAAGCTTCCTTCCCCTGGTTCATAGTCCCTTGCTCTCTTTTTTAAGTCAGCAGCATATCATCTCCAAATGTCTCTTCCAATCTTTCACCTCTGCTTCTATTTTTCATTTTCTTCAGATTCTGCTTCTCTCTTCATATTGCCTTTTCTAACTTGGACCTCCCAATCTCCCTCTCACAAAGACTCTGGAAATGATATTAGGTCTACCTGGGTAAGTCAGAATAGTCCCATTTCAATCACATCTGCAAAGTCCTTTCAGCCATGTAAGGCAAAAAAAAATTGAGGGCAGGAGGAGACAGGGGTGATGGAGAATGAGATGGTGGATGGCATCACTGACTCAATGGACGTGAGTTTGATCAGACCAGGGGAGATGGTGGGGGCCAGGGAAGGCTGGCTTGCTGCAATCCATGGGGTTGCAAAGAGCCAGACACAACTTAGCAACTGAGCAACAACAGATCCACAGAGCTCAGGGATGAGAATGTAGACAGCTTTGGGGGTGGGGATGGACATAATTTGGCCCACCATAGCAACTGTCAGCCTAACTCCCTGAATGCTCATATAGAACAGAGCCACTTACCAATCTAAAAACTTATCCCTGTACTGTTACTAAAAGGCAAATTTCTTTGTGGTCACTTTGTCCTGATTGACCACCATCAATCTAACCTCCTCTAATATATCCATCTTGAAGTTCGGTATATGTGTCAAAGAATATTTAGAACTGTTAATGGGATTAGCCACAGCAATTCATAATATGTTATTTCTTATGTATAAGCCATTATTCTATAATACAGTATGTACTTTGTGGGAGTTTGTACCTTATTCTCTCTTGATTTTCTAATTTTTTTTTTTTTTATGATGAGAATTTTTTTTTTTAAAGAAAGTAAACTTTGAAATTAAATGTAAAGTGAGGCTGTGATCCTGTGTGTCAGGATTGATGATCCTGACCCTTGGGTTCCAGATGGATCATTATAAAAAAAAAAAATCCTGCCAGTTATTCTCTAATTTCCTACTGTGCACTCCATCTGTTAGCCTGCTTGCTCTGGTTAGGGGCTGCTTATCTGGCTTATCCTTCACTACTCCACAGAGACAAAACTCAACTGACATATACACAAATTATGTGTAAGTGTATGTATTTAGAATGTACATTAGAAGAATTCAAGGACAGAATATAAACAAGTGAAATAAGACATTATTGAAATCTAGCTTACCAAGTTTAGGGAATATCAGAAAAACACAGCCAGACTAACCAACCAGTCCTGAGTTTTAGGGACACATATGAACTTTAGCTTGAAATTTACTGATTTTATAATAAAAGTTCTTACAAGCTTACAGTCAAAAAAGACTAGAAATGGTATCTGGAGTTACTAAGCTAGTTCCCAAAGTCAACCAGATTTGTGCTTAAAACTATCTAATTAGGTGTACCAACTCAATGTTTCATTCAAAATTATGAGTTATATTATGAAATCATTGTTTCAAGAGCTTAAAATCAATTTCAAAAGTATATATGTCCTCAATTTTACTGACAAGGAAAAATATTAAGATGATAAAACAAAATAAACTTTTGTGATAGATAATGACAGTTTGAATCTCTGCATGCTGCAAATTACCTGGCACATAAGAAGTTCTCCAGTAATAAATGCAGAACTAGTAATCTTAACTAGAAATTATTTAGTCAAATCCATGACGTTGACTATGACAATGAATAAATCATAGGGTAGCAAATTAAAGAGTGACATTTAATCACACTCTTTATCATTTTTTTAGCAATGTCTACAGGCTTCTGGACCCACTTTATGTTCTGCTGTTTCAATGTCAGATATGTAGTTGAAATACAGATGGCAAGAACTAAAACATCTAGAATATAAACACAATTCAAAAGCAGAAGTTGTGTATTCTGATGTTACCATTCCAGGATATGTTTTCTTTTTAAGGACTACACAAAGATAGTACCCATAGGACTGCAGTGTTTTTGTTTTTGTTTTGTTTTTTTCCTTCATGCTAAAACATGCCTCTTCCTGTGTCAGTCTTCAGCTCATCCATGCTTGGCGAGTCATTTAAAATAAAATTTTAAAAACCCTATTTTATTGAAGAAGGGAGATCCTTAGGTATAAAATATGTTCAGACAATAAATCTTTTTGTATAAAATATCAGACTCAGAGTGACGGGTATAATGGGGATACAAAGAGTAGCTAAGTTTTGTGCACTACTGGAATCCAGCAGTGACATTTGCAACAGGCATAGGTAAATGAGGGGAGGAGAAAATAAGGAAGATTAAATAATTGACTGGGAGCTAATATGTTGGTTAAGGTCCAACGATCCCCATTTGAATTCCACAGGGCTACAAGCAGAGAGCTCTTTTCACCCTAGATTCTTTGTTTTGCTACCTAAGTAAAAATGTTGTCATTAACTACATAACTTTGGCACATAGAGGATATGTCAGGGGGCAATAACTTTACCAAAAATTTCAGTGACTTCTTAGAGAATACTAGCAGCATCAGCAGTAATCAGTGGGCCACAGGTAACTTTGTGTGCAACTAGTGTGGAGGAATGTGGTTGGTTCTATGATAATAGAAATATATTTCATGAACCCAAAAGAGAGATGCCTAAGGACATACAGAAATAGTAGAATCTAAGGCATACTTTCCATCAAAAAATATGCATTGTCATACAAAATGAAGTCAGAGAAAAGCAAATATTGCATATTAATACACATATATGAAATAGAAAAATGGCACTGATGAACCTATTTGCAGGACAGGAATAGACACAGACAGAGAGAACAGAATTGTGGACACAGTGGAGGAAGAAGTGGATGGGACAGATAGAGAACTGAAACATGTATATTACCATATGTGAAATAGACAGCTAATGGAAAGTTGATGTATGCCACAGGAAGCTCAATCTCACGCTCCAAGACAACCTAGAGGGAAAGGATGGGGTGGGGGTGCGAGGGAGGGTCAAGAGGGAGGGAACATATGTATACTTTCGGCTGATTCACACTGTTGTATGGCAGAAATCAACACAACATTGTAAAGCAATCATACTTTAATTAAAAATAAATCTTAAAAAGAACATTAAAAAATAGGCATTGAGGTAAGAATTGGTGACACACTGGTAAATATAAAATTAAGTCTGGAGACCAGGGATTTAACAGGAGACCAATCTGGAAACTCTAAGGGAAAATGATCTTTGTTAAGGATTTTTCATATTATGGCTTGAGAAAGAAAATAAATAACAGAAAATGGGAAATACTTTGACATTTACTGATGGTAATACTCTGCTTAAAAAAAGATTGGAAAAAATAAAGTACTAAAATACACAGAACTCTGGAACATATCTTATTTAAATATTATCAGAAAACTTCAATTTGACAAAAATGTAGAAAATAAGAGGCAAAACAATTAAAATGTTCTTAATCCTCAGATAAGTTTCAGTCAAGGAAATGGATTTATATTTTCGGAATCCTTCTGTGGATTTACTTCTGTCATTCCAGCATGTAATGCAGGAAATTAAGGATTTGGACACAAAAAAATTTTTCATTTTCTTTGAATTATAGCAGGGACTGCTTTCTCTGCTAGAAATTCTTTATTTTGAGGACACTCTTTGCACCTTTCTGTGGACTAACTGGACTGTCTTGAATCACTCTTCTTTGGTTAGTCTGGATAGGCATGCCAGGCAGTGATAGTTTGGATGGTAGTAAAAGGACAGAGTCTCCATGTACTATTGCAGTATACAGTCTGAACTTCTGCCACACTATTCATTTAACCTAGCAAAGTGTGGAAGTCAGGAGTTTTCACTAAATATTCAACATATTTCCTGAAGACTTCAAACAGATTTTAAAACATGATATCAAGGCCAAAGAAGATGAAGCTGAACAGTTCTATGATGACCTACAAGACCTTCTAGAACACCCAAAAGGATGTTCTTTTTATCATAGGGGGTTGGAATACAAAAGTAGAAAGTCAGAATATACATGGAGGAATGGTCAAATTAGGGCTTAGGGTAAAAAATGAAGCAGGGCAAAGGTTAACAGAGCTTTGCCAAGAATGCAGTGTCATAGCAAACACTATCTTCCAACAAGACACATGGACATCACCATATGGTCAATACCAAAACCAGACTGATTATACTCTTTGCAGCTGAAAATGGAAAAGATCTATACAGTCAGCAAAAACAAGACTGGAAGCTGACTATGGTTCAGATCATGAACTCATTGCCAAATTCAGACTTAAAATGAAGAAAATAGGGAAAACCACTAGACATTCAGGTATGACCTAAATCAAATCCCTTACAATTGTACAGTGGAAGTGGAAATAGTTTCAAGGGACTACTTCAGATAGAGTGACTGAAGAAATATGGAAGGAGGTTCATAGCATTAGCACAGGAGGTGATGATCAAAACCACCCACGAGAAAAAGGAATGGAAAAAGGCAAAATGATTCTCTGAGGAGGCTTTACAAATAGCTGAGAAAAGAAGTGAAGTGGAAGGCAAAGGAGAAAAGGAAATATACATATTTGAATGCAGAGTTACAAAGAATAGCAAGGAGAGATAAGAAAGCTTTCCCAAATGATCAATGAAAAGAAATGGAGCAAAACAGTAGAATGGGAAAGACTAGAGCTCTCTTCAAGAAAATTAGAGAAATCAAGGGATGTTCATGCAAAGATGGGCACAACAAAGGATATAAATCATATGGACCTAAGAAGAGTAAAAGATATTAAGAAGAGGTGGCAAGAATATACAGAAGAACTATACAAAGAGATTTTAATAACCCAGATAACCACAATGATGTGGACACTCACCTACACCCAGACATCCTGGAGTATGACATCAAATACACACAAAACTAGTGGAGGTGTTGAAATTCCAGTTGAGCTATTTCAAATCCTAAATGATGCTGTGGAAGTGCTGCACTCAATATTCCAGCAAATTTGGAAAACTCAGCAGTGGTCACAGGACTGGCAAAGGTCAGTTTTCATTCCAACACCAAAGAAAGGCAATGTCAAAGAATGTTCAAACTACTGCACAACTATACTCATCTCACACTCTAGCAAGATCAGTTCAGTTCATTTCAGTTGTTCAGTCGTGTCCAACTCTTTGGGAGCCCAAGGACTGCAGCATGCCAGGCCTCCCTGCCCATCACCAATTCCTAGAGTTTGCTCAAACTCATATCCATTGAATCAGTGATGCCATCCAACCATCTCATTCTCTATCATCCCTTTCTCCTCCCATCCTCAATCTTTCCCAGCATCAGTCTTTTCCAATGAATATGCTCTATGCATCAGGTGGCCAAAGTATTGGAGTTTCAAAATGAACATCAGTCCTTTCAATAAATATTCAACACTGATTTCTTTTAGGATTAACTGATTGGATCTCCTTGCAGTCCAAGGGACCCTCAAGTCTTCTCCAATACCACAGGTTCAAAAGCATCAATTCATCAGTGTTTAGCTTTCTTTATAGTTCAACTCTCACATCCATACATGACTACTGGAAAAACCACAGCCTTAACCAGACAGACCTCTGTAGGCAAAGTAATGTCTTTGCTTTTTAATATGCTCTCTAGGTTGGTAATAACTGTCCTTCCAAGAGTTCAGTGCAGTTCAGTTCAGTCCCTCACTCATGTCCGACTCTTTGCGACTCCATGAATTGCAGCACACCAGGCCTCCCTGTCCATCACCAACTCCCAGAGTTCACTCAGACTCACTTTCATTGAGTCTGTGATGCCATCCAGCCATCTCATCCTCTGTCGTCCCCTTCTCCTCCTGCCCCAAATCCTTCCCACCATCAGAGTCTTTTCCAATGACTCAACTCTTCACATGAGGTGGCCAAAGTATTGGAGTTTCAGCTTTAGCACCATTCCTTCCAAAGAAATCCCAGGGCTGATCTCCTTCAGAATGGACTGGTTGGATCTCCTTGCAGTCCAAGGGACTCTTAAGAGTCTTCTCCAACACCATAGTTCAAAAGCATCAATTCTTCAGCACTCAGCCTTCTTCACAGTCCAACTGTCACATCCATACATGACCACAGGAAAAACCATAGCCTTGACTAGACGGACCTTAGTCGGCAAAGTAATGTCTCTGCTTTTGAATATACTATCTAGGTTGGTCATAACTTTTCTTCCAAGGAGTAAGTGTCTTTTAATTTCATGGCTGCAGTCACCATCTGCAGTGATTTTGGAGCCACCAAAAATAAAGTCTGACACTGTTTCCCCATCTATTTGCCATGAAGTGATGGGACCGGATGCCATGATCTTTGTTTTCTGAATGTTGAGCTTTTAGCCAACTTTTTCGCTTTCCTCTTTTACTTTCGTCAAGAGGCTTTTTAGTTCCTCTTCACTTTCTGCCATAAGGGTGGTGGCTTCTGCATATCTGAGGTTATTGATATTTCTCCCAGCAATCTAGATTCCAGCTTGTATTTCTTCCAGTCCAGGGTTTCTCATGATGTACTCTGCATATAAGTTAAATAAGTAGGGTGACAATATACAGCCTTGATGCACTCCTTTTCCTATTTGGAACCAGTTTGTTTTTCCATGTCCAGTTCTAACTGTTGCTTCCTGACCTGCATACAGATTTCTTAAGAGGCAAGACAGGTGGCCTGGTATACCATCTCTTGAAGAATTTTCCACAGTTTATTGTGATCCACACAGCCGAAGGCTTTGGCATAGTCAATAAAGCAGAAGTAAATTTCTGGAACTCTCTTGCTTTTTCAGTTGCAGATGCTGGCAATTTGATCTCTGGTTCCTCTGCCTTTTCTAAAACCAGCTTGAACTGGAAGTTCACAGTTCACATATTGTTGAAGCATGGCTTGGAGAATTTTGAGCATTACTTTACTAGCGTGTGAGATGAGTGCAATCTTGCAGTAGTTTGAGCATTCTTTGGCATTGTCTTTCTTTGGGATTGGAATATAAACCGACCTTTTCAAGTCTTGTGGCCACTGCTGAGTTTTCCAGATTTGCTGGCATATTGAGTGCAGCACTTTCATAGGATCATCTTTTAGGAGTTGAAATAGCTCACCTGGAATTTCATCACCTCCACTAGATTTCTTTGTAGTGATGTTTCCTAAGGCCCACTTGACTTCACATTCCAGGATGTCTGACTCTAGGTGAGTGATCATACCATTGTGATTATCTGGGGTGTGAAGGTCTTTTTTTTGTACAGTTCTTCTGTGTATTCTTGTCATCGCTTCTTAATATCTTCTGCTTCTGTTAAATCCATACAATTTCTGTCCTTTATTGAACCCATCTTTGCATACATTGTTCCCTTGCTATCTCTAATTTTCTTGAGGAGATCTCTAGTCTTTCCCATTCTGTTCTTTTCCTCTATTTCTTTGCACTGATCACTGAGGAAAGCTTTCTTATCTCTCCTTGCTGTTCTTTGGAACTCTCCATTTAAATAGGTATATCTTTCCTTTTCTCATTTGCTTTTCACTTCTCTTCTTTTCACAGCTATTTGTAAGGCCTCCTCAGACAGCCATTTTTGCTTTTTGCATTTTCCCCCTTGGGGATGTTCTTGATTCCTGTGTCCTGTACAATGTCATGAACGTCATTCCATAGTTCATCAGGAACTCTATCTATCAGATCTAGTCCCCTAAATCTATTTCTCATTCCCACTGTATAATCTTAAGGGATTTGATTTAGGTCATACCAGAATGGTCTAGTGATTTCACCTACTTTCTTCCATTTAAGTCTGAATTTGGCAATAAGGAATTCATCATCTGAGCCACAGTCACTCCCAGTCTTGTTTTTGCTGACTATATAGAGCTTCTCCATCTTTGGCAGTAAAAATATAATCAATCTGATTTTGGTGTTGACAGTCTGGTAATGTCCATATGTAGAGTCTTCTCTGGTGTTGGAAGAGACTGTTTGCTATGACCAGTGTGCTCTCTTGGCAAAACTCTTGTTAGACTTTGCCCTGCTTAATTCTGTACTCCAAGGCCAAATTTGCCTGTTACTCCAAGTGTTTCTTGGCTTCTTACTTTTGCACTATAATGAAAAGGACATCTTTTTTGGGTTTCAGTTCTAGAAGGTCTTGTGAGTCTTCACAGAACCATTCAACTTCAGCTTCTTCAGCATTACAGGTTGGGGAATAGATTTAGATTACTGTGATATTGAAATGTTTCCTTGGGTTGCACCTCCCGGCTGCTGGCCCAGCCCTCTGGCGTGAGTAGTTCCTCCCAGCTGCCTCCTCTGGCCTTGGGCTCAGGGTGACTCCTCAGGGTCACTGCCCCTGACCTCGGACGTGGGGTAGCTCCTCTCGGCTGCCGCCTTTGACCTCAGATGTGGGGTAGCTCCTCCGGTCGCCACTGACCTCAGAGGCGGGGTAGTTCCCCCGGCAGACGCAGGGTAGCTCCTCTTGGCCGTTCCTGCGCTGTTGCAGCCTGGCACTCTCGGCCGCTGCTCCTGACCTCGGAAGTGGGGTAGTTCGCCGGCTCGCCACTGCCGCCCTCTGCGCTCAGTGCACCTGCTCGCTGCCACCGCTGCCGCCTGGAGCACAGGCGCAGGCGCAGGTGGGCCTAGAGGAGCTATCCAACATTGAAGGTCAGGAACGGAGGCAGAAAGGAGATACCCCTCGTCCAAGGTAAGGAACAGCGGCTGTGCTTTGCTGGAACAGCCGTGAAGAGATACCCCATGCCCAAGGTAAGAGAAACCCAAATAGGATGGTAGGTGTTGCAAGAGGGCATCAGAGGGCAGACACACTGAAACCATACTCACAGAAAACTAGTGAATCAAATCACACTAGGACCACAGCCTTGTCTAACTCAATGAAACCAAGCCATGCCCGTGGGGCAACCCAAGATGGGTGGGTCGTAGTGGAGAGGCCTGACAGAATGTGGTCCAGTGGAGAAGGGAATGGCAAGCCACTTCAGTATTCTTGCCTTGAGAACCCCATGAACAGTATAAAAGACAAAATGATAGGCTACCAAAAAAGGAACTCCCAGGTTATTAGGTGCCCAATATGCTACTGGAGATCAGTGGAGAAATAACTCCAAAAAAAATGAAGGGATGGAGCCAAAGCAAAAACAGCATCCAGCTGTGGCTGTGACTGGTGATAGAAGCAAGATCCAATGCTGTAAAAAGCAATATTGCATAGGAACCTGGAATGTCAGGTCCATGAATCAAGGCAAATCGGAAGTTGTCAAACAAGAGATGACAAGGGTGAACGTCAACGTTCTAGGAATCAGCAAACTAAAATGGACTGGAATGGGTGAATTTAACTCAGATGACCCTTATATCTACTACTGTGGACAGGAATCCCTCAGAAGAAATGGAGTAGCCATCATGGTCAACAAAGAGTCCGAAATGCAGTACTTGGATGCAGTCTCAAAAACGACAGAATGATCTCTGTTTGTCTCCAAGGCAAACCATTCAATATCAGTTATCCAAGTCTATGCCCCAACCAGTAACACTGAAGAAGCTGAAGTTGAACGGTTTTATGAAGACCTACAAAACCTTTTAGAACTAACACCCCAAAAAGATGTACTTTTCATTATAGGGAACTGGAATGCTAAAGTAGGAAGTCAAGAAACACCTGGAGTAACAGGCAAATTTGGCCTTGGAATGTGGAATGAAGCAGGGCAAAGACAAAGAGAATTTTGCCAAGAAAATGCACTGGTCATAGCAAACATCCTCTTCCAACAGCACAAGAGAAGACTACACATGGACATCACCAGATGGTCAATACCAAAATCAGACTGATTCTATTCTTTGCAGCCAAAGATGAAGAAGCTCTATACAGTCAACAAAAACAAGACCAGGAGCTGACTGTGGCTCAGATCATGAATTCCTTATTACCAAATTCAGAGTCAAATTGAAGAAAGTAGGGAAAACCACTAGACCATTCAGGTATAACCTAAATCAAATCCCTTATGATTATACAGTGGAAGTGATAAATAGATTTAAGGGCCTAGATCTGATAGAGTTCCTGATGAACTAAGGACGGAGGTTCGTAACATTGTACAGGAGACAGGGATCAAGACCATCCCCATGGAAAACAAATGCAAAAAGCAAAATGGCTCTCTGGGGAGGCCTTACAAATAGCTGTGAAAAGAAGAGGGGTGAAAAGCAAAGGAGAAAAGGAAAGATATAAGCATCTGAATGCAGAGTTCCAAAGAATAGCAAGAAGAGATAAGAAAGACTTCTTCAGAGATCAATGCAAAGAAATAGAGGAAAAGAACAGAATGAGAAAGATTAGAGCTCTCTTCAAGAAAATTAGAGATACCAAAGGAGCATTTCATGCAAAGATGGGCTTGATAAAGGACAGAAATGGTCTGGACCTAACAGAAGCAGAAGATATTCTGAAGAGGTGGCAAGAATACACCGAAGAACTGTACAAAAAGATCTTCATGACCCAGATAATCATGATGATGTGATCACTAATCTAGAGACAGATACCTTGGAATGTGAAGTCAAGTGGGCCTTAGAAAACATCACTACGAACAAAGCTAGTGGGTGATGAAATTCCAATGGAGCTGTTTCAAATCCTGAAAGATGATGCTGTGAAAGTGTTGCACTCAATATGCCAGCTAATTTGGAAGACTCAGCAGCGGCCACAGGACTGGAAAAGGTCAGTTTTCATTCCAATCCCAAAGAAAAGCAATGCCAAAGAATGCTCAAACTACCGCACAATTGCACTCATCTCACATGCTAGTAAAGTAATGCTCAAAATTCTGCAAGCCAGGCTTCGGCAATATGTGAACTGTGAACTCCCTGATATTCAAACTGGTTTTAGAAAAGGCAGAGGAACCAGCGATCTAATTGCCAACATCCGATTGATCATGGAAAAAGCAAGAGTGTTCCAGAAAAACATCTAGTTCTGCTTTATTGACTATGCCAAAGCCTTTGACTGTGTGGATCACAATAAACTGTGGAAAATTCTGAAAGAGATGGGAATACCAGACCAGCTAACCTGCCTTTTGAGAAATCTGTAGGCAGGTCAGGAAGCAACAGTTAGAACTGGACATAGAACAACAGACTGGTTCCAAATAGGAAAAGGAGTATGTCAAGGCTGTATACTGTCACCCTGTTTATTTAACTTATATGCAGAGTACATCATGAGAAATGCTGGACTAGAAGAAACACAAGTTGGAATCAAGATTGCTATGAGAAATATCAATAACCTCAGATATGCAGATGATACCACCCTTATGGCAAAAAGTGAAGAAGAACTAAAGAGCCTCTTGATGAAAGTGAAAGAGGAAAGCGAAAAAGTTGGTTTAAAGCTCAACATTCAGAAAACAAAGGTCATGGCATCCGGTCCCATCACTTCCTGGGAAATAGATGGAGAAACAGTGGAAACAGTGTCAGACTTTTTTTTTGGCTCCAAAATCACTGCAGATGGTGATTGCAGCCATGAAATTAAAAGACGCTTACTCCTTGGGAGAAAAGTTATGACCAACCTAGATAGCATATTCAGAAGCGGAGACATTACTTTGCCGACTAAGGTCCGTCTAGTCAGGGCTATGGTTTTTCCTGTGGTCATGTATGGATGTGAGAGTTGGACTGTGAAGAAGGCTGAGCGGTGAAGAATTGATGCTTTTGAACTATGGTGTTGGAGAAGACTCTTGAGAGTCCCTTGGACTGCAAGGAGATCCAACCAGTCCATTCTGAAGGAGATCAGCCCTGGGATTTCTTTGGAAGGAATGATGCTAAAGCTGAAACTCCAGTACTTTGGCCACCTCATGCGAAGAGTTGACTCATTGAAAAGGACTCTGATGCTGGGAGGGATTGTGGGCAGGAGGAGAAGGGGACGACTGAGGATGTGATGACTAGATGGCATCACAGACTCGATGAACGTGAATCTGAGTGAACTCCAGGAGATGGTGATGGACAGGGAGGTCTGACATGCTGCAATTCATGGAGTCGCGAAGAGTTGGACACGACTGAGCAACTGAACTGACTGAACTGAAATGTTTGCCTTAGAAATGAACAGAGATCATTCTGTCGTTTTTGAGATTGCATCCAAGTACTGCATTTCAGATTCTTTTATTGACTATGATGGCTACTCCATTTCTTCTAAGGGATTCTTGCTCACAGTAGTAGATATATTGGTCATCTTAGTTAATTTCCCCATTCCAGTCCATTTAGTGTGCTGACTCCTAAAATGTCCACGTTCACTCTTGCCATCTCCTGTTTGACCACTTCCAATTTGCCTTGTTTCATGGACCTAACATTCCAGGTTTCTATGCAATATTACTCTTTACAGCATTGGGCCTTGCTTTCATCACCAGTCACATCCACAACTGTGTGTTTTTGTTTTTTGGGGGGCTTCATCTCCTCATTCTTTCTGGATTTATTTCTCCATTGATCTCCAGTAGCATATTGGACACCTACAAACCTGGGGGTTCATCTTTCAGTGTCCTATCTTTTAGCCTTTTCATACTGTTCATGGGGTTTTTGTGGCAAGAATACTGAAGTGGTTTGCCATTCCCTTCCCCAGTGGACCACATTCTGTCATAATTCTCCATCATGACCCATCCATCTTGGGTGGCCCTACACAACATGGCTCATAGTTTCATTGAGTTAGATAAGGATGTGGTCCATGTGATTAAATTGGTTAGTTTTCTGTGACTGTGGTTTTCAGCCTGTCTGCCCTCTCTGATGAAGAAGGATAAGAGGCTTATGGAAAACTCTTGATGAGAGAGTGACTGAGGAGGAAAATATGTTTTGTTCTGATGGGTGGGGCCGTCCTTTGTAAATCTTTAATTCAATTTTCTAAAAATGAGTGGACCTGTGTTCCCTCCCTCCTATTTACCTGAAGACAAACCATAGTTGGAGGTAATGAAGGTAATGGAGACCTTGAAAAGGTCCCATGAATGTCGAGAAGCAACAGTTAGAACCAGACATGGAACAACAGACTGGTTCCAAATTGGGAAAAAGAGGACATAAAGGCTGTATATCATCACCCTGCTCATTTAACTTAAATGCATAGTACATCATGCAATATGCCAGTCGAGGTGAAGCACAAGCTGGAATCAAGGCTGTCGGGAGAAATATCAATAACCTCAGATATGCAGATAACACCATCCTTAGAGCAGAAAGCAAAGAGGAACTGTAGAGCCTTTTGATGAAAGTGAAAGAGGAGAGTGAAAAGCTGGCTTAAAATTCAACATTTAAAAAGGAAGATCATGACATCCAGTCCCATCACGTCATGGCAAATAGATGGGGAAAGAGTGGAAACAGTGGAAACAGTGACAGAATTTATTTTCTTGGGCTCCAAAATCACTGCAGATGGTGACTGCAGCCAGGAAATTAAAAGATACTTGCTCATTCAAAGAAAAGCTATGACAAACCTGGACAAAATATTAAAAAGCGGAGACATTACTTTGCCAACAACGGTCCCTGTAATCAAAGCTATGGTTTTTCTAGTAGTCATATATGGATGTGAGAGTTGGACTATAAAGAAAGCTGAGCACTGAAGAATTGGTGCTTTTGAACTGTGGCACTGAGAAGACTCTTGAGAATCCCTTGGACTGCAAGGAGATCAAACCAGTCAGTCCTAAAGGAAATCAGTCTTAAATATTCATTGGAAGGACTGATGCTGAAGCTGAAACTAATATTTTGATCATTTAATGTGAAGCGCTGACTCATTATAAAAGACTCTATGTTGGGAAAGACTGAAGGTAGGAGGAGAAGGAGATGGCAGAAAATGAGATGGTTGGATGGCATCACTGACTAATGGACATGAGTTTGAGCAAGCTGTAGGGATTGGTTATGGACAGAGAAGCCTAGTGTGCTGCAGCCCATGGGGTTACAAAGATTTGGACATGACTGAGGGACTGAATTGAACTGATCACTGATTCATTCCCTCCTGGCCATACACTGTGTTCTTTTTTACCTTTAAAGTCACTCAGTCATGTTCACCTCTTTGCAATCCCATGGACTATACAGTCCATGGAATTCTCCAGGCCAGAATACTCGGAGTGGGTAGGCATTCCCTTCTCCAGGGGATCTTCCCAACCCAGCGATTGAACACAGGTCTCCCACATTGCAGATAGATTCTTTACCAGCTGAGCCACAAGGGAAGCCAAGAATACTGGAGTGGATAGCCTATCCCTTCTTCAGTGGATCTTCCCTACCCAGGAATCGAACTGATGTCACCTGCATTGCAGGCATATTCTTTACCAACTGAGCTATCAGGGTTATAGAGGGTAATTGTTAGGACTCATTTCCATACATACTACTCTTTTTAAGATGTAAATTATACAAATGAGACAAAGCTTATTTTTAGGTCCATGACAAAATACAAGGAAGGTACAGAGATTTCCTGCACATCCTATGTCTCCACACATGCAAAATCACTGCTACTATCAACATCTCACTCCAGAATGGTACATCTCTTACAATCAATGGACCTGCACTGATGCACCATTATCACACAAAGACCATATTTTACATTAGGTTTCACTCTTGGTATTGTACATTCCATGAGTTTTGTATATGTATAGTGACATGTATTCACCATTGTATTGGGTTGGCCAAAATGTTTGTTTGGGTTTCTCTGTAACATCTTTTGGAAAATATAAAAAGACTTTTCAGGCAATCCAATATATTATCTTATAGAATAATTTCCCTGTCCTAAAAATTATTTGTACTTTGCACTTTCATCCCTTCCTCCCTCTATCCTCTGGCAACAGCCAATGTTTTTTACTGTCTCCATATTTTTGCTTTTTCCAGAATGTTATATAGTTGGAATTAGGCAGTATATAACATTTTCAGATTGCTCTCTCTCACTTAGTGATATCCACTTAAGTTTTATCCATGATTTTCCATAGCTTATTTCTTTCTTATTCTTTATTGTCTAGATTTATCACAGTTTATCCATTTTCTATTGATGAACATCCTGGTTACTTCCAAGTTTGGGCAATTATGAAAAAAGCTGCTGTAAATATCCACATTCAGGTTTTTATGTGAACATAAGTTTTAAACACCAAACCTAGCACAATTGCTAGGTAGACAAGACTATGTTTAATTTTGTAAGAAACTGCCAATGTGTCTTCCAAAATAGCTGTATCATTTTGCATTCCCACCAACAGTGAATGAGGGTTCCCATTGCTCCACACTCTCCTCAGTATTTGGTATTGCCAGTGTTTTGGGTTTTAGTGATTCTAACAGACATGCAGTGGCAACACATTGTCTTAATTTGCAATACCCAATTGACAGGTAACATTGAGTATCTTTTTATATGCTTATTTTTCATCTGTATATCTTCTTTTTGTGACATCTATTCAGAACTCTTGTCCATTTATTTTTTTACTGAGTTGTTAATTTCATTATTGTTGCATTTTAAGAATTAATTGTATATTTTGGATAACAGGTCATTATCCAATAATGTGTTTTACAAATATTTTCTACCAGTCAATACTTGTCTTCTCATTTTCATGACTCATCCCACTTTTCAATAATCAAGTTTATTTTTGAAATGGAGACAGCAAAACAACAAAAAATAAAAACAAAACGCATCTCCTAGTGTGTTACCTTTCTCATTTTACAAAAATAATGATTTACTGAATTTTTTCAACTATCCCATGCCTGGCATCAAATTCCTCTGCTTCTATAAGGACACTTATAAAAGTGCAGTTTCTTTTCATCTTAGGTTACCTTCCATTTTTCCTTTCAGGAAATTTTAGTTTCTCCAAAAACTGTTCACCAAGAAAGGTATGATGCAAATTTATGTGTTTGCTGTTGAACTGAAGTGAGGCCATGCAGATGAGCAGAAAGAACACAGACTGTGAAGTTAGACAATTGGGGCTCATTCTCAACTAGAAGCAGCATTCTTGGGCAAATCACTCATATCTCCACTTCCCTGTTTCTTTATTCAGACTTTCCCGGTGGTTCAGTGTTAAAGAACCAGTCCACCAATGTAGGAGCCATGGGTTTGATCCCTGAGTTGTGAAGATCCTCTGAAGAAGGAAATGGCAACCCACTCCATTATTCTCACCTGGATAATCCCATGCACAGAAGAAACCTGGTGGGCTGCAGTCCATGGGGTCATAAAAGAGTCAGACATGACTTAGTGACTAAACAACAATTTCCTTATTCAAGTAGGAACTCAGATTACTTTTGTGCCCACTTCAAACTGCACTGCATAAATATGTACCTACCCTAGAAGCTGTAAAATGCCATCAAATTTTAATTATGGGTATCACAAATACATGATAATGTATCCTTAAAAACATTCTCTAGGTCAGCTGTCCTTGCAACATAACCCCTCTCCCCAATATGTAGGATTTCTTCTGTCATGTTTGTTGGCCTGTGACTGGCAAGCAATTACAGTGACTAATTCCATTTTAGGAGAAGATAGTAAAACGTGATATCGTAACTACCCACAGAGCCTCAAAAGTATTTATGTTTCCTCTAATAACCTGGTATGATGCTGTTAATCTTGACAAAGGCTGCCTGGCAGGTGCTTTAGAGCTGAATCTTCATATTCTCTCACTGTTTGCTGACTCTTCCACAGGGAAGAATCTAAGCTATTAAAATGCAATGGCCCTGCTCTATTTTTAATTACATTTAGTTTATTAGAGGAACAACCAGACGCATAACAAATACTGGGAACAGACTTTCCCCCATTACCTCAATAAAGGCCTACAACATTTCATCATTTACCAAATGGGTCATGGGGAGCCATTTCTTCTCTTCTCTTCACCAAGAGAAGTTAAAACACAATTTAAAAGAGTAAGGAAAATAGATCACTTCCAGAGGGACCCAGTTCTTCCTTGACAACTTCCTCTTTGACCCAGTTAACCTTTTCATTCTAACACTCATCCTTATATCTTTTATTTAAATAAGTAGACATTTGCCAGGTAAGCATTAGGGTGGAAAACTCCAAACCCCTCTCTTCCATATCAAGTACAGTCTCTCCATAAAACAAACCATAAATGTGTAGTATATAATATTTCCTTTAGAAGAACTCTGCAAGTTGTAAGGTAGTGATAAATATAATTCTCAGTTCTGAAGAAAATAGGCTGTGTTCCTTGGTTGACCAAATCAATCCAGTTCCTTTCAATACACAGCATTATTAAAGCTGTAATTTCATGCATTATTATGTGCAAATAGAATTTAAGAATGCTTTTCATTTTATGTATAAAGGTATATACCATAGAAGAAGAAGAATATATTTTCCACATTTATCATAAAGTTGTTTTCCAATCCCATTTGAGAGCTGAGTCTATATTTTGGGCAAATAGCCATTATCATTAATCACCTATAGCAGCCAGAACATGGCAGGGTGTGAAATGTAGCTTGTCTTTTTTTTTTTTTTTTCTCTCTTCTATTTTGTGAGTAGGATTGTGTTGTAATTTTCAAACACTGTGTAGGACTATTGCAACACAGAGTTCAGATGCAAACAGGGCAAATGATTATGGAAAGTACAGGAGAACAGACCAAGTAGGAATGCTTGATTTGAAAGTGTCAGTCAAGTCAATCACCTCCCTAAGTTGAGCTACTCTTTAAAATGAGAAAAATAATTATTACTTATGATGAGTTTAATTCTATTTCCAAACTTTAGAAAAAGGTTATTGCATATACTCAGATTTTTGGTTTACTTAAATATGACTGACTCTAAATTTGCAGAAATGTTTTGTTTCTATTTACTTCTCCTCCTCCAATCTGTAAGAATAGAGTGACAACAAATGATAGAGAACTGAAGTAAATAGAAATATGTAAAATGATAAATTTTTCCTATATTTTAATCAATCAAAATTAATAAATATTTCTTAAGCAACAATTAATACATTCAGTGAATGTGTATATGTCACCTACCATGTACAAGTTACTACATTAGCCACAGAGATAAAGTAGGGGAGGAAACAGAGTCTCCTTTCCTATGGAGCTTACAAACTTATGGGAAAGAAATAACAGAAATTAGTTACATTTTGATGAGTGTCACAAAGGATAAATAAAAGGAATTATTGAAATTGTAGAAGGTTGAGTGGGATGGGAAGGAAGAGACTTAAGGAAAGAGTCATCAAGAAAATTATGATTAAAATAAAACTTGGAAAAATGAGTAGATTGCCCATGTGAAGGGAGATAGTGGGAAATGGATTCTAGACTAGCCTGTGTAGAAAATCTGAGGGGATAAAGCACATGGCATCTTGAGTGGCTAAAAGAAGGCAAAGTGTGTAGGGCTCCAAGGAGGATGGCCTTAGGTGAGGATGGAGAGAAAGGAGGAAGTGATAGATCACACAAGATGTTATGGGTCATGTTAAGTATTGAATATTTGGGACTTTTGTTAATAACAAAGGAAAGCCATTGAAGGACTTTAAGCAGGGTGTGACTAAGGTAAACTATAAAGATTACTTTGATGTCATTATAGGCTACAGAGGAGGGCCAGAGTTGTTGCATGGATTCCTGCTAATAAAGAACAGCAAGATTCTCGCACTGTACAAGTATCAGGTGACATTGAGCCTTATGCTACCTGTATAAAATGACAGTCGTTTTGATAAGAATGTTCAGTGAAACCACATAAATGCACAGGATTCAAATACATTAATGAAACTGAAAAATAAGACTAGTGTTTGTTAGAAGAGGGATGAAAGTGGGGGAAGCCAAGAAAAGTCTAGATTTCACACAAGGACCCAAAAGACATTAGATTCTCCATTAGAGAATGGGGGAGGGGGCGGGGGGCGGTGGGGTGGGAAGGAACAAGTTTGTTTGGCCCTGTGGTTAACACAAAAGAAAATAAGACATTTTCTAATTCTTACAAAATTAGTTAAATGCCCGAATCCAAATTCTAAAAACAATTTCCTTCTCCAGGGGATCTTCCCAGCCCAGGGATCGAACCCAGGTCTCCCCATTGCAGGCAGATTCATTACCAGCTGAGCCACAAGGGAAGTTCTAAACCCAAAACAGAGCCTATTTAAAGCAGTAAATGATGCAATACGGACTTGATGGGTAATACAAGTCCTGAATGAGTTGACATGGACAGAAAAGAAGCATTATGGAAATTATGTCACTTGAGCTATGCTTTGATGAAATGGCTTTAATACTAAGTGAAGGGACAGTGGGTAGATACATAGGCTCCTGTGAAAGAGAAGAAGTTATAAGAGTGAGCAGTCTTGGTAGATTTTGGGTGGCCTTGAAAGCCAGAAAGAGAGGCTTGGACTTGGTATACTGTTGATATTATGGACTGATTATAGCAGGGAATTCAAGGTTCATGCTGATGGTAGTAAGTACTAGGCTAGAACTCACTGGCAGAAGATCAGATCAAAGGCAGAGAGAGCAGACAGTATGGCTGTGGCAGAATTTCAGGAATAAATCAACACAGCTCTAGGCCACAGACATGTTAGTGGAAATGGACAAGAAGGATATATTGTGAATTATTTCAAATATACAGTTAAGAATACAGAATTGAGATAATGAGCATCCATGCATCTACTGCTTAGCTTTATCAAAGCTTACTACTATTTACTTGCTTCTAATTTTTTAAGGAATTTTCAAAGAACGTATGTAACTGACAATCCCTGTTTGCCTTTCTCAAGAGATGACTAGCACTGTAAATTGAGTTTTATCAATTTCATGAATCTATGTTTACTTCATATTTAAATATGCAACAATTTATAATTTATCATTTTATTGGTTTTTATACTTTATATAAATGACAGAAAATAGTATATACTATCCTGCAACTTTTTCTTTTCACTCACTAACACTTAACAATTCCAACAAATGATATTTGTTCCTTTAAAAGCTGTATAGTTTTGTGCTACAACTACAACATAATTTAATATTTATATTCTTGATAGGCATTTAGGATGTTTCTCATTTGTATTATTAGAAACAAAACCTCAATATTCTTGCATCTCCTTATGCACATGTTCTTCTATATTTTCTTCTACTTATAAAATTGTTTCTTGGTATCGGCAGGGGATTGGTACCAGGACCCCTGTGGACACAGAAATCCATGGATGCAATTCCCTTATATAAAATGGCATAATATGTGCATATAACCTACATGTATCCTTCTGTATACTTTAAGTCATCTCCACATTACTTAGAATCCTTAGTATAATATAAAGGCAATATAAATACTTTGACAAACCAAGCAAATTCAAGTTTTGCTTTTTGGAACTTTCTGGAAAAAATTTTTATAATATCTTCAGTCTGTGGTTGGTTAAATCCTTTGATGCAGATCCTGTGGGTACAGAAGGCTGACTATACCAGGTGAAGTAAAATTTGATGGTTGTATGATAAAAGTATCTTCACATGAGCTATCAGTGATTTTTTTCTCCAAAACAGTACTTTCTGTTTTCACCTGCTGCTGCTGCTGCTGCTGCTAAGTCGCTTTAGTCGTGTCCGACTCTGTGTGACCCCAGAAACGGCAACCCACCAGGCTCCCCCGTCCCTGGGATTCTCCAGGCAAGAACATTGGAGTGGGTTGCTATTTCCTTCTCCAACGCATGAAAGTGAAATCACTCAGTCACATCCGACTTCTGGTGACCCCATGGACTGCAGCCTACCAGGCTCCTCCATCCATGGGATTTTCCAGGCAAGAATACTGGAGTGGAGTGCCATTGCCTTCTCCGACTATTTTCACCTACTGTGTTATATATGTGTTAGTGGATTTCCATATCTGTGTCAAAGCTTTGCCAATTTAATGGACACAAAATGGTTTTTTATTTCTTTTGAAGTCCATTTCCATGATCACAATGGTATCGGCCTGCTTTCCTTATTGGACTTCCGCCTTTGGAAATTGTTTAGGTATTTCGTGTATTTTGTTGTGTGTTGTGTTCTTATTGATCTATAGGAATCTTTTATAACTAGTACATTGTTAATTATTGTGTTGTAAAAACTATTGATTCCAGCTTTTTCTTTTAGTCTTGATGGTATCTTTAACAGAGTATGTAAGAATATGTGATCAGATGTATATGTATTTTCTTTATTATTTGCACTTTTCTTTATATTTTACAAATCCTGTCTTAAAGGTCTTAAATTTAGCTATACACATTTAGGATTTTAATCTACTTGAAAATCATGTTGGTATATGGTGTGAGGAAGACACCTGATTTTTTTTTTTCTATCCCTGTCATCAGAGAAGGCAATGGCAACCCAGTCCAGGACTATCCTTGTCATAATGTATAAAAGAGCTTATCATTTCCCTCATTGTTTGTAATGCTGACTTTGTTATATATAAAATCATTCTTATATGTATGGATTTCTTTGCAGATCCTTATTTTGTACCATGGGTGTATTTTTGGTATTTCTGCCATTCTAAAGATTATAGTTCTATAGTAAGTTTATGTATCTGGTAGGCTAAGCTCTGCCCATGTTACTCACCAAAATTATTGTGTTTGTTTTGCCTATTTCTTCTTACATGTGAATTTCATGGATGACATTTCTAATTCTATCTTTAAAAATCTGTTGGCAGTTGCTATTATATTAAATTTAAATTAACTTGAAGGAAGTTACTATTTTAGTGTTACTGATATTTTCTAACCCATGCACAGGTGCTGCTTTCTCTATGCACAATTAACCCACAGGTTCCACATCAGTAGATTCAAACAGATCAAAAATATTGGGGTAAAATAATTCTAGAAAATTCCAAAATGTAAACCTTGAATTTGCTGTACTGGCAACTATTTATATAGCATTTTACATTGTATTAGTTATTCTAAGTAATCTAGAGATGATTTAAAGTGTATGGAAGAATGTGTACAGGTTATATGAAAATGCTATCCTATTTGATAGAAAGAAGTTGAGTATTAGTGGATTTTGGTATCCATGCCAGTCCTAGAATCAGTCCTCTATAGTGCCAAGTAATGACTATGTGTATTTTATGTCCCTCATTATTATTCTGTAATTTTATCCCCGTAGGGTTGAACCTTTGTAGTCACAATTATTCCTGAGAAACATTGATTTTATTGCTGTTCTAAACTGAAGCTTTATCCTTTATATTTTCCAGGTAGCATTTTCTCTGACATATAAGATTTCAGTATATTCAATTTGTGTCTTAAAACCAAAATTCTAAAAGCTAGTTGAAGAACTTCAACTCTAATAATTTCAGAGTGTGAAGATTACTTTGAATGTTATATGAAAATAATATTATCTGCAAATACATTTATATCTCTTCTTTTCCAATTTTTTTTTCTCTTCACATATGTATTTTATATTTTAAATCTAATAATTTCTATATTTAAATAGTTCACTGTCATGTTCATTTTATTGTGGTTACTGATACACTGGACTTATTTCTACTACCTTGCTTTGTGCTTTCTTTTTTCCCATTACCTTTTGTTCTTTCAGATAGGTCAATTTTTCAGTGTCATTCTTTACTCTATCTGTGGTAGATGGACTCTAACATGACTCCCAATGATCTTTTGTATTCATGCCTTTAGGTAATCACTTCTCCTTGATTCCCTACTAACGAACAGAGTGCGGCAGAAGTAATGTATGCCACCTCAAGAACAGATTAGATTAAAGTCTATGGCCTCTGTTTGGAAGTGCTCTCTCACTGTGTGTGTGTGTGTGTGTGTGTGTGTGTGTGTGTGTGTGTGTGTCTGTGTGTCTGTGTGTCTGTGGTGGGGGGATGCTCACTTTGGGGAATGTAGCTGCCGTGGCATGAGGCAGCCTTGTGGAGAGAAGCAGGGGAATACATTTGAAAGCAGATCTGAGGGCATTTAAAAGCCATGAGCTTAGAAGCAGGCAAGAATCATCAAAGATGGGAACAAAGGAGGGAGACTACCGGTACAAAATAATGATCTTTGCGCACATGGACAGGGTAGGAAGGAAAATGATGACAGAATATTTCAGATAGATATGGAAACTCTAAAACTCTGAAAATAATGGGAGGTACTAGGTGAGCAAGAATGATAAAGGCAATTCATACATGAAAGAAAGTTTAAAGATGGGAAAGCAGACAAGATATAGAGATGTAACATAAAGTTTGAGCCTTCAGCCAAGAGAAAGTACCTTGTTGCAGAGACCAAGAGGAAAGTTATGTGTTAAGAGATGCAATCCTGGGCATTATAGATCAAAACTGACATAGTCAAAATAATTAAAGAGCTAAAGAGCTAAAGAGCTCTTTAAAACAATGCCTTATGCAAAGGCAGAAGACCAGCTGCGATGTCTGCTCAAGTTCTGAGTTTTAGGGTAACTGAAAAAAAAGCAACAAAATGCTTTGCTTATTGTTTACATATTTTTAAACCTAATCACTTCCACAGATTGTGAAGTAATTTAAGGAAGTATGCTTGTTCTTAATAATTATATTCTTAATACATTTTAGAAAAGATTTCATACAGAATTAGGAAATAGTAAAGGTGTATATGTGTGTTTATATACATAATATTTTGAAGATTCATTCCTTTTGAAAGGAATTAGCATAAACCAAATAATTACATCTTGAAACATAACACTGTAATCTAATGAGATGATTCATTACTGCTAAAGTCAGCTTATCAAACAATGGTGATGACAGCAAAAAACAGTTAATTTATAAATTAGAATCTTGCATAAAACATTCTAAACAAATCAATTATGTTAACTAAAACTTTCAATTACCATTTAAATCATAAGTTTTCATAAACAAATGCAATGTTTTGCTTTAGTGGTAGTCATTTTGTAGTTTAGCTCATCTACTGTTTCTCTATGAAATTTGAATTCAGCCAGTAGAATTTTTGGTTTTTTTTTTTTTTTTTTTAAACAATAGCACAATTTCTTATAGCATAACTCCTTCCTGACACTGAAAAAAAAAGTCATTATTCTTCAAAATAAAAAATTACATTTACTTCAAAAATTTCATAAGTGTCTTTCATTTTGATTAACCATCTCTTGGATATGTGGGCATGTGTGTATTTGAACATTCAGCATTATTTCCATTGCCCAAGATCATGCTGTATAACCTAAACAAAAGAGACTAATACCTGTCATATTAACAGTGATGGTCTTTAGCGTAAGGCAGAATAAACAATTCAATGTTGTGAAAATCACCTGCAACTCCTTTGTAACAAAAGCAATTGTGTTGACTCTGAACAGCCTGGAATGGAACATTACTGGCAAAAAACTAACATTTGGCATATATTTGGGAAGGTCAAATGACCTTCTGGATAGGATAGTAAGAGGATATCAGTAATTTCTTAATACAGAATAAAATCCTAACAGTAGTAATAGCTTTGCATTTTTTGCAAATTCCCTGGATATGTGTATCATGAAAGTATTAGTCACTCAGTTGCGTCTGACTCTTTGCAACTCATGACTAAAGCCCTCCAGGCTTCTCCGTCCTTGGAATTCTCCAGGCAAAAATACTGGAGTGGGTTGCTATTCCCTTCTCCAGGAGATCTTCCTGAACCAGGGATTGAACCTGGGTCTCCTGCATTTCAGACAGATTCATTACCATCTGAGCAACCAGGGAAGCCTTCAGGAAAAATCACCAGGAGAAGGAAGCCACTAGGGAAGATCAGAGTGTGTGTGTTAAGTCGCTTCAGTCCTGTCCAGCTCTTTGTGACCCCATGGACTGTAGCCTCCCAGGCTTCTCTGTTCATGGGATTCTCCAGGCAAGAATCCTGGAGTGTGTTGCCATGCCCTCCTCCAGGGGATCTTCCTAACCTATGTATCAAACTTGAGTCTCTTCTGTCTCCAGTATTCAGTTCAGTGCAGTTCAGCTCAGTCATGGCCAACTCTTTGTGACCCCATGGACTGTAGCATACCAGGCTTCCTGTCCATCACCAACACCCAGAGACTACTCAAAATCATGTCCATCACATTGGCGATGCCATCTAACCATCTCATCCTCTGTTTTCCCCTTCTACTCCTGCCTTCAATCTTTGCCAGTATCAGGGTCTTTTCCATTGAGTTGGTTCTTCACATCAGGTGGCCAAAGTATTGGAGCTTCAGCTTCAGCATCAATCCTTCCAGTGAATATTCAGGACTGATTTCCTTTAGGATGGACTGGTTGGATCTCCATGCAGTCCAAGGGATTCTCAAGAGTCTTCTCCAAGACCACAGTTCAAAAGCATCAATTATTGGGCACTCAGATGTGTTTACAGTCCAACTCTCACATCCATATATGACTCTTGGGAAAACCATAGCTTTAAATAGATAGAACTTTGTTGGCAAAGTAATGTCTCTGCTCTTTAGTATGCTATCTAGGTTGGTCATAACTTTTCTTCCAAGGAGCAAGTGTCTTTTAATTTCATGGCTGCAGTCAACATCTACAGTGATTTAGGAACCCAAAACAAAATTTCTCACTATTTGCACTGTTTTCCCATCTATTTGCCATTAAGTGATGGGACTGGATGCCATGATCTTCTTTTTCTGAATGCTGAGTTTTAAGCCAACTTTTTCACTCTCCTCTTTCACTATCATCAAGAATTTCTTTAGTTCTTCACTTTCAGCCATAAGGGTGGTGTCATCTGCCTATCTGAGGTTATTGATATTTCTCCTGGCAATCTTAATTCCAGCTTGTGCTTCATCTAGCCTGGCATTTCACATTATGTACGCTGCTGCTGCTGCTGCTGCTGCTGCTGCTGTTGCTTCAGTCATGTCCGACTCTGTGTGACCCCATAAATGGCAGTCCACCAGGCTCCCCAGTCCCTGGGATTCTCCAGGCAAGAACACTGGAGTGGGTTGCCATTTCCTTCTCCAATGCATGAAAGTGAAATGTGAAAGTGAAGTCGCTCAGTTGTGTCTGACTCTTAGCAACCTCATGGACTGCAACCTACCAGACTCCTCCGTCCATAGGATTTTCCAGGCAAGAGTACTGGAGTGGGCTGCCATTGCCTTCTCCTATGTACTATGCATATAAGCTAAATAAGCAGGGTGACAATATGAAGCCTTGACGTACCCCTTTCCCGATTTGAACCAGTCTGTTGTTCCATGTCCAGTTCTAACTGTTGCTTCTTGACCAACATACAGATTTCTTAGGAGGCAGGTCAGGTGGTCTGGTATTCCCATCTTTTCAGAATTTTCTGCAGTTTGTTGTGATCCAAATAGTCAAATGCTTTGGTGTTGCCAATAAAGCAAAAGTAGATGTTTTCCTGAACTCTCTTGCTTTTTCAATGATCCAGTGGATATTGGCAGTTTGATCTCTGGTTCCTCTGCCTTTTCTAAGTCCAGGTTGAACATCTGGAATTTCAGGTTTCACGTACTGTTGAAGCCTGGCTTAGAGAATTTTGAGCATTACTTTGCTAGCGTGTGAGAGGAGTGTAATTGTGCAGTAGTTTGAATATTCTTTGGCATTGCCTTTCATTGGATTGGAATAAAACTGACCTTTTCCAGTCCTGTGGCCACTGATGAGTTTTCCAAATTTGCTGGCATATTGAGTCCAACACCTTCATGGCATCATATTTTAGGATATTTTAGGAAATAGCTCAACTGGAATTCCATCACCTCCACTAGCTTTGTTCATAGTGATGCTTCCTAAGGCCCACTTGACTTTGTATTCTAGGATGTCTGGCTCTATGTGAGTGATCACACCGTTGTGGTTATCTGGATCATGAAGATCTTTTTGCATAGTTCTTCTGTGTATTCTTGCCACCTCTTCTTAATATCTTCTGCTTCTGTTAGGTCCATATTATTTTTTTCCTTTATCAAGCCCATCTTTGCATGAAATGTTGTTCCCTTGGTATCTCTAATTTTCTTGAAGAGATCTCTAGTCTTTCCCATTCTATTGTTTCCCTCTATTTCTTTGCATTGATCGATGAGGAGGGCTTTTTTATCTCTCCTTGCTATTCTTTGGCCTCTACATTCAAATGGGTATCAATTTCCTTTTCTCCTTTGCTTTTAGTTTCTCTTCTTTTCTCAGCTATTTGTAAGGCATCGGCAGACTATTTGTGAGGCACTGGCAGGGGGATTCTTTACCACTAGCACCACCTGGGTGATATGTGTAACATGGTAGATAGATTATTGATATGCAATGCTTTTAACCTCAAAGTATTTCTTTCCCTGTAACTTATTCACTTTATAATCCTTATTTCAGGGCATAGTATCATGTGTAAAAATAAGAAGTAATAAATAAACTACTTCTTTACCTGGATAACATTTAGTAAAAAATGGTTTTGAATATAGTAGGTCCTTGAGTATAAGAATTTATTATACCTACTGATGTGTCCCAAAAATCTAAAGTAAAATCTAAATAAAATCTAAATAAAATCTAAAATCTAAGTAAAATCTAAAATAAAAGGGTGTCCTTTAATATCCCAAAGACTATGTCCAGCACCACAATTTACCATAATGGTAAGAATTCTTCATGGTTCACCTCCATCAGTACTCCTTGGGTTGATAGGGAATATTTTAAAATGTGTATTTATAATCACTTAGCCAAAGGCAAGCACAGAAAATGTGTTAATTTACTGTGAAATTTGACCTAGATGATTTGTGCTTAAATACATAAAATGAGGATATTGACTTACATGGAGTTCTGTAACCTATTTAAAAAAAAAAAATCTTCATTTAACCATTTCAGAGATAATGCAGTTTCAGAGGTGTTAATTTACATATCTAAATTAAAATGTAAATTTTTGCATTACTAAATGAAAATGTAAAAATTTTTAAATACAGAAGGAACTCATGCATACTTAGCATTTACCATGTCTATGTAATTCTGTCTTAATGATATCTATCATTTATCTGTGTTTAGAGAGAGAAGAGACAGAGACAGACAGCAACACAGAAACCCCACAAAACTGTGTTTTCCAAAGGTTGAAACACTTTTCTTCTGGTCACTAGCTAATCTACTGAAGAAAAGCTTTCAGAGATGAAATGAAAATCACACCTGTTCACCTACAAGCAATTATTTGGTGACACACATACAGTGACTATAGAGAGTCACATGCATTTCTGAATGTTTATTTTTCTCAATCAAAGGTCCAAATATTTAAGGAAGCATAAACATTACTTTGAGTTCTTTTTCTAAGATACTTCTAGTTAAAATCTTAATGAAACTTTAAAGTAGTCATCAATTTGACTACAGACTGCAATGAAATTCAATTATGACAAAGAGAATTTTGAGCAAAGATAATGAATGGCAATGGGAAGAAGAGTAAAACTCAGTAAGTCTCAGATATGAGTAATCCCACACCCTAATCAGCATGGAATGACACTGCATAGAAAATGTGTTATAACTGCCGGGAGTGGGGGTAATGCTGGATTCTCTCCTCATAGAACCCAGATCTCAGTTCCTCTGACTCTAAACCTCCTTTCAGAGTCAAGAAGGTGATTCCTAGAGGCTTAGTCTTTGCAACAATTATCCATAAGTAGTGGGCACAGACCTCTGGCACTCCAGTATTCTTGTTTGGAGAATACCATGGACAGAGAAGCCTGGAAGTCTACAGTCCATGGGGTCACAAAGAGTTGGCCACACACACACAGTGGGCACAGACCTCTGGCAGAATCTGCTTTAACTTTCTGAGATCTGTATTTAGTCACAGAGAACTACATGTAATTCTACTAAGAGTCTGATATTTAGACTTACTTTTCATTATGGTTGAAAATGAGAATTTTCATTGTGATGACACTGAATATATATTAACAATTAAATGCTAGTGAATTGAAGTGAAAGTCACTCAGCCATGTCCAACTCTTTGTGACCCCCTTGGACTATACAGTCTATGGAATTCTCCAGACCAGAATACTGGAGTGGATAGCTTTTCCCTTCTCCAGGGGAATCTTCCCAACCCAGGGATCGAACCCAGGTCTCCCACATTGCAAGCGGATTCTTTATCAGGTGAGCGACAAGGGAAGCCCTAAATGTTAATAAATACAAGTTATTTAAAAATAAATATTTCCTAAAAGTAGACTTCATGCAAGAAAATTTAAGATATGACTGAGTTGCCCTTGGTGCAACTATGGAAAAGTCACAGTAACCTTCATGAGCATTGTTTAGCTCATTGTTTAGCATTGTTTAGTGAGCGTCATTAGCTTCATCAGATCTGCAGAAAAGGACACATTATTAAGTAACAGGGCCAGTGGATTAAGGGCCCACTTTCCTGAGGCTCTGCCATAAGATCCTGTGACACAGCAATATCACTCATTAGAATATATCTTAAGGAAATATTGATGAGCAAGCTAATGTGTATGGAAAAACATTCCAATGTTGTTTGTAATTTTAAAAAGAAAGGAAACTAAGTAAATTTCCTCTAAAGAAAAGAAATGTGATAAAATAAGTGATTGGACACCCACATTATGGATGCAGCTGCAAAAATGAGCTTTTCAAAAATTGTTAATAACATGGGGAAAAAGACATAACATTAAATGAAAAGTCCATTATTCAAAATTCAGTATAGGGTATAACATTACTGTAAAAATATATTTGTATACATAATAAAATGTAAAGTGCATATAATAAAAACTAATATTTTTTTAATGTGATTTTTTAGAGGAAATCCACTTGGGTGAACTTTTAGTTCATGAATGTTAAAGAAGTTCCCACTTATATTACCTTGGAGAAATGTGTGAAGAAAATATTTACCTTGCTGAATGGTAATATTTACACTGAGAATATATTGTAAATTATATACTTTATTTTTTAGCAGTTTTGTCTCTAAATGCTTGTTTTTGTTTCTTTGCCTCCTTGGTAAAAGTATTCTTTGCTATTTAAAGATTTAGAACACTCAGTGCCTGGGTATCCTACTTATTCTCCTGGATTTAAATGTATGAATACATGTTGTATGTGGGCATGGGCATATATGCACATGTTGTTGTTCAATTGCTAAGACGTGTCCAACATCTGGAAAAGATCAGTTTTCATTCCAGTCCCAAAGAAAGGCAATGCCAAAGAACGCTCAAACTACCACACAATTGCACTCATTTCACATGCTAGTAAAGTAATGCTCAAAATTCTCCAAGCCAGGATTCAACAGTACGTGAACCTTCCTGATGTTCAAGCTGGTTTTAGAAAAGGCAGAGGAACCAGAGACCAAATTGCCAACATCCGATGGATCATGGAAAAAGCAAGAGAGTTCCAGAAAACATCTATTTCTGCTTTATTGATTATGCCAAAGCCTTTGACTGTGTGGATCACAATAAACTGTGGAAAATTCTGAAAGAGATGGGAATACCAGACCACCTGGTATTCCCTGGTGGGAATACCTGCCTCTTGAGAAACCTGTATGCAGGTCAGAAAGCAACAGTTAGAACTGGGCATGGAATAACAGACTGGTTCCAAATAGGAAAAGGAGTTTATCAAGGCTATATATTGTCACCCTGGTTGTTTAACTTATATGCAGAGTACATCATGAGAAAGGCTGGGCTGGAAGAAACACAGGCTGGAATCAAGATTGCCAGGAGAAATATCAATAACCTCAGATGACACCACCCTTATGGCAGAAAGTGAAGAGGAACTAAAAAGCCTCTTGATGAAAGTGAAAGAGGAGAGTGAAAAAGTTGGCTTAAAGCTCAACATTCAGAAAACGAAGATCATGGCATCCGGTCCCATCACTTCATGGGAAATAGATGGGGAAACAGTAGAAACAGTGGAAGACTTTATTTTTGGGGGCTCCAAAAATCACTGCAGATGGTGATTGCAGCCATGAAATTAAAAGATGCTTACTCCTTGGAAGGAAAGTTATGACCAACCTAGATAGCATATTGAAAAGCAGAGACATTACTTTGCCAACAAAGGTCTGTCTAGTCATGGCTATGGTTTTTCCAGTGTTCATGTATGGATGTGAGAGTTGGACTGTGAAGAAAGCTGAGTGCCGAAGAATTGATGGTTTTTAACTGTGGTGTTGGAGAAGACTCTTGAGAGTCCCTTGGACTGCAAGGAGATCCAACCAATCCATTCTGAAGGAGATCAGCCCTGGGATTTCTTTGGAAGGAATGATGCTAAAGCTGAAACTCCAGTACTTTGGCCACCTCATGTGAAGAGTTGACTCATTGGAAGATTCTGATGCTGGAAGGGGTTGGGGGCAGGAGGAGAAGGGGACGACAGAGAATGAGATGGCTGGATGGCATCACTGACTTGATGGACATGAGTTTGAGTGAACTCCAGGAGTTAGTGATGGACAGGGAGGCCTGGCGTGCTGCAATTTATGGGGTCACAAAGAGTCGGATATGACTGAGCGACTGAACTGAACTGAACTGAACTCCTCATGACCCCATAGACTGTAGCACATTAAGTCTCTCTGTCCTTCACTGCCTTCTGGAATTTGTTTGAATTCATGCCTATTGAGTTGGTGGTGCTATCTAACTCTTTCATCCTTTGCCACTCCCTTCTATACCTTTTTTACACAGTTACTCATAGAAATTTGGAACTGAGATTTTGGAAAGTAGAGAAAGGACACAAAAAGAGATAGGTATAATTATGCCATGTAGAAGATAAAACTAATTTAAAAAAAATCACACTATGTACCAGGCTCTATGTGTATTCAGCTTTTATCTGACTAGATATCTCAATATTTAGTGGTATTAGCATGTTTTGATTGTTTGGTCTGATCAGAGCACTGAGATCCAACTCTGTGTACAAGAGGAGTTCCTCTAAAAAAGTCTTTAAGTCTTTTTTTTTTTTATTTACACTCTAGATCATCTTAGAATATGGCAAATCGTGGTATAAGAAATTAGAATTTTAAAGATAAATCCGAGGAGTGAGAAAGGAACTTCGTTTGCTTTCTGAGAGATTTCTGGGCTTTGGACAGACATGCTTGGGGACAATTTTACTAAAAGAGGGAGACTTGCACTCTGGCATGGAGTGGCTGACAGGAGATAGGCAGAGATGCATCTGACTAGAGTTTCCTTAGTCTTAAGTCTGACCTCAAGAGAAACCAAATCTAATGGAACTTGATGTTTTATTTTCCTGGCATGTATTCCTGAACCTACATAGAGGGTTTTGTTTTGTTTTAATGTATCAAGTCACTTTCGCACCACAGGGAATTAAAGAGAAGGTGTGACCACCTCTTGAGCTGGAGAGCATAGAATAAATAAGCTTTGCTCTCTCAGCACCAGTGATGGAAGCAGGAGAGGCAGATAAAGAGATAAGATTTTAGGCAGTTGTTCAGGTTTCTAATATAACAGAGCACCTAAAATATCACATAAAATGTAAAAAAAGAGAACATTTAATTAATCAGAACTCTTTTCAAGTAGAAAGGAATTTTGTGATGAGTCACTAGTATTGAGTTCAAAGAACACTCTGATTCTGGAAAAGATTGAGGGCTAAAGGAGAAGGGGGCAGCAAAAGATGAGATGGTTAGATAGCATCACCAACTCAATGGACATGAATCTGAGTAGACTCCAGGAGATAGTGAAGGACAGGGGAGCATGGCATGCTGCAGCCCCTAGGGTCACAAAGAGTCAGACACAACTTAGTAGCTGAACAACAACAGCAAAGTGTTGAGTTTAAAATCCACAAGAATCTTGTGTAACAATGCAATGCTAAGAAAGCTCCCTTTTAAAGATGATGCTCAGGGTAACTTCATGGATTTATATTGCAGAATAGGGTGTGCAATTCTAGAGCCCAAACTAAAACATCTGAAACAATATGTACAATCACCTTTCCTCAGCAGTGCTCAACCTCTTTTCTGCATAGTGAAATATCCTTAGAAATGATCAGCTGGCACCAAATTACTAGCCTGGTCAGAGGATCCAACCCCAGACTTCCCCAGACAGCTACATGCAGAGTTTAGCTCTGAAAAGTCATGATGGGTCCAGAGGATTGCTGGGTCCAGGACAATGTCCATCCCCAAAGTTCAAAGTGTACACTCAAGGGGGTGTGAAGAAGAGACAAGCTGAAGAAACATAATAGTTACCCTCAGTATCCACAGGGGGCGTGGGTTTAGGGCCCTCTAAGGATACCAAAATTTTCAAATGCTCAAGTCATTTTTATATAAAATATCATATTATTTGCCTATAACCTGTGCACATTCTTCTATATACTTGAAACCATCTCTAAATTATTTATAATACCTAATACAATGTGAATGCTATGTAAATAGTTGCAACAAGAAGAAAATTCAAGTTTTGCTTTTTAATTTCCTAGAAATATTTTTCCCCCATTTGACTGAATCCATAAATATGGAGCCTGGAGATAGAGGGCTAACTGTATAATTCATGATTGTACACCTGAGCACAGGACAGACTTGAGGAAAAGTTGTGGGGTATTTGAAGAAAGCTGAAAGGGCTTAAACCAGTGTAATTCCTGGTATTGAAAATTTCTGACTTTCTTCCCAAATAAACTCCCTGAGGAAAAAGATTTGAGTGGGTTGTTTGTTGTTAAGTCCCTAGTGACTGAGACAGTGTGTTGTACATACACTGATTATTATTTATTGAATATGTGAAAAGTGACTTCATTTTACACTCATATTAGAAAAAGCTTAGGCATTTGGGCTATATAAGTGAATAAAAACATACTTACATACATATGTGCAAATGTACTACACATATCCGTACAGTAATACAAGTTAACTTATATTTCTTAATTTCCTACCTAATTAAAATTAAGTAAAGAATGCAACTTAAAGAAATACAATTCAAAATCCATAAAAATACATCCTAACAACATAAAAATATTTAATAGATATCAGATTATAATGACAAGTTTTATGCTTAAAATAACACAGTATTTCAAACCCTGGTCAGTGTTTCATAAACATAGGTCTTTCACATGTATGACTACAAAGCTCTATATCAGAAAGGAGCTATGCTAAAAGCAGAGATTCAAAATTTGATGGGGGAAAGAATATCCATTTATATCCCCTACCTTGTGGAATGGGAGTTCGAAGCATATAAAGGCCAAAGTATCCTAACTGAAACTTAAGCCCTGTATGCATTTTCCCCAGGCAGCAATTGGATGGGCCTCAAGAATTTATCAGAGAAGGCAATGGCACCCCACTCCACTACTCTTACCTGGAAAATCCCATGGACGGAGGAGCCTGGTGGGCTGCAGTCCATGGGGTTGCTACAAGTTGGACACGACTGAGCGAGTTCACTTTCACTTTTCACTTTCTTGCATTGGAGAAGGAAATGGCAACCCACTCCAGTGTTCTTGCCTGGAGAATCCCAGGGACGGGGGGGGCCTGGTGGGCTGCTGTCTATGGGGTCACATAGAGTCGGACACGACTGAAGTGACTTAGCAGTACTTAGCAGCAAGAATTTATGCCTTTGTTTTTATTATGTTCCCAAAAAACCAGCCACACCACTAATAGATATATTCCTTTTTGCCTTGCTGTACTTACAGCCAGGCATAATTTTATAATTTTAGCTTGAGTAAGTTTCATATTCCTGTATAGAAAGTGTATATTTTTGCTCTGATACTTTATCTATTGACATAAAATTGTCTTAACTTTCTTTCTTCATAAATTGTCTTCCCATGTACTGATCAAAAGACCTCCCACAGGGAAGAACAAAGAGATCTATGCAGATCAGCCATTTTCATGAAAAGACCTTTATCCTCTAGTCTGATTCTGCCTTGATATCTTTCAGAAATGAGTTAAAGGGCAATAAAATGTCAAAAGAAAGGAGGACAAATACCTTCCAGGGTAAATGGCTCTTTCACCTCCCTCCAGGCATGCATCTTTTTAGAAAAGCAGGATGAGTATGCTAAGGAGTTCAGTGAAACTGAGCAAACATCAAGGTTGTTTTCATGGGTCCTCATTACAAATTAGTAATTAAATTACTGGAAAAAGCACTCATCCCCCAAATTTCAATGGCTTGAGATTTCCCAAATTCTTTTTTTTTAATTTTTTATTTAATTTTTCATTTTAGATTCTCTTTATTTCACATTTATATCTCCATTACTCTGCCTTTTTTAATTTTAAAAATTAATTTATTTATTTTGATTGAGGCTAATTACTTTACAATATTGTGGTGGTTTTTGCTATACATCAACATAAATCAGCCTCACGTGTATTTGTGTCCTCCCATTCTGAACCCCCTCCCCACCTCATCCCTCTGGGTTGTCCCAGAGCACCAGCTTGAGTGCCCTGCTTCATTACATTCCAAATTCTTTACCTGGGAAAACTTGACAGAGATATTCCTAAGATTACTACTCTAAGTGACTTCTGAAAGTTTTGCCCAAGAATTTTTGATAATATTGCATTTGTGTGCGCTCAGTTAAGTCAAACTCTTTGTGACGCTATGGACTATGGGTCCAGAGAAACCCAATGCCAGGTTTCTCTGTTCATAGGATTTTGCCAGAATACTGAAATGGGTTGCCATTTCCTCCTCCAAGGGATCTTGCAGACCCAGGGATCTAACCCACATTTCCTGCCTTGGCTCATTCTTTACCAATGAGCCACCTGGGAAGCCCTTCCTGTAACAATGCAGCAAACCTATTTTACAACATCTGTCTAATTAATCCAAGGTGAAAGGGAACAGATAAATCTCCCAGACCTAAACCTTTCCTATATAGGTTCAGTTGTGTGTGTCTATTCATAGATGCTTCCCTGGTGGCTCAGACAGTAAAGAATCTGCCTGCAATGCAGGAGACCCTGGTTTGATAGAGGACCCTGGTTTGGTCAGGAAGATCCCTGGAAAAGGGAATGGTAACCCACTCCAGTATTCTTGCCTGGCGAATTCCTTGGAGAGAGGAGCCTGGTGAACTATAGTTCATGGAAGTCACAAAGAATCAGATGTGACTAAGCAACTAACACTTTCATTCATAGATAATTTTTATCTGCTAGTGCTGAGTACCTTCCAGTGGGAAAAACAGAAATAACAGTAAGCAAGTGACAGATAAGACAGACTGGACTTGGGGCTCAGGAGGACATGACCTGGATGGCATGGCTGGAGTGGAGAAGAGCAGTGGGGACGTGGTTGACCAGTTAATCTGCTCTAGGGTGGTGACCATAATGGTCAACTGCAGGATGGTCAAGGGTAGACATGTTCTGGAGGAAAGCATTAGGAGTGGGATCATTTGCAGAATGAATAACTTATTCTTTTGAATATCCTACTTTAAAATATGCTTAAATATCATATGTTAAATTCACCTGTGAGTCTGGGTTTAATCAGTGTATTTCCATAGCAACTCTGTAAGAGGACTTTCAGGAAAGATCTGACAGGACAGCAGGAGCATAAAGGAGTAATTTGGGATATTTTATAGGTTTGTATACACCTCTGGGGATTTCCTCAGTGGTTCAGTGGTAAAGAATCCACTTGCAATGCAGGAGGATCAGGTTCGAACCTTGGGTTGGGAAGATTCCCTGGAGGGGGCATGGCAACCCACTCCAGTATTCTTACCTAGAAATCCCATGGACAGAGGAGCCTGGTGGGCTGCAGTCCATGGGGTCACAAAGAGTCAGACCCAACTGAAGCAACTGAACACACATACATACAAACACACACACATGTCCAACCTCACAAAAGTTCCAAAGCCAATGTAATGTGTGTCTTTCTTCAGTCTAAAAAGGTGATTGCAGAGTCAAGCAGATGTTTTCCAAATCAGGTCTGTATCATCAGGATATCCAGGTGTCCCTAGAGCAGCTTTTTGTAATGTTTATAATAGGAATGTCCTAATATGCCCATAAAAGATTGAGGTCCTGATTCCTACTCTAACAGATGGGAATTCTTGAGTTTCAATTTGGCGTCTTGGAAATTTCCTTGGGGAGATTCTGATGCTGATAGTCTAAGAATCATACCTTGAGAAAAACTACTCTTAACACTTCTTCTCCTCAGTAGTATGGCCTGGACTTTGCCTAAGACTTGATCTCATAAGTGATGTGCTTAGCTGCTCAGTCATGTCTGACTCTTTGCAACCCCATAGACTGTAGCCTGTGAGGCTCTTTTTGCAGGTGGATTCTTTACCATCTGAGCCACCAGGGAAGCCCAAGAATACTGGAGTGGGTAGCCTATCCCAATACTGGAGTGGGTAGCCTATCCCAATACTGGAGTGGGTAGCCTATCCCTTCTCCATCAGAACTTCTCAACTCAGGAATTGAACTAGGGTCTCCTGCATTGCAGGTAGATTCTTTACCAGCAGAGCTACCAGAGAAGCCCCGAAATCATTTAAGTGGTTTAGCCTAAAATTGACATTGTCTACATAGCACACTTAGTCTTGCCCTGTCCCCAAGCACTGCTAATGCACAAATACCTTTGCATGTATTGGAAAATCTTTCTCTCATGTAGGTAGGGTCTACAGAAAGCCTCCTTTCCTCCAGCAAAGATTATTTTGAACCAGGGTCTACACTTTGGCTAGTGGAGAATGGACTGGATTTCAGCTGCACTGACCCTCTGAATTGGGTTGGACTTACTGGCAGATAAGCCCAATTGCAGACTGCATTTCTACTATTATCCTGGAGCACATGAATCAAAATCAAAATGTGCATCAGAATCAGAAATGTCAAGTTACTTTACAATTAAGACAGAATTAATAACTTGCAAAGATTCTTGTCTTGTCTTTCTCCTACAGGGCCCACGCTTCATTGCTTTTGTGTTGTCTGATGGTGTTTCATTTGGCAGTATAATTTATAAAATAAGAGAGATGCATGCTACAGATATTCTACAGATTCTAGTGGAGTTACTAACTTGAATCCAGGAAATTCTCAGCTCTGTTAAGTATTTTTGTAGTTTCCTACTCCACCAAGTCAACTTCACATTCTGTAGGATTCTATCTAAATCCCCTTTCTCTTATCTCTACATTTTCTCCTGGATTGCCTATCCATTCCTATGACTACTTAATGATTTGTGTGTATGTTACTCACTCAGTCATGTCTGACTCTTTGCCACCCCATGAACTATAGCTTGCCAGGGTCCCCTGTCCATGGAATTCTCCAGGCAAGAATACTGAAGTGGGTTGCCATACCTTTCTCCAGGGAATCTTCCCAATCCAGGAATCAAGCCCAGGTGTCCCGCATTACAGGCAGATTCTTTACCATCCGAGCCACCAGGGAAGCCCATCTAATGATTTAGAGATTTAAAACTCAGAGTCTGGCATGAAGGATAGACCTATTAGATACTTGCATTTGAATGTATCAAAATCAGAATGTCCAAAAGTGATTAATGAACCATCTCTTTCAAAACTGCACCTGATTCAATCTCTGTGACCAATTAGTCTAAGATAAAATCTGGGCAACATTCTTTATTCTTTCCCTCTGTTACTTTCTACATCCTTTCAGAAGATAACAGTGTATGCCCTTAACAGCAAAGGAAGTCTGATGTAAGGAATTGGTTTCATAGATGACAGAAGAGCTGAAAAGCTAAGCAGAAACTGGTAATGCAACCCAAAGATTATCAAATGAGCCAAGAAAGGATATGGTGTTTCTGGTGACTGGAGCCTATGAGCATCTAATAGAAGCTGAGACCAAAGCAAGCCAATGCGGAGAGAGCTGAAGCCATGGGCAAGATGGTACACCTGCCGAAACATTCTACCAAACTCCAACTAATGCTCTGTGTCAGTGCAAGCCACATGCAGCAGGGAAACACTCTAAAATGTATAACAGAAAAGAGAAAGGATAAACAATGGATTTGAGAGCACACCACTAATACAAATAAATACTGCTAAAATCCTGGGTAAGGAAAATCCACTGGAGAAGGAATAGGCTACCCACTCTGGTACTCTTGGACTTCCCTGGTGGCTCAACTGGTAAAGAATCTGCCTGCAATGTGGGAGACCTGGGTTTGATCCCTAGGTTGGGAAGATCCTCTGAAGAAGGGAATAGCTTCCCACTCCAGTATTCCAGCCTGAAGAATTCCAGGGACTGTATAGTCCATTCATTTGCACAGAATCAGACACGACTGAGTGACTTTCACTTTCAAAATCCATTTATCACGTTCCTCTCTGCCATCTGTATTATTCCTGCAGACTTCTAATATGCCTGTCAAATTTATGCTCCATACAGGAGCCAGATTAATTCCCTCTCAAATATAAATTGTAACTATTTCAAATGTAAGTGTTCACCTTAACTCTTCCCTTGTCTGCTTAAAGCACATCAATGACTTCCCATTGCACTATAAGTTAAATACATGTAGCCATGGCTTCTAAGACTAACTGTTCTGGGTCCTGCTGGTCTATCCAATCTCATTTCCAACCACAGTCTATCTCATCAATTCATTTCAGAAATACTAGCCTCTTTTTAGCTTCTGGAATATACTGAGCTCTTTTATCCTTAAAACCTTATAAGTCTTGCTTAGTTATTGAATGGCTGTCTCATATCTTCTAAAACAACATCACCTACATTAGGTAACCTTCCCAGATAACTGCATCTAGGCAACATCTGTGTCATCAACCTGTCACCTTCACAGAAACTTTCTCAGTTTATACTTTTAGTTTTTTACTTATTCCCATCTTCCACCATTGAGTTATAGGTACCATGAGATAAAGAAACCACACCATGTCAATTTTATTTCATTGGTATATCATAAATACTGTGGAAGAGAAAGATTCCTAGTCATATTCAGTTCAGTTTAGCTCATTTCAGTCGCTCAGTTGTGTCCGGTTTTTGCAAACCCGTGAATCGCAGCACGCCAGGCCTCCCTGTCCATCACCAACTCCTGGAGTTCACTCAGACTCACGTTCATTGAGTCCGTGATGCCATCCAGACATCTCATCCTCTGTCATCCCCTTCTTCTCCTGCCCCCAATCCCTCTCAGCATCAGAGTCTTTTCCAATGAGTCAACTCTTACATGAGGTGGCCAAAGTACTGGAGTTTCAGCTTTAGCATCATTCCTTCTGATCTCCTTCAGAATGGACTGGTTGGATCTCCTTGCAGTCCAAGGGATTCTCAAGAGTCTTCTCCAACACTACAGTTCAAAAGCATCAATTCCTTGGTGCTCAGCGTTCTTCACAGTCCAACTCTCACATCCATACATGACCACAGGAAAAACCAAAGCCTTGACTAGATGGACCTTAGTCGGCAAAGTTGTGTCTCTGCTTTTGAATATGCTATCTAGGTTGGTCATAACTTTCCTTCCAAGGAGTAAGCGTCTTCTAATTTCATGGCTGCAGTCACCATCTGCAGTGATTTTGGAGCCCCCAAAATAAAGTCTGACACTGTTTCCACTGTTTCCCCATCTATTTGCCATGAAGTGATGGGACCGGATGCCATGATCTTCGTTTTCTGAAAGTTGAGCTTTAAGCCAACTTTTTCACTCTCCTCTTTCATTTTCATCAAGGCTTTTTAGTTCCTCTTCACTGTCTGCCATAGGGGTGGTATCATCTGCATTTCTGAGGTTATTGATATTTCTCCTGGCAACCTTGATTCCAGCTTGTGTTTCTTCCAATCCAGCGTTTCTCATGATGTATTCTGCAGGGTTAAACAAGCAGGGTGACAATATACAGCCTTGATGTACTCCTTTTCCTATATGAAACTAGTCTGTTGTTCCATGCCCAGTTCTAACTGTTGCTTCCTGATCTTCATACAGATTTCTCAGGAGGCAAGTCAGGTGGTGTGGTATTCCCATCTCTTTCAGAATTTTCCACAGTTTATTGTGATCCACACAGTCAAAGGCTTTGGCACAGTCAATAAAGCAGAAATAGATGTTTTCTGGAATTCTCTTGCTTTTTCCATGATCCAGTGGATGTTGGCAATTTGATCTCTGGTTCCTCTGCCTTTTCTAAAACCAGCTTGAACATCAGGAAGGTCATGGTTCACATGTTGCTGAATCGTGTCTTGGAGAATTTTCAGCATTACTTTACTAGCATGTGAGATGTTAGAGAAATCCAATAATCATATGTACTGTGCTGTAATAAGTCACTGATTTTTTTTTCCCCAATAGGGAAGTGTTTCTTAAGATTCTGATTCAGTAAGTCTAAAGTGGATCTGAGACTCTGCATTTATAACCAGCTTCCAGGTGAACCCCAAGCACCACATTTTTTGGTAGCAAGAAAGCCATCAAGCTGATAAATTAGATTTATATGAATGTTTTCCAAGGCCCACACCTTTTAGCTTCTCTGCATTCTGAGCTGGAAAGTAGAAAGAAACTACAAAATCAATAAAATGCAATGTTCAATTAGTGGTAATCAGTCTCTTGGCTACATTTTGTTCATCTGAAATTATGTCTCAACCTCTATTTACTTTACAATAGCATTTCCTAACAGATTTTGTACTTCAAATTCTCATCACTAAATCATGAACTAACACATATTTGAAAACTAACAATTAATGTACAAATCAATAATGGTAACCTTCATTTGTATAGTGCTTTCTAGCTTATACAGAAATGCTAGGCACATTATTGTGTTTAATCCTCACAGCAATTCAAAATGTAGCCAAAGCAAGAATCATTAACCTTATACTATAGAAATCTGATGGAAATACAATAACTGTGATAATAATCAGTAGTATCCTCATAACTCTGTGTGTGTGCTTAGTCACTCAGTCATGTCCAACCCTTTGCAACCCCATGGACTGTATCCCTCCAGGCTCGTCAATCCATGGGGATTCTCCAGGCAAGAATACTGGAGTAGGTTGCTATACCCTTCTCCAGGGGATCTTCCCAAACCAGGGATCAAACACAGTCTCCCACAATGCAAGTGGACTCTTTACTGTCTGAGTCACCAGAGAAGCAATGTTTTCATAACTTCATTTGTAAAAGACCTTAATATAAAACATTAGCTAATTTAATTTTTTATTTGCATCAGTTCAGTTCAGTTGCTCAGTCATTTCTGACTCTTTGCGAACGATCCTTAAAATCAGATGAATATCTGTTCTTGGTTATTGGTCGTATGTATTTTTCTTGTTGTTGTTCTTGTTTAGTCACTAATGTCTCCCCAAACAATTTTTACATCAGTTTTTTATTGTATCTGTCCCCTTGGCTACTTAAAGAATATAAACTATGTGTATCTGAAAATCTGGATTTGAGTCCTTACTCTATTATTCACTGTGAGACCTGGTGCAAGTGACTTTACTGCTTTAAGGTCTCTGACCTTATCTGTAAACCAGAAGGAATAATAATTTCTGTTACAGGGAACCACATTCTTCTTGGGCTTCCTTGAAGGCTAAGTGTTGATGAATCTGCCTGTCAGTATAGAAGATGCAGGTTCAATCCCTGGATAGGGATGACCCCCTGGAGGAGTAAATGGCAACCAACTCCCATATTCTTGCCTGGGAAATCCCATGGTCAAAGGAGCCTAGAGGGCTAGAGTCCATGGGGTTGCAAAAGAATCTAACATGATTTAGCGACTACACAGCAACACATTCCTCTCTCCACAGGTTTCCAAAGAGGTGACATCCACTGGACATGGAATAACAGATTGTTTCTAAATAGGAAAAGGAGTACATCAAGGCTGTATATTGTCATCCTGCTTATTTAACTTATATGCAGACTGCATCATGGGAAATACTGGGCTGGATGAAGCATAAGCTGGAATAGCTGGAATCAAGATTGCTGGGAGAAATATCAATAATCTCAGATATGCAGATGACATCACTCTTATGGCAGAAAGTGAGGAAGAACTAAAGAGCCTCTTGATGAAAGTGAAAGAGGAGAGTGAAAAAGTTGGCTTAAAGCTCAACATTCAGAAAACTAAGAACATAGGATTTGGTCTTATCACTTCATGGAAAATATATGGGGAAACAGTGGCTGAATTCACTTTTTTTTTTTTGGGGGGCTCCAAAATCACTGCAGATGGTGATTGCAGCCATGAAATTAAAAGACGCTTAGTTCTTGGAAGGAAAGTTATGACTAACCTAGACAACATATTAAAAAGCGAGACATCATTTTCCAACAAAGGTCCATCTTGTCAAGGCTATGGTTTTTCCAGTAGTCATGTATGGATGTGAGAGTTGGACTATAAAGAAAGCTGAGTGCTGAAGAATTGATGCTTTTGAACTGTGGTGTTGAGAAGACTATTGATAGAGTCCCTTGGACACCAAGAAGATCCAACCAGTCCATTCTAAAGGAGATCAGTCCTGAGTGCTCATTGGAAGGACTGATGTTGAAGCTGAAACTCCAGTACTTTGGCCACCTGATGCAAAGAATCGACTCATTTGAAAAGACCCTGATGCTGGGAAAGATTGAGGGCAGGAGGAGAAGCGGATGACAAAGGATGAGATGGTGGATGGCATCACTGACTCAATGGAGATAAGTTTGAGTAAACTCCAGGAGCTGGTGATGGACAGGGAGGCCTGGTATTCTGCAGTCTATGGGGTTGCAAAGAGTTGGTCATGATGAGTGACTGAACTGAACTGAACTGACATCCATTTTACTCCCTAGAAAGGAACAGTTTTGAAGAAACACCTAGGAAATATCTGTTTCTATGTCCTTAGTGTTATATTTATCTCCCTGATAGATGTTTAAATTTATTAATCTGACTGGAGAGATACAAAGAGTTTGACACCATTGATCACACCCATCTACTGGGAAGGGTTAAGTTATTCAAGTGACTATTCCCATCTGTTGTCTATTATATCTTGTGTGCATAACTAAAGCATTCTCTTCTTGTATTCATACATTAATGCTGTCAATCAGCTCTGAAGATTTTCTTCTAAAAGCAAATTTGGAAGCCCAAATCCGTCAACATTTAGAATTCAAATGTTCTCTGAGTTAAAAGTTATGGGAGATTATTTCATGGAGCTGGCAAGGTATCTTTTCTGAGAATTTACTTGCATATGGGGAATGTGGTCTAAATTCAGGGAGAAATGTATGCCTGGAGGCCAATTGTATTGTTGCATTATCCAATCCTACTTTCCAGCTGACAACCTGATATTTTAATCCCCCTCAGATACCTATGTCTGGGCTTCCAGGTGGCTTAGCATTAAATAATCCACCTGTAGTGCAGTAGACGTGGGTTTGATCCCTGGATGGGGAAGATCCCCTGGAGGAGGGCATAGCAGCCCACTTCAGTATTTTTGCTGGAAAAATCCCATGAACAGTGAAGCCTGGCAGGCTATGGTCCATATGGGGTTGCAAAAATTAGACATGACTGAAGCACCTGAGCATGCATGCACAAACACAGATACTTGTGTTTACTCCACAATTGGTTTAGGGCTTAGAAAGGAGGTAAGGTGAGTTCTTGTACCAAGAACCTGCCAATATGGGTCACATTCACACCAAAACCAAGAAGAAGGCAACCTGGGTCATCACTGAGAAGTACTATACAAGCTTGGGCAATGAATTCCACACCAGTAAGCGTGTGTGTGAGGAGACTGCCATTATTCCCAACAAGAAGCTCAACAATAAGATCACAGGCTCTGTCAAAGATCCGATGAAATGGATTCAGAGGGACCCAGTAAGAGGTATCTCCATCAAGCTGCAGGAGGAAGAGAAAGAGAGGAGGGATAATTATGTGCCTCAGATCTCAGTCTGGATCAGATCACTGAAGTATTAATAGACCCTGAAACTAAAGAAACGCTGAAGCTCTTGGACTTCGGCAGTCTGTCCAGTCTGCAGGTCACTCGGCCTATTTGGGGGATAAATTTCAAAACACCACGTGGAGTTGTTTGAAACTTTCTACAGTGCTGCAATATTTTGAATAAACTTCAGACACAACAACAGCAAAAACGAGATAGGCTGTAATTAGCTAGCATTTATTTATCTTTTTTTTTTTTTCTGAGAAAACTCAACTACTACTTTGAGGAGCTGTTTAAAGAGCAAAATATACATTGTGTTGCATTATCCATAACACACAATTAATGGAGCTACTAGTGTTAATATGGGGAAGGCAATGGCACCTCACTCCAGTACTCTTGCCTGGAAAATCCCATGGACAGAGGAGCCTGGTGGACTGCAGTCCATGTGGTCACTAAGAGTCGGACACGACTGAGTAACTTCACTTTCACTTTTCACTTTCCTACATTGGAGAAGGAAATGGCAATCCACTCCAGTATTCTTGCCTGGAGAATCCCAGGGACAGGGGAGCCTAGTGGGTTGCCATCTACGGGGTCACACAGAGTCGGGCACGACTGAAGCGACTTAGCAGCAGCAACAGTAGCAGTGTAAATGTGTGTGTGTGTGTGTTTGTGTGTGTTAAATGGCTTTAGTCATGTCCAACTCTCTGCGACCCTATGGACTGTCACCTACCAGGCTCCTGTGTCTATGGGATTCTCCAGGCAAGAATACTGGAGTGGAATGCCATGTCCTCCTTCATAAGATCTTCCCAATCCAGGGATTAAACTCATGTCTCTTATGTCTCCTGCATTGGCAGACTGGTTCTTGCCACTAGCACCACCTAGGAATTACTACCGTTAACATTCCATCTTAACTGGCTTATGTTAATGGAAATGATAAATTTGCAGGCCGATACAAACAAATGAGTAGGGACAAAATAAAAGGAAGTGGGCAAGATTAAAAGTGTCAAACATTTATGAAGATGAGTACTGATCCAAATTTAATGAATCAACAGAACAAATTCTTGAAGATTATCTTTAACTCTGTTGAAAAATTTAGCAGTGAGAAGGTCAACAAGTGATTTTCCCAAGGCCATACACTTGATAAGCTTCAGTTCAGTTACTCAGTTGTGTCCAACTCTTTGCGACCCCATGGACTACAGCAAACCAGGCCTCCCTGTCCATCACCCACTCCCAGAGTTTACTCAAACTCATGTCCATTGATCACCGAGGAAGGCTTTCTTATCTCTCCTTGCTATTCTTTGGAACTCTGCATTCAAATGTATATATCTTTCCTTTTCTCCTCCACTTCTCTTCTTTGTACAGCTATTTGTAACATCTCCCCAGACAGCCATTTTGCTTTTTGCATTTCTTTTTCTTGGTGATGGTCTTGATCCCTGTATCCTGTACAGTCACAAACCTCTGCCCGTAGATCAGGCACTCTGTCTTTCAGATCTAGTCCCTTAAATCTATTTCTCACTTCCACTGTATAACCATAACGGATTTGATTTACATCGACCTGAATGGTTTAGTGGTTTCCCCATTGTCTTCAATTTCAGTCTGAATGTGGCAATAAAGAGTTCAATGATCCAAGCCACAGTCAGCTCCTGGTCTTGTTTTTGCTAACTGTATAGAGCTTCTCCATCTTTGGCAGCAAAGAATATAATCAATCTGATTCCAGTGTTGATCATCTGGTGATGTCCATGCGTAGAGTCTTCTCTTGTTTTGTTGTAAGAGGGTGTTTGCTATGACCAGTGCATTCTCTTGGTAAAACTCTATTAGCCTTTGCCCTGCTTCATTCCGTACTCCAAGGCCAAATTTGCCTGTTACTCCAGGTGTTTCTTGACTTCCTACTTTTGCATTCCAGTTCCCTATAATGAAAAGGACATCTTTTGGGGGTGTTAGTTCTAGAAGATCTTGTAGGTCTTCAACTTCAGCTTCTTCAGCATTACAGGTTGGGGCATAGACTTGGATTACTATGATACTGAATGGTTTTCTTTGGAAATGAACAGAGATCATTTGTCGTTTTTGAGACTGCATCCAAATACTGCATTTAGGACACTTTTGTTGACTATGATGGCTACTCCATTTCTTCTAAGGGATTCCTGCCCACAGTAGTAGTTATAATGGTCAGCTGAATGACCATTATAGCAAGGAGAGATAAGAAACAGCAAGGAGAGATAAGCAAAGATAATAGCAAAGATAATAAGATGTTAGCAAAGAATAGCAAGGAGAGATAAGAAAGCCTTCCTCAGGGATCAATGCAAAGAAATACAGGAAAACAACAGAATGGGAAAGACTAGAGATCTCTTTAAGAAAATCAGAGAAAAAAAGGAAACATTTGATGCAAAGATGGGCTCAATAAAGGACAGAAATGGTAAGGACCTAACAGAGGCAGAAGATATTTAAAAAAAAAAAAAAAAGGTGGGAAGAGTATACAGAACAACTGTGTAAAAATATCTTCGTGACCAAGAAAATCACAATGGTGTGATCATTCACACTCACCTGGAGCCAGACATCCCGGAATGCAAAGTCAATTGGGCCTTAGGAAAAATCACTACCAACAAAGCTAGTGGAGGTGAGGAATTCCAGTTGAGCTATTTCAAATCCTGAAACATGATGCTGTGAAAGTCCTGCATTCAATATGTCAGCAAATTTGGAAACTCGGCAGTGGCCACAGTACCAGAAAATTTCTATTTTCATTCCAATCCCCAAAAAAGGCAATGCCAAAGAATGCTCAAACTATCGCACAGTTGCACTCATCTCACATGCTAGTAAACCAGTTCTTAAAATTCTCCAAGCCAGGCTTCAGCAATACGTGAATTGAAGAACTTTTAGATTGAGGAATTATAGTAGTTTTGATGTTAGCAAAACAAGGCTTTTTGGGATAATGAATTTCTCTTTGTTGTAAATCATTGTATTCGTCTTTCTGTAAAAATGTAACTTCATTTAGTGCTTTCTGAAAAGGGCACTGGAAAACTCCTAGGTTAAGAGTTAAACCTGGAAGGCAGAATGCACCGCATAGCTTTCCCCCTTATCTTGATGACTCAGAGCCTCCTGACTGCTCCCTATTCTTAACTGATAACTTGTGACTTAGTTTCCACTGTGTAACTGACCTTTCCTCAAAAATGCATTTCCCCGTACCAAATGCCGCAGGGTGATCAGCCAACCGTTTCAACTTAATTACCTGTAAATCATCCCCACCAATCAAATGTCTCCACTTCATCCTAAGACCCCCTTATCACATTGTTCCCTACATTCCGATCTCATTCCCAGTTGTCTTTGATCTTTCTGTATAAAAATCCCTTTCGGTGAGTGTTCCGGGTTCACTCCTGGAAACGGGAGCTCGAACCCCAGCGCGCTGGCTAAATAAATCCTCCTGCTGATTGCATCGAATTCGAGTCACTGTGGTCTTTGTGGCGACGCTTCCCGAGAAAAGGCCGTGAGGTCTTACATTTGGGGGCTCGTCCGGGATCGCCTCGCTCACTCAGACCCTTTGGCTTTTGAATTCGGAGGTAAGCTCGAGCAATTCTGTGTCTCCGTGTACGTCTGTAAAAGGTCTGTGACTAGTCTGCTCTGTGTTAAATCTGTATTGTCTCACTTTTCTCTCCTGCTGCTTGACTTAATCCTTCGGAAGTTTCAGTGAACGGGCGAGCGGTTGTGGGGCAACTGATTAGTCCCGGCCAGGGCTACTCCTGGTGGACTTTGAAGGCCTTACGACAGGTGAGCCCCATTAACTATCGCCCGGCTGGGTGAAACTTCCCTGTCTTTCTTGTGAGGATCTGGCCTAATATTACCTTTTTGTGGGCACGGGTCAGGCACTTAAAAGCCATTAGGGCGCCTGCCACTTGAAGACTCCCGTGACAGGATAAGGGGGTCGCGGAATGGGCCAGAAGCCGCTAGGGCGCCCGCCCCAGCAAGACAACTTCCGTGCAACGGCATAGGCACACGAGTGAACTCAAAGCACGCCGTAAGTCCACCTCTCTGGCCGCCACCATTCCCGGCAGGATTTTCGGTGGCTATCCTCAGTCATCTTATCTCACTTTCCTCCCGGTCTCTTTCGGCTGCTGAAACAAAGATCTGTGCCCTCGCGCTCTTGTCTGTCTGTATCTGTAGGGCCCGCCTGTATCTGTGGCGTGTGCCAGGGACGCCTGGAACGCCAACCTGGGAGCGGGAGTCGTGAGATTCCCCTCCGCCTGTATCTGTGGCGTGTGCCAGGGACGCCTGGAACGCCGACCTGGGAGTGGGGGTCGTGAGATCCTTCTCCGTCTGAATCCTGTGTCTGTGGAGCTAGGAAGCTCATCTGCTTAAGACTTGCCGAGGGCAAAAGCTTACAGCAGCCGCTTTTACTTGATTTCTCCGCTATTATTCGTCTTACTTAGTACTAGTTAAGTGTTCATTTTTGTGACAAACTGACGATGGGACAGACTGTGACAACCCCGTTGTCTCTGACGGTAGATCATTGGACAGAAGTAAAAAATCGGGCCCATGATCTTTCCATGACAGTGAAAAAGGAAAATGGCAGAGTTTATGCGCAGTAGATTGGCCCAGTTTTAATACCGGCTGGCCGCCAGAAGGGTCATTCTCTTCAGAACAAGTCAAACAGGTTAAAACTGTAATTTTCACCCCTGCTACTGAGCACCCGGACCAGGTGCCATATATTACGGTCTGGGAAGACCTGGTCCGTTCACCCCCGGTGTGGGTTCGACCTTCGTTTTCCCCACAGGAAAGCCATTGGAGCCTGCTGCAGAGATCTTTGCCCTAAAATCCACGGCAAGGAAGGAAGAGACAAAGGCTCCCGTCAAAAATATATATCCAGACCTGCAAACTGACTTCTTACTCTTAGATTCTCCCCCACCCTACCCGCCTGTACAGGTCCCACCTCCGGCACCTCAGAGGGCACAAGCGACCGCCTCGCCTGAGCAGCCAAAAGAAGGGGAAGAAATGGGCCCGGCAGCAGGAACGCGGAGCCGTAGAGCTGTCACCCCGGACTCCACCGCTCTCCCCTCCGGGAGAACGGGCCCCCTGATGACCGTGGGGTTCGGCCACTCCAATATTGGCCATTCTCTGCCTCGGATCTTTACAACTGGAAAAATAACAACCCCTCTTTCTCTGATAACCCCCAGGCCCTAACCTCCTTAATAGAATCTCTTGTTTTCTCACATCAGCCCACTTGGGATGATTGTCAGCAATTGTTGCAGACCTTGCTCACTACAGAAGAAAGACAGCGAGTACTATTGGAGGCTCGCAAAAATGTGCCAGGAGATGACGGACGTCCCACAGCGCTTCCTAATGAAATAGATGCTGGTTTCCCCCTGACGAGACCTGACTGGGACTACAATTCTCCGGCAGGTAGGGAGCGCCTGAGGGTCTATCGCCAGGCTCTGGTGGCGGGTCTCCGAGGGGCAGCAAGGCGCCCCACCAATTTGGCTAAGGTAAGGGAAGTGACTCAAGGGCCTACTGAGTCACCTACTGTATTCCTAGACAGATTGATAGAGGCATTCAAGAGATTTACTCCTATGATCCCACATCTGAGGAACATAGGGCTACAGTGGCCATGGCTTTTATTGATCAGTCAGCTCTAGATATTAAGAGAAAGTTACAGAGACTAGATGGGTTACAGGGATTCTCCCTTCAAGATTTGATCAGAGAAGCAGACAAGGTGTTCAATAAGAGGGAAACAGAAGAGGAAAAGGAGGAAAGAAGGATCCGGGAGCAGGATGAACGAGAGAGAGAGAGAGAGAAAAGACAGGCAAAAGACTTGGCAAAAATTCTGACTACAGTGATTAAAGAAGGAAAGAGAGATGATAGAACTGGGCCAAGAGACCGCAGTAAAAGCAGGACAGGAACCAAACCACCACTAAACAAAAATCAGTGTGCGTACTGTAAAGAGAAGGGGCATTGGCTCAAAGACTGCCCTCAGAAGAAGAGGGGAAGGTCCGCCACCCCCAACAAAATCCTGGCCATAGAAGAGGAAGATTAGGGGGACGGGGCTCGGACCCCCTCCCTGAGCCTAGGGTAACTCTAAAGGTGGAAGGGAAGCCTGTACAGTTTCTGGTAGACACAGGAGCCCAACACTCCATCCTATTACAATCCGGAGGGACATTGTCCACAAAAAGGCATGGGTACAGGGCGCTACAGGGTATCAACAATACCCATGGACTACCCGAAGAACAGTGGACCTTGGCGTGGGCCGGGTATCCCACTCGTTCCTTGTGATCCCTGAATGCCCTTACCCCTTGCTGGGACGGGACTTGCTCACGAAAGTGGGGGGCTCAGATCCACTTTCACACCGAGGGCACCACGGTGACAGACGGGGAAGGAAGGCCGTTGCAGGTTTTAACCCTGGGGCTAGAAGGTGAATACAGGCTATAAGAGAGCCCTTCCCCGAGACCATGAATATGCAGGACTGGATGGCTAAGACCCCCTAGCCTGGGCTGAAGTCTCGGGCATGGGAATGGCCATCCACCAGCCCCCAGTGGTGGTAGAAATCAAGGCCTCTGCCACCCCCATCTCAGTCCGCCAGTACCCGATGAGTAAAGAGGCTCGAGATGGGATCCGCCCACATATTCAAAGGTTTCTTGATCTGGGAATTTTGATAAAGTGCCAATCGGCCTGGAACACCCCGTTGCTTCCAGTCCGGAAGCCTGGAACGGGCGAATACCGGCCTGTACAGGACCTGAGAGAAGTCAACAAGCGGGTATCCGACCTACACCCAACAGTGCCCAACCCCTACAACCTGCTGAGCACCCTTCCCCCAGCCGGAAGTGGTACACTGTCTTGGACCTGAAAGATGCCTTCTTCTGCCTACGACTCAGCCCCGCTAGCCAGCCTATTTTTGCTTTTGAGTGGAAAGACCCCCTTACAGGACTCTCCGGACAGCTAACGTGGACCAGGCTGCCGCAAGGATTCAAGAACTCGCCAACAATTTTTGACGAAGCCCTCCACCAGGACCTCGCGCACTTCCGCGCCACAAATCCCCAGGTAACTCTGCTCCAATATGTAGATGACTTGCTTCTGGCCGCAGATACCGCAGAGGAGTGCAGGGAAGGGACTGAGACCTTACTGACCGAACTTGGCACCCTCGGCTACCGTGCTTCTGCCAAAAGGCCCAGATCTGCCGGCAACAGGTTAGTTACCTGGGGTACCAACTCAGAGATGGGAAGCGATGGCTCTCGGAGGCCAGAAAGGAGGCGGTGGCCAGAATACCGGCCCCGAAAAACTCCCGACAGGTTAGGGAGTTCTTGGGCACTGCAGGGTTCTGCAGGCTCTGGATTCCGGGGTTCGCAGAGATGGCCGCTCCCTTGTACCCCCTGACAAAGGGCAGTACACCCTTCGTCTGGGGAAAGAGCGAGCAAAAGGCTTTTGACAACATTAAGCGCGCCTTGTTGTCAGCCCCTGCCCTGGGACTTCCAGATGTGGACAAGCCGTTCCATCTCTATGTGGCTGCTGGCTGGCCGAATTGTTTGCGTATAGTGGCTGCCGTGGCAGTCCTAGTAAAGGATGCAGACAAGCTGACACTGGGGCAGAACTTAATTGTCACTGCGCCCCACGCTTTAGAAAGTGTGATTTGCCAACCCCCCGAGAGATGGCTAACTAACGCCAGGATGACCCACTATCAGACGCTGCTCCTAAACTCTGAGCGAATCAGGTTCACGCCGGCTACCGGACTTAACCCTGCCACGCTCTCCATGCCAGAGCGATCGAGGCGTTGTGTTCTGGCACTCATAGACTGCGACATGAGATACTCCAGCTTTTGTCTGACAGCTTTTCCAATGTTAAATGAGACTCTTAACAGGTAAAAAGGGAGCAATGGATCTATGGGACTGGATACAAACTCGATTCACCTGGTTTAAAAATGCCTTCTATTTGCTTGTTTCTGTTATTCTGCTAGTTGTAGTGTTAAAAAAAAAAAAAAAAAAGGTTATGCTTGCCCAGGTCATGAAAGAGGAGCCCCACGTTGGGGACCCACAAAACCCCTGGATTAATTTAGCCCTTCAAGAGATTAACCGAGACAGATAAATAAAAATAAGAGTTCTAGATGCTCATCATCTAGAGAGATTCCGCCTAGCCCCCAAGAGGTGGCTGGATAGCCAATGACGGGTAAGACTCTCAGAGGAGGGCAACCTAAGACAGGCACAGCCGCGAGAGGGGCTGGCGAGGCTGGAGGTTGGCCGCCTACAGCTCTATGCCTTGCTCTACAGAACAGCAATACAAATGTCTCGAGGGCTTAAATAAAATATATTTAAAAAGGGGGACATGTGGGGCCCTAAATGAGAAACCTTAAAAACAAAGGGGCTAGCCTTGCGGTCAAAAACCTAAGATGGCGCCTGGCGGAAGAGATGCGGGCAGGGTCTATGTTGTCTGTCAAAGTTTTTAATTGGCTCTTGTAGACAGTGCCTACCGAGTCTTAAATGACACCAACCCGGAGGTTACAAAATCTTGCTGGCTCTGTTACACCGTCCCTCCGCCGTATTATGAGGCCACTGGGATAATAGGGATTACTGGATTTAGATATCCTAGATCATGTGTGCCTTACCCCTTTATGATTTTGGTTGAAAATGTTTCTGTTAATGTCACCCAGAATGTTTACCATATGTCTTGTTTTAATTGCACTCTCACTAATTGTATCAGAGGCATGAGCGTCGGAGAGCAGATATTGGTGGTAAAACAACCCGCTTTTGTTATGCTCCCCGTCAAAATAGAAGAAGATTGGTATGATGAAACGGCATTGCAATTACTACAACACATCAATGCCGCCCTCGGCCGCCCAAAAAGAGGCCTGGGATTAATTGTTCTGGGTGTGATATCGTTGATCACCTTAATAGCGACCGCTGTTACTGCCTCTGTTTCCCTTGCTCAGTCCGTGCAAGATGCCAAGGTTGTTGATTCTCTGTCTTATAATGTCACAAGGGTTATGGGAACACAAGAGGATATTGATAAAAAAATAGAAAATAAGCTGTCTGCTCTGTATGATACCCTCAGGGTCTTAGGAGAAGAGGTCCAAAGCTTAGGACTCAGAATGAAAATTCAATGTCATGTTAATTACAAGTGGATCTGTGTCAAAAAAAAAAAACCTTATAATATATCTGACTTCCCGTGGGAAAAGATCAAAAGACATTTACAAGGCATATGGTATAATTCTAATATTTCTCTTGATTTACTGCAGTTACACAATGAAATATTAGATATAGAAAACGCGCCTTCAGCCACTTTAGATATTGCTCAAGCTGCTGAAGATTTTGTAAAAATTTGGCTTCTAACTTTCCCAGTCTTCATTCTTTGTGGCAGAGCATGGCGGCTGTAGGCATCGTGTTAGTCGCTATCCTTGCCCTGATGTGCCTAGCACCATGCCTTATTAAAGGCATTGTAAAAGAATTTCTGCATATAAAGGTGCTTGTCTACCGTAACATGCTGCACCATCACCATCTTTTAGAGCGCCTAAAAGATAGAGAAGAGGAGCTGCGAGAAAATCGTCTGTGACGGGCTAAATCTTGAAAGCCGCTCACTCTATGATTTCAAGATTGAAATCATGAACAAGAAGAAGAGGGGAATGAAGAACTTTTAGATTGAGGAATTATAGTAGTTTTGATGTTAGCAAAACAAGGCTTTTGGGATAATGAATTTCTCTTTGTTGTAAATCATTGTATTCGTCTTTCTGTAAAAATGTAACTTCATTTAGTGCTTTCTGAAAAGGGCACTGGAAAACTCCTAGGTTAAGAGTTAAACCTGGAAGGCAGAATGCACCGCATAGCTTTCCCCCTTATCTTGATGACTCAGAGCCTCCTGACTGCTCCCTATTCTTAACTGATAACTTGTGACTTAGTTTCCACTGTGTAACTGACCTTTCCTCAAAAAATGCATTTCCCGTACCAAATGCCGCAGGGTGATCAGCCAACCGTTTCAACTTAATTACCTGTAAATCATCCCCACCAATCAAATGTCTCCACTTCATCCTAAGACCCCCTTATCACATTGTTCCCTACATTCCGATCTCATTCCCAGTTGTCTTTGATCTTTCTGTATAAAAATCCCTTTCGGTGAGTGTTCCGGGTTCACTCCTGGAAACGGGAGCTCGAACCCCAGCGCGCTGGCTAAATAAATCCTCCTGCTGATTGCATCGAATTCGAGTCACTGTGGTCTTTGTGGCGACGCTTCCCGAGAAAAGGCCGTGAGGTCTTACAGAATCAAGAACTTCTTGATATTCAAGCTGGTTTTAGAAAAGGCAGAGGAACCAGAGATCAAATTGCCAATATCTGCTGGATCATGGAAAAAGCAAGAGAGTTCCAGAAAAACATCTATTTCTGCTTTATTCACTATGCCAAAGCCTTTGACTGTGTGGATCACAATAAACTGTGGAAAATTCTGAAGGAGATGGGAATATCAGACCACTTGACCTGCCTCTTGAGAAACCTGTATGCAGATCAGGAAGCAACAGCTAGAACTGGACATGGAACAACAGAGTGGTTCCAAAGAGGAAAAGGAGTAGGTTAAGGCTGTATATTGTCACCCTGCTTATTTAACTGATAGGTAGAGTTCATCATGAAAAATGCTGGGCTGGAGGAAGCACAAGCTAGAATCAAGACTGCCAGGAGAAATATCAATAACCTCAGATATGCAGATGACACCACCCTTATGGTAGAAAGTGAAGAAGAACTAAAGAGCCTCTTGATAAAAGTGAAAAAAGAGAGTGAAAAAGTTGACTTAAAGCTCAACATTCAGAAAATGAAGATCATGGCATCTGGACCCATCACTTCATGGCAAATAGATGGAGAAACAGTGGGAACAGTGGTTGAATTTATTTTGCCTTATTGTCACCCTGAACTCCAAAATCACTCCTCCAAAATCACTTCAGATGGTGACTGCTGACATGAAATTAAAAGACACTTACTCCTTGGAAGGAAAGTTATGACCAATCTAGACAGCATATTCAAAAGCAGAGACATTACTTTGTCAACAAAGGTCCGTCTACTCAAGGCTATGGTTTTTCCAGTATTCATGTATGGATGTGAGAGTTGGACTATAAAGAAAGCTTAGTGCTGAAGAATTGTTGCTTTTGAATTGTGGTGGTGAAGACTTTTGAGAGTCCCTTGGACTGCAAGGAGATTCAACCAGTCCATTCTAAAGGAGATCAGTCCTGAGTGCTCATTGGAAGGATTGATGTTGAAGCTGAAACTCCAGTACTTTGGCCACCTGATGCAAAGAGCTGACTCACTGGAAAAGACTCTGATGCTGACAGGGATTGGGGGCAGGAGGAGAAGGGGATGACAGAGGATGAGATGGATGGATGGCATCACCGACTCAATGGACATGGGTTTGGGTGGACTCCAGACGTTGGTGATGGACAGGGAGGCATGGCGTGCTGCAGTTCATGGGGTTGCAAAAAGTCAGACACAGCTGAGCGATTGAACTGAGCTGAACATGTCCCCAGTTATATGCTTTGGGATTTTACTATTCATTGAATGCCATTTGTAGACACAGTGAATTTTTTGTTTATTAAACATTATTCAATTTTTTAAAAGGGCTTCCCTGGTGGCTCAGCAGTAAAGAAACCACCTGCCAGTGCAGGAGATGTGGGTTTGATCCCCAAGTCAGGAAGATCCCCTGGAGAAGGAAATGCCAACCCACTCAGTATTCTTGCCTGGAGAATCCCATGGACAGAAGAGCCTGCTGAGTGACAGCCCATGGGGTTCAAAAGAGTCAGACATGATTTAGCGACTAAAGAACAATTTTTTAATGTATCTCACCTTATAAATTACAAACTTTACTATTTATTACAAAGATTATCTATATTTGCATTTATAAATTTAATCCTCAGAGATTAAAGAAAAACAGTTGATAAACATAACATACCCCTGATGTCAGGGCCATCTGTTTTTAAATAAAAACAAAAGCAAATGGGCAGGATGACCTGGGCCCATTAGCACTGATGAATGTCTCTGGAGAAGTGACCAAATATCCCCCAGGACCTAATTAGTTCAGGGTGACAATAAGGCAAGAAAACTTCTACTGAATCAGAGATATAACCTATATCACATACCTGAAAAAAATCTGGTTCTTAAATAAAAAATCCAAACAGTTAAAAGGAGGAAAAAGTCCAAATATCTTTCCTCATTAAAATCTAGATCAAGAACAAAAGAACTTTGAAAATGGGTCAAGAAGATTCATTTAAAAAGTAATTTGGAATAAAATCACCCAAGAACATGCAAAGCACATACTTGAGTTTACATGTTTTCTTTTACTGCATTTGCAAGTATTTATAGAAAAAGTATAATGATTTGGTAAATATTATCATAAAATATAATTTTCAACATGTCATCAAGTTGAGTACAGTCTCAATAGTACTCTGAAATTAGCAGATATGCTAAATTCCTGATGCATCTTCTCAGGGGTTCCTGGATGGGAAAAAAATAGGAGGGACAAATAAATACCATGTAGTATTATGATTATTTTCTAAAGCACTTGACTGAACTATCCCATGACTAAGTTAATAAGCACCCATTTAGTTTCTATTTTGGGCTTCCCTGATGAAGTAATGAAGAATCTGCCTTCCAGTGCAGGAGATGCAGTATCAGTCTCTGGGTCCAGAAAATTTCTTGGAGTAGGAAATGGCAATCCATTCCAGTATCTTGCCTGGGAAATCCCATGGAAAGAGGATCCTGGTGGGCTACACAGTCCATGAAATCACAAGAGCTGGACAAGACTTAGTAACTAAAACAACAAGTTCCTATTTTAATCAATTTCATACAATTTTGCAAATGTATGTTAAGCCTTTACAGGATACATAAAAATGAGCAAAACGCTGCACTGATTCTCCAGGATACCTCACATTTTAAGATGGGAGTTGAACCCTATCGCAACTTCAGTTCAGTTCAGTTCAGTCGCTCAGCTGTGTCCGACTCTGCGACTCCATGAATCGCAGTATGCCAGGCCTCCCTGTCCATAACCAACTCATGGAGTTCACTCAAACTCATGTCGATCAAGATGGTGATACCATCCAGCCATCTCATCCTCTGTCGTCCCCTTCTCCTCCTGCCCCCAATCCCTCCCAGCATCAGAGTCTTTTCCAATGAGTCAACTCTTTGCATGAGGTGGCCAAAGTACTGGAGTTTCAGCTTTAATGCCATTCCCTCCAAAGAACACCCAGGGCTGATCTCCTTTAGAATGGACTGGTTGGATCTCCTTGCAGTCCAAGGGACTCTCAGGAGTCTTCTCCAACACCACAGTTCAAAAGCATCAATTCTTCGGTGCTCAGCTTTCTTCACAGTCCAACTCTCACATCTATACATGACCACAGGAAAAACCATAGCTTTGACTAGATGGACCTTTGTTGGCAAAGTAATGTCTCTACTTTTGAATATGCTATCTAGGTTGGTCATAACTTTTCTTCCAAGGAGTAAGCGTCTTTTAATTTCATGGCTGCAGTCACCATTTGCAGTGATTTTGGATCCCCAAACAATAAAGTCTGACACTCTTTCCACTGTTTCCCCAACTATTTCCCATGAAGTGAAAGCAACTTACTATAGTCTTAATAATGATAGTATAATAGAGGTGTAGATAAATCTTTAATATAATAGAATCAACCAGAAGAGACATCATGGAGAAGGGAATGTGGCATGGAAAGAAAACACAGTAAAATAAAAATAACAGATATAATTAAGTGGCATAGTTCTCAAATGTTAGGCTTTCTCTGAATTACCATTGAATCACATGGCCTCATTCTCAAGAAAGCTTAAATCACAAATCCAGTGTTATGACCTAAATGTGGCTAAGAGTTGTATTTTCTAACACACACAAGGTGTCACACAGTCAAAAGGTACTCAGTGCTTGGCTGTGGCTGATAATGATGTCTCTGATAGGTCATTTGTACTTTGAATGGTTATTAATTATAGATCACTGATTATTTAAAAAATATTAAGCATACGTTCACAATAATTTACAGAAAAGGAAGCACACAAAGAAAAAAACAGAAAGAGAAACCTGTTAATCATATGGAATGACCTAGAAAATAGAGCAGAAAGGCATCAATGTCATGAAATGCATGAAGCAAGGTAATGTGCTAGTTTCTGTGCAAGCACTTTCATTAAAACATGCCAGATCTGGAAAATAGTGAGGAAGCTGTTATTTTTAGAGTGCAGAGAGCATATTCTCAGGTCTTAGAAAATGGTGTGAATGCAGTGGGCCTCATGACATGTCTAGAATCAGTAACATATTTGCTGAAATATTGAAAACCTTCCCTCTACTATCAGTAATGATGGCATTTCCTTATCTGCTATTCAATTTTTCGACTTGAAAATCTATCCAGTACAATTAAATCAATGGAAAAAAAGGAAAATATGGGATCAGAAAGAACAATTCAAAGCAATAAAACTTATTATGTACAGATTTGCAAAATAATATGGTTTGACACATAATAAGTCCAAAATAATATTCAGGAAGTTGTTGGAATAAATTTGAGTTTGCTGAATTATTGATGTGAATTCAACATGAAAACATTAACATATAAATTATATTTATATAGTCCAGAAAAACTGAAGTTTGATAAATGAAATAATGTACAGTAGCATCAAGAAACATCACTCAATAATAACTCTAACAAATGATATAAAGTATACATACAACTGCAAATAGTTTTTTAGAAAAGTAAAGACCTAGTAAAAAGGGAGTAAATACATGGTATAGTATATAATGCACATGAACTAAAAACTTTACATTGTAAATACGTCAGCCTTCCCTAAATGTATCAATTATTCAAGAAAAACAGTAAGTTTTGGTGAAAATTAACAGGGTGAATCTAAAATTTCCATAAAATAACATATCTTAAAAATCAAACTAGAAGACTTATACAACTAAAAGGATGTATCATATCTATATAGCAAAGTGGTAATTATAGTCAATTAAGCCAATGGAACGGAATAGAGAATTCAGAAGCAAAGTTTTATCTATTCAGTCACTTGCTTATATTACAAAAGTAGCCTTGCAGTGCACTATGGCTAGGATACTCTTGTCAACAAATAGTGCTGGGCCAATTGGATATGCATATGGGACTAAATGGGGGAGCTTACGTGGTGGCTCAGAAGGTAAAATCATCTGCTTGTAATGTGGGAGACCTGAGTTAAATCCCTGGGTGGGGAAGACCCCCTGGAGAAGGAAATGGCAACCCATTCAAGTACTCTTGCCTGGAAAATTCCATAAATGGAGGAATCGCGTAGGCTACAGTTCATGGGATTGCAAAGAGTCGGACATGACTGAGGGACTTCAGTTTCACTTTCACTTTCATGGGAAAAAATGACCATTATTTATATCTCATGTGTATGTACCTGTTAGTCGCTCAGTCATGTCTGACTCTTTGCAACCTATGGGCTGTAGCCTGCTAGGCTCTCTGTTTATGGGATTCTCCAGTCAAGAATACTGGAGTGGGTTGCCATCTCCTTCTCCAGGTAGGTCATATCATAAACAAATCAATCTCTGATAAATTTTTAATCAAAATATAAATAGATACTATAAAGTTTCTTTGGAACTCTGCATTCAGATGCTTATATTTTTCCTTTTCTCCTTTGTTTTTCACTTCTCTTCTTTCCATAGCTATTTGTAAGGCCTCCCTAGACAGCCATTTTGCTTTGTTGCATTTCTTTTCCATAAGGATGGTCTTTATCCCTGTCTCCTGTACAATGTCACAAACCTCCATCCGTAGTACATCAGGCACTCTATCTATCAGAGCTAGGCCCTTAAATCTATTTCTCACTTCCACTGTATAATCATAAGGGATTTGAATTATACCTGAATGGTCTAGTGGTTTTTCCTACTTTCTTCAATTTAAATCTGAATTTGGAAATAAGGAGTTCATGATCTGAGCCACAGTCAGCTCCTAGTCTTGTTTTTGCTGACTGTATAGAGCTTCTCCAGGGCTTCCCTGGTGGCTCAGAGGTTAAAGTGTCTGCCTCCAATGCTGGAGACCTGGGTTCGATCCCTGGGTCAGGAAGATCCCCTGGAGAAGGAAATGACAATCCACTCCAGTATTCTTACCTGGAGAATCCCATGGATGGAGAAGCCTAGTAGGTTACAGTCCACGGGGTCGCAAAGAGTCGGACACGACTGAGCGACTTCACCACCATCACCCATAGAGCTTCTCCATCTTTGGCTGCAAAGAATATAATCAATCTGATTTCGGTGTTGACCATCTGGGATGTCCATGTGTAGAGTCTTCTCTTGTGTTGTTTGAAGAGGTGTTTGCTATGACCAGTGCATTCTCTTGGCAAAACTCTATTAGCCTTTGCCCTGATTCATTCTGTATTCCAAGGCCAAATTTGTCTATTACTCCAGGTGTTTCTTGACTTGCTACTTTTGCATTCCAGTCCCCTATAATGAAAAGGACATCTTTTGGGGTGTTAGTTCTAAAAGGTCTTGTAGGTCTTCATAGAACCGTTCAACTTCAGCTTCTTCAGCGTTACTCATTGGGGCATAGACTTGGATTACTGTGATACTGAATGATTTGCCTTGGAAACGAACAGAGATCATTCTATCGTTTTTGAGATTGCATCCAAGTACTGCATTTTGGACTCTTTTGTTGACCATGATGGCTACTCCATTTCTTCTGAGGGATTCCTGCCTGCAGTAGTAGACATAATGGTCATCTGAGTTAAATTCACCCATTCCAGTCCATTTTAGTTCACTGATTCCTAGAATGTTGACGTTCAATCTTGCCATCTCTTGTTTGACCACTTCCAATTTGTCATGATTCATAGACCTAACATTACAGGTTCCTATGCAATACTGCTCTTTACAGCATCAGATCTTGTGTCTATCACCAGTCACATCCACAATTGGGTATTGTTTTTGCTTTGGCTCCATCCCTTCTCTCTTTCTGGACTTATTTTCCCACTGATCTCCAGTAGCATGTTGGGCACCTACTGACCTGGAGAGTTCTTCTTTCAGTATCCTATCATTTTTCCTTTTCATGGGGTTCTCAAGGCAAGAATACTGAAGTGGTTTGCCATTCCCTTCTCCAGTGGATCACATTCTGTCAGACCTCTCCACCATGACCCACCTATCTTGGGTGGTCCCACAGGGCATGGCTTAGTTTCATTGAGTTAGACCAGGCTGTGGTCCATGGGATTAGATTGCCTAGTTTTCTGTGATTATCATTTCAGTGTATCTGTCCTCTGATGCCCTCTTGCAACACTTATCATCTTTATTGGGTTTCTCTTAATTTGAACATGGGGTATCTCTTCACGGCTGCTCCAGCAAAGCACAGCCACTGCTCCTTACCTTGGACGAGGGGTATCTCCTCACTGCCGCCCCTCCTGACCTTGAACATGGAGTGGCTCCTTTCGGCCATACTGTACCTATGCATCTACCACTCCTTGGACGTGGGGTTCCAAAGAATAGTAAGAAGAGATAAAGTCTTCCTTAGCAATCAGTGCAAAGAAAAAGAGGAAAACAACAGAATGGGAAAGACTAGAGATCTCTTCAAGAACATTAGAGATACAAAGGGAACATTTCATGCAAAGATGGGCTCGATAAAGGACAGAAATGGTCTGGCCCTCACAGAACTAGAAGATATTAAGAAGAATTGGCAAGAATACACAGAAGAACGGTACAAAAAAGATCTTCACGACCCAGATAATCACAATGGTGTGATCACTCACCTAGAGCCAGACATCTTGGAATGTGAAGTCAAGTGGGCCTTAGAAAGCATCACTACGAACAAAGCTAGTGGAGGTGATGGAATTCCAGTAGAGCTATTGCAAATCCTGAAAGATAATGCTGTGAAAGTCCTGCACTCAATATGCCAGCAAATTTGGAAAACTCAGCAGTGGCCACAGGACTGGAAAAGGTCAGTTTTCATTTCAATCCCAAAGAAAAACATGCCAAAAAATGCTCCAAATATTGCACAATTGCACTCATCTCATGCTAGTAAAGTAACGCTCAAATTTTCCAAGCCAGGGTTCAGCAATACATGAACCATGAACTTATGTTCAAGCTGGTTTTAGAAAAGGCAGAGGAACCAGAGATCAAAGAGAGTTCCAGAAAAACATCTATTTCTGCTTTATTGACTATGCCAAAGCTTTTGACTGGGTGGATCACAATAAACTGTGGAAAATTCTGAAAGAGATGGGAATACCAGACCACCTGACCTGCCTCTTGAGAAATCTGTGTGAAGGTCAGGAAGCAACAGTTAGAAGTGGGGATGGAACAACAGACTAGTTCCAAATAGAAAAAGGAGTACATCAAGGCTGTATACTGTCACCCTGTTTATTTAACTTATATGCATAGTACATCATGAGAAATGCTGGACTGGAAGACACATGCTGGAATCAAGATTGCCAGGAGAAATATCAATAACCTCAGATATACAGATGACACCAGCCTTATGGCACAAAGTGTAGAGGAACTAAAAACCTCTTGATAAAAGTGAAAGAGGAGAGAGAAAAAGTTGGCTTAAAGCTCAACATTCAGAAAATGAAGATCATGGCATCTGGTCCCATCACTTCATGGGAAATAGATGGGGAAACATTGGAAACAGTGTTAGACTTTATTTTTAGAGGCTCTAAAATCACTGCAGATGGTGATTGCATTGAAATTAAATTATTGATTGAAATTAAAAGATGCTTACTCCTTGGAAGGAATGTTATGACCAATCTAGACGGCATATTAAAAAGCAGAGACATTACTTTGCCAAAAAAGGTCCATCTAGTCAAGGCTATGTTTTTTCCAGTGGTCATGTATGGATGTGAGGTTGGCCTATGAAGAAAGCTGAGCACCGATGAATTGATGCTTTTGGATTGTGGTGTTGAAGAAGACTCTTGAGAGTCCCTTGGACACCAAGGAGATCAAACCAGTCCATTCTGAAGGAGATCAGCCCTGGGTGTCTTTGGAAGAAATGATGCTGAAGCTGAAACTCCAGTAATTTGGCCACCTCATGCAAAGAGTTGACTCATTGGAAAAGACTCTGATACTGGGAGAGATTAGGGGAAGGAGGAGAAGGGGATGACAGAGGGTGAGATGGCTGGATGGCATCACTGACTCGATGGACATGAGTCTGAGTGAACTCTGGGAGTTGATGATGGACAGGGAGGCCTAGCGTGCTATACTATTCATGGGGTCGCAAAGAGTCAGACATGACTGAGTGACTGAACTGAACTGAACTGTTGTTCCATGTCCTGTTCTAACTGTTGCTTCCTGACCTGCATACAGGTTTCTATGGCAAAGAGAAGGGGGAAACATTGGAAACAGTGACATACTTTATTTTCATGGCTCCAAAATCCCTTTAGACAGTTACTTCAGCTATGAAATTAAAAGACATTTCCTCTTTTGAAGGAAAGCTATGAAAAACCTAAATCAGTCAATTTAAAGGAAATCAACGCTGAATATTCATTGGAAGTGTTATTGCTAAGTGGAAGCTCCAATACTTTGGCCACCCTATGTGAAGAGCTGACTCATTGAAAAGACCTTGATGCTGGAAAAGATAGAAGGCAAAAGGAGAGGGGGGCAGCAGAGGATGAGATGGTTAGATAGCATCGCCAACTCAATGGACATGAATATGAGCAAACTCAAGGAGATAGTGAAGGACAGAGGAGCCTGGTGTGCTACAGTCCATGAAATCACAAAGATTTGGAAACAACTTAGCAACTGAACAACAACAAAAGACACTGCAGTTTTCAAACAATGTGTGGGAGTATAAGCTGACACAATAGCTTTGGAATATATCAATATCTACTAAACCTAAACAAATCCTGCCACCAAGCGATTCAAATTTTAATAGACATATACATTCAGTTCAGTTCAGTAGCCCAGTCGTGTCCAGCTCTTTGCGACCTCATGAACCGCAGCACTCCAGGCCTCCCTGTCCATCAGTAACTCCCGGAGTTTACCCAAACTCATGTCCATTGAGTCGGGAATGCCATCTAACCATCTCATCCTCTGTCATCCCCTTCTCCTCCTGCCCTTAACCTTTCCCAACATAAGGATCTTTTCAAATGAATCAGCTCTTTGCATCAGGTGGCCAAAGTGTTGGAGATTCAGCTTCAACATTAGTCCTTCCAATGAACACCCAGGACTGATCTCCTTTAGCATAGACCGGTTGGATCTCCTTGCAGTCCAAGGGACTCTCGAGAGTCTTCTCCAACACCAAAGAAAGGCATTGCCAAAGAATGCTCAAACTACCACACAATTGCACTCATCTCACACGCTAGTAAAGTAATGCTCAAAATTCTCCAAGCCAGGCTTCAGCAATATGTGAACTGTGAACTTCCAGATGTTCAAGCTGGTTTTAGAAAAGGCAGAGGAACTAGAGATTAAATTGCCAACATCTGCTGCATCATCGAAAAAGCAAGAGAGTTCCAGAAAACATCTATTTCTGCTTTATTGACTATGCCAAAATCTTTGACTATGTGGATAACAATAAACTGTGGAAAATTCTGAAAGAGATGGGAATAGCAGACCATCTGACCTCCCTCTTGAGAAACCTGTATGCAGATCAGGAAGCAATAGTTAGAACTGGACATGGAACAACAGACTGGTTCCAGATAGGAAAAGGAGTACATCAAGGCTATATACTGTCAGCCTGCTTATTTAACTGATATGCAGAGTACATCATTAGAAATGCTAGGCTGCATGAAGCACAAGCTGGAATCAAGATTGCTGGGCTGCTGCTGCTCCTAAGTTGCTTCAGTCTTGTCCAACTTTTAGCAACCCTATGGACTGTAGCCCACGAGGCTCCTCCGTCCATGGGGTTATCCAGGAAAGAGTACTGGAGTGGGTGCCATTGCTATCTCTGAGATTGCTGGGAGAAATACCAATAACCTTAGATATGCAGATGACACTAACCTTATGGCAGAAGGTAAAGAGGAACTAAAGAGCTTCTTGATGAAAGTGAAAGAGGAGAGTGAAAAAATTGGCTCCACATTCAGAAAACAAAGATCATGGCATCTGGTCCCATCACTTTATGGCAAATAGATGGGAAATAGTGGAAACAGTGTCAGACTTTATTTTGGGGGCTCCAAAATCACTGCAGATGGTGATTGCAGCCATGAAATTAAAAGACCTTTACTCCTTGCAAGAAAAGTTATGACCAACCCAGATAGCATATTAAAAGCAGAGACATTACTTTGTAAACAAAGGTCTGTCTAGTCAAGGCTATGGTCTTTCTAGTAGTCATGTATGGATATGAGAGTTGGTTTACTAAGAAAGCTGAGTGCAGAGACATATACATTATGCTCACTAAAATATAAGTACAAGAATGTTCATAATAATATAGCCCCAAACTACAAACAGTCTAAAAACTTGGCTACAGTAGAATGAATAAGCACATTTTAATACTTTTCCAGGTAGTGCAGTGGTAAAGAATCCTCCTGCCAATGTAGGAGATGCAAGAGATGTGGGTTCAATACATAAGTCAGGGAGGCTCCCTGGAGGAGGAAATGGCAACCGGTTCTAGTATTCTAATCTTGAAAATTCCATGTGCAGAGGAGCCTAGCACGCCACAGCCATGAAGTTACAAAGAGTCAGACACAACTGAACACACACATGCTCATGCTTACATTTACTCATTTTCTCCTCACTACTTTCACACAGTGCCATGTAGTACATGATGAAAATGAAAAAAACTACATGCAAAAGCATGGATGAACCCCATTAACATTGTGACGAGTGAAAGAAATCAGACACTGAAGAGTACATACTTTATGATTCCATTTATATGAAGTATAAAATCAAGGCAAAACTAATTTCTGCTGCTAAATGCAAAAATAGTGATTACTTTGGGGGAACAGTGTCTGGGAGTGTACAAGAGTGGTCCTTCTAGGCATAATGTTTAATTTTGAATCTGGGTAGTAGTTACATGAATGTAATAATTTTTTATCTACTGATCTACACAAATATGATGCACCCATGCTATCTGCCAGGTATTAATGCTATACACATGTGTGACAGTGGCATTTCATCAGCATGTTTCTATTCTTACTACTAGAACCTGGGAACTTACCCCCACACTTCTCCCTTGGTCATGGTAGAGATTGAAACCTAACTAAGATCATGGCATCTCGTCCCATCACTTCATGGCAAATAGATGGGGAAACAGTGGAAACAGTGTCAAACTTTATTTTGGGGGCTTCAAAATCACTGCAGATGGTGATTGCAGCCATGAAGTTAAAAGACAGTTACTCCTTGGAAGGGAAGTTCTGAACAACCTAGATAGTATATTGAAAGACAGAGATATTACTTTGCCAACAAATGTCCATCTAGTCAAGCTATGGTTTTTCCAGTGGTCATGTATGGATGTGAGAGCTGGACTGTGAAGAAAGCTGAGCACCAAAGAATTGATGCTTTTGAACTGTGGTGTTGAAGAAGACTCTTGAGAGTCCCTTGGACTGCAAGGAGATCCAACCAGTCCATTCAGAAGGAGATCAGCCCTGGGATTTCTTTGGAAGGAATGATGCTAAAGCTGAAACTCCAGTACTTTGGCCACCTGATGGGAAGAGTTGACTCATTGGAAAAGACTCTGATGCTGGGAGGGATTGGGGGCAGGAGGAAAAGGGGACAACAGAGGATGAGATGGCTAGATGGCAACACCAATTTGATGGACGTGAGTCTGAGTGAACTCTGGGAGTTAGTGATGGACAGGAAGGCCTGGCGTGCTGCGATTCATGGGGTCGCAGAGAGTCAGATATGACTGAGCGACTGAACTGACTGAACTGACAGGTGGTGTTAGCAGTAAAGAACCTGCCTGCCAGTGCAGGAAACATAAGACATGAGTTCACCTCCTAAGTCAGAAAGATCCCCTGGAGAAGGGCACAGTACCACACTTCAGTATTCTTGCCTGGAGAATCCCATGAAAGAGGGGCCTGGTAGGTTGTGTTCCATAGAGTCACAAAGAATCAGATATGACTAAAGCAACTTAGCATTCAAGCCTGCTAGGTAAATAGTAAAGAGAATTCTTAATCATTGCAAGCATGACTTCCCAATCTGTGACACATACAAGGCTTTTATTTCTGGGAATTCTACCTTCTCATTCCTAGCTCATCCATTTTCAAACTCTCTGACACTCTTAGAAAAGGAAGAAAAACATATATGTGAGAAATTCTGGTAAAAATACTGGCAATTCTAATTTTGGCAAAAGCAAAACAAACTGGCTGACGTAATCCTGGTTGACTAGTGTAATGTATCTTTTTGGCATTTTTTTGTTATTAGATTCAGAGAAAGAAAGGAATCATTATCCTAATGAAGAAGCAAAAAGTAAAAATAAAGAGAGAGAGAGAGAGAGGAAAACAAAATCAAATCCAAGAAGTGACTAAAAGTATTAATCATCTTGGGGCAAACAGAGAAAAATAAGAGATAAATTAGGTTATCCTTCAATAGACCAGAGGAAGTCAAACACAAAATAATTTTAGCTTGATATCCAAACAGACATGCACATATCCAGCATCTAAGGGAATCTCCTATGGGATTTCCCCATTCTATTTTCTGCTATCAAATCCAAATATATTCATAAATTTATTTTGAGATGATAAGAGAAATAATATGATTTTGCCAGTGACAAAGATTGATGCCAAACACATACTGAATTGGGAACATCAAGAAGGATAAATATCTGAGACTCTCCAAACCTTGAGATAGTAGAATGCATTAGATCCCTCCCTTCTTCTTTTCTACCTTCCTTCTGATCTCATTAGTTCTTGACTACACTATCACAACTGTATCCAACTGGTTTGTCAGCCCATAACTACAACTCCATCCTGTAAAACCATCCTTTTGCAGAACTATCCTATGTATATGTTTGACAAAATAATTTTTATTTCAGCCGTTTAATTTTTCTCTTCAAAATAAGTAAATATATAAAATATTATTTTATGGTTTAATAAGACTAGCATGGCTTCAATTCTTCTTTGAGCCCTTTGGCTTCTAAGCCAAAATTACAACTAACATTAACAGCCATTAATGTTTATTTGTGAATTGGAGTAAGCTCTGGGAGTTGCTGATGGACAGGGAAGCCTGGTGTGCTGCAGCCCATGGGGTCGCAGAGTCGAACACGACTTAGCAACTGAACTGAACTGAATGTTTACTGACTGTTTACTCTGTTTCAGACATGATGCAAGTACTTACTATGCATTATATCTGTACCATACAAAGCTCTCTACAGCCCAGTGAGTTTTTCAGGAGAACTATCACCGAGATTGTGGAAAGCATCTGTTGAAGATGGTAAAGCTGCATTCAACCCAGGACCTTGAATGACTACATGGAGCAGAGTGCCTGTCCACTACCTTGTTATATCAACAACTACCAAAAAAACAAACAAACAAACAAAAAAAAAACCTTCTATTTTATTTTAGTTGTTACACCTTTGCATCTATTTATTACAGAAGTTTGGCATACCCTACCTAATACAGGTAGGTACCACTGATTACTCCCTTTATCATAGATGAGCAAATGGACATATATAGAACCCAGAGAATTTGCTCAACATTTCACAGCTAATAAATGGTAGAACTCAGATTGAATCAAGATCAGCCACATTTAGACTAATTGTCTTCACATCACAGGGCCCCCAAGTTATAAGGCTCCCAAAAGAGTCCAAGCTCTTGTGTGACATTCATGACTCAACATTATTTAATCATAACCTAACACTCCAGCATATATATATTTTTTTCCTATTTGCCTTTAGCGTATTCTACCTAAAATGCCCTTTCTGTCACTGAAATACTACCAGTCTCTCAAGGAACTACTGCTGCCTCAATGATTTTTTTCTTTTCTGTGAAATCTTACATTCTCTCCATAGACATTTCCTCTTCTTTCTTAATATAAGAGCTAAAGTTTGTTAAAAGGACAACATGACCAGCTCCAGAGGAAGAAAGATGGCAAAACCATGAAGATCCTCTAATCAGCTCTAGCTATTCTTTTGCTCCCTTTCAGATACTCCCCTTTTCTAGCTTTCCTTGTATCTAAGAGTTGCTAAGTAACATGGTCCTGATTAATGAAAAATAAGGGAAAGTCCGATAGAAAAGCTGGTTTGTTTCTTCTAGGGAAGATTTTCCTCCCAACCAAAAGACACAGAGAACAAGGAAAAAAATATGTTCCCTTCTTTAAGATTTGGAAGCAGATATGTGAGAATGTGATATTATTTATAGTAGTAGAAGTCTTCCTGAAACCAAAAGTGGTCAAGCTAAGGACAGAAACCTATTATACTGGGTTAGTAGAAAGAAATATGAAAGGCTGGTTCTTTACAACAATCTTGAGCTTCCATGCCAACTCAGAGACTGCTTTCCTACTTGCTCAAATTATATGAAATAATAATGTCTTTATTAGCTTATCTTAGCCACAGAAAGCTGAAATCATTCCTGATACAGAATCACAGCTGAAACAGTGTCTGACTGTGGTCACAAGACTGGTCACAAATATTTCAGTTTCCCTCCTTCTAAGTTCATGCAATAGTTATACTTTCTCACCTATTTTGGAAAGATTGCAGACAGAAGGACAAGGGAGTGACAGAGGATGAGATGGTTGGATGGCATCACAGACTGAATGGACATGAGTTTGAGCAAACTCCAGAAGATAGTACAGGACAGAGAAGAATGGTGTGCTGCAGTCCATGGGGTCGCAAAGAGTTGGACACAACTTAGCAACCGAACAACACTATCGAATTTGCAGGTAGGTACATGCCATGTAACTTGTGTTGGTTAAAAAAACATGATCAGAAATGGCGTGGGTCACCTCTGGGTAGAAGTTTTAAGAAGTAGCATGTACAACTCACTCTGTGTTCTTTCTCCTGGCACAGTGATCATGCATATGCCTGTAAATCGAGTCTCAATTAGCTTGGGTTACTGAACAACTAACAGTGAGCAGAGTTCCCATACTGACTCATGCTGGAAATGTACATGAGCAAGAAATAAACTCTTGGTTTACTAAGCCACTGAGATTCTGTAGTTGTTTTATGTATAGCATAACTTCCCTTGTCTTAGCTCATTCTGACATAACAGAATCATTGGTCACAGGGTGATAACATGGCCTTCTTTTCTCCAGGATCTGCTCTACTGATTTCATTAAAACAGGTTAAATATTAGAAGCACTGAAACAAAAACAATAATAACGGGTTTTAAAATTAGTCAATACACCACAAAAAAGAAAGCTACAGGCCAATATCACTGATGAACATAGACGCAAAATCCTCAACAAAATCCTAGCAATCAGAATCCAGCAACACATTAAAAGATCATACACCATGACCAAGTGGGCTTTATCCCAGGGATGCAAGGATTCTTCAATATCCGCAAGTCAATCAATGTAATTCATCACATTAACAAACTGAGAAATAAAAATCATATGATTATCTCAATAGATGCAGAAAAAGCCTTTGACAAAATTCAGCATCCATTTATGATAAAAACTCTCCAGAAAGCAGGAATAGAAGGAACATACCTCAACATAATAAAAGCTATATATGACAAACCCACAGCTAACATTATCCTCAATGGCGAAAAATTGAAACCATTTCCCCTAAAGTCAGGAACAAGACAAGGGTGTCCACTTTCACCACTACTCTTCAACATCGTACTGGAAGTTTTGGCCACAGCAATCAGAGCAGAAAAAGAAATACAAGGAATCCAAATTGGAAAAGAAGAAGTAAAACTCTCACTGTTTGCAGATGACATGATCCTCTACATAGAAAATCCTAAAGACTCGACCAGAAAACTACTAGAGCTAATCAATGAATATAGTAAAGTTGCAGGATATAAAATCAACACTCAGAAATCCCTTGCATTCCTATACACTAACAATGAGAAAGTAGAAAAAGAAGTTAAGGAAACAATTCCATTCACCATTGCAACGAAAAGAATAAAATACTTAGGAATATTCCTACCTAAAGAAACTAAAGACCTATATATCGAAAACTATAAAACACTGATGAAAGAAATCAAAGAGGACACTAATAGATGGAGAAATATACCATGCTCATGGGTCGGAAGAGTCAATATAGTGAAAATGAGTATTCTACCTAAAGCAATCTACAGATTCAATGCAATTCCCATCAAGCTACCAGCAGTATTTTTCACAGAACTAGATCAAATAATCTCAAGATTTGTATGGAAATACAAAAAGCCTCGAATAGCCAAAGCAATCTTGAGAAAGAAGAATGGAACTGGAGGAATCAACTTGCCTGACTTCAGGCTCTACTACAAAGCCACAGTCATTAAGACAGTATGGTACTGGCACAAAGACAGAAATATAGATCAATGGAACAAAATCGAAAGCCCTGAGATTAACCCACACACCTATGGACACCTTATCTTCGACAAAGGAGGCAAGAATATGCATTGGAGTAAAGACAGTCTCTTTAACAGGTGGTGCTGGGAAAACTGGTCAACCACTTGTAAAAGAATGAAACTAGACCCCTTTCTAACACCATACACAAAAATAAACTCAAAATGGATTAAAGATCTAAATGTAAGACCAGAAACTATAAAACTCCTAGAGGAGAACATAGGCAAAACACTCTCCGACATAAATCACAGTAGGATCCTCTATGATCCAACTCCCAGTATACTGGAAATAAAAGCAAAGATAAACAAATGGGATCTAATTAAAATTAAAAGCTTCTGCACAACAAAGGAAACTACAAGCAAGGTGAAAAGACAGCCTTCTGAATGGGAGAAAACAATAGCAAATGAAACAACTGACAAACAACTAATCTCAAAGATATATAAGCAACCTATACAGCTCAACTCCAGGAAAATAAATGATCCAATAAAAAAATGGGCCAAAGAACTAAATAGGCATTTCTCCAAAGAAGACATACGGATGGCTAACAAACACATGAAAAGATGCTCAACATCACTCATTATCAGAGAAATGCAAATCAAGACCACAATGAGGTACCATTCAACACCAGTCAGAATAGCTGTGATCCAAAAGTCTACAAGCAATAAATGCTGGAGAGGATGTGGAGAAAAGGGAACCCTCTTACACTGCTGGTGGGAATGCAAACTAGTACAGCCATTATGGAAAACAGTGTGGAGATTCCTTAAAAATTGCAAATAGAACTGCCTTATGACCCAGCAATCCCACTGCTGGGCATACACACCGAGGAAACCAGAATTGAAAGAGACACATGTACCCCAATGTTCATTGCAGCGCTGTTTATAATAGCCAGGACATGGAAGCAACCTAGATATCCATCAGCAGATGAATGGATAAGAAAGCTGTGGTACATATACACTATGGAATACTACTCAGCCCTTAAAAAGAATAAATTTGACTCAGTTCTAATGAGATGGATGAAATTGGAACCAATTATACAGAGTGAAGTAAGCCAGAAAGAAGAACACCAATACAGTATACTGACACATATATATGGAATTTAGAAGACAGTAATGATGACCCTGTAGGTGAGACAACCAAGAGACACAGAGGTATAGAGTGGACTTTTGGACTCTGAGGGAGAGGGAAAGGGTGGGATGGTTTGGGAGAATGGCAATGAAACATGTATATTTTCGTGTAAGAAATGAAGCACCAATCTATGTTCAATGTAGGATGCAGGATGCATGGGGCTGATGCACA